>CM066032.1:1443483412-1445883412 GCA_033557465.1 Ichthyophis bannanicus | reverse complement strand
GGTCTCTGGAGAAAAAATACATGCAGCTAATAAATAAAAATAGCAAGTGCAAAGTTTGCAAGTACTTCTGTCAGGTCTATACCAAGCCAGAAATGCATCCTGTGCAACTCATGAACCTGATGCCTCTTGCCTCCCTAGCCACATGCAGAAACTTACTCTTATCAGTCTTCCTGAAAGCCCAGTGATGACATCAGCACCCTCTCTGTACTTATGCCCTGTGATACCATACTGCTCACACGGCCCTTGGTACGGCCCTGACTTCTGTACCCATGTACCTTGTAACTAATTTTCGAACAGAAACTATGCAGGTAGTTACTGTCAGCGGTGCAGTGGAAAGTTCAGAAGTGCAGTCACCCTCCATGACATTAAAGTCTATCTTGCTAGCCACGCCCATACATTTTTCTATACCCACATCTGCAGCCACCCTCTTTACTTATGATTATATGCAATAATGCTTGGAGTTCAACTACAAGGTCCTCCTAGTACTTGGATTTCATGAGCTTAATATCCCAAAGAACAGTCTTGATTGTCAACCACAAAGGTTAAAGGATAGGATGCCATGACTTGTCTGACCTCTGATCACATTCTGTAACATTCTCTGCCACCACTGACCATGCAGGCTTTTTTCCGGGATGCATTCTAAATGTAGAACTAAGTACCCTCACATCAACACCATTCCCCCTCACTCAAGGTATACTGCAAGAATCTGCATTCTCCTCACTCCTGTTTAATATCTACCTACAACCCCTTCTGCAAAATCATCAAACATCATGACCTCAACTACTTAATATATGCAGATGATATAATGATCTTCACCCACTTCTCCACAAAATCACCAGATCATACCAAAATCTCCAACTGATTTTCATCAATCAACCTCTGGCTTAAAGAACACAATCTCAAAATTCATCACAGCAAATCTGAAGCTTTTCATATCACAAGAAACAAGAATTTCAATCCTCCACCCTCAATTGTAATAAACAATACCCCACGCTCAGTTAAAATACAAACCAATTATCTGGGCATCACTCTAGACCAAGAATTCAACTTTCAGCCACAAATTAACTGGATTACCAAATCCGTCTACTTCAAGCTTCGCACCCTAAGGAACCTATGCAAAATCCTGTCACCAATGGATTTTCCAATGCTCTTGAACATTTACCTTCAACCGCTCTGCTCAGTCATACGCACTCACAACATCAGCTTCCACATATACGCTGACGATATCATGCTCTATGCCCCCATTACAACCACGAACCCAACAAACACCCATCTATCAACATGCTTCACCGAGGTGTCCAACTGGCTACAAGCAAACAACTTATCCATCAACATAAAGAAAACAGAAGCCCTCATAGTCACAAAAGACCCGGACTTCACACCTCCTACACACCTCAACATAGGTACCACAAGCATTCAAATACAACCACAAATAAGATACCTGGGCATTATTATTGACCAAGCCCTCACCTTAAAGCAGCAAATCACCAAAACCTCTGGAACTATATTCCACAAGGCAAGAACAGTGCAACGTCTCAGACCTCTTCTTGAACATCAAGACTTCCGAACTGTGATGCAAGCCATGACACTCCCACATCTGGACTACTGTAACATAATATACCATGGCCTTCCAGCCACGCAGACCAACCCCCTCCGAACAGCATTGAACACCACAGCGAGAATCATTCAGAGAGCAAAGAAAACCAACCACATCACCCCAATTCTGAAAGACCTACACATACTCCCCCTCGAAGCAAGGACTAAATACAAAGTCATCCTACTCACCCACAAAGTCATCCATCAAACACAGAACTCCCAACTTCACACCCTACTGTCTCGACCAGCCCACGGCAGAACTACCAGACAAGCCTCCAGCAATTCCCTCACCGTCCCTCACAAAAGAACAAAATGCTCGCAACAGACCTGCAATCGAGCCTTTGAACTTTATGCTCCATCCTTATGGAACTCTCTACCGAGTTGTCTCCGAAATAATGCCGATCTACTATCTTTCAGAAAACAGCTGAAAACCATCCTGTTCTAGGAATACCTTAACATGACCCCCACCAAAAAAGCGCACTAACCTTTGATCTCGCCCACCATGTTCCCCCAACTCAAACCTGTACTAACCTGATCATGTCCAAAGTCTGTCCCATGTCCAAAGTCTATCCTATGTTGAAATCATCAATGTCGCCTCCCCGGTGATGGCCCCGTCCTTATACTTAAATTCCCCCCCCCCCTTTTTATGTAACGCCGCTTTGACCCGGTGAAAAGCGGGATATAAATACAGCTAAATAAATTAATTAATTTCCGAGCCATCGGTCAAGCAGTAATCTCCCCAGCTTTTGATTATTGCAACTCCATCTACTAGGGCCTTCCCAAGAGCACACTATACCCCCTACAACTAGCTCAAAATACAATAGCTAGAACCATATTGGCGAAATCTCAACAGGTTCACATTACCCCACTCCTCAAAGAGTCTCACTGGCTCCCCATCTTAAGCAGGATCGAGTACAAAATCATTCTACACACCCACACAATTCTGAACAAACAATCAGCAGACAGCCTCACTCCTCTTGTAGCAACCAACAACTCCAAAAGACCCAAGAGAACTGCCACAATCAAGAGACTGGAAATACCCACTGACAAACCTTCATGCAGCCAAAGAACCAACAGTAGGGCATTTCCTTTATACGCTCCATCACTTTGGAACTCACTTCCACCACAATTAAGATCCATCCAGTTAACCAGCCAATTCCGTAAAAACCTAAAAACTCTCCTGTTCCTAGAGTATTATGGACCTAATACTGACTAAAGAACACCCGGCAAAGCAATAACCACACCTCATTGATACATTGACAAACTGTAAATAGCTAAATCTCTAACGTTTGATTATTGTTTAAATGTTATAATATATGTTCCATGTAATGTGCACCTTACTGTTCAACTGTTAACATTTCTGCATTGAGTTCTCTGTAAACCGTCTTGACTAGTAGAAAGTTGGTATAGAAAAAGATGTTCAATAAATAAATTAATTGAATAAATAAGTAGGACTAGGAAGTTGAAACTGGAAGCAAAATCCCTTTGTTTTGGAGTTGAGACAGCACCCAGTGCCAGTCCAGCCAGCAGACAACTAGGCGGCAAAGACTGAGGCTTTTAAAGCTAAACAATAGATTTTGACATCTATAGAAACATAGAAATATGACGAAAGAAAAAGACCACATGGCCTATCTAGTCTGTCCTTCCATAACAACTACAACAGTTCCCTTTTTACCTTTAGAGATTCTATAGAAACATAGAAATATGACGACAGAAAAAGACCACATGGCCTATCTTAGAAAAAGACCACATGGCCTATCTATCTGGGGGTGTAAGGCCTAAGGTTTGCCTATTGTGCCAAAACCCTAAATTAATTCTGGGGCCAGTCCTGACTGCACCAGTAGCTGCTACAAAAGCTCAGGCAGATGACAGAAAATGATGGCAACAGCTGTAGCAAGTGTATGTGTTAATAGATAGGCAGGCAGGCATAAGAACATAAGATATGCCATACTGGGTCAGACGAAGGTCCATCAAGCCCAGTATCCTGTTTCCAACAGTGACCAATTCAGGTCACAAGCACGTAGCAGGTTCCAAAAAAGACACACAGGTTTCACAAAGCTTGTCCCGGGGCAAGCAGTGGATTTCCCTGGTTCTCTTTAATAATGGTTTATGAACTTTTCCTCCAGGAACTTGTATAAACCATTTTTAAATCCAGCTACACTAACAGTTTTTACTACATCCTCTGGTAACGAATTCCAGAGTTTGATTACATGTTGAGTGAAAAAATATTTTCTCTTATTAGTCTTAAATGGGTTACATTGCAGCTTCATTGCATGTCCCCTAGTCTTTCTACTTTTTGATGGGGAAAACAACTGATCTATGGCTACCCATTCCATTCCATTCATTAATTTATAGACCTCTATCATATCTCCCCTCAGCTGTCTCTGTTAGGGAGCATGAAGAAGGTTAGTCAGTGCCAGACGGGCAGGCTTTGTTTTAGTCACTTGAGGCTGCTAAAAGTTGTTGGAGCTGGAATACTGCAGGTTTAAATCAGTTGCAGAAGAGGAAGCTGTGGTGGTGTTGCAAGGATAATGACAAGCCAGGATGGAGCGGCTCCTCCAGATTCTGTCCAAAGGGCAGTAGCAACAACAACAGTATCAGGAGTGACAATATTTTCAACACACCCTACTGGAAGGGCAGAAACTACAGCAGCAGCAGTTGATTCAGGCCCTACAGAGACCGCAACTCTACCCTCCAGTGCAAGCACTTCTTAAAATGACATCAGAAAATGAACCGGACCACTTTTTGGTGAACTTTGAATGAATTGCCCGCATTGCTAGGTGGCCAGAGGAGAAATGGACTGTTTATTTGGGGAATCTGCTGATGGGCAGCAGTCAGGCTTCATTCCATGACGCCAACCCACATGGGCAAGCTACATATGCAGCTGTCAAGGCTTCCATACTGGAATGGGCTGGCAGTACGCCAGAGGCCTACCTCCAGTCAGAAAGGGGGGGGGGGCTCCAGATAAAGGAGAGCCCTCAGAGGTTCCTCTATCGGTTGAAGGATCTTGCATGGAAGAAGTTGCAACTGGAGGAAAAGACTGGACCCTAGATAGCCAAGATTTTGCTACTAGAGCAGTTTTTGGAGGGCTTGACTGCTCTAATGAAAAAGTGGGAGCTTCAGGAGTGTCCAGCAAGGGGATGAGTCCCTTAAAAATGCTGGAGAGCAGTTTTTGGAGGTGAATGGGGTTCCAGTAGGTAACAGAGAATCCCTGCAAGAACCTGTCCCTATTTTGTGCTAAAGGGAGATTTATTATTCAGAGTGTCCGAGGGTGCCCTAGAGGGTTTTTTTGCCTTTTGAGTTGCACTTCAGAAGACAGTCAAGAGGCATATTAGATGGGATAAGGGAAACCTGAGAAGAGCATCCCATGCCAGGCATAATTTGTTGGAGTACATTATACAAATATAACACCAGCTAAGGAAAGCCGGAAAGGTGGACAAACTTAATCTAGAAAAAGCCCAAGCCTAGCAGGCCAGGGGCTACAATCCGGCAGCCGTGCATGGCATCTTCCAGAAAGTCACGGGTGAAGAACATCCCATAGCATTCATCCGCAGGAAACTGCTTTCTCGAGAGAAATATTATGCAATGATTGAGATGGAGGCCCTGGTTGTCAAGTGGGAACTTGAAACCTTCAAATACTACCAACTTGGCTGTCTGTTTATGCTAATAGACCACCAACCCCTCAAGTGGCTGGCTCGACATAAGGAGTCCAACGGCTGTATTATGCCATGTTTTTTGAGACTCCAACCCTGCCTGTTCCAGGTCCACCATAGGACTGGTCTGCCTCACCTGAACGTGGACTTCCTTTCCTGTGTGGGGGTCCCGAGTGAGGCAGGTGCTCAATGGGCATGGTCAAGTTGAGGAGTAGGGTGTGTAATGGGGTATATATAATGTTACCCATCCCTCTCCAAAAAGACTAAACAGTCCCCTTTAAGAGAGTCTGTCACCCAGAGTTCAGGGTTGGAAGGGCATGACTCAGAGGGAGAGGTTAAGAACCCAGCAGGCTGCTGGAGGGCGAGAAGTCCATGCAGCCAGGTCCTTCCAAGACAAGCCATGCAAAGGAGTTCTGAGGTAGGAAATTTAACTGGGACTGGAAGAAGGGCTGGGAGAACCAGCTTATGGAGGTTTAACAAGCTAGGACAAAATTGAAGCTGCATTTTTTTTCCCTGAAATGCTATCTGTCCTGGGTTTTGCTTTGTGGAGGTTTAAGAAGCTGGGACAGAATAAAAACTGCTTTTGTTTCCCTGAACTGCTGTTTGGCCTGTGTTGTAAAGAAAACTCCTTCCCACTGCATACTGCATTACCACACCATCATTGATCATAAAAAACGTTCTTACCAATCAGTTGTGTAGTGGGCACTAATCTGACTGGGCACTAATCTTTCCTTGGTTCTTGACTCTGATTCCCTGAACTCAGGGCAAAGAAGAAAGAAATGAAAACACATACACAGACTTTTATCTTAACAATAACTGAAGTGCTTCAGGAAGGAACTGCAAGCTCCACAAACTAGACCCTGCAATGCACTTCCCCCTTCTCCTGCAGCACTCCTTTTTATTAGGCGAAAACTGCAACATTGTACAATTTTGTCATCACTCTATGTCAAGCTTTGCTTTGCATGTCACTAATTCATATCTGTAGTTTATATCTATAGGTTACAGGTCAAGCCTTGCTGTTACAGATCAAACTGGACACAGACACACCGGTCATTCCTAGCCACAATTTCTAAGAAGCATTTCTGGAAGTAAAAACATTCTGTCTCCACAAGAATCTGTATCTCTCTCTGCCTATCCCAGCCGTCTCTGTGAAAAAATGACTTTCACTCTTTTCCCACATATCTCTCAGTTCAGGCTACTAGTGAATTCCAAAGCTGCTCTCATTCTTTGTATTATTAACCCTTTCAGAGGGTACCTCATGTAGGCCTTCTTTACAGTCCTCCCTCTGAATCTAGATAGAATCACCTGGAAAATAAGAGAACTCAGACATGGATACTAAGGAGAAGCTCTAAACAGACCCCGGGCCAATCTTAACATTAGTCTGGGAGTCAGAGATTTGGGAGACGTCTTACAGCAGGAGATAATACACAGAAAAGCAGTGCACCAAGAATAAGGACCCCAAAGAGTCCAAGCAGAAATGCTAGAACCCCTCGCAGAGGGCTAGTCAGTGAATGCCAAAAAGAAAAGAAAGAGTCAAAGAAAGTAGATAAGAAACTATCATAGCTGCTGCTTGGGACAAAAGTACAATTTCTAACCTTATCCAGCAGACTTTTCACTACTTTTTTCTCATTATCAAGTAATGTACAACGATTATTCTGCACATCCCTCCTTCCTTTGTTAGGAGGTAGTCTAGGGCCATACGGTTCTGAACTGCATAGGCAGAAACTTTATCCACTGCACTTTGCAGCACACTAATTGCTTCTGTAAGATCTAAAGCTGTAAGCTCAACAACTGCCTGTAAATGCATGAGTGCCATACTCTCTCATTGGTGCTATAGTTCCAAAGGTAGGAAGCCAAACAGTACCAGTAAACACATCAAACCTATGCTGGGGAGCTGTCACTGTCGGGAGGCAAACAGCACAATCAGAGAGATTAAAGTGGTTGATAACTGAGCGTGTGATTCAAAAATATTTGGGTTTTTCCATGGCTTTCCCAAGAATCTGAATGCAGCACTGCTTCATTAACAGTAATGTGCCATAAAGCAACAACATCATCCTCAACAAAACACTAAAAGATCTGGGGCTATTAGTGACTCATAAAAAAAGTAACAGAAATAACACACTAAGCACTACAAAGATGAGCACTAAACTTACCACCCAAACCCTGCTCCCAATTTCTCCAAACAGTGGAGGTGATTCTCTACTAGCTTGAGTGTCCAAAAGAATAACATTTATACACTACTAGGAAACTAATTTCTATAAAACAGCAAACCTAATTAATAGTACAGATGCTACAATAAATGTTCTTACATAACAGTTCATTCAAAAGCAGTCAGTCACAATATACTTTTCTGCAGAACTGTAATATCACTGTAATCCAAGTCTAGACTTTTATCTTAATCGTAACTGAAGCACTCCACTCAAACAATTAACCTCAGTGGTAAAAAATCGTCTTCAACCAAGTATTACTTTTCAATGGAATGTTTGTTCATATCATTCTTCTATCAAACTTATCCTTAACAACCAAGAGGCAGGAAACCTGGGTCCCAATAAATAATCAAACTTTTAATTATTACCACAATACCAGGAGGTTTCAGACCATATACCGCGCTTAGGCAAATGCTCATTTGATAAAGCAATAGCGCTCTGGTTACATCAATAACCTTCCTGGATTTATTTCGTTTTTTATGTGGTTTTTGTGATTGATACTTGCACCCGGTTTCCACCTTCACCAAAAAACTAGTGATAGAAGAAAATCTTAACTTTGTGTCTTCAACTCCTCAACGCTTCCTCCGGTACCTCATTAGCGTTTCACTCCAAGTAGGAGTTTCTTCAGGAGGATTAGATAGTTGCTGCCCACGTAGCACCTATGTTTCTTGAAAGTGACTGAAGAAACATAGGTGCTACGTGGGCAGCAACTATCTAATCCTCCTGAAGAAACTCCTACTTGGAGTGAAACGCTAATGAGGTACCGGAGGAAGCGTTGAGGCGTTGAAGACACAAAGTTAAGATTTAAGTTAAGAAATTGCATTGAGGGTTGCATCAATTGCTTAGAGGTATATTAAACATGCCAGCCTGTTAGGGAGCCAGGCTGTATGTTTGAACTGAACTATTGCTGCACCAGTTATTGAGAGATATGCTGAAGCTGAAAGTCTGAAAAGTGAGCCAGGCTGCATATCCTGGGACTGGACTATAGTGGCACTAATTGCTGAGAGATACTTTGAAATTCTGAACCTGCTGGGCCAAGCTTCTGTGGTTTCTGAAATGGAACTGAGGTGAAGAAAATTTCATGCAAAGAGCCTGGGAGAACAAACTACGCCATCATTTTGTGCTTTTATGAGTGCTGAAGGTGAATTGTGCCATTAAAGCTGTTTTATCTGCATCCTGAAATGTGAATGACAGTTTGTTTGTCTCAAAATAAATGTACCCAAGCCGAGCAAAAGTGTTCCCAAGAGTGCAGACTTTATAAAATACACACATATGAATGAAAATAAGCTTAGAACTGTATGCATAGTAAATAGCAGGTGTAAATGTGTGCACGTATTTTCCAGGGATGATTTTCAAAATGAATGTATGCACACATATTCCCTTTGGAAATTGGTGTAACTTAGGCAAATATGAAATTTACACAACCTGATATAACAATACATAAGAACATAAAATATGCCATACTGGGTCAGACCAAGGGTCCATCAAGCCCAGTATCCTGTTTCCAACAGTGGCCAGTCCAGGTCACAAGTACCTGGCAGTATCCCAAAGGTAGATTTCCCTGGTCCGCTTTAATAATAGTTTATGGACTTTTCCTCCAGGAACTTGTCCAAACCTCTTTTAAACCCAGCTACACTAACAGTTTTTACTACATCTCCGGTAATGAATTCCAGAGTGTGATTACCCTGTAGTGTAACTATTATTCATGCAATGATCACATAATGGATTTTTATTCATTTATTTAACAATTTTTCTATACCACTTTTCTTACATTCAAAGTGGTTTACATTGAATATTAAACAAAGGAACTTTACATAGAACAAGGAATTTAAAAACTCAGATATAACAGGGGATTGACTATTGTAACTCCTTGTATGAGGCGTTTCCTGACTCCAACTTCTCTAGAATATGTCTGCCTGACTTCTTCTTGGGGAGAGGAGTTTTGATCATATTTCACCAATTTTGGATAAGGCTCACAGACTGAAAATTAAGTTTAATTTATTAATTTATTTATTTAAACGTTTTATATTCCACACTATAATACCTAGGTGGATTACATGATAATAAACATAATGTAATAAAATAAAATAAGGCATTGCCAAAAAATAAACAAAACAATTTAAACAGCGAACCTTAATATTCTGTCTCTGGTGTTAAAATCTTTAAATAACTTGGGACCTAAGAACATGACCAATTTTTAAAGACATAACTGAAAATGGAAACATTGAGGTACTTTCAATTTATTTTCCTCGCTGTCCCTTCTCTAGAATTGGCCAAGTTAACTATGAGGACGCAACAAGTTTTTAATTGTTCTGCTCCAGTTTTATGGAGCCTCTACATCCTTGGAAGTTAATTACAAAACACATTAAGGCCTAATCATCCAGGCTTGACTTAATTTTCTTTGGATTTCAAAATACTGTTTTTATTTAAACAATCAAGTTTCTTATCTTGGATTTTTAGTGGATGTTATCAGATGGGATTTGGTCACCAGGTCCGCTGTTAGGGGATGGCAAATAGGGAATTGCTTTGGGCTCCCGATGCTACAGGGGGCCCTAAGCCTGCCTCCTACCAAAGAAGGCATAGACTGCAGGAAGACCTTAGGGCCCTCTGACCAGTTTCTGCCCTGGAATCCTGCATGCCTAATACCAGCTCTGTTGGTCACTGTTCTCTCATGGAATGTTCAGATATCTAGCTTTTATTTTATGTTGTGATTTTAATATTTATTTTGTATATTTTAGGATTTGTTGCAAACTGCTGTGGTTATAACATAGAATTACAGTAGATCAAATCATTAAATAATAAATAATGAAGCAAACAGTCAGCCAGGAGCTGACCATATAACATTATATGGACAAGTTATCCCTACAAAGCTACGCCAATTTTCAGCAATCCTATCCATTTTAAGTTGGATTACTGAAAATACATGGATAAATTAAAGCCACTCACACCATGACTATTCCAAACCAGATGGCAGCAGCTAATAATAACCAGCTGTTCAAAGCCAATATAAGTTTCAATTATATGAACTTAATTTTCACCATTCTCTGTATTAAAATTAAAATTGGAGGAAAAAGACCTCAGAAATTATTCTATTTTTTAAACCTTTCTCATAAGGTTAAGAACTAATCTTCACTGGTCAAAAATATTTTTCAGTAAAAATTTTCAAATAGAACAAATTTGCTTAAAGAATGTATTTTACATTTTAAATAATGTTGTGGCTCCTCAGCCCTGGCACCCTACAGTGGCCAACATTTCATAATCCATGCTTCCTCAGGAGTACATATTATGTGATCTAAAAACAGTATAGCATTTTATTTACCACAATGCGGGCCCTTTTACTAAAGTGCGCTAGTGATTAAAGTGTGCTTTGATGTTACTGCATAGTGTGGTAAATAAGCAGGATGCGGGCAGGGTCCCAGCACCCGAGCGTAACCGGGTGCCAGTTAGGCGCGGGACCCTGCAAGGGTGGGGGGAGATTATTGGTGACGCGCGCCATTTGAGAGCGTGGCATCATTTAATCTGATTGGCTCCGCGGGTGCACGTGTCGAGCGGAGCCAATCAGAGGGGCCGGTCGGGCATGTGCTCCTGCTGCTGTTGCGAGCCTGGAGCACATGCGGTAGGCTGTCGGCGTGGCGTCCCACCCGCCCACCCATTCTACTGTGGTGTGGTGGGGGGGGGAGATTGAGAGGTGTCGCAGCTGGTGGGGGGTGTGTGTCTTTGCGGGATCCCGGAGGTTTCCGGGGTCCGGAGCCTTATGCCACTTGGGCTGGGGGCGGGGTGCCCTTGCCCGGATAACCCCTGGAAGACTTTTGCTAGTAATATGGCGAAGTCGGATAGGGGTGGGTGAGCTCGGCTGTTGGTGGGTCCGCGGCCGCAGCGGAGGCGGGGCCGCTTTGCTATTAGCATGGCTGGCGGCACATCGCTCCGCTGGTTTGGTATAGTTATGTATTCTTGGCATTAATGTTAATGCGTTTCTGTTGGAAATAAAGCTGCGACCAGTTTGTTACCATGAAAATGTTGTCTGTGGTCTTTTACCATAGGGGGTGTGGGGGGGGAATGGGGGGAGGGAGGGGGGCTGGGGGATGGAGTTTGGGAAGCGCCGGGTCCGGCTACCCGGTTACTGTTACCGTATTGACATGGCAGCTACCATGCACTAATTCCCACATTAACTGCTCATCATGCGAAGGGGCAGAGAATGGGCAGATTATGAGCAGAGAGTGGACATGGACTGCACATTGCTTACCGTGCACTGTCAATGTTACTTTAAGTACACCTGCAGTAATTGCAAATGACTTTAGCATGTGGTAAGGGACTTTTCAGTGTAGGGACTGTCAGGAGCATATTGGACAGCCACCCAACAGTATGGGTTGGTTGCACTTAATGCACATTAGATTTTACGCCCATCGCAAGGTAAGTGCAAAAACGTACCGCACTTTAGTAAAAGGGCTCCTGTGTTTATTAGACATTTTTATATTCAAAGTTATATTCACATAAAGGCACATTTAACAATGTACACTAATGGGTATAGTGCATGCCAAGTGCACTGTGGTAGCATTTACCGTGCACCAAAAATGCAGTCTCACTACAAATCCTGCGCTAACCACATAGCATAAGTTGGGAGGAGACTGGGCAGTTCAGGGGCAGAGCATGTACATCACACTTAGCACAGGTGTTTTTAACACATACTAACCGGCAGTGTTATTCATACAGTGGCCAAATATCACCAGTCCATGGAGGCGTTTAAACCACATCCTCAGAGACAGCCCATTCCAAATCGCACCCTAACTTAAAACTTATAACTTTGACCATATAGCAACTTGTATGGTCAAAGTTATGTATATAAGTGCCAGGTACTGGCGTGAATTCTGCCCAAGCAGCCCCTGCAATACAAAATTTTGCTTGGGGGCCCCTCTGGTGCCAGGAAATGTTTTTTTAAAAACTGTTACATAATAAGCATTCACTGCTGACCATGTAACTGCTTTTGAATATCAGCTCTGATAATAATAATATTAATAATAATATGAAGGAGGGAGGGAAACCAAAAGCATACACAGCATATTTGTAGCAAATCCTGAAGTAATGGAAAAAATAATCCCTTGACCCCCAATATGCTGATCATCATGCAATGGTTGGATTAGCTCTTTTACTCAGCATGTAAACATATTAGCAAAACCAATATCTTTTTTCTTAAAAGAACAGTCAGTGTGCTTTTGAATCGATTTAGGGGCATGGTTGCTAAAAAGCGCTAACATTTACCATAGGGTTTTACATGCACTAATCTCATCTCTCCCTACATCCCTTCTGGTAAACCCCGCTCTTCTGGTGGATTGCCTCTCTCTATGCCCTTTTCTTCTACTGCTAGCTCCGATCCTTTCACCTTGCTGCTCCTTATGCCTGGAATAAACTACCAGAGTCTCTACATCAGACTTCATCTCTGCCCCTTTTCAAATCCATTCTAAAAGCTCACCTCTTTAAGGCTGCTTTTCGATCCTGATCCACTTAATCTCCTGTGTGTCTCTTTACCTTTCCCTAGTTGTATCCTTGTTCTCAGCTGTTGTACTAGATTATAAACTCTGACAATCAGGGGCCATCTTTTTTTACATGTATCTTTACAGAACTGCGTACTCCTTGTAACACTATATAAATGATCAGTCGTAGTAGCAGTAGTAGTAGTAGTACTAAGTAGTTAGTATGGGACCACAGTAACTACTTCAATGCACTAAAGGAGCCATCGTGGTAAAAGTGCCACACTATCAGGCCGATGCAGAAAGCTAACACAAGCTTTACAAGCCCATAAAACCACGTTTAAGCACATTTTATGATCCTTTAAATGCAGGAAATAGATGTAAATGCCGATGTAAAACTAGCGCCCAATTAACGCCATGCGTATTTAAATCTATTTTAATGAAACCTAATTGTTTAAATGTATTTTAATCAACTGGACTGGTATGCAAATCATGGCTATGCCCAATGAAGAGACAGGCATAGAGGATTTTGCAACCAGCCATAGTGCCAAAACCTTTACTACAGGGTCTGAGTAGAAATAAATCTCTAATGCATGCTCCTTCCATTGTCTGATGGCACTGGGTTCTTTTCTCGATGCCTAGATCATCTTCTTCTTAGATGATCAGGAATCAGGAAAAGCCCCTGATGCCATCAAAATACTGGTGTGGGCCATGCCCGACAAAGAAGAATCCCCAGCAGTCTCCCCTTCCCTCGACAGTATTTTGATGGCACGGGGTGCTTTTCCCAGTGCCTAAATCATCTTCTCCTTAGATGATCAGGCATTGGAAAAAGCCCCAGATGCCATCAAAACACTGTTGGGGCTGCACTCCAACAAAAAGTAATCACCTGATGGTCTAGCAGCCCATGAACCCCCACCCCAAAGTAAATGAGAAATCACCCCCAAGAAAAGAAAAATAAAGCTAAAATTGCCTGGTGGTCTAGTGGCCCCTGAAATCCCCACCTCCACCCAATGTATGCATATGCATATGATGCCATGCATATGATGCCATATAGTACGTTTTGTAAATAGTTACCCCGGTTATCCAAGTTTTTATGCCCTGTTACATGTAAACTCATATGTGTTAAATGTACTGAGCATTTTGTTCCATGTGAACCGCGCTGATGGTGAATAGTGCGGTATATAAGAGACTGTAAATAAATAAATAAATAAATGTAAAAGTGAAATCACCTCCCAAGCAAAGAAAAATACAGTAAAATTTACCTGGTGGTCTAGCGGCCCTTGAAACGCCCAGCCCCCAACCCAAAGTAAATGTGAAATCACCCCCAAGTAAAAACAAATAAAGTAAAAATTACCTGGTGGTCTAGTGGCCCCTAAATCCAAGTCCCCCTGTACCAAATAGGTGGGTGTGCTGCCTACATGCTCCCACTCTGGTCCGCCATCTTGTAAATTGGTGCGCCTGGCCACGTTCTGTGCATCCTGGGGCCAAGCACACCATTTTACAAAATGGCGGACCAGAGCAGGAGTAGGTAGGCAGCACTCCCACCTATTTTGTACAGGGGATGCACCAAGCGGGGACAGGCATGCTAATTTACAAAATGGTGGACCACGGCGGGAGCATGTAGGCAGCGTTCCTGACTATTTGGTACTGGGGGCTTGGATTTAGGGGCCGCTAGACCACCTGGTAATTTTTACTTTATTTGTTTTTACTTGGGGATGATTTCCTCTTACTTTGGCCTGAGAGGTGGGGGGTTCAAGGGCCGCTAGACCAGCCGGTCAATTTTACTTTATTTTTTATGTTTTGCTTGTGGGTGATTTCATTTTTACTTTGGGTGGGGGTGGGGGGTTTCAGGGGCTGCTAGACCATCAGGTTATTTTCTTAGTGGGGGTGGGGGTCCAGGGGCTGCTAGACCACCAGGTAATTACTTTTTGACAGGCAACGGCCCCCGGCAGTGATTTGATGTTATCAGGGGCTTTTCGCTATCGTCTCCAATGCCATCAGAATACTATCGGGTGGGGGGATCGGGGCCACTGGGGCCGCCAGGGATTCTCTTTTGTGGGGCACCAGCCCCGACAGTATTTTGATGGCATCGGAGGCTTTTCCCGATGCAACCAAAATACTGTTGGGGCTGATATGCAAATTAGCCATACGGTGCCTGGAGAGCCTGTCAAAATAGTGCAGACCTCTTGCCAACATGTGTCTGGCATACTCTTCCAGTTTAACGCTCCGATGGCTCATTTCCATGCTCACGGCTGGCATTTGCATACCCTAATTTTCCTGTATCGCATGTTAAAATGTGTGCATTGTCAGGAATGTTAAAAAAATCAATCCAGTGCGGGTCTAGTACCAGCTTTCTGCATCAGCCTGTAACTGCTTAGCATGAAACGAGATGGGGAATGGGCAGGTTAAAGGTGAAGAGTGGTTGTTGGCTACACATTGCAGTTAGTGGGGGGGGGGGTAATTTTTATGCTCATTATCCAAACTGCAGTTAGCACCTCAGTGGGTGGTGTTAAGTGCATCTGTGTTAATTGAGGCTCCATTCAACACAATGAAGTACATACTTTTCAGTGAGGTAACCACAGGGGGCATGCTGGGCATTCCCCTGACACTTAGCACTGGGCAGCTGCATTTATCAAGCATTAGTTTTCAATCCAAACCTACAGTGAGTGAACAAACTTACCACATTTTAATAAACATTCTATTTCCTAGTTCAGACTATTGATTGATTTCACAAAGAAACCTATAGGCAAATCATAAAACAGAAACAATTTTCTTAGGGCTTTACACAGGTAACTTCCCTAGTTAACCGTGTAAAGGCCTTATCCGGGATTTTTGAAAGGCATCTACATGAGTAGTGCCCTTTGAAAATCCTGGATATGTCCCTAACGTGCCAAGATTCTATCCGCATAGCACTGGGGTGTGTTAGGAGCGTTCCAGGGCAGAGAAAGAGCAGAGGAAGGGGCAACATGGTTAGCAGCGATTTTCGATGCTACCCGCATAGCCCTCTGTGCCTTAAAGATAGGCGAGGTTTTTCCTCGCCTATCTTTAAGGCGCAGAGACTATGCAGATAGCATTGAAAATTACTGCTATCCGTGTAGCCTCTGCGGCTGCTGGGATATCCAGGCTAACCTGGATGTTCACTTCCGCCAGTGCGGAAGTGAAAATCTGGGTTAAGTGGGTCAGCGGGCAGGCTTTGCGGTGCTGCGGCACATAGCCTGCCTAATTCAAAATCAGGCCCAGCATAATCAAATATGCCAACAGACCAAGATAATCAACAAAAATTTGAAAACATAATACCTTACAGTAAATATGAACATAATATAATAAATATGGATAAAATACAACCTCTAAAATGCCTGTATGCAAATGACAGAAGTCTAAAAAATAAGATGGGAGAGCTAGAATATATGACACTAAATGAAAAGTTAGATATGATTGGCATCTCAGAGATCTGGTGGAAGGAGAACAACCAATGGGACACTGTGATATCTGCAAATAAACTAAATCACAATGATAGGATAGATTAAATTAAATTGGTGGAGAGGTTGCGCTCTGTGTTAAAGAGGGCATTGAGTCACACAGGATTAAGGTTTTGCAGGAAACAAAATACACTGTAGAATCTCTATGGATAGAAATCCCATATAAAAAGGAGAAGGCAATGTCAGTGGGGATGTACTACCAACTGCCTGCCCAGAATGAACAAATGGATGATGAAATGCTAAGAGAAATCAGGGAAGCTAACAAAAGTTACAGCACAGGTCTGCGACTAAAAAGCTGTTTGATTATTTTCATCTAATTTCCATGTATTTTGGTGTGCTGAAAACAAATAAAATATTGAAAAAACTCCTAGACGTCATGATTTGCCACAACATGCAAAATTGTCTTCAAATTTATCAATTTTTTTCAAATTACTATTAATTAATTCAAATTACTATTAATTAATTCACATAAGTGCATTTAAGATATAAAATGACAAAAAAACCTTAAAGGGGTTGTCCGAGTTATGTAAAAAAAATATAGCACTGTAAATCTGATGGTCAGCAATATATACATAAGCTAAGCAAGTTTTAAGTCTGTGCTTCTAATGGTAGAAGGGGTTAATCTTCCCTGAAGAATCCAGTGGGAGGGAGACACAGGGCAGATAGCAGCAGCTCCGGTCAGTGCAGGGGGGCGTGGCCAGCACTGTGACGTCTCGTGTACAGACACAGAGCTGCTCTCTCCTGCATGCCACACTTCTGCACGAATCATCATCAGGTTCTTGGTTCTAGGCTGTTCACACTTTTTCATCGCAATTCATGTTAGCTCGTCATTCTTCAAACGTTATGTTATTGCGCCGCAAAAGTGTATTAATTCGCCAGACAGTTTCTGTTTCATCTGTGGTGAATATACAGTGTTGAAGCAACAGCAGAATATTACAGACTTTGTGAAAAAAGTATACTTTGCATACTTTGGACTAAAAATTGGAGATAATGATAAAGTCTGGGCGCCTCATAAAGTGTGCAAACGGTGTGTTGAGGACCTCCGAAACTGGTTCAAGGGTAAGAAAAAATCTTTCCGTTATGGGATTCCTATGGTATGGCGAGAGCAACAGAACCATAGTGATGACTGTTACTTTTGTTCATGCGATGTGAAAGGGTTTAATTCCAAATTGAAGCATTCCATTTCATACCCCAATCTTCACTCGGCAATTCGTCCCATCCCCCATGGCACAGATATACCAGTACCCAAGCCCCCTGCTACCTTGGAAGAGATACCTAGCGCCGATGAAGGTGAAGTCATACCTGAACCAGATGACGAATCAAGTTCTGACTTTGAAGATGATACAAGACCAAAATTGTTTTCTCAAGAAGAGATGAATAATTTGGTAAGAGACTTGAATCTTCCCAAAGATGCCGCTGAGTTACTCGGATCAAGGCTGAAAAGCAGGAATTTATTGTTGCCAGGAGTGTCATCTTCATGGTTCAGACATCGTGAAAAGGAGTTCGTTCCTTACTTCGCCCAGGAAGACAAGTTGGTTTATTGCATCGATGTCGAAGGTCTGATGGGTCAATTTAAAATCCAATATGATTCAGAGCAATGGCGTCTTTTTATAGATTCTTCAAAAAGAAGTCTCAAAGCAGTTTTACTCCACAACGGTTTTTACGCTTCCATACCTGTAGGTCATTCCGTACACCTGAAGGAAACCTACGAGAACTTGGAATTGGTTCTTCGTAAACTTAAATATGAAGACCATGGTTGGCAAGTGTGTGGGGACTTGAAGGTCTTGTGCATGCTGCTCGGGCAACAAGCTGGGTATACCAAATATCCTTGTTTTCTGTGTCTATGGGACAGTCGAGACCGACAAAATCACTGGACCAAGAAGAGTTGGCAGCCGAGGGTGCTAACAGTCGGTGAAAAAAATGTCCTCCGAGAAACTTTGGTACCTTCCCATAAAGGTCTTCTACCACCTCTCCACATAAAATTGGGATTGATGAAGCAATTCGTAAAATCACCTCCAAGAGATGGAGAATGCTTCAAATACTTGGTCACCAAGTTTCCAGGCCTGTCGGAGGCAAAATTGAAGGAAGGTGTGTTCATCGGACCAGACATTAGAAGGCTTATAGCTGATCAAGAGTTTGTCAATACCATGACGGATCCTCAAAAAGAAGGGTGGATTGCATTTAAAGAAGTCGTACAGAAATCTTTTGGAAATAACAAAGATCCTCACTACAAAAAGATCGTCGGACGAATGCTGAAAGCATTTCAAGCTTTAGGTTGCCTGTTTGAGTTTGAAAGTGCATTTCCTCCAGTCCCACCTTGACTACTTTCCTGAAAATTTGGGAGCTGTGAGTGAGGAACAAGGTGAATGATTCCACCAAGACATTAAAGAGATGGAAAGGAGATACCAGGGAAAATTGAGCATTACAATGATGGCAGACTACTGTTGGATGCTTCAGAGAGACATTCCAGATGCTACTCACAAGCGTAAATGCACCAAGAGGAGCCTCACAAGGAAGAAGAATCGAGTTTAGTGTGTGTAGGTGAGCTCATTTCAGTTCAAAAAAGGATTTTCATGAAAATATTGTAATAAAACTTTAATTTTATAAGTCTATTTCCATTTATTTTGAGGGTATTGCCTTATTTAACATAGTTACCTAAATTGTCAGGAAACGTGATGTCCTATGACAAACTGGAGGTCATTTTCGGATTCAGCGCACCAAAAAACATAAAGATTACGTGGAATAACCAAAACAGCTCTCGAAACAAAATTTTTTGCAGACCTGTGTAATGAGTGATTTCAATTACCCCAGTATCGACTGTGTCAGTGTCACTACAGGACATTCTAGAGAGATAAAGTTTCTAGAATTGACAAGAAGGGAATCTATTCTGGACCTAGTCCTTAGTGGAACACAGGATCTGATGCAAGAGATAAAGGTGTTGGGGCCACTTGGCAACAGTGATCATATCATATCATAGTATCATAGTAAATGACGTCAGATAAAGACCAGTATGGTCCATCTAGTCTGTCCAGCAAGGTGGCAAGAGTAGGTGCACTTGCTGCTCCGTGCAGGTCACCCCTCTCCATGTTTTTGTTTAGGGGTCAACCCAACGCTCCAAGTAGGGCACCCCTGTTTGTTAAGAAATTAGATAGTTAAGTTTATTTTGATTTTATCCTGTTGCTATAAAGGGATCCACTGTGCCTGTCCCATGCCATTTTGAATTCTGTTACTTCCCCCACCACTTCCATCAGGAGGGCATTCCAAGCATCCACCACCGTTTCAGTGAAAAAGTATTTCCTGACATTGCCTTTCAATTTACCCCCTTGCAGCTTCATGTTATGCCCTCTAGTTTTACAGCTTCCCCGTCTTTGGAAGAGGTTTGTTTGTTCATTAATTCTCTTTAAGTATTTAAAGGTCTGAATCATATCTCCCCTATCCCTCCTCTCCTCCAGAGTGTACATATTTAGGTCTTCAAGTCTCTTCTCATAAGGCTTCTGATGCAGGCTCCAAATCAATTGGGTCGCCTTCCTCTGAACTGTTTCCAGTCTCTTTACATCCTTCGTGAGATATGGTCTCCAAAACTGAACACAGTATTCCAAGTGAGGCCTCACCAGTGACGTATACAGTAACATTAGTGCCTCTTCCTTTCTGCTGGTAATTCCTCTTTGTATGCAACCCAATATCCTCCTGGCTTTTGCCACTTCCTTGTCGCACTGTTTTGCCACCTTGAGATCCTTAGAAATAATCATACCAAGGTCCTTCTCCTGGTCCGTACACACCAACCTCTCGCCCCCTATCGCGTACATTTCCCCTGGATATCTGCTTCCCAAGTGCATGACAAGGCACTTCTTCACAATAAATCTTAACTGCCAAGCATTAGACCATTCTTTTGTAGATCTTTCCTGTGTCTGCCCCATGCCATTTTGAATTCTGTCACTGTATTTACCCCCACCACTTCCATCGGGAGGGCATTCGCATGATTGCGTTTGATTTAATAAATGGAAGAAGGGAGGCAAGGAAATGTATAGTATTACCTTTTAACTTTCAAAATAGAGATTATGATAAAATGAGGAAAATAGTTTAAAAAAACTAGGAGGAGCAGCTGCAAAGGTTAAAGATTTACATCAAGCATGAGTGTTGTTTAAAAATACTATCTTGGAAGCCCAGGCAAGCTGTATTCCACACTTTAAGAAAAGTGGAAGGAAGCCTAAAAACTGCCAGCATGGTTTAAAGGTGAGGTTAGAGAGGCTCTTGTAGCCAAAAAAGCATCTTTCAGGAAATGTAAAAAGGAGGCAAATGACGGAAATAACATAAGCACTGGCAAGTTAGATGCAAGGCATTGATAAGGCAGACAAAGAGAATTTAAAAAGAAGCTTACCGTGGAAGCAAAAATGCATAATAAAATCTTTTTCAAGTACATTTGTAGCAAAACACCTGTGAGAAAATCAGTTGGACCATTAGATGGCAGAGGGGCGTTAGGGACGCTAAGGGAGGACAAAGCCATAGCGGAGAGATTGAATGAATTATATTGCTTCAGTCTTTACTGAAGAAGATGTAGGGAAGTTACCTATGCCTGAAATGGTATTTAAAGGTGATATATCAGAAGAATTGAAAAACCAGGAAGATGTATTATAAAAATTGATGTATTATAAGAATTGATAAACCAGGAAGATGTATTATAAGTATGTGATAAACTGAAGAGTAGTAAATCACTTGGACCAGATGATGTACATCCAAGGATGTTGAAAGAACTGAAAGATGAGACTGCAGACCTACTATTAGTAATCTGGAAACCATCATTAAAATCATCTGTAGTACCTGAAGATTGGAAAATGGCCAATGCAATGTCAATTTTTAAAAAGGGTTCCAGGGGGGATCTGGGAAACTACAGAATGGTGAGCCTGACCTCGGTACCAGGCAAAATAGTAGAAACCATTATAAAGAATAAAATTACTGAACCTGTAGATAATCATGGTTTAATTGAAGGTGTGGATAAACAGGTCTACCATGGTGAGCCGGTTGATATAGAGTCCAAGTCAGATAGGAGCACATCTGGGCCGTCCGGACGGTCCCAAGCAAGATGGGCCCATTTGGACCTGATTCTGGACTGTAGGAGCAAAACGTTCCCACGGTAACCAGAATCGGGCCCGAGGACAGCCTGGCGTGCCCCTGCCGCCTGCGGGAACGTCCTCCTTCTGTGCACGTCCCATTTTTCACAGTCACATTCATTTTGATGGGCGAAGATATGTCAGTTTTACATTAGCTTTACATTTGTACACCCTCTCTTCTGAAATTGATATGGATTTGCAGACATTTTCACATCCACTTCGCTCCATCCCATAAGCGACATTTCTAAAATATGCCTTTGAAAAAATAGCTAATTCTACAATTCCTTTTCTGAAGATAAACTTTCACCCTTTCAAAGAATACACAAGTATGCTTGTCATCTCACAGTATATAAAGCATAGGTAGGGCTTCCGTTTTTTGGTTATAACTGATAACCACCGAGAGAACATCACCCTCCATGCTTAAATTAAGGTTATCAGTTATAACTGATAAACCTCAATTTTAGCATTGCTTCAATGATGTCTTCCATACCTTCAAAGCTTGCACTGATTTTCCATCTGTGCTGCCTGCTTCACTTTCAGAACACATGCTGATTTGCCGTTCATGCTCTGTGCCTCCAATAGCAAGTTTTACATGTCCCCTGAGGTCGCATGATCACACTGCTAACAGGGAGGGAGTTGTTATTTGCATTCTTCTTTAAGTGGCGAATCCGTTGCTTGGGCTACAAATCCTAGCTTCCCTTTTTCCTCCATCTCTCCTTGCTCACCAAACATAAAGGGTAAATATTAAAAAGAAGATCTGTCTACAAAAATGCAATGTGTGCCTTTGAGTCAGTCCTGACTCCTGGCAACCCAGAAGCTCCTGGGTTTTCTTGGCAGTGTCACTGGAGGTAGATTGCCAGGCCTTTCTTCCAAGGCAATGGAGGGTTAAGTGACTTGCCAAGGCCACAAGGAGTGCTAGTGGGACTTGAACCTTGGTCGCTTGGTTACCAAGCCAGTGTTCTAACCACTAGGTTACTCCTCATCTGTCTACAAGGGGAGAAAAAAGCTGTTCACCCTGCTACTACTACTAACCATTTCTATAGCTCTACAAAGTGCATGCAGCGCTGTACGTATAGATGTAAGACACAGTCCCTGCTCATCAGAGCTTACAGTCTAATCAATACAAAACACTAAGAGTCCGATTCACAAAGGGGCACATCCGGGCTGCCAGAACATCCACAATATGGACAGGGCTATAGCGTATGCAATTCTGCACTGCAGGAGCTAGACATTCCCACGGGTGCAGGATTGGGCACATAGACAGCCCAGTGTGCCTCCTGATCCCACCGCGGAAGACGTCCCATCCAGCCCACACTGTGCTCCTGCTGGTGTGCCGCTGCCATGGCATCCTGTCACCATAGCACCGGGACGACTAGCAAGAGCGCAGAAGGCCTGACCTACCAGCACATTTCCTTTCTCCGCCGCCCGACCCTTGGAGCCAGGATTGGGCAGCGGGACTTCACCGCTAGCAGCTCCATGTCCTGAGGGGGACTGCCGGGCCTGATCGCAGGGGCACCCCCTGCTTAGTCCACTTCCAAGGTGGAATAAGCTGGGCACCCTAATGGAGCCTGCCGGACATACAGGACCCTGACCAGAATAGTCCCAGTGCATAGCCCCTCCCTCACCCCGCCTCCACCCCTCCCCCACCTGCCCCCATCCTGCCTGTCTGGCAGCAAACACTCCATGTGAATAGTGGGGCTGCACGTACCACCAGGGACATACAGCCCCACTATTCGTGTCCCAGAATGACCTCCATAGCGAAACTGGAGGACTAGAGTATGGTAACATACACATAAGTAGTAGTCAAGAGAGTGAGGAGCATCAGAATCCAAAAGAGGCTTCAAAATGATGGGTTTTTAGCCTGGATTTGAATAGGGCTAGAGAAGGAGCCCAACACACAGACATCCGCGGCTACTGCTGCTTTATACAAGCCCACTACAAGCATGTGCCTGAAAATTTGCTCTCTGTTTCTCCCCTCCCCCCATCCACCAATGCTATTTTTTTCTATTGCTGTAATTAACTACTCTGTACATACACAGTACTCTGTCACTGCATAGCTGAGCTGATTCCTCCTTCTCCCATGCCTGTAAGTTTTCTCTCTATTCTCCTCCCCCCTCCCCCCCCCCTCACTTCCCTGCTGCAATTGTTTTATTTTTAAATTTCTACCAGGGAACTGCCACAAAAATCTGCTGCCTGTTTATGTGCCCTTCCATTCTTTTCATGTGTCTCATTAAAAAATAAGTTGCATTTACTTGGTGAAATTTCTTAAGCTGCTTTCTGCTCCCTTCATTCATTCATTTCTCTTCCAGGTAACCTGCTCAGATGTTTACTGCTGCAGCTGCTGCTGCCTGTCCTCTTGCTGCACTATCTGCCTCTATAACTCCCATGCTGATGAACAGCATGAGGCACACAGAGCGCCTGACCTGATGCGATATTTTTAAAATTTGAGTGCCTTTGATGTAGAGCCTTCACATTCACATAGCCCCTATCAGTCCTGCAGGGTAGGTCAACTTTGACACAGAGACTTCACATTCATACACCTCCAAAACTACCTAAGGCTTTGGGTTACACTGGGAAGAATACCAAGAGTTCACAAAACTCCAGAACAGTATGTTTGTGATCACACAAATTTTGTTGTAGAAGAACAGAAAGGGAAAAAATGCTGGTGTGCAAGTACTGCAGAATAATCATACACTGTATCGGGGAAAACGGCCACTAGGACACTAGAGGAGATCAGATGATAAGACTTCAACTTTCATACTTTGAACACATTATGCGAAGAGAGAGATCATTAGAGAAAGACATCATGCTTGGCAAGGTTGAAGGTCAATGCAAAAGAGGAAGGCCAGCAATGAGATGGATCACTACAATAACAGCAGCTATGGAAGCCACTCTATCAACAATGAGCCTCCTGACTGAAGACTAAGTTCAATCAACAGACCTGCAACAGAGCATTCAAACTGTTTGCACCCTCCCTCTGGAACTCCCTCCCGAACCCAATCCGAAGGAACAGAGACCTCACCATATTCCGGAAACAACTAAAAACCATCCTATTTCAAGAATATCTTGGGCTAGAAAAAGACTTTCCTCACTGACTGCACTTCCAGCCCCCCAACCTACCCTCCCCACCACCAACTAAGAGACTAACGTCCTTTGTCTAATTTGTTACTTTCTGTTCGAATCATCAATGTTGACCTTCTTGGTGACGGCCCCCCCCCCTTTTTTCTGTCGACTTGATTACGTCCCCCCCCCCCCCTTTTTTGTTAAACCATTTTGATCCGGTGAAAAGTGGGATATAAATGTAGCTAAATAAATAAATAAATGTAGTTTAAGATAGATATCCAGATGGTTGCCATGAGTCAACACTGACTCAACGGTACTCAATAACAACAGCAACTGGGGAACACAGCCACTAGTAAAACCGAACACCTATGTGCCAAGATGCACCTGAATCTCAAACATCCACAGGATAGCCCACTATCTAGAACCCAAATGTCACTAATCAAAAGTGTTACAAGATTTTAAGGAGCAGGATGTGGTGCATGAATTCGCAAAGGCATTTGCTTGCTCCGGTATTTCCCTATGCCAAGTTGATTGTCCACTCTCCACTAGAATGCTCACAAACTGCTCTATAGCAAATAACTTCCAGAGATGTTTGAAATGGAAATTCAGCACATTACTAATCTAGTGAGGGATATTCAGATTTCAAGCACTGTCAATGAAACACCGGAAATCAATGGTGACCCAGCTGTAGCAATCTTATTTATCCACTACAAAGACAGCAAAAATGTACAATGCACGTTGATGGCAGACTTGGAGGTGCTGGAAGCATTTAATGCAGTTTCTGTGCCAGCTTCAATACAACAAGTGTTGGTCAAATTTCAGAAGCCATTGAATGTTTTTGTACTGATTCTGCAAGCTACATGAAAAAGATGTGTGAAGATTTGTCCAGTGCAAACCCGGGATCCCTGCCATTTACTAGATGGTGGTGTAAAAGAAGGATTGAAGTATTCTACAGCTTTCCGGGAGGTTTCAGATTTTCTAATGCAGATTTTCTAATGGAGCTCATTTTAGATATACACGTGAGCTCAAAAGAAAATATATAGCTGTATGTCACAAACATAAGGTTGAATCAAACATTATTTCCAGTGTTACTCAGAGCTATTGGTACTTGGTTATTGAGGCAATGAATGTCCTGCTGAAAGTGTGGCATCTATTTCTTAACTTTAGAAACAGTGAAGATAGTAAAGGTAAGAAATGTGAATACCTGAGAAAGTTTATAGATACAGGGATTAATAAAATACAAGATGATTGCCCTCATGAAGTTCCTTGACAGCAAAATTACAGAAGGGATTGCAGATGGGTCGGCAGCTAGCACATCGCAGAACTGCTTTCCCTCTGAACAGCAACAAGAACCAGAAAAAAACATCCACTTGATTTATAACAGGGGTCTCAAACTCAAATTGCTTTGAGGGCCAAATGAGGACTTGTAAAGTAACCCGGGGGCCGCATAAGACGCGGGGCCTCATTTGCATAAATATTTGCATAATGTTACCATACACTAACTTTTAGTAAACAGGCCTCTTTAATGAGTATGGATAAAGAAAGACTAAAAGATTTAGAAACAAGAAGACAATAATTAAACTGGGAACCCCAAAAGCCAAACTTGGAATGTACAACAACACTGTAGAAATAAAACTATAAATTAATTTCCTCTTGTACTAAACAAAGCGCAAACATTAATGATGCACATTTCCCAGAGCTGACATATTCCAGTTAATAAATTCAAAATAAAGAGATATTTTTCTACCTTTTGTGCATTTTTTTCAGTTGCAATTGTTCCAGCCACTTTCTTCTGGTTTCTTCATGTCTTCTGCTAACTCTCCATCGTCTGCTGTCCATTTGCCCTTTCTTCTCTCCTAGTTTTTTTTCCATTCTCTCTCTACATCTGCTTTAACATACTAATCTTTCTCCTTTTTCTCTTTTCTCATTCCTATTTCATCCACTCAAATTTTACCCCTCCATCCTCAATCCCCACTTACTCTCCCAATACCTGGCCAATTGTAGATTTGTCTTCTCTCCCAGACAAAATATTTTTCCCCTCTCCATTTCACTTTCCCAGCTCCATCCCATTCTAATCCTCCCCCAACATCAGCTCCCTTCTAGTTCCAGCCCCACCCAGCATCCGCTCCCTTCTAGTCCCCCCATTAGTCCATTTCCAGTCCTATCCTAGCCTCACCATCAGCCCATTTCCAATCCTAGCCCCCCATCAGCCCATTTCCAATCCTAGCTCCCTCCCCTCACAGCCCATTTCCATTCCAAGCCCCCCTCCACATCAGCCATTTGCAGTTCAAGCCCCCCTTCCACTCAGCCCATTTCCAGTCCTAGCAACCCCCCCCCAGCCCATTACCAGTCCTAGACCCCCCATAGCCCATTACCAGTCCTAACCTCCCCATAGCGCACTTCCAGTTTTACCCCCATCACCCCATTTTCAGTCTTACCCCCCCCATAGCCCATTACCAGTCATAACCAGCCTGCCAATAGCCCACTTCCAGCCCTAACCCCCATTACCCCATTTCAGTCAGCCCTTCCATAGCTCATTACCAGTCCTAACTCCCCCCATCAGCCCACCTCCAGTCCTTCCTGACCCCCACCTGCCCATTTCCAGTCCTAGCCCCCACCATAGCCCATTACCAGTCATAACCCCCCTGCCAATAGCCCATCTCCAGTCATAACCCCCCCCTGCCAATAGCCCATCTCCAGTCATAACCCCCCCCTGCCAATAGCCCATCTCCAGTCATAACCCCCCCTGCCAATAGCCCATTTCCAGTCATACCCCCCCCCCTGCCAATAGCCCATTTCCAGTCATACCCCCCCCCCTGCCAATAGCCCATTTCCAGTCCTACACCCCCCCCCCCAGGTAAATTAAAAAAAAACCTGGCTTCTGCTGCTCAAGCAGCAAAATCAGCTGTCCTGCGGCCCCTTCCCCTGTGCCCGGAGATCCGAGTCTGCTCTATCAGCGGCGTGCTTTTCAAGCCGCGAGGAGAGTATTCCCCTCTCGCGCGGCTTGAAACCGCGCGAGAGGGGAATACTCTCTTCGCGGCTTGAAAAGCACGCCGCTGATAGAGCAGACTCGGATCTCCGGGCACAGGGGAAGGGGCCGCAGGACAGCTGATTTTGCTGCTTGAGCAGCAGAAGTCAGTTTTTTTAAAAATTGGACAATTGATTCTGCCGCTGCCACGGCGGCAACGGCAGAAGCCAGGGTTTTGGGGTTTTTTGTTTTCCTCCGTCGCGGGCCGCACAAAGTTGTCTCGCGGGCCGCGTGTTTGAGACCCCTGATTTATAAGATGTGTGAGAAGTGGCATTCATTCATGGCCAGAAAGATCTGAAGCCTACAGATGACCTTTGAAACCAGAAATTCAATATTGTGGTTCACTGTTCAAATGAGTGATCCATTCTAAAAGTTGGAATTTTCTGCAAAGTTTGAAAACATCAGAGGCCCGATATTTAGTGGTAGCAGCTAGCACTGCTAAAGCATCTAGCTGCCATCACTGAAACTTAAACCCGGATATATCTTTCTGTTTTACCACAGCCAGTTTGAAATTAAAAGGACTGCGTGAATGGGAAGTGTTATTTATGTGAGAACTAATGCTTTTTATGTGGAAATTGGAAATTTACATATGAATTTCCATGAAAGGTATAAAAATATTGGAAAACGTTGTCTTTTGGGTCATTGATTGGAAAATATCTATAAATCTCCCCTCTCCCCTCACCCCCTAAATATTTTTCAGGATGTTAAAACACTGATAAACTCCTATTTTTTTATGATGGAAAGGCACCTTATTGCCTCAAAAATAAACCTCTAACATTTGAAATGTTAAACATCTTGAATCAGAAGCTCTAAAAATAGATCTGTTGTCTACTAGCAACATCAAACAAGGTCAATTGTACAGAGCTGTGGAAGGGATTTCTTTGTCAGATCTACATTTACAATGGAGAAGACACAAAGAGGGTCATTCTAAAAGATTTAGGGGCATGTTTACTAAACATTCCTAACGTGCGGGGCCGCGGTAGTGTGCGTGTGCCATATAAGGAGTGGGCGGTTCAGGCAGAAAGAAGAAAAAAACCCGACCGTACGTGTGCGCGTCGCGCTAATTTGCGGGGCCCACATTAGTACGTGGGAAGGCTAAGTGGGGCGCTGCTGAGCACATATCAGAACAGAGCTGTAGCACAACGGTGAACACACTAACCAATGGTGCAGGGGCCACAGGTTCAATCCCCCATTGTGCACAACAAAAAGGCCAGCTGAGACAACACCTTGAATGTGTAAAAGTGGTTCAGGAGGCAAAGTACTTTTGTACGGCATAAGGTGGCACACTGTTCGTTTTGTACGGCATAAGGCGGCGCACTGTTCGTTTTGTACGGCATAAGGCGGCGCACTGTACTATCTGGGCGGCACAAGGCGGCGCACTGTTCTTTTTGGGTGGCACAAGGCGGCGCACTGTTCATTTTGGGCGGCACAAGGCGGCGCACTAATTGTGGGCAGCAGGAGGTGGCGCGCTGATGGGCATAAGGCGGCGCGCTGATGCCAAAGCAAAGGAATACAGCCACAGCACAATGGTTAAGACACTGACCAATGGTGCAGGGACCAGGGGTTCGATCCCTCACAATGCCCAGTGAAAAAGGCTAGCTGAGGCAGTATGTTATATGTTGTGGAGTGCTGTAGGAGGCTTTTTAATTTTATTTTGTGATAACTACTAGCAAACGCACTCTCACAGCATATTAATATAAGGCGGCCCATAAGGCACATGTTACAGAGCACCGTCCGCCAAGGCACCCTAGAATGTCCCCTATAGGGCAGCATGTATGTTGCGACACAGGATAATGTATAGTGCACCCTATATGGCTGGCAACCGTAACGTGCCCTATAGGGCGCCCCATAAAGCACCCTCAGAGGCACCTTATGGGTACAGTATGCTGAGGGTGGTATTGCTGGCAGCAACATATGTACAGTAAATTAAAATAAATCTGTGGACACCCCTATCACATAACCCCACTGTGGGTTTGAACCCATGATATCTGGCTGCACAGGCAGTGATGTAACCATTGGGCTACAGCTCTATAGCTGTAAGCAGCCCCTGGCTGGCTGCAGATAGCCTGTACGTCACCTCACTGACAGTCTGCTGTTGTTAACCACCCATACCCATGATGCACTGCACATGCAAATCAGCTGTCCACGATTGAACACAGGATGGGAAATGCACCCCTAAAGCTCCCCGGCCTGGTAGGGGGAAGTGTCCGTGTGCACCCACACAGCACCTCGGCCTGGTAGGGTGTCCTGAGTGGGTGGACAAACAGCAAAGAGTAGCTAAACACCATCACATTGTGCGGTTACTGTGCTCACCCTGAGTGTGAGATGTTGCGCCCAGGACCAGGTCCACAACACCAGGCATGGCTGAATGCGGCCATGACAGAGCTCCAAAGCAGCAATAATCTGTGGAATAGGTAGGTGCTGCATAAACATTTTGGAGATCTCTGTCTGGCTCAGTTAGTGGGGGACCCCCAGGTGAATAAAACAGGGCTTCCCCTCAACAAATCCCCACCCCGATGGCAGTAGAGTGGACCATCAACCCCAGTCCTGCTAGGGAACAGACACCCTACAGGGCAGTCCACACAGATCCATAACACAATATCAGACAGACATTAGGCCTGGATATTCAAAGATGCACCCCACCACTATCTGATATTCACCTGCAGCAAGCCATCAGCCACTGCACCCTGCAAGGCACTCCATCACAACACATATCAGCTGTGAACAGTCTGCTGGCTGGTCCTGATGGACATGCATGCACCCACAACTGGGGTGGCAGCACACACAGACAGATAAGTCCATGAAGAGGCCCCCACAGGACACCCATACACATCACATGGGAAAATCACAATATAGCACTATGGGGGTGCCTAGCCATGCTGCCGTCACTGCACACTCAGGGTGAGAGTGATCCCCCAGCAGCACATACAGAGGTCACCCTGTCTGTGTAGGTGGTGGCCAGGCACTACCATGCCCCTGCCAGTGCCCTATGCCCTGTGCAGCTGCATCCTGGTCAGCACTCTGTCTGAGATATACCCATGGTCCCTTGCTACTCATTATGCACATTGGCAGGCCAATACTGGCAACAGTGTTGGCAGTGTGGGCTGTGGAAGGGGCATGCAGCCAACACCCACTGTATAGACAGACACACAATTCCACACCTATGCCATCATGGTGCTACTATTGAGGAGGTAATTAGCCTTGCCCACCAAACCGGTGCTGGGCACGGCAAGGCATGGATATGCTACGCAGTACTGCTGGGGGTCACTCCCCAGGGTGGTAAACACCGTCAGAGGCAAGGGCTGGAGCACGCACCGCAAACACCAAACAGATTGTTCGGATGGGGTCAACTAGCAGTATGTGCGTAACGTATGGATATCTATCTGCCAGTACTCCTAGCAAGCGTCTCAGAGCTGTGTACCGTATACCTCAGGTGTAGGGTTACATTGCTAGGGTATGCAGGTGCTAGTATTGGGAGATGCACGCAGGGTCCAATGTTCTGCCTCTCCAGGAGACATTGGCCAATGGGGCCAGTGGGTGTGGGTGTGGGTGTGTCTGCCCCTGTTGGCTGCTGCTTTACGGCAGAGATTCCCAACTCCAGTCCAGGTTTGCATCACACTGATCGGGTTTACCTGCTGTTCCTCATGAATATGCATGAGCTACATCTACATGCCATGGGGGTGGTGCATAGATATACAGCACAGGCATTTGTATGAGTGGCAGCATGGACCCTGACTGGTGTGTGGCCCACCAGGACTGCATTTGGGAGATTCTGCTCTAGGTACTGCCCCTGTACATGGTGTCTGTGCTCAGTGGGGTAAAAGATAGATGTAGTACCATTGCATATGTCCTTGCCACGAAAGGTTTGTCCTTACTATCACTGTGTAGCTGTGGGACAAATATGTGGGCAGGATTGGTGGTAGCCCCAGCTGGGCTTTGAACCTGTGACCTTCTGTTCGTGTATGCACTGTCTGTGTGCACTGCACCACCTTGTAGCCACAGATTGGCTGGATTCCCTGGAATGTCCATGCCTGTGGATCCGGCAGGGCCTGTGTGTTGCAGTGGACTGTGCCAGCCTGCACATGGCTTGGCCTCTGTCCTCTGTGGCTAGCTGCCACTGCCCCCTGCACCACATGTACTCGTGCGCCAACATGCTGGCATGAGCTTCTCTCAGAAAAAGCAGATGACCTGATTGCAATGTGGCAGTACGGGACTGCATTTGGGGGACTTGGCTGTAGGTATGCCCATTGTTGTGGTGTGTGTGCGGTGTTGGGTAACATATGGGTGTTTCCCCCCATGCTTATGTTCCCTGCAATACAGGGGTGTCTGCTCTATCTTTGTTTAGTGGTGGGTAAAATATATGGACTGGGCTGGCAAGTGCCCCAGCTGGGATTTGAACCTCTGGCCTTCTAGTCCTAGAGGTCATGGCTATGTCCTCTGCACCACACTATGGCCACAGAGACAGTGCAGCCCCTGGAGGTAGTAAACCTGGCAGGATGGAGTCACAAACCCTGCTGTATGCATATTTACTGTGGGCTCCTTCACCCTGTGTGGTGACAAACGTGCAAATAAAACCCGGGAATGACCACGGAACAAAGGGGGAAAACATATACCCAAGCTGGGCAACAGTGATATTAATGGGCAACCCTAGATAACACTCCCAGGACAGCTCCAGAAAAAGGGAAATGTTTTTTGGACGAGTCTCCGCTCCGTACACCTTTCCATAAATCATTTCTTTTTTTGGAGCTTTCCTGGGTGTGTTATCTAGTTTTGCCCATCACTATAACTGTTCCCCAACTGAATTACTATTTTTCATATTTTTGTGGTGGTCATTTTCTATTTATAATTGCACTTTTGTGCTGTGCACATGTATCACACTGCTCACGTTTTGCAGGTTTCCCCGGTTTTGCTGTACATTGCTGACGGAAATGGTTTCTCTTCCCTTTAAATGCATTCTAACGCGAGTGATTCACTCGCGCTATTTTTTTTGGAAATTCAGCCCCGATAATGTGCGGGGCGCCTCTCCCCTCCCCTTCCCCGCCCATTAACCCCTTCTCTCCGCCCCTCCGGGGCCTTCCTCCGCCCTCCGTTAGCCTTTCCACGCCTCTATCGTACATTTGCGGGCACGTACTTGTGCGGCACCCGTTACTGTGACGCGCAAGTGTGCGGGGCTTCATCGCACGTTTGCGGGGCGTTTAAGTGCTCTTAAGTACCACTTTTAGTGCGCTATTTTGCGGCGTGCTAATTAGCGGTTTTTAGTAAACATGCCCCTTAGTTGAGGTTTGAACATCTGCAGACATGCAAGTAGCCATTGAAATCACAGACACGTCTCGGTAGCCATTTCACAAATACCATTCACAGATGAAGTAGACACGTGGGTGTGGCGGAGGCTTGTCTGGGAACTTACACATCCCCCTTCATCCCAGAAGCGGCACAGCCCTATACAGGCATGTGCATGTTTATTCCTGCTCCAGGCAGAAATAGGTATCAAGTAAGTGCTTGTTTTTACCTTAAAACATCCAGAGAGTATAAAGAATTAAGTGACTAGCTTTAGATTACAAGGCCCCACACTGTGATTTGAACCCTAGCCACCCAGCTTTTAAGCCATTATTCTAACCATTATGCTATTAGATGTCTTGGTTCTGAAATGCTATCCTGGGAATATCTATATAGACATTTGCTATAGGTACATATCAGGCACGTCCACGTTTCTGGTATCGTGCCTGAACTTGCGGGTGCCTGCCTTTTTTTTCAGGCATTCTGGCTTTGACGTCCCAGATTGCACTTGGATGTGCCATTTGAAATGTGCCTCAAACTCTTCCAAAATCCTATCAAGAAACAGCAGGACCATAAGGTATGCAAATGTGAATGAATCCCTATCATCATGTGGTCTCCAACACATTTTTTGAGGATTCATACCAATCAGCCATATCAAATGCTTATTGCATGATCGAAGAGCAATTTCTCTGGACATACATACCTGGTTAATGTCCATTGATTAACATTTTTATGGGATTTTTTATTTGTTTTCATTACCTTTCTAAAACTTGAAGTAGGTTAAAAAATATTCATCCTGGTTGTTCTGCTAGACCATATCAGCAAAGTGTTATCTGAAAAAGTAAATGCATAATTTAATTGTCCTTGTATCAGATGAAAAAAAATGATTCCCTATAGCAGCCTATTGACTCCTTCAACCTTGCCTTTGAAACCTTACTGAACACAGAAGCTGATACTGCAGGTTTTGTATTTATAATGATTAATTAATTCTGCACCAAGCAATGTTCCTGCTTACAAGAACAGAATCTACTTTAGAAAACATAAATGACAGCTTGCCTAAAATAATTAACACTAGTACAGAGTCTCGTGGAATAAGAAAAAGATGTCCAATGGCCTCGATCTTGAAAAGCAAGTAAGAGCCTTAAGCAGCAGTTGAGGGAAAACCGAAGATGGAATAGCGAACCAAGGAATTTGTGATTAGATTTGCTAAGGGACTCTTTTACTATAAAGCTCTGGGGTTTTGCAATTAACACATATTTAATGCAAAAAGTAATGTGCAGTAGTTGCTGTGAGCTAACTTCCAGGGGTGTGTCCAGGATGTTCCTGGCACTGAATGGTATCCTAAAACACCGCAGCGGCATGCACAGTTACTGTGGGTGTAATTAATTCCACCTATTGAGGTGGCATTACGTGAACCGATGCTAATCTCAAGGGTTGAAGTTAGCGTGTAGTGTTTACCCCCATGCTAACTGTGCTGTGCTCACCACTCACACTCCCTTACCATTCCAATGTTTGATTCATGCTGTGCTGACCCCATATCGCAGGCCTCAGCATGCACTTAACAAATTACAAAACCCACACAACCTGCAAAGCACACTTTAGTTAAAGGGCCCTTAAAGTGCGCTACCATGTTAGTGTGCATTAATGCGAATTAACGTGCATTATATACTGCAGGGCCCTGTTTATGCAATGGGACCTATTTACTGATGGGGGAGCAGTTTTATAAAGTCATGTTTGTGCACATGTGGTAATATATGCATGCAAAATGGCTCTTATAAAATTACCTAAGTCATATAAAGTATGTTAAGTAGTATGAATGTGAATACTTTTACTATGAGCATTGCTAGGGATGCAATCTGAACAGAATATGTGCGGAGTCATGGCATACATACGTTGATTATAAAATATATTAATCTTGGTGCATACCTTCATACTCTATGCGTAGGCATTTGCGCCTGCTCCCAAGCAGCCGTAATTGTCCTTACCCTCAATACACCCATGATTGCTTCTCAATTTGCACTAGTATCTTATAAAGACACATAGGTTCCTATGTGTCTTTACAAAATTGAGTGAAACTAGAAACCTTCTTGCCCTCTAAACCTGGGCGCCATGTAATAAAGTTGCCCTCATAATGTATATTAATACCATTAGTGCAGGTAATGTAGTAGCACACTCTAGTAAATCTACTGACATAGCTATCTCTACAATTTCAAAAAAGGTTTGGGGTGACTTCTCCCTAGAGGTCAATTCCAATCAGGGCACGTCCGAGCTGTCCAGATGTCCAAAAAATGGATGGGACCAATATGCACCCAATCCTGCTACCATGGAAGCTAGACGTTCCCGCAGTTGCAGAATCATGGCACTTAAACAGCCTGTCGTGGCCTCGATTCTGCAGCAAGAGACGTGCTCCCATCTTCCTGGCCAGCCTACCCTTTCATCACAGCCAGGCAGCCTGAGGCCCACATCATGCTTTCAATTACTCCCAGGACTGATGGGAAGGATGCAATCTGGTGAAAGGCCTGCATGGTCTGTTGCCTGCTCTCTGGTGTTTGGGAATAACCAACATAGGGCGTGATGCTGGACTGGATCCATAGTATAAGGGTGGACCCATCACACCTGGTAAAGAGCCAGTCTGGCTCTCTGGTGATGCTGTTCTGTCCAATGTACCATCTGCCACCATGTGTTTACCTCTTCTACACAGGCATCAGCACTGGGCAAACTGTCATAACTCTGTACTGCAACAGTGAGACATATGTGCCACCCCCCCCCCTCAGTTGGGCATCAAAGATATATAGTCTCAACACTTGCTCACACATCTTCACTGGCAGGGGTCAGATATGCCACCTGCCTACTTATGCCAACAATACCCACACTATCGGGCCTTTTTTCATCAAAGCACATCCATGGCCTCTCCAAACACATACCCAGCTTCTCCCTCCCCTGCCCCCAATTGTGTTGTGCCTGTCTCACACAGACTGGACACTTCCCTGTGCCACCATTAGGGCTTTGCATGAGCCCTTGCAGTCCCACAGTCACATACTAGCATACAATCACAGTTTTATTAAGGCACCACTCACTAATTATTAGGCTTCACCAAAGTATTCAATAGCAGCCGCCTGACCCAGGGCAAACTGTGATAAAACAAAAGCATCATGGCAAGATCCTGGGAAGCGTGCACATTTGGGCATCGATGGCAACCTGCATTCTCATTGAGTGGTATAGGTACCTATTGTGGTAAGCCCTTTCATCACAGACAGGCGGCCTGAGGCACACATCATGCTCTCAATTACTCCCAGGACTGATGGGAAGGATGCAATCTGGTGAAAGGCCTGCATGGTCTGTTGCCTGCTCTCTGGTGTTGCTAGGAAGCACTCAGAATCATGGAGCTGTCTGAGGAGAGCAGTTATAAATGACCCAATGCACAATGCAATGTAATGTTGCTGACTCTGTTTCCCCCACCACATAATGGAAGCTTCCAGTGGCGAGGAAGGTCAGGGCAGTCATCACCTTGAGAATCACAGGCATTCCGTGCCTTCTAACAGTTGTGGCTCCAGGTCATGTATGAGCATGGCACAGAGATCTGTTATTTATTTATGTATTTATTTATTTATTTTTATATACAGCGCTTTTTCAGATCAGTGCGGTTCACATATAACATTAACGATAAACTGGTTTACGTAGAACAGATTGCATAGAACAATTTACATTCAATTTACACTGAATTGGCATTAACATGAACGGATAACAGTAAAACATTAAACAGTTTTGGATAGGACAGGTTAACTTGAATAGGAAAAAATGGAGAATGGTAGTATACAAGAGTTGAGAGTCGGTAGCTATGTGTTAAGTGTTTAGGGTGGCTTGTTGTAGGCTAGTTGGAACAGGTATGTCTTTAATGCCTTCCTGAAACATGTTAAATCTGTGATGGCTCGCATCGTTGGGTGTAGGGCATTCCATCGAGTTGACGCATATAAGGAGAATGCGCGATTCTTAGTGGATTGGGTACATATTTGTCGTCATATTTCTATAACCTTACTGCTGAGGGGATGGCGAATGAGTTCACCATGCATGATCTCCTAGTTCTGGTCTCCGGCGTTCGTTGTATGAGCTTTTTTGAGAGAGGTTGCAGACATGCCGTGAAGGGCCTTGAAGGTAAGTAGGAGAGCTTTGTATATCAGGCAACTTATTATGGGGAACCAGTGAAGCTGAATCAATAGGGGCATGATGTGTTCATATCTGGATGCAGACAAAAGTGTTCGGGCGGCTATGTTCATGGCTAGTTGTAATGGTTGGACAGCGTGCTTTGACAGGCCATGGAAAATGATATTGGAGTAGTCCAAGTGGTGAAAGATGAGGGCTTGGGATACAGAGCAGTAATCTGAGGGCTCGAGGAGAGGGCATAGATGCCGGAGGGTTCTCAGCTTATGGTAGACTGCTTTGGTGACATTTTGAATGTGGGTCTCCCAGTTCAGATGTTGGGTGATTGTGATTCCAAGGTAGTGAACTTCTTGCTTGGCCATGATATTGAAGTCTTTCACCCTGAGGGAAGTTGGCGGGGTAAATATATGGTCTTTGGTTATAAATAATACCTCCAACTTTCTGCTGTTGACCATCAGATTGTGGGTAGCGAGCCAATTTGAGACTGCATTGACGCATTCTACAATGGAAGAGTAGTCAGGGCTGTCTATGGAGAAAGGGGAGTATAGCAATACATCATCAGCATAAATGTGGTAGTAAATGTTGAACGATTGTATAATGGCACAGATTGGCTGTATATATATATGTTGAATAGCAGGGCTGAAATGGAAGATCCCTGTGGGACTCCTTGTGTCTGTTGGAATGGTCTGGATGATTGATTCTCTATGTGGACTTGTTGCTGCCGGTCGGAGAGGTATGATTTGAACCAGTTGAGGGCTAGGTTTCTTATACCTTTTTGATGAAGGTGGGTGAGTAGTAGAGTGCGGTTGACTGTATCGAAGGCAGAGGCGATGTCAATGAATATTAGGATGCATCCTTGTTTCTTCTTGTCTAAGCCTGTGTAGAGTCTGTCCAGGAGAGTTGTTAGAAGGGTTTCCACACCATGTTGCTGGCGGAACCCATGCTGTTGCGGGTCTAGAGGTGCGTAGGAGTCGATGTGGTCCTGGCTTTGTTGATGGATGATCTTTTCTAGTATTTTGGTTAGGAAGGGGAGGCTGGAGATAGGTCTGTAGGAATTGATTTCTGAAGGGTCAAGTTTATTGTTCTTTATCAGTGGCCTGATGGAGGTGGTTTTAAGTGGTGGTGGGAGGATGCCTTCAGATAATGATAGGTTAGCGATTCTGGCGATGACTGGGCTGAGGTAGGTTCGCGTTTGGATGATCCAAAATGCAGGACATGGGTCCAATGGGGAGGTGGTAGTATTGATCCCACTGATGATCCTCTCTATTTGTTCAGGAGAGTATGGATAAATGGATTCTAGTGTAGGTATGAGTGTGTCGTTGGAAGGGGGAGGTGCTTGGGAGAGCATTTAATGTCAGAACAATCTGGGTTGGTTGTTGTTGATGTTGTTTTGCTTTGAAAGTATGTAGCAAAGGCTTCTGGACTAGGCGTGTTTAATGGTTTATGCGCAGATGTATCTTTTGTGTGATTTAACGAAGCTGAAGAGCTCACAAGGTTTATTAAGGGAGCACATGAGGATGCTGGTGTGATGTTCTTTTCTCTTGTGGTTGACAGCTCTTCGATGTTGTTGTAGTCTATTCAGATAAGCAGTTTGATCGATGATATGCCTGGAGCATCGCCAGCGGTGTTCAAGCTTTCTGAGTTGCACTAACGATTCATGCAGGTCAGCGGTGAACCACACGGCTGTATGGTTTTTGTAGGTGGGTTTTGTGGAGGGTGGTAGGAGTGCAGCTCTGGAGAGGTTGTTGTTCCAGCTGTCTATTATCTTATCCAGGTTGTTGGTGTCAGGGTTGAGATGATGAAGAGTGTCGCTGAGGAATGCTTCTTTGTTGAAGTGTCTGAGGTAGAGGAGAACAGGAGGGTTTGAAGTGGAAAACTTCTGCTCTTCTCTGTTGTGTGGAATGTCAAAGAGAATGGCATTATGGTCAGACCATGGTACTGGTTGTATGAGTGGTGAGTTCTGGTTTCATAAGGTGTGAAGGGGTAGCGGGGCAAAAATAAGGTCCAGGGTGTTACCTCCAACGTGGGTAGGAGTGTGAATGAGTTTGGTGGTAGTCAAGGAATGATGTGGAGTGTTTGGCAGGGAGTGAGGGGAGATTAAAGTAACCTAGGAGCCAGAGCTGTTTCCGTTGGGTATTATGGTTGCATGCAAGGTCAAGGATTGTGGCCAGCTCATCGGCACTTGGAGATGGTGGACGGTAAAGGAGACAGACTGCTAAGGTCTTATTAAAGATTTGGATGCTGTCCAAATTGGTTGTACTCTGAGTTAAAGTGCATTGGAAGTGGAGGTTGCTTCTGGCTATTATGAGGACACTATCTCCTCGCTGGTTCATTCTTGGACAGCTGAAGAGGTCATAGTCAGAGAGTCCTAGCTGGTTGGTGATGACTGTGTCTGTGTCGGTTAGCCAGGTTTCAGTGACGAAGAGCAGGTCCAAATTCCGTTGGTTGACATAATCAGTGAGGACAGGCCATTTATTACGGATGGATTGAGCATTAATTAGCATGCAGTTTAGGCTCTCCTGGTGTGGGGGCTTGCATCTCTTGGATTTCTCCAGGGGTTGACAGGTTATATGAATCAGACGGTGATGGTTTGCAGACAGAGGTGGTCTGTTGGGGTGGGGGGGGGGGTTGTCATAGCTTCTGAGCCTAAGGGTTCGCACGGTGGGTATTAAGCCTTGGAGTTGTTCGAATGACCCTGCTCATGATATAAGTTGGGCTAAGCAGAGGAGGTGGAGAGTATGAGCTGGCTGGAGGTTTAAATGTTGCTGGAGCGGTCTGATTGGCCTTACAGGGCAGATCGGGGAGGAGTGATCCATCCTGCTCTACTCCACGATGCTGATCAGGCTGCTTGGGGCTCCGGTGCTGGCATTGGAGTTTCGCCGGCTCTTCTGCGTGCCTCGGAGCTGGTGGTGGCATCAAGGCAGTACCACTGGAACACTTATTTATTTATTTATTTTATTTATTTAGCTGTATTTGTATCCCGCTTTTCACCGGGTCAAAGCGGCGTTACATAAAAGGGTGGGGAAATTAAGTAAGGGCAGGGCCATCACCGGGGAGGCAACATTGATGATTTTGACATAGGACAGACTTTGGACATGGGACAGACTTTGGACATGGGCAGGTTAATGTAGCTTTGAGTCAGAGGTTCATGGCGGACGAGATCAGAGGTTAGTGCGCTTTTTGGTGGGGGTCGTGTTGAGGTATTCTTGGAACAGGATGGTTTTCAGCTGTTTTCTGAAAGATGGTAGATCGGCATTGTTTCTGAGACAATTCGGTAGAGAGTTCCATAGTGATGGAGCATAAAGTTCAAAGGCTCGATTGCAGGTCCGTTGCGAGCATTTGGTTCTTTTGTGAGGGATGGTGAGGGAATTGCTGGAGGTTTGTCTGGTAGTTCTGCCGTGGACTGGACGAGACAGTAGGGTGCGAAGCTGGGTGTTCTGTGTTTGATGGATGGCTTTGTGGGTGAGTAGGATGGCTTTGTATTTTGACCTTGCTTCGAGGGGAAGTATGTGTAGGTCTTTCAGAATTGGGGTGATGCGGTCGGTTTTCTTTGCACTCTGAATGATTCTTGCTGTCGTGTTCAGAGCTGTTCGGAGGGGGTTGGTCTGTGTGGCTGGAAGGCCATGGTAGATTATGTTGCAGTAGTCCAGATGTGGGAGCATCATGGCTTGCATTACAGTTCGGAAGTCTTGGTGTTCAAGAAGGGGTCTAAGACGTTGCACTGTTCTTGCCTTGTGGAATATAGTTCCAGAGGTTTTGGTGATTTGCTGCTTTAAGGTGAGGGCTTGGTCAATAATAATGCCCAGGTATCTTATTTGTGGTTGTATTTGAATTCTTGTGGATCCTATGTTGAGGTGTGTAGGTGGAGTGAAATCTGGGTCTCTTGTGACTATGAGGGCTTCAGTTTTCTTTATGTTGATGGATAGGTTGTTTGCTTGTAACCAGTCGGACACCTCGGAGAAGCATGCGGATAGATAGGTGTTTGTTGGGTTTGTGGTTGTAATGGTGGCGTAGAGCATGATATCGTCAGCATATATGTGGAAGTTGATGTTGTGGGTGCGTATGACTGAGCAGAGGTCTGAGGTCAGCTGTAGATACATGACCCTTGGTCGGTATACCCAGGGCCTCAGATAACATCTCCTACCTGCCCAACCCAATGCCGGCACTGCAGCTGCTGCTTTCACTGTTGCCTTGCCCATCTGTGGCATCTCCACCTCAGGGGTTGCATGGGTAGTCACCAGATCCCTTGCCCTGATCATTCTCTCTTGCCTGGTTTGACTGCACTGCTAGACGGGGGCACCATGCCCATGTAGTGATATGGTAGGATTTCTATGGAGGCGTTGCTTAGCCCCTTACAACCCTGACCTAGAGTTGCACAATTTTCACCCTTATATCCGGCCACATGCTGTCAATCAATATCAGTGTTCAGCGGGGATGTGGGAGACCCACCCATTCCCTATCCCATTACATCCCCGCTCATACATGGCTATGGCATGGTGCCTTGCGCCGACATCTATGCACATGCGGCTCTCTCAATATGCAGTTTGCCCGCAGTTTGCATTTTTATCCATTTTTCAGCTGGATTTACCCACCTAGCCATAGCCTAACATTTTCAATATCGGGCCCTTGTTTCTACCATGACTGCTGGGCAGGCTATTCCATGCATCTACCACTCTTACAGTAAAGAAATATTTCCTCAGTTACTCCTGTTCCCTCTTACATTCATCCTATGCGCCTTTATTGTATTTACACCACAGAGATCTTTAAACATCTGTATCATGATTTATGGTTTATATAAAATGTGTTATACTGCCTTTCAAAACTGATCAAAGTGGTTTACATCTTAAAAATTTAAAATATTTATTTTATTTAGCTACTTTTAGATACTGCTTTATCGCATTTTACAAAGAACTGGTAACAAACAGTTACATAGAACCTGGAGTAAGAACAAAAATGCTGGAAAGGAAATCCATTACAACAGCAGAAAGACAAGACACAGTCCTGCAGGACTAAAGGGAAGGAAGGGAGGAGGGAGGAAAGCAGGGTAATTGGGAGCAGACAGGGCTATCTGTGCAAGTTAGCTACCGAGGTCAAAGACCTGTTGAGAAAGGTTTTCAAAGTGGACATATACAGGTTCCAAATGGAGTTCGGGAGACAAGTTGATCCAGAAGTAGGGAGTGCAAAAATAGAGGGCTGAGGCCCTGGTTGAGTGGTATCTCATCCAGGCTGCTGAAGGAAGATAAAGACAGTTTGCATGAATAGTATGAAGAGAACAAGAGGGGGCATGAGGAATAAGAAGGAAAGAAAGATATAGTGGCAAGCCAGAATAAAATGTTTTATGAACCAGGGTTAGGGCCTTAAATTGCATTCATGAAGATACTGGTAGCCAGTGATGTTGGAGGAAGAAGGGGGGGGGGGGGGGTAATATGATCATACTTTGGTGTGTGGGCCAGCAGACGAACAGCAGTATTCTGTACAGTTTGCAGCCTCCGGATTTCCCCTCTCCCATCTTTTTGCCAAAGTATATGTATTGAGATCTTTAAGTCTGTTCCCATATGCCTTATAATGAAGACAACTGACCATTTCAGTAGCCATCATCTGCATTGAATCCATCCTGTTTATATCATTTTGAAGGTGCGGTCTCCAGAATTGAACACAGGACTCAAATGAGGTCTCACCAAAGACTTATACAGAAGCATATAATTTCCTCCTTCCTGCTGGTCATTGCTCTCCATATGCACCCAAGCCTCTTTCTGGCTTTTGCCATTGCCTTTTCCACCTGTTTAGTCACCTTAGCATAATCAGAAACAATTGCCCCCAGGTCCCACTCTTCTTTCATGCACAGAAGTACTTCACCCCCTATACTGTACTGCTTCCTTGGATCTTTGCAGCCCAAATGCATTACCTTTTATTCTTTAGCATTAAATCTCATCTTCCAAATTCTTGACCACTCTTTGGGTTTTGCTAAATCCCTCCTCATGTTTTCTACACCTTCCTGAGTGTCTACCCTTTTGCACATTTTGGTATATTCCACAAGTGGCAAACCTTGCCTGACAGCTCTTTCACAATATCACCTATAAAAGAACAGATCCCTGTGGCATACCACTGGTAACATCCTTCTCTCAGACTGAACTCCATTTACTTGTACCCTTTGTTGTCTCTCATTCAACTAGTTTCTAACCCAGTCAGTAATTTTAGGGTCCATTCCTAGGGTGCCCAATTTATTTATAAATCACCTGTGCAGAGCTCCCTCGGTCCAACTCTCTGGTCAGCCAGTCAAAGAAATTAATGAGCTTTGTCTGACAAGACCTGTCGCTGCTTAAACCATGCTGCCTCAGATCCTGCAGTCCTCCTATGCAAGGATCCTCATGCCCCTAAAGACGATGGTGGCCGAGTGAGACAAAGGTATATCAGGTCCATGTTAGATTTTGTGCTGCAGGAGGCTTTCACAAGGTTAAAATATTAGGTCTGGTTCTACTTATAATAATGCAAAGCATGAATAAGAATACAGTGCCCGATACTCAACTGGACCGTAGCCGCTTAGCCCTGCCCGCCGATCTCCAAAACCCAGATATTCACTTTCGCGGCATCAGAAGTGAATATCCGGGTCTGCCCACACTGCCCGGAAGCCGCCATTGCTAACCGTGCAGCATCGATATTGGATGCTGCATGGTTAGCCTCGGTGCCTATAAGATAGGTGAGGGTTTTCCTGCACCGAGCGCTAACCATGCAGCTTACAATATTGGTGCTGCATGGTTAGTGCTGGTCTCGCCCCTGCTCCACCCCAGGTCACCCCCAGCACACCCCAATGCTAGCCGGCTAGCATTGGGGCACGTAGGGGACTTAGTCAGGGATATTCTATGGCACTACCCGTATATGTGCTGTCAAATATCCGGTTAACAGGCATTTACATGGTTAACTAGCTGTTAACCGTGTAAATGCATTTTGAATATCGGGCCCACATGTTTTATTTGGAACCAAAGAATAGTAATGTTATTTTTTTTTTAATAAACACAAATAAGGTCATTCTAATAGGTTTAGTCGTGGTTTAGACATCTGCAGACATGCATGTGGACATCGAAATCAGAGACACGACTCCGTAACCATTTCACATATGCTGTTTGCAGGACATTCAAGTAGGCACAGGGGTGTGGAAGAGGCGTGTCTGGGGAGGAGCAATGGACTTACACATCCCTGTTCCATCCCAGAAGTAGCAGAGCCATCTGCAAGCAAGTGCATGTTTATTCCTTCTCCAGGCACATATAGGTATAAGGAAAATATTTGTTTGCATCTTAAAACATCCAGAGAGTGTAGAATTAAATGGCTAGCTTTAGATTACAAAGTCTCCCACTGGGATTTGATCTTTGGCACCCAGTGCTTAAGCCACTATGTTAACTATTATGCTATCAGATACCTACATAGATGTTTGATACACATGCATATCAGGCACACCATGTTTCTGTAATTGTGCCTGAACTTGCATGTGCCTGCCTTTCTTTTCAGACGTTCAGGACTTGACATCCCAGATTGCACTTGGACATCCCATTTGGAATGTGCCTCTAAGAGGGGAATTTTATAAACTGGGACATTTAAGCCAGAACATCTGAAAAAAAGCAGGCACATCCAGGTGCAGATGTGATTTTACAAATGTGGATGGACCCAATATGGATATCTGCAGGGGTGTCTACATAGATATTCCCAGGACCATATTTCAGAACCTAGACATCTAGGATAGCGTAATAGTTAGAGTAGTGGGTTAGAAATAGGGCAGTCAAGATTCACATCCCACTGCTGATATCATTGACATTGTTCTGAGTATTACGGATGGTGGAGTGCTTTCTTTACTACACCTTCTGGATGTTTTTCAGCTAAAATGAGCACGTTTCAGATGCCTGGAGCAGGTCTAGTGTTAAACATGATGCCAGATGTCCATGATTTTTCTGAGTTTAGGCACGGATATCTCTGTGCTTTGGACATCTCTGAGCCCTTTTTCAGATGTTCAAAGCACGAATAGGGCTTCTAAAATGATTCTCCCTAAGTTAGTGGTTCCCAACCCAATCCTCGGGTACCCCCAGGCCAGTCAGGTTTTCAGGGTAAGCAGAATGAATATGCATGAGATAGATCTGCATACAATGGAAGCAGTGCATGCAGATCTATCTCATGTATATTCATTGTGGATATCCTGAAAACCTGACTGGCCTGGGGGGTATCCGAGGACTGGGTTGGGAATCACTGCCCTAAGGTATCAATTTTAAAACAGTTTTGTATTACACTATAAACAAAGTTGTGATTATCACCTGACTAAATCTTATCATATATTTTTCTTTTTCTTACAGGCTGAAATCAACAATATTCAACAAACAGTATCATATTAGATAAGAATAGCATTATACTTTTGCATCCCCTTCCCAATTACACCGTTATCTCTCTCATTAACTAATAAAAAGTACTGATACTTTGTGTTTCCTTGTGACTTCATTGTTCAGGACTAGTTTCAACTAGTCCTGAACAATGAAGTAAGGTATGATACTTTCTTGTGCATGTGTTTGCTCTTTATATGTTCGTGTATCTATGTCCTATCAAAAAAAACCCTATTTAAAATGTCAAAAAAAAAAAGAAAAACATGTGATGTCCATTCACTAGTCCTTTTCCATCAAACTGCTGCTCAAATAATGAAAAACAATCACCTCTGGCCGGGGTGTAAGACAGGTTTTTTGGTACACATTTACTTCTGTAACGCTCAGACCGACGCTGTGCTTCTCGTCCGGTGGTTCTCTCCACTAGCATTGTCACTCTGGTCTGCAGTCCTGGAGGAGTACCGACTTCCTATCTTTATGAAAGCAATAGAGCAAAACCTTAACTACTGGCTATAAAAAGCCTTTTTTTCTTGTTGGTTCTTGTATTGGGCAAGACCTGTTCTAATTACTTAAATTACCTCAAAGAAAAATAAACTGATAATTGGAATTCTCTATCTACTAAGATCACTGCTGAGAGTGCACTTTTATGCACTCACTTTCATTCGACATCCTCAGATTTGCAGCTGTTTTAGGGTTTTCTCATGTGTGTATGTGTAGATATATATACAATATATGTACTTTCCGGGTCTAACTGAATCCTTTACTGTGAGGTACAGTATTAACTTATATCAGAATTCAGGGAAATCCTTTTATTTGATCCACACAGGTCTCTTTAACCATCACAGTGCAATTTTCTTGGGGCAATTTCTCCAAATAGGTCAGTTTCATGCATACCATAACAGTTATGAGCCATCTGGGCAGCAGCAGAATGGTATAGTGTTGACGGCGGAGGATCACATTTCTGTGACAACAGCAACAACACCAAACTTAAACTGCGCGGAAGAAAGGCCCGGCAATCTACTTCTGTATCTTGCCATGAAAACCCAATGGATAGTTACAACAAAACAAATTGTGCTGTAGTGCTGGAAGATGAGACTCCCAGGTCGGAAGGCACTCAACTAGCTACTGGGGAAGAGCTGAAGACTTCTCAGAGTAAAGCCAGCATTTATGATGTGGTTGGATCAAAGCCCTTGGGACGTCTGACTGCTGATGTAGCTGCGCATGAAATGAGAGTCAGAAGCTGTAAAGATGTCTTATGCATTGGAACATGGAACATACGAAGCATGAACCAAGGGAAGTTGGAGGTGGTCAAGAATGAAATGAAACGTGTACAACTTGATCTGTTGGGTGTCAGCAAACTGAAATGGACTGGCATCGGGCACTTTGCATCAGATGATCACATGGTCTACTATGCTGGAAATGAAAGAAAAAGAAGAAATGGTGTTGCATTTATAATAAAGAAGAAACTTACAAGAACTGTACTGAAATACAATGCAGTCAGCGAACGCTTAATCTCTATTCGTCTACGAGGAATGCCTATCAACACAACTATAATTCAAGTATATGCCCCAACAACAGCTGCAGAAGAGAATGAAATTGAAGAGTTCTATGAACAAGTACAAGCTGAAATTGACAGAACATGCAAACAGGGTATCCTGATAGTCATGGGTGACTGGAACGCAAAAGTTGGCAACAAAGAAGAAGGCAAAGTAGTTGGAAAATATGGACTTGACAACAGAAATGAAGCTGGAGAAAGACTGATAGAATTCTGCAAGACCAACAATCTATTCATCTCAAACACCTTCTTCCATCAACACAAGCGGCGACTGTACACAAGGACTTCACCCAATGGATTGTATAAAAATCAAATTGACTACATCTGTGGAAGTCAGCGATGGAAAAGTTCTATAACATCAACAAAGACAAAACCTGGAGCTGACTGTGGTACAGATCATCAACTATTAGTATGCAAACTCAAGCTAAAGTTGAAAAAGAGCAAACCACTCATGAATGCAGCAAAATATGACCTTGAAAATATACCACTGGAATTTAAAGACTGCCTGCAAAATCGATTTGCTGCTTTAGATACAAATGACAGAGCTCCAGAAGAATCATGGAATGACATCAAGAAGGTTGTGTTGGAAGAAAGCGAGAAGTCTCTACAAAAGGTGAAAAAACAAAAACGGCCAAAATGGATGACGGAAGAAACTCTGAAAATTGCCCAGAAACGCAGAGAAGCTAAAGCCAGAGGAGAAAGAAAGACAATAACAGAACTCAACAGAGATTTCCAACGTGCAGCAAGACAGGACAAAGAAAATATTACAATGATGCATGCAGGGAAATAGAAGCAGAAACTATTAGAGGAAGAACAAGATCGCTTTCCTACAGCTACGCGAATTAAAGAAAAAGTTCCAGCCTCAAATTGGAATGTTACAAGATGCTCAAGGTTCTATGTTGAATGATGCTGAGAAGATCAAGAAAAAGTGGAAGGAATATACAGAGTTTTTATATGATAAAGATCAAGTGGACTAACAGCCGTTTCAACCTGTACTTTATGATCGGGAACCATTGGTGATGAAAGAAGAAGTTAAAGCAGCATTGAAAGCCTTATCAAAGAACAAAGCACCAGGCATTGATGGCATTCCCATAGAAGTATTACAGCAATCTGATGCAGCTGTTACCATACTTACAAGGCTCTGCCAAGAAATATGGAAGACAACATCATGGCCAACTGACTGGAAAAGATCTGTGTTTATACCAATACTAAAGAAAGGTGATCCAACTGACTGTGGAAATTATCGCACAATTGCTCTGATCCCACATGCAAGCAAGATTTTACTGAACATTATTCAAAAGAGACTACAACCATACCTGGAACAAGAACTACCTGAAGTGCAAGCAGGGTTCAGGAAAGGGCGAGGAACGAGAGACATCATTGTGGATGAGAGATGGATCCTTGAAAAGACTAAAGAAAACCAAAAGGATATCTATTTGTGCTTTATCGACTATAGCAAGGCATTTGACTGTGTAAACCATGAGAAACTCTGGGCCACATTAAGAAGCATGGGTATACCAGAACACCTGATCATACTCTTGCACAATCTGTACATTGATCAAGAAGCAGCAGTTCGAACGGAACAAGGAGAAACAGAATGGTTTAAAATAAGCAAAGGTGTAAGACAAGGCTGCATACTTTCCCCCTACCTGTTTAATTTATATGCAGAACAAATCATCAGAGAAGCAGGATTGTATGAAGACAACAGAGGTGTGAAAATTGGTGGAAGACTTATCAACAACCTTCGCTATGCTGATGATACCACATTACTGGCTGAAAGTGAAGAGGATCTGAAACATTTGCTTCTCACAATCAAAGAACATAGTCTCAAAATGGGCCTGCACCTTAATGTAAAGAAGACAAAGATCATGACAACTGGCATAATCAACAGGTTCATCGTTGAAGGAGAAGAAATTGAAATCGTGAACAACTTTAACCTGCTTGAATCAACTATCAATAAAGAAGCAACAAGCAGTCAAGAAATCAGACGACGCATTGCTCTTGGCAGAATGGCTATGAAAGACCTAGATAAGATTCTCAAGAGCAGATATATCTCTCTCCATACAAAGATGCGACTTGTTCAAGCCATGGTATTTTCAATAACATCATATGGATGTGAAAGCCGGACAGTGAAAAAGATAGACAGGAAGAAAATTGATGCCTTTGAATTATGGTGCTGGCGGCGAATACTGTGTATACCATGGACTGCCCGAAGAACAAACCAGTCGGTACTAGAGGAGATCAAACCTAAGCTTTCTTTAGAAGCTCAGATGACGGGGGGGCGGAGCCTGATGTCCAGCGGGTTAGACGCTTTGCGCTGAAGCTCCCGAGGGGCCTACTCAGAATCCTGACTTAATACCTACATTAACTTAATATTTTGCTCCGAACTTACCGGGGTGCCTCGGGGGAGATGGCGGCCCATAAACCAGCGCGCTTAGACTTCGGATCTCCCTCTTCTTCACACGGAAAACGTTCCAAGACAGAGCTGCCTTCCCCACTAAAGATGGTGCCATTTCGGGATAACCCCGAAATGCAACAGGAGATCTTGGAAGAAATACGTGGTGTGAAGGCACTGGTGCAGTCCAACGGAGAAGCGCTCCGAGCCATGAGAGAAGATTTTGGTGTGCTTCAGGATCGTTTTGAAGGTCTTTCATTACGGCAGGACAATATGGCGGGGGTCCTCGACTCGCACGTGGTGCGCTTGGTGAAACTGGATGAGGCTGAGCATCAGATACAGAATCTACAAAAAGAGTTAGAGGATAGCAATAATCGAGCCCGTCGCAACAATGTAAGGCTCATTGGTGTACCGGAGGGCGCGGAAGCAGGAGATATGAGAGAATTCCTGGTCAAAACTCTTCCCTCCTTGCTGAAGATTACTTTTCACAGAGATCTGGAAATTGACCGAGCACATCGTGTTCCTACCAGCATGGCGCTCAATCGGACGACCCCCCGGCCCATCATTTTTCGTCTACTGAGATATCAGCAAGTTGAGCAAATTCTAAATGCTGCCCGGGCGAATCGTCATTTGGAGTTTGAAAATCATAAAGTCTCCTTCTTCCCTGACTTGGCTAAGCCCACAGCTGACCGTCGGAAGAGACTCCTTGCTTTTCGACCTAGACTTCAACAGTTACAGGCTCGCTTCGGCATCTTATATCCAGCGAAGCTCAGAGTGACTCTCCATAACCAAACTCGTACCTTCGAAGATCCTGATCTGCTAGCAACATTTCTCGCTTCTAAAGAAGCAGACCAGATGCGCTAATCCAACAGCTTGGATGGAATCCGCTGGAACTGTCCGCCATTTTGAATGGCCCGATGCGGTGATCGCTGCCTGAAACGGAGACTGCCTGGACTTTTCTTTCTCTTTATATATACCTTATTGGTCTCCTTTCTTTCCACGATGAGATCCTTGGTTAGTTTCGGAGCCTGTATAGCATTGTAGGATTTATGTTTCAATTCAGGCCTTCTCTGGGGTTTCTCCCCGCAGACATCAGGCCGCCAGTAATTTCTGGGGTTTTGCTTCTTCTCTAAGGCACTCCGGTGCTTCTTTTGTTATAAGGGGCGCTTCATGGTTTTCCTTAGTTTAATTCCTATCATGTTGTTTCTGCAGTCATTTACTGGTACTATGAGCGACATTGTGTACCTCTGTGCGCTATTATGTTTCTTTTTTAGATTGTTTAACTATTTGGCATGGCTTTATGTACGTTATCATTACTGACTGTAAAAGGCATCAATAGTCCATTCCAAAGAAGGACAATCCCTAGCTCTCTTAATCATGATTATTCTGAGTTAGTGTTTTTTCAGGAGGCCCATTTACTGGGCATCGCTATTTCCTATCTCCTTCATTACGACATACTGGAAATTGGCTCCCATCTGAACCTCAATGATTGGTGGAATTATGTCCATTTTACTGTAATTATGAGCAACTACCTCGTATGTCAATCTCTTCCACTCAAGCCCTTCACTGCTTGTTTAAAAGGAAGGTGTTCCATGATTATGTTCTAACTGCTAACTGCTCTCATTTGGCTGTTTACTTTTGTATACATTTCTGCCACAGGATCAGCCTGTATCCTCAATACCATTTTTGCTTGTTTGCTGTACAATAACTGATGTGTGTAAGCGCTTCTGTGATGACTCTTATTAGCTTAGAGAAGAAGCATAGGGGTGGGGGGTAATTGGGGTTGTTTTCCTTATTGTTTGTGTGTATTTGTATCTTTTGGTGTGTTGTTACTTTTGTTTGTTGTAAAATGAAAATAAACGTCTTAAAAAAAAAGAAGCTCAGATGACAAGACTTCGACTTTCATACTTTGGACACATCATGTGAAGAGAGAGATCATTAGAGAAAGACATCATGCTTGGCAAGATAGAAGGTCAGTGCAAAAGAGGAAGGCCAGCAATGAGATGGATTGATACAATAACAGCAGCTACGGGTACCAGTCTGTCAACAATGAGCCGCCTGACTCAAGAACGAACACAATTTAGGATAGCTATCCAGAGGGTCGCCATGAGTCGACTCCGACTCGATGGCACTTAACAACAACAGCATGAGCCTCACCTTTAAGCCAGGTTATGTGGATTATGATCTCAGTCTCTCAAATTTACTACTAACACTTAACATGCCAAGCTGACAAAACTTGCATCATACCAAAGAGAGCTTCCTTCTGGAGTTTGTAAGGTGTAACATGCATGGGTAGTTTGTCAAGGTGTGATTGGAAATTATCAGGCTTGTGGCACCCAACACTATGGAAACTTTCTGACACATTTTCTCGGTTTCTGACTGCATTTCTTGGTACTTTGGCATGTTCTCCCTTTCATCGCGATTCACAGAATAATCACTTGGAACAAACACCTGTAGTATGAATGCCATTCTTCTCCTTTACCACTATGTCGGGTTTCTTCATATCCAGTTTCTTATCTATTGGAATGGGAATGTCCCAAGTTGTCATAACTTCTTCATTCTCCATAATTCTCTTAGGGTCATGATCCCAGTGCTTTTCAGGCACAGTGATGTTGTAGTGTTTACAGAGTTTCTAATGTACTTTGTTATGCCTTTCTGTATAAATATTTTCTGTTATCAGAACTTCACTACCAGATATGAAGTGAGTCACTGTTTCTAGCTCTTTCTTATAGAATCGACATATGGCTGTTTTGTCAGCTTTTTCGATGCTCGTTGTAAACTATCTCATCCGTAATCTGCTGTCCTGGGCTGCAACTATCAATTTCTCATCCTTCGGTTTCAGTTCACCTCTTCTTAAGCATTCATGGGTCCATTCCTGATCAGCAAAGGGTTCCTGGAGTAACACTTTGTATTTCCCACTGTATTTGTGTATTCCCCACTTGTTTTTCCTCATTTCTTGATCTAATTCTTTGAAGAGTTTTTTTCTCTTGTTTTGCGAATTCTGTTGATTTTTTCCCTGTATGTGCTTGTGGATTCTCACTCAATCCTTCTAATCATTGGAACGCTTGTCCAAGTTTGAAGATGGAGACAGATTCTAGACGTCTACGTTCATATTTCAACACTTTTTGTGGTTTTGGGTTCGATGATGCTGTTAAGTAGGCCTGGAGGCCTATGATAGTCGCTCAATATTTGTAACCAATTTCTATGAGGCCAGGGATGTACAGTCTCAGCATACAATGATTCTTATTAATTACCTCATGGGCAAAGAGGAGCTTTATTGTTTGCACATCCAGTTTTTGAAGATCTTTAAGAGGCCAGTCCACAATCCCAAAACTGTATGAGAGTACAAGAATTGCCAGTTGATCAATGGCTTGTATCTTATTCCATGAAGTTACAGCACTTTTTGATAATGATTTTAATCTTCTATAGTATTCTTTACTGATCTTCTCTCTCAGTAATTTCTGCTTGAGTGTCGTTACTTCCTCTACTCCAAGATATTTATATATGTTTTCAAGTTCAAGCCCTCAGCCAGGGAGATATTTTCTGTTTTGCTCAATTTTTCTCTAAAACAAAGTTGCCTTAGCACATTTATTAAGACCAAATGTCATCCTGATGTCGTCAGAAAAGTTACACAGAGTTGCTCTGTTAATTATTGGTCACTGGATCTGTAGAGCTTCAGATCATCTACATACAGTAAATGAGATGTTTCTGGGTTGTTACCTTCTTTAGGATTCGAGCTAAATCCATATCCCAAAGAGCTGATTAGAGTACTCATTGGATTAAGCGCCACACAAAACAGAAGTGGTAACAGCGAATCTCCCTGAAATATTCCTCACTGCATCTTAATGTTAGGAATGATGTACTGACCATCTTCATAGTTCAAAAAAAGTGTGGTTTGGCACATTGTCACGGTGAACCTAATGTAATCTATCAAACCAGGGTTTATTTTGTGCATCTCAAGACGGTTTATTATCCAAGAGTGTGGGATGCTGTCAAAATCTTTCTTATAATCAATCCATGCTATATTGAGATTTCACTTTTCATAGAGCTAGCCATGATGGCCTTATTTAACATTGACTGGTCTTTGATTCCATATGTTTCCCTTTTATTGCCCTTTTGTTCTGTTGCCATGATGTTATTGGACTCGATATGATTATACATTATGTCTGCATCTATTGTAGTGAACAGCTTTCTTTATCTTTATTCAGTCACTTAATATACCTCGCTTTTGTAATATCAGGATGGTTCACAATCAAAAATAATGGAGTGGCCTAAGCCAGAAAGAAGAAAAGAACTACAATCGATAGGACAGAGTAGAACAACAATTCAGAGGTGGGAGAGAGAAGGGAGGAGGGAGGAGGGGGACAGCTAGGGGGAGAAAAGTAAAAAAGGGAGGTCAAAGGCAGTACAGAAAATATGTGTCTTAAGGAGGGACCTGAAAGTTTGAAATGATGATTCCAGATGAAGTACAGCGGGAAAGGAGTTCCATAGGGAGGGTCCCAAGAAAAAAAAGGCAGCATGGCATGTGGATTCCAGATTGGAGCTGGGAATGGGGGAGATCTGCAAGGACAGGATTACAATAATCAACTCAAAACATTACCAAAGCCAGAAGGAGAGTGGTGAGTGAAGAGGGAGACAGAAAAGGGCAAATTGAGCGGATTTGTCTAAGAAAAAAGAAGGAGCAGCGAACAATCAGAGAGAGATGGTCATGAAAGGACAGGGCAGGATCAAGCATGACACCAAGATAGTGAAGGGAGGGAGTATCTGAGAAGGCCAGTGAAGGACAAGAAACACTGAAAGTAAACCACTTGACAGATTTCTTATTTATTTATTTATATTCTCTTATATACTGTGCTATTCTGCATCAGTGCAGTTTACATTGAACAAACTGAAATTACATTGAACAGGGCATTATAACTTGGAAATAACTATTTTACAGGAAACATGGGCTATGGAGGGTTAAGTGGCTTGCCCAAGACCACAAGGAGCACCTGTGGGACTAGAAACCCCAGTCCTTCCAGCCAAGGGTTGCTGTCCTCTAGTGGGATTTGAACCCCTGACCTTCTGGCCTGAAGTACCTTTCCCCAACCACTAGCCCACTCCTCCACTCCTCCATGCCACTCCACTTAGATAAATTGAAGTGGAGAAAGTTTGAGGCTAACCAATTAGAGACAAGAAATACACATGCTTTCAATGGAGAGAGATCTGGGTCAGAGGGACTGGTGTGGTGGAGCGAGATGATGTCATCAGTGTAATAATATGCCAACAGTCCAGATTGCTGAATAAGCGGAGTGAGTGGTGCCAGGAAGATGTTAAAAATAAGTGGTGTGAGGATGGATCCCTGTGGAACCCCGCAGTGAAGGAGGTAGGAGCAGAGGAGGTGGTGCCCAAGATGACAGAAAAAGATCTAGAAGAGAGGAAAGAGTGAAACCAATGAAGGACCGAACCACGAATACCCACATCCCTGAGATGAGAGAGAAGGACAGAATGATCAACAAGGTCAAAATCAGAGGAGAGATCAAGGAATACCATCAAAGAAATGTCACCCTGATTGTGAGAAATGTGGAGTTCATTGAGAAAGGAAAGCAAGATGGTCTCAGTACTATAGCCGGGCCTGAAACTGAACTGTTGGTGTGCAGGAAGTGGATGGATTCAGGATGAAGAGAAAGTTGAGAGAAGACAGCCTTTTCGAGAATCTTTGATAGAAATGGGAGATTAGATACTGGTCGGTAATATGCTGGAACAGTAGGGTCAACGGACAGATTCTTGAGAAGCAGCCAGACTAGGACATGTTTCCAGTGAGTGGGAAAGGTGCCAGAAGTAAGGCTAATGTTCAACATAGTAAGTATAAATGGAAGAAGAGGGAGGGAGGGTTCCAGAAGCCAAGTGAAGAGAATGGGATCAAAATGACAGATGGACTTGTGAGAAATGGCAATGGATTTAGAAAGCTCAATAGTGGTGAGTGGGGGGAAAGTGGACCAAGTATGTGACAGAAAGGGCAAAGGTGATGGGGAAGAGGGAGGGGGCAATAAAAGAGGGGGAGAGCAGGCAAGGAAAGAGGAGAGGAGATGATGAATTTTGGTAGTAAAAAAAAGAGGCCAGCACAGACAGGCTGGGGGCTGAGGAAGCAAAATCGTGAGAGGCATGTGGGTGAATAGCTGAAAGAGATTTCAAGATGGAGTATAATTGGCGGGTAGAATTGAAAGACAAGGAAATGCGATGGGAATAGTAGGAAGATTTTGCTTTATGTATGAGAGAACGATAGTGGTGGTGACAGGATTTGAAATAGTACAAAGCTTCAGGGGTACGGGACTTACTCCAGAGGCTTTCAGAGCGATGAAGATATGTGCCCAGGATGATACCAGGGATAAAAGAAGGGAATATGGTGGGGGGGAACAGACTCAGAGGAGCGACTTGATCAAGAAGGGAATTCCAGAGGGAGACTTGGGCATTGGGAGAAAGAGTGGAGAAATCCAGGGGAAGAAGCTGATTAGTGAAGGGAAAATTCTTGAGGGTAGAGGGGCCAATGTGGTGAAACAGAAGGGCAGGGGCAGGGGTAGCCAAGGCCAGCCCAAGTGTTTCTGCCACCCTAGGCAGAAACCCTGGCCTTGCCACCCCCCTGCTGATGATGCCCTCCTCAGCTGATGCCATCCCCCCTTCAGCTGATGCCACCATGCCCTGCCCAGCTGCCGCAAATTCCATCTTGTAATTAGTGCCCCTCTCTACAAATAGAACCCTCTACTATGTGATGTGCTTACCCTCCGAATCAATGTGTATACACCCCAAGTTTTACTGTACTGATTTGACAGTTTTCAATATGTAATCAAACTGCTGCTGATCGCTGGAAGAAGCGGTATATAAATGTTTGTTAAATAAATAAATCTTGGGAGGGAGAGGCGGGCAGCGGCAGCAGCAATATTTCCAAAAGTGGCAGCTTTTTGCCGCTGCCTGTCTTCCCCCCAAATGGAATCAGCAGCAGCTGGGGAGAGTGACGTGGATGCCCATGTGTGCCGGTGCTGCTGCCGCCGCCACAGCCCACCCAGACTGGCCACCTAGCTTGCCTAGTGGATGGCTCTGCCCAGGGGGTAGCGATAGAAGTGGCAGTGGAGGGGGGAATGCATGATGAAAGTGATGTAGAAGTGATCTGTCCAGGGCAAAGACTTGATAAAGATATCAGTGAGGAAAAGCAAAGAGTCAGAGGGTGAGTTGACAAAGTCAAGTCTATGACTGGCTGCATGAGTGGGCACATTGATGTACTGAGAAAAAGCTTATAGATTGTAGTAGGCAAGTTATTGGTTGTAATTCTTGGGAATGTTGATTGGGTCCCTCTTTGAAAGGAGAAATGTTCTTCCTGTTATAAGCCATTGCAGTGTTAAGTCCAGCTGCTTGATCAATTGATTTGTGCAGTTAGCCAGGTGGAGTGAAGTTAGTTGTTTGAGCCAAGGGTTGGTCAATCCATTTGAGCCAGGACTCTTCTAGTTTTGGGCTCATTTTAACTTGCTTTCCAGCTTTTTTGTTGTTACTGCATGCCATTCCATAGGTTTGACGTTTGATTTTTCTAAATGCTATTGTATGCAGGGCAACCATTCTGCTTCTTGATTGTGTTCTATGGGGTCCTCATATAGCTTTTACCAGAAAGTTTCTGTTTCCGATTTCCCTTTTAAACTGCATCTGAAAATGCTTTTACTTGAGCCCTATATGTAAGCAGCACACATTAGGAGGAATTTTAGAAGCGGCGTCCAAGTGCAATCTTGGACGTCTAGGCCAGAACATCTGAAAAAAAAAATGCAGGCACATCCAGGTGCAGACATGATTTCACAAATGTGGTTGTGCCAGATATGGAGGTCTGTGGGGACATCTAAATAGACAGCCCCAGAACCTTGGCTTGGAACTAGGATAACCTAATGGTTAAGAACAGGAAGGCCAAAGGTTTAAATCCCACTGCTGCTATCAGTGAAATTGTGCTGAATACTGGGGATGATAGAATGATATCTTCTCTATACCTTCTGGATGTTTTTCAGCCAAAGCAAGCACGTGTCTCCGGATGTACAAAACATTTCTGAGATCAGGTAATGATATCCAAGTTCCTAGGAATGCCTCCACCATGCCCCCTTTCAGACATGGACATCCCCAGAGCAGACTTCTAAAATGGCTCTGTGCTTTGGATATCTCTGTGCCCATTTTCAGAATAGGGATTCTAAAATTCCACCCATTATATCACATTAACTCTAGGTGGTATTAAATGCGGACCACTGCAATCAAATTAGGTAGTGTCATTTACATTCATTTATTCAATAAGAGAAATCACAACTTTGTCTCTCTTCTTGTTCAAATCCAGCTCTCTTTCTCAGCTCAGCAGAATAGGTCTGTCCTCTTGCACAGCTCCTGGTGATCTCCCCTTACATCTAGAGGATTCCTTCATGCTGCCATTGGTGTTTCTATACTATAGTCATGGAGTGCCCAATAGGGCTTCAATTTTAAGAATCCCCTCCAGCCTGGGGATCTACAACTGCTTTCCCTGGAATATTTGACATTTCCAGAGGTTGCCCAAGAAACGTCTATAGATTTTATGGGCCCATTAATTTCTATTGTAGCTACTACTTTTTATGTAAAATGACAAATTTAAACTTCACAACTCCTGAAATCACCAAAAACAGTCATCTCCCTTACCTTTATCACTAAAGCAATAACCTCTTTGATACTATGGTGTATTAGACCCTAATAAAATCCCTATTTTTCAGTGCTGCTCAGTTCTGCAGCATTTCCCTATTTTTGCACATTTTTCCTGAATGCCACCAACCTATTCTGCAGATGGCGCTCTTCATGGTTGCCAGATAAGCCCCCTTAGCAAATCAGTGTTCATTTTCTTGCCTTTATACAGCATTGTGTACGTATAATTTCGGTACACTGGCCCTTTAAGTTTACAAGTAGCCAACCCATGTCAACCTCTCTTAGATCCTCCTTTGTCCCCCAGTCCTGCTCAGGCATCCATCCTTGCCCCAGATTGACCCCTGATGAACATTCATGATTTTCAGGAGTGTTGTCCCTTTAAATTTAAAGCAACATCTGAGCCCGTTTGCTCAAGCTCCCCACCTATTCCTTGACTGAGATCTACAACTCTTTGCCATTTTTTAACTTTACCTTAGAAAAATTTAGCATGTCCCTTTTAAATCTCAAACTGGCATTACTGCCATTGTAGCCTGTTCTCCTCAGAATGGCCCTTCTTACCTCCCTGATGCCACAATTGCTGTTCCCTCTACCTTAACTCTTCTCTGGGCCTAGGGTTACCAACTTTTTCACCGAGAAAAACCCGACACTTGTGGCTCGCCATGCTCCACCCATTCTCCGCCCCTAGTCCCACCCCTGCCCCGCCCCCAGCCCCACCCACAAAAATTACCAAGGATACGTGTAGGCTAACTTCCTTGGTCAGATAATAATTAAACTGGGAACCCCAAAATCCAAACATGAAATGTACAACACTGGAGAAATAAAACTATAAAGTAATTTCCTCTTGCACTAAACAAAAACGCAAAGATGTTATCAATACACACTTCCCAGACCAAACATATTCCAGCTAATAAATTCAAAATAAAAAGTATTTTTCTACCTTCTGTTTGGGCGTTTTATTTTTCAGTTGCAATTGCTCCAGTCACTTTCTTCTGGTTTCTTCGGGTCTTCTGCGAGCTATCCATTTGTCCTTTCTTCTCTTTTAGATGTTTTCCATTCTCTCTCTATTTCTGCTTTAACATACTGATTGTTTCCCTTTTGCTCTTTCCCCCAATTCTTTCCTTATTCCTTTATCATCCATTTAAATTTCACCCTTCCATTCTCAAGCCCCTCACTCTCCCAATACCCAGCCCATCATAGACTTTTCTTCCACACAAAATATTTTTCCCCTCTCCACTCATTCCCCATCTATTCTAGTCCTCCCCCAAAATCAGTTCCCTTATAGTTCTAGACCCACCCAGCATCCACTCCCTTCTAATCCCATTCTCCCATGCCCCACATCAGCCCATTTCCAGTCCTATTCCAGCTCTTCATCAGCCCATTTCCAGTGCTAGCCCTCACATCACAGACCATTTCCAGTCCTAGCCCCCCCCCCAATCACAGCCCATTTCCAGTCCAAGTCCCCCATCACAGCCTATTTCCAGTCCTAGGCCCCCCCATCACATCCCATTTGCAGTCGGAGTCCCCCCGCACCATCACAGCCCATTTGCAGTCCTACCCACCCCCCCCCCCCCCACTATCACAGTCCATTTGCAGTCCTAGCCCCCCTAATCACAGCCTATTTCCAGTCCATGTTCCCCCTCCCTCCACCATAGCCCATTTCCAGTCCAGGTCCCCCTACCCATCACAACCCATTTCCAGTCCATGTCCCCCCCCCCCCATAGCCCTTTTCCAGTCCAGGTCCCCCTCCCCATCAAAACCCATTTCCAGTCCCTGTCCCCCCCCCCCCCCACATAGCCCTTTTACAGTCCAGGTCCCCCTCCCCATCACAGCCCATTTCTTTCCAGTCCAATGCCCCCCCATAGCCCTTTTCCAGTCCATGTCCCCCCCCTTCACAACCCATTTCCAGTCCAAGTCCCCCTAATCACAGCCTATTTCCAGTCCAAGTTCCCCCTCCCTCCGCCATAGCCCATGTCCAGTCCAAGTTCCCCCCCCCCCCATCGCCCTTTTCCCGTCCAGGTCCCCCTCCCCTTCAAAACCATTTCCCAGTCTTTGACCCCCCCCCCTAGCCCTTTTCCAGTCCAGGTCCCCCTCCCCATCAAAACCCATTTCCAGTCCATGTCCCCCCCCCCCATAGCCCTTTTACAGTCCAGGTCCCCTCCCATCACAGCCCATTTCTTTCCAGTCCAAGTTCCCCCCCCCCATAGCCCTTTTTTCCGGTCCAGGTCCCCCCCCCCCATCACAACCCATTTCCAGTCAAATTCCCCCCCCCCCGCCCTTTTCCAGTCCCGGCCCCCTCCCCCATCACCGCCCAGGCAGTCCTTGGCCTCCCCCCCCCCCCCCCAGAACCGCGGCTGTCTGAGGCTTTAGAGGGAGCCGGGGAAGCCCGCGCGAGGCCCCGGCTCCCTCTGAACAGCTGCCAGCGTGAAGAGCCTTTTCCTTCACGCTGGCGGCTGTTCCTGTGAAGCCGCGAATGCTGGGAAAGGTTAAAGGGCATTGCCTTTAACCTTTCCCACCAATCGCGGCTTCACAGGAACAGCCGTCAGCGTGAAGGTAAAGGCTCTTCACGCTAGCGGCTGTACAGAGGGAGCCGGGGCCTCGCGCGGGCTTCCCCGGCTCCCTCTGAAGCCCTCCGGATTGGCAGAAAAGCCGGGTTTTTTGCTCTGGCCGCTCCCGATCTTGCGGCCAGAGCAAAAAAAACGGCTTTTCAAGGGCCGGTTTTGCCTCTGCGCCGGCAGCCGGCCTGGCCATGGAAAAACCGGCCAGTTGGCAACCCTATCTGGGCCACATCAGCACATGCCCTGTGGTCTCACCATACAGCAACCATGATTTTCTTTGTGGCAGCACTATTGCTGGCAGTTCAGCCCCAGAGCAGGCCCACCTTCCTCCCATGGCCTCAAATCAGGCTCCTCTACTCCTGTCAGCCACAGATCATGGCTGACTGCCAGTTCTTTCCTGCATGATTCTTTTTTATTTGTAAATCTGCTGCAGCCTTAAAATGTTTCCAGGCTCTGCTTCTGCCCTTGGACTCAGCACAGGACCAGGCACCCTGTGTGAGCACCCTCACCCCGAGGTAATTCAATTAAAAACAAATAAATATTTTATTTACTCTTTTTTTAACCTGCTCACACATTGGCTACCAGAAACCTCACAATCTCTGTTTTAGAGACATTTCCATTAATTTACTGACCACAGAGCTCATACGAACCAGCTTGTAGGTCCCAACCCCATCCTTACTTCTCCTTTTGTGCAGAGGGAGCACATGTGCTCCTCATCAGCCCTCTGCGACCACTCCCAACTCTAACGAATCATTGAAAAGATCAGATAACAGAGCTGCCAGAACTTCTGTAAGTTTCTTCAAAACATTCGGATGTATCTCATTAGGCCCTTCTTTTAGTTTAGCTAGTTCCTCACAAACACATTCTTCTGAAAATCGCTCAAAATCCACCTCATTCCTGTTCCTATTTGTATGTTTTATCTGAGGTCCTACTCCTGGCCCTTTATCTGGGAGCACAGAAGAAAAATATTTGTTAATAAAGTTTTCTTTATCCTTAGCAACTTCTACATATTCCTCTGCCACTTTGCCCTTGAATCTAACAATATCACTTTTGCACTTCCTCCTCTCACTAACATATCTGAAAAATGTCCCTCCATTTTACTTCATTGACTATTTTTTCTTCCATTTGCATCTTTTCTTCCTGACTACCTTCCCAGCTTCCCTTAGGTTTTTCAATATTACTGCTTGTCTTCCCCTTTCTGTCATCTCTGTAATTTATGAAGGCTATCCTCTTTTTTCACATTTTCAGTTAATTTGTTAGACAACCATAGTGGCCCTCCTTTTCCTTTTTCATTTATTTACTTTCCTAACAAAAAGATTTGTTGCTCTTCACATATCCCCTTTCAGTTTTGCCCACTGCTCTCAGGGAGCAAGTCTGATCTCTGGAGGCTAGAGTAGGACTTGGAGGAACAGAGGCAGACAGAGAGGAATATAGACAAGACCTATAGGATATAGTAGAGCAGGCCCACTTCCAGTCTGGCAGCCTCTCTGTTGCCATGGAGGAGAGAGGTCATGTGAAAGGACATCTTCACCTTGGTATGGCAAGAAGTGATCCTGTAGCTAGGACCTGTCCTCAAGTTGATGTAATACCCTCTTGCAACGAGGATGTGTCTCCAGGGCCATGTGCCCATTAGAAAAGGGTTAGGGCGGCCGTAATACTTGGTGATATGATAATTAGGCATGTAGATAGCTGGATGGCTGGTGGACAGGAGGATTGCCTGGTAATATGCCTGTCTGGTATGAAGGCATCAGACCTCATGTGCCACTTAGACAAGGCTGGGGAGAAGTCTGCTGTCTTGGTTCATATTGGTACCAATGGCATAGGAAAATGTGGGAGAGAGGTTCTGGAAGCCAAATTTAGGCTTTTACATAGAAAGTTGAAATCCATAACTTCCAGGGTAGCGTTCTCAGAAATGTTTACTGTTCCACATGCAGGACCCAAGAGGCAGGCAGAGCTCCAGAGTATCAATGCATGGATGAAATGATGGTGAAAGGAAGAGGGTTTCGGATTTGTTAGGAACTAGGCAACATTCTGGGGAAGGGGGATCTTTTCTGAAAGGATGGGCTCCACCTTAACCAGGGTGCAACCAGGCTACTGGCATTAACCTTTAAAAAGGAGATAGAGCAGCTTTTAAACTAGACAGTGGGCGAAAGCTGACAGTCGTACAAGAGCACATGGTTCAGAATGATGTATCCTTGAAGGATACTAGCAAAACAGGGAAGTCAGGGCATCCTGATAGAGAGGTTCCAAGAAAGGTACAAGTAACCCAGGTGTCTCTAAGTAAAAATCAGACAAAGTTGAAAGATTGCAAATTAACCCTGTTATCAAATAGCGAGACTGTTAATATTGGCAGAAAACAAACTTTGAAATGCCAGTATGCAAATTGTAGAAGTCTAAAAAATAAGATGGGAGAGTTTGAATATATAGCAATGAATGAAAGGTTATATATAAATGGCATTTCAGAGACCTGGTGGAAGGAGGATAACCAATGGGACACTGTGACACCAGGCTACAAACTATATCACAATGATAGGGTAGATCACATTGGTGGCGTGGTGGTTCTATATGTTAGAGAAGGCATCGAGTCAAACAGCATAAAGATTTTGCAGGAAACAAAACACACTATAGAATCTCTATGGATAAAATTTCCACGTAAAAAAGGGAAGGGAATGGCAGTGAGGGTGTATCACCATCCGCCTGGAAAAGAATGAACAAACAGCTGATGAAATGCTAACAAATGTTAGGGAAGCTAGCAAAGTTTACAACACAGTAATAATGGTAGATTTCAATTACCCTGGTATTGATTGGGTCATTGTTACATCAGGGCATGATAGGGAGATAAAGTTTCTAGATGAAATAAATGACTGCTTTAGGGAGCAGCTACTTCAGGACCGAGGTGAGGGGAAGCTATTTTAGATCTAACCCTCAGCAGAACACAGGAATTAGTACGAGAGGTAACTGTTTTGGGGCCGTTTGGCAATAACGATCATAACATGATCACATTTGATTTAATAATTGGAAGGACACAAGAGGATTTGAAGATGTAAATAAATAGGTAGACAATGATTAGCTTGTTTATATAGTATATCTCGATTTTCCAAAAGCTTTTGACAAAGTCCCTCATGAGAGACTCTTGGGGAAATTAAAAAGTCATGGGATAGGAGGCAATGTATCATTGTGGATCAGGAACTGGTTAAAAGAAAGCAGAAGGTAGGGCTAAATACCATTTTTTTCAGGGATCTGTGCTGGGCCCACTGCATTTTAACGTATTCATAAATGACCTGGAAATGGGAATAACAAGTGAGGTTATCAGATTTGCAGATGACACAAAATTATTCAAAGTAGTTAAAACACAGAAGGATTATAAAAAATTTCAAGAATACCTTGATAAATTGGGAGACTGGGCATCCAAATGGCAGATGAAATTTAATGTGGACAAGTACAAAGTTATATGCTTAGGGGGTCATTCTGAGGGACAAATGGTGGGGATGTAGCCCTGCCTGGATGTACATCCCCACTATTCATCCCCCTTGCCATCCCCGTGCAGGGCTCCCTATATGAACAGTGGAGTTGTACAGGGAGCCTTAGGCGGGGGCAGGAGGGGCAGGCAGGGATGGATTGAGGGCAATGCATGGGCAAGGTGTCACCCCAGAAATACAGGGCCGATTTTGAGGTGGGCCCTGTACGTCCTGGGTCGGCGTTCTAGACGGGGGACTTATTCCACCTCAGTGGAATAAGTCCCCCTGAATGTTGGAGAACAGTGGAGGCCAGCAGTTGTAAGAAGGTGAGGGGATGCAATGGGTCCCCTGCAGTCTGATCCTGGCTATGGTCAAGGGTCGGGTTGCGAGGAAAGAGGGTCTCTATCCAGCGGCCAGCAATCGTGGCTCCTGAATGGAGCCATGGTGCCATAGCGATGGGATGCCATGTCATTGTGACTCCATTCAAAAGCTTGACTGAGTTAGCTGGGGATCTGTAGGGCATGTGGCCCTTCAGAATTGGGGCCCAGCCTGCACGTATAGGCTGGTAGACCCGATTCTGATCCTGCCAGGGCTAGACGCCCCGCGGGATCAGAATCAGGACTACTGCTATACACCCCAATTCTAAGGGGCCATACAGGGTCTGGACATCCAGAAGGAAATTGGCCTCCACAAGGTCTATTCTGAGCTGTGAATAACGGGTCTGGACATCCGATATGGATGTCCAAACCCACTAAACACCTGGACTCCACCAGGAAACAGAGCTCCCCGCATGTAGATCTGAGCTGTGCGAGGAGCTCTGTTTGTGGGCAGGAGGAGCGGGCCACAGGCAGTGCGAGGGTGGGCTGTAGGCGGTGCCATGACTCTGTATGTACAGGGGCAATTCCAAGGTCAGCCCTGTACATCCAGGGTCGGCCATTTAAATGGGGGACTTATTCCAGCTCAGAGGTGGAATAAGTTCCCCTGGACATCAGGGGCTGCCAGAGCCGGGCCACAGAGAATAGGTGAGGGGGTGTAGGGGGTGCCCCGCAGCCCGACCCTGGCTAAGGTGTTGTTGCCACCGGGAAGAGCTGCAGTGCCATGGCAACATGACGCCATGGCACTGCAGCTCCATGCAGGAGCCAGGCTGAGCTAGCCGGGGATGTGGCTGGACTTCTGGGATGTCCCGGACATCTAGTCACTATGCTGCGATTCTGCTCCCACTGGTCCGTCTAGCCCCCGTGGGAGCAGAATAGGGTGCATCCCTAGGCTGTCTGGATGTCTGGACATCCGGACGGCCCGGGGACGCACAACTCAGAATTGACCTCTATGGGAAGGACAACCCAAAATATGGTTACACGATGCAAGATTCCACATTAGGAATCACCACCTAGGAAAAGGATCTGGGCATCATCATGGATAATATGTTGAAACCCTCTGCTCAGTATGCAGCAACGGCCAAGAAAGCAAGTAGAATACTAGGAATCATAAAAAAAGAAATAGAGATTAAAACAAAGGAGATTATAATGCCACTGTATCGCTCCATAGTGCATCCACAACTTGAATTTTGTATGCAATTCTGATTGCCATATATTAAAAAGGATATAACAGAATTAGAAAAGGTACAGCATAGGGAAGAGTGACAAAAATGGTAAAGAACATGGAAGGATATCCCTACGAGGAAAGGCTTAAAAGGTTAGGTCGCTTCAACCTGGAAAAGAGATGGCTGGGGGAGATATGATAAAGGTTTATAAAATAATGAATGGAGTGGACGGGTAACTATAGATCAGTTGTTTACTCCTTCAAAAAGTAGAAAGACTAGGGGATGCACAATGAAGCTATAATGAAGCACATTTAAGATTAATCAGAGAAAATATTTTTTCAGTCAACGTGTAAAGTAACTCTGGAAGTCGTTACCAGAGGATGTAGTGAAAGCTGTTAGTGTTGTTGCATTTAAAAGAAGTTTGGATGAGTTACTGGAGGAAAAGTCCATAAACCACTATTAAGGAAGACCAGGGAAATCCACTTACCTTTTGGAAACCTGGCAGGTACTTGTGACCTGGATTGGCCACTGTTGGAAACAGGACACTGGGCTTGATGGACCTTGGTCTGACCCAATATGGAATATTTTATGTTTTTATGTTCTTATTTCCCAGCCAGCTAATGACTCTATGAGGTATTGTCCCATCTTGACAAATTTAGTTTTCCTAGTGGGGCATTTTCAAAGGAATTTACATGGTATGCAACCTTGCAAACCATGTACATGCCGCTCTGCAGGATATTCAGAGTCACTAACATGGTTAGTGCTGCCGAATATCCTGGGGTGCCACCGCTACAAGCCCCAAAGCTAAGCAGTTAGCAATGGGGCATGTGGGGCATAGGCGGCACTTATCGCTAACCAGGCTGCAGTGATATTGAACTGCTGCCTGTTTAGTGGTATGTGACGGAAGTCAGGCACAGGTAACCCTGTCCTAACTTTTGCCATGTTAGCTAAATTTATTTATTTATTTATTTATTTAGCAAGCATTTGTAGCCCGCTCCTTCCAGCGATCAGAAGCGGGTAGGATTACTATTGTGAAACTGCCGAATCAAGGCAGGTACAAATTTTGTTTACATACAGATTGTCAGAAAAGCACATCATACAGAGTTAACACTTCTTAGCTATGGGGGAGTTCATTTACATATATACATAAATACATATATACAGGATAATCTTCTTGGACTGTCGAATCAAGGCAGGTACAAATTTTGCTTACATACAGATTGTCAGAAAAGCACATCATACAGAGTTAACACTTCTTAGCTATGGGGGAGTTCATTTACAGATATACATAAATACATATATACAGGATAATCTTCTTGGACACAGTGGTCAGGGGCTGCTCCATCTGTGGGTTTAGTTCAGGTTGAAATGTGATTGGAAAATGTGCGTTTTGAGTTTCTTTCTGAAGTCTAGAAGGTCATTGCTAGCTCGTAGTTCTGGTGGGAGTTGGTTCCACAGTGTTGGCGCCACATATGAGAAAGCCCTGTGGCTGGTGTTAGTTTTGGCAGATCTTATATCTGTTGGAGTGTGAAGGATGTTGGAATTGTGGGTTCTTCTGTTTCGGGTAGGAGGTTGCAATCTTACTAGGTTGTTGAGGAAGGAAGGTGCTAAGTTGTGGATGAGTTTGAAGGTGGTTGTTAGTATTTTGTATTTTGTGCGAGCTGTTATGGGTAGCCAGTGTAATTGAATTAGCACTGGTGTGATGTGGTCACTTAGATTTTTCTTCATTATGACCCTGGCAGCTACATTTTGTGCCATTTGTAATATGTTTAGGTTTTTTTTAGGTAAACCTTGTAGGATGGCGTTGCAGTAGTCAAAATGTGGCATGATGAGTGCTTGGGCCACTGTTCTGAAGTCTTGGGGATCAATAATATTCCGAATGGGTTGGAGCACTCTAAGCTTGTGGAAAACTGCTCTGTTGGTCTTTCGGAGGTGTTTTTCCATCTTTAGGTCACAGTCAAATGTGACTCCTAGATACTTTATTTCTTTTTTTGTTTGGTAAGTGTTGTTACATAGGGCTATGTTTACTAAATCGCGTTAGTGCAGTTCGCGGTAGGAGCCGCGGTAGTGAAAGAAACCCCAAATAAGGACATGGGCGGTACATCGTTACCACTACCGCGCGTTAGCAAAATTAACGAGCGCTACCGGGCGCCGTGCCACGTTACTGCGCGTTAATCATAAGAAGACGTACAGACACAAAGCACTGAAACAGAGCTGTAGCACAATGGTTACGGTACTGACCGCTGTTACAGGCAGCATGGGTTCGAGCCCCCAGTGTGCCTAACACAGAAGGCTATCTCAGGCATCACCCTGTACATTACAGAAGGAAAGAGGAGGCATGCTTTTCGTTACGCTGAGTATTGGTGTCAGAAAAACACCCTCGGAATGTGCCTAGCCACGTACGTTGGTACGTGCGTAGCGACGCGCGTACATTCGTGCGTGGGTACGTGTGTTTTTACCAGTGTGGGCATCCTATATTACAGACTTTGTAGGGCGTCCTGCACCTATGCATTATGCTAACAGATGTACGTGTGATGGCCTATGGCTTATCAGAGCCTGTGAGCAGGTGCTGGTGTTTCACAGGGTTGGATTGGGCCAGTCACACCCATGATGCACTGCACATGCAAAGCAGCTGTCCACAGATACACACCATGGGGAATGCACCCCCACAGCACCTCGGCCTGGTAGGGGGTACCGACTGTGTGTTGTACTGGCACAGAGCAGCTACACACCGTCACATTGTGCGGGTACTGTGCTCACCCTGAGGGTGCAGTGAGGCGCCCAGCACTAGGTCCACAGCACCGGCCATGGCGCAGGTCCAAAGCAGTGTTACTGTGTGAGATAGGTAGTTTCTGCAGGAACACCTTGGACATCTCTGTCTGTTTCAGTCAGGTACAGCCCCCATGCACCACCACCACACCCCTCCCCCAGGGCTGAGGGAGGCAAACAGGGTCTCCTATCAAAAGATCCACAGTCTACTGTGCTGCAACGGTGGCAGTAGAGGGGAACATGAACCCCAGTCCTGCTGGGGAACAGACACCCCACAGGGCAGTCAATGCAGCTCTGTACACAGCCATAACACAATAGCAGACAGACATTAGGCCTGGATATGGTATGCTGCACCCCACCACTATCTGATATTCCCCTGGTGCAAGCCATCAGCCACTGCACCCTGCAAGCCACTCCATCACAACACCTACCAGCTGCAAACAGTCTGCTAGTGCCCAGTGGAGATGCCTGCACCCAGAACTGGGATGTCAGCATACACAGCAGGCAGATACATCAGTGACTGGGCCCCAGAAGGAAACCCATATGTATCACATGAGAGAAATACTAGATAGCACTATGGGAGTGCCTAGCCATGCTGTGGTCACTGCACAGTCAGGGTGAGAGTGATCTCTCAGCAGGATATACTGAGGTCACCCTGTCTGTGTAGTTGGTGGCCGGGCACTACAATGTGCCTGTCACTGCCCTATGCCCTGTGCAGATGCACCCTGGCCAGGCCACCCTGTCCGGCCTATACCCATGGTACCTTGCTCCTCATTATGCACATTGGCAGCCCAATACTGGCAACAGTGCTGGCAGTGTGGGCTGTTGAAGGTGTTTGCAGCCACCACACACTGGATAGACAGACAGCCACCCCCACACCTATGCCAGCATTGTGCTACTATAGAGGTGGTCAGCAGCCATACCACCACACCAGTCCTGGGCATAGTACAGGCATGGATATGGTACACAAGACTGTTGGGGGGTCACTCCCCAGGGTTGTGAACACTGTCAGAGACCAGACCTGCAGCACACACCGCAGACATCAGAATGATTGTTATGGTGGAGCTCAATGAGCAAAATGTGCTTAACGTAGGAATTGATATCTGCCAGTTATCATAGGAAACGTTTGATAGCTGTGTACCATATACCCAGGTGTAGGGTGGCATTGCTAAGGTATGCAACTGCTAGTATTGGGAGATACAGGCAGGGCCCAATGTCTTGCCTCTCCAGCTGGCATTGGCCAATGGGGCCTGTGGTTGGGTGTGTGGCCCTGTTGGCTGCTGCTTTACGGCAGAGTTCCCCAACTCCAGTCCTGGTGTTCCACACACTGTTCGGATTTTCATGCTGTCTCTCATAAATATGCATGAGCTACATCTGCATACCATGGGGGTGGTGCATAGCTATGCAGCACAGGCATCTTTATTAGAGGCAGCATGACACCGGAATGTTGTGGGGCCCTCCAGGACTGCATTTGCGGGACTCTGCTATAGGTAATGTGCCTGTTTCTGGTGTGGTAAAATATAGGCCATGCGTATGTTCTCTGCACTACAGGAGTGTCTTTACTATCACTGTTTAGTGGTGGGTAGAACTATGGGGACTGGGTTGGCAGGAGCCCCAACTGGGATTTGAACCTGTGACCCTCTGGTCTTACAGGCACTGGTTGTGTCTGTTGCACCACACTGTGGCCACAGAGACCGTGCAGTCCCTGGAGTTAGTTAAACCGGCCTGACGAGTCAGAAACCCTGCTCTGCAACAGGTTTACTGTGGCCTCATTTACCTTGTATGCAGACAAAGGTGCACATAAACCGCAGAAATGACCTCACAAAAGGGGCACACACCCATAACCAAGCTGGGCAACAATGATATCATTGGGAAACATTACACCACACACCCAGGACAGCTCCTTTACAATGTAATGCTCTTTGCAAGGGTCTGCGGAGCGTAGACCCTTCCACACATCATTTCCTTTTATTTTGGTGCTTTCCAGGGAGTGTTGTTCCTTGTTGCCCAGTGCTATCACTGTTGCCCAGCTGAATTCTGCTTTTTAAAATGTTTCTTGTGGTCATTTTTAACGTTTTATGTGATATTTTGTTCTGTGCACATGTATCACACTGCTCACGTTTTGTGGGTTTCCCCGGTTTTCTGTACATTGCTGACGTAAATGGTTTCTCTTCCCTTTAAATGCCTTTAACGACAGGTTTTCATTTGCGTTGGAGGTGAGCTCTGACACTCCGTGCGTTAGTATGAGGGGAGCCTCTCTCCACCCACTCTCCGCCCATTGACCCCTTCTCTCCGCCCACTCTCCACCTTCTGCGCTGTTTTAACGCGCCGCAGAGCTTTAGATCGTTAACTACGGTTACCGCGCGTAGTATGACGTTAACGGTCGTTAGCGCGTCGGTACGCGCGTTATACGGCACTTACGGTCGTTAACGTCATACTACGCGCGTTATTCACGTTTAGTAAACATAGCCCATAGTGTTATTGATGTGGGAGGGTCAAAATTCGGTTCTTTGGAGATATACATTACTTCGGTTTTTTTGTGATTAATTGACATGCTACTTTGTTGTAACCAGTCTTGCATCTCTCCGATACATGTCTCCAGTGGGTTGTAGTCTGGGTTTTTAGTGTCTAGTTGTGTGTATAGCATGATATCATCGGCATAGATGTGGTAATTAATTTCGTGCCGTGAGAAAATTTTGCATAGTGGCTGCATATATATGTTAAACAGAAGTGCTGAGAGAGCAGAGCCTTGGGGGATTCCCTGTGTTTGTGAGAAAGATTCTGCTTTTTCTCCGTTGAATTGAACCTGTTGTGTTCGATTTGAGATGTAGGATGAGAACCATTTTAGTGGGGTTCCTGTTATTCCTATTGATTTTATCCTATTTATGAGGGTCCCATGATTAACTGTATCAAAGGCAGCTGAGATGTCAATGAATACAAGAATGTACATTTTCTTTTTGTTTTCAAGGCCCTTTAGGAGGTTGTTAAGTAGAACTAGTAACAGGGTTTCAACTCCATGATGTTGCCTGAAGCCATATTGCTGGTCATCAAGAGGAGCACTGTCAGTCAGATGGTCTTGGAGTTGTAGAAGGACCGTTTTTTTCTATGATCTTTGCCAGGAATGAGATACTTGATATGGGACGGTAGGAGGCTGGGTCTTCTCCGTTGAGTGTAGTGTTTTTTAGGATTGGTCTAATGACTGATTTCTTTAGTTCTGAGGGCATGATTCCTTGTTGTAGGGATAGGTTAACTATGTGTGCTATGTGAGGTGCTATGTCTTGTTTCACTGCCTTGATCCAGGATGCAGGACAGGGATCTAGTGGGGAGGTGGTGCTTTTCAGGCTTGTGACAATGGCTGTGATTTGCTGGGTTCCTATTTTGTGGAAGTGCTCCCATAACTGGTTTTGCGTTGTGTTGTTCTCACTTCTGATTTGTGGTGTTGGTGGGGGGGGTGGAGGACCAGGGGCCGTCAGTTTGGTCGCGTAGTGGTTTGCCAGTGTTTGGACCTTGATGGATTTGTTGAGGTTGGCATTTTGGTCGGTTTTGGTTAGTGATTTGACTAGTTCAAATAACTCTCGTGGGCGATTGATTGCCTTGTTTAGGATGTTGGTGTGATGTAATTTTTTTGCATTGTTCACGTCGTCTTTGTATTTTGCGAGATGGGCCATGTATTTAGTTTTGAGATCGGAGGATTTGGTTTGTCTCCATTTTCTCTCTATTTTACGGAGCTCCCTTTTGATTTTATTAGAGTTCCTGCGTACCAGGGTTCCGAGTTGATCTCATGTGGGTTTGATGTGTGTTTCAAAGTTGGGTTAGATGTATTTTGGATGTGTGTTCCATCTGTTAGTTAGTTCGTCTAGGTCTGTGGAATCTAGGTTTATGTGGGATGCAATGGTGCTTATGAGGTGTTCCTCGTTGAGTTTGCTGAATTTCCTAATGGGGTTGGTCATTCTCATCTCCTTTGAGTTTTTTGGGTTGGCACTGTAGTTTATGTTTACAGTTGATTTGGTGGTGGTCTGACCATGGTACTTGAGTTATGTTTATTATAGGTGGTTCATTGCTTTGTTGTGGATTTCTGGGTATGAAAATCATATCTAGGATGTTTCCTCTATCGTGTGTGGGGTTGCTTATTATTTGTTGGAAACCCAATTGGTCGATGGCTTCATAGAAGGAGTCCGTGTGGGACGAAGGAATTGATGCTAGGTTCAAATCTCCGAGGATGATCTGGAATTTTTTGCTTTGTGTGGATGTGATGGTTTCTAGTGCTGTGGCTAGTGTTTCGTGCTGTGGTGAGGGAGGTCGATAGATTAGGCAGATGGATAATGCCATGCTCTCGACTTTAAGTAGGTCAAGATCGGGATTTGTGACCGTAGATGTGGTTGTGAGTTGAAGGCTGGTTTTGGCTGCTATAAGGACTCCGCCTCCTCTTCTGTTGATGCGTGGGCAGTTGTATAGTTGGTATCCGGGCTTCTGTATTTGATTCATTGTTGCAGAGTCTGAGTCAGTGAGCCATGTTTCTGTTATGCATAGGATATCTGGTTGTTCGTCAGTTAGAATGTTGTGGATAATATGCGTTTTATTCCTTATTGACCTAGCATTAATAAGGATAATGTTACATGTGTGATGTTCTTGGTGTGTGGTTCGTGTGAGTTGTATTTGAGATCCAATAGTGTTCTTTGCTTTGGTTTTAGGGTGTTTTTGAGATTTGTTCCCTTTGATATGGGTGTGTCGTTGGGGTAATTTACTTGGTGTTTGTGTGGTGGTGATAGGATTTATGTTGTATTGATGCAGGATGGGTACTGGAGGGGGGGGTGGAGAAGGTAGATTGGTGTATATAGTAGAGGAATGCAGTATTGTGAGTGTGGGATGGTTCTATATGAAGATGTTAGTATACACATGCACAAAATCAGGAAGGTGTGAGCAGGCTCCATTTTATGTCTGCCAGAAATACTTGGGCAGTGGTTCAATATCGCCGCTGCCTGGTTAGCTCCATGGCAATCTGGCAAACCCAGATATTCAATGCCAGCACCAGATATGACCCAGGCATGGAATATCTAGGGTTTGAATTCAGCACCGGCAGCTAGCTGTGTTAGCAGCACTAGCTGCCGGTGCTGAATATCTCCCCCACTAATGTCTAGGACCCCCACCTTTGAATGGACTTTAGCAGCCCTAGTCCTAACACTGGAACACACCATCCCATGACCACTGGATGTGAGATGATCACCCAGTATTACATCAGAAACACTTTCCCCATTTATAAGCACCAGGTCCAGTATGGCCCCCTCCTGCATGGGTTCCATTACCATTTGCTAGAATTTATTTAGCTGTATTTATATCCCGCTTTTCACCGGGTCAAAGCAGTCAATTGGAGGATACATTTAACACTAGGGGATATGACACACATACGCACAGGGAACATGGGCAATGGAGGGTTAAGTGGCTTGCCCAAGACCACAAGGAGTGCCTATAGGACTAGAAATCCCAGAACCTCCGGCCTGAGATTGCTGTCCCCAGGTGGGACTTGAACCCCCAGCCCTCCGGCCTGAAGTACCTTGTCCTAACCACTAAGCCACTCCTTACATCTAGGTGTCACACACAAATAACAGGTATAATTTGAAATGTCTAAATTAGCATTTCAAATTATACATGGGATATTCAGTGGTGCCAGATAGAATCACTGAATATATGTATGATTGGAAAGTGTTTAAGTTATACTTTTCAAATTATACATTCACCATGTGGCTGATGAATATTGATATTGACAGATTTAAATGTGCACCATGAGGCTATTGTTTATTAACTAAAGATACCATAAAGAAAGGTAGCAAAGGGGCCTGTGTCAGTAACAGAGCAGATTAAAGATTCATATTTAATTGTGGGAAAGGTACAAAAGTTCCATGCTGACCAATATCATTGCTCAGAGCTCATAATGATAAACCAACTCTGTTCCAATGAGCCGTCCAGTTCACTTCTGAGGAAGCACAGTGTGAACTTGGAGCAATTATATCAATCAGTATGGAACATGTATTTTATTTTGTAATAAAAAGATGCATTTTAACTCTATCGTTCTTTGCACCGTGACAAAACTCAGATATGTTAGCTGCAGGCTGATAGAGGTTATCTTTGCTTCAGTCCAGGGGTTAGTACTGACTGCAGATACTCTTGGGGGATTCAGTTCAACGAGATTTGAGATGTAATTTTGGGAACTTTGGTGAGAAAAAACGGCATTCTATGTTTAAGTGAATGCAACTGAGTGACCCGGTGGAACTCAGAAAAGTCAAATAAAGCCCCCTTCGAGCTGTTTCATCAGGGTGCCCCCCAAGTTCTGAATATCCTACCAGCTAGTATGTGCAGGTTGTGTTATTATTCATTGCATTTTGTCTTTAGTTTTTGCTTTCATTTCATTTTATTAGTTTGTATATGTAAATGTAGATGTATCACATAGGGGTATGTTTACTAAACCGTCTTAACGTAGCAGCGGCGACGTTATTGCACGATATGTAATGTTATCGCATGATAACACAACATTATCACGCGATAATGTCTCTGGCGGCATTAAGGCACACAGAGGGAGGAGAAAGGGCGGAGAGAAGGAGTCAATGGTCGGGGGTGGGTGGGGAGAGCTGCCTGCTACACTAACGCCGGCATCTGAAGACCAGAAAATTAGCGCCAGTGAAAACCTGGCGTTAGAGGCACATTTGCAGGAGAGAGAAACCATTTCGGTCAGCAATGTACAGCAAAGGCAGGGAGACCCAGAAAAGTGATAGTAGTGATACATGTGCAGCAACCAAAGATGCAAACACCATATAAAATGACCAGAACCATAAGTGAAATCCGAAACACCAAGCTGGCGAAGAGAAACAATATTGAAGAAGGGTACTCAACACCACCTATAAAGAATAAAAAGGAAGATCGCATACCTAACCCAAACTCCACACGATAGGCAGCCGCCTAGCAGCACGCTGGATGGCATGGGACTGTGCACCACCGGCATAAGGGCATGTCAGCATGGTGGTGGAGGGGTGCCGGTGGCGGAGGGGGCAGTGGCAGCTGCCCACAGCAGAGCAAGGCCATGCCCTGTTTAGGTGGGTGGCGTGCAGTGCAATAGATAAGGTCTGTCTGAAGAACAGTGATGGGATCCCCAGGGAACAGCCTGCCTCTGTGGTAACAGTTTGGTGCAGTACACACAGCCAGTGTGCTCAAAGGCAGAAGGTCAAAGGTTCACATCCCAGCTGGGGCTCCTGCAGACCATGTCCCAATATTTTACCCTACAGAGCACATACTCCATAAACATGTCCACGTCCTAGAGCAGGGGTTCCGAAGTTCATTCCTGGAGGGCCAAACACCATTCAGGCTGTCAGGATGTCCCTAATAAATATGCATGAGATGCATTTACATGCACTGCCTCCGTTGTATGCAAATGTATCCATGCATATTCATTAGGGACATCCAGGAAACCGGAATCGTGTTTGGCCCACCAGGACCGGAGTCTGGAACCTCTGCCCCAGAGCATAGGCCAACAGAGGCACAAACACCCACACCACGGGCTCCACTATCCAAAGCCTCATTGAGAGGCAGGCTGTTGGGCCCTGCACAGAGCAGCAGCTACCATTACTTGCACCTGTATACCTTAGCAATGCCGGGAGACAAAAATAAGCACCAAAGTATCTGTAGGATGTATGGGAACAAAGGAACAGATACCCAGACTGGCAGAGTATTGAGGTTTAAACAAACCCCTTTTATTGACCCCAACGCGTTTCAGCCAAAGGCCTTCCTCAGGGGGATATTAAATGAGGGAGAAAACCTTGAAAGAACAAATACATAGTTAAAAACAAAAAATTGCAAATAATAAAAGTACAATCAAAGGCAAATCAATAAATAAATCATTAAAAAGAAACAGAAACATGTAAATTGTTATACATCTATAAAATCTATATAACAACAAACTAAATCATACCATAAAACTATAAATAAAGTAAAATAAAATAAAACCATAAGTATGAATGTGTTAAAACATCATTTACTAACCCTATTTTGAGTATGAGATGAGGAGGATACAATAGGACAGGCACACCATGTGTATCAAGAGGACATATAAATAAAAAATTTTTGAAGAAAATCCATAAATACTAAATTATATCACCAGTACCTTTTACCAAAAATACACAAATCCTTAGAGAATCCACCGGGAAGACCAATAATATCAGCAATTGGCTCCTTATTTGAGCCCATTTCAAAATTTTTGGATGTCTTCCTTCGTCCTTTTGTAGAACTTACCCCTTCATATGTTCATGATTCATCTCATATGATACAATTTCTAAAAAATTATCAAGGAACTCATGATGGGATTTTATTGGTTACTTTAGACATTAAATCGATATATACCAATATACCTCAAGAGGCAGCCTTGACAGTTTTAGAGAATATTCTTATTACAAGATCGAGACCCGTAAGGGCACCTACCTGTTTTTTAATGCAGTTAGCAACTTTGGCACTATGTAATAACTTTTTTTGTTTTCAAGACCTTTATTATCATCAAGTAAGGGGTGTTGCCATGGGGTCCTTCATGGCACCTGATGTTGCAAATCTGTACGTTTCGAATTTTGAAAAAGTTTTTCTCACTATACACCCATTTCAAAAACAAGTACATTTATGGAGACGTTATATAGATGACATATTCTTTGTTTGAGAAGGCCCATATGATCAGTTACTCATATTTATAAATTGGCTTAACTCATTAGATCCACATCTGCAGTTTGAAAACGTGTGTAGTTCAGAACAAATTTCATACTTGGACATTTTAATCAAGAACATGCCAGACGGTTTTGTTCCATCCCTTTTTAGAAAACCCACTGATAGAAACTCATTATTGCATTTCAGCAGTTTCCATAACCGTTCGTTAAAAGAAAACCTACCAGTAAGTCAATTTTTAAGAGTTCGCAGACTTTGTACAACCGATAGTGATTTTGAGAATCAGGCCATGATTATGAGCAAGAGGTTCTTAGATCGGGAATATCCGGTCAAATGTGCTGACAAAGCATTACAACGTGCCCGTTCTTCAGATAGGGAGTCTCTTTTGAAAAACCATACCCAAGAAAAGACTAAGAATATAGTATGTACACTTACTTTTTCTACATATTCAAGAGAGATAACTCGTATCCTACGGAATGCTTGGCATATTTTGGAATCCTTACCCTTTTTGAAAGATACAAAGTTATTAGTGGCCTATAAGAGAAATTCGAATTTAAGAGATATTCTGGTCCCCTCAGCATTAAGTAAACCTCACTTTTTACCTAAGGCCTATGGTCATTTTAAGTGTGGTAAATGCACAGTATGTGAGAATGTAATAGTTAATAAGAAAGAATTCATTCACCCCATTACTTCCTATAAAATAAAACTTTGTGACTTCTCAAATTGCGAAACATCAAATGTTATCTATTTAATACAGTGCCCCTGTAAGTTGTACTATGTAGGAAAAACTGAAAGGAGTGTAAAAACATGTATCATTGAACATAAGAGTTGCATTCATAGGAAAGTGATAGATAAACCACTGGTACAACATTGGACCGAAGCCCAACATTCTGTTTCAGATCTTCGATTCCTTGTTTTAAAAGTAGTTAGACCTCACTGGTGAGGAGGAAACATTAGTAAGATCCTTTTAAGGATAGAACAACGTTTGATATATGGATTGCAAACATTACATCCACATGGTTTAAATCAAGATATAGATTTATCTGTTTTTTTGTAAAAGCCTCCTTTCCTCCTCCCCCCTTTCCCCTTTCCCCTCTCCCCTCTCCCCTTCCCTTCCCTTCCTTTCCCCCTCCCCCTCCCCCTCCCCTCCCCATCTTTCCCTTCCCCCTCCCTTTCCCTCCCCCTTTCCTCCCCTCTTTTCCCTTCCCCCTTCCCTTCCCCTTCTTCTTCCCCCCTCCCCTCCCCTCCCCTTCCCCCTTCCCCTCCTCCCCCTTCCCCCTCCCTCTCCCCTTCCTTTTCCCTCCCCCCCTTTCCCCCTTCCCCCTCCCCCCTTCCTTTTCCCTCCCCCCTTTTCCCCTTCCCCCTCCCCCTCCCTTCCCTCTTCCCCTGCCCCCTCCCCCTTTCCTCCCCCTCTTCCCTCCCCCTTCCTCTCCCCTCCCCCTCCCCTACTCCCCTTCCCCTCTTTCCACACCTGTCCCCACTACACCCCCTCCCCCTCCTTCCCCTCCCTTCCCTCTTCTCTTACCCTTCCCCTACCCCCCTTTCCCCTTTCCTCCTCCTCTTCCCTCGCCCGTCCTTCTCCCTCTCCCATCCCCCTCCCCTCATTCACCCCACCCTCCCCGCTTTTTTCCCCTTTCCCCTCCCCCTTTCCCTCCCTCCTTCCCCCTTCCTTCCTCCTCCCCTCCCTCCTTCCTCCTCCTTCCTCCCCCTCCCCCTCCCCCTCTACCCCTCCCCTCTCCCTCCTTTTTTCCCCCCGTCTCTCTCTTCCCCCTTCTCTCCTCCCCCTTTTCCCCCTCCCCCTCCTCCCCTTCCCCCCTTTTCCCCTCTCTCCCTTCCTCTCTCCCTTCCTTGCCCCCCTCCCCCCTCTCCTTCCCCTCTCTCTTTTCCCTCCTCCTCCCCCTTCCCTCTCTCCCCTTCTCCCCTCTCCCCCCTTTTCCTCCCCCTCCCCTTCCCCCTCCCCATTTTCCCCTCCCCCTCCCTCCTTTTCTCCCCTCCCCATCTCCCCTCCCCCTCCCTCCTTTCTCCCCTCACTCCCCCTCACTCCCCCTTCCCCCTCCCCATCTCCCCTCCCCCCCTACTTTTCTCCCCCTCCCCTCCCCCTCCCCTCCTTTTCCCCTCCCCCCTTTTCCTTCCCCCACCCCCTCCTCCATTTCCCTCCCCCTTCCTTCCTTCCTCCCCACTCTCTCTCCCCTCTCCTTCCCCCCTCCCCCGCTCCTTCCCCTCCCTCTTTTCCCTCCCTCCCCTCCCCCTTCCCTCTCTCCCCCTTCTCCCCCTCCTCTCCCCCCTCCCCCTCCCCTCCCCCTTTTTTCCTCCCCCTCCCCTCCTTCTGCCCTCCCCCTCCCTCCTTTCCTCCCCCTCCCCTTCCCCCTCCTCCCCTCCCCCTCCCTCCTTTCCTCCCCCTCTCTCCCCCCTTTTCCCCTCCCCCCTTTTCCGCAACACCTTGCAGGGTGCAGTAGGTGCACACTGACTGCCCTCTGCTGGTGAATGTCAGATCGTAGTGGGGGGCAGCTGAGCTGACCAGGCACACTACCTGTCTGCCAGTGGCCCTATCCCAACTGCAGATCTGCATCAGCTGTCCGTTCGCCAGCAGGACTGGGGTTGCTGGTCCCACAGTCCGTCATCATGTACCTCCACTGCCCCCATTTCAAACAGTGAGTGTGTAGGTCTGTTGGGGGCAGATCATGTCCCCCACCCTGACCCAGAGAGGGTGGTTTGTTACATCCATCATTGCCATGTGTGACATGACACACCACTGCTCCTGAAACATGTGACCATGGCAAGCACACTGGATATGTACTATGTTGGGTGCACCATGGTCCACAAGGACCAGACATGACTAGCAAATACAAATGGACACAGAAAACCCCTAAGGGTGTCTGCAGCGAATACCTGTCACACACTGGCACTGATAGAGACCTGAAGCAAAGCCTACCTCACCCAATGCGGGTACTGCGGACCTGGTGCAGGCCACCCCATCTCACCCTCAGGGTGAGCACGGAACACACACAATGGCATGGCCTGTAGGTACGCTGTGCCAATAACATGCACGGTCATTCCCCTCTACCAAGCTGACATGCTGTAGAGGTACATACCCCATCTGGTGAGCAGATGTAGATTGCTGTTCTGCATGTGAATTTCATTATGGGTACTGTTGGTTCTATTCTATCCTGGTAACCACAGCAGACAGTTTGTTTGGTGACCTGCACTCTTTCTTTAGCCAGCCATTGGTATGATAAAACCCATATTGGTGTAGCACAATGGTTACTACAATAACCTCAGTGGCAGAGGTCATGCGTTCAATTCCTCTCTGTTCCCTTTTTTTATGCCTGTCCTACACAACTACATTCCATTCCTGTAACAGTCATATCTGTGCAGATCTGTGCTGCTGGCACATTATACCTTCATCACAGTTGCCAACCATCCTTCTGTCCGTCTATGTGTGTGTGCCAGCTGTGTGGCAACCTGCCCTACTGTGCAGGCTGCTACCTCATGTCCTGCACTGGTACACATTTCTGCATTGCAGCTCTTCATGCTTGCCTCTCCTGTGTCTGCTCTGCATGGCACTACCACTCCTCTGTCCCCCTGTCATTACACTTATCCTGCCACCTCTACCTCCTCCGGTGGACACGTATTCCCATCCTCTGCCACACACTGTCATTGTTGCACTTTACAGTACCATCACCCTCTGCATCGGTACAGCTGCCCCCAATATGTTTGTCCACTTTACCAGCTGCCACATGGGCTGCACGCAGATTTGGCAGGTCCATCAGCTCCATCATCTACTTCCTTCCATCACTTGTTCATTGCCTTTCCTTGGTGCTCTGTGCAGTGTTAGGGTTACATCTGTGTTTGGCCCATACAGTTCATGCTTGTGACCTTGGGGCACCTTACAGCCCTTGGGCACCATATCTTGTGTCACCTTAGCCTCCTTGGGGCATCTTTAGCAGCACCTTAGGTTCAGCCAGCTTATGGGGCACCTTATATGCTGCCTTGGAGGGTGCCAACCTTTCATGTCGCCCTCTGGGGCACATTATGGCCCACATTGCATGACATGGTGCTTTATGATATGCATTATGGTGCGCCCTAAAAGGTGCATTAGGTTGCGGCAATGGGTGAGGCTTCTTTTGGCTGACAGTACAGATTATTGGGATGTGTCTGACTGTTACAAGCAGCAAAAGGAATTGCCACAGATAGCTTTTTAACTGAGCCCACTGAAGGAGCAAACTCATGATCATTGTATCAGCAGTCACTGTCTTCACAAGTGTGCTATGCCTCTCTTGCTTTGATCACAGGTCACCTTGCAAAGTTAAGGTTAACACGCGATAACGTGCCACGGCTCCCTCTATCACGCGAAAACCAGCCATTGCTACCTTAACGCCAGAACGCCCACTACCTTATATGGCATTCGTCACGTTAACGTTGCAACTAGCGCCGGTAACATTAAGACGGTTTAGTAAACATACCCCATAGATACGCTGTTAACACATCTAAAAATTGCATCACCTTCATTACAAATGTGCAAATTAATTATCCCTTTATGGATATGCAGAGGAGTTCACCTGGAGGATCATTTTATATCTGCACAGAAACACAAATAGCATATACATACTATTTCCTGAACGGGAACTAATGAATTTTCAAAAATAAAATTTGTGGCCACATCCATTTTGAAAATTACCTTAGGGCTTTATGTGCATATTTGACATGCACAAATTTCCTGGGTAAGTTTATACACTTGCATGTGCAATAAAGTATCTCATAAATGTTAACCCAGCCTCCGCCTTGACCCTGTGATTGCATCTGCTCAATCTGGATAAGCTTATGTTTATGTTTATGTTTATTTTAAATTTGATATACCGCTCAGGCCGAAGCATTAGAGCGGTTTACAATAATATATCATTTGCGGAAATACGAAAGGAACGCCATTTGTAAGATAGGACAGAGTAGAGGACAGAAACAGTCAAAAGAATAGGTAGAGAAAAGAAGAGGAACAGCAGGTTACCATAATATGAGCGTATGACAATCCAGTCCACAATTTCAATGCTCACTTCAGGATGAACTCCACGGACCAACGCCTAAGGGCCACGCCAAAGGGCCCTCTGGCGAGGCCCTCAGGCACGGACCCGCAAGGCGTGGACACGCCCCCGAAGCTGCGATTTCATCCGTTGATGCTGGCTTCTCATAGGCAGGCAATGGGAGGGAGGAGGGGCTCCTGCTCACAGCTCCGGTCTCTTCGCTGATCTCCTGAGCGCCCCCGAAGCTGCGATTTCATCCGTTGATGCTGGCTTCTCATAGGCAGGCAATGGGAGGGAGGAGGGGCTCCTGCTCACAGCTCCGGTCTCTTCGCTGATCTCCTGAGCGCCCCCGAAGCTGCGATTTCATCCGTTGATGCTGGCTTCTCATAGGCAGGCAATGGGAGGGAGGAGGGGCTCCTGCTCACAGCTCCGGTCTCTTCGCTGATCTCCTGAGCGCCCCCGAAGCTGCGATTTCATCCGTTGATGCTGGCTTCTCATAGGCAGGCAATGGGAGGGAGGAGGGGCTCCTGCTCACAGCTCCGGTCTCTTCGCTGATCTCCTGAGCGCCCCCGAAGCTGCGATTTCATCCGTTGATGCTGGGCATACAGACTGTATGAGCTGATTCTATAATGGGGCACCTATATCAGAAGTCCAAAAAGGCAGCTATTTTAAGCCTAATTTATAAAGGCAATATATTTCTACTACCAAAAGATCTGACAGTAAAAAGCAATTCAATCTCTATTACTATGTCTTTCTATTAAATCTTGTATTATTTCAACTCATAATTCTCATCACTTTCACACATTGTAGATTTCATTTAATAACCTATTCCATTAGGAAAAAATAATTATATCTAAGAGTTTACAAATTAATTATTTAGGGCCATCATTAAAGGGAATTTGCAAAGTTGAATAAAATTGATCCATTTATTCCTTATAATCTAATCATCGGTCCAACACCAAGCTTTTTATATAAATTTTTTCTTAAAAAGGGACTATAGCAGTTGGTATGGAAGGGCAGACTAGATAGGAACAGCAAAACGGGTGCGCTAAGATAGTTGTAGGTCAAAACAACTTTATTAAGCAAGCCCAACACGTTTTGGCTGAACTCCTTCTTCAGGAGAAATATACCTCCAATAAAATCAAAGGTGAAGACAAGATCACATAACAAGCAGCAAATAAATAAATAAATGCATAAATTATAAATTAAGAAAAACAATACAAACAATAAATAAACAATACAAATAAATAACTCTGAACAGCGGTGTAATAAAAAGCTATAGACATTCTAAACAGGAAAGAACAAGAGTAAAAATGGCTTTAGAAAGCGCTATAAAATGTCAGTTGCAAGTACAGCATGTGTGTCTCACAAGATGGTGCCACAGAAAGGACGGGGAGGACCATATGTGAGACGAATGAAGGATCTATAAAACACATGACTAAACTGTCTAATTACATAATTGAAAGTGTGCTTTTAGATACACATAAGATAAAATAAATGCCAGAAAAATATACGAAAGTAACCTATGTTACTCCATAAATTGCAAAGATATTAAGGCAGAAAAAGAAGTATATATCTAAAGTACACTAGGATGGCCATATCAGAAGATTTCTTAACGGAAGAACTCAAGTGCAAATATCGTATATAAAAATCTTACTCAGCAGCTACAAGCACAGGTACAGCAGCCAGCAAAGACTCTACGCGAATAGCTTCTAAGATAAAAGTCTAACATAAAAAGAAATCACCATATTAGTCACTCAAACTGCAAAGGAATACTGAGGCATTAAGTGAATCATCCTAATTGGGAGAAAAAGTAACTTGCCTTGTGAAACGCTCACCGTATCTTCAGAACTGCCGCAATACCGGCACTAAAAACTGCACGGAACAAGAAGGTGTTTAAAAAGTAAAAATGGCACCAACATGCGATGTCAAAGGTGTGACAAAAGTACCTTTTCTATTCTCACAAAAATAAAGTATTATTGCTATCCATGTTTACTGTCAAACTCGGAAGGGCAAGAAAAGGCCCATTTTAAGACTATGTGCCTTGATCATGAGAAGCAAATGTTTCAGATCATCTTCACTTTCAGTTAGTAATGTGGTATCATCAGCATAGTGAAGGCTGTTGATGAGTCTTCCACCAATCTTCACATCTCTGTTGTCTTCATGCAATCCTGCTTCTCTGATGATTTGTTCTGCATATAAATTAAACAGGTAGGGGGAAAGTATGCAGCCTTGTCGTACACCTTTGCTTATTTTAAACCATTCTGTTTCTCCTTGTTCCATTCGAACTGTTGCTTCCTAATCAATGTACAGATTGTGCAAGAGAACGATCAGGTGTTCTGGTATACCCATGCTTCTTAATGTGGCCCAGAGTTTCTCATGGTTTACACAGTCAAAAGCCTTGCTGTAGTCGACAAAGCACAAATAGATATCCTTTTGGTATTCTTTAGTCTTTTCAAGGATCCATCTCATATCCGCGATGATGTCTCTCGTTCCACGCCCTTTCCTGAACCCTGCTTACACTTCAGGTAGTTCTTGTTCCAGGTAAAGTTGTAGTCCCTGTTGAATAATCTTCAGTAGAATCTTGCTGGCATGTGGGATCAGAGCGATTGTGCAATAATTTCCACAATCAGTTGGATCACCTTTCTTTAGTATTGGTATAAACACAGATCTTTTCCAGTCAGTTTGCCATTATGTTGTCTTCTTTCTTTCCTTTAAGATCATTCCTATATTGGTTTTTTTTCACTCTTCTAAATGTAAGGAATATCCCCTAACTTGTAGGGTCCCCCAGGGATCCATTTTATCCCCTACTTTTTTTAAATTTGTGCATCTGTCCATTAACTTTCCTGATTAATTCTCTTGGTATAAGTAGCTACTTCTTTGCTGATGATGTTCAATTACTTTTTTATACAAATCCATCACACCCTGACTTAACCGAATTTAACCATTGTCCTTCATGTGTATCCACTGGAGGGTCATTCTAAAAGGTTTTGTTGTGTTTTGGATGACTAAATCACAGACGTCTCCTTGACCATTCACAAATGCCATTTGCAGACTTCTGCAGCATGGGGATGTTCAAGAAGGCATAGGGGTGTGGCAAAGGCATGTCTGGAGAGCTACAATCCCAAGAAGCAGCAGAGCCATCTGCAGGCGCATGCATGTTTATTCCTGCTCCAGGCACAAATAGGCATCAGGAAAGTGTTTGTTTACACCTTAAAACATCTAGAGAAGATGGAGAATTAAGTGACTAGCTTTAGATTACAAAGTCCTACACTGTGATGTGAACCCTGGCCACCCAGCTCTTAAAACACTATGCTAACCATTATGCTAGTCGATGTCTTGGTTCTAAAATGCTCTCCTGGGGATGTCTGCAGTGCCTTGTGAAAGTATTCATCCCCTTGGTGTTTGTCCTGTTTTGTCGCATTACAGTCTGGAATTAAAATGGAGTTTTGGGGATTAGCACCATGTGATTTATACAACATGCCTACCACTTTAAAGGTGCAAAATATCCTTTATTGTGACACAAACAATAACACAGGTACACTACCAAAAAACTGCCTCCAGTTTTGCAACTGATTCCTATAGATTTTGGGGTGCTGAATCCAGGAAAAATAGCCAAAATGTTCAATCACGTCACGTTTTCTTGCAAAATTAGATTTCTTACCCATATAAGGAATGTTCACATAATTTCTTTTTAGCCGACTGCAGTTTATTTTCTTGGCCCAAAATAGAGGTTGTAATGGTTAACTAACTAGAAACACTCCCTCATGATATTTTAGAGTGTTTTGTATTCATTTTATACATTAACAGGACAATTGGGAGGCGGGGGCTAAATCCAGTACTCGCGCTGGCGCATGTTCTTTCCTGTTCGCCTCGCCTCGTTCGCTCGCTCAAACACGGTGGTTGCGACATGAACGTTCCTGTCAAATTTCAGTTTCTTGCAAGTTCATTATTACCTTTTGTTTGCTCAGTCGTAATCCAGCTTTATTCCGAAGTGGTTCACTACAGTTGTAGTTTGCAGTGATGTGTATTTGTGATGGCTCACAGAGCCAGAGGTTGCGTCAACTCTCCGGACAGTTTTTGTTTTATTTGTGGGGAATATACCGTGAAAAAGCGGCAGAGGAACATTTCTGCATTTATTAAAAAAGTATATTTCGCCTATTTCGGTTTGAAGTTAGGCGATCAAGACAAACCGTGGGCTCCTTACAAAGTGTGCAAGACATGTGAGGAAGATCTACGCTTATGGATGAAAGGTAAAAAACAAGCATTTCGTTTCAGAATACCTATGATGTGGCGTGAACAAAGAGACCACAGCAGTGACTGCTATTTTTGCTCTTGCATTGTGAAAGGATAAAACTTAAAAAATAAGAACGTAATAAGTTACCCCAACCATCCCTCAGCAATTAGGCCTATGCCTCATAGCAACGAAGTACCTGTGCCTGAACCACCAAAATCTTTGGATCATATTTGTGTGGACGGTTCTGATCATGATGAGACTCATCAGATGGCTTTTCCCGATGAGTCCAGTACTTCCGAGTTTGAAACTGAACCAGATCCGAAACCTGAACTTTTCTCTCAAGCTGAATTGAATGATTTAGTCAGGGATTTAGGACTCCCAAAAGATGCTGCCCAACTGCTAGGTTCTCGGCTTAAACAGAAAAATCTATTGTCACCAGGAACAACTTTTTATTGGTACCGCAACCGCGAGACACAATTTTTGAAGTATTTCAGCAAAGAGGAAGATTTGGTATTTTGCAACGATATATATGGAGTGATGGAAAAGTTTAAACTCAAGTATGATCCTGCTGAATGGCGGCTGTTCATTGATTCATCAAAAGACAGCATAAAAGGTGTTCTTCTTCATAATGGCAACACATTCGCTTCAGTTCCTATTGCTCACTCTGTTATTCTCCAAGAAAAATACGAGAATTTGGCCCTGATTCTTCAGAAGATTCGTTATGATGAGCATAAGTGGATGATTTGTGGAGACTTTAAAATTCTATCCATTTGCTATTAGGGCAGCAATCCGGTTTCACCAAATATCCCTGCTTCCTTTGCTTGTGGGATAGCCGGGCCCGCGACCTACACTGGGGGAAAAAAGACTGGCCAATTCGGGAGTATTTGAGACCCGGTGAGAAAAATGTTTTTCATGAGAGCTTGGTACCTCGTGATAAAATTCTATTACCACCTCTCCACATTAAGTTGGGTCTCATTAAGCAATTCATCAAGTCCCTTCCAAAAGATGGTGAGTGCTTTCGGTACCTTTGCTCAAAGTTCCCCCGACTTTCTGAAGCAAAGCTAAAGGAAGGAGTGTTTGTTGGCCTTGATATAAGGAAACTTATTTCAGATGGAGCATTCGCTGAAACGATGTCTGAGAAGGAAAAAGAAGCCTGGGATTCCTTCAAGGATGTTGTTCTCAAATTCTTGGGGAACAGGCGGGATGAGGACTATAAGGATATTGTTGCCAGGATGCTCAATGCCTTCAAAGAACAAGGCTGTAACATGAGCCTGAAAGTCCATTTCTTGCACTCCCATGTGAACTACTTTCCCGAAAACTTGGGGACGTACAGTGAAGAACAAGGTGAAAGGTTTCACCAGGACATCAAGGACGCAGAGAGAAGGTACCAAGGAAGATGGAACACCACTATGATGGCTGATTTCTGCTGGTTGCTGCTGCAGGAAACCCCAGATGAAAAATATGCCAAGCAGCGCACCAAGAGAAGCATTCGGGGGAAGAAGAAACGGGCCCACCAGGAGATTGATTGACCCAAGAATGACTTTAAAATCTAAACTGTGTTGACAAATATCGTGTTTTTACTAAACTTTGAAATAAAAATTTGCTAGTAGTAGACTTCCGGTGACATGGTGGGATAGGTAAGACGTTTTCTGCCTAGCTCCAGAGCTCGTGCCCTCCCCCCCGGCCCACATCTTGGACGAACGCTGCGAACCTGACCTCGAATACGGGGGGGACTGCTCTTAGCCCAGAAACCTGACTCGCAAAGGTCCCGGGAAGCTCGCGAGGGCATGGCGGCAAAAACAACGCGGCGGGAGCGCCCACGACTCAGTGAACATAAGATGGCTGACGGGGCGACCAAAGGGCCGGGGTCTCTGGCGGCGCCGATGGTGGCGGAGCTTACAGCGGCGGTGGTGGCAGCCTTGGAAGGGCGCTTGAGCGGATTAGCCACACAACTTGCCGCGGTGGGCCAGGCTGTTACTGAATTTAATACTCGGGTGGAACAAGTGGAGCAGCGAGTGGGTACGCTCGAGGACTCATGTGCACAAGATGCGGCCCGTATCAAACAGCTTGAGGAGGCTCTAACGCGACAGGAAGAGAAGCTAGAGGATTTAGAAAACAGAAGCCGGCGCAATAACCTCCGCTTCATTGGAATTGCCGAGACAGTGAAGGAGAGCGACCTCAGGCAGTATTTGGAGACGTGGCTGCCTGAAAATCTATTTTTGGAAGCAGGGATGGGCGCCATAATTATAGAAAGGGCGCACAGGCTGGGGCCTTACAAAGCGGGTGACAATCGGCCCAGAGCAGTGATAGCCCGTTTCCTCAATGCTTCACAGAAGGAAGGAGTCCTGAGAGCGTGGAGGCAGCAGCGCCGGCAGGAAGCGCTACCAGTAGCTTACTGATTTTCCAGGACTACTCTGCTGGGGTATCGCAGCGGAGACGGGCCTTCAAAGATGTCTGTGGCAGGCTTGTTGCACGTGGCCTACGCTTTACCATGGGATACCCGGCTATTCTTCGAGTGGAGGCGGAAGGTGGAAAGCGGACTTTCGTAACTCCGGAAGCAGCGATGACTTATTATAATGGTCTGCACTGAAAGCCGCAGAGACTCGGGAGGTTAAACATCTGCAGACCTTGGCAACGTTTTGGACGGAGCCCTTAGAGGCTTTTAACCGCTGAGCCGGCCTGCCTGGGAGAAGCCTGGACTGTTTGTTAGATATACATTGTCTGGAGGATGCAGTTAAGCTTCCCCTCCTTGCCTCTGCCCCCCCTTTCCTCTTATTCCCCCCCTTTCGTTGTTTAGGTCGCCTCTGCTAACATATATTTATTTATTTATTTATTTTTATTATATACTCCTTTGTCCCCACCTTCCTTTTGTACCCCACGGAGTTATCCCCGAAGCCTTTTTTTTTTTTCCCCGCCAGGGGCCCGAAGGGGTTGCTCGGCCTTGTTAAGGTTGAGGCCTTTGGAGCCTCTGCTCTATCCTGGAAATGTGGGGTCTGTCCAGTGAGGGCGATGTTGATAGTGCCTTATGGCTAGCCTTAGGGGAACACCTAGACACTAACAGTTATTTCTCCTAAGAGTGCTGTTCACTGAGCGGGAAATAACTGCACTGTGGGCCTGCGGGTTAACCCGGGCCGCAGTGTGGACCCCCCACAGATAGGTGGGGAATATTGCATAGCCGCCCTGTTACAAGCCTTTCCTTTATTATTTAAGATACTTTATTGGGGGGGACAGGGATATGTATTAAATCTGCGATGTACCAAGTGTAGGCCTGTTTTCCCTAACATTGGCTGGGCGGTTGATCGACGGGGGAGGGGGGGAAGGGGGGGGGTTTCTTTGGGGAGGATCACATTCACCAACGGACTATCACTTGGTAGAAATGGTTTCTCTCCCGAAGTGATACTCTTGGGCATTGGCTGTTTGAGCCACCCCTGAAATCGGGTAGACTCTGAACCATGAAGAAGGTGGCAGGAGGGGAGTCTGTGGGGGGGAAGTTGGTTATGCTGGGCTGTCCCCACCCGGGGGGGAGGGGGAGGGAGCTCTACATTTACCGGGGGTCATGGAGGGGTTAGTCGGTGTGGAAGATAGGGAAGATAGGGTGGTGTTACACGTAGGGGTAGGGCCAAGGGGTTTTGGGGGGTGTAGAGGGGGTTCTGGGGAAGGGTGGAGGGAGGAGTGCGGGGAGGGATGGGGAGACGGCTATGCCACATCCAGGGAGAGGGCCAAGTTCTTTTATTCTGTCAAGGGAGCGACAAGACATCGCAGAGAAAAATGGGGAGGGACCCTAGGCTGGGGGGGGCCCCTTTCTGAATAAATGTACAGTTCATAACTGGTACAGTGATCAGAAACAGCTGCATATATGGTGAGGATTATCTCATGGAATGTTTGTGGTTTAGGAACACCTATTAAGAGATATAAAATACTTAAAGCCCTGGCTAGGCAGCGGTGTGATATTGCGCTACTCCAGGAAACTCATCAAACAGCGGCGGAGCATGCCAAACTCGCCCGGGACTGGGTGGGCCAGGTCTGGGGGGCCCCCGCTGTGGGGAAAAAGTGGGGTGTTGCTATCTTAATACACAAGAGAGTGCGGTTCACTTTGTTAAAACAGGTCTCGGATGCGCACGGCCGCTATCTCTTTTTACATGGAATGTTGGAGGATAGAGAAGCCCTGCTGGGAGATATCTACGGTCCTAATATGTCCGATCCTGATTTTTTTAATCGCATAGCAGCAACCATCGAGCAACTGCCTGATGCCCCCCTCTTTCTGGGTGGTGATCTCAATGGCGTCCTTGACGCTGATTTAGATACCTCGCGGGAGTCGTGCACCCGGGAGAGAAAAGTATCTGCTAAGATACTGCAGAGACTTCGTTCAAGACTCCACCTGGTAGATCCGTGGCGGCTACTCCACCCCACTGAAAAAGATTTTACTCATGTGTCCCGAGCACGGGGCACTAGTGCTCGCATTGATTATGTCTTAGTCTCCGCGGCTCAGTTTGCGAGTATTGCAGACGCTCAGATCGGTCCGCTAGAGATTTCGGATCATGCCATGGTTTGGATCGATTGGCAGGGGGGAGGTATGCAAGGTTCTGCTCGCGTGTGGCGATTCCCCATTGACCTATACCAGGACGCCCAATTCCGGCAATTTTTGTGGGACAGATGGCGAGAGTTTGAGGAGAACCATCAAGGTCATTGTGACGACCCTGAGTTGGTGTGGGAGACGGCTAAGGTGGTCCTTCGCGGAGATATTATTGGCTATGTGGCTCGGAGGCGCCGTATGTTGAATGCGCAGATTGTACGTCTTGAACAACAAGTAGCCCATGCGAGACGCCTCGCCGGGCGTTCCCCCACGGCTCAAAATAAAAAAAGCTGGTGGGAGCTTCAGGTAGCGCTTAATACTTTACTACACCAACGTGCTAAGAAGTCTCTGCTATATTATAAACATAAACTATATTGCTTTGGGAATAAGTCTGGAAAATTGCTGGGGAGGTGCTTACAGGGACATCGCGGTACGCGGTTAGTTGCTGCCCTCCGAGATGGACAAGGAAAATTATGCAGTAGCAAAAGCGAGATCAGTGATATCTTCAGAGACTTTTTTCAAAAGTTATACCAGGAAGAGGAGCTTGACCCGGTTTCTATGGCCGATTATCTAAATAAGGTAAACCTGCCGCAGGTGTCGGTACAACAGCGGGCTTTGTTGGATCAACCTATCACTATACAGGAAATCCAGAAAGTGATTTCCAATGCGCCTTGTTATAAGGCACCCGGCCCAGACGGTTTTGGAGCCGAATTATATAAGATACTGTCGGAGGGGGTTGGCCCGACGCTGGCAGCGACATATAGGCAACGAGTAACTGGCGAGGGGCGACGCTGGGGGGAAAACCAGGCTTATATTACTCTGATTCCAAAACCTGGTAAGGACCATTTGCAAGCATCTTCATATCGGCCTATTTCTCTACTGAACTATGACATGAAATTGTTGGCAAAAATACTAGCAGACCGGTTGTCAGCGGTTCTTGGTGATTTAGTGCATGACTCACAGGTAGGGTTTGTTAAGGGCCGACATGCGGTCCGCAACCTGCGGAAAATCATAACATCCCTAGAGTGGGTGCACCTGCATGGTTTGCCCTCACTTTTGGTGAGCTTCGACGCTGAAAAGGCGTTCGACAGAGTTAACTGGCAATACCTATTTTCTTTACTGCCGCGATATGGGTTGGGTGCCTCCTTTTGTGGGATGGTGCATAGTCTCTATGAGCAGCCCACTGCGCGTGTATCGTGTAATGGATCTTTGTCGGATGCTTTTCATCTTCACCGGGGTACACGACAGGGCTGCCCGCTGTCTCCCCTGTTATTTGTACTAGCTTTGGATCCCCTCATTCGCAGTGTGGAAGAGACCAGGACGATACGTGGGGTGGTGGTGGGTGGCTGTGAGTTTAAAATATCTGCCTTTGCGGACGACATGTTGGTGCACTTAACTACGCCCCATGAATCTCTGGAGAGCTTAATGGGTGAGTTTCGGCAATTCGGTAGTTTCACGGGTCTTCGTATTAATGAGGAGAAATCTGAGGCCCTGGATGTTTTAGGTCAATTGTGTGGGCACTGGCCTGGGGAATTCCCGCTGAAATGGGCAGATCGGAGCTTCAAGTACCTAGGGATTGTCTTGACACGGTTGCCTCAGGACCTATACTCATGTAATTTCGAAAGAATTTTGACAAATATGACTACCCAGATGAGAGCTTGGCAGCCCCTCCCGTTGTCCTTGTTGGGAAGAGTGGCTGCAGTGCAGATGGTTATTCTGCCCCGAATTTTATACTGGTTGCAGACCCTCCCAGTCTGGCTGTGGAAGCGGGATCTACGTAGATTAGAATCGGAGATACAGCGTTTTCTCTGGCGGGGAGCCCGAGCTCGGATTTCGATGGTACGCATGATAGGTTCATGGCGCTCCGGGGGTATTGGCCTCCCCGATTTATGGCTATATGCTTTGGCCTGCCAGGCACGCCATATTGGGGATTGGTTGGGTGAGACCGGTGTCTATACACCCAGACATATCGAGGCAGCGGCGGCGGCCCCCCTGTCTTTGCTCGGGGTATTGCACGCGGACCTTGTCCAACTACCTGTCGGTGTGAAGCGGAGTTTACTGATGATGGCGGCGCGACGCACATGGCAGCAACTGAATGGGTACTGGAAACGAAACTGGCGCGTTTCATGCTGGCTGCCCATCTGGGGGAACGCTCAGTTCTCGCCAGGCTCGGAGACTGGTGGCTTTCGTGACTGGCGTGCGAAAGGGATACGGCTTTTGGGCCATACGGTCGGATTGACAGGGGCCTGTAAGCCGTTCCCGGAGCTACGTACCGAATATGACCTACGGCCGTCTCAGTATTTTACATATTTGCAGCTTTCCCATTATGTGGCTTCTTTACCAAGGGAGGAATTGGCGGAGGAGCGTTCGACACAGCTTATCGAATTTTTTGGTCTTGGGGAGGACCTTCCACCCTCGATAGCTGGATTTAAGAAACGGCTAGTGGGTTTTAGGGCTGTACCGAGTTATGGTCACATGGAGAGAGCCTGGGCGAGGGAGTTGGGGTCGGAGATCCCATCCGGATCCATTTCGCAGGCTTTAGGACGGATTGCTAAGCTGGCTGAGGGAGCCCGGTGGCGGGAAATTCAGTTTAGTTCAAATCATTTTTATTAATTTTTGGAAATGAGAAAATCCGGTTCACAGCCTACCATGTCGATCCTGGGGGACGTACATCCACACAGTGTTACAGGTACAACTACTAAACAGTATTATAGGAAATATTATATGATACAATCTCACAATGAAAGCAAATACACACCTGTGCGTAAAATAACATGAATACACTATACAGTATACAAAAAAGCCTGGTATTCCCAGGAAAGCTAGACCCCGTACATCCAATGATTGTCATCCCCGAGTCTCTCCCTTTTCACACCCCCTCCTTCCCCCATCCACCCCCAACCCTCCTTTCCCGCCCCTCCCTCGCCCCCCTTTCTCCCCCCCACCCATTTCCCACCCATTATGTTCAATCCTCATTCATATAGGGATAGGAGGTAATCATTTGCCAAAACAAAAAGTCGGGCAAGTCTGCCTAAGCCCACCCGTATGGGGAGCAACAATTGAAGAAAACAATTAACAAAAATATAATCTCATTCGATGAGTATGAGTGTCCAAGTCCAGTTGGCTAACATGGAAGTGGGGGGAAAAAAAAAAAAAAACAATAGGTGCCCACAGCCACCACCAGGTCGCAATGGCTGCTATAGCTACATCCCCCCCTTCCCCCACCATGGACCTACACCATGTACCTACAACCGGTCCCGTCTCAGATATTCAGAATCACACTTCTTTCACTGGGGGCCAGGGACTGGATAACAGGTAGCCAGCGCACCAGGAAAGCGTCCCAGTGCTTCCCACCCTGTTGTTTGGCTGTGAGTTTCTCCAAATACAGCAGTTCCCGCAAAGCCGTTTCCCACAGAAACACCCCCGGAGGCGTAGGGTCCAGCCATCGGGTCAAGAGAGCTTTCTTGACTAGCAAAAAACCACGCTCCAGGAGCTCTCTGTGCGACGCGGCCGGGACCCGCTCCATAATAGTCCAATCATGGAAAAGACAAACCTCACGCTGGTAAACATCTCCAGTGTCCAACCACTCCGCCAATTTAGCACATACCGGGCGCCACACCTCTCGCACTACAGGGCAATCCCAGAAGCGATGTAGGAAGGAGCCCACATGCTGGGAACACCAGGTGCAAGCAGATGTGGGGCGCAATCCAACCTGAAAGGCCCATTGGTCAGTAGCATAGGCTCTCCACAAAAATTTGTACTGCAATTCCTGTAAGTAAACCCAAAAGGACCCCTTCGGGATACGGCCGAACGCAGCGCGCAAAGAGTCTACTGTCATCGTCTCCACCCCATCCCTACACCACCGATTCGCCAGCGCAGTGAGAGGGGGGCCAGCCGGAAATTCAGTTTAAAGCGGTAACCAGGGTGCATTTTTCACCTCGCCGAGTGTTGAGGAGCCACATTACCTCAGATGGGTCTTGCCCTAGATGCTCCGAGCCCCTGGCAGACCTGGCCCATATGTGGTGGGTTTGTAAGCAGCTTCACCCATATTGGAAGGGTATACATCACTACTTAGTGAACTTGCTACAGCAACGTTTCCCATGGTCAGGGTCTCTGGTGACAGTGGACTATCTGCCTTCGTCTTTCCCTGGGGGGGAAGGGAGCCCGCCTTTTGATTCGGAAGGCGTGCCTGGTGGGGAAGGGCCCCATCTTACACCGCTGGCGGGACCATGACCCGCCGACTTTCCTGGAGTGGCGTAATGGCTTCCATCAGCTGATGTTGGCGGAATGTTGGCGGGCTAGGAGCCATGTACGACGATGGACCACGTTCATGCTTACATGGGAACCCTACATTCAGCAGCTGGGACCATATAGCCGGAATGTCATTTTGCAAATGGGACATTAGAAAAAGGGATCTTACCCCAGGCCAAATGGGATGGAGCGTGATATTTGCTGTAGCTAGCCCCTCTGACTTTGTCGCATCCCTGGCTGTGGCATGGTGATTAGGGGGGGGGGGAGGGGTTGGAGGGAGGGGGGGGGAAGGGGGGGGTTCTGGGTTAAAACAATTTATAAAATGGTAGGTTCTCTATTTGCTTTAGTGACTAGTGTTTTCTACGGGCTTATTGATGTTGTGCCCATTGGCGGGGATAAGAGTGTACCCTGCCTTGGGCTTGGTTATTTGACAATGTGTTGCCTGTTATATGGTGCTGAACCTTAAATAAAGTTGTTAAAAAAAAAAAATTTGCTAGTTATTACCACAGTGTCGGATCTCATTTATTAGAATTTTATTTTCACACCATCGGGTGTTTGTCTTCATGTATTGCAATGGTGCGGTTTGCGTTTTCTATTCTTACATACATACCTGTACAACATTTTTTGCACATTTCTTTGCTTTGCTTTGTGTCTAACCTCGCTCTTATATGCTCAATGTTTGTGCACATGTATGTGGCTGTTTTAAGTGCAGACAATTTTGCTACCATCACAGTGTGTTTTGTTGACATTACTCTATTCTTATGTGCTGCCTTGTTACAATTTTCTTTATTCTTATTTGAATAACTACTAAACAATTAGTATAAAGAATTCATCCAAGAAACTTTTATCTCGATCGCACTCAATCTGAAACGTTCACCTCAAACTGCTAACCCAATGTAGCAAAAAATCTGTACGTGATGGAGCAAATTGGTTACCAGATTTGGATTCAGCGCACCAAAAAACGTAAAAATCAATCGAAACATTAGAGGCAGTTTAAAAAAAATTTTTTTTAGTGTACCTGTGTAATTAAAACAAAAAAAATAAACAGAAAGCAGGAGTGTGCATATGTATTCATCCCCCAAAGTCAATATGTTGTAGAACCACCTTTTGCTGCAATTACAGCTGCAAGTCTCTTGGGGTATGTCTCTATCAGTTTAGCACATCTAGCCACTGGGATTTTCATCTATTTCTCAAGCCAAAACTGCTCCAACACCTTCAAGTTAGATGGGTTGCGTTGGTGTACAGCAATCTTCAAGTCATGCTGCTGATTCTCAATTGGATTCAGGTCTGGGCTTTGACTAGGCCATTCCAAGACAATTAAATATTTCCTTTTAAACCACGCCAGCTTTAGCAGTATGTTTAAGGTCTTTGTCCTGCTGGAAGGTGAACCTTCATCACAGTCTCAAATCTCTGGCAAACCGAAACAGGTTTTCCTCAAGAATTGCCCTGTATTTAGTTTCATCCATCATTCCTTCAATCCTGACTAGTTTTCTTGTCCCTGCCAATGAAAAACATCCCCACAGCATGATGCTGCCACCAGCACGTTTCACTGTGAGAATGGTGTTCCTGGGGTGATGAGAAGTGATCAGTTTGCGCCACACATGGCATTTCCCATGATGGCCAAAAAGTTCAATTTTCATCTCATCTGACCAGAGAACCTTCTTCCATGTGTTTGGGGAGTCTGCCACATGATGTGCAAACTCCAAACGTGTTTTCTTATTTCAAAGAAATGGCTTTTTTCTGGCCACTCTTCCATAAAGCCCTGCTCTGTAAAGTGTATGACTTAAAGTGGTCATATGGAGAGATACTGCCATCTCCACTGTGGATCTTTGCAGCTCCTTCAGTGTTATTCTCGGTGTCTTTGTGGCATCTCTGATTAATGCCCTCCTTGCCCGGTCTGTGAGTTTTGGTGGGCGGCCTTCTCTTGTCAGGTTTGTAGTGGTGCCATATTCTTTCTATTTTGTTACAATGGATTTAATTTGGGATATTTTTTTGTAACCCAACCCTGATCTATACTTTTCCACAACTTTGTCTCTGACCTGTTTAGAGTGCTTCTTGGTCTTCATGTTGCTTGCTTAGTGGTGTTACAGAGTCAGGGGCCTTTCAGAACAGGTATATTTATACAGGCATCATGTGACAGATCATGTGACACTGGTTGCACACAGATGGACCCAAATCAACTAATTATGTGACTTCTGAGGTTAATTGGTTGGACCAGATCTTATTTAGAGGTTTCATAGCAAAAAGGATGAATACATATACACTCACAACTTTTCAATTTTAACTTGTTTTTTTATATATACAAGGTATTTTATTGTCATTCTACTTCACCAATTTGGACTATATTGGAAGTTCATTACCTAACATCCAAATGAACTTCCATTTTCATTCTAGGTTGTAATGCAACAAAACAGGACAAAAACCGAGGGGTAGAATACTTTCAGAAGGAGCTGTATATGGACATTTGATACACGTGCATAGCTGGCACACCTACAAATCTAGAATTGTGCCTGAATTTGCACGTACCTGCCTTTCTTTTCAGATATTCTAGCTTTGACCTCCCAGATTGCACTTGGACATCCCATTTGGTTAACAGAAAATTCACTCAAATTAAAATTTACCAAAACCCACGCTATGTGGATTATGGAACACTCTCAGGTTATCAATGTAGATCCTTTTATTCAAGAACAAAAAGTACCCCTGGTGTTCACTCTGAAAATTATTGGCTTCAGTCTGGACTCTCAATTAACATTCAAACCACAGATCACGGAAGTTTCTGAAACGTGTCTCTTAGCTCTCTGAAAAATTCAGTCCATCCACTCAAACTTAGATAAACCAGCAATGCTCACTTTAGTGCATACTCTCATAAAACAGTAAGTCATATTGACTATTACAATTCTCTGTATTGTGGGTTGCCACAATCCTTATTAAAAGAATTGCAAATTATTCAATCAATGCCATCAAGCTAGTGGCATATTCTAGGAGATTACATAGGGTTATACTACTTCTTAAGGATCATCATTGGTTACCAGTCTACTATAGTGTAAAATTTAAGATTTTGATCCTAACATGTAAAGCATTCTACACAGGACTGCCCTCCAATCTCACCAATTTGTTAATATCTTATATTCCAGGTAGGACTAGTCTCTACAACAAAATAGGCTGATACTGCCCCCTACTTACAGAGCACATCTTGTTATTACCAGGCAGGCCGCTTTTTATTATTTAGCTCCAGGGCTTTGGAATTCTTTACCCCATGAAATCAGATTAGAGACATCTTATCCATTATTCATAGTTACATTATAAACATTTTGTTTTGAACAGGCATTCTTAAATTCATGATTGCCCACCGGGCAACATTGAGGAATTTGATAGGCATGGGCTGCATTTCAATCAATAGCATTTGGATTCTATCCTAGGTTTCAGGACTATATTCACAAACAAGAATTATAATTTTATCAATTTCCTGCTTCTTCTTGAGTATTTCTTCTTCTTTCTACTCTCTATTTCATGTTAACATCTTTAAACATAAACATAAACTTTCTTTAGAAGCACAAATAACAAGACTTTGACTTTTATACTTTGGTCACATCATGTGAAGAGAAAGCTTGTTAGAGTAAGACATCATGCTTGGCAAGACTGAAGGTGAACACAAAAGAGGAAGACTAGCAATGTTATGGATCAATACGATAACAGCAGGTATGGATGCTACTCTATCAATAATTAGCCACCTGATTAAAGACCGAACACAGTTTGGGACAACTATCCACTGAGTTGCAATGAGTTGATATCAACTTGATGGCACAGATCTTAGTACAGAATAAAGCTGTGCTAAGTGAATGTAGATTGGCTCTCTGCGTAGTGGCTGAAATTGCCACTATCCAAATAGCCACCGCTACTGACTGCAAAATCCAGATATTCAGTGGCAACTGCTATCTAGATACTGTGGCTGAATATCTGAATTTTCTTTAACCACAGCGGCTAATGTTTAAAACAACACTGACCATTGGGGGCCCAATATCGGCCCGATAATTTTTTTAAAAATTTGTAAAGATCTAGTGATAAAGAATTATACTAAGAAAAAATCATTATAAATCAAATGCTGAAACACAGAAGGGAAATTGAAATGTCAGTAGAATGACACTCTTATCCTAAAAGAAACATGGCTTTTGCTATCCAGGATATTACTATGCTTCTTTTGGTCACCTCGTATGCAAGTATTTTTTCATATGCAATAAAACTATGAAACGATCAATTTTGATTTTCCTTCTTTCCCTGACCTGATATTTAACCAAAGGAATAAATCTTGCATTGGCACATTGTCTTAACCCTGGGAGTACCGATGGGGTCAAAAGTGACCCCATTGCAAGTTTCACAACGCGTATCTCAGAAACTAGTTGTTCAAGAATGCAATCTTTTTATGACTTTTCACATGTCAATATTCTCTTTATATTGTGCCATGAGAGGAATAATTTTCATCCGCTAAGCGACGCTAGTGATGAATTGCAGCACAGAGTACCAGTGGGATCATTTTTGACCCCAGTTGCTTACGTCCGGTTTGGATCGTGATACAATTTGCAGTTTTGTGAATTTTTTGATCTGACAAAGGTATTTACATTAATTATGTGTCATTTATTTTTTGTACTCTTATTTTATGAAAATTATACATTTTCTGTAATTGATATCATACGTTCTCTCATTATTTCCGATGAAATCTAAAGGCGTTCAACTCGTTCATCACAATTATTGTACACCTATAGTAAAACTGCTTTGTATTTTATTCAACTTTAACTTTGTTTATTTATTTTAGGTTATTGTTTAATATGTCAAAACGAAAGTATTCAGCTGCCCAAGTAAGAGAAATATTGCAACGAGATGCTGACAAGTGACGGCTCTGAGTCGTCTGATGATGCAGCATATTCAGCAAGCGAAGAAGCATATCAGCCAAGTTCGGGTGATAATCTGATGATGACAGTCATGATTCAGATGGCGACAGAAGTTGGTCGCCAAGTGAATGTGAGACTGGTGTTGAGCCGGTAACATCGCCTGCATCAAAGAGTCAAGTTACAGTTCGAGGCAAAGGTCGAGGCTGTGCTAGATGGGGAAGAAGGCAGGAGTCCTTGGTGTCAGTATCATCTGTGAGGAATCTTAGTTGTGGTCATAGAGAGGCTAAGAGATCATCAACTATAAGCACAAATGTTGCCATTGAAGCCTATGTATCTAAGGATGCCACATCATGGAACAGGAAACCTATAAAGCAAGCTGCTGGAAGATACGCCAGAGCTAATGTCATGCCCGTACAAGGCCCTACAAGGTATGCTGCATGAAATGTTGATGGCCCTCTCACAGCATTCCACTTGTTCATGAGGAAGAACTTATTGAATGAAATCATGATGTGGACGAGCAAACAAGGAATACACATTTATGACGACACCTGGAAAGATTTGACAGACGGAGAATTTCAACGTTTTCTTGGACTTCTGATCCTCTCAGGCGTGTACAAGTCACGAAATGAATCCATAGTTCAGTTGTGGAACCTTGAAGATGGTCATTCTGTTTTCGGCAGAAATATGGCCTGTAACCGTTTTCAGCAAATTTCTTGTGCTCTCAGATTTGATGATGCAACCAACAGATGTGAACAAAGAGGCATGGATAAGCTTGCTCCAATCAGACATGTTTTTGATACCTGGGAAGCAACTCTAAGTGACGCCTTTGTTCCTGGTGAAAATGTTACCGTGGATGAGCAACTGCTTACATTTCGTGGCTGTGTTCCGTTCAGACAATATATTCCCAGCAAACCTGGGAAATATGGCATAAAGCTATGGATGTTGTGTGACAGTGCAATGTCATATGTTCTGTGTCTTCAAGTATATACAGGAAGGGAACTCAGACAAAACAGGGAACAGAATCAGGGTGAAAAGGTTGTGCTGCAACTCACTGAAGGATTGACGCGATCTGGCAGAAATGTTACTGTTGACAACTTCTTCTGCAGTTTATCCCTGTCACGGAAATTGCTAGAAAAACAAATGACACTTTTGGGGACAATTCAAAAGAACAGAAAAGAATTACCTCCAGAATTTATAACAGCAAAGGGCCGAGAGGTATTCACTTCACTGTTTGCCTTTCGCGATGACGCCACTCTGGTTTATTTTATTTATTTAAAGGGTTTTCTATCCCTCCTTATCCTTCAATCAAGGCGGTGAACACAGCAAACAATCAATGTCAGAGTGTTTCCTATTGCCCGAAGAAAGGAAAAGTGGTTGTTCTTCTGAGCAGTTTGCTTGATCAAGAAGAAGTAGATAACACACGTCCAGACAAAAAAACCACGCATAATCTTGGACTATAATTCTAGTAAAGGTGGAGTAGATACGGCAGATCAAATGTTGCGCACGTATACCACAAAACGAATGACAAGACGCTGGTCAGTGACAATCTTCTACAACATATTGGACATCAATGCTTTGAACGCCTTCGTTGTTTGGATGTCACTAAATCCAGAATGGCAGTCCAAGTCAAAGCACAGATGTCGTCTATTCCTTTTGGAATTAGGAAAGCAGCTGCTTCAGAGTAATTGCAGCGAGACTTCTTCCAGCATTAAAGAAGCCACTGATGCTGTTTACAATGTAGGGATCCCAAAGAAAAGGGAAGGTGTCACTGCTGTTCCAGAGAAAAAGACAAGAAAAGCAACATAGTTTGCACCTCCTGCAAGTGCAATGTTTGCAAAGAACATTCAGAAATTGTCTGTGTCTCATGCAAATGACTGTAGTACTTTACTGTGTTCATCAAGTGCATGCAAAAACTGCTTTCATGGCAACTCTTCTTCATGTAATTTTATAATAAAGCATTAAATTTCAAAACATTTAACCTTCATATAATAAATAATTAATTTTGAATAATATTTTGTCTGTTTAGTTAAAATATTTCATGGTTAACAATTAAAATTCGTCATGGGGTCATTTATGACCCCAACGGTATTCAGTGTGTGCAAAAAATCTTGGTAATTCCAGGGATAAGATCAGGGAAACTTAAAGTGCATTTTCAGTCATATTTGCTGAATTCTGCAAAGCCTTTAGATCAAGACATTCAGGCTCTGAACTTAAAAAAAACTATCCGATATGAAAAAAACTGAAAGGCCTCTTATTTTATGCTAAATATTTCTTAGTGATAAAAAGCTGCTTCATTTATTATGAGTACTGAAATGCCCAGAGGATAGTAGAAAACTGTATCAAAATCAGCAGGGAGAAATAAATAAAACAGAAGAAAAGATTGTCTCTAAGCAGTTATGGGAATAATCTTACAGTGCTTCTATAGGATGATTCTGTTGAAGGATCCACAGTGCTCCATGTGTTACTGGTTGTTAAGACTAATACCAGCGTAAATGATCATTGATGCAGATGTTAGTTAATGCCCATGTACCAAGTGCATTAGTGATCACTGTAACGGCTGCACTAAGAGACATATTTGCTAAACCACAGTAAAGTTTTGCCAATAAGACTGGTTATAAATGGGTGTTAACCAAGTATCAAAAGGGGGTGTTCTGGCCACGTGGGGAGAACCAGCTGTGATGTTAACATGCGTTATCACACATTAAAAGAGCAGCAGTGGGTAACTACACCTTCAAAAGGATAGTTACAGTATGTTTCCACAATATTTGCCTGCTTTCACGCTAAAGCGCATAAATGTTAACACACGTTAGTAGCTGTGTTGCCCTCCCCACTTATTCCTTGCCCCTTCCCTTTATATCTATTAAAGTCCATGTTAGCTGTTTAACATAGAAATTAGTACACATTAAGGGGGTTAGTTTAGGGCCTTATTCAGGATTTATACTGTATAATCAGGCATATATACATGTAAATCACATCTCTGTGTGTGTGGATGTCTTTAGTACATGGACGTTTTGAGGGGGTGTGTCTGAGGTAGGGTCTGCCTATGCTTGGGCAGAACAAAAAAATGTGCATTTCGGTCAGCTCTTTGCAGGAGGGATTAAGGAGGTTATCCTCCTTAACCCGCCCCCCCCCCCCTAGTTTATTTTCCCCTCCAAAATGAAATGAGTTAAATATAGCGTCCTCTGTAGCTATGTTTAAGTTTGCAAAATGGCTCATATGAACATGTAAATACTGACAATTATAAAAGGCAGCACACGTGTAAGTTGGCAGATTCCTTTCATCAATTTTTCCCACTTCTAAACTTGGTTCATGGATGTCAAGTCACATGCGTTCCTGCGCTTCCTTCTATGTATTTTAGAAATAGCTCCACAGTTACAGAGCCATTGCCATAACACCATCGGAAATGAGCACATCCCCATCTTGACATCAATTCCAGTCTCCGCGTAATGTCTAAAATGTACCTTTAATAGCATTTAACGGAGTGGAGGAGTAGATTAGTGGTTAGAGTACAGGCTTATTTATTTATTTATTGAACTGAATTTACCGCCTTTCACCGGGTCAAGGCGGTTTACATGGAAGAAATGCAAAATGCATTATAACAGTGGCATTAAAACTATATACAACATGCAATTATAAACCTTATGGTTTGGTAGCCAAGAGGCCAATGTTCAATTCCCACTGGCACTCCTTGTGGCCTTGGGCAAGTCACTTAACCCTCCATTGCCTCAGAAGAAAGGCCTGGCAATCTACTTCCAGTGACACTGCCAAGAAAACCCGGGTGCTGCTGGGTCAGCAGGAGTAAGCATTGACTCAAAGGCACACATTGCATTTTGCAACTGTATTTAATATGTTCGCTGTTTTTAACATGCATTAGCACTTAATGCGTGTTAATTCCTACATTAACCTGTTAGCAAGACTTAGTAAATAGGCCTCTAAGTAAACTGGGAAAGGTTATGAAATAAGAGGAAAATTCTTAGGGAGTTGCAAATGAAATCTTGTGGCATCAGATCCTAGTTGCTGTTTCAACTGAATCTGAAGTTCAAAAGATTAGAAGGAAGCTTCTGGTCCTCCTCCCCGAAAAAAGTATATATTTTTAGTAAGCTCTATACAGTAACTTTAATCAGGGTAAACCGAGGTCTGCAAATAGTACATGGTGTGACTGTATTAGGATATATTTGTATGAATTCAGAAGCAGCATCTGGAAGCGTAGATGGGTTTAGGATAAAAGAGAAGCACCCGTTATTTTTATGAGTGACTGTACTTGTAAATAAAATTGTCATTAGATTGCATACAAGCCTGAGTCATTCAAATTCATTTTGGCATCTCCAAAGAGAAGAGTGGGAGATACTCAGCTGTTGTAAAACTAGGAAGTCAGGCCATAAAGATATATTTTAAAAGAGTTAGGAAAAGATATTTGTGTTGTGTTGAGGAAAGTAACACTATCGACACTGCAGTGCCCTCAGTGCCACCTCAGGCACCACTCCCAGAGCACCATCTCTCTCTATAAGCTGCAAGCTATACACCCCTTCCTTCGATCTGCACACACATTTCCAGCACTTCACCACTGTTAAGATACACAATGATGGATGTCACTGGATACAAATCATGTGACTCACTCAATCTGCCCAGTTGCCCTATCTTATCTTTCTTAAACTAGGAATATCTTCTGGTTCGTAGTCATACAAGATTTACTGCCTTCTGGAGATCCTGGTTGCTCCTTTTTAGGAGCATTTCTCCTAAGTATAGCACCTATTAGGGGAGTCCCATCCGTCTGTCTATCCGTAAGCATGTCTGCCAATTAAGGGAACTCCCAGAGCAGCATTATCATTAACATGCTGGTGGGGACCACAGTCCTCACGGAAAGTAGAAGGCAGGGCGTGCATGAGTGACGAAGACTTTGGCAGAGGAAAGCAACAAAGATGTGGCTGTGATGAAGAGCAACGGTGCCTACCGGGCAGCATCATATCCCCAACCGGCTGAGGAATGCAGTAGGGTCATGAATAGGAGGAAGAATGGGGGTGCCTGCCGATGAGAACCTCATCCCCCTCCAGCAGAAAAACTGAGCAAGGCCATGGCCACTGGCTTTTGAGTCATACTTTAGCACAGATAGATGAAAGCTTGACATTTTTCTTAGTCATATATTTGTGCCAATGCAGAAAGCCAGCTCTGAAGTCGCACGCTATTAACTTCTTTTTATTGGCTCCTTCTTTCTTTATGGGAAAAAGCTTAATAAATCAGGCCCCACTCCTCCTTCTCCCTCCCCCATCACCCCAATGATCCTTTGTGTGTGTGTGTGTGTGTGCGCATGTGCGTGTGTGTGATGGCCCCTGCATGTATGTGTGTGTGTATGTGTGATGCTTCACTTTCCAACAACTTGCACCCTTCCCTTCTTGCCAACACTCCAACCATTCTCCTGCTGTCCCTCCCCGTCCCCATCCCCATTTCCCTTCCCAGACTCTCTCTCCTTTTCTCTCCCCCTTGCACTCATCACACTGCCCTCCATCTCCCCCCCCCCCCCCATTCTTTTTTAATAAAACCTGCTGTCCCTTTCAAATTTCTTCAGTCTCTGCACTTTTTTTTTGCAAGTTCCAGGAGTGGTTGCAGTACTTCTGCCACCCTTTTTCCCATGGAGATCCCATCTCACATGGGCAGACAGCTCCAGCCTTCCTTCCCCTTCTTCTCTTCCTTCCCAAGTAGCAAGAATAAAATAAACTAACATCTCTCTCTTCTTTTTCTATTACTGGTTGTCTTGTCCTTTTCTTCTCTGACTGTTCTTTCCCCCCCCCCCTTTTGAAATGTTCAAATTGGCATTCTCTTCTCTCTTTCTGCAGCGCTTTTTGTGATTTTTAATTTGTAAACCGCTCTGATACCCTGTAATGGGTGGTATATAAAGTTTTAAATAAACATAAACATAATCTTGCAGCAGTTCTGCCTAAGGAAGATGGAATCTGAGTGGGCAGAAGTGCTGCAAAAGGCGATGATTGTGGCTGAGACCCGCGCTATCTGCCTGCAAGAGATGGGATCCCTGTGAGCAGATAGTGCCAGTCTCGGTCACGATGGTGGCCTTTTCCAGCACTTCTCCCCACATGTGCTCTAAGCCCCAGGCACCAGGTCCAATTTTTCAGTCATCATGGCCACCTGGCACCTTTTGTTTGTCATGCCATGCCTTATGGTTCTTATTTTATTGTAAACCATTTTGTTTCCTTGAGAAAGGCCATATAGAAAATCTAATAAATCATAAACGCCCAGCAGAGCAACTCGATTGCGTTCCCCAGAATGAATGACTTCCGGCTCATCGGGGAACACATAGATATATTGCTCAACACTGTGGGTAAGCCCCCACTCATCACCAATTACATGCAATAGCTCCAGGTTTTGCCCACAGGCATCATTGACCAGCGACAAGGGTCCGAATAAGGCAGGGACACTGCAGTCAGCATTCCCTCTTCACTTATCGGACACCCAGCAGAGCAGCCTGATCGCACCCCCCAGAATGAATAAGGATTTCCGGCCCATTAGAGAACATACAGGCTCATTACCCGACACTGTGGATAAGGCCCCGCTCGACTTCAATTGCATGCAATAGTGCCAGGCTCTGCTCGCAGGCATCATCGACTGGCAACAAGGGTCGAATAAAGCAGGGACACTGCAGGCGCCCCCGAGCATGGTAGGCCAATGCCTAAGGGCCATGCCAAAGGGTCCTTAGACTTGGACCTTGGAGTGGCCAAAATCCGGGAAAAAGACCCAGAGGGACAACCTAGACAACCTACAACACAAGGAACACAAGGTATTAAAATATCTCCACTCCCTCTCCCAACATGAGGGCTCACTACCATGACCTCCTTTGTGTCCTACTAATACTAAAGTTGCTTCAGAAACACATAGGGGCAGGCCATAGCAATACTAATACTTTGCTGTTCCCTTCACCAGCTCTCTTGTGGTACAACATTCTCTGTCAACCCTCCAACAGGCCACCAACCCAGAAACCACACTCCCTCATTCACATAAAACTCACCCAACACACACAAGCCACATACACCAACCCCCTATTAGACATCCCTATCAACATAAGGTGATAAGAAACAAAGCCCATACCATTACAGACTACCTGCAAGCACACCAGACTACCTGCAAGCACACCAGACTACCTGCAAGCACATTACAGACTACTATGCATCACAGAAATATGGCTGAATGTTACCGACTAGGTCATCCTCAACCAAATCACCCCAACCATGTATTTCGCCTTCAACTGCCCCAGAAATCACAAAAGAGGAGGAGGAGTACTCATCCTAGCAAAAACTCAGTTTAAATTCAAAATCCTCACAACAAGCATCTCAGATGAATCCAATATAATTATCATAGGGGTCATTCCAACCAGCGAGTAGCGGGGATGGACGTCCCTTTTGGATGTCCATCCCCGCTATTCATCCCCAGCCGGCCCCGGCTAAAGCCTCCACGTACGAACAGCATGTTTGCACAGGCAGGCCTAGATTGAGGCAAGAGGAGGCAGTCCTGAGGCAGAGCAAGGGTGGGCATGGGCAGGCCACGACCCCGGATGTACAGAGCCGATTCAGAGATCGGCCCTGTATGTCTGGGGCTGTGAACATAGACGGGGGACCTATTCCACCACAGAGGTGGAATAAGTTCTCCTGGATATCAGGGGATCCTGCTGCCAAAACAGTAGGAGGGTGAAGTAAGTTCCTTGAAGCCAGACCCTGGCCATGGGAGTCCGAATCAAGGGTCCAGCTGTGGGGAAAGAAGGAAATCGGCGGTGGTCGGCATTCGCAGCTCCTGAATGGGGCTGCGGTGCCCTGGCGATGGGATGCTATGGCACTCTGGCTCCACCCAGGAGTCTGACTGAGGTAACTGGGCATGTGGCTGGGTGTGCAAGCTGATCACAATCGGGGCCCAGCCTGCACATTCAGGCCGTAGACTTGATTCTGATCCCATGAGCACGTCTAGATCCCACGGGATCAGAATCAGGTCTACCTCTGGGCATCCTGATTCTGATTGGCCACACAGAGGGCTGGAAGGCCAGATTAGAATGTGCCTCATAGCCAATAACTATATCACACTGTGCCTCACATACAGTACAGAGCACCTAATGCCAAGACTGATGAACTTTCCAATGTTCTGGAAACGGTCTGCACACACAACACTACAGAGAAACCTCTCATAATGTTGGAAAACTACAACCTCAGCTCTTCTCCGTACACTACCAGCAATTGCTAAATACACCTACACAACAGCTGGGCACAACCCCTGACCTCATCTTTGTTCCAATGCCATTAATGGACCACAACCGTACAACACACTCAATGATCTCCCCAACATCATGGTCAGACCACCATTACTATTCGCATGACACAGCCAGTGGAACATGAACTCCAGCAACAAAAAAACAGAAGATTCAAGAGTTTTAACAAAGATAACTTCCTTAAAGAAATCATCCCAAAGCTACAGCAAGACACAGATGACCTGGATGAAACCATTGACAATTGGAAACACTCCTTATCTGCAGCAGTGTCAGCACCCAGCAGAAAACTTACAGCCTCACGCAGAACAAAAGCTGCACCTTAGTACTCCAACGCAATCCAAAATGTAAAATGACTACTTAGGAAACTCGAGTGAAAATGGAGACAAACAAAAGCTCCCAACAACGGAACTACAAGGAACTAATCAATAGCTGTAAGCAACAGTATCACATAAATCTCATATTGCAATAAGCAAACTAACAAAGAGAAATATTCAATATTGTACAAACCCTCACTGGAGACCCATCAAAAAGTAATGATCCTGAAATACATCCCCAAAGATTAGCAGATTACCTAAGGGACAAAAATATCATACCCAATCATAAGAACATAAGAAATGCCATTCTGGGTCACACCAAGGTCCATCAAGCCCAGTATCCTGTTTCCAGCAGTGGTCAATCCAGGTCACAAGTACCTGACAGGTACCCAAAGTCCACAGCTTCCACAGTGCTCATCCTGGGGTAAGCAGTGGATTTCCCGGGTCCTCTTCAATAATGATTTATGGACCTTTCCTCCATAAACTTGCCCAAATCTTTTTAAACCCAGCTACACTAACAGCTTTTACTACATCCTCTGGTAATGAATTCCAGAATTTGATTATGCATTGAGTGCAAAAATATTTTCTCTTGTTAGTCTTAAATGTGTTACATTGCACTGGTTAAATAAATAACATAAATATATAAACCATTTTTCATCAAATTCTATGCTTCTAAGCTTTTTTTTCATTTATTTTTGATTATCATGAAAAGCTATCCTTTGTGATCTATCTGCAGCACGTCATCAAGACCTATTTGTTAATTTTCACTCAAATGCTGAGAAACACTTCTACAGAAAACCAGGGGCCCGATATTGACTTTGGACGGCTAGGTGCAAGTACAGCGCCTAGCCATCGCAGCCATCCTCTAACCTCGGATATTCAATGCCGGGGTCATATGTATCCCCGGCATTGAATATCCAGTGTCATTGCAAATGCCTAGAAGCTGCAAAGGCTAACCATGTACCAGTGATATTGCACCGCTGCCCACTTAGCTTCTATGGGTAAAGATAGGCCAGCTTTTGTAGCACCTATCTTTTACCCGTAGAAGCTAACCGGATAGCCTCTGTCGCCGCCCTTGACATGACCTGATGCTAAGCAGTTAGCATCGGGGCATGTAGGGGAAAAGATCGGGCATATAGTTCTGTTGAATATCCCGCTGAGTGGCATTTACACGGTTTACAGGGCTATAAACCATGTAAATGCCTTTAGAATATCAGGCTCAGATGTCTAAAATAGATGAAGATAAGCATTTATTTAGCCTACAAATTCAGATATTATGAGATCCTTATGGCAAACAAACAACAAAGTGATAGCTTTATGCTTTCATTTACAGAGTATATACTTAAAAGAAATGGTAAAAGAATATAAACCTGTCCAAGCACTACATTTTTTGAGTAAGTTGCTAGTATTAGTTCCATCACATGTAGAAGCTGAGCTGGCGGTTACTCGAATGCTTTGCCTCAAGATCTTAGGGATGAGACTGTTTTCCTAACCTTTTCAAAAAGAGTTAAGCCATTTTTATTTTATGAAGCATTAGGTCAGTATGGCAATGAATACCTATTAAATTACTGCATTCATTTATTGTTATGTTTTATGTAAAGTTCTATGGTTTTGCACGTTTATAGCTTCTGTTTGGATGTTTAAATTTGTAAATAGTTTGTTTAAAGCAACCCATGAGAGCAGGGGTGTCCTCTAGATTGTCAGACTATAAATTTATTCAATAAATAAATAAATGAAAATGAATTATAGCAAATGACGATTCTATTAACAAATTCTTTCCAATGCTGTGTGCATTATTTTACTAAATTCATAAGAATAATGAAACTCATCCAGCCTGGGATGACTTCTCATCAAATTGACGATGTAGACCTTTTCTAGGCCAATTTTGATTGTAATATTGCAGTTTCACTCCTGTCCATCAAACCAAGTTCTTTCACTAACTGTAAGAAGAGGTTCATCTAAATGTTAATTTTTTGAAGTCCAAAAATCCCATGTTCCCAACTTTGGAATTATTTTCATGTTTCCGGAAGTCAAAATGATCATTATAATCAAATTCCAATTTTATGGAAACAGAACACAGTTTTTCTTTTAAATCTACTTTTTACCATTTAATTTGTTGTGCTACTCTCAGGAAAGAAAGGATACATTGAAGGTTATATCTTTGATATAGAGGAAGGTAATTTTATAACAGGATGCCTTGGCAGAAAAAAGGCACATAGGCACATATGGTGAATTTATTTTATAAAGGCAGCATATGCACCTCTGAACTTCTATAACATTGCCTCCCTGAAAAGTTCTGCATGAAGTTACACCTGTGCCAAGGCAAGAGTAAGGAGTAACTTTTTGTATATATGTGTCAATAGAAATTGGCGCACAAGTGTCTATTTTACCAAATACTGCACACAACCAAAGATCCAAAACATGATAGAAACCAAACCAGTCATACATAAAGATCCTCACCCAGACAAATCCCAAAGAACTTCATACACTTTAAATAAATATTATTTGTTGGACCCCTTATCACACCTAATCCACCAGTATATTCTAGGTGGTCCACTTTACTATTTTTATTAAACATAACGGCATGTTTACTAAAGGTTAACATGCTTTAATTTATTTATTTATTTATTTAACAAGTTTTATATACCGTCTTTCTACCAGTCAAGACGGTTTACAGAGAACAAAACAGTCGGTATTTTCCAACCTTTTACATAGAACAATATAACAATGAGTATATATGTAAGTGAACATAACTAATTACAATGATCGATCGAAAATTAAAGTGCGTTAAGTGCTTCCATGGCCCATAGAAATGAATGGGAACAGCAAAAAACAGGTGTGCCAAAGCAGTGAAAGATCAAATAGTCTTTATTAAAAAACCCCAAAGGGTTTCAGCTGATGCCTTCTTCAGGGGAAGTTTACCTTTTATTTCATAAAACCTTCAAAGGTACAGACCCGACTTGGTCAAGTTTCGACTGTCAGCCACTTAAGAATCAATTGCACATATACTCCAATGGCAGTCAGGACATTGTAACAAATGAAAACCAGTAGAAGAATTCTCAATAAGTGCTTCTTGGGTATGCCTTCGGCATCTACTGGGGTTTTTTAATAACGATTATTTGACTTTTCACCGCTTTGGCACACCTGTCTTTTGCTGTTCCTGTGCTTGCCTATGGGTGGTTGTGCTCGCCTTTGGACCCCATAGAAATGAATAGGCCATGGTAGCACTTAACATGAATTAACTTTCATTAATGTGAATTGAACTTTAGTAAACATGCCCCATAGAAATGATTTAAAATCGTCTCCATTTTCAAACAGCATATAAGAGAGGAAACGTTCCAATACTTTATTCAATCATTCGGTCATCAGCTCTCCTATCGTGCCACTATCACGTGTACCTTTTTGGGAACCTGACAGGTACTTGTGACCCGGATTGGCCACTGTCGGAAACAGGATACTGGGCTTGATGGACCCTTGGTCTGACCCAGTATTGCATTTCTTATGTTCTTGCCACCGCCATTCTTCCCAGTCTTCATACCCAGGAATCTCTACATGAGATCATATAAAAGTAAGCATTATGAGGATAATTTTCTAATAGTACAGTTAGGTGTATGTTTTCCACAGTTAGATGTATGTTTACCAAAGATTAATGTGCATTAAGAAGCACCACGGCCCTTTTATTTCTATGGGTGCAGCAGCACTTAACATGAATTACTGTAACCTTTGATAAAACACTCCCTATGCAATATGGGGTTACCAAAGCTCATTATTGTAAACAGTGTATTCAATCAGTAGTCATTGTGGATTCACCCTCATGGCTTTCTCTAGAATTGTCATGAGTCTTGCAAATGTCTCAGTGTGATAATCTCACATACAGAACGAGTCCAACAAAGCAACTGTCATGACCTGCAATAACGAGAAGGCCGCGGGGCCGCGTACCTGAGGGCCGCCGTTAACCGGGTGGGCGACGTGGTGCGTGGCCCCGGCCTCGGTTCAAGAGGAGGGGAGGCAGGAGTGGCGCAGGAGGCGTCTTTTAAACTCATGGGCTCCCACAGGTGAGTGAGGAGCGCGGGAGCCAATGGGTGAGCGGCAGGAAGGTGGGGGGGATAGTGCGAGGCAGGAGCAAGCCGGTGGGTCGGAAGTCACCTGGTAAGCAGGGGAAGGTGGCTGGCGTCCCACCCTCCCATCCCTAGGGTTGGGTGGGATTTGGGGGAGGGGGGTTGCAGCTGGAGGGGGAGGTAGGATCCCGGAGGTGTCCGGGGTCCGGACCCGTTGGCAATATGCAGGGTGGGGGTGGGGTAACCCCGACCCGGAGAACCCCTCGGGGCTTTTGCTAATAATATGGCGAAGCCGGAAGGGGGGAGGGAATTGCCTGGGGCCGGTTCACAGCAGAAGCAGGAGGGAACTCACTTTGCTACTCACATGGCTGGTGAGGGTACGTCCCGCTGCCGGAACCCGAATGAGGATGGTTTTGTTGTTGGTAGTTTGTGTTGGGATAATGTTATATGGTTAATAAAGCTGCGACCAGTTGGTTTCCCAAAGTGTTGTGTTGTGGTTATTCTAGGGGCGGGGGGTGTCAGGGCGGGGGCGGGAGCACCATGTCCGCTGTACCCCGGTTACCAGCGTAGTCTAATTAAAGAGTTAAAACACTGTGCAAAAATGAATGTAAAAACCAAAATGAAAAATGGAAAGAAACCCTTATTAAGCAAAAACATTAAACTAACATGGCAAGGTTTAAAAGTGAAATTAAAATTTGCCAGTGAAATAGCTTTTTGTGAACACGGCCATCCCTGAAATCTATAAGATGTATTACATGGTGCAAATAGAAAGGCTCACTCTTGACTGTGATGTTATGTGCCCGGCTTAGAACCAAGATAAAATAAAATAAACCTTGCTCATTCGTATGGAACACCCTTTATTGTAATCATAGCCATCAGAATGTAATGAGAGAAAGAAAAGTAAAAAAAGTGAAAAAAAGGGGGGAGAAGGGAAAGAAACCTTGCTTATCGTGATCCTTATGCAACGCCGAGCAAAAGCTCACTGTTATCAGCGTCACGGGACTCCCCATCCTGCTTTTAAAGAGATCGTTTTGGAACCAAAGAGGGGGATGGAGGAGGCCCATGTCTAAAAAATACGGAGGTAATTGGAATATCCCCTAGAAAGTAAAAACCCTCACATACACTCATTCTACCTTGTTTTTGAGGGGAATCATATGATATGAATAATCATTATTGTCAAAATATTGAAAGAACAAATTAGTATTTTGTGAACGCTCTTTTCGCCTCCGTAAAGACCGCTAGTAGCTTGGCCTATTCAGCATGGGATTGACAAATCAAGTACATTGAAAAATGTAAAGCTTTAAATAATGATCCCAAATCGATCCGTGTGCATCTGTAGACATAGCAAAATAACTGTTCCCTGAAAACGCAAGGCAATGAAACACATATCTATACAGATATCCTTTGTATCAAGTTCAACTAAGCAGACCACAATGTTCTAGTTGTCGGAGACATTAAAATTAGGAGGAGGGGATTACAACAATATCACTGTCAGACAAAAATCCAGCCAAAACCATAACGGGACAAAGGAGAATAAATAAATAAATAGTCAACTAAAAAGATCAATGGTGAGAACCATGGTGGCCAAGTTGAGAGATTAAAACAAACACATCAAGATACCTTCATATTCTATAGAGCATGGTCTGCACACATATTAGAGCAGGGGTCTCAAACATGCGGCCCACGAGAGACCTTTGTGCGGCCCGCAATGCAGAGGCCAAAAAAAAAAACGGCTTCTGCTGCTACTGCCAGCGGCAGAATCAACTGTCCCGCGGCCCCTTCCCATCTGCCCGGCAAAGCATCTGACTCCATCAGCGGCAGCTTTCAGGGACCCAGAACAAAGGAGCATAAGAAAACTGCTGGGCCAGGAAAAAAAAATCCTTGGACTGTGTGGACGAGGCTGTAGAGTCCAGAGCGCTAAAAGCCCTGGACGTCCCATGTTAGGGTTACCACCGGACTCCACGTCGGCTCGGGCCTGCACTCGCTCTTAGCTCTAGAGTTCCCCATACAAGTGACAACTACAAGTCCCAGCCTGCCACGGGCTAAGAGCAGTCCTGTGTCCCGGGCTCCCGCCGGCTCGTGTGACTCACCCCGCAGGCAGCCCCGGCCGACCTAGAAAGACAGCAGGCACGGTCTCGGCGTCCTCACTCGCACGCGGCGCTGTCGTCGTTTCCGGATCCGCGAGGCTCAGACCTGCACGAGGGGCAGCGGCTCGCGTCCGCTTCCACAAGAAGAGAGTCCCGATGCTTGCTGGAGGCTTCAGTGGGCTTGACGGGCAGTGCTAGTGCCTATGGAAACCTGCAGCCTTACCGGATGGCCATGTAACTCGCAACAGCAAATCCACTAGACAGGCTAGACCACTGCCTGGGGCGGCAGACAAGGCCCGTTGCTTCCGACCCCCTCCGGCAGCAACTTGTGTCAGAGGCAGGGCTGTCCTAAGAGTTTCAGCCGCCCCAGACAGAAACCGTAGCCATGCCCAGCCACCCCCCCATCACCAAGGCGATAGTGGCATTATTTTAAAATTGGTTTTGCACCACCACTTTGCTGCGTGTGGCAGACCATGTGCTTCAGCATACATGCCCTGCCACTTTTGACCCCCCTCCAATAGTAAGTTGCATTGGACTGGAATCAGAAGCAGCAGGTCATGTGTCCTGAAGCACATACAAATATGACTGCAGAAAAAGACAACATGGCCTATCTAGTCTGTTCTTCCATATCAACCACTACAACATTCTCCTTTTTTCCTTTAGAGATCCTCTGTGTTTGTCCCATGCTTCGTTGAATTCAGTTACTGTCCTCATCTCTACTACCTCCACTGGGAGACTATTCCACGGATCCACCACTCTTTCCGTAAAGAAATATTTCCACATATCACTCCTTAATCTATCTCCCTTCACCCTCATCCCATGTCCCCTCATAGCAGAACTTGCTTTCAGTCGAAAGAGGCTCTCCCCATGTACATTTATGCTACGGAGGTATTTAAACATCTCCATCATATCACCTCTATCCCGCCTTTCCTCTCAAGTCTACATATTAAGGTCCTTAAGTCTGTCCTCATATGCTTTATAATGAAGACCACTAACCATTTTAGTAGCCACTCTCTGTACTGACGCCACCCTGTTTATATTCTTTTGAAGGTGCGGTCTCCAGAATTGCACACTATACTCCAAATGAGGCCACACCAAAGACTTATACAGAGGCACTATCACCTCCTTCCTTCTGATGGCCATTCCTCTCCCTATGCATCCAACCATCCTAGCTTTCATGCCGCTTTTTCTACCTGTTTAGCTACTTTGAGATCGGCAGACACAACCACGCCTAGGTCCCATTCTTCTTTCATGGACAAAAGTACTTCACCCCCTATACCAGGGGTCTCAAACACGCGGAATTCCCATCAGCCCTGGCAGGCTAACAGAGCCGCGAGAGGGAAATCACTCTTCTCTTCGCGGCCCTGAAAGCTGCCGCTGATGGAGCTCAGAAGATGCTTTGCCGGGCAGATGGGAAGGGGCTGCGGGACAGTTGATTCTGCCGCTGCCATGCAGCGGCAGCAGCAGCAGAAGCCGGGTTTTTTTTTTTCATTTTTAAATTTACTTGGGCTGATGGGGGGAGGGGGTTAGGACTAGTAATGGGGGGGGGGGTTAGGACTAGTAATGGGGGGTTAGGACTGAAAATGGGGTGATGGGGGTTAGGACTGGAGGTGGTCTGATTGGGGGGCTAAGACTGAAAATGGGGTTATGGGGGGGCTAAGAATGAAGATGGGGCGATGGAAGGGTTAGGACTGGAAGTGGGCTGTTGGCGGGGTTAGGACTGGAAGTGGGCTGTTGGGGGGCTTAGGACTGATAATGGGCTATGGGGGGGGGGCTAGAACTGGTAATGGACTGGGGGGGTGCTAGGACTGGAAATGGGCCAAGTAGAAGGGGGAGCTTGAACTGCAAATAGCTGATGGGGACAGGGTCTTGGAATGGAAATGGGCTGAGTGGAAGGGGGCTTGGAATGGAAATGGGCTGATGGGGAGGGGGGCTTGGAAAGGAAATGGGCTGTGAGGGGAGGGAGCTAGGAATGGAAATGGGCTGATGATGCGGGGACTAGAAGGGAGCGGATGCTGGGTGGGGCAGGAGCTAGAAGGGAGTTGATGTTGGGGGACGATTAGAATGGGATGGGGCTGGGAGAGTGAAATTGAGAGGAGAAATATATTTTGTGTGGGAGGGAAGAAAAATCTACAATTGGCCGGGTATTGGGAGAGTAAGTGGGGATTGAGGATGGAGGGGTAAAATTTGAGTGGATGAAATAGGAATGAGGAAAGAGCAAAAGGAGAATGATTAGTATGTTAAAGCAGATGTAGAGAGAGAATGGAAAAAAAACTAGGAAAGAAGAAAGGACAAATGGACAGCAGACAATGGAGCGTTAGCAGAAGACACGAAGAAACCAGAAGAAAGTGGCTGGAACAATTGCAACTGAAAAAAAAATGCACAAAAGGTAGAAAAATCTCTCTTTATTTTGAATTTATTAACTGAAATATGTCAGCTCTTGGAAATGTGCATCTTTAACGTCTGCACTTTATTTAATACAAGAGGAAATCAATTTATAGTTTTATTTCTACAGTGTTGTACATTCTAAGTTTGGCTTTTGGGGTTCCCAGTTTAATTGTCTTCCTGTTTCTCAATTGTGATTCCTTGTTTGGTGATGGTGTATGTTCTGCATGTTTACTAAAAGTTAGTGTATGGTAACATTATGCAAATATTTATGCAAATGATTCCCTTATGCAAATGATGCCCTTATGCAAATGAGGCCTGCGTCTTGTGCGGCCCCCGGGTTACTCTACAAGTCCTCATTTGGCCCTCAAAGCAATTTGAGTTTGAGACCCCTGTATTAGAGGGACAAAAACACCAGAGAGAAAACTTGGCCAGGGTTAAAACATATAGAACTATTACATAAATAAATAAAATGTATTTATCTAAGTGGAACAGACACATTGAGCTACCTTCATATGTTAAAAAATGGCCCGGCAATGCATAAAAAGAAAACAAAACAGATAAAAACGTGACCAGAATAAAAACATATCAATATATAAATAAAATGTTATTAAAACCAAACATGTAAAATCAAAAAACACAAAGGAGGGAAGGAGGGGGAGGGGAAGAGGGAGGAGAGGGAGGAGAGAAGGGGGGAGAGGGGGAAAAGTTTATTTTGATTTTATCCTCTTGTTATAAACAAATTCATTGTGTCTGTCCCATGCCATTTTGAATTCTGTCACCGTATTTGAAACCACCACCTCCATAGGGAGGACATTCCAAGCATCCACCACCCTTTCAGTGAAAAAGTATTTCCTGACATTGCTTTTAAGTTTGCCTTCTTGTGGTTTCATTTTATGTCTTCCAATTTACAGCTTCCCCTTTTTTGAAAAAGGTTTGTTTGTTCATTAATAGCCTTTAAGTATTTAAAAGTCTTTATCGTATCTTCCCCAACCTATTCTCCTCTAGGGTGTACATACTTAGGTCTTCAAGTCTCTTCTCATACATCTTCTGGCGCAGGCTGAAAATAATTTTGGTCACCTTCCTCAGAACCATTTCAAGTCTTTTTATATCCTTTTATATACACATGGGTGGAGATAGTTCTAGATATCAGGAAAACTAAATTTGCAAAGATGGGAGAAAATCTCAAGGAGTTGTTAGCTGGATGGGAACAGCTGGGGGAAGTAGAACAACAGTGGGCAAAACTGAAAGGAAATTTTTAAGGGCCTCAAATCTGTTAGGAGAGTAAATAAAAGTAAGAGGAAAATGAGGCCAAAAGGAGGGAAAGGAGACAAAAGAAGTAGCTGAAAAGGTATGAAAGGGAAGGTAGCCTTCATAAAATATAAGAGATCACAGGGAAACAGAGTTGGGGGTTTGGGGAAGGAGCATCGGGAAAGGAGTTGGAGTGCAAGGAGCAAGGGAAGAGTGTAAGGGGTTGGAGTGCAAGGAGCAAGGGAAGAGTGTAAGGGGTTGGAGTGTAAAGAGATGAATGCATGGGAAGTAAAGGGCACAATGTGTATGTGCAAAAGGCGCACACCTCTGCCGCCACATACATGCAGGCACTCCACCTCTGCACCATATAGGCACAAACAGACACACAAACACAGGCATCCCACCTCAGCACCATATACACACATACTAGGCCCCCCACCTTTACACCACACACACACATAGATAAGCCCTCCACCTCCGCACCACAACACCCACACACACATAGGCCCCTCACCTCTGTACCACCCGCCACCTCTGCACCACAAACACACACAGGCACCCCAGGCAGACTCCGACTCTCTTGGCTTGATCGCAGCCCTTGACCAAATTCTACAGGCCACTGAAAAATTCTGCGGGAAGGGGGAATTCTGCACAAATTCCGCATTGCGAAGTTGCACAGAATTCTCCCAGGAGTAATCACTGTGTTACTGCCAGTATTAGCAAAAACGTAGATCTTTAGATATAGACCATATTACAGTACTTCTTGGGGAATTCTGCCCTATATACTAAAAATTCTGCATCTCTAAGAAATAACATTTTTTTCTGTATTATATTTAATTCAGTATGTCTCAGGAACACCAGTTATGTTGTGTTATTTTGACAAATAGAGTTGCAGAATTTTGTAGAATTTTCAAATGCAGAATTTTAACTATTTTTGCACAGAATGTTAACTTTTTCTGCACAGAATTCCCCCAGGTGTATATAATGTAGCATATTCAAGGCATAATCACTCTCTGGAATTCATTGCCAGAGGATGTATTAAAAGCTGCTAGTGTAGCTGGATTTTCAAGAGGTTTGAACAAGATTCCTGGAGGAAAAGTCCATAAAACATTATTAAAGTGGACTGGGGAAATCCCTTGCTTACCCCTGTGATAAGCAGCATGGAATCTGTCTACTTTTTGGGAACCTGACAGGTACTTATGATTTGGATTTGCCACTGTTGAAAACAGGATACTGGACTTGATGGACCTTTGGTCTGACCCAGTATGGCATATATTATACTCTTATGCACCAACAACAGATGCAGATGAGGATGAAGTTGATCAGTTCTATGAACAAAAACATGCAAACAAAATATACTGATAGTGAAGGGCGACTAGAACGCAAAGGTGGGAACAAAGAAGAAGGCAAAGTGGTGGAAAGTATGGGCTTGGCAACAGTAACGAAGCTGGAGAAAGCCTGATAGAGTTCTGCAAGATCAACAATCTATTCATGTCAAGCACCTTCTTCCAGCAGCAAAGGTGGTGACTGTAAACATAGACCGCCCAATGGTTTGTACAAAATCAAATTGACTACATCTGAGGAAATCAATGATAAAAAAGCTCAATAACATCAATAAGGACAAAACCTGAAGCTGGCGGTGGTACAGATCACCAGCTACTAGTATGCAAACTCAAGCTAAGGGAAACTCGTAAAGTAGTTAGGAAAGCAAAAATGTCAATGGAAGAAAAAACAGCTAATATATTAAAACATGGAGAAAAGATTTTTTAGTGACAGGAGGAAGTGCAAAGCTGGCTTTGTGAGACTCAAGGGTGACAGGGAGAATATGTTGAGACTGAAGAGGATAAAGTAGAATAGCTTAGCAAATATTTCAGTTTTATGTTTGTTCATAGGTGAAGGGCCAGGAATGGGACCTCAGAAAACAAACACAAATAGGAAAGGAAGTGAGATAGAACTCAAACTCTTTATCAGAAGACTGTGTTCATGAGGAGCTAGAAAAAACAAAAATGGACCTAAGTGATGGGGCTGGCCAGGATTCATCTAGGAGTATTGAAAGAACTTAGGCAATTACTGAAGGCTCCACTGACTGACCTTTTCAAGGCTTCCTTAGAGTCAGGAGTGATCCTAGAGGACTGGAGATGAACGAATGTGGCTCCTGTCCACAAAAGCAGAAGTAAGGGAGAGGTTGTTAACTACAGACCTCTTAGTCTGACCTCTATGGTGAGTACATTAATGGAAATGCTGCTAAAGCAGAGGAGGATGCGGTTTCTGGAATCCAAGGCTTTACTAGAGGTGGGTCTTCTCAGATGAATTTGATTGGTTTCTTTGGTTATGTGACCAGAAAATTGGATCAGGAGAGAACACTAAATGTGGTAAGCTTAGATTTCAGCAAGGCTTGGACATTGTTCTACATTGGTTACTTATAAATAAACTGAGTGTCGGAATGGATCCTAAAGTGTTTGACTGGGTAAGAAACTGGTTGAGTGAATATTATTAGTAAATGGAGTTTGCTCTGAAGATAAGAATAACCGAGGTATCCGGATGCCCGAACCCCGGCCACTGAACAAACCCACATACCCGCCCCTCCCCCTAAGGGATAGAAGCCCAATTCTTCACAGGTACTACCACTCCTCCTGCCGACCCAGTCCTCCCCCCCCCCCACGAAATGAGATCCAGCCCCCCATACAGAACACACAGTCATCAAACTTGGAGAAACTTGTTTGGTCGCAGCTTTATTAACAGTATTGAACACCGGCCCCAACATGGGCCAACTCAACATTCGAAAGTTCCACAATTGCCCCCCCCCCCCACCATTTCCGGATGATGCTCCCACCAGCCGTTTATGGTAAAGTGGTGCATCATCCACCCCCCATTCCCCCTACCGCCCGCCTCGCCATGTTGCTAGCAAAGGCCGGCTCAACGTTGCCTTCCACCGGGCAGAGACTCCAGCCGGGACGTTTCTCCCAACCTAAGGAGCACTGCCGCTCGCATATAAAGCGGCATCCGCCTCAAATGCCCCACCGGGTCGACGAGTGCCAGCTCGCTACCCCGCCACCGGCACAAGGAAACCCCTAACCTTGTGCCGCCCCCCCCCCAAAGAAAGCTGCGACCAGCACCACCCTTCTAAAGCTTCCTGCCAGTCATTCAACAGCAGATCCTGGCCCACCGGGGCCAGGTGAACCCCATCAAAACGATATAAGCCAGCGCAATGGACCTCCGCCCACGGGTGCAACACCTGGCGCCCACCTGTCTGCTGAACCCAACGCCCGATTTGACGGTGATCTTGACCAGACCCCGAGACCAACGCCGCTGGGTCCAACAAGCAGGGCGCGGGATAATGTCCGACCACACTATGGCCGCCCCCGGGAGTAACTCCCGCAGTTGAGCAATGTCCCTCTGTACAGTCCGAATCAGATGCTGGCATGACCAGTTCGCCAGGTCATTGCCGCCCAAGTGGATTATCAGCCCGGCTGGCTGCTGCCGCAATCCCAGCTGCACCTGGACACAGGCCAGGAGTTGCCACCATCGCATGCCGCGTTGGCCCATCCAAAACAGCCGGATCCCGGAGTCTGCCAGACTGAGGTGTGTGCCCAGCGGCCGCACTACCGCCCAACGCTCCGCCCAGTAGACGAATGAATGCCCGATGATCCACCAGTCTCCGAAACATGCACCATCTGAAAGTAGAAAATTGGACTGCCACCAGCGGGCCACTCCGCAACAGGAAAGGAAAAGATTAGTACACACCCCCCCCCCCCCCATCAGCTACTGGTGGGCCACCGCAGCCGGCCCCCACCGTGCAACCATGCGGCAGAAAGAGACCTAAGGGCGAACGTATGCTTCGAACGCCCCCGAATGCCACCTGCCAATGCGCTGAATAACCCCTGCTTCGAGACCTTCTGCAGCTGCACTCGTGGCTGCCCCGATCCAAAAAGAATGCGAAGCATAGCTCCTATCGTCATAACCCAGGTACCGCAACACCAGACGCAACACAGCCGTAAACTGAAACTGCGTTACCGGCTTGCCATCATCGTGAATGAAAAAATAGCCCCGCGCCACCGGCTGCAGCCGCAAGTATCTCCGCACCACTCACACCAGACAGGACAACAAGGGAGAGATGGCGTTTAGCACCGCCCATCCACCCCTCCCCTCCTGATCCGTTTTGGAGCACGGGAGGTAAATGCGAACCTGGGACACATCGAGCAGGACGTGCCCGAAGTCAAGCCCGCCAAATGCCCCCCACCTCGCAGACCGGGGCACGAGCTCACACACTCGGAATGCCCCGAAAAATGCGGTCACAAACAGGGCATGGAACAAGACGGATTCGAAACCCGAGGATGTCACACATGGCAAGGCCTCACAGATCTGAAGTAAGAGTTCGTGAGAAACCGGAAGGCGCCAATCCCAAGACCTGGGCTGCACCCTGGACCAACCTGCCAACAGGCGCCGCACCAAGAAGGAAACCCGAGGGGCGGAGCTAGCCACTGAACAGAATGGACGCCTGAATTTTTGCTCCCGTTGCTGCCCAAGAATCCTGAACATATCCCGGTATTCCATTGAAGATTGTACCCCCTACCTACATCAATAACACCGCAATACAGCTGGATGGCATCCCTGAAGCCTGCCCGGCTGGAATTTCCACAGGGATCCGGCTCAGCAGCGAAACGATCCAAACCCGAAGTGGGTTCCCCGCAGAAAATGGCCGCGGGAGAGAAGGAGGGAGTGACTGCCGGTGGCCTACGTGAAGTGCTACAGGAATTGAAAAGCATTAAAGAAATGATTGCAGCCAATTCTAGTTCACTGAACATGATTCAAGAAGACTTGCTGGAGGTAAAAGAGAAACTCCTCACCATCACCACTCGACTTAATGCAGTTGAATTACAAACCCAGAAGCATGGCGTTGCATTAGAACAGCTGGGCCCTTTGGCCAAACGAGTCCGGCACATAGAAAATCTGATTGAAGATCAAAATAACCATTCCCGTAGAAATAATATCCGCCTTGTTGGAGTCCCTGAAGGCGCTGAAGGTACCGATCCGATTGGATTTCTGGAAAAAACCATACCGGAGATGCTGCAGCTTGTCTTTGCAAGGCCTTTTGAACTAGAACGGGCCCATCGAATCCCAGCGCACAAAGCTGAAAACACACGATACCCGCGCCCACTCATAATGAAGGTACTGAGATACCCACAGGTCCTACAGATCTTTCAAGCTGCACGGAAGGCCGGATCACTGCAAATCCAGGGACACAAAGTAACACTTTATCCGGATTTGAGCAAGCAAACGGTAGATCGGAGAAAAGCGTTGCTGGCCTGTAGACCCATGCTACAAAGTGCACAGGCAAGATACGGGCTATACTACCCAGGAACCATGCGGGTCACGCTGCATAATGAAACGAGGAATTTTGTTGATGCTGAAAAACTGAAAACTTTCCTACAAGAAAAATGCGGTATGGAAACCTGAGGTCAATATTCTGATCTCTCACGCAGTGTAGAGAACTCAGCATATACTCAGGGGGTGCGGCCGTGCGTTCTCACAAATTTTAGAACGCCTTAAGCCTTGTTAAACACCTCATTGATTGTATTTCTGTTGTTCTAAATAGTTTTAATTAAACAGATATTTCTGCTTGAAATGTAGGGGTGGCAACGGGAGGTCGGGGTTGGTTACTGTTTCAGTGGATTGTGTTCACCTTAGCGATACAATGTTTGCCAGTTATGCAGTTGTTTGTGTCAGTCCAGTCCAGTACAAAACCCTCCACATACACGCAAATGCAAGTACGCGGCAGGCCTATCCATAGGATAGCTTTCACCTATAAGACAGCTTATCCCAACGTTGATGTCTAGTGATCTTTTAATGCTTTCGTTAAATGTAAAAGGTATTACTGGCCCTGTCAAACGCAAGAAGATTTTAGCGTACTGCCAGCAAAAAAAAGCGGATATTGCCCTCTTACAAGAGACACATTTAACAGATACTGAATCGCAGAAAGTAACCTCTAAATACTTCCTGGTGGCGGCCTCGGCCTCTGCCACTCAACGCAAAGGGGGGGTAATAATATTAGTGCGCAAATTCCTGCAATCCGCCATTACCGACACACGGATTGATCCGCTAGGTCGATGGGCCAGAGTGACGATGAAAATAAATCAACAGCTTTACACATTCTTCAATATTTACGCGCCCAACCTCGATGACCCTAACTTTTTCAAACTGATAGCTAAAGAAGTTACAGCCGCGGCTCACACCAATATCATATTAGGGGGCGATTTCAATGTCATCTTGGATCCACTGTTAGATCGCACGCCCTATCGGGCTGTAGACAAAGTCAAATCGCAGGCGATTCTTAAAGGCATCATAACAGAGCTACACTTGGTAGACCCCTGGCGCCTACTTCATCCCCAAGAAAGAGACTACACATTTTATTCCATCCCACATAATACCCAAACAAGGATCGATTTCTTCCTACTGTCCACAGAGCTGATGCCCCAAGTGTTGTCCGCAGAGATATATGCTACAACGGTATCGGACCATGCCGCTGTCTCCCTAGTGTTGAATACCAACGTTACACAGCATGTTCCACCAAGATGGACATTTGATAAATCCCTACTAGCAGATGACTCCTTTGTACAGCTACTGTCAGGGGAAATTGAGACCTATTTTAAATATAATACACCCACTGATACCTCCATCTGGAGCTGGTGGGAAGGTTTTAAAGCGACCATACGAGCTCATATTACCACCTACACCATTAGACGGCGTAAAGCCAGGAAAAAAGAAAAAGATGAATTGGAACTCCAAATAAAAGCTGGGGAAAGGTTACTAGCCAAAAGAGCTGACTCAATGATATTGATTAGACTCCAAAAATTGCGATACCAATATAATGCTCTCCTCAACAAAGAAGCACTGAGTAGCATCCAGCTACAACGTAGTATATACTACTATGACAGCAACCGCTCAGGATCCCTCTTAGCTCGGCAGCTCAGACCAAAAACCAGCAAGACCGCTATAGCGGCGTTGCAGGACAATTCCGGGGGCCTTCTCCTGAGATCTGACAAAATACTAGACCGCTGCAAAGAATTCTATGAGGAACTATATCGCTCAGATACCCAATGTAGTGACAGAGCCTTTGAAGATTTTGTCTCCAAGATAGTAGGACCCACATTAACCAGTCATCAAAGTCGAACGCTGGAACAAGAGATCTCAGTAACTGAAATACAAGATGCGATCAAACAGATGGCTCGTGGCAAAGCCGCCGGTCCAGATGGTATCCCGTTGGAATTCTATAATAAATATTGCATTCAATTGGCTCCCATGCTACAGATCTACTACAGTGGCCTGCAAGATGAATCTCCAGAGATTGGAGCCCTGGCAGAGGCTGTGGTGGTAATTCACCCGAAACCGGGCAGGGATACACAAAAGATAGAGAATTACAGACCCATCTCTCTCCTAAACTCTGATTATAAAATCTATGCTAAAGTGCTTGCTAACCGATTAGGACGGATCTTAAAAGATTTGATACATGAGGATCAATGTGGATTTATACAAAACAGATCCACTACAGATAATGGAAGATTATTGGCACATGTACTGGCATCTGCCAAGACCAAGGCCGAGCCCCTGATAGGGCTAGCATTGGATGCCGAAAAAGCCTTCGATCGACTGAAATGGTCCTTTCTATTTCGATCCCTACGGTGGTTTGGGATAGGAGAAAAGTTCCTAAAACGCGTTGAATTGTTATATACCAAACCCACAGCTCGAATAGCGGTCAACTCACACCTCTCAGCCCCTTTTCAGTTGCAAAGAGGGACCAGACAGGGTTGCCCCCTGTCACCGATGCTTTTTAATTTAGCCCTGGAACCCTTATTAATAGCGCTCCGACAGAAGGAAAACATAAAAGGAATTGAGTTAGCTGATGGTCCCTGTAAATTGTCAGCATATGCCGATGACCTGCTCATTTTTCTACAACCATCAGACCTTCCTGAAACACTGCAACTCATAGATGCATACTCAGCGATATCCGGATATAAAGTAAATTTGAATAAAACAACAATTAGTCCTCTGAATGAACAGGTCAGCGAAGAAGAAATGATGCGTGGATACCCCTTTCAATATGAGAAGTCATCCTTTAGATACCTGGGCGTGACCTATGGCACCACCTTGGAAGAGACTGTCGCAATCAACATTAAGATGTGTCAAGAAATTGTACATGATAACATCTGCAAGTGGACCCCCCTTCATTTGAGCTGGTGGGGCAGGCTAGAAACGATAAAAATGATGTTGGTACCAAAACTCAGCTATATATTAAGTATGATACCCTTACGTTTCCCGACAGCCTTCTATAAGAAAATGAATAGTCAACTGATAGCCTTTCTATGGAACAACCGAGTACCCCGAATAGCTGCCTGGAAACTGAAGTTACCTAATACACAAGGAGGTGTCCATTTCCCAGATCTCGGCTGGCTACACACTGCCTCTCTTTTAAAGCAGGGTGCTCAATGGGTCGACTCTGACGACACGGATAAAGGACCTAGATGGCTGAGTGTGGAGCGGGCCCTACATTCCCCCCTGCCCACATGGCTACTGGTAGGCACAGTAGTAGACCAGACTGCACCACATAATGCTATTATCCGAGAAACACAGCATGCCTGTCGATTATTGGCATCATGTATCGATGGAGGGGATGACTTTGCCGCAGATATGCCCATATGGCTGAACCCGCGCCTTATCATCGGAGGGAAGCCTGTCTTATGGAAAAAATGGGTGGAACATGATCTTATCACCATTGGACAACTGATCAATGGAAGTGCATTTAAAACTTTTGACAGATTAAGAACGGAATTCCGATTGCCTAATACATGCTATTTCCAATGGTGTCAGCTCCGATCCTGCATGAGCAAAGCGGGTGTGTCACCTGTCTTGATACGTACAGGATGGCCACTGCGACAGAAACTTCAAGAATTACAAACAGATGCTAAAGCTGTTTCAAGATGTGTTGCGATTCTCCGATCCAAAAGTGACAAGACATGTTCTAAGATACAGTCGGTGTGGGCTACTGAAACCGGTCAAGATCTACCTCCGGAAAATTGGGACACTTTTTGGGGAACTCAAATACGTGCCACGAGAGCAGCGTCTCTCACACAATCGATGTACTTTATAGCACATCGAGCGCATATTACTCCGGCTAAGAAAATGAAATGGACACTACAGGAGGGAAATCGATGTTGGTCCTGTAACATGGAAATTGGGACACTGGCACATATGTTGTTCCATTGTAAATCCCTGGAAATATATTGGAACAGAGTTTGGGAACGCATATCACAGATCCTCAACTTACAAACTCCTATCACTTATCAGATAGTGATATATAAATCCATAGCTCTGGAACCTACTCTGATGAAATGGGATGGTAAACTGCTGGACTTAATGCTCGGGATAGCGCTTAAAATAGTTCTAATACACTGGAAGAATCTCGACAAAGCTTGTTTCGAGCATTGGTGGAGTCTCTTAATCCTACATAAGACCTACGAAGAGATCTATATAGCCAAGAACCCATGGTCTGGTAAACTAAGTAAGAAATGGTCAGCTTTACAAAATTATGTTTGATGAAAATGATTGCTGGAGGCTGCCTTGTGGAATGGTCTCTGCTGTAACCACATTGAACGGAGAGAGGGAGGGTGGCGTGCTGGCATGGACTGATACTAGTTCTTGTTAACGTTATTGTACTGTCTTGTTCAAGTTATTATATTCTTTTGCTATTTTGATCAATAACATCTGCTTGTATCCTGCTATATCACGATCGTTTGTATTGTTATTTTATATGTTAAAACTGAATAAAAACTATTATTAAATAAAAAGAAGGAAACCCGAGGGTTGCCCCAAACCGCCGCCTTACAAAAGAAGGAAAAGCCGGCCAACGCAGACACGATGGCCGACCGAGCCCAACCCTGCTTCTTCGCCCAAACCACAAACTGGCCCACCAGCCCATCCAGCACGCTCCCCCCAGACCACCCCCGCGCGCTCACAAACACACTCATCTGTGAGTATCCTCGCCGATATGTTGCCAAAGTGCCGCGCGCCACCGAGGCGGTCAGCAAAGCCATCAAGTCAGGGTCCCAACCCGCCAGAGATGCTCTGGGACCCATGAGGCCAACTCCTCTGCTTCTGGGGCCAGGCGCAGAAACTGCTCCCACTGAAAACGGGACAGAGCATCAGCAATGGAATTCTGTGCACCGGGTACATGACGCGCCCTGGCAGTAACATTCAAGCGCAAGCAGGCCAACACGAACACCCTCATCAAGGAGGCCACCCGCGGGCACCGAGGTGCCTGCCTGTTGATAACCTCAACCACCGCCGCGTTATCGCACCAGAACAATACACGCCGATCACGCAAGCACTCCGGCCAAACCCAAAAAGCCACTACAATAGGAAACAGCTCCAAGAAGGTAATGTTACGGGTCAAACCGGACTGTACCCAATCCTGAGGCCAAGGCTCCGCACACCAGGCCCCTTGGCAATAGGCCCCGAACCCGGAACCGCCAGCCGCATCCGTTAGCAAGTGCAAGTCCAGGTTCGAAAGCTCGGGAAGCTGAAGCAACGAACAGCCATTGAACTCTGCAAGGAAAGTGTCCCATACCCACAAGTCATCCCTCATACCCGCAGATACACGAACCCGATGGTGGGGGAGACGAACACCCGCCATGGCTAATGACAACTGCCGCGCGAAGGGGCGCCCGATAGGCAGCACCCTGCAGGCAAAGTTAAGGTGCCCAACTAATGACTGCAAGACCCACAGGGTAACCGTGGAAGCAGAGCCCACCGACGCCACCAACTCTCTGAGCCTCGCGACCTTCGACGCAGGCAAGTGCAGCACCATAGCTACCGTATCAATTTCAATGCCCAGAAAGGTGAAGCGGGTAACCAGACCCACCGTTTTGCTAACGGCTATGGGAATGCCAAAGTTCCCGTCCAAGCGCATAAACGCACCCAGCAGGATGTCGCAAGTAGGCGCCTGCGCCGGCCCGACAAACAAGAAATCGTCAAGGTAGTGTACTATGCTGGCAACACCCGTCTGCCTCGCCAACACCCAATGCAAGAACGTACTGAAAGCTTCGAAGTAGGCACAAGATATCGCACAGCCCATCGGCATGCACTTATCGAAATAGAACGACGACTCGAAACAGAAGCCCAGCAATGGGAAAGCCGAAGGGTGAACCGGCAACAAATGAAAGGCAGATTCAATATCTACCTTGGCCAGCAAAGCACCTGCCCTGCACTGGCGCACCAAGGCCACGGCCACGTCGAAAGAAGCGTAACGCACTTGTGCATAGCTCTCACAGAATGCGATCATTCATGGAATCCCCCGGAGGGCAAGAAAGGTTATGTATCAGCCTGAACTTACCCGGCTCCTTCTTGGGCACCACACCCAATGGTGAAACAATGAATGGAGAAAAGGGGGCTCGGAGAAGGGCCCCGCCACCCTACCCAACGCGCATTCCTCAGCAACCTTCCTACGCACAATGGCAACATGCTCCCGAACCGAACTAGCATTTCGAGACCCCCCACGCGCCGGCGAACCTCGAGACGGAATCCTGAAGCCCTCGGAAAAACCTTCTAATAACAATCTCGATGCCTCCCCACGCCGAGACCGCCTGTACATCACCAACCACGGGCGCAACGCGTTGACTTGCACCGGCGAAGGAGCCAACGCCCAGCAAACCCCATCACTTGCCCCCCGCCGGGGCCCCCGCAACACCTTTGCGGCTGCATTTTGTAGCAGCATGCCCGCCCCCACAGAGTGAGCAGGCATGCTTAAATTTGCAGTCAGGGAATGGGCATGACGCTTTATTGAAACGACAACAGACATCACTCCCGAGGGCACACCCCCTCGGCTGGGACGCAACGGGAGCTGGGGCCCGAAAGGACCGCAAGCCAGCTTGGACAGGAAACTGGCCCAACTTTCCAGTCCCACCACCCGCCGTCCCAACCCGAGTCCGTGCGGACATCTGCGTTAACCATAAGTTGATGTCCTTCGTCCCCCACGAGAGCTGCCCATTCTCCTCCATCATGTCCCGGAACTCCTCGTCATAATTTAACCAGGCCCACCCGTCGTGCGCCTGCAATGCTGCCAAGATCGCGTCAGCATAAGCCAACAGCTCACCGTACTGAGCAGGGAAGTAATGACTCCATACACTCGCCAACCGCAAAAAAGCACGGGTCCAGTTGAGGGTACTACGAGATGCTTTCCGCACCCAACCGGCTTTTTTGTCCTCTTTGCGCTTCTTTTTACTTTCACCGGAACATTTGCGGCCATCAAGCAGGCGGAAAATGTCAATGTACTTGCGCTTCTTGATCCGATGGCGCAGCTTCGCGGCACGCACTCCCACAGTTCGACACAGCGCACCACAGAGGACCCCCCGCCATCCCTAGCCCCGCCGCCTGACACTAGGGCATCGTCCAAGGAAGCCGAAGACACCGACGAGGAGGAGGAAGAAGAAGACCGCCGGCAACGACGCCTCCGACGATGCTTAGCTTTAGCTTTACCCGCCGTGGCCAGCTCCACAGCCGCGGTGTGCGCTCCTCCCGCCACCCCATCAGCATCCCCTGCATACTCACCAATGCCTCGAGGGGGAACCGCCATCGCGCCTGAAACCTGAGCCACCAAGGTCGTTCCAGAAAGATCATCCGAAGGACGAGAGGGACCCACGCCAGCCTCCAGGCCAGAAGCATCCATGGATGGTCTGTGCATCGAAGTCCGCGGGACCTGCAGAGGGAGAGAGGGAGAAAAGCCAGCAGCAACAGCCCCAAGGAACTGGGCACCGCACTCGGCCCCCCTCCCCAACACCATGATGAGGAACCGAGGACGCCCGCATCCCACGCAGCGGAACCCCGGCCTAAAGCACTCCTCGCTTCCCCGGGCCCCACTCTGCACCGCTCACCCCACCCTCCACCGCAAGGGCCCACACTCCCCCAAGGACTCACCCCACACCACCACGGGCCCCAAGGCCCAGGGAAACCAGAGGAAGGGAGGCGCCTAATCCCAGAGGCAGGGGAAGGGGGAACACCCGTGAGCGAATCCATCCCGGCATCCGCAAGTGGCCCTTCAGCATGCAACGCCACCGGCCCGGCCCCACTAACCCCAGACTGGCCAAGGTCGTCTCCCACTCCAACCACTACAGACACCCCTCCGCCTGCCCCCTCCATCAACAAAGGCCCAGGCCCAACAGCGTCCTGCAGCGCATCACCCGCACCAACCCGCAGAACCCTGCCTGAAGCCCGAATGGCCCGTGCGCCTCTAGCCCTCCGTTTCCCGCGCTCGGAACCTGCGCCACGGCACACCCTGGCCTCTGGAGCGCCCCTGTGCGCTGCACCACCTCCGCCTGGTGAAGTGCACCCCAGCCTCTCAGCTCCACGCCCTCTGGCCCCCTTCCTTATGCCCCCAGGCCCACGCGCATCCATGCATCCACTGAGCCGCCGAACCATAGTGTGCACCCTGCACCGTGGAACAGGCGAAAGAACCCCCCGCCCAACAACCGCAGCCGAAGGAAAGCTGGCAGTCCCGGGCATGAACACCCCCCCCCAACTAAGTGGATCCACGCCCCGCTAAAGCCACCCACGCACCGACACAGTTCGGCCTCCTCTACCGTTTTTTGGGGTTTTTTTGGTAACTAGTACTGTTGTTCGTTTTATTTATTAGTATTAAATTATTTTTTTGTTTTTGTAGGTTAGAGCATCAACACCCGACGAAGCCGAACAGGAGGCCCGCCCCCGGAGAAAACCGCCCCCAAACCCAAGGCCTTGCAAAACAAGGGAAAGAAAGGCCGAAGCTGGAGCAACTAAGCACACACTTTTTGAAGACAGGGAGCAGGCAGGAAGAGGGAGATCGCATGCCGCTGATCTCCCTCGCTCCCTGCCAACCCCACCCCCAGCTGCCATCCTGGCCAATCTCCGGACTCCAACGCACTGACGTCCAGCAGCCGGTAAAAGCCCACGCATCGCTCCTCCTCAGTGCCCCCCAACTCCCGCATGCCTTGACACCATATGCCGGGTGAGATCGGGCCCCGGGGACCCGGTTACTGGCCGGCCTCGGGACCCGGCCCAGCGGCTCGGCAAGATTATTACTAGAGGTGTGCCACAGGTTCTTAGTCTTATGCTTTTGCACATTTTTGTAAGCAATAGTGTTGAAGGTTTATCGGGAAAGGTATGCCTCTTTGCACATGATACCAAAATCTGCAACAGAGTAGACAAACTGGAAGATGTGGAAAATATGAGGAGGGATCTAGTGAAGTTTGAAGAATGGTTGAGAATTTGGCAGCTAAGACTTAATGCTAAAAATGCAAGATCATGCATTTGGGCTGCAAAAACCTAAGGGAGTGGTACAGTATATGGGGTGAAGTACTTCAGTGCGCAAAAGAAGAGCAGGACTTGGGGATGATCATATTGGATGATCTTAAAATGGCCAAATAGATAGGGTGACAGCAAAAGACAGAAGGATACTTGGGCACACAGGTGGAGGAATGGCCAGCAGGAAAAAGGAGGTGATAATGCCTTTGTATAAATCCCTAATGAGACCTAATTTGGAGAACTGAGAACAATTCTGGAGACCGAATCTTCAAAAGGGTATAAACCGGATGGAGTCAGTCCTGAGGGTGACTACTAAAATGGTCAGTGGTCTTCATCATAAGTCATATGGCTATAGTTTATTATGCTTTCTAAACCTCCTTTTCAGGTTAGGCAAAGCAGTTTCCACAATAAAAATCATTTAAATAAAAGGAGAAAAAGGAACTCCATTGTAATTGACAGCAAAGAAAAGAGATAGGCGAGACAAATCAGACACAAGGTACCACCATATACAAGGAGATAGAGATAACAAAGGGCAGGGAAACCTGATTATACGAGTAGGGAGGGTGACTAGACACAGGTTGCCCTGCGGCTCTGGTGGAGCAGTACACTCCCTATGGCACAGGAAGATTTAAAGCCTGTCTAAACAGGTGTGTCTTCAGTTCTGACTTAAACCTAATGCAAGAGGCTTGTAGGCACAGGTCAATGGGCAGGCCATTCCACCATGTTCTTATTTTTCCCTCTAAACCCTCCTCTCCCCTTCACCCTTTCTCAGTTTCTGTGAATAACTCTCTACTTCTCCTGTCTCCTCAGCTCGCAACCTTAAGGTCATCTTTGACTCCTCTCCTTCTCCACACATATTACCTATTCCTTGCTGGTTTCCCTCTAATCATCTTTCTCCCCTTCAATCTGTTCAACACTCTGCTGTGCGACTAATCTTTCACCATTCTCATCATGCTCATATTACTCCTCTTCTCAAGTCACTTCATTGGCTCCCTATCCATTTACACATCCAGTTCAAACTTCTCCTGCTGATCTATAAGTGCATTCACTCTGCAGCTCTTCATTACCTTTCCTTTCTTATCTCTCCTTACACCCATCTTCCCATCGAGGGTCAGGCGGTGGGGAAACATGGTTTGGTGGCAAGTCGGGCCTCCTGGTGTCATGACACCAGCACATTAGTGGGAGCACAGGGCGGCCTGAACATGTTGCCTTGTTGACATCTCCCGTGGCAGATTCGGGGACATACCAGGCCATCTCGGTGCCTGATCTTGCAACTGTGGGCATGTCTTTCTCCCACAGTGCAGAATCGGGTTCATTCCAGCCTGTCCAGTGTTTTGCTATTCAGATGGCCCAGACGTGGCCCTTTTGGAATCGGGCTCCACATGTCTAATATCTCCTAAAATAATGAAGCCAGTAAAATGGCTTTGGACTACATATGAAAACATATTTGACACATAAAGGAATCAAATAAAACAAGACCAATTAAAAAAGGAAATAGTAGGAAATAGTTTAAAAACTGGGACATTGCAAGGACATGATTATTGGCATCCTTATAAACAATTCAAATCAGTTTGAATAGAAGAACCACATTCCCATAGCAGTAAAATTAGATGTACCTGTGACCAATTAAAAAAGGAAATAGTAGGAAATAGTTTAAAAACTGGGACATTGCAAGGACATGATTATTGGCATACTTATAAACAATTCAAATCAGTTTGAACAGAAGAACCACATTCCCATAGCAGTAAAATTAGATGTACCTGTGATCAATTGTCAGTACTCACATGACTTGAATCAACCAATGAATGATGGCTCTAATGTTTAAAATGGCTACATTCATTCCCTGTTCCATTTTCACAATGGTGAAAATGAGAGAGCTGCCCGAGACCATCAGAAAAGCCATTATCACCAAACATCAGATTTCAAAGGGGACAAGGCCATCTCCAAAGACCTTGGGATTTCAGTGTCTACAGTTCACAATGTTATTCAGAAGTTTTCTGCTCATGGAACTGTCAAGAATCTCCAAGAATGTGGTGGGAAAAGGAAAATTAATCCAAGAAGTCTTCAAAGATTAGTGAAAACTGTTGGAAAAACATCACGTACAACATCCAAAGGCTTAAGGCTGACCTGGAGCAATCTGATGTGGTGGTTTCAACCCATAACATATTCCACGCACTAAACAAAGAAGGGCTTCATGGGTAAAAGCCAAGGAGGATTCCACTGCTCAAAGACTGACATAAAAAGGCATGCCTGATCTTTGCCCAAACCCACCTTGAGAAACCACAATCCTTCTGGGGAAATGTTCTGTGGAGAGATGAAACCAAACTTGAGCAATTTGGCAATGCAGACCAGCGATACATTTACAGGCGATGAAATGAAGCTTATAAGAAAAAAAACATCCTTCCCACAGTTAAATTTGGTGGAGGTTTCATAATGTTGTGGAGCTGTATTGCTGCATTAGGAACTGGAAGCCTGAAATTTATTAAAGAAACCACGAAGTCAGAGGACTACTAATGTATTTTGGAGCAAAATGGTCTACCTAGTGTCAGAAAGCTAGGACTGGGTTGAAGGTCATGGGTCCTCCAGTAGAACAATGACCCAAAACATACATCCAAAAGTATAAAAGAATGGTTAAAAAGGAAAAAATGGACTGTTTTAAAATGGCCAGCAATGAGTCCTCAATCCAATTGAGAACCTTTGGAAAGAGCTGAGATCTGCCATTGGTAAAAGGGATCCTGGAAACATTCATGAGCTGGAACAAATCACAGTTGAACAGTGGTTAAAAACTACCAGCAGACAGTTGTATGAAACATAGATGGCTACAAGAAACGTTTGGAGGCTGTCATCACTGTCAAGGGTTGTGCAACCAAATATTAGTGAAGGGTGCCATTAATCCTGTCCAGGTCATATTTTGTTCTTTTCTCAGAATTTACTAGGTCTAAGTTGCAGAGACATTTTTTTTGTTGTATATCTTTGAACATACTATCAAAATATTATGATGACATACAGTTGGAATATTTCTAATTATTTCTCAAGATATTGTACACAACATACCTAAAATGCAAGGATGTCATTACTGTTGATCACAGCTCTAAGCTGTTGATACTGACATTTGTTCTTCAGAAAGAGATTACTTTATTTCATGGGCAGACTATTCAAATTTTCCCATTATGACTCATGCCATATAATGCAGGAGGAAAGCCTTCCTGAAACTGAAGCCTAAGGTGTTGCCTTGGTCGTCAAGAGAAAAGCTATAATTTGGAAATATGCCTTATTTGTCAAAGTTCCTATCAGATAAACGATATGGTTAATTGTTTTGACTTCACAATGTGCAATAATGTTAGAGGATAACAGGGGATGGGACTGTAATGACTTGTCTCTGTACAGCGCTGCATATGTCTTGTAGCACTATACAAATGATAAATAGTAATAGTTTAACATAAGTAGGCAGAATAGTTTAGTGCAGATGTATTTCTCCTTTATTACTCTATCTTATTTCTCTCTTTGTTTTCATCCTTGTCTTGTGATATGGGCTAGAAGGTGAATGTGTGACGATTATGCAATTTTGCTTTGACTTAATGTGGTGATCACTTTCTGGCCTTTTCTTTACATTTTATTGTTAAACGTACTTGTGAAATTTCGGTTTTAGAAAAATGCGCCATGGCAAGCACGCACATATCTTTACCATAGGCATTGTCTGGGGTGTGGTCTGGGCAGAACATGGGAAGAGATGCAAAGTACAGATGTAGATTATAATACACATTAATTTAGATGTGTAATTGAATCCGTGTGGATATTTGCACCTCCTCTCAAAATAAAACAAAAAAGAAACTTTCAACGTTGTTTTCCAATGAAACAAAAGGAGAGGACAGAAAAAAGACAATAAAAGAACACTCCTGAGCTTGCACTGGGCCACACTCTGCCAGCTCAAAATTTGGAATCATAAATCTAGATCATAAAGGTTTGAGCAGAAGTGAGATGTGTCATGGGTTTTAGGAACCAAGAGTTTCAGTGGCACAAGTTGAAATTGGGGATCCCCAAGTAATATGTGTGATGTGTTGAAGAAGGTAGTAGAAGCTTGGAAAAGTGGGATGCATGAAAGCAGAACTCTCTTTTGTCACTATTATTGAAGATTTCAGCTAGGTGGTACAAAGAAGGAACCCTTACCAGGTGTGATCAAAAAGTATTGACATTTGTTATGTAGCAATATAACAATACGTCGCAGCATGATGCTATGATTTGAGTGTATTGTGGCATGCACTGATGCAACTTTGCCTTTGTTCTGGAAGGCCATCCACGAGCAGGAATGAAGACAAAGTTGAAACAGTGCATGCCACAATACACTCAAATCATCAATTGACTATCGGGGAGCTTGTGAGGACATGGACATTAATTTTGGGTCAGTACAGTCCTTTCTTACTGTCAATTTGTGGACGAAATATGTGTCTGCAAAGTTTGTGTTGAAACTCCTGTCCCCTGACCAAAAAGAAGATCAACTGTCTGCAGCCAGGGAGTTGTTGGAATGTGTTGAAAATGACTCTGATTTCATCATAAAGATTATTACTGGTTATGAATCATGGGTTTATGGTTATGACATGAAAACTAAGGCTCAGTACTCACAATGGAAAACTCCAGACTCCCAGACCCAAGAAAGTCTGTCAGGTGAGGAGCAATGTCAAGGTCATGCTCACAGTTTTCTTTGATTAACAGGGTATTGTTCATCATGAGTATACTCCAAAAGGCCAAACCATCAATAAGGAGTGCTATGTCTGAGTTTTGACTTGTTTGAGAGATGCAGTTAGCCATAAGAATCCAAAGTTGTACAGGAATGCCACATGGTTGCTTCATCACAATAACGCCCCAACTCTTGCATCATATCTTGTCCAGCAGTTCTGGTCAAACACCAAATCAAGCAAGTCCATCAGCATACTCACCTGACCTTGCACCCTGTAACTTTTTTTTGTTTCAAAAACTAAAATTACCACTGAAAGGAAGGAGATTCGATGACTTGGAGCCTAAGCAAAATCTGACACAGCAGCTTCACAACATAACGAAAGAGACATTTCAAAATTGTTACCAGCAGTGGCAGAAATGTTGGAGGAAGTGTGTTTTATTGGAAGAGTACTACTTTGAAGGAGACTGAGTGTAATAACTGTCCGTGTATACTTCTTGTGTTTTTGTACAAGTCTCAATACATTTTGATTGCACCTCATATGTGTGAGGGATGAAGATATAGTGACTAGTGTCTCTAATCTGTCTGCTGACCTGTAAAGATGAGGGTTCATAGATTGTGAAATTATGGTAGAATTACAGGGTCTGATGATTCCATCATATGATTAAGGAAAGATTGTTCTCTTTATGTGGAGGATAGCTGTCAGTAAAGGAAATAAAATAAATATTGCCTAGATGGAGGAAAAGGTGGAGTGTTTCTTAAGATCGGGAAACTTGTTTGGTTTCTCCCCTTTGCTAGCAACCCACTTCCACAGTGGGTGACTTCTGTTCTCCTGGTCCAATGGTAATGTCAGTGATATGGTTGCCCCACACCCGATGGTCAGGTTGCACCTAGTCATGAAGGGTAACATGCAAATGTAGAGGGCAGAGAGAAGCTGAGAAGATGACTTCCTTCATCTTCTATGGTCATCTTCCAATCCAAGAGGGAGATTCCAGTAAGCAGTTCACATCAGCAAAGGGCAAGCTTTCTTCCAGACTGCAATTCTGCAGACGGGATATTTTGGACAAACCCCACTATGATATACTGAGATGTTCAGAGGGACTTGGCTAACTTCACTATGCCAGGTTCCATAGTCTTAGCAAGATCAGGTCATAAGTAACTGTTCAAGGTAGACCTGGAGTGGAGGAGCAGCCTAATGGTTAAGAACACTGGTTTGTGAACCCAGAGACCAGGGTTCAATTCCCATTAGCACTCCTTTCAGCCTTGGGCAAGTCACTTAACCCTCCATTGCCTCAGAAAAATCCAAGTTTATCAATGTACATTGCCTTGTTTAAGTTTCAATGTAAACCACTTTGATTGAAATGATAAAGCAGAATGTAAAAAATACACATTTTGCCCTATCTATATATTATTTATTCTATATCCTTTACTCAAGGCTATCCTTTTCATGGAGCGAACCCTTTCCCTTACATATACCACAGAACAGATGGCTAAGGGAAGATATGATAGAGTCCCATAAAATCATGAGTATGCAATTGTTAAACACAAGTCAATTATTTACTCTTTCAAAATGTACAAAGACTATCTGCATAGGTCCACATCATATACTGTATACTTGGGATAAATGGAAGGGCACGGGCAGGGTCCCGGTGCCCACATGTAACCGGATGCTCGGCCTGGCACGGGGACCCTGCGCGTGTCTGGTGGAAGGGGGGTGGAGTGGGCTGCGATTGGCAGCCGCTCAAGGCCTCCTTTAAATCCATTGGCTCCGCCCACGGGAACGAGCACGGGGGAGCCAATGTGAGAAGCCGCTTGCATGTGCTCGGGCAGCTGGGAATGCACCGGAGCACATGCGCATTGGCTTCAGCAGGGCCGGTGTCCCGCCCACCCACCCATTAGTGGGGGGTGGGACGGGGTATGGGTTGTTGCAGCTGGCATTGGGGGTAGGTGGGATCCCGGAGGTTTCCGGGGTCCAGAGCCTTAGGCTATACTTGGGCGGGGGCGGGGTGCACACGACCCGGATAAACCCTGGCAGACGTTTGCTAGTGATATGGCGAAGTCGGGACGGGGTGGTAGGGAACCACGGCAGGAGCGGAGGCGAACTCGCCTTGCTAGTTGCATGGCTGGTGAGCAGTGCTACGCTCTGGTTTGTTAGATGAATATTCTGGTTTGTAATGTTCAACATTTTTGGAATGTTAATAAAGCTGCGACCAGTTTTTGCCAAAGAATGGTTTGTGTGTGAAGTTTGTGGGACAGTAGTCGAGGATGAGGATGTGGGGTGGGGTGGTTAGGGAGGGAGGGCCGGAGCGCTGGGTCCGACTACTCGGTTACAGCTGTGAGAAAGAGATATGAACAGTTTCCAAACTGAATATATATGGATAGTGCATTGTGATGTGTGTGCAGTAGGAAGGGTCAAGCAAAATCACCTTTCAAAAAACAGAACCTTTCAGTGTTTTTTGACCATCATGGCACTGTCTCCTCAAAGCAATCAGAAGATGCTCCAGACAGGAACTTTTAGTAGCCTTTTTCATGGGTGAGAAAAAAAATGAGAAAATGCACTTTAGAAAGGGCTTCCAAATGTAATCTTGAATGTCCAGGGCAATACACAGAAAACCATTGGGGATGTAGATGTTTCAGCCTGATTTTCGAAATATAGACCCCCCTGACATGGACAGGTGCCCACATAGACAACACTACTACAAAACATGTGGCGGGGACGTCTATCTCAAGCTAGTTTCCATTTGGGAACGTTCATCAACATGGCAAAACAAAAACAAGAGCCCTCATTACCTGTCAGTGTTCACTGTCAAAGCGGAAAATATGAGAAATGAGTATACCTTGTTCTCCACACCCTTCAGATGTTTGGCTGGCAAGACAAGCACTTTTCAGATGCCTATTCGTGCCTGGAGCAGGTAGAAACATTGGCGCAGCTCAGGATGTGGAGAACATTTCAGAGACAGAGCAAGGATGCCCCATAGATGCCTACACCATGCCCCATTCTGATTTGAATGTCCTCGTGCTGAGCACATCTTTGAAACTGCTTTCTAAAATGGCTCTGGGGACATCTCCATGCTTTGAATGTCTGTATGCCTATTTTCAGACATCCAAATCACAAATAGGGCTTCTAAAATAGCCCCTTTGGTGCACAGAAGGGAGGATGACTTGACATACCCTGGTTCTGAGCCTAAGTAAATGCCCTTCACTGGCTCCCTATCCATTTCCGCATCAAGTTCAAACTTCTCCTACTGACCTATGAGTGCATTCACTCTGCAGCTCCTCACTACCTTTCCTCTCTTATCTCACTCTACATCCCTCCTCAGAAACTGCTCCTCTGACAAATACCTTTTATTTGTGCCTTTCTCTACCACCACCAACTCCAGACTTTGTTCATTTCACCTTGCTGCTCCATATGCCTGGAAGAAACTACCTAACTCAATGCATCAGGCTCCTTCTCAAACCCTATTTAAATCCAGGCTAAAAGTCCATCTCTTTGAGAATGCTTTTGGATCATGAGGCTCCTCATTCTCTTGTTCATTACTTGTGTATCTTACCATACTCTAATCTCCAGTTTTGTGATGTTTTTTCATCTTGATTAGATTGTAAGCTCTGATAAGCAGGGACTGTGTCTTACATCTATATTTACAGTGCTGAACACACCTTGCAACACTATACAAATGATTAGTCATAGTAGTAATAGTAGGCAGAGGTCTCATAAAAACAAAGAAAAAATCCTGCAGTTCAGTAAGGGAGTCATTCTGAACTTCATTTAGTATCCATACCTGCTAAACACCCGGCAGCCTGCCGGGAACAGAGCTCCCTGTATGACCAGACGATCTGTACAGTGAGCTCTGTTCATGGGAGGGAGTGGGTGGGACAGATGAGGAACGAGGGTGGGCGGTGGGTGACTCCGGACATAGAGGGCCAATTCTGAAGTTAGCCCTGTACATCTGGGGTCGGCCATGGAGACAGGGGGCTTCTTCCACCTTGTAATCGGCCTGTAAGTGTCTAACTATTTGTGGGCAGAAGAGTAGGTGGAGCAGAGCCTAGTAATGAAGAGTATTGACAAGTTGCAGGTCCTTGGCCCTCTAGAGATCTTTCTGGGTCATCCAGATCACATTCTGAGAATTTGAAAACCACATTGAATAACCTCTGAATATCCCCTTTTGTGACAGTAGCTATGTAGGAAAGCCTACCATCCAGCCACTCTTTGTCTCCTGAAGGCCAGAGCTGCCAGGGTTCAATCAACCCTTTTATGAATTGCCATGCCTAATTTTTTGATTTGCACTGCATGTAACTTTTGTTTGAAAACAGCAGGTGAAATTGTTCTCACTTGAAGAATGCTTAGCCTGAAACTATCATGCAGACTAGATTGTTCCTATGCAATTACAAGCGACTGCTTTGGTCAAAGATCCACAACACTTTTAAGTGCTAATTTTGGAAATAAACCTGGTAAATGAGTCAAGTGCAAAGCATTAATGAATCGAGCAACAAGAATTCATCTGCTTATAAAATTTTAAAGCTTTCTCCTGGGCATGCACTTAAAGAAAAGAAAAAGGAGAAGGTAAAGGACTGGCAGTCATTGTATACGCTATTTTCTGCAAAACATTAATTTTCTCGCATGCTGGCTTTCAAAGTGTAGCAAACTGTAACAGTTCAAAAGCTGTGCATTGTGCTGCTGAAAAAATATATAGGAACACTAAGCATGCACACATATATACTGTATGTATATATTTAGGTTTAGGTGCGAGTATGATCAGTGGGTTTTCACAGAACTTCGAATAGCGTTGCATTAGTATTCTCAGAAAGAGACCGAAGACAGATCTTCAAGAAGAAAGGAAAAGTTCACTGTACCCAACTACATATGTGCCACCTCACAAGGTACTCTTTCAAAGGGCTAAAGATCTAGGCCAGTGCTTCTCAGCCCTCTCCTGGAGGCATCCTTTGCCAGTCAGATTTTCAGCATCACCTAATAAATATGCATGAGACAGATTTGCTTATAATGGGTCTTTGCTATATGCAAATTTATCCCATGCACTTTAATCGTGGTAATCCTGCAAACCCGACTGGCTAGGGATGCCTCCAGACGAGGTTTAAGGAGCACCAATCTAGACACCCTTGTCTTCAGGGCTGTGCCAGCACTACAGGAAATTCCTGAGCAGTGAGATACAGTTGATGGAAAAAAACATTTCTATGCAGAGATAACCATTGCCTGCTTATGCCTTAGAGCCTTCTCTTGCTGTACCAGGCCAGTGACCAGGGCCGGATTTACGTATACGCCATGTACGCCATGGCGTAGGGCCCACAGTCGGCAGGGGCCCACAAAAAAAGAACCAGTTTTTTTTTTTTAAACTCAATTTAAAAAAAAAACCTGGTGGCTGCCGCCGCGGGGGCCCCGTCTACAAGCTGGTCGGGTCGGGTCGGGTCCGGTCGGGTCTCTCTCCCTCCCTCCCTCGCTGCAGGCTGCGAGAGACGCGAAGATAGAGCGTCTCCTCGCGTCTGTGTTAAGCCCGCAGGGGCTGATGGGATTTCCCATCAGCCCCTGCGGGCTTAACACAGACGCGAGGAGACGCTCTCCCTTCGCGTCTCTCGCAGCCTGCAGCCTGCAGCGAGGGAGGGAGAGAGACCCGACCCGACCGGACCGGACCCGACCAGCTTGTAGACGGGGCCCCCGCGGCAGCAGAGGGGGCCCCGCGGCGGCAGCCACCAGGTTTTTTTTTTTAATTAAATTTTACTTTAGGCCGGGGGGGTAGGACTGGTAAGGGGCTATGGGGGGGGTAGGACTGGTAAGGGGCTATGGGGGGGGTAGGACTGGTAATGGGCTATGGGGGGGCTGGGGCTGGTAATGGGCTATTGGGGGGCTGGGGCTGGAAATGGGCTGGGCTGGGCTGGGCTGGGCTGGGGGGGTTAAGGCTAGAGGTGGGCTGATGGGGTTAGGACTGGTAATGGACTGTGGGCTGTTGGGGGGGCTTAGAACTGGCAATGGGCTTTGGGGGGGGTTAAGACTGGTAATGGGCTGTGGGCTGATGGGGGCTGTCTGGTAATGGGCTATGGGGGGGGCTAGGACTGGAAATGGGCTGGGGGGTTAAGACTGGAGGTGGGCTGATGGGGTTAGGACTGGTAATGGGCTGTTGGGGGGGTTAGAACTGGTAATGGGCTTTGGGGGGGTTAAGACTGGTAATGGGCTGTGGGCTGATGGGGGTTGTCTGGTAATGGGCTATGGGGGGCTAGGACTGGAAATGGGCTGGGGGGTTAAAACTGGAGGTGGGATGAAGGGGTTAGGACTGGTAATGGGCTGTGGGCTGATGGGGGGGTAGGACTGGCAATGGGCTATGGGGGGCTGACTGGAAATGGGTTGATGGGGTTAGGACTGGAAGTGGGCTGATGGGGGGTTAGGACTGGTAATGGGTTATAGGGGGGGCTTAAACTGACAATGGGGTGATGGGGGGTTAAGGACTGAAAATGGGGTGATGGGGGGTTAAGGACTGTAAGTGGGGTGATGGGGGGGCTAGGACTGGTATTGGGTTGGGGGGTTGCTAGGACTGGAAATGGGCTGATGGATGGCTAGGACTGGAAATGGGCTGATGCAGGGACTAGAAGGGAATGGATGCTGGGTGAGGCTGGAACTAGAAGGGAGCTGATGTTGGGGGAGGATTAGAATGGGATGGGGCTGGAAGAGTAAAATGGAGAAGGGAAAAATATTTTGTGTGGGAGGGATAAAAAATCTACAATTGGCCGGGTATTGGGAGAGTAAGTGGGGATTGAGGATGGAGGGGTAAAATTTGAGTGGATGAAATAGGAATGAGGAAAGAGCAAAAGGAGAAAGATTAGTATGTTAAAGCAGATGTAGAGAGAGAATGGAAAAAAATCTAGAAGAGAGAAGAAAGGACAAATGGACAGCAGACGATGGAGAGTTAGCAGAAGACACGAAGAAACCAGAAGAAAGTGGCTGGAGCAATTGCAGCTGAAAAAAATGCACAAAAGGTAGAAAAATATCTCTTTATTTTGAATTTATTAATTGGAATATGTCAGCTCTGGTAAATGTGCATCATTAACATCTGTGCTTTGTTTAGTACAAGAGCAAATTAATGTATAGTTTTATTTCTACAGTGTTGTACATTCCAAGTTTGGCTTTTGGGATTCCCAGTTTAATTATTGTCTTCCTATTTCTAAATTGTGATTACTTGTTTGGTGATGGTCTATGTTCTGCATGTGTAACTGAGCTGAGGTGTTCTGTTTATATAATTCCTATTTGACATTGCCACTTGTTCTCTTTCCCCAATAGGTCATGTATTGTTGTTCTCTGAAATGTATTGGTTTAATATTTGCAGTGTTGCCTTTTGATTGGTAGAGTATGGTGCTTTGTGAGTCCTGGTAGTGCTGTTAGGATACGGCGGGTTTACTATGGGCAGTGTTTGTAGTAGTTCCTAATGTGTCTGGCAGTTGGCACTGGATTATAGTAATGTAGAAATCTTTTAGTCTTTCTTTATCCATACACTCATTAAGAGGCACGTTTACTAAAAGTTAGTATATGGTAACATTATGCAAATATTTATGCAAATGAGGCCCCTTATGCAAATGAGATCCGCACCCCCCTTGGGCCGCCCCTGCTGGGGGCCCACAATTTTTGTTGGCATAGGGCCTCACTCAAGGTAAATCCGGCCCTGCCAGTGACCCTAGAGAAGCTGCAGCTTTTCCTGAACTGCAGCATCTTGCTCATTCTAGTGACTGCTGAGCTTTGGTTTCAAAAGCAAATCTGCCGTATAAGTTAAATAGAAGTCAAAAGGACAAGTTTAAGGACTGGGCAAAATCCCAGCTATACTTCTGAATAAGGTATTGTGTGTACTGTACATCATAATTTTGGACCTTTTTTTTGCCAGATAGGAATGTTAGGCCTTGGGCAAAAGATCCATTGGGGCATGTTCGCTAAAACATGCTAACAGGTAGCGCTGGGTTTACCATGCAGTAAGCAAGCCATGGTAGTTGTTATCATGCACTAAAACCAGTGCAACAAAAATCACCAACTAACCACTTAACGTGCAATGAGTGGAGAATGAGTGGATTAGGAGCGGAGAATGGCTACCGACTGCACATTGCAGCTAGCAGTGAGGTGGCGGTAAGTGCACTTACATTAAAAATACTTGCAAGTTTAGCAAGCTGTGGTACTTCTCACCAAGCTAACTACCAGGGAATAATTCTAAGCAGACTCTTGACACCTAGTGTGGGCCTGTCTCCATCTCATGCTAATAGTTCACCCCTAACCTATGCCACCTGTGAGAACCAGAGGAGAAGGGGTTAACACAGTAACACAAAAAATCATTGAAATGTCTGAATGCTGGAATTGTACTGAGATGCGTACGTGAAGCTTTCAGAGGTGTGTGACATCATATGGAAAAGATGTGAAAACACACTTATCAGTAAATGGTGGCCAGAGAGAGGGTAAAAGGCATTCATGAGAGATAAACATGCCAGCTTAGCATGAAGAAGAACATATGGCCCCCAGTAGCATTGTCAGAACACGGTGAGTTGAAAAGATACATTTCTTGGAAACTGAGGGGTGAGAGAGAACCAAGCAAGAGAAGCAGGTGAAGAACTGAGTGATGGGGGCAGAAGTCAGTTAACAATATAAATCCGACAAGGCCCAGGGTCTCAGAAAAGGTCAGCAGAGAGAGGTACAGATATGAGTAGAATAACATGGCAAATCATACAAGTGGGGCCCCAGACAGCTAGAACAAGAATTAGCTAATTAGAGAAGAATGCCCGAATAGTAAGAATGGTCCTGAGCAAGGTTATATAATGTGTCAGGACCAGATACACAATGAGTTTGTCTCCTGCGCAGTGAAGGCTGTGTGGGGTATGGATTCCCTGAGTTCCCTATGGCCCCAGTATCCCTGTTGTCGTGTCTGAGAGTTTTGTGTGCGTGCTAGTTTGTCTTGTGTATGTCTGATTTCTTGTGTCCAGAAAAGCCTGTCATACATTCTCTCACTCGCTGTTGAGTCAGAAATAAAAGGATCCTTTTGGAAGAAAAATCTGTGAGATAGTTATTACCATGTACGAACGTGTTGTCCTACATAAGGTGAGATTTTATTGAGAAGTGTAAGTCCTCTCTGTGATGTTTCTTTTATTGGGAAGTGATATGTCCTCCCTAAGTGGTTCCACTTTTAGACAGAACAAGGTGTCTGCTTGGGAACTTTCTGGCCCACAGTACAGCTGACCCTTCGCCCGTACACACCTTAGCGCAATTTAGTAAACATGTCCCATTATATCCTGTGATGAGGTCTATAGAATGTTACCCATTCCTCCCCCAAGAATTATCAACAGTCGTCTTTAAGTGAGTCGGGCATGGCTCACAAGGAGAGGTTAAAAACCCAGCAGACTGCAGGAAGGAGATTGGCCAGTGGAGCCAGAAGTCCTTCCAAGACAAGCTGTAGAGAGGAGTTCTGAGGTAGGAACTTTAAATGGAGCTGAAAGAAGGGCTAGGAGAATCAGCCTGTGGAGGTTTAACAAGCTGGGACAGAAGTAAAGCTGTTTTTGTTTTCCCTGAACTGCTGTCTGTTCTGGGTTTTGCTTTGGGGAGGTTTAACAAGCTGAGAAGAAGTGCAGCTGCTTTTCTTTTCCCTGAACTGCTGTCTAGCCTGTGTTGAACAGAAAGCCCCTTCCCACAACACATATCCAAATTGTGCCAGCAAACTGACGGTCAGGCTGGTGGTGGTATTTTAATACATTTTCAAATGTATTTTAAGAAGGAATTATATTATATGCAATAGACATTGAGTAAAAGATGTTTCTGCCTTGATTTTACTGGAGCAAATATTTTAATGAAATTTATCTCTGGAGCAGATAGCATGGAAACTTTGATTTCATGATTTATTTTGTACCTTAAAAAAAGATGCAGCAATGTCATAAATCCAAAAGCTGAACCAGCTTCCATAGGATATATGATTTTACCCTAAGAGGTTTAGAGACAGACATACAGTTGGTAACTGATTTATATAGTTCTAGCATGATTTGTTAAAAATAATGGGCCTGATATTCAAAAGGGCAGGGTGGTCAGTCATGGCACTTAAATATCAGTGGGATATTCAGCAGTATGCAGATAGGAGCTTCTACTGATACACTAATCTGCTCAGTACAATATTCAGCCAGCACTTAACTGGACTTAAGACAGCTTTTCATGTGGCCTAAGTTTCCTGGATAAGAGCCCACTGAAAATCCCACTAACCAGGTAAAGATGGCACTTGCTTAGATCATACTGACACTGCCTTCTCTCTGCCCATGGACCATTCCTGCACTAACCAGATAGTTCTAGGGAAGTCTGCAAGATATTCAGCATCACAGCCTGGATGGTGTGGTCAGCGCCCTTAACCAGACAGCCTCCCATTGGCTGACTGGCTAAGGTTCTGAATATCGGCCCCAATAATACTTAATACTACGGTTACCTTAAGGTCAGGCAACCTGTAATGTTTCAAATAATTTAAGAAAGTATTAAATACAAAGAGGCATGTTTCCTAAATCATGCTAACAGTTAAGGTGGTGTTCACCATGTGCTAAGCATGCTGCACTGACTGCATGGGTTAACACAGTAAAATTCCACGTTAACCATTTAGCGCATGATGGGGTGGGGACTGGGCAGGCTAGGGGCAAAACGCGGGCATTAATGGCACGGGTGAACTTACTGCCTCCTCAAGTGAGTGATGGTGGTACCACATGAAGTGCACGTCCTATTTAGCAGGAAAGACACAGTTCCAACATGGTAACTGCAGAGGGACAGGAGGGCTTGCCCCCAACATTTAGTGTGGACCTCACCACTATTTGGGGGAGGGAGGTTCACACATGCTAACTTAGCACACTTCAGTAAACATGCCCCATAGAGTTGCTAAAAGGTCGATTTGTTTCTTGACTCTGTTCCATCCTCTTCATTTATTCATAAATTATCTTTTCCTTTTTTCAGCTAATGACGCAGTGTACTTTGCGTAACTCAGCTGTTCGAGAGGAATTTCTTTGTACCAGTGATCATCAGATAATTTGGCTTAATACAGTTGCAGTAGAACTTATTGCTCCATATTTCTAAGAATCCTCGGTGTTATAACATTGTGAGGAGTCTTGCTTGGATGCAGCTATACCTGTTACCTAAGCTTTGAGATTCTGTACATGTTTTATATGTGTTTAGGGACCCCTAGAGGTTTTATACCTAAGAGCTGCAGTTTGAGCTTTTCTGGAAATGGATTGAATTTAGATGACTTTCAGGTACAATAGGTATTTTCCTGTCCCCAGAGGGCTTACAATCTAAATTTGTAGCTGATGAGTATTAAAAGTAAGGAGCTCCTCAGGCTGTCTCCTGCATCGTCATAGAAGATTCCAGTTTGTCAGCTTACACCTAGGTTACAATTTTTTTTGCCTGCGGACAGAAAGGTGCAGAACAATCATTCAAAGTCTCCTCCTTGCAAGAGTCTTATCTGGATTTCTGCATCTAGTAACTGTGAGCAATTATTTTTCCCCAACTGGGCAATGATAGGAATTCAGGACTAAACTGTGTGGAGGTATTCCTAACTTAAAAACGGCTAATCAGCTCATGTACAAAGTGTCCCAGGGCTTAGTTGTTGTCTGTTGATAGCTATGGAGTGACTGTAAAACTGGAGAAGAGGTGTGAATGGCCCAAATGTGTTCCATGTTTCTAAACTGGTGAGTTTGCATTCTAAGCTGTATGCAGAAAATGTGCCTCGAGGGGAAATTTCCTGCAGCTTGGGCCTGTAAAACTGCTTTTCTTTGCAAAACTTGCCTTTGTAACCAGATATGGAGGTTTGGACTGGATGTATAGCAGAGTAGCTCATCAGTAGATATATAACAATTCCAGCTAATTGTCAGACTGATCAACCACTAACCATTAAGAAGCCTTGCACTCAAGTTAGGGTATAACTACTACAAGGAGTTGCATAATTGCAAAGTTGGAGAGGAGTCGCTCAAAGCCCTGGATTTCAAAAATACCAACTTAGATAAAATGAGGATAGTAGCTTAGGAAGCGCTGGCAGCACGGGAGGAGGTATTGAAGAGAAAAAAGGTTGCTCATTTGAAACGGAGCAATAGCATGGATAATACGGCATTTTTAAAACTTTTCAATAAATATAGCTCTTCATTATTGGGCTCTCGGGTATGTTTCATTTACAGCGGTGCCCCTGGGGGGTTAGTAGGGCAATCACTGCACACTGCCAGGGTGCAAAATAGCAGCTCTCGACCCTAGCGATAGTAGCGCAGGACTCCCATGAGGCATCAGAGCCACCATTTTGAACCTGGGGCTGGTAAGGAGCAGGAACATCCAGGATTCATTCCTGTCCCCCCCCCCCCAACCCACCAGGGAGATTTCTAAAAATGTTGAGAGGGTTTGAGGGGGTGGGGGGTTCAGATGCCTATTTGGGGGATTTGGTGCTGATCAGGAGGTTGGAAGGTGGGTCAGAATGCTATTCGGGTGATTGGGGGACTTAGAGCTTACTCACAGGTGATCGGGTTGTTATTTTTTTTCTGCAACAGGTCACAGACCCATGCTGAAAGCTACCATGCAGTGAAAACATTAGCCTAGGATTTTTACCACAGCAAGTGCTTATTTCTGGTTTGGGCAGGTTCAGGGTGAGTGTGGGTGTAGTGGCCAATGACTGCTAATGCATGGGATGGTACTGCACACTAACTGTCACAACTGCCGACAGCATGGTTGCACCTACCACCATCTCAAGTCCAGTAGTGCAGCTGCTGCCAAAGTGTCTTTAAAAATAAACAACACATAGACAAATCCCCCTACCTGCTGATACACCCCCCCCCCCCACACACACACACACAAAGAAGCCCCCCCCCCTCCCAGAGCCATTCCCCTCTTGGGCACCACAAGCCTTGAACCAATACTCACCCTTCAAGAGTCCCTCCCAAACAAAAGCCTAATAGCTGTGAGTGTAGCAGAGTCACCCTCCAATGAAATCCCACTAGGAAGGCCCTCATCTATACAGCAGCCCCCCAAAGATACAACCCCTACCCTACCCCATCCCACCCCACCCTCTAATTTCCCTAGTCTCCTTGGTGAAGGGGAAAGAAGTGGTTTCCTCCATTCCTGCCAAGACAACCTCTAGGGGTTAATGCTGCCATTTTGGAAGCATCCAGTCAGGACAGGAGAGGGCAGGGCCCTACCAAGCCATAAATGTGCCCTATGCGAATTGCAAATCTGGCACTGCCCCCAAATGACATCAGACTTATTATTTGCCCCATCCCCCCATGCCCAGCATAGCCCTTCTGCCCCTACCCCCCATGCCCAGCATCTCCCCATCTTACCCCACCTCCTCATGTTCAGCTGGCTCCCCGCTTGCTGCCCGCCCAGCCTATTCTTGTTCCACTGCCGCTTTTCCTATTCCCTTGGCGGTGACAGTCGCGGTGGCAGCAGCAGACCTCCTCCAGTTTTAAAAAAATCCGTGTCTTTCTGACTCTTTGCTTGCATGGCTGATCTGATCCCTCCCTCCTCTGACATATGCCCCCTATTGTTTTGCACCCTGTGCAGCCGCACTGCTCGCACAGGTCTAGGTACAGCGCTGAGAGAGGGGACTGCTTCTGCCTCTTTCACTGAGGACAAGCAGGTTATGGTTCAAGGCTGATGCTGTTCAAGAAAGGATGTTGAAGAGAAAAGGGATCAGTTCTAGGGAGGGTCTTCTGTGTGTGGGGGACCAACTCGGGGGGGGGGGGGTGAGGCCATTTCAGTCGCCACTGTGGCTTTTTTTTCCCTATTCTGATGTCCAGGCAGGTAGCGCAGATACTCCAATGCTACCTGCCAAGGCGATAAGTGTCTGCTGTGCTGGGCACACGCCCTGCATTTATCATGGAGGCTTTGCACTTATAAAACATGTAGTAAGTGCAAAACCTTACCATACTTTACTAAACATGCCTCTGTCTCCAGGAACATCTGCATATAAGTCATATAAATGTAGGTGCAATCTTTTTGTATGCCTATTTAGGCAGCCCCACAATTTTATAAAAGTCTTTTTTCCCTCTTTTTATTATTATTCAAAAACACCATACTTCCATTCCACAATAATTCCGCTAGCAACAATAAACATTCAACATTTTGTAAAGGTGTATGCTACATAAGAAAATAATTAATGCTTCTTCTTTTATCACCCCTCAATATCTTAAGGGTCATTCTCTAATCTACTTCAATTATTCCTTCCTATACCCCTTTCCCCACCCTCCAGCCTCCTACTTCCACCCTAACTGTTTGCCATGACTTATAAAGAAACAGGAGGTCAACCTAAGTACAATTATAATTCGCAACTACTCATATTGGTAAAATAGGAATCACAAAAGCTTCCCATGTTATCTCTCAGCTCATGGGTCAACTTTCCCATCCTAAAATCATCCCATGCTTTCATTAACCACTCTGCTATCATAGGAGAAGTGTCCCTTTTCCAGGAACTAGCAGCTGCACATCTGGCTGCCAATAACAAGTATTCCCCCAGTGCAAAATCTCTAGATCCTTCACTGATGTCCAGAAGGATCCACTTTAAGGCACATCCACACTATGGGGTATGTTTACTAAACCGGGCTAACGGTTAACCCGGGCTACCTGCCACTAGGTCCCATATTATTCAATGGGACCTAGTTGCAGATAGCCCGGGTTAACCGTTAGCCCGGTTTAGTAAACATACCCCTATGTGTTCAAAATCCCCTCACTCCCCACAGTCTCAATTAACTGAGGTCTACATGGTTGATCTGTTTATATATTGCACTTGGAGTAGCACATGCCCTCATAAGTATCCTTATTTGGGTATTCACAAAGAGGCAGATTCCACAAAATCCACATCCAGTCCGCGGACACGTTTAAATCAGAAATGGGCCCGATTCCATGCCAATTCTGCATCCGTGGGTATAGACGCGCATGTGTTTATGGAATCAGCATATAGACGTTTCTGGCATGACACATTCAACATGCTGTTCAGCCGACCCGTGCACATATCCAGCGCGAGGCATGCACATGGGTGCAGACATGGGCCATAGAGTGGAGAAACCTGTCCCTTCTAATATTACGGAATATGGGTAAATGCTGCAATCTTTAGGATGTCCCCGTGCTCACCATATTCTGTACAGTTGAATATTTCTGATCCTGTCTATCTCCATCATAGATGCCTCTGACGGACACGCCTCCTCGGTTAAAACATGCATCTCCTAAACTGCTCTTCTCACTGACAGTGTTGTGCTAATGCAAACTAGACATAAATACTGATGATACATAAATGCTGATGCAAACTAGACTATGTATACCAATCTGTTTCATGCCCAGAACACTGCAAAGTAATCTCAGGGCACTCTAAGATATAATAAGATCAAGTAGATATTAACATGCTTGTCATGACAAACAATGCATTCAAACATACATTACAGTATAACAACTCCTCATTATTCTTGCATTGGGCATCTTTAAAAACACTCTTTAAAATGCTAAGTATGAACCTTTACCAACCTCACAAAAACCTAAACTAACTTTGCAATTGCCCAAAGGGTGCATTGTTTTGCTGAGCCACATAAATATGCTCTTCTAATGCCTATGGCTGTCTGGCTATGGCATCTGTTTCCCATGTATTTGGGTACAGGCATTTCTCAGAGCAGCTCCCTACACGTGACTACACCTGTCCCAAACAATGTCCATGCTCTATCCTGGCTTATGTTGGTCTATATATCTTCTATCTGTGGGACAACTTTGCCTGCCTTCCCACAGTCTGCTTTGTGGCACTGCTCCCCTGGTCAGGCCTGTGTGGGCATGGGAAAGGGGATACCTGTGCCATCATACCAAGTAGCCAGTCTCCAGATGTATCACTACCCTCACAGCTTGCATAGAGCCTGGACTGGGTAAGGATGTAAGGCCACATGGCACAATCTGAGGAATATTGGCACAACAGTTGTCAGGTCTCCCAGTGCCTAGCACAGCTGCTGTATGGCTTCAGGACCGTACCTAGCCTTGTGCGAGCAGTGCAGCCACACAGGGCGCAAAGGCTTAAGGGGCACATTTTGGCTGTCTGCCGTTGCCTGCCGCTGCCACTTTTTCTTCTCTCAGCGATGGCAGGCAACGGCAGATAGCAGAAATGTGCCCCTTAAACCTTCTCGCGGCACGCTAAGCAGGTCTGGTCCCTCCGGGATGGACCAGATCTACTTAGCGTGCCGGCAACTTGCACATCGCCTTCTCTCCCACCCCCATAAAGTAGCTAGATGGAGGTACGGGGGGCACTTGCCCAATGTGCAAGTCGCACAGGGCACATTTCATGATTGGTACGGCCCTGTATGGCTGCACTATCACAGTGGCACCTGGTGTCAGTGCAGTCATCTGTTATATCCAGGTACTGGCCAGGAATTTATGTCCCCCCTAAATTGCAGATCAGTACACATCTACCCATGCAATCCTCAAACTACACACACACCCTCTCACTTGCAGGGACGAATTGTAGAACACAGCAGAAAATTTTCTAAGTACTGGCATTATTCCATGTCTCCTGAAGGAATAATGGGCACGTCTGCGGGAAAGTTGGAAAATGTACACGGGCCTTTCCTGAATATGTTATACACTTCACTAAAGCAAACGATGCCCGCATTCTGCCCCTCCCGGGCACGTTCTGACATCCCCGTGCAAGTGAGATAAACATGCGCAGGCCAGGGATACATCTGTAGACTTTTTGGCACATCTCTGGCACACGTACAAACCCTTATTCAGGTTCTGGAATGACCACCTAAGGTTAAAGACATCAAGCATGCAAAAGCATACTCCCATATATCCTGCCAAAAGTCATCCTCCTGACCACTAGTATTCTCTTCCATCTCCTAATAATGGTACTTCCCAAATTGCTCTACTTCTTTCAAGGACTTATACAAGTGGGAAATCAGCTGCTGCATCCCAGCATTGGTAAAAAATATTAGTTCCCACTGCCATGGGAGCAGTACCCAATGTTTCTTGTGTTCATATCTAGTAACAAAATGAAAATACCTGTAATAACTTAGAGGCCAATTCTATTCTGGCCGTCCAGCCCCTGTGCGTCCCCTCAGAATCAGGGTGTATAGCGGTAGACCTGATTCTGATCCCACGTGGGCTAGATGTGCCCATAGGATCAGAATCGGGTCTACCAGCCTGGACGAGCAGGCTGGGCCCCAATTCTGATGGGCCGCATGCCCAGCAGATGCCCAGCAGATCCCCAGCTAACTCAGCCAGGCTCCTGAATGGAGCTGCAGTGCCATTGCATTCCATCGCCATGGCACCATGACTCCATTCAGGAGCCACGATCACCGGCCGCAAGACCCAACATCCTTTTCCCACAGCCCAACCTCCTGATCCAGCTTCCCATGACTAGGGTCAGGCTGCGGGGATCCTCCTGCACCCCCTCACCTCATCGCCGCCCTCCGGTCCCTGCATCCCTCGTCTACGTGGCAAATCCCAGACATACAGGGCTGACTTCAGAATCAGCCCTGTACGTCCGGGGTCATGGCCCACCCATGGCCTCGCTCCGCCTCCAGTCCACCCTCTCCTACCCCCATCTAAGGTTCCCCCTACCACAGCGCCATTCATATAGGAAGCCTTTGCACCAGGAGCAGCAGGGAGACAAATAGCAGGGATGTACATTCAGGCAGGACGTACATCACCGCTATTCATGGCACAGAATGACCCTCTTAGTGTCTTTCCCCTTTCACACAAAAATAGGATCCTCAATAAATGAAGGGAAGCATGGAGAACCCAGTTTCCACCTATTTGTCTTCTATACCCTCTTGTCCATATCCCATATATGTAAAAGCACAAGCTGATAGAGGAGTGTGTGGAGTAAGATATGATAGTGACTTTGGCAGATTATACATCATTTACCAAACCTTCCACAGCAGCCACAAGAATGGATGGCTTAACACTCTGGACCATGTCTTACCATCTTGGAGGAACAGAAAAGCTGCAGGGAGTAAGGGCTTTAACCATACTGGTTCTAACTGAGCCCAAATCAATATATCTGTTTCTGCTGTCCAAAAATAGAAAGCCAAGAGGCATGCACTCCAATACGATATCATCAAATTTGGAAGTCCTCCCCCTCTACTGCTTTGGGTCCAGCAAGAGTTGCAAACAATATACTTGGTCTTTTTCAATGGCAAATATATATTGCAAGGAGCTGCTATATCCTGGAAAACAAGGGATCACATTTGAAAGTTGCATAAAAAGAAACAAAATCTGGAAAAGAATTAACATCTTATTGATGTTAACCCATCCTGTTCAAGATACTGACATATCCTCCTACAACTGTGTTTATTCTCTGTATCAACTTATCGTAATTCAGTATGACAAACGTGATAAATCACTTGGGATAACCATTCCTAAATACTTAAACTGCTGAACCACTGGAAATCCCATCGCACTCCTACCTAATCTGGATCTTCTACCTGAGACTTCCATGGCATTAGTACAGACTTCGGCCAGTTAATCATGAACCCTGATATGTGTCCAAACTTCCCAAATATCCCTCTATCCAAGGGAAGGAAGCAACTGGATTTTTAACATTGCTTAACGCATCATCTGTATATAAAGAAATAAGAATATACAGTATGAACATAACATTTGCCATTTTGGGTCAGACCAAAGGTCCATCAAGAACAATATCTTGTGTTCCACAATAACCAATACCTGTCTGGATTTAAAAAGGTAAAGAGATACCATGCAGTTTATCCCAGGGATAAGAAGTGGATTTCCCTCAATCCACTTTGATAATGGTTTATGAGGTTTTCCCCAGGAACTTGTCCAAACTTTTTTAAATCCAGGTACATTAACAGCTTTTACTACATCCAATGACAATGAATTCCAGAGTTTAATTCCATGTAGAGTGAACAAATATTTCCTCCAATTAGTTTTAACTTCACTACTTAGTAGCTTCGTTGTGTATCCCCTAGCTTTTACACTTTTCGAAGGAATAAACAACTGATTCATGTTTACTCATTCCACTCCAATCATTATTTTATAGATCTTTACCATATCTCCCCTCAGTTGTCTCTTCTCTGAGCAAATAGCCCTAACCTTTTAAACCTTTCCTTATAAGGGTATCCTTCCCTTTAGCATTTTGGTTGCCCTTCTGTCTACCTTTTCTAATTCTGTTCTGCTCTATCTTTTTTTTTTTTGGCTGCTGCAACCAGAACAGCACACATATACTGAAGACACAGTGGCATCATGGAATGATACAGAGGCAATACAATATCCTGGGTTTTATTCTCCATTCCTTTCCTTATAATTCCTACCATTCTATTCGCTTTTTTAGCTGCCACTGCACACTACACCGTGACCCCTAGATCTTTTTCCTAACATGAAACCTTGCATTGTGCAGCTATAGTTTGGGATGTTCTTCCCTAAGTGCATGAATTTACACTTACTCACATTAAGCTGCTTGTTTAGTAAAGTGTCATGTTTGCACTTATTGGGTGTTATGTGCAAAAATTAATGTGCAGTAACTGCAAAGTCTCTGCAGTAACCGCAGTGGGCATCCCCAGCATCTGCTCTGCATTTACTCACAAGGCAGGGAATGTGGACCCAAGCAGAGAGAGAAACTGGAATAAAAGTGCCATGCAGCAGTGCATGGACCACTCCTGAGCCTCAAGCCCTGCCCCCCCCCCCCCGCCCGCCCCAAGCATCCGATCCCTCCATGCCTTATATCATGGTTTATCTGCTGCGACTTCTCTTCTTATCTATCCCAGTGCTCTTTTAGTGTTTGTTCTGGTGGATCCTCCTCTACTGCTAACCTGCTCTAGGTTGGTGTACCCAAGGATCTGTCTTGGACCACTCCTTTTCTCTCTCTATGCCTACTCCCTTGGTGCACTCATCTTTTCCCATGGCTTTCAGTACCATCTTTACACTGATGACTCCCAGATCTACCACTCTTCTCCTGAAAACTCTACAGCAATCCTGGTCAGGATCTCTGCCTGCTTTTCTGATATTGTTGCTTGGTCTCACTGCCACTTGAAAATTAACATTGCCAAAACTGAGCTTCTTATTTTTCCCCCTAAAACCTCCTCTCCTCTTCCTCCTTTCTCAGTCTCTGTGGCTAATTCTCTACTCCTCCCTAATTCTTCTGCTCACAATCTTGGGGTCGTCTTTGACTCCTCTCTCTCCTTCTCCACACATATCCAACTGATAGCTAAAATCTGCCATTTTTTTCTCTACAACATCAACAAAATTCACCCATTCCTTTCTGAACACACCTTTAAGACAATTAACCACTCCTTAGTCACTTTAGTCACCTCCCGTCTACACTATTGTAACCTACTCTTTGCTGGTCTCCCTCTGAATTATCTCTCTCCCCTTATGAACATAAGAACATAAGATATGCCATACTGGATCAGACCAAGGTCCATCAAGCCCAGTATCCTGTTTCCAAAAGTAGCCAATCTAGGTCACAAGTCCCTAGCACTTTCCCCAAAAGACAAAGGTTCCACAATGCAGTGATATCCCAGGTCCCTTTTAATAATGGTTTATGGACCTTTCCTCCAGGAACTTGTCCAACCATTTTTAAACCCAGCTATGCTAACAGCTTTTACAATATCCTCCGGTAACAAATTCCAGAGTTTGATTACACGTTGAGTGAAAAATATTTTCTTTTATTAGTCTTAAATAGGGTACCCTGTAGCTTCATTGCATGTCTCCCAGTCTTTCTATATTCTGATGACGTAAACAATCCATCTACGTTTACCCGTTCCACTCCATTAATTAATTTATAGACCTCTATCATATCTCCCCTCAGCCGTCTCTTTTCCAGGTTAAAGAGCCCTAACCTTTTTAGCCTCTCTTCATAGGTGTATCCTTCCATCCCCTTTACCATTTTGGTGGCTCTTCTCTGTAACTTTTCTAATAACGCTATATCCTTTTTGACATACGGTGACCAGAATAGCACACAATATTCAAAGTGCGGTCGCGTTTTGGAATGATACAGAGGCATTATAATATCCTTTGTTTTATTTTCCATTCCTTTCCTTATGATACCTAACAAACAATTTTCTCTCTTGGCCACCGCTGCAAACTGGGCGGAGGGTTTTTAACATGTTATCCACGATGATCCTAAATCTTTTTTTTGGGTGGTGGTTCCTAATGTGGAACCTTGCATCGTGTAACCATAGTTTGGGTTGTTCTTTCCTAGGTGCATAATGTTGCATTTGTCCACATTACTTTACTTTACTTTACTTTACTACACACTTGATAGACCGCTTACGTCAAAAACATTAAAGCGGTGTACAAATAAAAATAAAAAGGCAGCACTGCAAACTACGGAAAAAGGAACGCCAAAAATAATAGGAAAGAAAGAAAAGAATAGCAAAACTTTACAAACAATAAGCAATAGTCAACAACCAAACACAGGTAAAGGACAATAAACAAAACCAGCAAAACAGACAAGGGGGTAACAGGACCAAACTAAGGTAAGACAAGACAACAACCTGGGAAAGCATCATGGAGGGCAAACAGGGGGGAGATCAAACACTTTCTGAAACAGATGGGTTTTAAGTGAGGATTTGAACTGCGAATAGGAGGCTTCTAAACGGAGGGACGGGGGCAGGGCATTCCATAACCGGGGTACAAGAAAGAAAAAGGCAGCGTGGCGGGTTTTTTCCAGATGTGCGTGAGACAGGGATGGTAATTTCATCTGCCATTTGGATGCCCAGTCTTCCAATTTATCAAAATCCTCTTGCAATTTTCCACAATCCTCATGGGTTTTAACAACTTTAAATAGTTGTTTAATACTCTGCTGCGTGGCTAATCTTCCGCCAGCTTCATCATGCTCATATTACCCCTCTTCTCAAGTCTCTTCATTGGCTTCCTATCCATTTCCACATCCAGTTCAAACTTCTACTGCTGACCATAAGTGCATTCACTCTGCAGCTCCTCACTACCTTTCCTCTCTTATCTCTCCTTACAGCCCTCCTTGGGAACTCCGCTCTTCTAGCAAATCCCTTCTATCTGTGCCCTTCTCTTCTATTGCTAACTCCAGACTTTGCTCCTTTCACCTTCCTGCTCCTTATGCCTGGAACAAACTATCTGAGTCTGTATGTCAGGAGCCTTCTCTGACCCTTCACTGCCGCTGTTCAGTACAGTGGCTGCAGAGAGTACAGCTTTTTACTCAATCATGTCCTTTGGACCACATTATCCCTTACCCTTGGCTGATGATATTTTACCGGATTAAGTTTAAGTTTCTCTGACTCACCTTTAAGGTATATTATCTCAGTTGTTCAAGTTATTTAGCAGACTTGTTGGTACCTTATATGCCAGCAAGGCCTTCTAGGTTGCAAACCCAGAGTCGTCTGGTGCTCCCAATAGTTTCATCTGCATGATTAGACGCTACGTGATGGGAGCATTTTTTTTTAACCCCTGGGTTATGGAATTCTATCCCAGAGTTTGTTCAGCAGGCGGAATCCTTGAAAGCCTTTAAGAAGCTGTTAAGACATATTTCTTTGAGCGAGCATTTGGGGTAATGTAGACAGTATGGGCCTGGTAGAGCTCCTATCTGGGCTGTTTTTTCAGTTTGCACTGCTCATGTTTCTTTGTTTGCTGTTTGTTTTGTGTTAGTTTGTCTTGTGTTACTTTGTCATTTTGCGGGGGCTTGGGTTTTAATTGTATGGGGATTTTATTCTCTGTAACCGCTTTGATGTGTCCATCTAATGGTGGGTTATCAAATTTGTAATAAACCATAAACCATCCAGCATCAGGCTCCACACAAGCATATGATCCCTCCAGCACTGGACCCCCACTCTGAGCCTGCAATCCCTTGAGTATCTGATTCCCCCTGCATCTAATCCCTCCAGCATCCAAACCTATGAGCATCTGATCCCTCTCTCCAAGAATACCCTCCCAGCAGCAGTTTTCCTCTGAGGAATACCTTCCACCCCTGACCAACCTTTGAGTTCTGAGTACCCAATACTCCTGTAGAACCTCTGCCTCAAGGCTTTACACCTGGAAAAAGCTTTATTAAATTACTCACATTGAGGACAGCTTCTAAAGCAATTTCCATGTGCAAGAAACATTTTATCTCTATAAACTGACTGAACATTATTTCCTCTTTACAACCAAAAATACATGCATGGTGCAACAATGAGCTAACTTTTGCCTTTCTTCTGAAGCTGATATAATAAGGTGTGCTAAGCAGTACGCATCACTAAGTGCTGGAGTGTGAACCCATTTTTGTGTGTGCAGCTTAGCGACAGGATCGGTGCAAGATGAAGCACCCTAGGAGAACCTCATCTGTTGTGTCCCCTCCCCTCTCTAGCCCCTTTGCTGCTGCTGCTGCTGCCCCCTCTCTGAGACCTGCAGTGACGGCAATGGCCTCAAACAACCCCACTGCGCTTACCTTAAAACTTCAGTGCTATGAGGCTGTTTGGCTTCTGCCCCCACTAAGGCCCTTTTTTAAAAACGGATTGGTTTTAGTGTCTTTTGGGTTATTTAAGTTTGAAAATTCTCTTAATAGCCTCAGCTTGGTTGTGCTGTCAATCACAGTTGGGTCAGTGGGAATGCTGGTTTAAAGGGTTGCCTGCTGCCCCATCGCATTGTTTGGTGTGAAGGAGGTATTTGCAGTAGCAGTGAGGGGGTAAATTTTCTGGTATTCATGCTGCTGGCTGTGTGGCAGCATTTTTAAAGTAAAATTAGGTTTGTTTTAGAGTTGTCTACTTGTCTGAATTTATTTATTTATTTAACTGTGTTTATATACCACTGATTCTATGAGTCAGAGCAGTTTACATGATAACAACATAGCCAACATGGCTTTATGTAGAACATAGAATGTAAGTGTTAGTGGGGAACCATAAAATTATGTGCAAGGGATCAACTATGGTACAAATTAATTTCTATAAGTACATCAGGAACATATTAACATGCCGGGGGGGGGGGGGAGGAGAAGGGGAAGGGGCAGGAAAGGTGAAGTTGGAGAGGTAAAGGAGGAGGGGGGAACGGGATATTTTGGAAAGTGTGGCAGTGCACTGGGTGGTTAAGTTTCGCTGTTGGCGAAGCACTTGATGAAAAGGAATATTTAGAGGTTCTTTTTGAAGGCCATTATGTCCTTTGTGGCATGGAGGTTGTCTGGGATCACATTCCATAGGGTCTTTGCAAAAAGAGAGAAGGCTCTCTTTGATGTTGTGCAGTTGGTCTTGGTGTTTAGTGCTGGTATACATAGTGTGTTGAGGGAGCCAGGTCTTCTGTTTCTGTTGTCTGGTGTCTTCTGAATCAGGGATTGTAGGTGGACAGCAGATAGATCATGTGTGAATTTGAAAATTGTGAGAATGGACTTGTATTTGATCCTTTCAGCAATGAGTAACCAGTGCAGCTGTTTGGGAAGAGGAGTGATGTGTTCAGCTGTAGAGGTGTTGCAGAGAACGTGTGCCGCTGTGTTCAGGGCTACCTGTAGTGGATGAATTGTGGATTTTGGTAGGCCTTGAAAGATGAGGTTATAATAATCAATGTGTGGGAAAATCAGTGCTTGAAGAATTGTGTGAAATCATGAGAGCCCGGGATTGGTCTGAGGTATTGTACTGTCTTGAGTTGTGGTATGATTGATGTGGGTTGACAGGGAGAGACGTTGATCTATGGTGACTCCTAGGTAGCAACCTCAGGTTTTAGCTGTAATTGCTTCCCAACGATGGTTATCGAGGCAGGTGGGGTGAAGCTGTTGTCCTTGGTGATGTATAGGATGTCTGACTTGTTGTGGTTTATTGCCAAGTTGTATTCTGCCAGCCATTGGGTGATGGAGGTGAAGCATTTCTTGATGTGGGTAATTGTGGGTTTGATAGTGCTGATGGAAGTGTATACCTTCACATCGTCTGCATAAATGTGATGTAGTATGCTGTGTGACGAATGATTCTACAGATTGTCTGTAGAAAGATATTAAATAGTAGAGAGAATAGGGCAGATCCCTGAGAGACTCCCTGGTGTTGGGTATCTGGAGTTGATCTTTCAGTGCCTACCTTTATTTGGAGTTGGAGATTCAAGACGCAGGATCAGAACCAGTTGAGCATGGTGCCTCTTAGTCCGATAGTTTGGAATCATTGGATGATCAAGTTTTGTGGAACAGAGTCAAAGGCTGCCTTGATGTCGAGGAAGATTAGGATAAAGCCTTTGTTAGGCTTGTTGATACCCTTTATTAGGTTGTCCATTAGGGCAGCCATGAGGGATTTGACTCCATGATGTGGTCTGAAGCCACATTGTTTGGGGTCTTACCTTCTGGTGAAGGTGATAGTATGTCTCTCTTTTTATTTTATGAGCAGGAGCAGTACTTAGCCCACTTCAGAAGCCGCTGCCTAGTATAGTTACATTTCCAGTGCACTGTGTTTGTATGTAGTCTGAAACAGGAAATCCTGCCTCTAAGCCCTTTCTCCACCCAGCCAACTCTCTGCAAAAGATCTTGTCCACTGCAGCTCCAGAAAACATGGCAAAGAACGAACACCAACAATAAAATGTTTGATGAAACTTCTCCTCTTCCTTTACCTATGTTTTCTCTTGTTATGCTTCCATTTTTGCTTGTTGTGAAAGTGGGCATCTTAGCCAGAGCTGTGCTTGCAAAGGACACTGAACACACATATGGGGAGAAAAGGTTAGTTGATATTTCAAGTTTTCTATGTGATGCCCTTGCCTGAGTTCCTTTAATTCATTCCTTCCAAGTACTCTAAATACATACTGGTCCTAACCATAAGGTTCCTATGGGTTGTTAATCACTCAAACTGCTGAACAGCAATTATGTAAACATGCTTTCACATAGCTCCCGCATTCCTGAATTTATAAGGGGAGGAGGGGGATAAATAATTACCTGCTAGTAATACTTTAATGGCATTAAAGTTTAGCATGTCTGGCCCCAGGGCAATGGTGCTTCCCATTCAAGTGAGACCTTTCAAAGATACAGGTGCTCTTTTTTCTTTCTTTTCATTAAGAAAGATAAGAGCTTTTTTGCCACTTAATAGAGCAGAAGGATCTCCAATGTCTTCTTCATTCTCCAATTTTTAACAGACTTAATTATTGTAACTCATTATTGACTGTGGACGAGGGGGATAGAGTTAAAAAGACTTCAAATGGTCCAGAATATGGCAGTGAGGCTTCTTTACAGTGTAAATAATTATTCTCATATAACTTCATTTCTGCAGGAACAACACTGGTTACTTATAGTTTACAGAATACAGTTCAAAATTATTCTTTTGATCTAGCATGCATTCATTTCCAATCAACAACAATATTTAGCTACTCTATTAACGCCACATGTATCCATCCGTCCTATCTGATTGTCACACCTTTCAGTTCTGGGTCTCCCAACCTCACAGGCAATACAAAATTAGACCACTTGTTTATTTTTATTTATTTAGCAAGTATTTGTAGCCCGCTCCTTCCAGCGATCAGAAGCGGGTAGGATTACTATTGTGAAACTGCCGAATCAAGGCAGGTACAAATTTTGTTTACATACAGATTGTCAGAAAAGCACATCATACAGAGTTAACACTTCTTAGCTATGGGGGAGTTCATTTACATATATACATAAATACATATATACAGGATAATCTTCTTGGACTGTCGAATCAAGGCAGGTACAAATTTTGCTTACATACAGATTGTCAGAAAAGCACATCATACAGAGTTAACACTTCTTAGCTATGGGGGAGTTCATTTACAGATATACATAAATACATATATACAGGATAATCTTCTTGGGCACAGTGGTCAGGGGCTGCTCCATCTGTGGGTTTAGTTCAGGTTGAAATGTGATTGGAAAATGTGCGTTTTGAGTTTCTTTCTGAAGTCTAGAAGGTCATTGCTAGCTCGTAGTTCTGGTGGGAGTTGGTTCCACAGTGTTGGCGCCACATATGAGAAAGCCCTGTGGCTGGTGTTAGTTTTGGCAGATCTTATATCTGTTGGAGTGTGAAGGATGTTGGAATTGTGGGTTCTTCTGTTTCGGGTAGGAGGTTGCAATCTTACTAGGTTGTTGAGGAAGGAAGGTGCTAAGTTGTGGATGAGTTTGAAGGTGGTTGTTAGTATTTTGTATTTTGTGCGAGCTGTTATGGGTAGCCAGTGTAATTGAATTAGCACTGGTGTGATGTGGTCACTTAGATTTTTCTTCATTATGACCCTGGCAGCTACATTTTGTGCCATTTGTAATATGTTTAGGGTTTTTTTAGGTAAACCTTGTAGGATGGCGTTGCAGTAGTCAAAATGTGGCATGATGAGTGCTTGGGCCACTGTTCTGAAGTCTTGGGGATCAATAATATTCCGAATGGGTTGGAGCACTCTAAGCTTGTGGAAAACTGCTCTGTTGGTCTTTCGGAGGTGTTTTTCCATCTCTAGGTCACAGTCAAATGTGACTCCTAGATACTTTATTTCTTTTTTTGTTTGGTAAGTGTTGTTACATAGTGTTATTGATGTGGGAGGGTCAAAATTCGGTTCTTTGGAGATATACATTACTTCGGTTTTTTTGTGATTAATTGACATGCTACTTTGTTGTAACCAGTCTTGCATCTCTCCGATACATGTCTCCAGTGGGTTGTAGTCTGGGTTTTTAGTGTCTAGTTGTGTGTATAGCATGATATCATCGGCATAGATGTGGTAATTAATTTCGTGCCGTGAGAAAATTTTGCATAGTGGCTGCATATATATGTTAAACAGAAGTGCTGTGAGAGCAGAGCCTTGGGGGATTCCCTGTGTTTGTGAGAAAGATTCTGCTCTTTCTCCGTTGAATTGAACCTGTTGTGTTCGATTTGAGATGTAGGATGAGAACCATTTTAGTGGGGTTCCTGTTATTCCTATTGATTTTATCCTATTTATGAGGGTCCCATGATTAACTGTATCAAAGGCAGCTGAGATGTCAATGAATACTTGTGGGTCCTTTCTCTTATTTAGGTCGTCTCTGGTGGAAAAATCTTCCTCCCAATATTCTTGTAATTTGTATTAGAATTTACCATGATGTTTCCTTTTTGTTTAGATTTGTCACCTTGATGTCCCATGAAAGGTGATTCATCAAATTAATAAACAAATCATAAGCATAAACATAGGCTGGTTGCAATTCCAATGTCTCTGGGTCTTTAACCCCTGAACTTTTAAGTTCAAATCATTTTAATTAACAAAGAATACAAAAATGTCTTCTCGACATGCAGGTACATGATTGAAGAACAATCTAACATATTTTATGAACATTTTACTTTTCTCCCAACCTTCCCCTCTTCCAACTCACCCTATCCTATCCCATTACAACAAGAACCAACTCCCCTACCCCAAACCTTATCCCCCAGCCTAGTAAAAAACAACCCTCCTTAGAAAGATGAAGAATGAAGACAAAGAAGTATGCCAGAAGAAGAAGTTCCCCACAAACTCCTGGGGCATCTAAAGAGTCAACAATTAATTTTGCGCTCTGGGCATAAGAGATTGAATATGGTCAAGTTGGCATGCCTTCACTGAAGAGGACCTCTAGAAGCCAGTCTTTCCATTAACATCAGATTATGGAAAGAGTTCCTCTATTCTCAAAAAGATGGGAGCTATGGATCTGTCTAATGTTTCAGGATACATTGTTTCATCATCAAGCGAGACTTCCTCATCAAAAGCTGAGCAGCTTGGCCCTGTTCATTCAAGCTCTTAACATTAGTACAATCCCGAGGATAAGTTCATGTCTTGATAGATTAGCCCACCCAGGTACACCTGAATACTGTCCCAAAAAGCGCAGTGACCAGCACACTCCCAAAATATGTTGCCCAAATGGGTCAGGGCCACAAAGCATCGCATGCGCTTATCTGAAGCAGCATATCCAAAGCAGAATAGACATCTCGCTATGCTTATATAACCCCTCTTCTCAAGTCACTTCATTGGCTCCCTATCTGTTTCCATATCCTGACACATACACAGAATACAACTGCCCACGCGCTCACAGGCGAGGAGGAGGAGCCCTGATAATCGCAAGGAGCAGCCTAAGATTCAAACCATGAAGTACCTCAGACACCCAACACTGTAACACCATCTCGATTGAGAACAAACACATGGCCCTATGTCTCACATACAGAGCGCCCCGCGCACCGCCTGAAGAACTTGCATCAACCATCAAAGCAATCTGCGCAATTGACTCCAGCCACAAACCCACACTAGTGCTCGGAGACTTCAACCTCAAATCCACTAACACCAAAGATGCAGAAGCATTTCTCCAAGCAATGAGTGCGCTACAATTCACACAAATAGTCAACTCTCCGACACACAGACACGGATCATCACCAGATCTCATCTTTGCACCCAACAGCCTAACCTCAAGAGGCCTAATTTCAACACCCACTATGACACCAGTACCATGGTCCGACCACCACATAATTAGTGTAAACATTGTACCACAGGAAGGGAAGCTAGACAAATATCCGGACAACACATCCACTCAAAGAAGATTCAAAAGCTTCGACAAAGACCAGTTCCTACAGAACACATTACAACACCTAAGCCCTGAGACAGATAACCTAGAAGCACAAATCACCAACTGGAACTACACTATATACAATGCTGCCAAAGCAACAGACTATAGACACACGACACTCCGCTGCAACAAACTACAACATAAGCCATGGTATTCAAAAGCCATAAGAAAAGAAAAGACGAACCTAAGAAAAGCTGAACGGAGATGGAGAAAGAACAAATCCACAAAGACTCAGCAACTATATCTAAAAAAACAAAAACAATACAACAAATACATCAACCAAACGAAAACAGAATACCACACCAACATTATACGTAACTCCAACAACAAACCTAGAGAACTATTCGAAATTGTGAAAGCCCTTACCAAGGATCAAACTTCAGAAGACAAAGTGCAAATAGACCCACAAAAATTTGCGGACCACCTCCAGGAAAAATTCCACTCCGAAGAACAAATAATACCTAGCCCAGCCTCAGAGTCTGTGAAACTCCCTAATACCTGGGGAACATTCAACACCCCTTCCACAGATCAACTCTCTCACATCATCACAGCAATCAAGACCAGCACAGCGCCCACGGATCCTTGCCCAGTGTCCTGGATCAAGGCTACCAAGTCAAACTTCATCCAAACCATACACAAAATGGTACACGCCTCACTAACACAAGGGAGCATGCCAAATCAACTGAAACTCGCCACCGTAAGACCCATCCCAAAGAAAGCAGCACTCGACAAGAACAATCCAGCAGCATACAGACCCATCTCCAGCATCCCCTTCTTAGAAAAAATAATCGAAAAAACAGTACAGCACCAACTACAAGATCACATAGACATCCATGCTCCCCTGGATAACAACCAACACGGGTTCCGCCCAACCACGGGGTAGAAACACTACTAATATACCTCTTCGACAGTGTCCTCCGCACAATAGACAACTCTAAGAAAGGAATCCTAATGATCTTCATAGATATCACATCGGCATTTGACACAGTTGACCACAAAACTCTACTGGATAGACTTCAGAACATCGGTCTACATGGTTCCACCCTCAAATGGTTCCATTCGTACCTAACCAACAGACAAATACAGGTCAAGGTAGGCCACAATACCTCCCGACCAATAAGAGTATCTCAAGGAGTGCCTCAAGGCTTCACCCTTTCAGCACTGTTATTCAACATCTACATCCAGCCAATATGCAACATTATGAAAGAGCACAACATACAATATACAATCTATGCAGACGATATCATGATTTATACACCCATCTCAGTCAATAACCCGGACTTCTCCAAAATAACAAACTGCCTCACTCATATGTCAAACTGGCTGCAAAAAAACAACCTCTCAATAAACTACAGTAAGACAGAAGCACTGATCATCACGCGAAACCCGGACTTCATCCCACCACCCAACATCAAGATAAAAGATGTCCTCATACCTATAAAATCAGAAGTAAAGTATCTCGGAGTTACACTGGACAAAGAACTGAACCTCCAAGCACATATAAGCAGAACAACCAAAAGTGCATATTACAGAATGCGACTCATCAGGAGACTTAAACCCCTCCTCGCTCCAGAGCACTTTCGCACTGTATGCCAAGCTCTAATAACCTCACTACTAGACTTCTGCAATCCTATCTACAACGGGCTACCAAAACAGTCCCTCAGACCGCTACAACCTGCACAAAACACAGCCGCCCACATTATAGCTGGTACCTCAATCCATGAGCACATCACACCCATACTGAAAGATCTCCACTGGCTCCCAATCAACTCACGCATCAAATACAAAACTATCATAAATATATTCAAGATCAAATAACACACATCTGCCATAAGCCTAAACACACTCATACAACCCGACACTAGCACGCGCCCAAGGAGAAGAGGCACCTCCAATCGTGTAAGCATACCAAAAGACTTTGCCAAGACCCGGAAAGACACCACGCAACGAGCACTCTCCCTGGCTGCTCCATCCATCTGGAACACTCTCCCAGATGAACTGAGACTAAACACAGACCTCAAAGACTTCCGAAAACAGCTGAAAACAACCCTATTCATCGAACATTATGGTCTCACCCCCTGAGTTCCCAACCAAGACAGTCCCCAGTCCCCTCCCCACCCTAAGCCAGTACAACTGAATGTATTATAGCTCACGATGTATATAGCGCACTAGGTAGAGATCACCCCTAATCATCCTCCCCCACCACTAACACACAAACACCCACCACTGCATGATAACACTTGCCCTCCCCTTGATTGTTTGCTGTGAAACCGCTTTGATTGTAGTATAAGGCGGTATATAAATGATGTTAAATAAATAAAATATCCAGTTCAAACTTCTCCTACTGATCAATAAGTGCATTCATTCTGTTGCTCCTCATTATCTCTCCTCTCTTAACTCTCATTAAAGCCCTCCTTGGGAAATCTGCTCTTCTAGCAAATCCCTTCTATCTGTGCCTTTCACTTCCAGTGCCAACTCCAGACTTTGATCTTTCCACCTTGCTGCTCCTTATGCCTGGAACAAACTACCTGAGTCAGTACTCTGGCCCTTTTCAAATTCATGCTAAAAGCTCTCCTCTTCATGGCTTCTATTGTATCTTGATCTGCATAGTCTCCTGCTATCCAACAATGTGTTTCCTTACTATTCCCCTAGACATATCCTAGTCCCCAGCTGTTGTGTTGTCTGTCTTGACTAGGTTGTAAGCCCTGATGAGCAGGAACCGTCTTTTATATGTTTCTGCTACAGCGCTGCATACGCCTCATAGCGCTATACAAATGATCAGTAGTAATATTAGTAATATCCAGGCTTAAACCTCTTCAGAAAAATCCAAGTTATCAATGTCGCTGTTTAATATCATGTTGCTCCATCTTGGGTCAGTCCGGTACTGTCCATTTCCAGATCCAGCAGGAAGGTGTCTGGTAGTCCTTTCAGGTTCCTTCAGTAGTCCTCTTGGCTTGGTTTGCTCTCAAAGAAGAATCCAGGAACCACCCTTTATGGCCTCCCCTAGCAGGGAGGTCTATCTCTGGGATTCCCCTGTATGTTTGGGTGAGTGATCCAATAGTCCCAAAGTCCAGGTTCAGTGGGATCCCTTCCTATGCTGGGGTCTGCCCCCCCCCCTTCTGGGCAACTGTCCCCTCCCCGGGTCCAAAGTAGCCCTCACCAAGATCCTCTGTATCAACACAAATGTGAATGATATTCAAATTAGAAACAAAAACATCAGGTGCACTGACAGGTATCAAAGGCACTTTATTTATCAAACAACCCCAATGCATTTCGGCCAAACAGGCCTTCTTCAGGGGGTACAAACCTCAAAAACAAACAATAAAAATACACTAATAAATATGTATAAATAAGTACATTCTAAACATAAAAAAATAAATAAATAGATAGATAAAACACTAGATAAAAACAGTTAAAACCATATGACATTAGTATAAAATCAAAAAACAATAAGAAATCATTGTGTTACTTAAAATACAATACAATCTACAAAACGTGTGCAAGGCTGACAACAATGAAAGGGATGGAACACCTATAGTTATTTCTCAATCTTATGAGGATATAAGGGAGAGGAGGGCTACTAAAGACAGACCTATGTCATATCGCCTACCTTTTTGACTGAGCAATCTTGACATGGAGGACAAAACACACATAAAACAGGCATTCTTATGGAATGTAGAAAACGTAAGGTACATGGTTATCAAAAGTGCCACCTCACCAAGCACCAGTCATAAATGGATATCACACTTCAAAAACTCACCTATTGGGAATTGAATTCAGAATCAATCAAAGATGAGAGTGATATTGAACAGTACAAATATTAATATACTTACTATAATCAAGAAGGTGGGGGGAAGGAAGGGAAGGTAGGGAGGGCATGGAGGAGGCGAGGGGAAGGAGAAGGGGGAGGGGGCGGGTAGAGGGGAAAAAACATACTGTATTTACTGTGTATTTGTGGGCAAATGGTAATATAAAATGACAAAAACATTCATGTGGTACTATAATGACCTATTACAGGGAAAGGGCTCAGACTGTAACCAATGTGAAACCTCATTTGACTTTCTTGAAAAAACAAGTCAAAAAAGCAACACCGTGAAATGAATATTCAAAACAACTGTAACATTCACCTTGTCATATAGAATATATTAAATAAATAGTGCACTTCCAAATGAACCCTATCAGCATGCAGGTAAATGCTCTAAAACTACTCACGTAGTCATGAGAGAAGCTGAAACCAGCAACAGACCGTGTCTAATTCTTGGCAGCATTGAAAGCTCAATATTAAGAGTGGCTTTATTTAAGGAGACCAATTCCCGCCAGAGCAGAGGTCAAAGTGCATGCTGTCAAAGGCTGTCAAGAATACTGACGTCACAAGGCATACCCAATAACATCAATCTAGCTCTGTACAAGTGTCAATGTGGCTCATTCAAGCACCCTTGAGTGATCCAAATTGCCAGTGTGCCGGTCATAGCTTCTGAGTGTAACGAGGTGATCCAACCTCTGATTTATATAATTATACGCGGTCATCTTCACACAGTCAAGTATCCAAAAAAAGATTAAGTCAGCGGCTTGCTTCACAGGTAGACCAATAGTGAGGGGAACCCTACATGAAGGTTCCAGGCCAAATGAGGAAGTGTGAAAGAGTGAGGAGAATGACTGCATCCTTAAATATCACTGCCATAGTGCCGCAGGACAAAAAATTGTTCATTTATGTAATCCACATATTCCACTGTATATACAAAGAACCACTATGGAAAACCAGAGTATTAAATATATGGAAAACATCCTGCCGTCAGCAGCCCCTGGCACCTCCAAACCTTTAAAATGATTAAACTAAAATGATACACATTAAAATCATCCTAAAAAGACAGAAGTCTAATTACCAAATAAATGTAATCCTAAAGGGTGAAGAAATGAAAACTAACCTCATTGCCCTATTAAATCAGCTTGGAACCCATTTGTCACTGCATTGTATATTAAAATGCAACCTTTTATGTAAAAGAACACCAACAGGATGATTGTACTAAGTAATACTCAAAGGCATACTATATCTGGCATACCCCAAACAATCCCCCTAAAAACACCCCACCAGGTATGCCAATAAAAGCCTTTAAAAATAGAAAGATCCAATCATAAAAAGTGAACTACAAACGCACAGAGCTTGGAAGCAACTAAAGGAACCAAAAGTGAGCGCATGATAAATGGTAAAACCATTAAAAGGCAAATATAAAAGGGGAATAAAAAGAAATTAAAAACAGCAAGGGGATGGCCATTGTGCAATATGGCTCAAAATGCATGTGCCCCATTGAAGTTAACAAGAATTAGTGGTTACATTGATGAAAATACCATTCTCTAGGAGGTGGAGAGTAAGATGAACCATAAATAAATTAATACATAAATGTAAAATGGATAAAAGGATAAAAACAACAATGATATACTAATATCATTCATAAATAGGAAATAGTGAGGACTCTTTCTCCTGTGAGAAGTAGAAGAAAGAATGTTGTGCAGAACTGGGCCTACCTGTAGGTCAAGGAAAAGGTTAGATACAGGGGGAAGAGAGATGCAGAGATGGTAGGAGAAATGTAAAGAGGCAGTAGGCTTGGAAAAGTAAGAATTAGGGGGGGGGGAGGGGTTGGAGGGCAGGAGATAAGAATGCAAGGGGGCAGGACTAGAGAGACTGAGTTTCGGAAGGAGAACAGAGAGTAGGATAGGAAGGAGGAGAGGAGCCGGAGGGGGGAAATAAGAGTGCAAAGGGTTGGAGGCTGAAGAGAGACATGCATGGAGACAAAATATCATAATGCGTATATGCCAAAAAGTGACTCTCCTCCACGCAGAACACACACACACATGGATACCCCACTCCTAAACTACACACAAAAGCACACATACAGGCATCCCACAACTACACTGTAAGAATTTGGCAGCTCAAATTTAATGCTAAAACATTCAGGATCATGCATTTTGGCTGCAAAAATCCAAAGGAGCAGTACAGTGTAGGGTGTGAAGTACTTCTGTCCACAAAAGAAGAGCGGGACCTGGGAGTGATTGTTTCTGATGCCCTTAAAGTGGCTAAACAGGTAGAAAAGGCAACGGCGAAAGCCAGAAGGATGCTTGGGTGTATAGGGAGAGGAATGGACAGCAGAAAAAAGGAGGTGATAGTGCCTCTGTTTAAGGCACTGATACTTCCTCATTTGGAGTATTATATGCAATTCTGGAGGACACACCTTCAAAAGGATATATACAGGATGGAGTCGGTGCAGAGGGTGTCTACTAAAATGGTCAGTGGTCTGGTCAACAAAAAAGACCAGCTGAGGCACCAACATTTATGGGCAAAAGTGGTTAGGAGGCATATTAATTTCCTTGGTCTGACCCAGTATGGCATATCTTATGTTCTTATAAGGTCCATAAACCATTATTAAGAAGGGACCCAGGATATCAATGCTTGAACCAGTACAAGCATTGTGGAACCTGTGTCCCTTGGGGAAACTGCTAGGTACGTATGACCTAGATTGGCCACTGTTGGAAACAGAATGCTGGGCTTGATGGACCTTGGTCTGACCCAGTATGGCATATCTTATGTTCTTATGTCTTTGTTATAAACCATATGTAGACAGACTTAAAGATGTCAATATGTATACATTAGAGGAAAGGCATGATAAAGGAGATATGATAGAGACATTTAAATACTTCCATGGCATAAATGCAAAAGAGGAGAGCCTCTTTCGATTGAAAGTAAGCTTTGCAACAAGGAAGCATAGGATGAGGGTGAAAGCAGATGAACTCAGGCACAATATGTGGAAATATTTCTTTATGGAAAGGGTGATAGATGCGTGGATTAGTCTCCCAGTGGAGGTAGTAGAGACGAGGACAGTATCTGCATTCAAGAAAGCAAGGGACAAACACAGAAGATCTCTAAAGGAAAAAAAGGGACTATAGTAGTTGATATGTAAGGGAAGACTAGCTAGGCCATATGGTCTTTTTCTGGTCATGTTTCTTTGTTAGACACACACACACTATGCCGGCACCACAACCCCACATCACACATACAAACACACAGGCATCCCATTGCCAACTACACAAACATATACATACACTCTCAAGCACTCCACCCCACGCTCACACCACACACACAGAGGCATCTCACCACCATACCACGCACACACAGGTACCCCACCCTCGCACAACACACAAACACACAGGCACATCCCTGCCCCCCCCCCCAACACACACACACCATTCGAAGTTAGACAAAAATATATAGATAACAACAATTTTCTTGAATGCAGATACAGTTCTCATCTACACCACTTCCACTGAAGTCTGTTCCACACATCCACAACCCTTTCTGTAAAGAAATATTTCCTCAGATTACTCCTAAGTCTTTCCCCTTCCACCTTCATCTCATGATCCCTTGTTCCAGAACATTCTTTTCATATGGATGTCCACTTTTTTGTGCATTTATGCCACAGAAACATTCAATGGTCTCTAACATATCTCCCCTTTTCCGCTTTTCCTCCAAGATATACAAATTGAGATCTTTAAGTTTATCCCCTTGTACCTTATGATGTAGACTGATGAAAACACTGACAATTTTATTAGCTGCCCTCTGGACTAACTCCATCCTGTTTATATCCTTTTGAAGGTGCAGTCTCCAGACTTGTATACAGTACTCCAAATGTTGCAGGCATTTGGGGCAGCAAGGCAGAATGAAAGAAATCTGGAGTGGGCAGTGGCAGAGAAGGGCACTGATAAAAGGACTCTGCCAGAGGAGAGGAGTTCCTGTAGTAGAGTGTAGAGTGTAGAGTGAGATAAGAGAGGAAAGATAGTGAGGAATGTAAAAAATTGCAAGAGGACCTTGATAAATTGGAAGACTGGATGTCCAAATGGCAGATGAAATTTAATGTGGGAAAGTGTAAAGTTATGCACCTAGGAAATAACAGCCCAAACTACGGTCACACAATGCAAGGTTCCACATTAGGAACCATTACCTAGGAAAAAGATTTAGGCGTCATCATGGATAATACATTGAAACACTCCGCCCAATGTGCAGTGGCAGCCAAGAAAGTAAGTAGAATGCTAGGTATCATAAGGAAAGGAATGGAGAATAAAAGCAAGGATATTATAATGCCTCTGTATCGTTCCATGGTGCAACTGCACCTTGAATATTGTGTGCAATTCTGGTCACCATATCTTAAAAAGGATATAGCAGAATTAGAAAAGGTACAGAGAAGAGCCACCAAAATAGGAAAGTGGATGGAAGGATACCCCTATGAGGAAAGGCTTAAAAGGTCAGGGATCTTCAACTTGGAAAAAAGACGGCTGAGGGGAGATAGAGAGGTCTATAAATTAATGAATGGAGTGGAACGAGTAAACGTAGGTCAGTTGTTTACGCCATCGAAAAGTAGAAAGTCTAGGGGACATACAGTGAAGCTGCAATTTAACCCATTTAACACTAATAAGAGAAAATATTTTTTCACTCAACGCGTAATCAAACTGAAATTTGTTTTGGAGGATGTGATAAAATCTGTTAGTTTTGCTGAATTTAAAAACGTTTTGGGCAAGTTCCTGGAGGAAAGGTCCATAAACCATGGGTTTGGTTCTGAGCCCTATTCTCTAACATTTTTCTCATCACTCTGGATTATCTGATCCAGTCCCTGGGAATCACTTTCTATGTCTATGCGGATGATATTCAGCTCCTCTTCTGTCTGCCTGCTCATTCTTGTGCCACCGTCTCATCCAAGTTTGGCAAGATCACTGACAGGCTGGCCACTCATGCCCTCAAACTTAACCCGCCTAAACCAATATATCTACTGTTTTCTCTTATGCTCTCCCTCCATCCCTTTCTACGCTTCCCGCTATCCATGGCTCTCAGATTTCCTTCCAGGACTGTGTCAAAATCCTCAGTGTTCACTTTGATGCTCAACTCTTATTTTCTTTTCAGGTTTCATTCACTGTCCAGTGGTGTTTCTTTCTTCTACAGATGATCCACTCTCTCAGTAGGTTACTCGATGTCACCTCCACTTGCCTTCTGGTACTCTCCTTGGTCATTTCCTGCATGGACTCTGCTAATTCTCTCCTTTCTGGCCTCCCTCATTACCAACTTCATCGCCTTCATTTAGTTCAAAATATGGCTCTTAAACTTCTTCATGGCACCCATAAATTTAACAGTGTCACTCCCCTCTTCCTCTCTGAGCACTGGCTCCCTATCACCTACCAGGTCTCGTATAAGCTTCTTACCATCACTTTCTATGCACTCTACTCCAGCAACCCACCATTTCTGTCCCAGCTTCTCACTTCATATACCCCTTCATGTGCCCTGCGTTTTGGTTCGCAGAATTTGCTGGCAGTGCTGGGTCTCTGTGTCATCCGCTCTTCCGCAGTCCGTTCCTCTGTGTTCCAGGTCATCTCACTAATCCTATGGAACTCTCTCCCTTCCCACCTTCGTGCACAATTCTCCTTTTCCCACTTAAAGGCCCAGTTCAAGGGTCACTTCTTCATACAGGCCTTTCCTTCTGCTGCCCTCTAACAGCAGTGTTCCTCATTTTCACAGGCCTGCTCCCGGCTGTACATGGTTAGCACCTAAGAGTTCCTCTTCACCCTTGCTCTGTCTCAGTCTGTTCTCATGGCCCCTTCCTACCATTGTGGTCTTAGTGCATGATATTACTTTTCTTCAGGGGCGGCCCAAGGGGGGTGCGGGGCCTCATTTGCATAAGGGGCCTCATTTGCATAAATATTTGCATAATGTTACCATACACTAACTTTTAGTAAACATGCCTCTTAATGAGTGCATGAATAAAGAAAGACTAAAAGACTTCTACATTACTATAATCCAGTGCCAACCACCAGACACATTAGGAACTACTACAAACACTGACCATTTAGAACCCATAGCAAACCCGCCGTATCCTAACAGCACTACCAGGACTCATAAAGCACCATACCCTAACTATCAAAAGGGAACGCTGCAAATATTAAACCAATACATTTCATAGAACAACAATACATGACCTACTGGGGAAAGAGAACAAGTGGCAATGTCAAATAGGAATTACATAAACAGAATACCTCAGCTCAGTTACACAAGCAGAACATAGACCATCACCAAACAAGGAATCACAATTTAGAAACAGGAAGACAATAATTAAACTGGGAATCCCAAAAGCCAAACTTGGAATGTACAACACTGTAGAAATAAAACTATACATTAATTTGCTCTTGTACTAAACAAAGCGCAGACGTTAATGATGCACATTTCCCAGAACTGACATATTCCAATTAATAAATTCAAAATAAAGAGATATTTTTCTACCTTTTGTGCATTTTTTTTCTACTGTAATTGCTCCAGTCACTTTCTTCTGGTTTCTTTGTGTCTTCCGCTAACTCTCCATCGTCTGCTGTCCATTTGTCTTTTCTTCTCTCTTCTAGTTTTTTTCCATTCTCTCTCTACATCTGCTTTAACATACTAATCTTTCTCCTTTTGCCCTTTCCTCATTCCTATTTCATCTACTCAAATTTTACCCCTCCATTCTCAATCCCCACTTACTCTCCCAATATCCGGCCAATTGTAGATTTGTCTTCCCTCCCACACAAAATATTTTTTCCCTCTCCATTTCACTCTCCCAGCTCCATCCCATTCTAATCCTCCCCCAACATCAGCTCTATTCTAGTTCCAGTCCCACCCAGCATCCGCTCCCTTCTAGTCCCCGCATCAGCCCATTTCCAGTCCAAGCCCCCCATAAGCCCATTTCCAGTCCTATCCTAGACCCACCATCAGCCTATTTCCAGTCCTAGCTCCCCCATCTATTTCCAGTCCCATCCGAGTCCCTCAATCAGCTCATTTCCAATCCCAGCCCCCCATCAGCCCATGTCAAATCCTAGCTCCCCTCCACTCAGCCCATTTCCAATCCAAGCCCCCATGAGCCTACTTCCAGTTCTAGCCCCTTCATGAGTCCATTTCAATCCAAACCCCCACCACAGCCCATTTCCAATCTTAGCACCCCCCCCAACAGCCAATTTCCAGTCCTATTCTAGCCCCTCCATCAGCCTATTTCCTGCCCTAGCCCCCCCACCCATTTCCAGTCCTAGCTCCCTCCCCCTCACAACCCATTTCCATTCCAAGCCCCCGTCCCAATCAGCTATTTGCAGTTCAAGCCCTCCTTCCACTCAGCCCATTTCCAGTCCTAGCAAACCCCCCCAGCCCATTAACAGTCTTAGCCCCCCCAGCCCATTACCAGTCCTAACCCCCCATCAGCCCATTTCCAGTCCTAGCCCCCCCATAGCCCATTACTAGTCCTAACCCCCCCCATCAGCCCATTACGTCCTAACCCCCCCATCACCCTATTTCCAGTCCTAGCCCCCCCATCAGCCTATTTCCAGTCTTAAGCCCCCCATAGCCCATTACCAGTCCTAATCCCCCATCAGCCCATTACCAGTCCTAACCCCTCCCATAGCCCATTACCAGTCCTAACCCCCATCAGCCCATTTCCAGTCTTAGCTCCCCCCATAACCCATTACCAGTCCTAAACCTCCCCATCAGCCCACTTCCAGTCTTAGCATCCCCCCATGGCCCATTACTAGTCCTAACCCTCCCCCATCAGCCCACTTCCAGTCTTAGCCCCCCCCCCCATAACCCATTACCAGTCCTAAACCTCCCCATCAGCCCATTACGTCCTAACCCACCATCACCCTATTTCCAGTCCTAGCCCCCCCATCAGCCTATTTCCAGTCTTAGCCCCCCATCAGCCCATTACCAGTCCTAACCCCTCCCATAGCCCATTACCAGTCCTAACCCCATCAGCCCATTTCTAGTCTTAGCCCCCCCCCCATAACCCATTACCAGTCCTAAACCTCCCCATCAGCCCACGTCCAGTCTTAGCACCCCCCAGGGCCCAGTACTAGTCCAAACCCTCCCCCATCAACCCACTTCCAGTCTTAGCCCCCCCCCATAACCCATTACCAGTCCAAAACCTCCCCATCCGCCCACTTCCAGTATTACCACCCCCCCCCATAGCCAATTACCAGTCCTAACCCTCCCCCATCAGCCCATTTCCAGTCTTAGCCCCCCCCCATATCCCATTACCAGTCCTAAACCTCCCCATCAGCCCACTTCCAGTCTTAGCACACCCCCCAAGGCCCCTTAATAGTCCTAACACTCCCCCATCAGCCCACTTCCAGTCTTAGCCTCCCCCATAACCCACTACCAGTCCTAAACCTCCCCATCAGCCCATTTCCAGTCTTAGTCCCTCCCATAGCCAATTACCAGTCCTAACCCCCCATCAGCCCATTTCCAGTCTTAGCCCCCATAGCCCATTACCAGTCCTAACCCCCCCCCCCCCGTCAGCCCACTTCCAGTCTTAGCACCCTCCCATGGCCCATTACTAGTCCGAACCCTCCCCCATCAGCCCACTTCCAGTCTTAGCCTCCCCCCATAACCCATTACCAGTCTTAAACCTCCCCATCAGCCCATTTACAGTCTTAGCCCTCCCCATAGCCAATTACCAGTCCTAACCCCCCATCAGCCCATTTCCAGTCTTAGCACCCCCCCCCCCCATGGCCCATTACTAGTCCTAACCCTCCCCCATCAGCCCACTTCCAGTATTAGCCCCCCCATAACCCATTACGTCCTAAACCTCCCCATCAGCCCATTTACAGTCTTAGCCCCCCCCCATAGCCAATTTCCAGTCATAACCCCCCTTCTGCCTATTTTCAGTCTTAGCCCCCCCCCCATAGCCCATTACCAGTCCTAACCTCCCATCAGCCCACTTCCAGTCTTAGCACCCCCCCATGGCCCATTACTAGTCCTAACCCTCCCCCATCAGCCCACTTCCAGTCTTAGCCCCCCCGCCCCCATAACCCATTACCAGTCCTAAACCTCCCCATCAGCCCATTTCCAGTCTTAGCCCCACCCCATAGCCAATTACCAGTCCTAACCCCCCCATCAGTCCACTTCCAGTCTTAGCACCCCCCCCCCATGGCCCATTACTAGTCCTAACCCTCCCCCATCAGCCCACTTCCAGACTTAGCCCCCGCCCCCATAACCCATTTCCATTCCTAAACCTCCCCCTCAGCCCATTGCCAGTCTTAGCCCCTCCCTCCCATAGCCAATTACCAGTCCTAACCCCCCCATCAGCCCATTTCTAGTCTGCCCCCCCATAGCCCATTACCAGTCCTAACCCCCCCCCATCAGCCCACTTCCAGTCTTAGCACCCGCCCCATGGCCCATTACTAGTCCTAACCCCCCCCCATGAGCCCACTTCCAGTCTTAGCCCCCATAACCCATTACCAGTCCTAAACCTTCCCATCAGCCCATTTCCAGTCTTAGCCCCCCCCCCCATAGCCAATTACCAGTCCTAACCCCCCATCAGCCCATTTCCAGTCTTAGCCCCCCCCCATAGCCAATTACCAGTCCTAACCCCCCCATCAGCCCACTTCCAGTCTTAGCACCCCCCATGGCCCATTACTAGTCCTAACCTTCCCCCATCAGCCCACTTCCAGTCTTAGCCCCCCGTCCCCATAACCCATTTCCAGTCCTAAACCTCCCCATCAGCCCATTTCCAGTCTTAGTCCCCCCATAGCCAATTACCAGTCCTAACCCCCCATCAGCCCATTTCCAGTCAGCCCCCCCCCATAGCCCATTACCAGTCCTACCCCCCCCCCATCAGCTCACTTCCAGTCTTAGCACCCCCCCCCCATGGCCCATTACTAGTCCTAACCCTCCCCTATCAGCCCACTTCCAGTCTTAGCCTCCCCCCCATTACCAGTCCTAAACCCCCTTCCCCCCATCATCCCAAATTTAAAAAAAAAAAACAGCTGCTTCTGCCGCGGCAGCATCAAGAGTGCCACCGCGGGGCCCCCCTGCCCGGCAGAGCCTCCCTGCATCGTAGGCTAGCGTTCAATCCCCATTTCCCATCAGCCCCGGCGGGATTAACAGAGCCACGAGAAAGGAAACTCTCGCGGCTCTGAAAGAAGCCCGCGTTCGGGGATTGAACGCTAGCCTACGATGCAGGGAGGCTCTGCCGGGCAGGGGGGGCCCCGCGGCGGCACTCTTGATGCTGCCGCAGCAGAAGCAACTGTTTTTTTTTTTTTAAACTTGGGATGATGAAGAATGTTTTTTGCGCGGGGCCCCCTGAAACGCGGGGCCCTGTGCAAAAAACATTCTTGCTCAATGGACGGGCCGGCCCTGCTTTTCTTGTAACTTAGGTCTCCAGACACTCTCTTATCTTTGTGCTGTTCCCTGTTGTGGTTGTAGTTTGCCTGTTCAATTTTTATTTTATTGTACACCGCCTAGGTATGCTCATGATGGGCAGTTTATCAAGTTTAATAAACTATAACTATACCTGTAGATCCCAAAATGAGCTCTGAGGTATACCAACTGAAGCAGGATGGCAGAAAAGGAGGATCCACCAGAGCACACACCAAAAATACAATGGGAGAGATAAGAAGAAAACCAGGACAGAATGAAACCCCTAAATCCATGCAAGGACAGGGTATCAAGGAGAAGATGATGATCAATAGTGTCAAAGGCAGCAAAACGGTCCAGAAGGATGAGGATCAAGTAAAGGGACTTGGATTTGGTGAGTAACTAGTGTCACAGAGCAGACTCTCTAGAGCCCCCTGAGGAGCTAAAAAATACTACTCCTCAAGTAAACAGTGACGTGGGGAGAGAGCACATGACACAAGGGTATCAGAATAGGTATAAGGGAGTGAGGTCACAAGCCTGGAATTATCACCCAGCCAGTAGGGAGGCAAGGAAGGTCCCACCTGACCCCAATAGGCTAGGGTGTGGTGCAGCTGGGGATTACGTAAATAATCAGCACAGCTCACAGGAAGGAGGCAAGGCAGAAAGAGCCGAAGAAGCTGGGAGACCTGAGAGACGAAGGAGGTTAATAGAATCAAGGCAACCAAGTGAGTTGAAAGACCCAAGGAGAAAGGATATTCCCAGGCAGAGGAGATACCCAGAGTGGGAAGAACACAGACCTCCCAGGTCTCTACAGCAAGGCAGAAGGCACTGGCTGAATGAAAGTCTGAGTGAGTCTGATGAACAATTAAGTGAAAGAGATGAGCAACTGAATTCAGACAGGGACAGTGTATGCAGCAGCCTTGATAGAAGCTATGCCCTAAGACACCAGTTACAAGCTAGGAAAAGCTATTTTTGTTATAGTTCTTTTTGTTTACCCGAGAAGGGTTATGTCGATTTGATTGTTATACTTTTGAAAGAATCCTACGGGACGGGGAATAAAACCCAGTTAAACCGATTTCGGTGTCACAACTTATTTGTGTACTGGCAAGGACTATCAAATATTGAAAAGGCCAGTACTTTACACCCGGGTGCAGTACCAGCTGTGACCAACAGGAGGTGCTGCATGACAAAGGGGTGACATAATGGCGTAGTGTTTTAGGATTTTGATACCACGTGACTTCCCCTGGAAAAGACAAGTGCTGAGCAGTGCTGGAAGAGACGACTCACCCGGAAGTACTTGCTGAAAGAGGATTTTCGCTGGCAGGTCGGCCAGAAAAGGAAGGAAAGGAAAAACTTTCTCACACGCTGGAATCTACCCAAAACTCAGGTAACAGTCACCTGGGAGAAACCGTAGATGGATAAGTGAGAAAGAGGGCACTGTTCCTAAGTGGGAATTTAAAAAAAAAAAAAGGTGCCGCACTTGGTGTGTTTTTTCTCTTTTTTCCGCAGGTCCTCAAATGACAGGAAGAATGGATGTACGTGATGTTCAGGCGTGGATGCAAACGCAGTGGAACGAACAAGCCAAGCTTATGCAACAACTGCAGAAACAGTATATGGACGCTATGCAGGAGCAACAGCGACCGTTGGTGGAAGCATTGAAGGCTCTAGTTTCCAAACCTCAGGACAATGAGGCAATGACTGTGCCAATACTGACGCAAGTAGCCATGAACCCTGCTTCCAATTTTTCTGTAAGACAGTTAACACAGTATGATGACATTGATGATCATATTGAATCGTTTGAGAGGATGGCAGCCACCCTCAAATGGCCGCCAGAGCTCTGGGCCATGCAATTTGCCTTAACTTTGACCGGAGATGCTCTGTCAGCCTTTAGAGGGATGCCTGCTGATTTAGTTACGAATTATACAGAGATTAAGAAGGCCATAAAAGATAGGCTGGGTTTTACACCCAGACAGTATAAGCACCAATTTAGGGAGGCACGCATACAACCCAAGGAGACTCCCCGAGCCTTGTATCAAAGGTTAAAAGGCCTCGCGTACAAGTGGCTTAACCCTGAAGGGAGATCCATAGATTCCGTTATGAAAGATATTATAATGGAACAGTTCATGCATTCGGTATCTGATGATTTGAGAACTTTTCTCAGGTTACAGGACTGCCATGATCCGGAAGAGGCCGCAAACATGGCAGAGGCTTATTTTGAAGCCAGAGGGGCAAATGCCTTAAAGACTGGCGGGTTAAAAATAAATGGACAAGAAAGTCCAGGTAGCATGAGAAAAGGGGACAGGGATGCTATGGAGAAAAGAAGTGTGCATGATAATATTGGTGAGGTTGTGGCTAAGAATGTGGGATGTTACAAATGTGGTAAAATAGGACACCACAAGAAAGTTTGTAGGGTAAGAACTGTGTTAGTAACAGGGGATGATGAGCCAGACCTGGAAAACTTTCTCCAGGAAGTTCAGGTGGAGGGGGTCGACGCCCTAGCATTGCTTGATTCAGGCGCCAATCAAAGCATGGTTTCTCAAGAGTTTTGGGAAACCCTAGGGGACCAACCATCCGTGGCCCCGAATCAAGCAGTAGGCCAGGTGCGTATACGTTGTGTGCATGGAGAAGCTTCCTGTTATCCCTTACACATGGTTGACATAAAGGGTTCTGGGGTCACCCGACGAATGGCAATAGCGATAGTACCCAATTTACCCTATACAGTCATCCTGGGAAGGGATTGGTCGTCCCTTAGTCAAGAAACAAGGAAGGGTCCTCCAGAATCAGTAGCCCCTACACCCACGAACAACCAGCCCGCCGAGTTAGGCGCTGAGGTTTTAGCAGCCAGTATCCCAAGTCCTTTATTTGAAAGAAAAAAATAAGCCGAAGTCCCAAAAACAGTCCTCTCGCCCGGTAGTAACGCCTGATAGACCGAAATTCCTACTACAATTTTGTAAAAGTAATGAACAGGCTAAGGGTCCTGTAAGGGCTACGGCGGCAGCCGCCGGGTATGATCTTTTCAGTATAGAAAACATCTTGGTCCCAAAAAGAGGACAGGCCCTGATAGATACAGGGATCCAGGTAAAATTACCGGAAGGTTGCTATGGGCGCATCGCACCCCGGTCAGGACTAGCGGTAAAACATGCTATAGATGTTGGAGCGGGGGTTATTGACCCCGATTACCGAGGTCCTCTAAAAGTCCTGCTGTTTAACTTTGGAAGCCAGGACTTCCAGATACATGCAGGGGATCGGATTGCGCAATTATTGTGCGAACGGGTAGGGTTCCCAAAAGTGGAGGAGGTACCCTCCTTACCACCATCCGAGCGAGGCATGGCGGGGTTTGGCTCCACCGGGGAACGCGAAGTAAAAAACCTAACGGCTATAGGAGAAGAAGAGAGGGAGGAGGATTTAGGCCCACAGGTCGGGGATTGGGGAAAACAACCCACTCCAAAGATAGGGACGGAGCTGTCGCCCCAACAGCGAAAAGAGTTGATGCACATGATGGGGAAATTTAAAGATGTACTTACCACCCGGCCGGGCGAGACACATCTTGTAGCCCACGAAATCCTCACAACCCCCGGTCGTGTTATCAGACAACGGCCGTATAGAATGCCGGAGTCCCGAAAACGTGAAGTAATAAAACAGGTAAAGGAAATGCTGGACACCGGCATAATTGAGGAATCCCACAGCCCGTGGTCCAGTCCCATTGTCCTGGTACCAAAGCCAAACGGAACACTGAGATTTTGTATTGACTTCCGTCAGGTCAATGCAATCTCACAATTTGACGCGTACCCTATGCCCCGCATAGATGACTTATTAGACCAGTTAGGCCAAGCCAAATATCTGACCACGCTTGACCTTAGTAAAGGATACTGGCAGATTCCCTTAACCAGGGAATCAAAACCCAAGACAGCATTCACAACACCAATAGGGCTATTCCAATTTAAAAGGATGCCATTTGGGTTGCACGGAGCCGCCGCCACGTGCCAGCGGCTGGTGGACCAGGTCCTGCGGCCACACCATGAATACGCCCTCGCCTATATGGACGACGTGGTTATTCACAGCACCACGTGGCCTCAACATCTGGCCAGAGTGGAAGCTGTATTAAGGGCTTTAAGGAGGGCTGGCCTCACCCTCAATCCTGAAAAATGCGTTTTTGCCACGGAAGAGGCAAAATATTTAGGGCACATAATAGGAAAAGGGGTGGTGAAACCACTGGCCAATAAAATAGAAAGTGTGAGGAACTTTCCTCCACCTAGTACAAAAAAACAGGTCCGGAGCTTTTTGGGGCTACTGGGATATTACCGACGGTTTATTCCCCGATTTGCAGAGCAGAGCATAATCTTCACAGCAATGTTGAAGAAAAACGCGCCAACCCGAGTCCGGTGGACTCCGGAGGCAGAGGCAGCGTTTGAAGCTTTGAAGGGACGGTTATGTAGTGCCCCAGTACTACGCGGTGTAGATTTTAACCTACCATTCATAGTCCAAATGGACGCATCTGACACAGGTCTAGGAGCAGTATTATCCCAAGTTTTTCAGGGTGTCGAACATCCAGTAGCCTACCTCAGTAGACAGCTCTCCCGTGCTGAGAGAAATTATGCGACCATTGAACGCGAGTGCCTAGCGATAAAGTGGGCGGTAGAAGCACTCCGTTTTTATTTAACCGGGCGCAAGTTTTTATTAATAACGGATCATGCGCCCCTAAAATGGCTCCACCACATGCGGAACAACAACGCGAGGCTGACAAGGTGGCACCTTGCGCTACAGGCCTATGATTTTACTGTTCAGCACAGAGCAGGCAAAACCCATGGCAATGCAGATGCGCTGTCGCGTCTTACGAGCTGTCCATCTGAAACTGAGACAGCACGTAAGATTTTAAGGGGGGGAATATGTCACAGAGCAGACTCTCTAGAGCCCCCTGAGGAGCTAAAAAATACTACTCCTCAAGTAAACAGTGACGTGGGGAGAGAGCACATGACACAAGGGTATCAGAATAGGTATAAGGGAGTGAGGTCACAAGCCTGGAATTATCACCCAGCCAGTAGGGAGGCAAGGAAGGTCCCACCTGACCCCAATAGGCTAGGGTGTGGTGCAGCTGGGGATTACGTAAATAATCAGCACAGCTCACAGGAAGGAGGCAAGGCAGAAAGAGCCGAAGAAGCTGGGAGACCTGAGAGACGAAGGAGGTTAATAGAATCAAGGCAACCAAGTGAGTTGAAAGACCCAAGGAGAAAGGATATTCCCAGGCAGAGGAGATACCCAGAGTGGGAAGAACACAGACCTCCCAGGTCTCTACAGCAAGGCAGAAGGCACTGGCTGAATGAAAGTCTGAGTGAGTCTGATGAACAATTAAGTGAAAGAGATGAGCAACTGAATTCAGACAGGGACAGTGTATGCAGCAGCCTTGATAGAAGCTATGCCCTAAGACACCAGTTACAAGCTAGGAAAAGCTATTTTTGTTATAGTTCTTTTTGTTTACCCGAGAAGGGTTATGTCGATTTGATTGTTATACTTTTGAAAGAATCCTACGGGACGGGGAATAAAACCCAGTTAAACCGATTTCGGTGTCACAACTTATTTGTGTACTGGCAAGGACTATCAAATATTGAAAAGGCCAGTACTTTACACCCGGGTGCAGTACCAGCTGTGACCAACAGGAGGTGCTGCATGACAAAGGGGTGACACTAGTAAAGAACAAAAGATATGCCATACTGGGTTAGACCAAGGGTGCATCAAGCCCTGTATCCTGTTTCCAACAGTGGCCATTCCAGGTCTCAAGTACCTGCCAGGTTCCCAAAGGTATACACATTCCATGCTGTCCCAGGGGTAAGCAGTGGATTTCCTGAGTTCTCTTTAATAATGGTTTATGGACTTTTCCTCCAGGAATTAGTCCAAACATGTTTTGAACTTAGCTACACTAACAGCTTTTATTACATCTTCTGGTAATGAATTCCAGTTTAATTACACACTGAGTAAAAAATATTTTTTACGATTAATCTTGAAGCCTAAATTTAGCTTCTAGAACCTTCCACCCACACTTTCCTCAGGCAGGGGACCAGCATGACCGCCGCGGGTCGCTACCCCTTCCCCCCCCCCTTGCCCCCCTTTTTCCTGCCCGAAATAACTACCACATATCCGGACTTGCCACAAAAGATGTCTTTATTTCTATTTGTCAAACGATAAGTGGAAAATACAGTGTTGAAAAACTGTTGGCCACAGCATAACTTAACAACATCAAACATTGTAACATCCAAGATTTATAACAGCATTACAACAATATTACCTCAAAACATCGTAATTCTTACTTCCCTTATCCTCATCCATCCCCGAGAGACACAGCCCCATCTTTCAACAGTTCTTCGGCCGCCCGGCAGGGATATTCTGGAACATGGCCATCCAAGCCACTTCCCCACTGCCATCGGTCCCAACCAACATGACCGTGAACAAGGGGGCGTTGCAACCGGCCCTTGTTACTCTTCGCAGCAGTGTCAGTATCAACCTCTGCCCAGGGCCCGTCAAAAGGCATGCGCAGAGGTACGCTGAGAAAGGTGTATGCTCGCCTCTCCGGCCGTGAAAGCATCAGGAGGTCTTCTAGGCACTGTTGCTGCTTACCCATCTTTGTACTCTGGGAGGCCCGTCAGTTCCCATGTGTCCCACTCCCTCTTCTCATGTCTGGGCTGTGCGCTCTCTCCTAAGGATGGGGTCCCTATCTCTCTCGCTATGCCGTGACGATAGCTGTTCGTGAGGGGTGGGTCGGGTGGGCCAGTCGCCCGCTCGTGCACCACTGGGAGGAGGGAAAGAGGGCGAAACGCGGCGCTCCCAGCTGTTCTATAGCCGGACGCCACGCTGCCCTCCCCCTCCCCCCCCCCACCCCCCACCAAGGTTAACCCTTGGCTTGCTGGCCCAGAGGCTGCGTCCGGCCGCGGTAATTCACGGCCGGAGCTCAGCCAGGGGACCAACATGACCACCGCGGGTCGCTACCCATTCCCCCCCTCCTTTGCCCCCCTTTTTCCTGCCCGAAATAACTACCACGTATCCGGACTTGCCACAAAAGATGTCTTTATTTCTATTTGTCAAACGATAAGTGGAAAATACAGTGTTGAAAAACTGTTGGCCACAGCATAACTTAACGACATCAAACATTGTAACATCCAAGATTTATAACAGCATTACAACAATATTACCTCAAAACATCGTAATTCTTACTTCCCTTATCCTCATCCTTCCCCGAGAGGCACAGCCCCATCTTTCAACAGTTCTTCGGCCGCCCAGCAGGGATATTCTGGAACATGGCCGTCCAAGCCACTTCCCCACTGCCGTCGGTCCCAACCAACATGACCGTGAACAAGGGGGCGTTGCAACCGGCCCTTGTTACTCTTTGCAGCAGTGTCTGTATCAACCTCTGCCCAGGGCCCGTCAAAAGGCATGCGCAGAGGTACGCTGAGAAAGGTGTATGCTCGCCTCTCCGGCCGTGAAAGCGTCAGGAGGTCTTCTAGGCACTGTTGCTGCTTACCCATCTTTGTACTCTGGGAGGCCCATCAGTTCCCATGTGTCCCACTCCCCCTTCTCATGTCTGGGCTGTGCGCTCTCTCCTAAGGATGGGGTCCCTATCTCTCTCGCCAATCCTTCCCGGCTGCGACCCCTCGCTTGCAGGGGAGTTCCCCCCCCCCCTTTTTTTTTTTTTCTTACCCCACCCTGCTGTGGCCAACCCACGTTTTCTGCCACAAGCGTTCGATCGTGTCTTGTATGGCACAGAGGTACACATCCATCCCAATCTCTGAGAGGTGTATCCCGTCCGAGCGATACAATCCGTGGCAGCGCTCTTCTATCAGGTCGTGGACGATGCCGTATCCTCCGATTGAGTCCATGAACAGGGCCATCCATCTATTCACTTTTCTCCTTGTTCTCTCTACTGCGTGATGAGACCACTCGCCCCTCCATACACGTCGTGGTATGATGTGGGACCAGACCAGCAATGTTCCTGGAAAGGCACCCGTCAGTGTCAGCATGTCCCTCTGCATCTTCTTGGTGAGCTCAACACTGCGCGTACCCGTCAGGTCATTACCGCCCAGGTGCACCAAAATTGCCCATGGCTGTCCGCCCGCCCTCTTCAACTGTAAGAGGCATGGCATCAGCTGGTCCCACACCATACCACGTCGCCCCAGCCATCGCACCACCAGTTGTTCCTTAGGGAAGCCCAGATTATGCCCCTGCGGTCTTTGTCTCGTCCTCTTTTCAGCCCAATGAACAAACGAATGGCCGCAGATCCACGCCTCGTAGTGGGGATTGGCACCTATATGGTGTTATTGGAAACCAACACAGCTTGTCAAGATCACAGTTTGGGTGCAAGAATACAAAGGTACTAGAAACAGGCATACAACGGTGCTAGAAACGGGTCCAAGTTACATATCGGTACACAGCTATTGCAATTTCCTTTACGTAAACAAACAAGCAACAAAATATATATATATATTTTTTTGGTACCTTAACTTGATCCCACAGGGGGCAACTTACGCCCGGTGTCAGACCGGGCATACATATAGTTTGTATCTCTCGGAGCGCCATCTCCCGATGGTCATGATCTGCTCCCTCGTCATACCTATGTTGGCTGCCGTGGAAGCGGCCCCTATGCGGAATGAATGGGTGCCGTAAAAGCACACTTCCAAACCCACTGCTTCAAGTGTCAGCCTCAATACCCTAGCGAACTGGAACCGCGAGAGGGGGGTTCCATCCGGGTGGACCAGCCATTACTTGGCCCCCGCTGGGCGTATCTGCTCGTATTCGGTGAAGGTTGCTACTGGGCAGGATGGGTCCCCCCGCAGCGGAGCCAGCACTATCCGTGCGCCTTTTGCCTAGGTGTCAGTTTTCGACTTACGTATATGCAGTATGAGTTTTCCCTCCTGCATGCTGACATTGCTCTCCCGGATCCCGCCTTCGGCCGATTTTCGGCTCGCCGAGGCTACAAGTTCTCCTATTCGGAATGCTCCGAAAAATGCCCATGAGAATGCACATCTGAATAGCCGGGTCTCAAAGTTGTTGAAGCATATCTGGCCCGTGATTGCTATCAGTCTCTGCAAAATTTCATGTGCTATTGGGCGTCGCCAGTCTGCTGTGCGGGGCTGTTCCATCCTCCAGCCCTTCATTACCTTGGCTATAACAAAATCCGCTCGCGGATTGGTCTTCCCCATCACCTTCGTGAAGAAGGTGATGGCGGCCAAATGCGATTGTACCATTGACTTCTTGACTCCGCAATTCTTGGAGTGTAGGATCCACTGCAGGATGGATTCCGTCGTGGGACCAACGTTCTTGAGTCCGGCACTTCTGCAGAAGGCTTGAAATTTTTCCCAGGCCGCCAGGTATTTCCGTCTTGTCCGCTCAGATAAGGAGCTCAGAACAAGCTCCCAAACTTCGGGGGACCAAGTTCCCATATCTGTGGTGGGATAGCTGTCTTGTCGGGATCGGCACTGGGCGCGAGCGATCGAAATAGTGGGATCTTGAAACGAGAGAGAGCATCGGCAATGTTATTATGCTGCCCGGGGATGTGTTCGGCCCTGATATTTACGTTATGCTTTAGGCATATCATCACTATGTGCCTAAGGAGTGCGACGACTCCTGGGGTCTGAGCCCACATCCCGTTCACGGCATACACAACCGCTGTGTTGTCGGTATGAAATATGATCGCCTTGTTCACTAGTTGAGGGGCCCAGATGTATAGGGCCACTGTTATGGGGAACAGCTCCAGGAAGGTAATATCCTTAGTGATACCCTCGGCTTGCCACTCGGGCGGCCACTCCTCCGAGCACCAGGCGCCTTGGAAATAAATTCCGAAGCCACTCCCTCCCGCAGCATCTGTGAAGAGATCCAGGGACTCGCTCGTCACTGGTAGCTCTTGCCAGAATGCCAGGCCATTAAAGGATTGCAGGAAGAGCTCCCACATGCGTAGATCTTCCCGAATGCCTTTTGTAATTCGAATCTTGTGGTGTTTTTTCTTGACCCCCCTTGTAGCCATCGCCATGCGACGGCAGAACACCTGTCCCATTGGCATGATCCTACATGCGAAACATAGCAGCCTCAGCAAGGATTGTAGCTGTTCTAATGTTGCCTTTGTCCGCTCCTGGATTTCACGTACGGCAGCTCGGAGCCTGTTGATTTTTTCATCCGGCAGCCGAGACCGCTGTGCTGCTACATCGAGCTCTATGCCCAAGAATGTGATGGTCCCTGTGGGTCCACAGGTCTTTTCCTCCGCCAGGGGAATCCCAAAGCGCTGGGCAATGTGCTCAAATATGCTGAGGATCCTTTTACAGCCTTCCTCCCCGTTTCCGATGAATAGGAAGTCGTCCAGGTAATGTACGACGGTGTTGTGCCCCGCAATGTCTTCGACGACCCAATGTACAAATGTACTGAACAGCTCGAAGTATGCGCATGATATGGAGCACCCCATGGGCAAACATTTGTCATAGTAATATTCCCCGTTAAGGGAAAAGCCCAGCAGTGAAAAGGAGTCTGGGTGAACCGGGAGCAGTCGAAAGGCTGATTCGATATCCGCCTTCGCCAGCATCGCCCGCTGCCCCAATTCTCGTATGATACCCACGGCCTAATCGATCGTCGAGTATTTAACGGAACATAGGGCTGGGTCAATGTGGTCATTGACTGAACTCCCCTCTGGGTACGACAGATTGTGGATCAGGCGAAACTTTCCTGGCTCCTTCTTCGGGACTATTCCCAACGGTGACGGTATCATATTCGGGAGGGGTACGTAAGTGAAAGGGCCAGCCACCCTCCCCAGTTCTTTTTCTTGCAGTATTTTGTGCTGTACCACCCATGCAAATTTTTTAACTGATGGTGAGTTGCGGATTGCCTGCCCCTGCGGCATGACCGAGGCTGGAATCTGGAATCCATGGGCAAAGCCGCTCTCGATATTGAGAGCTTTGTCTTTTAGGGGGTATGCCCTCAGCCAAGGCCTCATGCGGTCAAGCCTGATGGGAGTTGGGGCCAGGCCCATCGTTCCCTCTAGGCAGCATTGGCCGGAATGGCTTGTTATCCCTACCGGCTCGGCATGAGGTGGCGGGGTGGTTCCCCCCACAGCCGGAACATGCATGCCTAAACTTACACGGCCGCCAAGTGCAGCTCCCTGCGTTGTATTGCCGGCACGCCTTGCGACCGGCTGGCTGGTAATTCTGCCGCCATTGCGGCGCCTGAAAGGACTGCAAGGTCACTTCCTGCGACAATGGTCTGTTGTGGGACATTTCTTCCAGCCATAGATCAATGATCCTGTGCTGCCAGGTCATAGTTGGGTCCTCTGCCATGCTCTGTCTGAACTTGACATCGTAGTTGAGCCAGGCCCACCCGCCCAGACGCTTGTGCGCTTGGGTTATGGTGTCAAGGTACTTGATAAGGTATTGGCTGAATTCGGGTTCCCGTTCTAACACGATGCTCATATATATGTGAAAGGCGGAGACCCAATTGTTGATAGATTTCACAATCTTGGGTCTTTTATCCCTTCTCCTATCTTTTTCTTTATTCTCGTTGGGCTCCCCCTCCTGGTCTCTGATCAGCAAAGAGAAGATGTCAATAAATTCCCTTCGCCAGATCCGCTTTTTTATCTTCCTGGGCACCGCGCTGGCCAGAGAGCTCACTCCGCAGCGTGGGTCCCCACTTACTGCTACCGGGCTTGTCAGGGAAGTCGGGACTGACCTTGCGGTCTCCTCTACCCTAGTCTCCCCGCTCCCCGCATGGAGTTTTCCCCGCGCTCCGCCCATACCCTTGCTAAGTGTTTGTCTTTTTGGGCTTTGTTCTTTTTCTTTGTGAATGTTTTCAGCATGCTCCGCATCGCGGTTGCTAAAGAAGTATCTCCGTCTGTATCAGAGCTATACTCTTCTGACGAAGAAGATACTACGAAAGCTTCCTTCCCCCCAGTAGACTTACCGGCCGCTGCGCTGGTGCTTGGTATGTTGCTGCTGGCACCTGTCATGTTGCTGCTGGTGTTTGGCGAGCTGCCGCTGGTGCCGTGCATGCTGCTGCCGGTGGTGCCCGGCATGCTGCTGCTGTTGCTTGGCGTGACCCCGCTGGTGCCGGCCGTGCTGTCGCTCACCGTTAGGGGGGCTGCAGGTCCTGGATCGGTCGATCCTGCATTAGCTGCCTCTAGCCGCTGCTTAAACGCGCTCAGTCCGTGCTGATTTACCTGGTCGCGTATGAGTTTGAAAAGTTTGTCTAGCTCTTGGCTGGACGTCGATGCCGTGGGGGCGGATGCTTGCTGCCGTGTTGGGGCCCGTCTGCTGCTTTGCCGTGTAGTCTTCACCGCCTGTCCCCTACTGGGCCCGTCCCCCTTTTTCGCCTTTTCCTGCGTTGCCCGTTTTACAGCAACGTGTGCTGTTCTCCGTTGTGCACCTTGCCCGGACCCTGCTTGCTCGGGGTGTGTTTGCGTCCCGCTGTTCTTTCCCCCGCTCTGAGCAACCTTCCTTGGCATGGTACCCTGTTGGAGAATGCTAAAAAGGACAAGGCAATGGGAAAAAGGGGTGTGCTCTCATTAAGATCTTATGCGATTACCATGCAGTGAGAAGGTCCCCCGTCATATCAGGATATATATACCCCGCATTGCTTCTCTCATTTCTCGTATCTTCCCTGCACATAACTCCCTTACATATATCAATTACACTTACACCAGGCCTGAAAAACCCGGAGAAAACGGCATGGCTCCCTGGCCACCAGATGGCAGCATTACCTTGCCCTCCCTGCCTCCGTATTCAGAGAGCACTTTTGCAGGAAACCACAAGCGCCACTAGATGGCAGCCTTGCCTTACTCTCCTGCCATTCATGTCCCTTTCTATTCAAAAAGGATTTTTTTTTTTGTACATTTGATTCAGTTTCCCCCTTGTAATTAACTCACTCCCTTGCAACTCCTCTCCTTTATATATATATATATATATATATATATATTGTAGATATACATTTTGAAGTGTTCCCCCCCCCCCTCCACCCGAGCTGACTCACGCACGGAGCTTGCACTTTGCGCACATGGCCAGCACGCCCGGGATCCCCCGGCCTCAACGGCCCATCGCAAGCACCCTGGTTCTCCTGACTCATGCACGGAGCTGCACGGTGCGCACATGGCCTGCACGCCCGGGATCCCCTTGTCTCAACGGCTCATCACAGGTACACTGGGTCTCTTTTTTGCGGCCGCTTGGACCTTCCCGTGCTCCCCCCCCCCCCCCCCGCCGCTATATGCAATTGCCTTGCTTAAACTATTATTACTCCACCGGGCGCTGAGTGGCATCCCATTCGTCCTTCGCTCCTGTCCCTTCCGTCCGCACCCGTCCTTAGTTTTATTTATTTATTTATATATATATATTTATTTATTTTTTCTGTTCTTAACGCGCGATTACTTGCCCGGTCTTCGTCGGGTGCACCTGAAGGTGATCGATGCTCCGGTGCGGGATGGCAGGCCGCTGGATCGGTTTGGCTGAGTCACGGCCGCGTTTGAACCCCAGGCCGCCGTTCCAATGCCAGGCCACGCTTGAAAACCCAGGCCGCTGCTCCAGTCACCCGCTCGTGCACCGCTGGGAGGAGGGAAAGAGGGCAAAACGCGGCGCTCCCGGCTGTTCTATAGCCGGACGCCGCGCCGCCCTCCCCCTCCCCCCCCCGCCCCCCACCAAGGTTAACCCTTGGCTTGCTGGCCCAGAGGCTGCGTCCGGCCGCGGTAATTCGCGGCCGGAGCTATGTCATTGATACCAACATGTACCAAGACAGCAGACTCCTCCCCAGCACTATCTAAAGTCGTATCTACGTGGCACATGAGGTTTGCTACCTTTACACCAGGCAGGCATGTTACCAGTCACTGGAGACTTTGGCAAGAGATGTTTTTGTAGAATGTAGAGGACAGAAGCCAGATTGCTGTGAATTCAGAAGGGCTTGAGAGGAAAGAAAGTCAAGAGACTTATGGTGAACGCTCATTCAAGTATTTTTAAAGCAAATGGGGAAGAGAGAGGTAGGTTGATAACTGGAAGGATAGGTAGGGTCTAATGAAGTCAGTCACTCTAAGGTCCATCCCAAGCACACTCAGTTTATTTATAAGTTGGCAATGCAGATGGTGTCACCGGCCTCATGGAAATCTGTTTATCATATCTAGTGCTCTCCCCTAATCCAATTCAAAGAAATCTATCAGATTTGCCTCCAGTAAAACCATGTTGTCTTGGATACTCGAATCCTTTGGATTCCAGAAAATGCACAATCCTCTGCTTTAGCAGCATGTCCATTATTCTGACCTATGTAGTAAGTACTGTAAATTAACAAATCTGTAGTTCAATTCTTCCTTACTTCCACTTTTGCAGACAGAAATCACACTAGCCCATCTCTAGTCCTCCAGTTTCACACCCAACTCAAAAAAAGCATTGGAAGCGAAGCCACCACCACATCTCTAAATTCCTTCAATACCCTGAGATGAATCTTGTCTGGTCCCATCACTTTGTCCACTTTTAGTTTAGCTAGTTCCTCACAAATACAGCCTTCTGAAAATAGTTCAGGTTCTACATCTGTTCCATTTTTATTTATATTTGTATTCTGAGGTCACATTCTTGGCCCTTCATCTGTAAATACAGAACAGAAATATTTAACTATTTTGCTTTATTCTTATCGGCCTCTACATATTCCTCCCCATCACCCTTGAGTCTCAAAATGCTACCTTTGCACTTCCTCTTGTCACTAACATACCTAAAAAATAATCTTGTCGCTATGTTTTACTGTATTGGCTATTTTTTATTCTGTTAGCATCCTTGCTTTCATGGCTACTTCACCAGCTTCCCTTAACTTCTCCAGATATTATTGTTTGTTTTCCTTTTTCTGAATATCATATAGTTTATGAAGGCTGACCTCTTTTTCCTTACCTTTTCAGCTACTTCTTTTAAAATTATAACAGTCTCCTTTTGGTTTTCCTTTTATTTATTTTCCTAACTGAAATGTTCATTGCCCTAAAAATATCTTTTCAGTTTTCCCCACTGTTCATCTAGTTCCCCCTGATGTTCCATTACAAAAAATTCCTTATTTCCCCATATTTGTAAAGTTATTTTATCTGAAGTCTAAGACCTTCACTTTTGAATAGACCCTCTCCACCTGTGTCCTAATAATGAAGCTCACCATCTTATGATTACTTCATGCCAAATGATCAACTACTAGAACCTCAAAAATACTCTCCCCATTTGTAAGCACCAAGTCCAATTTTGCCCGATTCCTTGTGTGTTCTGTTTCCAGTTGCTGGAGCAGTTCTCCCTGTAAAGAATCCAGGATCTACTTACTTCTAAATAATACTGCAGCAGGAATATCCAAATCAATATCTGGGAAATTAAAATTTCCAATCAATAGTATTCCCTCTTTCACAGCAATATTGTGAATGTCTGCAATTAAATCTCTGTCTATTTCTTCTGCCTGTGAAGGAGATTTGTACAACACCAATGTAAACAGATTTTCCATTCCCTTTTTCCAGACTAACCCACAATGCCTCCCCTTCCCTCATAAATCCTGCAGTTATGTGGCTTTAATATTATTATTTAATTTTTTTACATATAGCGCCACTCCTCCTCCTTTCATCCTTCCCTAGGTTTCCTGAACAGCTTATAGCCTGGTATGACTATATCCCAGTCATTGTTTTGCATGTACCATGTCTCCATGATTGCCACTATATCCAAGTCAGCCTCTTCTTTTACAGCTGATATAGAACTTTATTTTGCATACTATGACCATTAGTATATGCAGCTCTCCAGATACTGTCCTTTTTTACTTTTACTATACTATTTTTTAGTTGTTTTAATTTTTTACTTGCCTGAGGGCTTTTACTTACCTAGGGGCTTTGTTCACCCATCCCTAATAATTCTAGTATGTCCATGGAACTGAGGAAGCCAGATGCTAAGGCAAAAGACTTATTAGTTTGAGTAGCTATTTAAATTATCACATTGTTAGTTTGGATGGCTATTTAGATTATTATGCTTCTTATGATGCTCACACTACAGCCACACTATCCTGAGTGAGCCTAAATCTCCTCTGATCTTGAAAACTAAGCAGGGTCAGGCCTGATTGGTACTTGGCTGGGAGATCGCCTTGGAATACCAGATACTGTAGGCTTACTGAGCAAAAAAAGGCCTGGCAAACTACTTCCCATCACACCTTGCCCAGAAAACCCAGCAAATAGCAACAACACAGACAACTATTCATAAGGTCCCCAGGATTTGGCATTGACTTCAAAGAATGCAACAAAGTACTCACATGGTATTCAACCATCTACCATGGTCCAGTTTTTATAGAAATAAGCCGAAATGGGGGGCGGAGCCTGATGTCCAGCGGGTTAGACGCTTCGCGCTGAAGCTCCCGAGGGGCCTACTTAGAATCCTGACTTAACATCTGCATAAACTTAATATTTTATACCGAACTTACCGGGGTGCCTTGGGGGGAATGGCAACCCACAAACCAGTGCGCTTGGACTTCGGGTCTCCCTCTTCTTCACATGGAAAACGCTCCAAAACAGAGTTGTCTTCCCCACCTAAGATGGTTCCACCTCGGGTAAGCCCTGAACTGCAACAGGAGATCTTGGAGGAAATACGTGGTGTGAAGGAACTGGTACAGTCCAACGGAGAGGCGCTCCGAGCCATGCAAGAAGATTTCGGTATGCTTCAGGACCGGCTTGAAGGTCTTTCACTACGGCTGGACAACATGGCGGGGGTCCTCGATTCGCACGCGGTGCGTTTGGTGAACCTGGACAAGGCTGAGCGTCACATACAGAATCTTCAAAAAGAGTTAGAGGATTGCAATAATCGTGCTCGTCGCAACAATGTCAGGCTCATAGGAGTTCCAGAAGGGGCGGAAGCAGGAGATATCAGAGAATTTCTGGTCAAAACTCTCCCTTCCTTGCTGAAGATTGCCTTTTGCAGAGATCTGGAAATTGACCGAGCATATCGTGCTCCTACCAACATCGCACTCAATCGGACGACCCCCCGGCCCATTGTCTTCCGTTTACTGAGGTATCAGCAAGTTGAGCAAATTCTCAAAGCCGCCCGGGTGATGCCACATCTGCAGTTTGACGGTCATAAAGTCTCTTTCTTCCCCGACTTGGCAAAGCCCACAGCTGACCGGCGGAAGGGACTCCTTGCTTTTCGTCCTAGACTTCAACAGTTACAGGCTCGCTTTGGCCTCTTATATCCAGCGAAGCTCAGAGTGACTCTCCATAACCAAACTAGAACCTTCGAAGATCCTGCTCTGCTAGCAACATTTTTAGATTCCAAAGAGGCAGACCAGATGCGCTAAGTCAACAATTCGGATGGACTCCGCTGGAACTGCCCGCCATTTTGAATGGCCCGGCGCGGTGATTATTGCCTGGAATAGAGACTGCCTGGACCTTCCTTTCTTTTATATCTACCTCTCTTGGTCTCCTTTTCCTCCATGATGTGCACCTCGGTTGGATTCGGAGCACGCACAGCTATACCGGTTATATGTTTCAATTTAGGCCTTCTCTGGGGTTTCACCCCGCAGACATCAGGCCGCCTGTAATTTCTGGGGTTTTGCTTCTTCTCTAAGGCACTTCGGTGCTTCTACTGTTATATAGGGCGCTTCATGATTTTTCATTGGCTTATTTTCTATCATATCGTGTGTACAGTCATTTATAGTTGATATGAGGGACATTGCGCAACTCGGTGCGCCATCATGTTCCTTTCTCAGAATGTTTGACTTTGTTGTATGGCCTTATGTATGCTCTTAGTATTGAACGTAAGAGGCATCAATAGTCCAATCAATAGAATGACCATCCTTAGTTATTTTAATCATGATCATACTGATTTAGTGTTTCTTCAGGAAATCCATTTCACTTCTGTCGAACCACTGAAACTTATTTATTTATTTATTTACTGCACATTTATATACCGCTACTTCCAGCGATCAGCAGCGGTTTGATTCATGTTCTGGGATTGTCAATCAAGACTGGGGGGGGTGGTATGTACAAATAACTGGGGTCACAGCACACATGGTTAGCGTCTTAGGGGGTGACTTATACATTCTTACATCTATATATACATATTTACATAATTATACATATAGCAGTTTGAATACTCTCTCAGTTGATGGTCATAGCTGATTGTAATGACATCGAAATAGGTGAGTTTTTAGCTCCTTCCTGAATTTGGTGATGTCCTTGATTAAACGCAGCTCACACGGGAGGTGATTCCAGAGAGTTGGTGCAGAGAATGAGAACGCTCTACGACTCGTACTTGTTTTCACTGTTCTGAAGTTGGTGGGGACTTGTAGGTTGCCTGAGTTGATAGTTCTTCTGTCCCTATTTGTAGGTTGCGTGCTGATTAGTGATGATAGGAATGATGGGGATATGTTGTTTATTAGTTTGAAGGTGGTCACCAACATCTTGTATTGTATCCTAGCTGCAATTGGGAGCCAATGTAGCTCTATCAGGATGGGGGTAATGTGTTCAGTAATGCCTGTTCCCATTATGATCCTGGCCGTCACGTTTTGGGCCATCTGAAGTATATTTAGTGATTTTTTAGGCAGACCTTTAAGGATGGCATTACAGTAGTCTAGGTGTGGCATTATGAGGGCTTGTGCTACTGACCGAAAATCACTGGGCTCAAGTATTTTCCGTAGTGGTTGTATCACTCTAAGTTTATGGAAGATGGCTTTATTTGTTTTGCGTAGGTGTGTCTCCATTTTCAGGTTGCAGTCGAGTGTTACTCCGAGATATTTGATTTCCTTCTTCGTGCTATACGTGTTGTTGCAGAGGGTGATTGTGGGAGGGGGGTTGAAGTTTGGTTTGCTGGATATATACATGACTTCTGTTTTCTTATGGTTAATTGCCATGTTGTTGTTTTGTAGCCATCTTAACATCTCCTCCAGACAATTTTCGAGCGGAGTATAATGAGGGTCCTCGGTATCTAGTTTCGTGTACAGCATAATATCATCTGCATAGATGTGGTATTTAATATTATGCTTTTTGAAGATGTCACAGAGGGGTTGCATGTAAACGTTGAACAGTAATGCCGATAGGGCTGAACCCTGGGGTATGCCCTGCGTTTGAGAGAACGGTTCAGCTTTCTCCCCGTTGAATTGTACCTGCGGCGTTCTGTTCGTTATGTAAGAGGAGAACCATTTGAGGGGGGTTCCCATTACTCCTATAGATTCCAATTTATTGAGGAGGATCTCATGGTGTACAGTGTCAAAGGCGGCAGAGATGTCAATGAAAATGAGTATAAACATTTTCTTTTTGTCTTCTAGGCCTTTGAGGAGATTGTTCATTAGCGCTATCAAAAGAGTCTCAACTCCATGATTTCTTCTGAACCCGTATTGCTGCGCATCTAGGGTATCACAGTCGACAAGATGTTCTTGAAGTTGTATGAGTACTGCTTTTTCAATGATCTTTGCGAGGAATGAAATGCTGGAGATGGGGCGGTATGATGTCGGATCTTCCTTATTGAGCGAGTTGTTCTTTAGTATTGGTCTTATTATCGATTGCTTCAGTTGGGCAGGCATTATTCCTTGACTTAGTGACTGGTTTATGATGTGGGATATTTGCTGGTTTATTTCTTTTTTTGCTGCTTTTATCCATGCCGTTGGACAGGGGTCGAGTGGGGAGGTGGTGGTATTTATTGAGGTTAGTATGTTTATGGATTGTTGCATATCGATGGTGTGGAATGTACTCCATGCCTGTTTGGGCGCATCTTCTGTTCGTTGGCATGGTGTGTGTAGATAGAGGGTGGAGCTTTTGGTGGTGAGCTTGCTTTCGTAGTGGTTTGCAAGCGTTTGTGGATGTATGGGGCTACCTTGATGTTCGGGTTGGGCTGTTTTCGTTAATGATTTAACTAGTTCAAAGAGTTCACGTGGTTTGTTGATGGCTTTGCTTAGGATGTTGGTATGGTGCATCCTCTTGGCTTTGTTTACCTCTTCCTTGTATTTTGCGAGGAGGTTGAGGTACACAGATTTGAGGTCGTTGGTTTTGGTAAGTCTCCACTTCCTTTCGTGTTTTCTAAGGTCTCTTTTCATTTTGGTCAGCGTTATGTTGTACCAAGGTTCTGATTTGTGTTTGTTTGCGTTTGTTTTGAGTTTCTCTTTAGGGATCGCCATGGCTTGAATTCCGGAATCCCAGCTATGCGTTAATTCATTGAGGTCTGTTTTTCCCAAGTCTACGTGGGATTTGATGGCCTTGATGAGACATTCCATATTTGGTTTGTTAAATCTTCTTTGTTGGGTTGCTATTCTTCTTGCCTTTGTGTCTTTAGCCACGGTAGGAAGCTTTATCCGCATATTGATTTGGTGGTGGTCTGACCAGGGTAATGGGATGATCTCAATCAGGGGCTTTTCAACGTTGTTGTGCTCTCCTGTAGGTGTGAAAACCATGTCTAGTGTGTTTCCTTTTTCATGGGTGGGCTCTGTTATTAGCTGTTGATACCCTAGCTGGGTCATAGCCTCCATGAAGGTGTTTGCATGTGTGGTTGTTGTTGATGTAAGGTTAAGGTCCCCTAGTATGATCTGGAATTTTTTTGGTTGCGTTGAGGATATGTTTTCTAATGCTGAGGCAAGAATCTCATGTTGCAGTGAGGGGGGTCTGTATATCAAGCAGATGGATACCGCAGTGTTTTCTACCTTTAGGAGGTCTATGTTTGCGTTTGAGGACTGATATGTGCTTATGAATTGCAGGTTGTCTTTGGCTATTATGAGGATCCCTCCTCCCTTCTTGTGGGCTCGGGGACAGTTGTAAAGGTTGTATCCAGGTTTACTGATTTGATTTAATATGGCTGCATCGGTGTCGGTGACCCATGTTTCAGTTATACATAGGATGTCTGGTTTCTCGTCTGTGATGATGTCATGGATTATGTGGGTCTTGTTCCTGATGGAGCGAGCGTTGATGAGGGTGATATTACATGATTTGTGTAGCGCTTGTGTCGCCAGATTGTTAGTGGCTTGTGTCGGTGGTTGGTTGTGTGTGTGGGCCAATGTTGCTTTAGGCCTGTGGCGCCTCCGATTTCTTGTGTGACTGTTAGTGTAGGTCTTGTGATTCCCTGTAAGTGTTACTATGTCTCTGTTGCAGATGTATGGTGTGAGTAGGAGAGGTTGCGGCATTTGCAAGGTGTAGAGGAGGTAGAGTGTTGTGCATAGGTGTGATTGGTATAGGTTTGGACTGAATGTGTATGCATGGATTAGCGTGAGCAGGCATATCCCAATGTATAAGCGCAGAGCTTTCATTTTTATAGCTATGTATTGTAAATTTTTTCAGTGCAGTTTAGCCTGTCAGCTCTGTTATAACTCCTGGTAACTATATTAGGAGCAATATGAGGCGTAGTTATTGCAGTAAATGATGGTATAGTTAGCACTAGCACGGCTAAGAGTACTTGCAGGGTAAGGTGTCAACTGTAGCGGGTGGGCGTTTCGGTAGCAGGTGTAGGTTTCAGGGGTATGTAGTAGTTTTAGTGACAGTGTCAACGTTAGGACTAGTAGCAGTATCGACAAACAGTATGAACATTAGTAGCACTAAGTAACAGTATAAACGAATAGCACTATGTAAAAGCACTATGTAACAGTATAAACAAATATTGCTATGTCACAGCAGTATGTAGCAGCCCTGTGTAGCAGCAGTATGTGGCAGTATAAACAAATGTCACAATAGTAGCAGAACAGGCAAACAATAGCAGCACTATAGTAGTAGCCTAATCAACCAGTATGAGCATTAGCAACGGTAACAGCGTAACATTAGTATCAGTAGTAACATTAGTATTAGTAGTGGTGTCGTAGATCAGTCAGAAGATTTTTACGGATTAACCCTTTACTATATGCGTAGCTGCACCCCTGTGGATGGTTTTCCCAGTCAGGTTACCACAGTTTCCACAGTCTGGATTTAAGTGTCAGTTGTGTCGGTTTGTAGGTAGTGGTTAGCAGTAGTATTCCTTTAGATCTTGAGATCTACTTACATGGTGTTGGTCCACAGTGTGGTGGGCTGTGCAGAATGATGCCGGAGGTGTTGATATTCCTTGTTTTTCAGATTCGCTGAGGCCAGGGGGGTTCGGGATGCTAGGTTGGTGGTGTCGGCGAGCTCACACCCATCTCTGGGGGCTCAAGCCAAGGGCGAATGCGATCCAGTTGTCATTGATGTATGGGCCTTTCCCGTTGCGATGCCTTTCCGTGGAGTGGGCCCCGCCAATGGCCACCGCCTAAGGGCCACGCCAAAGGGCCCTCTGGCGAGGCCCTCAGGCGCGGGCCCGCCAGGCGCGGGCGCGCCCTGTAGGGACGCCGCCTTTTAAGGCCCTCTTGGGAGCTCAGCTCCTCCTCTCCCACTGCCCCGATATGGGCAGGAGCACCTCCCACTGCCCGGATTGGGCAGGAGTGGAGGTAGTGAGCAGCTGGGTGTTCGCTGCGGAAGCGGCTCCCTCGGTGTAGGGACGCCGCCTTTTAAGGCCCTCTTGGGAGCTCAGCTCCTCCTCTCCCACTGCCCCGATATGGGCAGGAGCACCTCCCACTGCCCGGATTGGGCAGGAGTGGAGGTAGTGAGCAGCTGGGTGTTCGCTGCGGAAGCGGCTCCCTCGGTGTAGGGACGCCGCCTTTTAAGGCCCTCTTGGGAGCTCAGCTCCTCCTCTCCCACTGCCCCGATATGGGCAGGAGCACCTCCCACTGCCCGGATTGGGCAGGAGTGGAGGTAGTGAGCAGCTGGGTGTTCGCTGCGGAAGCGGCTCCCTCGGTGTAGGGACGCCGCCTTTTAAGGCCCTCTTGGGAGCTCAGCTCCTCCTCTCCCACTGCCCCGATATGGGCAGGAGCACCTCCCACTGCCCGGATTGGGCAGGAGTGGAGGTAGTGAGCAGCTGGGTGTTCGCTGCGGAAGCGGCTCCCTCGGTGTAGGGACGCCGCCTTTTAAGGCCCTCTTGGGAGCTCAGCTCCTCCTCTCCCACTGCCCCGATATGGGCAGGAGCACCTCCCACTGCCCGGATTGGGCAGGAGTGGAGGTAGTGAGCAGCTGGGTGTTCGCTGCGGAAGCGAACTTGCTGCCAAACCTTATATGGTGGCTGCCTATTCTCCCGCCGTTTCTGAGCGGGGCGAGGTAGCCATCTTAGTTGAGAAATTTTGCCAACCACTGTAATGGATACTAGCTCTGATGGGGAGGGTAGCTGGGCCTGTGTATATTTTAAGGTTAGAGATAGTGCATTTGCGTGTATTGGTATTTATGCTCCGAATGTGGATGACCCTGTTATTGTTACTCGGCGGTGACTTCTACCAAGTATTGGTTCCTTTGATAGATAGACTGCCGCCTAGAACGAGTGGTCCGCCCAAGAGTCTCCACACCCTGCCAGCCCTGATGAAAGATTTTGCGTGAATTGATATATGGAAGTTGCTTTACCCCTCAGACTTAGAGCTCACCTTTTCTCAGCCCCCCCCCATCACTCACAATCTAGATCAGATTTTTCCTATCTCCTCAGTACTGCTATCTTATGTAGACAAATACTCCTGATAGGTTAGCCAATTGGAATGCCATCCAGTGCGCTTGATGCGGGACATGCTATGTGGCCTTTGGTCTACTACACTCCTGTTAAGTATGATTGTCCCGCATTACAGTATTACTGGAGTCGGGTCTGAGGTCGTCTTCATTCTATTTTATATATTTCGGATCCCCTCTTTAGGAAGTTTGTGGGGCTCCGCTTAGCTGCGGGGATCCCCTCTCTTCCTAAATTGGCTTACTTCTTTTAGCCTTTATGCTGGGTATTGCTATCTCCTATTTCCTTAATCACGAAATATTGGGAAACATATCTGTCTTTATTGTAAATATGCGCAAATACCTAGTATGTCTGCCTCTTCCGGTCAAACTATTCACTATTGGTCTAGCTAGAAGACGCTCAACGATTATGTTCAAAATTTCGATGCTCTCAGTTGACTGTTTGATTCTGTATTAATCTTTGTCACATGCTCATCCGGTATCATAGATTCTCCTTCTGTTTGATTGATGTACAATAATTGTTGTATGTAAGCGCTCATATGATGATTCTAATCAGTTTAGAGAAGAAGCATTGGGGTGGGGGGTAATTGGGGTTGCTTTCTTTATTGTATGTGTGTATTTGTTTCTTTTGATGTGTTGTTACTTTGTTTGTTGTAAAATGAAAATAAACGTTTAAAAAAAAAAAAAAAAAAGAAATAAGCCGAAATGGATTATCACATGTCATTCAAAGAGATTTATTCAAAATATGATGCACATATGCAAACGTCTTTGCATAACACATTTAAAAAAATCTCATTAATTTAATAGCAGTATTTCTATTCCACCTTTACAATTAGTTCAAAGCAGCTGACAGAAGAAACATTACCTATAAGGCAGAATTACAGTTTCTTTAAAAAAAAATATTATAAGCTAATTCAATTTAATGTTCCTAAACTAAAATTAAACAAGATAAAATTTAATAAAATAAGATGGTTTCCAATTGTTTTCTTAATGACACATAATTTCTCCCCTCTTTTAGAACATTTGGTACTTCATTCCAGCAAATCGTCGCTCAATAAATAAATAGCTTATCTAAAGTGCTTTTTAAGTTATAATTCTTCATTGAAGGGTATTCAAATTGTTATCATTAATAAATGTAATGATATGAGAACCAACTAATAGCAACATATCCATCATATAAGTAGGTGCAGTACCATTCATGATTTTAAACATAAAACATAATCATTTAAATATGATCCTTAGTTGGCAACTAGTGCAAGTTCATTTAAAAAGGCTTTGCTTGATCCCATTTAGCACCCTTTAAGATTACTTTTACCGCTGTGTTATATAATACTTGAAGTTTTGATAATGTTTTTGTTGTAGTCCAAGATAAAGGAGATTACAATAGCTAAATTGGGAGACCATAATTGCTTGAACTAGCAACATCAACTTCAACTAATCCGCATTAACATATGACCTGATCTCTATCTTTATAGGCGTAGCTGTAACAAAAGCTCTTGATTAGATTGTTTATTTGGCTTGCCATAGTCAAAGTAAAATTTATTATACCTCCTGACAATTTCAGTGAAGTAACTAAGGGAACAAAATTCCTTTCAATACAGGGTTGTAGCTTGGAAATATGTCCATGGAATGACCTACCCATAAGATATTTTGTTTCTCAGTGTTCAACTATAAATCATGAGCAGTCATCCATCCCTCCACCACAAGTCAAATTGCATGACCAATGTCTGATAACCTTTATCCAAGAACAGTTGTAGGTCAAAGACTAGTCTTGCCAAAAGAGATTCTGTACTGTAAGTTGACTGAAAGCCAAGCTGATATTCATATAATAGATTCTGAGGGTCTATACTGTATACTGTTGAAATTGAATGAAAAGAATAATAAACCTATTAAAGGTTGATAATTAAACACTGCTTCCAAATCTCTACAAGAGTTCTTTGTAGAGGTGTTTATAAAACTGAGCCCAGAGGACTAGCCCTGGTTTTACACTGATGTCCATACTGGCCAGAGGAATAATTATAGACATATCCACATGAAAGCATACTGCCAAATATATGGAGTGGAGGAGTAGCCTAATGATTAACAACACTGGCTTGGGAACCCAAAGACCAGGGTTCAATTGCCATTAGTATTCCTTGTGGCCTTGGGCAAGTCACTTAACCCTCCATTGCCTCAGAAAAATCCAAGTTATCCATGTCCCTGTTTAATGTACATTACCAAGTTTAAGTTTCAATGTAAACTACTTTGATTGAAATGATAAAGCAGTATATAAAACAAATTAAATAAAATAAAAATAGATTAGTCACAGGTATGCCTATTTTTTAATTACCACAAAGACACACATTCCAAGAATCCAATCCAAAAAAAACCAAACAACATTGCAGCAGCAAAATATAGGCATGGCACATTGATCATACAGTATACAAAGAATGTAGCAAAAAGTGATAAAGTCAGTAGTGGTTATAATAATAATGATGAGAGCCCCATATGCCTGCTACACACCTCAGGTATGATATTATGAAGTACCTGATGAGGACTATTACAGGCAAAACAAATAGAAGATATATCATAACAGAGAATGATGCACTGTATCTCATCTTAGAGCAGATCCAAAGATGCTCCATTTTTGTTCCAAAATAGAAAGGTGTTTATCCAAATTGCCTCCATGCCAGTTGACTCATACCTGGTCAAGGCAAACTAATGCAGCTCCTCAAATACATGAAGGCATCTAGTGCAGTGATCCACTAGACATTCTCCTAAAGATTTTGTGTGTATTGTGATGGGGCCTGTGGTTAGAGGCCTATTTAGCCCTATATAGGCGGTTGCCTAGGGCGTATGCACAAGTAATTGCTCTGGCCTTGTAAATAAAAAGTCTTTCAGAGCAACTTGAAATGAAAAGTGGGTTTTATTCCCCGTCCCGCTCGGACATTGTCAAAGGAAACAGAAACTTTAAATCAGATAAGCTTAGCAACAAAAGTGGTGACACACGTATTTTCTCTTGTTATATTCACAGAGTTCTCTTCATCCAGTATTTACATCATACGGTTGCATTTAACACAGACACTGCAATCCATAGGAATATCCTCTTGCAGACTAGCAGCGTCTTCCCATATCATTTCCCCAGCACTACTCACACTGCTGGTATCAGACCCTTCTTGAGAATGGTATTCAGCTATAGCGTCTTGTGACACTTCACTATAACAGTCACTGGAGGCTTTTCCCCCTTTGGGTCTATATCTCTCTCTGTAGCTGGTTCTGCCTGGGCTTGCCTCCCAGAACATTAGCTCTGAAACATCTTGCTTCTTATGTCTGTAATCAGAACCCCGCCCTTTGCAGTTATAAGCTTTAAACTTCTCTTTGTTACTATAGGGAAGTTTCCTTCTCTCTGCAGGGCTTGTCTTTATGCTTGGCTCTCTATAGCCTTTGCTTCTAGCCTCCCGGGCTGGTTGAACAGGAATATATTTGTTCCTAACTTTACACCTATTTCTTAAGCTGTAGCCATGCATGGAATGCCCATCCCCCAACACTTCCCTCTCACCGTGACCTCTGCCTTGAGCTGGCAAATACTGGCCTCTGGGGTAGTGGGGTAATCCTGGCTTCTCTCCAAAGCTATTCCTGGTAGCAGGTCTTCCCTTAGTGCAGCTTGCCTTGAACCTTCCTTCTCGAGAGCTGGAGACAGACTCACTTCCTGACTCTTCGTGAGAAGAATTTCCTCCCAGCAATCCCCTGGGGCTTCTGCTCAGCTGACCTGGGACACACCTCCTGCTCCTCTCTCTCCTACTGCTTCCCGTGGTGATCCTGCTTCTGACTCTCTTCTCTAACTGACTGGAACCCTGCCCTAAATAATCCCTAGCTCTACACGTGACCTGGGGACTCTCACTCAGGTGTTCCTGATGGGACTTTTGTTTGCTACGTAGCAAGAATTTCCCTTGCTGCAGTGAATCATGGTGCCTAGTGCTGCTTTCTAAAGCTGACTCTGAGGTAAGTCTTTCTTTTATCTTATTTTCCCTGGGCTGTGTGCCCCTTGCCGCATCACATATCCCCCCTCTTAAGATATTCCGTGCTGGTGAACTATTGTGCACACACCGCGGAATCTGTCCTAGCCGCATGATTGTTCCCTCATACCTGCTGTACCCTGGGTTACCCTCCTCGTAGGGCTTCTGGGGACCTGTGTGTGCTGCCCGGTACTTGGGTACTATATTAAAACTGCTAACAGTGGCCCTCCTTTCATGCCATGGTTTTAAAACATTTATGTGGTACGTTTGAAGGCGCCCTCTGTCACTCTTGACTAGATATGACACCGGACCCTTGCGATCCACTACCGTATAGGGACCCTTCCACCGGGCCTCAAATTTTGGCCCTGGATCAGTGACCATTACCACGACCTTATCACCTGTGGCCAACTGTCTAGGTTTTTTACCCCTGTCATAGTACTTTTTCTGTGTTTTTCTACTATCCTGTAGATTCTTATCCGCGGCTTGAGATGCCCTCTGGAGGCGACTCCGTAGCCCGCAAAGAAATTGAGGAACTCCTATTTCTTCCTCACCTGGTTCCACCCACTGGTCTCTTAATATGTCCAAGACCCCTCGTGGTGCCCGTCCGAACATAAGTTCGTAGGGAGATGTTCCTAGGGAAGTTTGTGTCCGTTCCCTACTAGCATATAGGACAAATGGGAGCATAACATCCCAGTCCGCCATTTGCCCTTCTAACCCTCTCCTCAGCAACTGCTTAAGGGTTTGATTGAAGCGTTCCACTAGACCGTTTGTCTGTGGATGATACGCCGCTGTTTTTATATGGGTGATGCCAAAAGCATCCCATACCTGTGCTAAATATTTTGAGACAAAATTGCTTCCCCTGTCTGTGAGCATTTCCCTCGGGAAACCTACCTCACAGAATAACTTTATTAATTCTGTGGCTATAAATCTAGCAGAAATGTTCCGTAAAGGAATCGCCCATGGGAACCTAGTGGCTACATCCATGATAACTAGGATATACTGAAATCCCCTAGGGGTTCTTATTAGGGGCCCTACAATGTCCATTGCCATTCTCCTAACTGGTTCCGTTATGGTAGGCATCTGGATCAGGGGAACTCCTGCAGGCTTTGCAGCGCTTACTCGCTGACAAGCCGGACAAGCCTCACAAAATTTCTTTGTCTCGCGAAATACTCCAGGCCAATAAAACCGCTCGAGAATTTGGTCGAGTGTGGCCTGTACCCCTTTATGCCCTCCAATAGGGTGGTCGTGAGCGAGCCTCATGACAACAGCCTTAAATGTGGTAGGAACTACCAACTGTTTCCTAATGGCGTTATTTTGGGGGTTACTACTCTCCCTGTATAATATCTCCTCCTCTAATAGGAATCTAGGGAGTACGTCCCTCTCCGCCTTTGCAAACTCGAAGGCATATTTTAATACAGGGTCTGCCCTCTGTTCTTTAGCAAAGGACGGAAACTTTTTTACTAGGTCCGCCGGTACCCATGGCAAGCCTTGCCCATCGGCTACTCCGGCTCTCAACTGGGCTCGGTGCTGCCTCTCTCGGCGCTTTTCACCCTTACTCTTCTTTTTCCCTTCGCTGGGGTTAGCAATTAAATCATCGTGCCTGGGAAGCTCGTGTAGGCCCTCATCTGCACTCACCTCTTCCCCCTCTTCTGGTTCTACCTCACCTTCTTCCATTATAGGATTAGGATTTTCCTCCACTAAAGTGTCACTAGGGGTCCTCAGTTCCTTCGCCTGAGATCTGGTGGAAACTAACCCTCCCTTTATGCATGTATTGCTCTCCATGCCTTTATAGAAGGGTGGCCAATCTCTTCCTAGCACGATGTCGTAGGGTAGCCGGGGAATGATGGCTACTAATACTTCCCTTCGTGTGCCTAAGCCCTTAACTTTTATCCTGAACAAAGGATATGAAGTTGTTGCCCCGTGCACACACTGAATCTTCGCTGTTCCCTCTTGCTGACTCGGGGGAAAACCCCTCTGGGCCTGTATGGCCTTCCAAAAACGGCGAGAGACCATACTTTGGTCGGCCCCCGAGTCAAGCAAGGCTTTAGCTGGGACTCCCTGTATCTCTACATCCACTCGGAAACCTGCAGCTGTGTGGTGAACCTGGCCAGTAACAAGTGCTGTGCGAGACCTGCATTCCCTTTTAAAGTGTCCACTTTTCCCACACTTAAAACACTTTAATACCTTGTTACCTTCTGCTTTTATATACCTGGATTCCTGTGAACCCACCTTGTTCCTTAAAGACATATTAGCATTTCTTACAGAGTTGTCTAACCCTGACCTGCTGCTAGCGCTGGCTCCTTTGATTAGTTCAGCCTCAAAGAATCTTTCCGTTAGGTGCGCTGCTTCAACAGAGGTTCTACAATTCTGTAGAGTAAGAAATGTTCTAACCTCTTCAGGTACTGCGTCAAAGAACTGCTCTAGTACAATTAGATCAAGTACTTCCTCCATTCGTTTACCCTCGGGTTCAAGCCACTTTAAAACCAACCCATGCCCTCTGTGATACAGTGCCTTTGGTGTTTCCTCTGGTTGAATCCGGGTAGACCTTAGCATGCGTCTGTACATGGTAGGGGTTAAGCCCAACCTATCCCGTACAGCTCTCTTAACCTCTTGATAGTCACTTGCAAGAGCTGCTGGCATGGCCCTATAGGCTGCCTGAGCCTCACCAGTTAACGCTGAGGCCAGCCTAACGGCTAACTGCTCTTGTGGCCACTTAGCATTACTAGCTATTCGTTCAAATGTTTGCACAAAGTCATCAAAATTGTCACTAGCATGCATTTGTCCTAAAGTCCAAATCCCACAGCTCTGTGGGCCTACCCCACAGATAGGAACGGCTGCTGGTGATTCGTCCTTCTTAGGCTCCTTCAGGATAGTCCGCATTAAGTCCGTCAGGGGCTTCTGTTGCTCCACCAGGGCAGCGATAGCCTGCTCCTGGTTCTGTCGAGCTAGCTCTCCCTGTTTCTCGAACTGGCTGCTCATCCACCTGAGAACCTCCCGTGCATCCATCGTCGTCGTCATCTCCTTTCCTGAAACAAATCAGAAACACACCAAACCAAGTGCGGCACAATAACAAGGATAAAAATTTCTCCTCCCAAGCCTCCTCTTCTCACCAGCGATCCTCCCCAACCTGTGCCCAAATACCCGTTACCTGAGCAAGGTGGAGGGTCTTATTTTGAGAATGTGCTTGCTGTCGCACTCCTGGAACCTGGATCCTCCTCCGTGCGTGCCAACTCCGCTCGTCCCGCGTTGTCGCTCTGCACTGTAGCTCCTTGTTTCCTGGACTGGATCCGATAAAACTACGCCAACCTGTGATGGGGCCTGTGGTTAGAGGCCTATTTAGCCCTATATAGGCGGTTGCCTAGGGCGTATGCACAAGTAATTGCTCTGGCCTTGTAAATAAAAAGTCTTTCAGAGCAACTTGAAATGAAAAGTGGGTTTTATTCCCCGTCCCGCTCGGACATTGTCAAAGGAAACAGAAACTTTAAATCAGATAAGCTTAGCAACAAAAGTGGTGACACACGTATTTTCTCTTGTTATATTCACAGAGTTCTCTTCATCCAGTATTTACATCATACGGTTGCATTTAACACAGACACTGCAATCCATAGGAATATCCTCTTGCAGACTAGCAGCGTCTTCCCATATCATTTCCCCAGCACTACTCACACTGCTGGTATCAGACCCTTCTTGAGAATGGTATTCAGCTATAGCGTCTTGTGACACTTCACTATAACAGTCACTGGAGGCTTTTCCCCCTTTGGGTCTATATCTCTCTCTGTAGCTGGTTCTGCCTGGGCTTGCCTCCCAGAACATTAGCTCTGAAACATCTTGCTTCTTATGTCTGTAATCAGAACCCCGCCCTTTGCAGTTATAAGCTTTAAACTTCTCTTTGTTACTATAGGGAAGTTTCCTTCTCTCTGCAGGGCTTGTCTTTATGCTTGGCTCTCTATAGCCTTTGCTTCTAGCCTCCCGGGCTGGTTGAACAGGAATATATTTGTTCCTAACTTTACACCTATTTCTTAAGCTGTAGCCATGCATGGAATGCCCATCCCCCAACACTTCCCTCTCACCGTGACCTCTGCCTTGAGCTGGCAAATACTGGCCTCTGGGGTAGTGGGGTAATCCTGGCTTCTCTCCAAAGCTATTCCTGGTAGCAGGTCTTCCCTTAGTGCAGCTTGCCTTGAACCTTCCTTCTCGAGAGCTGGAGACAGACTCACTTCCTGACTCTTCGTGAGAAGAATTTCCTCCCAGCAATCCCCTGGGGCTTCTGCTCAGCTGACCTGGGACACACCTCCTGCTCCTCTCTCTCCTACTGCTTCCCGTGGTGATCCTGCTTCTGACTCTCTTCTCTAACTGACTGGAACCCTGCCCTAAATAATCCCTAGCTCTACACGTGACCTGGGGACTCTCACTCAGGTGTTCCTGATGGGACTTTTGTTTGCTACGTAGCAAGAATTTCCCTTGCTGCAGTGAATCATGGTGCCTAGTGCTGCTTTCTAAAGCTGACTCTGAGGTAAGTCTTTCTTTTATCTTATTTTCCCTGGGCTGTGTGCCCCTTGCCGCATCACAGTATCTGACACTGGTTTCCATGTCCCAGCTACATTATGCTAGGAATAGGATTAGGATAAATGTATTTATTTATTTATTTAACTGCTTCTTTTTTTTTATACCACTTTTGTGCCAAGGCGGTTTACAAAGAACAACAATAACAGGCTCAGATGAGCTGTGATTACAAAGAACTCATGGGGATACAAACTTTGGTTTAATAAATTGGGGGTTTACAGATAACAGCAGTGTATTAATGATAACATGGTATATGTGGTTAAGTGATGTCACTTGGTCCAAAATGTTCAATGAATAGATGTGTTTTCAGCAATTTCTTCAGGTCTTGTATAGACTGTGCAGATCTGATGTCTTCTGGTAGTATGTTCCAAACTGTTGGGGCAAAAAGTGTGAAAGTTTTGTTGTTTGCTTGCTGAGAACTTCGGGTCTTGAGGGGGGGGGGGTATGACTAGCAGGTTCTGATTCACTGGTCTTCTGGGTCTTGTTGAAAGTGTTTTTCTGATTAGATCATCAAGGCAGGGGGCTGAAGAATTGTGGAGGATTTTGTAAGCAGTGGTTATGACTTTATATTTTGTCCTTTGTATGACTGGTAACCAAGAGCACAATAAGCCCGTTACAACTAACAATGAATACCGCTGCACGCTTCCTGCATGGAGCATCCAGAGGAGACCATATTACCCCGATTCTAAAGGACTTGCACTGGCTGCCTATCTACTGTCGTACCACATATAAGATAGTCTTGATGACATTTAAGGCCATCAACAACATGTCCTCCTCCTCCCTAACAGAGCTGCTCCACCCTACCCCAGCAAACAGAGCAAGGAGATCTTTCGCCATCAATATCCTCCAAATTCCCTGCGAAATAACTAAATGCAACCAGGCAACAAAGAGAAGAGCTTTCAAATTCTATGCCCCCACATGCTGGAATGTGCTTCCATCTTCCATACAAGCAATTACCGATATTAATCAATTCAGAAAAGTCCTAAAACATCATCTCTTCCTATTACACTACTCACAACCTAATACCAGCCACATCACATCCAGCTAAACAATAAGCCACATGGCAACTCATGGTCATAATGTACAGAATTGTAAATATTGTAAATAGTTACCCTAGTTGAAATCCAAGTTGTAGCTCCTGTTCGATGTAAATGCATATCAGATTTTATTGAGATGCTCAAATGTTACCTGTAAACCGCACTGATTTTAAAGAGTGCGGTATATAAAAAAACAATAAATAAATAAATAACCAATGATGGCTCTTAAGAGTCGGTGTGATATGCTGTCGTCTTTATGTTCCTGTTAATAGTCTTGCAGCAGTGTTTTGTACTAATTGCAGTGGGTATAGTGCTTGTTTTGTAAGTCAAACAAAAACAAGGTCTCAGCATATACGGGCATATAGTGAAACAGGTCCCAAATGGCTGGACCGTTAACACACTAGCAAGGCCCAATCACATCAATGACCTTGACAAATACTGCAAGCAGCCAGCTTCAGCCATAAATCAGCACATAGGTATTTAGAGTGGAAAAATCACTTAGCTGTAACCATAACTGTAACACTGTGCTTGAACCTGGATAGCCAGCTGCCGTCCCCCATTCTTACAAAGAGCCCTCAAACGTTTCGCGAGCAATCTCGCTTCCTCAGGGGATACTGCCAGCTAATCATCAACAACGCTGTGCAGAAAACGCCGCCCATCTCTAGAAGTCCTGCAGGGCTTTGCCTTCAAGAATACTGGCTTACAGACTTTTCACTATAAGGTGAAACGTTCAGCTTATAAGAAAAAGCAAAATACCCACTTTTCTCAAATCCATATAGACCTGAAGCTCCTGCAGCTTGACACTGAGCAGTCTGGATTTTCCTTGTTACCACAGGGCATTCATTCAGGCCAACCGGCCTTGTTCTAGAAGACACTCCCTCTCCTTCTTCTCTTGAAAAACTAACAGTCTCTCTGCTTAAACTAGTCTTTTTAATAAAACTACTTTATATCTTTATAGAAAACAAAAGAATAAACTTTGTCAAAACAGGAAATGTAAACATTAGCTCTATCTAAGAGCAAAAACTTGCTCTTTTCCTTCTCCCTTCTTTGGCTGGGAGATCACTGAATAAATGTAAGGGAGGCACACCACCCTCATGACTGGCCTGCTCAGTATGCCCGCTATGCCAACCCCTTTGGCCTGGTTTACTGCTGGAGTCCCAAAAATAATGTATGTAAAACTTACAGTTGTCAATAGCCAGTTTCCTGATATTCCATTTCTTCCAAATTACTAGCAGATTCCTCAAAGTGTTGGACCTCCATGGGCTTAGATAATGGCCAGGGCTTGGCTGGCCAGGAGTCAAGCAGTTTCCAGGATGGAATGTCCTTCTCCTCCCTGGGATCCATCACATACTTATTCCAAGGGAAGAATATCTGCCTTGCCCTCCATCCTGTCAGGGAAACAGGTCACCAGCTCCTCCTGTTTGAGTTAGGGACTGGCTCTCCCTTAAAGACTGTCTTACATGCCTCAACCCAGGGCCCCAGTCCAGCCTCTTCCTGGGTGTTTGTCTCCAATTGTTCTCCCCCAGGGAAAGAAGCTCAGTGGCATCTGAGAGAAACCTCTCTCCTTCTTGGGCAAGTTCTGCTTTTTAGCCTGGGAAACTCTAGGAGCTCTGGGCATCTTTTGGCTGGCCTACAGGGAACCCACTCTGTTAAGGGACTCTCATTAATCACTTCTTTCAAACTCTAATGTTACCGATGGGCCAGTTTATTTACCAGTAAATTAGAAAGGAAAATTAACCAGAACTAATGCCCTTAGCCACAGGATTCACCACATATTAAGCAACAGCACAACCTTTTTCATAGCAGCATACATTTTAGGACTATTCAGTCTTTGCACAGTTAATTCCTTCAGAGACCCAGACACAAAGTTTAGCTTTTAACATACCCCAACACAAAGGGAGTCCTGTTCAAAGGAGCTCTCACCAATGTGTCCTCTGCCCTGGAAATCCAGTTGCTGTCTTCTCTTAGTATTCAAGATACACTGAGACCCTCAAACTGAAGTGAATAATGAGATTTATGGACGACGTTGCCATGATTCTCCCAAGGGCTTTATTGTAGGTCTTATATCTAGGAGTCAATTAATCTGACATCAGCTATCCATGACAGAGTCCAAAATGCAAATACAGACACTGGAAGACTCTCTTCCTCTTCTAGAGGTCTCACATTATACACGCCACAAAAATGATATCAGCAAACCTTAAAGTCAGAGGGCACCAAACAAGAGTGAAACACAGTTTACATAAGCTCTCCAATAGATCTCATAAAAATAGGAACCTAATGTGATTATTCACACAAACACACAAATAAATATGAATGCTCCTTTCATTTGTATGTTAATTCTGACTCTAACCCCTTCTAGGTTGCTTTTTGGATCCCTAAATATGTGGTATATAGCATCTACATTTCCCTTCTACCCAGGGATGGCAGAAGGAGAGGCGACCTAGGAGAACCTCATCCTTTGAGTCCCCCCCAATCCCCCATTGTTGCCAATGCTGCCCCTCTCTGGGCTCTTCCACAGCAGCAATGACCTGAAACAGCCCCATGGTGCTTACCTCAACACTTTAGAGCCACAAGGCTGTTTGCTTCTGCCTCCAGTGACACCCGAGGACAACTTCCTTTTGTATGGGTGCAGAAGCTGCTTTAGGCCCAATGCAAATAGGAAGTTAGCATTGGTGGGTATGGAAGCAAACAACCCTGTGGCGCCAGAGCTCTTAGGTATGCGCCGTGGGCTGTTTCAGGCCATTGCCACCACTGTAGGAACCAGAGAGGGATGGTAGCGGTGGCAATAGGTACCCCCCTGAGGTCTGGTATCCTAGGCAACCATCTAGTTTGCCTGATGATAGTGCTGGCCCTGCTTCTACATGTCTGCAGTCAGAATCTACTTTACTATCAGTAAATGAATTTGCCTTTTGCCCTTTGTTTTAAACTGGGTTATTACTTTGTTGGGATTACTCTCCCTCCATTACAGCCACTTGAATAGGGTTTCTAGATTAAACATATAGTATAAAAGTAAAGTAATACACCGCTGGAAACCAATTTGATTCAACAATAAATAGCAAAAGCGAAAGAGCTAAAATTTCTTCAGAAGGTAAATATAAAAATATCACAACTTAGCCTTTCAACGTTGCTCCCCCATGTTTCTGTTATCACCTATTCCATAGTATCAATGTCGTATACAGTACATAATTCAATTTCTGCCATTAGCGTTAAAAAAGAATTATTTTCCATTTTAGAGCCTCCAAGTGTGTGGAACTGCCATGGGTGCCTTGGTTTCCTCATCAGTAGTATCTATTTATATGATGAATTTTGAGGAAAGATATATACAGTATATATGATATAGCGAAATCATTAACGGGTGGTCCCTGTCAGTCACCTCTTGAAAATACCCCCAGTCCTCAAACCATATCAGATTATTTACAAACCAAACAGAACTCAAACATGTACACAAAACTAACCATATTGTCTCACAACCCCCCATAATCAGCGTAACTGAATCCCTCATTGATGGGCTGCCTTTGACTTCATCGATCAGGTTCAGCTTGACAAGTTAATCTCCAACCTAAACACTACCACATCACTTCTGGGACCCTTGCCCTATGTCCTGGATAAAATTAACAACAACTCATCTCCTATCTTTCATATCAGCAATATTCAACGAATCTTTGTTACAAGGATATTTCCCCCCACCCCCAAAACACTCATCAATTCGACCAATATTTTAAAAAACCTAACTCTGACCCCAAATAACATCCTCATACAGGCCTATTGACAGTTTCCCCTTCATAGCAAATATCTTAGAAAAAGTCATTCAAATACAGCAACACAATCACTTAACCAACCATGCGCCACTTGACCAACACTAGCATGGTTTCCGACCATACCACGTTGTCAAAATGCTACTAACATTTTTGTTTGATACCCTCATAGCTCTCATGGATCTCTCATCTCTCATGGATTCATATTATTATTCCTGTATATATCTGCTGCTTTCGACTCTGTGTCCCACCAACAGCCCTCAACAGACTTCATAATATCGGTCTAACCGGTATGACTCTCAAATGGTTTCACTCTTATCTCTCAAATCGTAGCCAACAAGTGAAAATGGGATCCAAAAGATTTCTCCCATACACTCTTCTGCAAGGAGTCCCACAAGGATCCTCCCTATCTGCCATATTATTCAATATATACATACAACCACTATATGAAATTATCTGCAATTTCAACATTAACTACCTTCTTTATGCAGATGACATTATGATCGTCATATTTTCACCACATCCACTCCCGATTATACCAAGATAATCCAATGCTTCACAGAAATGACCAAATGGCTCCATAATAACAATCTCAACATTAACTATGACAAAACAGCTTAGTTACTCACCTGTAACAGATGTTCTCGAGAGACATCAGGAATCAGTCCTCACATATGGGGTGACGTCAGTGCCGACGGAACCTGTGCGGAGCATTTCCCCAGCTTTCAAAGAAAACCTTTGGGACATGCTACCATGCCTGCGTGGTCCCCTTCCTGCGCAAGGGTGCCTTCTTGCTCAGTCAGATAAAACAGTTAGGACAGCAGTAAAAACTAAAGCAAGGTAGGGAGGCAATTCCCAGGGGAGGAGGGAGGGTTGTGAGGACTGATTCCTGCTGTCCCTGAAGAACACCTGTTGTAGGTGAGTAACTATGCTTTCTCCAGGAACAAGCAGGAAGTCAGTCCTCACAATGGGACTCCCTAGCTCTAGGCTGCCGAGGACCGAACCATGACAGCACTAACGGCAACCTTTTTTTGGTAGCCGTGAGTTGCAGAAGGTGAGTTCCCACTGAGAGGCTCAGCAAGACCCCAGTGTCCAGTGACACTAACATTCCAGTAGCCTGAACACAGAAGGGTCAGAGGGCAGGAGTTGCCTACACCCTGAGAATATTACAGAGTACTGCCTGGCCAAAGGCACTGCCCCTGCAGGACTTGCTCTCCAGGCAGTAGTGAGCTGCAAACATATGAATTGAAGACCATATGGAGACCTTGCAAATCTCTGTCACTAGCACTAAGCAGAGGTTGTCAACTGACGTGGTCATCGCCCTCATGCAATGCGCTGTGATCCAATGCTCAAGGGAGAGGCCAGCTCGCTCGTAGGCGAGGGCATATAGTCTGCCACCCAACTGGACAGAATTTGCTTAGTCACAGGGAACCCCAGTCTGCTGGGGTCATAAGACACAAAAAGCTGAGGAGCTGTGTCCGCTGCAGGTAGAAGGACAGGGCCCGCTTGCAATCTAGTGTGTGAAGTATTAGTTCCTCCTTGCTGGCATGGGGCCATGGGAAGAAGATGAGGAGGACCACCTCTTTGTTGAAATACAAGGGAGATACCACCTTTGGGAGGAATTTGGGGTGTGTGCAGAGCACCACCCTTTTCTTATAGAATCTCGTATATGGTGGCTCTGCCACCAGGGCCTGGAGTTCACTGACTCCACATGCGGATCTGAGGGCCGCCAGGAAGGCCACTTTCCAAGACAAGTATTTCAGGTGGCAAGTGGCTAGAGGCTCGAAGGGCAGCTTAGTGAGCTGGGAGAGCATCACATTGAGGTCCCACAACGCCACCGGAGGACAGAGAGGGGGCTTTGATAACAGAAGGCCCCAGAGGCACTTGGAAACCAGGGGTTGACTTGAGAGAGGTTTCTCCTTGGTAGGGTGGTGGTGAGCAGCTATGGCATTCAGGTGCACCATCATAGAGTTGGATTTCAGCCCGGTGTGCGACAGGTATAGTATGTACTTATAGCCTTATAGTATAGCCTTTGACAAGGTCCCTCATCAGAGACCTTTGGCAAAACTAAAGAGTCATGGGATAGGAGGCAGAGTACTATTGTGGATTAGGAACTGGTTAAAAGATAGAAAGCAAAGGGCTAAATGGCCAATTTTCCCAATGGAGAAAGGTGAATAGTGGTATACCCCAGGGATCTGTACTGGGTCCGCTGCTTTTTGACATATTCATAAATGATCTGGAAAAGGGGATAACGAGTGAGATTATCAAATTTGCAGATGACACAAAACTATTTAAAGTTGTTAAAACCCAAGAGGATTGTGAAAAATTGCAAGAGGATCTTGATAAATTGGAAGACTGGGATCAAAATGGCAGATGAAATTTAATGTGGACAAGTGCAAAGTTATGCACCTAGGGAAGAATAACCCAAACTATGGTTACATGATGCAAAGTTCCACATTAGGAACCACCACCCAGGAAAAGGTTTTAGGCGTCATTGTGGATAACATGTTAAAACCCTCGGCCCAGTGTGCAGCGGCAGCCAAGTGAGCAAATAGAATGCTAGGTATCATAAGAAAAGGAATGGAAAATAAAACAAAGGATATTATAATGCCTCTGTATCGTTCCATGGTGAGACCGCACCTTGAATATTGTGTGCAATTCTGGTCGCCGTATCTTAAAAAGGATATAGTGTTATTAGAAAAGGTTCAGAGAAGAGCCACCAAAATGGTAAAGGAGATGGAAGGATACCCCTTGTCAGCATACACCTCTTCTGAATATGTAATCTTCTGGTCTACTCTCCGTTTGGTCCTGGGTTCATTTTACAGAGACAGTAGGGTAAGCAGCACAAATAAGATAACCAAACAGGTGTGGCTTGGAAAAAGGGTTTTATATAGAAATAGGCTTATTACAAAGTTACAGAACAGAGGTAGGAGGTTGTTAGAAAGCTGCTTCAGTTTACTTCAATGAATCTGTGTGTGTGTGTGTGTGTGAGAGAGAGAGAGGTAAGAAAATGTGGGTCAGAGCCTCATAGTAAGAAGAATAGGGAGAGAATGAGAGAACAAGGGGGAGGGGAGAGAAGTGGGTGTCAGAGCCTCATGGCAAGGTGTGTCCGATGAAAATAGGAAGAGAGATAGAAAGAGGAAGTATTTCTGTCCTTTATAGTGAATTTTCTCTAGCACCTCCCTTTGAGGTCTGCTATTGTTTCCAGCACCTCCCTTTGAAGTCTGCTATTCTTGATTTAGCAAGGAGGGGCTGCAGACCAATCTCATCAGGCCCGGAGACTGACATCACCAGGGGGTCAGAGTTAATCTCATCTTGTAAACTGCCCTCATTAAGTTTGGAGACTGACCCCACCAGAGTAACAAAGCTGCTTGAAATCCAAGGTCTGGGAAAAAGCCATGACACCTATGCTAGGCATAATGTCCTGCTGGTGTATGCTGACATCTCCCACACTTTTTTTTTTTATTTATTATTTGTGCCTGGAAATGGTGGAAGCAATCCTGTGGTACCTGTCCCAGCTGCCATTACATGATAGTAGGCAGCTTGTCTAATACCTCCTGTATTAAATACCTTGCTATGTCTAGCAGGTCCCCTGTCCTGCACAGGACTGTCTCTAGTGTTCTAGAGATAAACAAGTCCCCTTATGAGTTCAAACCTCGTGTCTTAGGTAGGGCAGCCACTACTGGGGGGGGGGGGGGGGAGGGACCCAATATGCTACCACCGTGCCCGTCTTAGAGAGAGTGAACAGTGCATAAGGGCTGCAGGAAGTTTTGAGGAGGTTAAAGCCGAAAGGTACCAGGATGCTATGAGTGAGGATAGGAAGCAATACTAGACTGCAGCTGACTCTGGTATTCAATGTAATAGGAAATGCCAAATTAGCAGGCCAAATGAGCCTGGATGTAGGGGTAGATGCTGGAGAAATTCAGTGTAACTACCTTAAAATGGTGTTGTTCTGTAGGACATGCGCTGCAAGGACATGTACATTTGTTTCATTTTACAATACAGGAAAATTATGATAATGCATAGCAATATTTGTACAGCAGTTAAAATAGTAATAGGGTGAATAAAAACATTAAAGACATGATCAGCAGTAGGTGAGTAACCAAATAACAATTCCCACACAGACACATGAGCATCTTGTAGCAAGTGTCCAACAATTTGTTGAATGTGTCCATTCTCATAAGCAATGGTGTGATTCACTTCAGTGGATGTTGTTTTAAGATGATCAATTTAGGCATGGAGTTCTGTAAAGTTGAGCAGTTTATGTAGTGTCTCTTCTCCCCTGCCAAGTGGTAATGGATGCACAGCATATGAGATAAAGTCTGGAATGTCCATAGAGTCATTGGTAACCAGCGGTGTGGAATAAGTTGTCCCGTTAATGGTGATGGAGACCAGTGGTATATGACTGCACCAGGTATTGTTTGAACTGTACAACAAAGTATTCTTAGGAAGGCGGGTGTCATGCATTCTGGGAGCAACTGAAAAAGAAACATTCTTTGTCCTGACAGGAAATATTGTACAAAATCTAGGCAGGAGGACCTAGAAAGTAATGTTCTGGAGGTGCCCTCAATTCTTGTGTCCTTTCTAGAGAAGTGGAAACTGGTGGCGCCCACTGTACTTGAGTGATGTTTAATGAGTAGAACACTGGCTTGTCCTGTATGGAACAGAAACTCTGGATGACCAGATCCTTTCCTTCCGGGAAAGGTGGGGTTATTTCTTGATAGCGATATACCCCATCTGTGGAGTTAGCCCAGCCAATCGTGCATATTTGGATGATAGTTCCTGTAATGAGACTTGGGTAGAAGAGAGCAGATACAAGAACAACAGGAAACCGAGACATAATAAAAGCTAACTTGTTTCACTCTACTAGGGAGTAACTAGTGCTCCCCACTTATACTATGCAACAACAGAAATAATGTTTACTACTTATTTACATAACTATTAGATACATGTCCAGTATATAGGACACATCAACTATACAGCAGAAGTAAATAGTTACCATCCTCAAGCGACTTTTGTTTAGAAAGCAGTTGTCCGTGCTGTCTTCAGAAAGCAGTTGTCCGTGCTGTCTTCAGAAAGCAGCTGTCCGTGCTGTCTTCAGGTGGTATCTGAAAGCAAAGACTGATAAAACACGTATTACCCATATGGTTTCAACTGGGTGATGTGTTTCCAATACGGCTGGTTGTCGGGCATTAGGATTTGGTATAGGCTTGGGCCTAAGGTATCAGTAACTAAGTACGGTCCTTCCCACTTTGCAGTTCCAAAGGGGAGGTTTGGTCTAGGTCTCAGAATCATCACTTTACTCCCAACCTTGAGGGGCCTTAAATCAGAACCCTTTGCATGTACCTCCTGCAAATAATCTCTAGCTTTTTCTGTGTTAGCTAGCACAGTGGTCTGAATTTCTTTTAGATGTTCTTGCAGGGATTTCATCCACTCATTGGTGAGAATTACTGTCTGGTCCTCTGGAAGAAAAGGACTCAGCATATTTTCCCACCGTTGCATTGACCTTCCCATTAAGGCTTCATAGAGTGCAAAACCTGTGGATTTACAGACATTAGCTCTGATACGCATAAGGACTAAAGGGAGCACCAGATCCCAATTTTTCCCGGTCAGATTAAGCATAGGGCTGAGGTGAGCCTTATTTGTTTGATTCATTCTTTCTACCTGCCCTGCTGCCTGTGGATGGTACGGAATGTGGAGTTGTTGTTCTATGCCTAGAAAATCAAACAATTCCTTGATGAGCTCAGAAACAAATGCAGGACCATTATCAGAATCAATAGTCTTGGGAATGCCCCAGCGTGTAAAAAATTGCATAGTTAGGATTTCTGCAGTGGTTCGAGCAGTTTGATCTGGGACAGGGAATGCTTCTACCCAATGAGAAAAGGAATCAACAACAGTGAGTAAAAATCTATTTTCCTAGCTGTTAACGGAAGAGGGTCCACATGATCTATTTGCAATCTCTCAAATGGGCCACGAGGAGGTGCTTTCATTAAGTGCCCCCTTCTCTTTTTAGGTTGCCTCCCAAATGAAGCACAGATTACACAGGAGGAAACATGATCCTGTATATCATGTTTCATTTCTGGCCACCATACCAACCTATTGAGGATAGTCTGCATTTCTTCTGCTTTAGGGTGTCCCATAGGACCTGCACCATGAACCCAATGCATCCACTCTTTACCTCAAGCTCTAGGGATAGCTATAACAAAGCCTTCCTCTCTTTTTGCACATAGAATGTCTTTCTCTATAGCGAGTGTGAGAAAGGGTGTGTGCTGATATAGGTTATCTGGGGCGTCCTGCACAAGCTTCCTCAAATTGGAAAGCTCAGGGTCCTTTGTCTGCAGTGCTACGAAGTAATCTGGTGGTATTATCTGATCATAATCTGTGGAACGTGTAGCAATAGCAACCATGCGTGTCTGCTCATACCAGGGCCATATGAGGCCTACATGGCATGCTTCCTTGGCTAGTGAGTCTGCTAATGTGTTTCCTTTCACTAAAGGGCCTTTCTTCCTATGTGCCTTTACTTTAACTAAATGTACTCTCTGAAACTTCTCACTCAGTTCTTTTGCCATAGTCCACAGTGATGAATTTTTCACTGTGGACCCATCCGTAGATTTAAATTTATTTGCCAGCCACCAGGGTAACAGGGCAATGGCACTTTTAAAGACATAATCGGAATCTAAAATGATTTGTATCTCTGGGTGTGAATCCTGATATTGTTGCATACAAGCTACAAAAGCAGCTAGCTCACAGTACTGTGCTGACGCTGACCCACAGGAATACTGTCTCTGCAGTACCACTTGGTTATTTGGGTCCAATTGTACAATTGCAAAACCTGCTAGTCGCCTGCCTCCTTCACATTGGCTATTATCATCAATATATACTGTAGGAAGAAAAGGTGAAATTTTGTCTAGTCCCTGTTCCCTAAAAATCATGTGATTGGGGGCACTGGGTGAGGACTGACAGTCATGAGGTTGCCCCTCCAGCAAAATTCCAGCCACTTGCATGTTAGGTTCTTTCAACAATTCAAACTTTACATTCTGTGCTTGCAACATGAGAATCCACTGGACTATTCTCTCAGTCCTAATCTTGCTACATGCTAACTTTCCCTCTACAATGAATTTTAGGGGGGTGTGATAGCTGCATATGTATGTGGTTTGAGCACCAATGATGTATGTAGGTTTCTGCATAGCTGCATAGGAAGCCAGTACATGTTTTTCACAGTTTCTCATTTTGAGTTCAGGAGAAGTGAGAACTCTGGAACAGAAGGCAATAGGGCGATCTACTCCTCCTAGGCGTTGTGTTAGAGCTGCACCTATACTGGTCTCTCCAACTATAGGGTACAGGAAAAAATGTTGTGTGTGATCTGGGTGTGCAAGAACAGGAGCAGAAGTCAGAATGTGCTTTAATTTAGTTACAGCTTCTGTATGTTCTTCCTCCCAAACATAACTTTTACTTTTTAGCAGGGAGTAAAGTGGAGCTGCCACTTCAGCATAATTGTGCATGAAGTCACGACAGAAACCAGTGAGCCCTAGAAATGACTGGAGTGATTTCTGATCTGTAGGAAGTGGACGTTTCTGTATCAGTTCTATCCTCTGAGAATCTACAGATTTACCATCCTGGCCAATAGTAACCCCTAAAAAGGAAACCTGTGATTTGCACAGTTGAGCCTTGGCAGGATTAACTTTAAGACCAGCTTGTAAGAGGGCTTTTAAAACCTCTCTTACATGATTCCAGTGTACAGCTTCATTCTCAGACTGAATCAGAATGTCATCTACATATTGAATTATATTATCTCTGCAATACAATAGTGACAGGGCTTCCTGCATGTATTTATGAAATATTGAGGGGGAATCCTTATATCCCTGTGGAAGCACAGTCCATGCATATTGTTTATTCAGCCACTGAAAGGCTGTTTTGTACTGGCATTCAAGGGCCAGGAGCAGACTCCAAAACCCATTGGATATGTCTAAAACAGAGAAAAGTTTACATTTGGGGTTCAGTTTAGAGATGATTTCAGGGTATGAGGCTACCACGGGCACTACAGATTTTGAAACTTGATTCAGGGCACGGAAGTCCATAGTGAGCCTGAAGGAACCCCCTGGTTTAACTATCGGCCAGGCTGGTGAATTGCATGTGGAAGAAATAGGTCTAATCAGACCCCTCTCCTCCAGTATCTTCACAATTTTAGCCACTGGTTCTATAGCCTGATGAGGTACTGGGTATTGTTTCTGTGGTGGAGGATCCTCGCCTTCCAACAGTATTTCTGTGTGCATTTTCCCACAATCTAACTTGTCTTGAGCCCAGACTGGAATATCAGCCACCAATGGGGGAATTACACACAGATCATACTGATGAGCTGCCTTGGTGCACTGAGTTGCTAACTGCATGGGAATGACTTCATGCACTAAAGTTTTAGAAACACTTGAAGTTCCTGAATACTGCCACAATTTAAGATTAGCCATATCCACCACTAAATTTAACTGGTTGAGAACGTCCATTCCAATTATTTCTTTTGGTGTGTTCACTATAGTGGAGGCAGTGGTTTCTAACATTTCCTTGTTTTGTTCACTGTGCACAGGGATACCCCATTTAACTGAGATAGCCACACATTTGGAAGCTGTGTCATTAATTCCTTGAATTTCATAAATGTCCATATTTTTCTGATCTGCAGTGGGAGAAGCTCTGTTTGTAAAACTAATTCCAGCCCCTGTGTCAATCAAAGCTAGTTTATCCTGACCCCCTATTCTACTGATAACATTGGGGCATCCACAAGAGTCCAGTATCAAGGATGTTACAAGCCTTAAACTGTATTCTGGGCCTGTATCTGTTTCATCATCCAGAGGCTCTGGAATTGAGTCCTCTGCTGAGAGAACGGAGGCAGGCTGGGCTATGAAGGCTTGAGATATTTTGATATCTGAACCCAAGAGGTCAGGACACCCCTAAGCACTAGCCTTGTGTTTGTCCTGAGCTGCTTGTAAGTCCTGTTTTAATTTATCTAGTTCTATCTGCAGTATGTGTTTGTCCTGTTCCCATTTAATTTTCTCCTTTTCTAATCCATCTCTCTGTGCCTTGAGCTCCTGAAAGGGAATGTAACCTGAGGAATTTCTAAAAGTACCTCTGCTTTGTCCTCTCCAAGGTGTCTGTCCTCGGTATCCTTTGTCTGTGTTTTTTGTGTATTGGGAGGATCCCTCAGCTTGCCACTTCCGTGCTTCTGATACTGTTATGACCTGTGAGGGCTGGGTCTTCCAAACAGACCCAATTCTGAGCATTAAAGTATCAAAAGGGGTTGCTTTAGGGTCTTCAGAAAATAACAGAAGGTATTTTGTAATCTCAAGGGATAGCAATTCTAATAAAAATGCCTTATGCGTGCTCTCCCCATAATCTTCTGCATTGGGCCAGGACTCCTGCTCATCAAGAACTGCTTTTAAAATCCAGGCTCTATATGCAAACTCTTCCAGTGTATCATTTGGTAGAGGTGAAATAATTTTAAATACTTGCATTGGGGAACAGTGAAATAGTTTCTCAATACCCCTTTTAACCAACTGGTATGGGTGAGTGAGAGAGCCAACTTTATAATAGTGTGGCCCCAGAGCCAGATGCATAAGTCTATCAAAGTCTGATTGTTTTCTTCTGTATTTCCCTAGACCCCAGTGAATCAGAATATAAGTGGCCCATTTGCACCAGTCATTAACATTAAAAGGCATAGGGACAGTTTTCTCAACTATTCTTTCCATGTCTCTATCTTTTAAATTGTCCTGCAGCATCACTTTAGCTGGTGCTCTGAGTTCGGTACTGGGTGCCGGATCTGAGTCATCTGAATTATCCTCCTGACACAGGTCCTGGTTATTGCTCTGTTCTGGCTGAGATAAACTATTAGGATTTTCTTCCTGTGATTCATCTTTATTTTTTCCATTCCTAAGTCCAGCTATGCATACTTCTGTATTCTTTTGTTTCTCAATAGCTTGGATTCATGGCCTATAGGGTGTGTCATAGGCATAGGGGGCTGAGGGAGAAATGGGTGTTGGCCAGGGCGTATATTTCTTTTGTCTTTCAGAGGCCAATTGATCCTTAACGTGCCTCAATTCAAGTTTAAGTGCTTCTAATTGCTCACTAACAGTTATAAAAGAATTTGAGGCTTGTATCACCTGAGCCCTTTGCATAGAAATGCAAATTTGTGCCTCCTCAAGGTCTTTGGTCAATTGGGTACAATGAGAAGTCAGTTCAGTATTGTCCTGTTTCATGCTAATGAGCCCCCTGCACATGCTTTGGATAAAAAGGCATTTTCTTTTATTTGTTTTCTTTTTGAATTCTTGATAATGGTTTAACATTTGTCTTTGAATATTATACCATGATGACTCAGGGAACTCACCTTCAAAGGGACCACCTTTCCTCTTACAGTATGTCAGTACTATTTGTTTCAGTTCTTTAAAATCAAAGGCTTCCATATTTGAGACTGCAGAAAGGCTGTAGTTGGACTATCTCAAATGTGCAACCTTGGAAGGAGGAATGCTCACTTTTATGAAGAAGTGAGACTTAGAATTATAGTTGGAATGGCATAAATGTTATGGGTGTTCAGTAAAGAGTACTGGCATAAAGACCATGCCTTAAAATACCTGAATACCTGAATAAAAAGTGTTTATTACCTTTTAACAGGGTGGAAGTTTAGGATGAAATTATAGTAAGAAAGGTGTTAGGAGATAAACAGAATTGTCAGTTATACCTGACAGGAGACTGAGAAATAAAAGGCAAAGGGACAGGAGGTAACAGTGTTACCAGGAAAGATGTATATTGTATTCAATGAGGGACTGTTTACCTGTGTGCCACTTCCAAACTAAAGCTGGACTATCTTTCTGTCTTTTCTTAGCAGCTCAAGTACTAGAGAAAAATCTGTGCCTTGTAACAAACCGTAACAAGCCTCTACCTACAAATAAGAAAATTGCAAGCCACTCTATGTAATGTCCCTAGGTGTAGGTAATATTAAAATTCTGGATTATTACAGAGCCTTTTGACAATAAAAATCTCACCTTTTCTAACCCACAAAACAAAGGTATCACTGGAACTTTTCACTAAATCCAGCCTGTAATCAAAATTGTCAATTGTACATGGTCACAAGGGCTTTTGATTTTCCTGTCGCACCCTGTCTGAAATTCACTTTAATATATCAAACAAAATTATTACTTACCCAACTGGAGATCTGCTGTGAAGTCTGAAATGGCCCCCATAAAATGTAATCTTCTGAATATGTAATTTTCTGGTCTACTCTCCGTTTGGTCCTGGGTTCATTTCACAGAGACAGTAGGGTAAGCAGCACAAATAAGATAACCAAACAGGTGTGGCTTGAAAAAAGGGTTTTATATAGAAATAGGCTTATTACAAAGTTACAGAACAGATTCAGTTTACTTCAATGAATCTGTGTGTGTGTGGGTGTGTGTGTGTGAGAGAGAGAGAGAGGTAAGAAAATGTGGGTCAGAGCCTCACAGTAAGAAGAATAGGGAGAGAAAGAGAGAACAAGGGGGAGGGGAGAGAAGTGGGTGTCAGAGCCTCATGGCAAGGTGTGTCCAATGAAAATAGGAAGAGAGAGAGAAAGAGGAAGTATTTCTGTCCTTTATAGTGAATTTTCTCTAGCACCTCCCTTTGAGGTGTGCTATTGTTTCCAGCACCTCCCTTTGAGGTCTGCTATTCTTGATTTAGCAAGGAGGGGCTGCAGACCAATCTCATCAGGCCCAGAGACTGACATCACCAGGGGGTCAGAGTTAATCTCATCTTGTAAACTACCCTCATTAAGTTTGGAGACTGACATCACCAGAGTAACAAAGCTGCTTGAAATCCAAGGTCTGGGAAAAAGCCATGACACCTATGCTAGGCATAATGTCCTGCTGGTGTATGCTGACACCCTTATGAAGAAAGGCTAAAAAGGTTAGGGCTCTTCAACCTGGAAAAGAGACGGCTGAGGGGAGATATGATAGAGGTCTATAAATTAATGAATGGAGTGGAATGGGTAAACGTAGATTATTTGTTTATATTATCAGAATATAGAAAAACTAGGGGACATGCAATGAAGCAACAGGGTAAACTATTTAAGACTAATAAGAGAAAATATTTTTTGAAACTCTGGAATTTGTTACCGGAGGATGTAGTAAAGGCTGTTAATGTAGCTGGGTTTAAAAAAGGTTTGGACAAGTTCCTGGAGGAAAGATCCATAAACCATTATTAAAAAGGGACCCAGGATATCAATGCTTGACCTAATACAAGCATTGTGGAACCTGTGTCTTTTTTGGGGAAACTGCTAGGTACGTATGACCTAGATTGGCCACTGTTGGAAACAGGATACTGGGCTTGATGGACCTTGGTCTGACCCAGTATGGCATATCTTATGTTCTTATGTACTGGAGAACCAGTTGCACATGACAGGAGAAGGGATTCTCCTTCTTCTCCGCATACCAGACAGCGAATCTTCACCACTTAAAGGCATAAGCCCATCTGGTGGAGGGTTTTTTGGGAGGCCAGAAGGCTCTCCTCGAATCCCCTTGGAAGGTTGAAAGGGGCCAACGCTAACCTTTCAGCAGCCATGCCGTTAGCATTAGGTACCCCAGGTTGTGGTGCAGAAGGGGCCCCTCCTCCTGGGACAGGAGATCCTGGGCCCGACCCAGTGGGACTGGGAGTGTCACCCCGACAGGGAAAGCAACCGGGGGAACCAGGGTTGCCTGAGCCATCTGGGTGCAATCAGTATCACTAACGCCCCCTCACTCTGGATCTTAAAGAGGGTCTTGGCGATCAGGGGGGAGTCAGCGTCTGCTGCCACTCTCTCTGTGTACAGCTGGTGTGAGGAGAAGCTAGGCAGCTGTGCATTGTTTGTGGAGGTGAACAGGTCCATCACGGACCTGCCCCAGCAGTGGAAGAGTTTCTGCATTACCCTGGGGTGCAAGAACCACTCGTATCTGTGAAGGACCCTGCTTGGCCTGTCTGCTAAGCAGTTGTCCTGGCCTGGCAGGAATACTGCTCGCAGGAACATGTTGCTCTGCACTGCGAAGGAAAGGAGGGCTACCATCTCCTGGCCGAGGGAGTACGAGCCCATGCCCCCCTGCTTGTTGATGTAAAACATTGCCACCTAGTTGTTTGTCTGGATCAGCACAGGTCAGTGCCGCAGATGGTGGCGGAACACTCACAGGGCCAGGAAGATTGCTCTGAGTTCCAGGAGATTGATTTACAAAAGAGACTCCTCTTGGGACCAGCTGCCTTGTGTGCGGTGGAACCCACAATATACCCCCCAGCCCAGGAGGGAGGCATCTGTTGTCGGGGTCCTCTGTGGTATGGGTGCCTGGAATGGCATTCCCGCCAGGAGGTGGCGCAAGTTTTACCACCAGGTGAGGGACTCCGCCAGCTGACGAGTGACTCTGACCCTGTCCCGTAGTCTGCTCATGGCTTGAGTCCACTGTGAGCGGAGACACTATTGGGCTGCCCACATGTGGAGGCAGGCTAAAGGCATGACATGGACCATTGAGGCCATATGGCTCAACAAGTATCACTAAACAAGTATCACTAAACTCAACAAGTATCACTAAACTCAACAAAATCTTTATCCTCCATATTAGATATGATATGTTCCCTCAACACAAGAAAAAAACAGCTAGTAATCATTGGAGACTTAAACCTCCCCTCAACTACACCATCACACTTAAAAGCATTCATTGAAACCATGTCTGAACTTGACTTTGAGCAAATCATAGATTTTGCGACTCACATAAAAGGAAACACCCTTAACCTAATCTTTCTTCGAAGATCTCCAGATTATAATCTCAATGTTTCACAACCCCAGGCTATTCCCATTCCATGGTCCGACCACCATTTAATTAGATTCAATCTCCCACATTTCAATAGAATCACAACCCAACAGCCGAAACAAAGACTAACTACAATGTTCAGGAAATTTGACAGGGAAAATTTTTTAGGACAGATATTACCACATATTCCTGAAACAGTAAGTAAAAGGGCATGGGCAGGGTCCCGGAGCCCACTCGTAACCGGGCGCCCAGCCCGGCGCGGGACCCTGCACGCGCGTTCAGGGAGGAAAGGATGTGCGTCAGCGTAAGCACATTGCGCGCATCATTTAAAGTGATTGGCTCCGCTCGAGGTTGAGAGGAGTGGAGCCAATCGGTGCTGCAGGAGCTGCATGTGCTCCAGCATTTGCAGCGTGGCCGGAGCACTTGCGATCGGGCGCCCAGGAGGCAGGAGGCAGGATCGTTGCTGGGGTGCGACGTTATCTTTGGAGAAAGCAGGTCAGTGCAGGAGGCAGGAAGCAGGATCGTTGCCTGGACGGCGTTGTCAGCGGAGCAAGCAGGTCGGGGCAGGAGGCATCGATCGGGCCCGGTGTGTCCTCGGAGCGATTGGTCATCAGAGAGCAGGGTAGTGCAGGCGAGTAGGTTTACGTCTGCTTTTATATTAAAAAAAAAAAAAAACGGAAGGCAGGGCAAAGGGCAGTAATCCCACATATAAATAAAAAAAAAAATAGCTAACTAATAAGGCAGACACAACATTAAATATTCTGCTACTTGGTTCCTCAGGCTAGGGGGTTGGGGTATTCTTTGGGGTTGGGGGGGGCGGCTCAATTATGGTGGGGAAGCGCACAGGGGGGGCGGGGGACTCATGGGGTTGCTGGGGCTAGGCAAGAAAAGGGGCAAAGGGGGACGGGGTCTGTCAGGGGGGAGAGATCCCGACAGGAGAATAGGGTGAGAGGAAGCGCTGCAGGCAGAGCCCAGATGTCTGCCAGGAGTCCTGCAGAGTCTCCTGTCGCGGTGAGAGGATCCGGACGGGGGCATGCTGCTCGAGGCCGTGGTGTCCGGGCCTTTCGGGAGGCTGGGGGGTCTGTGATTGTGCCACAGGAGCCTGTAGGGGGTGGGGTGGGACCAAGCGATGGGGGGGCTAATGGGGCTTCAAGGGAGGGGAGTTTTTGGGAGCAAGGGCATGGGGGAGGAGCAGGCGCTTGGGGTCCTTGGGATTGGTGTAGGCTGGGGGCTGGACCATCTCGTGGCAGGGTCAGCGGTAGGGTTTCCCACAGCGGGTATGTGACGGCGCTGGGCGGTTTTGGGCCATCAGGGCAACAAGCTCTCTGGGATCAGTGGTCGGCAGGGGGGCAAGGCTCGTCGGGGATGGATTGGGTGGTGGCATGGCAGCCGTCGTGGTCTCCGGGTTTCTCCCCGCTGTGTCCCCCCTTTTTGTCTCCACAGGTGCCATTTCTAGCTTCGCCACGGAGTGTGCTGCCTGCAGAGGATTCGTCGAGAGTGAGGAGCATTGAGCCCGGAAGCAGCACGCCAGGGTCAGCGGCGAACGGGAGTGAGCTGGCACAGGACGCACGCGCGCAGCTGCGGATCGAGGACCCTCATGCTGGGATGCCACCTGGGTCCGACGGAGCAGCGGTTGGAGGCATGGTTGGTGAGTTATTGGGGGCAGAGGTAGGCGAGAACGGGGGGCGTAGGTCACGTGCAGAGCGGTCGGGGAAGGCGCGTAAGAAAAGGAAGCACGCATGTTGGCTCCGGCATAGTTCTGACTCTCCATCCTCGTCGTCTTCTGATGTTTCTGATTCTTCGTCGGGTGACGCTGGTAGGGTGGGTGACGGCATGTGAGGGGGGGGGGCTTCTGGATCGGCGGGCGCGGGTTCGGCCTCCTTGGTGGCTTTATCTGAATTATGGGAAGGCGTCCCGAAGAAGTTACGACGGAAGATTGCGAAAAGAAAGTATATCGATATTTTTCGCTTGCTCGAGGGTCATAAGCGCTCCGGGGATAGCAAAAAGAAACGGAAGAAGGATGAGAAGGCGGGGCATCTTCGTAAGGTCTCATGCAACATGGTCAATTGGGTTAGGTCATTCTTGCGGTTGGCGAGTGTTTGGGGTCATCACTTCCCTGAGCAGTATGGCGGTTTGTTGTCATATGCCGACTCTATTTTGGAAGCGTCGCAGGCGCATGAGGGCTGGTCGTGGCTTAATTATGATGAAAAATTCCGGGACAAGATGGAGGAGAATAAGCTGTTAACTTGGGGGACGCAAGACATTAACCTGTGGTTGGCGCAGATGTTGGTTAAGACTGGTGCGGGAGGTGGGGGTGGAGGAAAGGTGGGGCAAGGGGCTTCAGGAGGTGCGAATCATTCCTTTCGCGGTGGGCCCCTCCCCGGACAGACGAAGCCGGTCCCGGGGGCATTGGGCGATGTGTGTTGGAGGTTTAAAAGGGCAACGTGCCCTTTTCCGGACTGTAAGTTCCGGCACGCGTGCTCGGTCTGTGGGGGCCTCCATTCAGCGTCCAAATGCGTTAAGAAAGGGACCGTGCCACCCTTGGTTCAGGGATCCAAGTAAGGGTACTATGGGCGAGGTGGCCCCCACTCCAATTCGGGTGCCGGTGCTGTGCAGTTGGCTTCTCCGGTATCCGAAGAAGAAAGATAGGTTAACGTTGCAGTTAGGGTTTCAGTTTGGTTTTGTCATTCCAGTTCAAGGTGCGATGGTGGGTGCAGCGGCGCGGAATTCCCTGAGTATTTGGCGCTGGGCATCCGTTGCACATGAGAAGTTAGCAGTCAAGTTGCAGTTTGGAAGAATAGTGGGGCCTTTCTGTCACCTGCCGTTTCCGAATTTCGTTGTTTCTCCCTTGGGCGTAATCCCTAAGAAGGAACTGGGCAAGTTTCGGTTGATCCACAATTTGTCTTTGCCATTGGGGGCGTCGGTGAATGATTCCATCCCACGGGAGTTTTGTATGGTGAGGTACACGTCCTTCGATAGGGCAGTGGAGTTGGTCTCGGGTGCCGGTCTTGGGGCATTGATGGCGAAAGTTGATATCGAATCCACTTTTCGCTTGTTGCCAGTCCATCCTTCGGCTTTCAGGTTGCTCGGTTTCCAATTTGAGGGCGCCTTTTACTATGACAAGTGTATGCCGATGGGTTGTGCAGTATCTTGCGCCTACTTCGAGAAGTTTAGTACCTTCCTGCACTGGATGGTGGTCCAGCGAGTAGGCAGCGCTGAGGTGGTGCATTATCTTGATGATTTCCTGTTTGTTGGAGGGGCCGAGTCAGAGAGCTGTAGCAAGCTGTTGCGAGGTTTTGTTGAGGTGGCGGGCGAGTTGGGGGTGCCTCTGGCGGAAGGTAAGACGGTGGGCCCAACAACGAGGATTACTTTCTTAGGAGTCGAGTTGGATTCCATGAACATGATCGCGCAGCTGCCGTGGGAGAAGGTGGTGAAGCTGAGGGTTTTAGTGGCCAATGTCTTGGCCTCGTCGAAACTGATGTTAAAAGAGCTGCAGGCGCTGATAGGTTCCCTCAATTTTGCTTGTAAGGTCATTCCAATGGGGCGGGTGTTCAGTAGGCAGTTGGCTGCCGCGAAGTCGGGTGTGCGAAAGCCGCATCACCGCATTCGGGTATCTACGGGTATGCGTGCGGATCTGCGAGTCTGGGATGTCTTTTTACGGGATTTCAATGGTACGTCCGTTTTGCGTGAGGCGGAGATATCCAGTGACGACTTGCAGCTGTACATGGACGCCGCAGGGGGAGTTGGTCTGGGGATCTATTTTCGCGGGGCATGGTGTGCTGACAGATGGCTGCAGGCTTGGGTTGACCAAGGCTTGTTGCGTAATATTACTTTTTTGGAGCTCTTTCCAATATTAGTAGCGTTGGCGTTATGGCCGGACAAGTTGGTTAACCGCAGAGTGCTGTGGTGGTGCGACAACGAGGCGGTGGTCAACATCGTCAATCGTTATTCGCCATGCTGCAGCCTTGTGGCGTCTCTAATGCGACGGGTGATATTGGCATGCATGCGTTTGAATATTGATCTGAAAGCGCGGCATATCCCCGGGCATATTAATGAAATTGCTGATGCTCTTTCCCGTTTGCAGCTGGAGCGTTTTCGGAAGTTGGCACCGGAGGCGGACGAGGAGGGGTTCTTGGTCCCCTGGAGCGTGTGGAGCTGTGGCCTGCAACAATGAGGTGCCTATTGAAGAGCTCAGTGGCGGATAGCACCTGGGAAGCTTATCAGCGGGGTTGTGAGCGAGTGCAAGCATTTTTGCGTGGGATAGGATGGGTCGGAGGGGTGGTGCCGGATCTGTGGCTTGCGAGGTATGTTGCTTGGGCGAAGGAGCAAGGGATCATGAGATTGGTGGTGCGAAGTCATCTGGCGGGGTTTGGGTTCTTTGCCAGGGCAATGGGGTTGGACTTCTCTGGTGGGGGGTTGCTGGCCAGGCGATTACTCCAGGGGTGGGGGCGTTCTCATCCTGTTCCGTGGGATCATCGACTGCCGATAACGCATGATCTCCTTGAGGACGCGCTCTTTCGGGCAGTGTTCTGTTTGGCCTTTTTTGGGGCGTTTAGGGTTGGTGAATTGGTGGTGGATTCGGGAAAAGTGGATAGTGGGAATAGTTTGCGTCGGCAGCATGTATGGATGGAGAAGGCGCGGATGCGAGTGTTGTTAGCAAAGTCCAAAATGGACCAGAGGGGGAAAGGGTTATGGGTGGTCCTGAGGGCGATGGGCGGGCTTACATGCCCGAAGACCGCCATGAGGGCTTATTTGGCGGTGCGCCCGGACTGCAGAGGGGGTCTGTTCATGCACAAGGACGCCAGAGCTCTTACGCGGTTTCAGTTCACTGCCGTATTGCGCATGGCATTGCGGCGGACCGGGGAAGACCCAGGGCATTTTTTGGTGTACTCTTTTTGGATAGGGGCGGCGACCAGTGCTGTGGCGGTGGGTTTGTCAGGGGAGCAGATCCAGAGTATCGGCAGGTGGAGATCGAGGGCGTTTGAAGGATATGTGCGATTATGAGTATCCGGTGTGGGCGGGGGGTTGTTTAATGCTGTTCTTTTCTGTTTCAGATGGGGTTATGTGTGTGCGGGGCTGCTGGATGTTGGGGCACTCCTTCATCTTTTGGGCTGGCCAGCGAGCAGCGCAGTGGCCGTGCGGGGTGAATTTAGGTCTGGATCCAGCGGTGGTGGCAGTGTCATGGCTGGGAGAGCGGGGGCTGCGGTGGACGCAGCTGCTAATTTTGCTTCGTCACCATCAGCGCATCAGGACCCAACCTGTGATTTTGGTAGTGCACTTGGGGGGCAATGATCTGGCTGCTTGGACTTGCAAGCAGTTGATCAGGGACGCCAAGAAGGCCTTTGCAGTAGTGCTCCGCATGTTTGAGGGGGTGCTTTTAATATGGTCTGACATCATCCCGAGGCCGGTGTGTTGGGGTCAGCGGCGATGGTCCCGGGGGCTGATCAAGATCAATAGGCAAATCGGGAGATGGGTCTGTGAGAGGGGGGATGTCAAGTCCAGCATCCCTGGGTGGACGTGGCCTGCTCCGGGTTGTATAGGGAGGACGGGGTGCACTTATCTTCAGTGGGAATGGATTTGCTCCTGAACGATTGGCAGGAGGCACTGGAGAGTGTTGTGCACGAGAGGCCACACTGGTCGCAGCTTCTTGTTGGGGGGGGGTGGCACAGGTAGATTTGGTCCCCTGTGCCAGTGGCGGGATCCCGGAGGTCCGGGGTCCGGAGCCTTAGGCGACACGGACAACCCCTGGAAGACTTTTGCTAGTAATATGGTGAAGTCAGATAGGGGTGGCTGGAACTTGGCCATTGGTGGTGACCACGGCCGGAGCGGAGGCGTGCCTGCTTTGCTAATTACACGGCTGGTGGCGCATTGCTCCGTTGGGGGATTGGTTGGATCAGTATTTCTGTTTAATGTTAATTAGTTTGTTTTGGAAATAAAGCTGCAACCAGTTGTCACCAAGAATTGTTGAAAGTGAGGGTGGGAGAAAAAAGAGTGAGGGGGGGGGCTTGGAGAATTGGAAGGGTGAGCGCCGGGTCTGGCTACCCGGTTAGTAAAAGGGCACGGGCAGGGTCCCGGAGCCCACTCGTAACCGGGCGCCCGGCCCTGCATGGGACCCTTCACACGTGTTCAGGGAGGAAAGGATGCGCGTCAGCATAAGCACGCTGCGCGCATCATTTAAAGTGATTGGCTCCGCTCGAGGTTGAGCGGAGCGGAGCCAATCGTTACTGCAGGAGCTGCATGTGCTCCGGCATTTGCAGCGTGGCTGGAGCACATGCGATCGGGCGCCCAGGAGGCAGCCCACCCGCCCTCCCATTCTGGCAGGGTGGGAGGGGAAGAATATGTGGGGTGTCGCAGCTGGGGGGGTGTTTCTGGACAGGATCCCGGAGGTCCGGGGTCCGGAGCCTTAGGCGACTTGGGCAGGGGGCGGGGTGCCCTCGACCCGGACAACCCCTGGAAGACTTTTGCTAGTAATATGGCGAAGTCAGATAGGGGTGGCTGGAACTTGGCCATTGGTGGTGACCACGGCCGGAGCGGAGGCGTGCTCACTTTGCAAATTACACGGCTGGCGGCGCATCGCTCCTTTGGGGGATTGGTTGGATCAGTATTTCTGTTTAATGTTAATTAGTTTGTTTTGGAAATAAAGCTGCGACCAGTTGTCACCAAGAATTGTTGTCTGTGGAATTATTGAAAGTGAGGGCAGGAGAAAAAAGAGTGAGGGGGGGGGGCTTGGAGAATTGGAAGGGTGAGCGCCGGGTCCGGCTACCCGGTTACAGACATCAATATCAGTATTGCTAACTGGAACGAGACTATAAAAAAAGCAGCTATGCTTCCTAGCTCTAAAACAAACAAATCCAGATCCAAACAGAGAGACTCCCAACCTTGGAACTCACAAGAAATTAGGCAAATAAAGAGGAAACTTAGAAAGATTGAAAAAAGATGGCGGAAAACTAACTCAAATAATGACAGAAATGTATACAATGAGAAACTAGACTACTACAGAAAAACAATAAATGCATCTAAAAAAGCCTTTCATACAAAATTACTAACAAATTCCCTCAATCGTCCCAGAGAATTATTTGAAATAGTTAAAAAAGTATCAAACCCTCCTAATACACCCCTATTAACCCACAAGCTCTTGCTGACTATTACATAACTAAGGGGTATGTTTACTAAAACCCCCGTTAGGTGCGTGCCGCGGTAGTATGCAGGATGCCATATAAGGAGTGGGCGGTCCGGTCAAAAATAGCAAAAAGGGATTAGCGTGTGCGCTCTTGTGCGTGGCGCATTCTTGTGCGCCGCGCACATTAGCGCATGAGTAACGCACGCGGGAAGCATAAGCAGGCACGCTGATGTACAAGCAAAGGAACAGGGCTGCAGTACAATGGTGAAGACACTGATAGATGGTGCAGGGGTCATGGGTTCAATCCCCCACTGTGCCCAATGAGTAAGGCTGGCTGAGGCATTACCATTTATGTGTAATATTGCATTATGAGGCTTTTTAATTTTATTTTAATTACTGCTGCTAGCAAAAGCACTCTCAAAGCACTGTAACATAAGGTGCTGCATAAGGCACCCCATAAGGTACCCCAGAGGGCACATTTTAAAGTGCACTGTCCGCCACGGCACCCTACAATGTTGATGAAAGGGTGGCGTATAGGGCGCCATATAGGGTGCCCTATGAGGCACAGCAAGGTCATAGCACTGTTTTTGATGGCAGCACTGTGCATTTCAACGCATGGAAATCATAAGTAGGTGCGCTGAAATGCAAGGAGGAACAGCCGTGTAGCACAATGGTTAAGGCACTGACTGATGATACAGGAGTCATGAGTTCAATCCCCAGTGTGCCCAATACGCAAGGCTGGCTGAGGCATCAGCTGTGACATGTAAGTATTGTTTCCTGAGGCATTTTATTTGTATTTTAATTATTGCTGCCAGCAAACACACCCTCACGTGCCGTAACTGAAGGTGCTGCATAAGGCACCCTATAAGTCACTCCATAGGGCACATTATAAAGTGCACTGTCTGCCACGGCACCCTACAATGTCCCCTATAGGGCACCCTATAAGGCGCTCCATAGGACACCTTATAAGGCACCTTATACGGACTGGCAACCTATCAGTCGCTCCATAGCATAATGTATAGTGCACCTTATATGGACGGTAACCATAAGGTGCCCTATAGGGCGCCCTATAAAGCGCCCTCTGAGGCACCTTATGGGTACAGTACACTGAGGGTGTTTTTGCTGGTAGCACTAATGTACGTTAAAAATAGATAATGCTTTGGACAGCCCTATCAAATAACCCCACTGTGGGTTTGAACCCATGACCTCTGGCTCCACTGGTAGTGAAGTAACCAGTGGGCTACTGCTGCTAGCAAACCCCTGGCTGGCTGCAGAAGGACTGCAAGTCACCGCACAAACAGTCTGCTGTGGTCACCAGGATAGGGTTAACCCACCCATACCCATGATGCACTGCCCATGCAAATCAGCAGTCTACAGATGATCACAAGATGGAGTATGCACCCCCATAGCACCTCGGCCTGGTAGGGGGAACTGACCATGTGTGGTACTGGCACAGAGTAGCTACACACCGTCACATTATGCAGGTATGGCACTCACCCTGAGGGTGAGGTGGGGTGCCCAGCACCAGGTCCCCAGCAGTGCTAATGTGTGAGATAGGTAGTTTCTGCAGACACATCTTGGATATGTCTGTATGTTTCAGTCAGGTGTAGCCCCTATGGACCCCTAGGAAGATTATGTACCACCACCCTCCTCCTCCAGGGCTGAGGGTGGTAAATAGGGTCTCCCACCAACAGATCCACATTCTACCTCCCTGCAATGGTGGCAGTAAAGGGGACCATCAACCCCAGTCCTGCTGGGGAACAGACACCCTACAGCGCAGTCAATGCAGCTCTGTACACATCCATAACGCAATAGCAGACAGACATTAGGCCTGGACATGCTAAGCTGCACCCCACCACTATCTGATATTCTCCTGCAGCAAGCCTTCAGCCGCTGCATCCTGCAAGGTGCTCCATCAAGACCCATACCAGCTGCATACAGTCTGCTAGCTAGTCCATAGTGCATGTTCCTGGTGGAAATGCATGCACCTAGAACTGGGATGTCAGCATATACACCAAGCAGATAAGTCAGTGACTGGGCCCCAAAAGGAAACCCATAAATATCACATGAGAGAAATACTATACAGCACTATGGGTGTGCCTAGCCATGCTGTGGTCACTGCACAGTCAGGGTGAGAGTGATCTCCCAGCAGGACATGCTGTGGCCACCCTGTCTGTGCAAGTGGTGGCCAGGCACTACAATGTCCCAGCCAGTGCCCTATGCCCTGTGCAGATGCATCCTGGCTAGGCCACCCTGTCCGGGCTATACCCATGGTACCTTGCTCCTCATTATGCACATTGGCAGGCCAATACTGGCAACAGTGCTGGCAGTGGGGCTGTGGAGGGTGTTTGCAGCCACCACACACTGGATGGACAGACACACACTCCCACACCTATGCCAGCATTGTGCTACTCTAGAGGAGTTTAGCCGCCCTGGCCACCACACCAGTCCTGGGCACAGTGCAGGCATGGATATGGTATGCAATACTGTTGGGGGTCACTCCCCAGGGTGGTAAACACTGTCAGAGACCAGACCTGAAGCACACTCCACAGACAGCAGAAAGGTTGCTATGATGGAGCTCAATCAGCAAATTGTGCTTAACGTAGGAATTGGTATCTGCCAGTAATCATAGCAAACGTTTGATAGCTGTGTACCATATTCCCAGGTGTAGGGTGGCATTGCTAAGGTATGCAAGGGCTAGTATTGGGAGATGCACGCAGGGCCCAATGTCCTGCCTCTCCAGGAGGCAGAGGTTCCCAACTCCAGTCCTGGTGTGCCAAACACTGTTCGGGTTTTCATGCTGTCCCACATGAATATGCATGAGATACATCTGCATACCATGGGGATGGTGCATAGATATGCAGCACAGGCATCTTTATTAGAGGCAGCATGGAACCTGAATGGTGTTTAGCCCTCCAGGACTGCATTTGCGAGACTCTGCTCTAGGTAATGTACCTGTTTATGGTGTCTTTGCTCTGTAGGGTAAAATGTAGGTGTTTTGGGAATGTTTAGGTCATCTGCAATAAAGGTTCTGTCTGTATTAGCACGTTGTAGTAGTGGGTAAGATATGGGGACTGGGTTGGCTGGCACCATAGCTGGGACTTGAACCTGTGACCTTCTGTCTCCAAACACACTGGCTGTGTGCACTGCACCACTGTGTTGCCACAGAGACAGGGCATTCCCTGGTGATACCATGGTTGTTTGTCCGGCAGGGCCTGTCTGTTGCAGTGCATGGCACCGACCTACACAGGGCTAGGCCATGGTCGGCTCTGGGCAGCTGCCACTGACCCCCTCCACCACCAGTACCCCTCTGCCATCATGCTGACATGCCCTTATGCTGGTGGTGCTGGTGGTGTGCAGTCTCAAGCCATCCATTGTGCAGGTAGGCGGCTGCCTATGGTGCGTGTTCTGGGGTAGGGGTGCCTGCATAGGCGTCCACGCTCCCCCCCAACACCGCCTGCCAATGTTCTGTGCCCTTGGGGGTACCTGCTGGGTACTATCCCCTGTGACACTGTGATAAACACTCTCGTGCCCATGTTGGGCCCTCATCAGTTGCTGTCTGGCAGCTGTTCAGTTTCAGCATTCCTAAGTGCCACCTAGGCATCTGCCTAGTCCGCACTCTGCCCCAGCTGCACCACAGCATGTGCCGCCTGCAGCCCTCTGTATCCCCTTTCCCAGCATCTGTCCAGTTGCCCATTCCGACATGCCCGCCCTGCTGTTGTGGAACATGTGCATGCCATAGGAAATCTGTCCAATGGAGGGGAAACCCTGATCAGTGCTATTTCACTGTGGGATCATTCACCTTGTATAGGGACGGAGCGTAGACCCTTCCAAAATTCATATTTTTTGGGGGGGGGGCTTTCTTGGGAGTGTTTTTTGATGTTTCCCATTACTATCAATATTGCCCAGCTTGATTATAATTTTTTTAAATTTTGTTGGGGTCCTTTTCAATGTTTATTTGTACTTTTGTACCATGCACATGTATCACACTTATCACTTTTTGTAGGTTTCCCTGGTTTTGCTGTACATTGCTGACAGAAATGGTTTCTCTTCCCTTTAAATCGGCTCTAACGCGAGGTTTTCACTCGCGGTATTTTTTGCCTCAGATTTCAGCCTCGTTAAAGTGCGGGGAGCCTCTCCCCTCCCACTCTCCACCCATTGACCCCTTCTCTCCGCCCCTGGGGAGCCTTCCTCCACCCTCCGGGAGCCTTTCCCCGCCTTCATCGCACATTAGCGCGCCGCGCACATGAGCGTGCACAATAGTGCGCCGCGCACATGAGCGTGCACATTAGTGCCCCGTAACGTGACATTAGCGTGCGCTAAGGTACCTTAGCGCTTGCTAACGTGCGCAGCGCACATTAGCGCAGTTTAGTAAACATACCCCTAAGCTCTCTTCACTATCAGACCCTCCAGTTCCACTAATTTACTCCAACCCAAAGCCTGATCACATATGGGATAAATTTCATACTGTAACGCTAAAAGAACTGGATAAGGTGATCTCAGATATTAACACAACCACTTCTAGTCTTGATCCCTGCCCAGTTAGCTGGATCAAAAATACTAAACCACTCCTAGCGCCCTACATTCTAAATATAGCAAATTTTTCTCTCACACATGGTACTATGCCAACCATCCTAAAGAGAACCTTGATTAGACCTATTCTGAAAAACAAAAAACTAGACAATCTTGATCCCTCTTCATATAGACCTATCTCTAGCCTTCCATTTATGGCAAAGATTATAGAAAAAATAGTATATAATCAACTTCAGGATCACATTGAACTTCATGCCCCCTTAGATTCACACCAATACGGCTTTAGACCATATCATAGTGTAGAAACACTTCTTGCAGTTATCTTTGATGATATTCTAAAATACATTGACAAATCAAAACAAGCAGTATTACTTATATTTTTGGATATATCGGCTGCCTTTGATTCAATTAACCATCGTATCCTTTTTGAAAGACTCAAACAGATTGGTATACATGGCACTATTCTTGCATGGTTCCAATCATATCTAACTGATCGATCGCAACAGGTAAAAATAGGAAACCATACATCTGAAACCTATAAGCAAAAAACAAGGAATCCCACAAGGTTCTGCATTGTCAGCTCTACTCTTTAACATATATTTACAACCTATATGCCACATCATTCAACAGTGCAAATTAAAATATGCAATTTATGCTGATGATGTTATGATTTATCACCCTATGGACAGAGACTCCCTGGACTTCTCCAATATGAAATCATGCTTCACTAAAATGACGCAATGGCTAAATGAACACAATCTACACATTAACTTCAAGAAAACAGAAGCATTATTTGTTTCTAGAAATCAAAAATTTACCCCTCCAACAGAAATAAAAATTGAAAACATAAGCATCCCCATAAAAGATGAAATAAGATACCTTGGCGTTATCATAGACAGAACGTTAAGTCTAACAACACACATCAGGAATACAACAAACACAATATATAATAAATTAAGATATCTTAAAAATCTAAAACCATTATTATCAAATCTGGACTTCAGATCAGTCCTTCAAGCCTTGTTCCTGCCTCACTTAGATTTTAGTAACATAATTCTTCAAGGTATTCCAAAACATGCTTTACACCAACTAAAAGTAGCACAACATGTTGCTGCAAGAATGCTTATAAATGCAGGTCCAACTGAACACATAACCCCTATACTGTACAAACTTCACTGGTTACCTATACAAAGTAGGATAAAATATAAAGTTATCATAACAACGTTCAAACTGATAAGAGATATAGCCCCATCATATCTAACTGATCTACTGACAATTCATTCAAGGACCAGAACAGTGAGACAAAGGAACCTGAACACACTACTTGTAACCAGGTATGGCGGACGTGTCCCTCTCCCCTCCCCCACCCAAACATTCCCCCCTCCCCCTTTTCCCTTCAAATAACCACCACAGAATTCAGTTATTGGCAAAACAACTGGTCGCAGCTTTATTGAACAAGCACAACATAACCTTACAACCATAACTGCATAACTTACGATTCCGGCAGCGGGACAATCCCTCACCAGCCATATGGGTAGCAAAGTGAGTTCCTTCCCGCCTCCGCCGAGAACCGTTCCCCGGCAATTCCATTCCACTCTTCCGGCTTCGCCATATTACTAGCAAAAGCCGAGGGCTTCTCCGGGTCGGGGGTACCCCCACCCCCGCCCTGCATATTGCCATGCCTCCGGACCCCGGACACCTCCGGGTTCGGGCCCCCCCCCCCCACCAGCTGCAACCCCCCGCCTACCGCGCCCCCCCCCCATCATAGCGAGGGAGGGAGGGTACGCCCGTCCTTTTCACCAGCTCCGAAGGACTGGCGTCTGCCTGCCTGCTCCCTCGCTATCCACCTCACACCCGCCGACCTCATTGGCTCCCGTGGCCGCCCGGGCCCGCGGGAGCCAATGAATTTAAATGTATACTACCCGCGGGCACGCGCCTCATGCCACCTACGGGGGCCCATGCCACTCCGCCCCCCCCCGGTTACATGTGGCCGCCGGGCACGTGGGCCCACGGCCTTCCATTTCCAAACAACTTTTCAAAACTCAATAAAACTACAACAAATAGGGCATTCAGCTTCAATGCTCCTTTAATATGGAACGCTCTGCCGGATAAACTCAGAGATATCACAGATCTTTCAGCATTTCGAAAAGATCTTAAAACTCACCTATTTATAGAGTACTTTGGAGACTCATTCCCAATAGATGAAATATTTCCCACTTAAACTCATGTATACTCATATTCATTAATTCACAACTTACTTTTTCCTTTTTCTTACTCTATCTTACAATACCCAATTCTCCACATTATCGCATTTACTCTTTACACTAATAATTCTAGTGAACTACAATACATTTTTCCTTGCTCAGATAAGATGATAAGATTTTTGAAATTTGTAAATATTTAAATCTGTATATATGTTTAAACTATCTATATACCTAATCAGCATTTACTCAGCATTGTAACCCTCAAATTACCATTTTTATTATATACAATTTAATGTTCAGTGTAATCTCAATTGTTTGAATAAATTTCAATGTAATGTTCAAGTTTTGTTCTATGTAAACCGCTTTGATTTTTCTGAAAGGCGGTATATAAAACCGTTCAATAAATAAATAAATAAATAAAAGTAGAGCAGGTGGGGAGCCGGTACCGGCCGACAGCATTGCACCTCTTCTGCTAGTTGCCCCGAGGCATTCTGCCCTTTCTTGTGGGATGATGGTCTTGACCTGTAACGTATCCAGCTGAGCCCCTATGAGCTCCAGGATTTGGGTTGATGCAAGATGGGATTTGGGGTAGTTGATGACGAATCCTAGGTGCTGCAGTAGGAGGGTTGTACGCTCTGCGGCCTGCCTGACATCTGAGGAGGTACCACAAACACTGGTTGAGGCAAGCTTTGATCAAAAAGGAGGAAAGGAGCAGAGAATAGCACTGGAACTGGCGTCGACTCAAGGTGAGAAGAAGAACCAGTACGCAACCAGGAAAAAAAACACTTTTAATGATGTTTTGGAAGAGTTTTTCTGGTGAAACAGGATCGACATCCGTTGGGCTCTGCAGAAAAAAGGAGACTAAGCAAGATGGCACCCTTGAGCAGGAAGGGGACCACGCATGTGTGGTAGCATGTCCCAAAGGCTTTCTTTGAAAGCTGGGGAAATGCTCCGCATGGGCTCCATCGGTGCTGACTTCTCCCCATATGCGAGGACTGACTTCCTGCTTGTTCCTGGAGAACAAAATACTACATATAATGAGGAATACAAACGTCATTCCAGCAACACACATCAAAATAGGCGACAATGAACTGAAAGTCAAACAAGAAGTGAGATATCTTGGGGTCATTATCGATCAAGGTCTAAACCTACAAGCTCAAATCAAAAATGTCACCAAAGCTGTATACTAAAAAATAAAAGCCCTAAGAAATCGTTGTCCTCTCCTCAACTCCGGTAACTTCCGAACAGTATGCTAGGCAATCATAATGCCCATCCTAGACTACAGCAATTCCATTTACCAGGGATTTCCAAAGCAAGCACTATTCCCTTTACAGCTGGCACAAAATACAGCAGCAAGACTGATACTACAAGCACCATACCAGACTCATATCACCCCTATTCTTAAGCACCTACATTGGCTACCCATCACCTCAAGAATTAAATACAAGGTTATCCTCAATACCCATAAGGCCATACAAAATTTATCTTCTGAACACTTACAAACCCTACTAGGGAAACCTAGGAACAACAGACTCAGAAGACAAAATGCACTCAACACACTAGAAATACCAGCCAAAAAGATCAAAAGCAAACAATACACATGCCACAGAGCCATCTCCCTGTATGCCCCAACTGTCTGGAGCTCACTACCCACCAGCTTGAGAGCCATTGAGCAAACAGGAGATTTCCGGAAAATTCTGGATTTTCTTGGAATACTATGGAGATGATTCCAAAAGTGTTTGAACAAATACCTGACCTAGGAAACCTCTCAACTCCCTTTATTATACAGCAATGTAAACTTTCAAATGCTCAAGCACTTCTGATCATGCATAAATACACCATCAAGCCCCTCTCACATTAATTACCTATATCTACTACACATCTCGTACTCTCCATATAGGTTAAACATTTACCCTATATGGTTCTGATTTTGTTATGAATTTGAGTTTTTTGTTTACTATTATTCTATGTAAATCACTCACCTGCACACCTGTTATTGCACACACTGAGTTCATTGTAAACTGTTTTGACTCATAGAAAAACAGTATATAAAAGATGTTAAATAAATAAATGAATATATGATTCATTGTATTGGACTCATCTTACATTGATGAAATATTTTTTATCTGGTCTGGTCCTCATCCTTTATTGGATGAACTTTTGTCATGGATTAATTGTCAAGATCGTCATTTGCATTTTGTACCTGTGATTTCTTCAACTCATGTTTCTTTTTTGGATGTCAATATCACCATAATCGCTGCTGGCTGTAAGACATCTATTTTAAGGAAAAGCACAGAAGGCGTTTATTAAACTATTCAAGTTTTCATTCTCATGCACTGAAAGATAACATTCCTTATGTCCAGCTGTTGCGTTTAAAAAACTTATGTTTTGATCTGGATGATTTTAAAACACAAGTTATAGTCTTGTGCGAACGTTTTCAGCAAAAAGATTACACTGCACATAGTAATCATCGAGCCTATATTCAGGCTAAATTTGTCAACCAGGATTTACTATTACAATCTCAACAATGTCCTCAATTTTCAGGGCAGACATGTATCCTCCCGTTCTCTGTATAAGTGTCATGCATAAAGGACATTATTATTAAACATTGGGATATCTTGTCTGTTCATGAGGTTTTCCAGCAGTGACCCAGATTCGCATTCACACACAGGAGAAACTTACATTTAGTATCATTTAGTTCATGCAGCACTTGTTAATACTTTAGCTTTTTTATCTCTATTGGACAAGCATGGTCATTTTCATTGTGCTTCTTGTGTTGCTTGCCAATACTCTCTGGAATTGGACATTTTTAATCACCCCCAGTTACGGGTTCCTTTCTGTCTGAAGGGGTTGACTGATTGTAATCCTACAATGTTGTTTATGCTATTATATGTCCTTGCCAGAAATTATACATTGGTAAAACTGAGCATAAAATCAAGGCAAGAATTATTGAACATTGTTTGGCAATTCATATTATGAAATTGACTGTTCCTTTGATACAACATTGGGTGGATCTTTCCCATAACTTGCTTGATTTGCAATTTTTGGTAATTGAACAAATGTTAGCTATTGCAGGTGGGAATCCCAACAGGTTGTTACAGTGAGAGCAGTCATATCTTTCATTGGAAAATGAAAGATCTTGATATACCGCACAAGCGTATACGTCAGGCGGTGTACAATAAAATCTATTAGAATAAGAAAAGAACGCCATTATTTGGATAGGAAAGAGAGGGATAGGAAGAGACAGAAAAGGACAGTTAGACAGGGAAGGGGAAGCCCTGATGGAGAGGAGAGTTCATGGAGCGAGATAACCTTAGGTATCAGGGATGTCGAATGCCTGCTGAAAGAGGTGAGTTTTGAGCGAGCTTTTGAAGCGGTGATAGGACAGTTCAGTACGGAGAGTAAGGGGAAGGGAGTTCCAGAGGGCGGGGGCCAGGAAGAAGAAAGCGGAGTGACGTGTAGATATGACTGCTCCCCATGGTTTCCATTTGGAAATTGAATGGGTTCATTTTCTTAAGCGCCTGTTTTGGGTTTTTTGTTTTTTTTAAATAGTCACTTTGCGAATTCTATTAGCTAATTGTGATTTACGTCATTATGTATATGACGTTGGTAGCCACTTATAGAGCAAGTGCCAGTGTGTTCGTTTTTCTCTACCTTGGTTTTACTGCTGGCATTTTTAGGTGGTCTGGCTAATTTATACATGTTTATTTTTTTTAATCACTGCATGTTCTGCTGAATGACTACTATTTTTGTCATTTACAGTATCACCCTGATGAAGCCCCTGGCGGGGTGGATCCTACCAGCTAGGTCGGGGTTGATTAAGCAGTTTTGGCACAGTTTGTTTTCAACATGGTGGCGCATGCAAAATAAGACAAGTGGAATTATTTCCACAAAAATGTGAAGCTATAATATTTGATACTGTGAATTAATTGATAACGGAAGCATATCGTAGAGCAATTATGGAAGATTAAGTCGTGGTGTTTTTATATTCACCTCGTGAAGAAATTTGAGTTCCTTTGCTTTTGCTAGTTATTGCTGAATCAAATTGGTTTCTTGTAGTGTATTTGATGTATGCACAATTTATATGATAGGTTCTTGCTTATTTGCATTTGACATGTAAAAGTAAATTCATGTTCATTGTAACTGCTCTGAAAAACAAAGCTGTAGAAGATCCTTAGACATGGATAAGAACCATTGGTATGCCTGCAACAAGGAGATCAGGGATGGAAAAGGATTTGTGATATATAAGTAGAAAGGACATAAAACTAAAGGACACTGCTAAACAAAAGTGAGTTAAAATGGGATGTTTATCAAGTTTGTGAGTAAAGAAGAACCCATTGTAGAACTGAAAAATGTCCATGAGTTTCAATAGGAAGGAGAAAGGAGACAGTTCTGTCATGTCCTCCAGCCTCCTTAATCACCCTTACAATGCAACTGCTTTATCAGTATACTTAGCACATCAACCTAATTATCTAGTGCATTGTATTAATGATGCCACTATGTGATCTTCTATTTTTCTAAGTTTATAGCGCAGACATGGTTTATGAGCTTTTTTGTTACAAGTCAAACCCTATTAAAAGTCAATGTATCAGATCTAATTTATTTTATCATATTATAACATGGAACATTTCACCTAGAAAAAAATGATTAAAACAAAACAAACTCTAGACTAACAAGCAAACCAGCAGTAAATTAACTTTAAATATTTTCTAATGATCTATTCACAACTTTCTCCATTAAAACAGCAGCTACCAAAACTGAAACATTTTCTCAATTATGTTAAGATTCTGTGAAAAGAAGCTGTACACCCTTCTGGAGACAAACATAACTCTGAAATACAGTTATAAAACTACTAATAATTCAAACAGAGGAAGAAAAATGGGTACGTAGATCCAATATGGTAGCAATGAAGGAGGATGTGTTGTGTTAAGTTCTTTTTCCCATTCTCATGGGATCAAGCAACTGGAAGAATATTGTGGCTTCTTCGATGCTTTCTGAGATGACGCAAATCCCTACAGTATATTAGGTTTTGAGCAGTGAGTATACCAGAATACCTGATAGTTCTCTTGCACAACCATTACATTGATTAAGAAGCAACAATTGAAACGGAACTAGGAGAAACAGAATGGTTTGACAAAACTGCATATTTTCCCCCTACCTGTTTAATTTATACACAGAATAAATCATCAGAGAAGCAGGACTGTATGAAGACAACCAAAGTGTGAAGATTTGTGGAAGACTCATCTACAATCTTCACTATACTGATGATACCACCTTACTGGCTGAAACTGAAGATGATCTGAAACATTTGCGTCTCACGATAGAGGAACATAGTCTTAAAATGGGCCTGCACCTTAATGTAAAGAAGAGAAAGATCCTGACAAGTGGCAAAATCAATAAGTTCATTATTGATGGAGAAGAAATTAAAATAGTTGACAACTTTAACTTACTTGAATCAGCAAGCAGTCAAAGAAATCCGATGATGCATTGCTTTTGGCAGAATGGCTATGAAGGATCTAGACAAGATTCTTAAGAGCAGAGATGTCTCTCTCCATACAGAGATTTGACGTGTCCAAGCCATGGTATTTTCAATAACATCATATGGATGCAAAAGTTGGACAGTGAAAAAGATAGATGGGAAGAAAATTGATGCTTTTGAATTATGGTACTGGTGATGAATACTGTATATACCATAGACTGCCGAAGAACAAACCAGTCAGTTCTAGAGTAGATCAAACCTAAGCTTTCTTTAGAAGTTCAGATGACAAGACATCGAATTTCATGCTTTGGACACATCATGCAAAGAGAGTGATCATTAGAGAAAGGCATCATACTTAGCAAGGTAGAAGGTCAACAAAAAAGAGGAAGGCTAGCTGTGAAATGGATTGATACAATAACAGCAGCTATGGGTGCCACTCTATCAAAAACAAGCTACATGACTGAAGACCAAACACGGTTTAGGTCAACTATCCAGAGGGTTGCCATGAGTCGACACCAACTCGACGGCACTTAACTACAACATAGTCCTGGTGTAGCCCTGGAACAGGCGCCTCTGCCAGTTGCAAATGAGGTGGGCAAGGAGGTGCAGGTCGTTACGTGATAATGCCGGCATTGGTGCATTGGCCGCCATCCTGTCCGCTATGTGCAGTGTGTGCATGGCTACATGACACAATTTAAATACATCTGCGTGGAAAAGTGCGTTCCTATGCGTGGTCATATGCACCTGACGCACACGTGCCTCCTGTGATGCATGTGTTACGGCGTGTTGAACGGCACATTGGACAACGGTGCCTTACTTTGCGGCGCCTTACAATGTGGCATGGGCTAATGCACCTTATAGGCACCATAGGTCAGGTCTCTGAGGTGAGGGTGTACCTGGCTGCATGCACAGATTGCAAATATGTGTCTGACTGTTACAGGCATGAGAATGACGTGCATCAGCCAGGCCTACCAAACTGAGACTGATGGGGGATTGAACTCATGACCCCTGGCTACAAGGTCAGTGTATTAACCAGTGGCCCACCCCTCCCTGGTGTTTGTCAAGCCAATGGCTGCCTACAGTAAGATCTCAGGTCACCGCCGAAACTGCTGTGTTTGCCAGGATAGGGTAAACCCATGGGTAACTATGATGCCCTGCACATGAAGATCAGCAGTCTACAGCTGGTCCCCAGATGGGGAGTGCACTTCCCCAGCACCTCAGCTTGGTAGGTGAAACTGACTCTGTGTGATACATTGAGGAGCCCAAACCCAGGTCAGGGACACCAATACCAAACCACTGAGCCAACTACCCACCCAGACAGCCCAAAGAAAGGAACCATATGTAGGCGCCAGCATGTGACGGATAAGCTGCACGGAGGGGACAATGCACTGCACATTGAAGAGAGGAAGGGTGTGCGGAGAGGTGAGGAAGCCAGAGCCACTGTTTGGTAGGGTTAGCAGAACACAAGAAAAGAAAAGGAAAGGAACATGTGGGACTCAAACTTGCAACCCATGGATTTCCAACACATGTTTTGAACCACTATCCCTAACAACCACAACAAGTACAATGCAAATATGTCCCCACAAAGGGAACATGTGTATGGAAACCCTCAGCACCCTGTGAGGCAGCAGACGGCTGGCACACAGACAACTATCACTGGTCCAGGATGGTCAGTGTAGTGATGCAGCAGCAGAGACAAATGTCTGTCCAACGTGTCACACCAAAGTAACTGGTCCATCAACAGATGATGAGAAGAACAGATCATGTCCAGGAGATGCATGGTGTGCACATGTAGACAGTAGGTGCTGCATGTGGAGGACCAAACACACAGGGGTCATGAAATGTCCACAAAGGCATACGTGCCTGGCAATACAGGACACACAAACCTGGAAAAGCATACACAGCTAGATGTCTGCTAGTCTACATACATATATATGTAATGGGTGTCTGAGACTGCCTCATGATATCAAGCAAAGCGGTGTACATGGCAACATAAACCTGGTAATGTACATCAAAGAGTGACAATGATTAACTGGATCCCATCAAAGCAATGCAGGGAATGTGACCTGACAAATTCTACATTGGGAATCAAACCCTGGTCCCCAGGTACCCAGACCAGTGTGCGAACCATAATGGCACAGCAAGACATGAACATCTCTGCAGTGGATGATTTGTAGAAAAGGAGGCAGGCACATATCCAATCCATCCCGCCGCCACGGCAACACAAGTGCCAACGAACACCAAAGCCGGCTATGTCCCACACACACATCCCAGGTGGGGATGTAGAGGCACCAGCCTGGGCATGCATGTGCCCAAGTAGTAGAGATGCCCACTCACAAGAAGCCACAATGCTCCAAGATAAATGACATCCAACTGTACAGGCACATGGGAGCGATGAATGTACCTGTGTTAAAATGGAATACCTATGTGGGCAGGAATGCAGCAGCACAACATCCGATAAACCACACATATGCTGTGTATGATACAACACACACATTGGGCAATGATCTGAAAGGTCGACTGTCAATACAGTGATGTGAGTGAACCAGATGGCAGTGACGTATGTTGTCTGCATCATCATGGGAATAGCACAGGAACACACAACTGACAGGGGGCCTGGTCCAGGCAGTTGCACCAAGCTGCGCACACAAACACAAGGCAATAAGGTAGGAACGGAGGATACATAGATGTAATGCTATGCTGCCATACAGTAATGTGGATCCGCAGTGCAAAGGTAAATGCAGAAGCATTACAAAAATGTCATGCCCCAATGCCCCAGAACCAACCCTCAACTGTGTAGACCATATGTGTGTGTATCAGTGGGTCATACAGCAGTGTAGATGGCCAGTCAACAGTCTGTGATGTGCCGAGAATCAGCAGACGTCAGGTACACATGTACAGAAACACCTTTAATGCACAAATGGGAGCAAAAACAGTTACACAAGGCCAAACGAGGACATGGTAACAGGTAGGAGAGGCACATGTTGCCAAAGAACAAACAAAGCCGAACCTCACAGACATAGAGGTAGCACCATGCAGAAGGCCTGCCGCAATGGGTGTTGTGGATACAGGAGCATCACATATGTGCCAATGTACAGGGAATGCACAACCTAAGACAGAAAAAGGACACACCCACCGCCTCACAGCTAAGTTAATGGTGCAATGTGAGTGGCACAATGCCATGTGATAAAGAGGTATGTGCACACATGCATTGATTGGTCAGTAAATCAATGTACAGCGGCACATCTGTAGAGGAACCACACACAATAACATGTACGTGGAAGTAGAATGAAAGGTCCAGAACGGTGCACTAACCCACACATAATCCATGTAGGCACATGCACCGGTGCAAAACCGGAATCAGGCAGATGCACATGTACCATGTATGTTGAATTATGACAGTGCTGTCCCAGATGAACTGTAACACCCCCTGCAAGGGTCAAACAGCAATCACAGATGGTGGCACGCATCACAGTAGTGTAGTGGCAAACAGCATGTCATGTTGAAGTATAAGGTAGCTAGACAAAGAAACAGGACCTACAGAATGTACCTCCTGTGCCACACATGTGGCTACATGCAACTGTTGACCCAAACATATGTGGATATACTGCACTGCAGGTCACACACATGGCCCACATACATCAACACAATGTCAGATAGATGTACAACATACAGAGAGTATGTGACATCCTGCTGTACATGTACGGACCAGTACACAGTGTCCACAATGCAAATGTCATCTGCAACCCCACATGTCCCATTATGACTGTCACATATCCATGGGCATACAAGGTCACGTGTGACATCTCAGTGTGCCACAATAATGCAGAGTATGCTGTGTGTCCCCTGCGATGACCATGACACACAGCCAGAGCATGGCAGCAACATTGTGTTGGTCATCCCTGTTCTGCACAAAGTATCAGTCCAACAATAATGTACATCATAGGCGTGTGTCCCACTCACAGAGGCCCATCTCCCAATGACACCATCCCCAGGGATCATTGCATGGAGGTGCTCTGTCCACCAATGGTACTGTGATGGGGACGGCAATTGCAGTGTAGTAGAATTGCTGTGTGTGTTTGCTGTGCCCTGTGTTAGAAGGAGGAGAAACAGGTCATGGTATGCTGTACACAACATAAGGTCACAATGCAGAGAGAGAAACCACAATATGTACATAATGAGACCCCAGACATGCAAACAGGATACGATCACAACACAGAGCACGGTGCGTGTTGACCATAGCTGGAGATGGCATGGCTGACCAGGTTGCCATCTCGACATGGTCATGTCTATGGCCATGTCACACAGGCTTCCCAGTGGGCCACAGCATGTCCAGCAGTGTTGGTGCACATAGATCCCACAGAGGACCATGACGAAACAAACAGCCCATAAAAAACATGTGAAGTGTGATGTGAGTCACAAAAGATCAAACATGCAACGTACCATCTGTGTGCAGCAGGTGTCCGATAGGGACTGTCTGAGGCAGGCAAAGGCCATAAGAGGGCACAGTAAAGGCAGAGTATGTCATTGAAATGCATGGAATCACCATCTCCGCGTGTCCAGCCGTCAATGCCACATGTCCAAGGTCTGGTGAGATGCGTGAAATGGGACCGTTGATGCATAGTGGACTGGCAGCAAACAGACAGGTCAGTCAAAAACACAGAAGACATGCGTAAATATGTGTGCACAAAGTACACAAGGGCACCAGCACAGGGTTAGAGATAGAGCAGTGAGCACCACCGCACAAGTGTCCATGCACATCCAAGCACCAGACAACGCTAAAGGGTAGGAGAGTATGCCATCACATAGACACATCCCAAAGACACAGACACACACACACACACACAGTGAGATGGGGAGAACATGCTGCCAGTAGCATATGGCCCCTGTGAGCATAAGCTGAGATCAGTGGAGGCAAGCATTACAGTCCATGCAAGGATACACTGAAGTTGGTTAATGGCACAATGCTAGAGAAGGGTGTATGTGCCGACCACCACCACCACACTCTGCATCTGCAGACACACACAGCTCCGTCACAGTTGCTACAAATACAGTGTTGAAAACCCAGAACTGGACAGAAACTAATGGCCATATGGTTGCCAACCGGAACATATGGGGTACGGAGGCACAGGCCAAAGAGGTGTACAACAACATATGTGCCATCGTCATGCTGCAGGCCACGGGTGGCATGCCAGGGGGGCTGCATGGTGGCATGCTTTGTGCACAGGGCACCAGGGGGGCGGGCATGTGCCCCAACCCACACATATGCACTGTGACGGCATGTCAGCTACACCCATGGGCCTGGCTGTGACACGTGTCCTACATATGCAGAGGCTGTATAGGCATGTGCCACAGTATGCAGTGGCGGGGGCAATGTTCATGTGACCCACCATTGCATCCTGGGCACAGCGGCAGCCACATCAGGGTGTGGCCAGGGGATGTGCTTCAACATGCTGTCTGGGGTCCAGGGACCACATGGGGACAGGGCAGACCTGCACACATCAGCAGCTGCAACCGCCATAACACCAGGATGGATAACGCACCTCTGTATTGCAGCCTGGGGGATCCTGGGGATTGGGCAGACCTGCACACATCAGCAGGGAGGCCTACATTGCTCCCAGTTTGACCCACAAACACATCCTTTTCCCTTGCTGTGCGTGTTTGATATGTGTGTTGGTTGCTGGCTATTGTGTTGCACTCCTGGGTTGGTGTGCCTGTCCCCATGCACTTACCTCACATGGGTAGTCTACCACCATATTGTAGCACCTGGTGAGGCACGCCCAGGCCCTCCTCACCCTGCTGAGGTCCTGCCAGCGGGAGGAGCCTGGGAAGAGGCGCCCCTGGCGGCTGAATATCTGCTCCGCCAGGAGGTAGAGGTCAGCATGTGAGAAGGCAGGCTTCCTTGACCTGCCAGCCATCTTGTATGCTGTATTGGTCAGTTGTTCCATGACGCAGTAAAAGTGTGCATGCACAGTGCGAGCGTTGCTACGCACGTTTGTTGCTCAGTTTGTGACACAAGTTGGTCTGTATGTTTATGTTTTTGGTATCCTGTTATATATCTAACCACGACTGTTCTTTGTGGGTGTGCTGTGCCATATTCCCATCCATTTGGAATTGTGGTATCCTCTTCCGGGATTTGAACTCCCACTACATTGTTGTCAGACATAGTGCCTCCCACTGCGCTATGAAGAAAGGCTAAAAAGGTTAGGGCTCTTTAACCTGGAAAAGAGACGGCTGAGGGGAGATATGATAGAAGTCTATAAATTAATGAACGGAGTGGAACGGGTAAATGTAGATCGATTGTTTACATTATCAGAATAAAGAAAGACTAGGGGACATGCAATGAAGCTACAGGGTAAACTATTTAAGACTAATAAAAGAAAATATTTTTTCACTCAACGTGTAATCAAACTCTGGAATTTGTTACCGGAGGATGTAGTAAAGGCTGTTAGTGTAGCTGGGTTTAAAAAAGGTTTGGACAAGTTCCTGGAGGAAAGGTCCATAAATCATTATTAAGAAGGGACCCAGGATATCAATGCTTGACCCAGTACAAGCATTGCGGAACCTGTGTCTTTTGGTGAAACTGCTAGGTACGTATGACCTAGATTGACCACTGTTGGAAACAGGATACTGGGCTTGATGGACCTTGGTCTGACCCAGTATGGCATATCATGTTCTTATGTTCTTATGTACACACACCATGTTATGATGCTCTGACTGACCATGATCTTGTGGGCATTGCCGCTTTACGTTACGGCGTATCAGGCTTGGTGCAGTCCGGGCCTCATGCACTTTTTAAGCGTACTTTGATTACAGCATCTTGGAGCACGCCTTGGCATCGGTACGCTACGGAGCACGTCATGGGTCTCCTTAACCCAAAGGCACATCATACAGCGCCCTAAACCACGCTCCTTCTAGGCACATTCTAGGACTCCTTATATGGTATCTTGTGGTTTCTGTGCCTAGATGGCACCTTAGTAGGCGCCTTAGTGGGCGCCATATTGTAAGGTGCCGTATGGAATGCTCCTCGGGTGCTTTGCATGGTGCCTTGTGAGGCACCGTATAGGGCACCTTATCGAGCTCTCTAGGCAAGGCGCGGTACTGGGCACCCCTGGACGGGTCACCTTTGAGGGCTCCCTGGGATATGGCACTATTGGTTAAGGTGCCCTACCAATGTTAGAGTGGCCTAGGTTAGTGTGCCCTATGGGCTGCAAGGTTCCTCAGGTTGACATGCATCACCTATGGGCATTGGGACAGATGTCAGTCACCCTGACACTGGTGTGGGCACGGGGGAATGGCACTGCACAGGTGATTGACGGAGGGAGGGCTGGGGGTCCTGGACGTGCCATATCTGCGGGAAGACCATGTGGCTGTCAGTACTGTTGACGAACATGTTGTGGGTGACTGCACCACGGCACAGGGCTCTGGCAATGCAACATGTTTGTGAGACAGTGGGTCCAGATATACTTGCAGTGATTTAAGTGGTCAGACTTACTTCTGTCTCGATCAACGAATCCCTTAAAACATTATTAGGGAAGGTCTCAGACTCTATGGCACTAATTCAGACGTTAAATAAGTCTAATGTAAGTGCTCATTCGCATCAATGACCATTCCCTTCTTGTGATATAAATTGTGTTATAAAGTTGTCTTTCACAATACTTCAAACTGATGTCAGAGTTATGTTTAACTTATTTCCTGAAAAACATCTTTAGTAATACCACAAATCCCACATGTGCCGCATCTTACTAAGGAAATGGATAGCTTCCAGTATCATGTGACATTGTATACTTTACGTGAACGGACAACGTGCGACTCCACATTTGTTGTGTATGTAATCCAATGCCCTTGTGAGTTTCACGTGGGAAAAACCATTCGACCTTTTAAAATAAGGATGAGTGAACATAGAAGTCATTTGAAATGTAAAGTAAAAGAGGCACCATTGGTGCAACATTACCTAGAAAAAGGGCATATTTTTGAGGATTTAAGATGCTTTTGTATCGATAGGGTAAGGTCAGGTACAGCGGGAAAAACACAAGAGCAATCTTTGCTTATAAGGGAGCAACGATGGATCTTTAATTTAAATTCAGTGGTGCCTGAGGGTCTAAATACATATATTGATTGGAAGGTCTGTATATGAACTAGGGGTTTAGGGGTATCTGTACGGAATCAAGGGAACAGAAGTAGACCTTTAATCAGTTTTACTTGAGTGCAGGGAAGGAGTTCCTACTCTAGAAAATTGGATGTTTTTGCACACGATAGCACTAAGTGTGCTTATTTGAAGAGGTGTAGAGAGCTAGTTAACTTCAGTGCAAGTGGTCGTGTGTAGTGATATGAGTGTGGATTAAGTTTGGAGGAATAAGAATGGGAGTTAGATTGATCATTTGAATACAAGGTGATGGGAGGGTGGTTGAGTGTGGCGACGTGTGTTGGGATAAAGTGAGAAGGAATAAGATTGGGAGTTAAATTGATTACCTGAGAATAAGGCGATGGTCCTTAGTGCACAGCTGTTTTCGATAGAGTCAAGAACATATGGTAATAAAAAGAGGGGCGGAGCATTGAATCAGCATGTGTGGCATCTTTTTCAAGATGGGTATTCTTGAGAGAACATGAGGTTGTGGAAAGTAGGACGTGTACAGCATCATTTTGTGAGTTGGTGGGTGATTCGGTGTACATTTGTATTAGCTGCGATATGTATTAGAGGAGATGATGTTTAAAGTTATTTCAGTGGGTATTTGTATTCTTTTATAGATCTTTGTTTTATAAAAAATCCCTGATGAAACTTGTATAAAGTGAAACGCGGATGAGGTACTGAGGAAATAAGTTAAGCATATCCCCGATATCAGTTGAAGTATCGTGAGAGACAACCTTTTAATACAATTCACATTATAAGAAGTTTTTCAGGAAATAAGTTAAACATATCTCTGACATCAGTTTGAAGTATTGTAAAAAGATAACTTTATGACACAATTTATATCACAAGAAGGGAACGGTCATTGATGTGAATGGGCACTTACATTAGACTTATTTAATGTCTGAATTAGTGTCATAGAGTCTGAGACCCTCCCTAATAATGTTTTAAGGGATTCGTTGATCGAAACGGAAGTAAGTCTGACCACTGAAATCACTGCAAGTATATCTGGACTCTTTAGTTGTATTTTGAGCGAATGAGTATTACAGTGTGATAAATTGATCATTCAAAGAATAGACCATATAGAGCTGTGTGAGACAGTGGGTGGCAGTTGATGGGAGTACGTCTCCCCCGGTGGGGGTGGTGGTGGCAGGATAGTTACAATGGTGGGTCAATAGCAGAATGGTGGTGCCATGTAGATCAGGCACAGGCGGGGACGCACACAGAGGCACAATGCAGGACAGGGTACCAGCGCATGACATGGGGTGGCAGCCTGCACAGGCAGACAGGACTATGCACAGCTGACACACGCAGATGGATGAACTGAGGGACTGTTGGCAACTCTGGTGAGGGTATTAGGGGCTAGCAGTACTGATCTGTGAGGGTACGACTGTTAGCGGCATGCAAATTATCTTGGTTGGGCAGGCATGGGAGGAGGTAACAACAGCGAATCTGACCCATGACCACTGTTTGTAACGTCATTGTACTAGCCAGTGTGCTTTACCTCTCTGCCCTGTTGTACAGCAATGGCTGGGTACAGAGGGACTGCAGGTCACCACACAAGCCATCTGCTGTGTGCGCCAGGATAGGGTAGCTGCACCAACACCCATGATGCATTGCACATGCGGAACAGTGCCATACAGCTGATCACCACATGGGGTCTGCACCTCTCTGTTACCACAGCTTGGTAAGATGGCCTGCCAGGGCATGATACTGCCACAGAGTAGCTACAGACCCTGCCATTTGGCAGGTTCTGTGTTCACCCTGAGGGTAAGGGTGGGCACACAGCACTAGGTCCGCAGTACATGTGGTGCTGGAGATAGGTCTTGCTGCACATCTCCATCCCTACCAGTGTATGACAGGTGTTCATAACAGTGCAACCGATAGTACCTCTGTGCCTATCTGTGTTCCGCAGTCACATGTGGTCCTCTGGGACCAGACATCACCCATGTCACTGTGTACCAAGTGTTAAGGTCTGGCTGCTATGGGCACCTGTTAGTAGGGCGCAGGGGTGTCTAGACTCACATGGGGGATATGTAGCACTGACCCTACCAGTCAGAGTGGTCTACAATATGTGCCCCTGAGGGCCCAAGCTCACTCATATTGTCAGGGAGGCCATGGCGGGACAGGTACCTGAGGCCTGGCTGTGGGACCAGTGGCCCCAGTCCTGATGGCAATAGACAGCCCTCCAGGGCTAGTGCACAGGACCCATATGTGTGACTGCGACAGTAGCAGACCACCCATGATGTGGTGGTAGGCCTGTGGATCCTCCCTTGCCACATACCACCATCTGCCATTCACTATCAGACAGCCCTGTCAGACTGCACCTGCAGCAGCATACAGGGTGTTCCAACCATGCACAGACTAACTGCAGACAGTCCACTAGCCAGGCCCTGGTGCATGCTCACAGAGAACACATGCGCACCCAGCCATGGTATGTGCAGCACACACACCAAGCAGGTATGTCAGTGATTGGGCCCCAGAACTGGGATCACACAAGTATCACTGGTAACAAATGATATAGAGCACTGTGGGGGAACCTAGACATGCTATGGTCACTGCTCAATCAGGGTGGACTGACCTCCCAGCATGACATGTTGTTGCCGCCCTGTCCATGCAGGTGATGTTCGGCCACTACAATGACCGAGCCATTGCCCTACTCCCTGTGCAGATGCAGCCTGCCCAATATGCCCTGTCCTACCCATACCCACAAAACCTTGCTCCTCATTGTTCACATTTGGATAATAACGCTGTTAACATCTGCATATTGTGGGCCCAGAGCAGGGTGGGCAGTCACAATGCAATGTATAGACATAAACACACACACATACTCCTACACTGTGCACTGATAGGGGTGTTTGGCAAACCTGCTCGCCACTCTGCCCTGCTCACAGTCCTGACCTGTGCAGGAGGTAGTAGTGATGCTGTGATGGTACCTGCAGCTCCCTGCTGAGGCCAACAGCCTGACTCTACATGAGGATTTGGATAGTGGAGCCTGCGTGAGTGGGTGTTTGTACCCCTGTTGGTCGCTACTGTAGGGATTGAACGTTTTGATGGTGTATCTACATCGTAGGGTAAAATATTGGGTTGTGCTGGGCCCTGAACCTGTGACCCTCTGCTCCTGGACACACTGGCTGTGTATGCTGCACCACAGTGGGCCCTGGGGCTACCTTTATGTCTCCTCAGCCAGACCTTTTCTGGTTTTCTGTTTTATCTACGTAGTAGGGTATATTATTGGGATGTAACTTTCCTTCTCCTCAGCCCAACCTTTTCTGGTTTTTGTTTTATATACATAGTGGGGTAAATTATTGGGATGTACCTTTCCTTCTCCTCAGCAAGACCTTCTCTGGTTTCTGTTTTATCTACATAGTAGGGTAAATTATTGGGATGTGCTGTGCAGGGCCTGCAGCTGGGACCTGAACCTGTGACCCTCTGCTCCGGGACACACTGGCTGTGTGTACTGCGCCACAGTGCTGCCATAGGGTCACATTGGTCCCTGAGGCTACCTGGTACAGGGCATGGCCTTGGTCCACTGCAGGCAGGTGCCACTGCCCCCTCCAGCACGGACACACACAACCCCCATCTGCCATGCTGACATGGGCATATGCTGTTGGTGCGCCATCCCAGGCCATCCACTGTATGGGTAGGCAGATGCCTAGGTTGCTGTGTCAGGGGTGGGGGGCATACATGGCCTTCCACACACACTCCCCCCATCACAGCCTACCAACATTTTGCCCCTTCCACATGGGGGATAGGTGGCTGGGGGGATGGCAACTGGCCCTGGCAACTATTGGCTAGGATGGTCAGAGTATTTGTGGTTTGTGGTTTGCTTTGGTCAGCGGCTGTCTTGCTGATTTCCCATGTCTATGTTCCTATGTGTCACCTAGAAACCAGTCCAGAGACGTGGCAGGAAGTTCTAAAATTGCCTTTATTGCTCCACGGATAAAAAATGCCAAACCCAACACAGGCCGTGTTTCGTACACCACTTCCTCAGGGGTTCAGGGCTCACTAAAAAACATACCATATACATGTTAAAATGAAACCACAACAAATAAACCATGTATGATAATACCATGACACAAAAGGATAAATAAAATACATATCATAATCAATAAAACAATAAAACAATAAATATATAAATCATTATAATGTGATAAACCCTTGATAAAATCATTATGTTGCAATAAATAATAAATAAATAACATATAACAATATCAACTGCATCAGAATAAAAACAAGAACTAAGAATACATGTACACTAAATAATATATATTCTCATAAAACCAAAACTATGAAAACAAAAAGGTAAAAACAAAAACAAAACTAAAATTAAACTCCGGAGAGAAAGGAGAGAGAGGAGAACTAGGAGGACGAGCCATGGACATTAACCATTATGAAAAAGTTAAAGGAGTAGAAAAGGAGAGGAGTGAATCAATGGGGTACATATGAATACATAAAAAGGGGACATCTAAAATTGCTATAAACTATAAAACTTTCATTAAAATGTGTAATCAAAAACCTACCACTGTGAACAGCCAATATAACTCTCATTGATTGGCAGGACCGTGGGAACCACCTGCCTCACATGCACGATGTAGGTTGAACTGTACTTAAATAAATAAATGGGTGAATTAAAAATACTGAACTATACACAAACCATTCCCCATCACCTTGCGTATTTTTTTGGGGGGGGGGGGTGGAAACTTGTGATATCCTTCAATAAATCAAAATAACCAACCAATTACCAACATACCCCATTCAAGGACAAGAAACCTTGCCTCAATGACACTAATCATCATATTCACAGGGCAGAAACGGAACCCCCTATCCTTTACAATATTTATAGCACACCATCATGCGTAACAGTAAAACATAAATAAACATGAATGTGAATTAAAAATAAAATATTCATAAAATCATAAAAATGCTTGAAACAGCAAGGGGCAAACGGGGAACAAGTGCTGGTCGCACCTGGACAAATGCAGATGTGCAAACAAAAGTAAAACAGGTGGGAAAACAACCACAGACCTTCAACAGTGAAGAGCGGTGAAGCTAATCACCGCACAAAATAAACATTTACCTTATGACCGATAGAATTTAAACAATACAAAAAAACTTTAAAAACAAGCCTGAATCGCCGTCCGCATTCAAAACCAAAAAACACTGCACACCGCGGCTGCCCGCACATGCGCGCCTGACTTAAAACAAGTCTCTCCGGCGGGAACAAAGGACTTGCATACCAATATCCCTGTTTGCTCAAAACCGGCACAACTTCTAAAAAAGAAACAAATCCACACCAAAAAGGGGGATAAATGTAAAACATTGAAGGACAAAAAATTGCGATGTAATCCAAATTATAAAATATCCATAAAACCATCAAATACTTAGAACAGCAAGAAACTAACAGGGAACGAGTGCTGTACGCGCCTGAAAAAAAGTGCAAACAGAAATAAAAACAAAACTAAAAAAACAATGGGGAACCAACCACAGACATCCAACAGTGAAGAGCGATGAAACTAATCGCCACACAAATAAACCATTCACCTCATGAACGATAAAATATAAAATATAAACAGTGCAAAAGGCTTTTAAAAGCAAACCTAAATAACACTCCAAACAAACGCCGTCAGCTTTGAAAATCAGAAATCGCTGCACACCGCGTGTGCCCGCACATGCGCACCTAACTTAAAATGAATCTCTTCGGCGGGAAAATAAAGAGACCAAAGGATTTACATAGCAATTCAAAACGTAAAAAACAACACACCTGTTTGCTGAAAAACAGCACAACTGCTAAAAAAGTACCAAATCTACACCAAGAGGGGATAAATATAAAACATTAAAAGACAGTAAATACAATATAATCTAAATTAAATGCACCAATCTAAAAAACCGCATCAACCTGAAAGAGAGGGGGGAGGGGGGAGGGGAGAAGGAGGGAGGGGAGGGGGAAAAGGGGAGAGGAGGGGAGGGGGGAAGAGAGAAAGGGGGGAGGGGAGGAGGGGAAGGGGGGAGGGGGAGAGAGGGAGGGGGAGAGGGGGGAGAGGGGGGAGAGAGAGGGGCAGAGGGGGGGTAGGGGTGGTGTGGGATGAGTGGGGGGGAGGGGGAGAGGGAGGGGAGGGGGAGGGGGAGGGGGAAAAGGAGGAAAGGGGGGAAAGGAGGAAAGGGGGAGGGGGAGAGGGGGGAGAGAGAGGGGGGGAGAGAGAGATAGGGGGAGGAAGGGGGAAGGGGGAGGGGGAAAAAAAGGGGGGAGGAGGGAGGGGGCAAAGGGGAAGAAAAAGGGCGAAGGGGAAGGAAGAGAGGGGAAGGGGAGGAGCAGAGGAGGGAAGGAAAAGGGAAGCAGAAGGGAGGGTGGGGGGAAGGAAGAAAGGGGGAGGAGGGAGGAAGGGGGGAGGGGGAGGGGGAAGGAAGCGGGGAAGGGAGGAAGAGGGAAAGGGGAGGAGGGGGAAAGGGGAGGGGAGGGAAGGGAAGGGCAGGAAAGGAAGAAAGGAAAAGGGAGGAAGGAGAGAAGGGGGAAGGGAGGGGAGGGGGGAAGGGGGAGAAAAGGAAAAGGGGGGAAAGGGGGGAAAAGGGGGGGAGGAGGGAGGGGAAGGGGGAGGGGAAAAGGGAAGTGGGAAGAAGAGACGGGGGGAGGGGGGAAGAAGGGAAGGGGGAAAGAGGACCGGTTAGGAAAGGAGAGGGAGGGAAAGGATCCCAGGAAAGGATGCCAAAGCCAATTGCACTACCGTACAAATTGCAAAAACACCGATAAATCGTGATCCATGTTTAAACCGTGTGGGACCTTATACTTTGCTAATCTCTTGCGTTCGGTAAAAGCCGACGGGACTAACAAATTCCTAAGGTTAGCGTTTCTCTTGTGAGCCACTATTAGAGAAGTATTACGAAAGCCAGGCAGGGTCTGAATAAGATGCCATTCCTTTTTGAGAATGTGCACTATTTTTTGCGATTGCAGAGAGTACAAAAGAGGACATACAAGCTTTGGTTGACTGCTTACCATCCGTGGTTTAAGTAAGGTGTCTCGAGACTCACCACGTGCTCTCGCATAGGCTTCTTCAATACAACGATTAGGGTATTGACGTGTTTTAAATCTCTGAGTTAAATCTTTCGCATGATATTCAAACTCCCGGGCTGTAGTACAAACCCTTTTCACCCTGGGTTTGTGTCCCACGGGTAAATTTGTCTTAAGGGAGGGGTTATGAATACTCGTGTAGTGAAGAAATTGATTTTTATCTGTGGGTTTTCTGTATAATGTAGTAGTAAGTCGGCCACTCTCCTTCTGGACAAGAAGGTCCAAATAAGGAATGCGTGTGGGGTCATACGTAATCTGAAATCTTAAATTGACATCTAATGTGTTCACCCAATTATTAAACTCAGAAAGCATATCTATCGAACCCTTCCAAAGGATAAAAATGTCATCGATGTAACGGATCCACAGTAAAATCTCTTTTTTATACGGATGTAATTTTCAAAAAATTCTCTTCAAACTGATACATGTAAAGATTGGCAATATCGGGAGCCATGGCAGACCCCATGGCCACCCGCTTTATTTGTTGGTAAAAAAGGTCCCTAAAACAAAAATAGTTTTTACACACCGCAAGTTCAGCAAGTGAAAGAAGAAAATTAGTAGGAATGCGTGTAAAATCCTGTCTAATCTTCAAGAAATGCTCAATGACCTCTAAAGCCCCATCTTGTGGAATATTAGTGTATAGTGATTCCACGTCTAACGTAACCAACAACACATCTGCACCTAAATCATGGAATGAGGAAAAAATGTTAATGGCATGGGACGAATCGCGTACAAAGGACCACATCTGTGTAACAAAAGGACGCAAAATGACATCCAAAAACTGCGAAAGGGGTTCCAAAAGGGAACCAATAGCAGACACAATGGGCCTACCTGGTGGTTTATCCAAGGATTTATGTATTTTCGGAATGACATATATTGTAGGTATAACTGGTTTATCCACCGTAAGAAACTCTTTCTCCTTTTTAGTAATATATCCAATTTCATACGCACTCAATACAAGACTGTCTATGCAACGTTTCAGTGCCTCGGTGGGATCACTTTCCAACCTCTGATAAAAGACTTTATCATTCAGTTGTCGATTAACCTCTTCTATATACATATCCTTGTCCAGAACCACTATTGCACCACCCTTGTCTGCCGGTTTAATCACTATATTAGAATTTTCCTGTAGAGATTTAATGGCCCGCTTTTTGCCCAATGTCAAATTATGATACGGTAACTTTTTACCCACATCAATTGCCTCTATTTGTTGTAACACCACGCATTCAAAAGCCTCAATGAGAGGGTCTGTCTGGGGAGGGGGAATCCATTTAGACTTCCTACTGATGACTGAAACATTTTCAACAGGTGTCATTTGAGTACTAAAAAAATGTTGGATCCGAACCTTCCTAAAAAATTTATACAAGTCCACACGAGTTTCAAAAGGATCGAACTGTTTATTAGGGACAAAGGACAACCCCTTATTCAAAACCGACAGTTCATCTGGCGACAACTGATGCTTTGAAATATTCACAACAATATTGTCTGACAAAAATCTCTCTCATGGGAGTGGTCCATCCCCCACTTGCCTCTCCCCCGTCCCCGACCTCGACCGCGACCACGCCCTCTGTGAACAAAATGTGACCTGTCCGAATACTGACCTCGTCCTTTGTCTTGTTCCGAGAGGGAAGGCAGACGAGTGCAGGAGGAATCCCGGCCCCCTCCTTTCCAAAGTTGATTTATGTTCAAAAAATGTTTCTTATAATTGTTATCTTTTTCCTTACCTTTCTCTTTAAGGTCATTCTTATCTTTCTGGGCAGAAAAAAGTGATGTCGAAGCATCATGATTATCCCCTGACTCACTCCTACTCCTTTTCTTCTTCTGCCCCACTGGAGAACCACCATCCAATTCCTCTACAGAGTTATCTTTCCGATCAAAAAACGCAGACTTTCTCTTAACCCAAATACGCTCATTTTCTACTCATTTACACCAATTGTAAACATATCCACTTCTGTAATCCTCCTCATCTCTCCGGAATTTCTCCATTTTCTTAAGTTTCAACTCCTTCCTGTATTGTACCATATTCTTATCGTGATCAACATATATTTTATCAAATAGGTTATCACATTTCTTCAATTCATTCAACTTCTCATCAAGTTCCACCTTATGTAATTCAGTTTTCTTATTTGCTGTACTGATCAAAAGAATCATTAAGTCCAATGAACACTTATTTAATATAGCATTCCAGCAATTCATGAAACCTTGTTCGCTTTGATAAAGGCCTGGAGCCTTGTTCATCCTTAATCCTCGTGGAATGATCTTCGACTTGCAACATTCGAGGAGATAAGCCGCATGTAATTCCTCTTTGACCAATCGTTGTGATAGTCGAACAACATCTTCCCCGAGTTTTTCTAGTGCATCTTCCCCGAAGCTAAGAACGTCTCTCCAGGGAGAGAACATGCTGCAGAACAGGGTCCACCAAAAAACAGCAAGCTGCCACGCGGGCAACAAGAACCTAGGCATCCGCCTGTTCCGCCCTGTGCCCCAGCTGCCCCCACTACATGTCCCGCCTGCAGCCCTCTATGCCCCATTCGCACCATCACCATAGTGGCCTTTCATACTTGGGCACTGTGCTGTTGCTGAACATGGATCACTACTATCACTTTTCTTGCCTATGCTGTACATTGCTGACACTGAAATGGTTTCTCTCTCTTGCAAATGTTTGCTAACGCCAGGTTTTCAGTAGTGGTAGGATTCAGCCCTTCAGTTCCCCATGTTGGTGTGGATGGGGCCTCTCCCCGCCCACTCCCTGCCCATTGATCCCTTCTCTCTGCCCTCTCTCCACCCTCTGCGGGACTTACCGCAGCCGGGAACGCTTCTGTGCGAGATGTAACGTTACTGCGCGTTAACGTTACGTTGCCGTGCATTAACATTGCATACCACACGGTAACGTTACCGCAGTTTAGTAAACATACCCCATAATGTCAGTATCCTCCAATGTGGCCATTGTCAGGGAAGGCGGAGAGCAGTCTTGCTGCTGAAAAAGAGGGACTAATTTTATAAGGAGCTGCATCGAGGTACATTCCATTTATATGCATGTCACTTACTGTATTTAGAAGGAATTACGCATATGACAAGGCACTTACATGCAAGCATTAAGTGGTCACTATTCTGTAAGAGAACACACAAGTCCTATCGTGTGTCCTTTCAGTGTGGGCATGCACAGGAGTGGAGTTATGAAATACATGCCTTTTTCAAAAAACTAGGAATGAGCATTTATGCCTGACAACGAGCAGGCTTAACTGCTGTAACTAGTTTGATGCCCTTATTTCGTAAAGTTCTTACGCCCTTATTTTGTAAAGTATGAGCATATTTCACTTTATAAAATAGGGCCTAAATACACACATGGCAACACACGTTAACTATGTGTGAGTTTATAAAATTACCCTCTAAAGTACAGGTGATCAAGTGGGCCTTGTGGTACTGGCTTGGGGGCTCACCGAGGGGATTAAGAAACAGTTGGTTTTGCAGGAGATTTGTGGAAGGCTGATTTAAGCTAAGAGCCATCCAGTTTTCAAATGCCACAAGACATAGAAGCGAAACAGTAGCAGTAACTGAATCAGGTGGAAAAACAACTGCTGGAACAGTGTCTGCAATGGCACCAGTGGAACTGACATGAAAGCTGAGTTTAGGATAATGAGTAAGTATTGTTGCCAAACCCCTTTTGCTGATGGTGCGTTCCAGTTTGGTTGATAGATTCCCTTTAGTTGCTTCTCTCTCTCTCTCTCTCTCTCCCCCCCCCCCCCGAGATTACTACTACTACTACTATTTAGCACTTATAGAGCGCCACGCACGCAGCGCTTTACAGTTAACCTACAAGAGGTGACTAACAAACAAGAGACAGTCGATACCCATCAGAGTCATGCTCATCGGAGCTTACAATCTAGTTAGAACAGTTCAGAGCATTAGTCAGTTCTGCGGAAGATACGGTGTGGTACAGTTTGGTACAGCTTGGTCTATAGTTTGGTCAAAACATTGACGGGGGTTAGGGTAGGATGAGGATGGAAGTCAGGATCTGAATGCAACGGTGAAGAGGTGGGTCTTCAACCTGGATTTGAAGAGAGCCAGGGAGGATGCCTGGCGCACAGACGCAGGTAGGCCGTTCCAGGCGTGTAGCACAGCAAGGTGAAAGGAGCACAGTCAGGAGTTCGTGGTGCGGGTGAAAGGCATTGAAAGAAGCGATTTGTTAGCGGAGCGCAAATTTCGAGAGGGGACGTAAGGAGAGATAAGGGATATGAGGTATTGAGGGGCCATAGAGTGAATGCATTTATAGGTCAGCAGGAGAAGCTTGAATTGGATGCGGAATTGGACAGGGAGCCAGTGAAGTGACTTGAGGAGGAGAGTAATGTGGGCATGGTGAGGCTGGCAGAAGATTAGTCGAGCAGCGTGATTTTCTATAGATTGAAGGGAAAGGAGGTGGCTCACGGGGAGACCAGCGAAGAGTAGGTTGCAGTAATTGAGGCGAGAGGAGATTAAGGAGTGGATAAGCATTTTGGTAGTGTGTTCAGAGAGGAAGGGGTAGATCTTGCTGATGTTGTAGAGGAAAAATCGGCAGGTCTTAGCTACAAGCTGGATATGGGTGGAGAAGGAGAGAGAGGTGTCAAAGAAAACCCCTAGATTGCGAGCCGAGGGAACAGGAAGGATAGTAGATCCATCCACATGGACTGAGAGAGGGGGAAGTGAGGGGGAGGAATTTGGTGGAAAGACAAGGAGTTCAGTCTTGGCCATGCTCAGTTTCATTCGACGATGAGACATCCAGGCAGTGATGTCCGAAAGACAAGCAGAGATCTTGGATTGAGTTGCCAGAGAGATATTAGTTAGATTTGGGAGTCATCGGCATAGAGATGGTACTGAAAGCCATGGGAAGAGATAAGCGTGCCAAGGCCTGGGGTATAGAGAGAGAAAAGGAGGGGGCCCAGGACAGATCCCTGGGGTACACCTACCTGGAGTGGGGTAGGGGAAGAGGAGAAGCCTCCAGAGCATACACTGAATGAGCGGTGGGAGAGGTAGGAGGAGAACCAGGATAGTACGGCATCCTTGAAGCCAAGTGAGGAGAGGGTGGTGAGGAGAAGGTTGTGGTCAATGGTGTTGAAGGCAGCAGAAAGGTCAAGAAGGATGAGGATAGAAAAGAGGCCCTTAGATTTAGCCAGGAACAGGTCATTGCTGACTTTTCTGAGTGCCGTTTCGGTGGAGTGTAGGGGGCGGAAGCCTGATTGTAGTGGATCCAGGAGGGCCTGGGAGGTGAGGAAGTCAAAGCTGCGACGGTGGACTGCTCGTTCTAGCAGTTTGGATATGAAGGGAAGGAGGGAGATGGGTCGATAGTTAGAAAGGCATGTGGGATCAAGTGAGGGTTTCTTAAGGAGGGGTGTGACAACAGTATGTTTGAAGTCAGCTGGGACAGTTGCAGTGGAGAGTGAAAGGTTGAGGATATGAGTGATGGAGGGGGCAATGGTGAGGGAGATGGAATGTAGGAGATGGGTGGGGATAGGGTCTGATGAACAGGTGGTGGGTTTGGAGGAGGAAAGAAGAAGTGCAGTTTCTTCTTCAGAGATCGGGGAGAAGGAGGAGAGGGTGGCAGAGGGAGTATGGATGGGGAAGAGAAATGGGGGGAGGGGAGGTAGATGAGGGGGTCGGGAATTGGAGAGTAATTTTGAGGATTTTGTCATGGAAGTAATCAGCTAGGGTTTGGGCAGAGAGGAAGGGTGGGGTAGGGGGTGGGGGGACCTTGAGGAGAGAATTGAGGGTGTTAAAGAGACGGCGAGGATCAGAGGCAAGGGAATTAGTCAGGTGGATGTAGTAATCTTGTTTGGCAAGTGCAAAGGCTGACTGGAAGGAGCCAAGCATGAATTTGAAGTGTAGAAGGTCTTCATGGGAACGGGATTTGGACCAGGCTCATTCAGCAGAACGGGCACAGATGCGTAGGTAACGGATTGTGGGTGAAAGCCAGGGTTGGGGAGTAGATCGTTTTACAGGACGTAAGGTGGGAGGGGCAAGAGTGTCAAGGGCTGAGGATAGTGTAGTATTGTATGAGGATAGTGCCTTGTCGACGGACTCAAATGATAAAATGGAGGAAAGAGATGGAGAAATGGTGGAGGAGAGAGTCAGGGGATCAATATTATGACGATTTCTAAATAGGACAGAGGAGACAGGACGAGGTTGGGATGGCGAGAGCTGAAAAGTAAAAGTTAAGAGGTGATTTGCGGAATTTTGAGGGAGAGGAATTGGAGAAGAGTATTAGGTCAAGACAGTGGCCGTGTAGGTGTGTGGAGGCAGTGGAGCAAAGTTGGAGGTCAAACAAGGCGGTAAGAGTGAGGAACTTTGAGGCATGGGGGTCGGAGGGGTTGTTGACGTGAATGTTGAAATCGCCAAGAATAAGAGTGGGAGAGGAGGGATCCATAAAGGCAAAGAGCCAGGAGTCGAAGTCAGTGAGGAAGGTTGATTTGGAGTAGTCGGGTGGGCGATAAATAACCGCTACTCGGATGGGGAAGTGGTGTGAGGAGGCGAATGGAGTGGACTTCGAAGGAGAGTGGGGAGTGTGATTGGGGTGGCAGGAGGGGTTGGAATTGGCAAGAGGGAGAGAGTAGGAGGCCAACGCCACCACTGCGACCAGTAGATTGAGGTGTATGGGAGAATTGGTAGCCCCCATTGGTAGAGAGGCAATGGATGCAGTGTCGTCTGAGGGGAGCCAGGTCTCGGTTAGGGCAAGGAGGTGTAGGGCATTAGAGAGGAAAGATCGTGAATAAAAGAGGTTTTTTTTTTAATGACTGAGCATGCATTCCATAGGGCACAAGTAAACGGGGGACTGGAAGGGGGGAGGAGAGGGATATGGATAAGGTTGGATAAGTTATGTGCGGATTTCTTATTAGAATAGCGCGGGGGTCTATTTTTAGGGTAGTAGCAAGCTTTAGATGGAGAAGGGTGAGGGTGGGTATGTTTGGGTGTATGTGCTCCCGGAGAGGGATATGAGGCGGGGGGGGGGGGGGAAATGAGGGATAATTTGTTGGTGCCAGGTAGGTTATGTGAGGGATTATTTTTGGGGGTAGGGTTGGAGTTGATATTTATGGGTGAGTGATTGTGGGATGACTGGGAGAGGGTGGAAGGGGGGAGGAGCGGGATGTGGATGAGATTCTGGAGATGATTTGGATTACTTTACTCATACTAGAGAAAATCACCTCTATACTTGCTACTTTCTCTACTGATTTTTACCGATGCTTGCAAATGCAAGCACAGAGTCTGGAAGAACATACTGGGAAAACTAGGGGCATAGTTTCATTCCATAAAATAAACATTAACATAAAGTTAAGAAGGTTAAATCAGAATAGGAGTGCAAATCAGGAAAAAAAAGATGTATAAGAATGTAGCTATGAAACAGGTAAGTAATATGGTAAACCAAACACAAATCTACACAACATTGTTTGGGAAAAGCAAAAAACAAAAAAATACAAATAATAAAATAAAAACAACTTCCTATAACTGAATTATGTAATCCAGGTACAATCTTTATCTCCCTGGAAAAATACAGAATCCACATTAAGTGGATTTAGAGTTGGTATGCAAGTTAACTGATTAGAAGGATTTCTTTTAGTTCTGTATTTCCTTCAGTTGCTAGCTTCACTAGTAACAATTGTAACTTTGTATTGACAAACTGGTCACAGGCCGTGCAACTACCAATTGCCTGCTACCCACATCTGGTACAGTTAATAGATCAAAAGTCTAATGACCCCTTAATGGTCATGACAAAAAAATTACTTCACTGGGGGAAGTCAGCTACTATCTGATCAGCCCTCATGCCTGTTTTCCTGGTTTCCAAGGCTGGGTCTGCTCACTTGGTGGGTGCTTCTGACAGTCCTGTAGGACTACACAGGGCCGGTCCATCCACTAGGCAAGCCAGGCGGCCAGCCTGGGTGGGCAGCTTTATGCTGCCATTTTGTTGCCCGCAACTTACTGTCAGAGGGAGGGGTGTCAAAAGCGGCAGAACATGTGTGCTGAAGCACATGACCTGCCACAGCAACAGAACGGTGGCATAAAGCTGCCGCTTTTAAAAGACTGCCACCCCCGCCACCACCCGCCTCCCCCCAAGACTGAATCAGCAGTAGCGGGAGGTGGTGGTGGCTCGGCAAGGGGGGGGCGGCCCTGGGACCACAGCATGAGGGGTGAGGTAGCTGGGAAAATAAATCCTTCTCTTTTTTACTAAGGACTCCTCAGAAAAAAACAGTAGTTCTAGGGCCACAATAAGGGACAGGAAAACTAGGCATATGCCAAAAACCCAGGTGCTCAGGATTCAGAAGGCAAGGGTTGCCAACTAAATGAATTTTTTCAAGACTACAGATTTTTTCATTAATATCCAGAAGTCAGAAGAATAGCTAATGCAACCTTCTTCAGGCTCTGGAGTGAAAAGGTCTGTCCCACAAGTTTCCTGAAATAACTTTTCTTTCCTTCACAGGAAGCTAATCCAGCATTATACCTTTAACAGACTTTCCACCCAGAGCAATGGGTATACAGAGAATTATTGTCCCACTATTTCTCCCTATATAGTAACAATAATCTATATAAATGGTTCTCCTGAAGGCTGGGATGGGAGTCAACTCTGAAAATTATAATTCAAAAATTTATTTTTAAGGACATTAATGAAAATCAATTTACATTAAAAAATTATGGGTCCGATATTCAAAGTGATTAATGTGGTTAGCAAAGCTCCTAATCGTGTTATTCGTGGTGAACGAGATATTTAGAGACACTAACATGGTTAGTGCCGCTGAATATCTGTGGCTGCCAGCTGTACACACCCTAATGCTAACCACTTAGCACTGGGGCATGTCAGGGGCGTTCTGGGGCAGAGCGGACGTGGCACCAATCTCTAACCAGGCAGCGGTGATGTTGAGCTTCTGCCTGGCTAGCCACCCCGACACTGAATATCTGGATTTAATGTTCAGTGCAGATGGCTAGCCACATTAGCAGTGCTAGCTGCTGGTGCTGCTGCTAGCTGCTGGTGCTGAATATCGGGCCCCATATTATTAAATATGTAAATCCCCTTTCTGTGTGGTCCCAATAGTTACCCCACAAGCTACTAGGCAGACAAGGGAGTACACCTCTTCCAAGAGTAATTTGCAGCCTTTCAGTTGCTATTCTTGGAATTTAATTATCAGGGTTCATTGAAATGGGACCAGCTTAACACCAACCTCCAATAACACTTCTTCTCTCTAAAATATCCGAGTCCAGTCCAGAGTTTGAACAAAGGATTTGCTTAAACTTTAGGGTACTGAGCAATAACGATAACAACTGGAACTGACAGAGACAGAAAAATATAACTATATATCAAGCTATCAACTCCTCTTTACTCCAAAATAGTTACAAAGAGATTAAACTTTCCTCCTCCTCTCAGTCCTGTTATGTCACCCGGTAGGGTTTAAGTACGCTTTCTGTTAGGCTGGAAATGAAATCCAACTCTTACCATTCCCCACCTTTAGCATTTCTTATGGTTTCCCTAAATAAACCTGTTTTTCAGTATACCTGAAGCTGAAGGTGATGCAGGCACTGATCCCCAATATGATTCTGGACTTTGGTGTCACTGGTCACCGATGGAGCTTCTGGATTTCACTTGTCTCTAGAGATGGTGGCTTCGTAAATTGATCTGAAGTTGCTCCTGGCTTTGAGGATGCTGGTCAGTCTCACTTAGATGCACTTATTGGAATACGTTTTCCTTCACTTCTGGAATATTTGGCTAGCTAGACAGAGCTTCTCTCTTTCTGAGTCAATGAAGTTTGCTGGCAAGGTTTGCACAGTCGCATTCCCCTCAGTTATCTGCTTTGATGCTCTGGGCCTGCAGCTCTTTCTGAACGGTATGAGGAATTAGAGAAATAGCCATAACTCAAACTTCCCTGAGGGCAGACTCCTATCATATCTGCATGGTACATTGGCTGTATTTATTTATTTAACAAGCTTTTATATACTGCCCCTTCCAGAGATCAAGGGCCGTTTACACAGCAAACTTTACAATAAACTTTGAAACTATGTACAATTAACTATATACAGTCAACATGTTATAACTATCTACAATATGTTGTGTAAGACATGGCCTAGGTATCTTTATATGATTGCTGTTCCATTGATTCATTGCTCTGCCTTGTTATGTGCAGTGGTGGTGTTATTTGAGTCACCAACATGCTCATTGAACAGGAAGGTTTTTAAATCCTTCCGGAATTGAAGGAGGTCCTTTGTAGCTCTTAGATTAATGGGGAAGGAGTTCCATAATGCTGGGGCAATGCAGAAGAAGGCTCTTGAGCTGGTGCCTTGATTTGTGTTGCAGATGTGTGAAGGTACTATATAGGTGTTTTGTGAACCATGTCTTCTTGCCCTAGTTGTGCTAGTTGGTATGAGTAGGGCGGAAAGTGGTGTTGAGGCTATGTTGTTGAGATGTTTAAATATAATCATTAGATATTTATATTTTATTCTTGATGTGACCAGTAACCAGTGAAGGTCCTGGAGTATAGGAGCGATGTGATCTGTACGTCTAGATTTTGAAGCAATTCGTGCAGCCAGGTTTTGTGCTAGTTGGAGCTGGTGTGTGTTTCTTTTTAGGGAGTCCCTAGAGAATACTGTTACAGTAGTCTATGTGCGGAGTTATTAATGACTGAAGGACAGTTCTGAAGTCATGTTCTTCTAGCAATGGTCTAAGTAGTTGGAGTGTTCGTAATTTAAAGTATATACTTTTTGTAATGGTTTTTATGTGGGAGGCCATGCTTAATGTTTAATCTAACACTACAACTAGGTATCTGACCTCATCCTTTACTTCAATTTCTGTCTCTTGTAGTAGGATTTTGTTGGGGGGGGTGAAGTTTGGATTTCTGGTGACATAAAGAACTTCAGGTTTTTTTAGGTTAATTTTGAGGTTATGGTCATTGAACCACCCTGTTATGTCATTCATGCATGCAATAATTTGGGAGTGATCTGGGTTTTTAGAATCTATTGAATAGTACATCATAATATCATCAGCATAAAGATGATAGCTAATGTTATGTGTTTTGAATATACTGCAAATGGGCTGCAGGTAAATATTAAAGAGAAGGGCAGATAAGGAGGATCCTTGTGGGATACCTTGGTTCTGAGTAAAGATGGATGATGAGTCTTGCCCTATTCTGACCTGCTGCGTTCTGTTGGATAGATAGGATTTAAACCAGTTTATGACTGTCCCTTGCAGACCAATTTGTTTCAGTCTCTGTATGAGTAGTCCGTGGTTTATGCTATCAAAGGCTGCTTTAATATCTATAAAAATTAGAATAAAGGCTTGTTTACTGTTATCTATACCACGTATGAATTTATCTATGAGTGATAGCATAAGAGTCTCAGCACTATGTTGTGGTCTAAACCCGTGTTGATTCTCGTCCAGGGGTGCATTTAGTTCAATGAAGTCCTGTAGTTGTAACTGAACAATTTTTTCTATGACCTTCATTAGGAATGATAAACTTGAAAATGGTCGATATGAGTTAGGTAGGTGTTTGTCCAGTGTCATGGATTTTAGTGTAGGAAGGATTGTGGCCTTTTTTAAGGCAGTAGACATGTATCCTTGTATCAATGAGGAGTTTACTATCTCCTTGATGACTGAAGTAATCTCATCTTTGGATGCTTTTAACCAACTAACTGGGCAGGGGTCAATGGAGAAGGTAGTAGTATTGATGTTAGATATTATATTTTTGAGGTGTTTATTGTCAATTGCATAAAATGTAGACCATGTTGCACTATTTTGAGAAATTGAGTATGAGGACTGGATGTTAGTTGGAGTGGTTGGAGTTTCGTTATGATCTGAGTGACTGAAGTAATGGTTTGCTAGCAATTGTGGGTGTAATGTTATTTTATCGTCCTCAGGTGTGTATATTTCTGTTAGAGATTTCACTATAGAAAATAGCTCTCTTGGTCTGTTAAGTGATTTTGTGAGTAATTTTGTGTGGTATTCTTTCTTTTGTTTATGGATTCTTTATATAGTTTTAGGGCCTGCAGGTATAGAGAGTTATCATTTTCTGATTTTGTTCATCTCCATTTATGTTCTAAGTTTCTTAATTTCTGTTTTGGTTTCCTTAGAACTGGTGTGTACCAGATATATGTGTGTTTTTTATTTGTGTTTATCCCACCGCACCGCAGGGCCGGGTCCCGAGGTCGGCTTAGTAACCGAGTGCTCGGGGCCTGGGTCTTGCTGGCGGTTGCACGGAGGTGGGGGGGTGGTGTGAGGAGTGCGAGAGCTTTCTTCAAATCACCCCACGCGCGTGGGGTGATTGGATTGGTTGGCGGCGGACTGGGGGGCGGGGCAAGCGGGAAACGTGGGAGACCGGAGGAGCGTGGTCTGCCTCTTCCCGCTTGGCCCTGCTAAGGATAAGGTGTGTGCTCGGGGGTTGGGTCTGCTGAGGCGCGGAGGGGGGCTTGGGAACACTTCTTTTTGGGCTTCGGGGGGCTGTAGTGGGTGTGTAAGGGGGTGTGATTCGGGGGCGTTTGTGTCTCAGCGATCATGGGAACGTGGCTCATTTTGAAGGGAGGGTCTATCGGGGGGGTTTAGTGGAACGTTACCGCAGCGATTACATAAATTTAGAGGGCAAGCGACCAGGGTTGGATTCTCTGGTGATATCGTAGGTCCGTGGGCAAGTCACCTGGCCTTGCACGGCCCCTATAGGAAGGCCTGGAAATCTTCTTGGCACTCTGACAAGATTAGCCAGAGCTGGGCTGTCAGGAGTCAACACTGACTCAAGGGTATAGTTAAAAAAAAAAAAAAAAAGAGAAAGGAAATAATCTCTCTGGGTGGGTTGTTTACTGGCAGTAAAGTTTGTTACCTGTTGGTGGGGATTCTGTGGTCCCGCAGAGGTCCTGAAGCATGGCACGGACCCCAAAAGGACGGGGGGTGGCTAGGGGAGGCGGCGGCTCAGGGCAGGGACCCGCTAAAGACAGAGCTAGAGGCCGGGGCCGGTGCAGGGGGGGCATGCAGTGGTAGGGCCCAGGGAGTCACTGGGAAGGGGATTACCGGCAGTAAGGGGCACAGGAAAGGGTGTAAGGTCTGGGCGAAATGGGGGTCGGGGAGGGGGTTGGGGCAAAGGGGCAGGACTGGGGGTTTAGCGGCTGGGATTCCAGGGGCAGAGGTGGCCAGGATGTTACACTTTGAGGCGGTGGGAGCAGGTCTGGGAGGTTCTAATGTGGGTAGCAGTTTGGAGCAGTCTCGGGGGGGCGGGGGGATCAGCGCTCCCTGCCGGGGAGTTGGCGGTGACGGGGCCAGCGGTGGTCGGGCAGAGTGCTGACATGGGTGGGCTCGGGGCAGCGGGAGCTGCGTATACATCCCCCTTTCTTGGCTACTATTCCCCATGCCCTCTGGGCGGGCACTTCCCTCACCCAGCATTTCATGAGACCCCTGGCCCTTGGTCTTTTGGGGCAGGGCAATATGGGGGTATGGGGCCATGGGGATGCGGGTGGGGTGATTGGTTGGGAATAGGGTGTGGTGGGGCAAGGGGGACGCCGGGGAGGGGCATAGGTAGTTGGGAGTCCAGGGGTATGGGATTGTCAGCTTGGAGCTGGGGAGGGGAGGAGAGTAGGGTTGCAAGGGCTGCTGGTGTTTCTCCTTCTTTGTCTGTACAGGTGCCAGAGAGTGTGGGTACAAGAGCAAGTACGGCGGATCCTGGACAGGCAGGTGGAGCGGTCTCTACAGGCCCATTTCTGGTGCAACCCAGTCCGGCGGCTGGATCCCAGATTGCGAGTGGGTAGCGGCGTCCAACCCTGAGGCCAGTGAGTATGGGGGCTTTGTGGCCAGTGCAGGAGGCGGGGCTCAGTCGTTGGGAATGGGTCTCGAGGGTGGGAAGAAGGCTAAGGTGAAGCATAGACACGGTCGCCGGTGTCAACGTGGTTCCTCTTCGTCATCATCCTCGTCCTCGGGGGATTCTTCGGGGGGGCTCTGTGGCACGGGCAGCCGAGAGGGGCGAAAGGGTTGGGCCCACAGTAGTCCATTGTGCCGAACTGTGGGAGGGGGGTCCCTCAGAAGTTGAGACGTTGGATTAGACGGCGGAGATATATCGATATATTTCGCCTCTTGGATGGGAGGAAGCGCTCGAGGGAGAGTAGGAAGAAGCGCAAGGAAGATGAAAAAGCGGGCCAAGTGAGGAAGGTCTCCCGTAATACGCTGAATTGGACACGGGCATTCTTGAGGCTAGCAAGCATTTGGGGTCATTATTTTCAAGGACAATATGGTGCGTTGTTGGCTTATGCGGATGCGATATTGGTGGCGGCGCAGGCTCATGAGGGCTGGGCGTGGCTTAACTATGACGAGGAAATCCTCGAGAAGCTTGTTTTCTCCCAACTTGCCACCCATCTTGACTCTATCTTTGTACTCCACCCATGCCAATCGGGCTTTCGTGCAACCATAGCACAGAGACTATCCTTGTAGCACTGCTCTCAGAACTTCACCGCGCTCACGACCGCGGTGACCTTTCTCTCGTGGTTTCTTTGGATCTCTCCTCCACCTTTGTCATTGTCGATCACCGCACTCTTCTCACACGTCTATCAAAATAAATGTGTCACTCTGGAATTAAGTTTGAAAGTGTTTTTTACCAATACGATCTTGTTATCATATTCATTAAATGAAATTGAAATTGAAAAAATGGCCGACAGGGTCTCAGACTCCAGGCTACCAAACGTTTGTTGAAATGCAATTAATTTTTCAGTAAATTTCTCTTTTTTGATTTCAAAATTAAGCAGTAAACAGTGCTTAGCTTAGCTTTCACTAGTGTCTTCCCCGACGCTACCAATGGTGCTCCAGTTGCGTTTCTCCAAATTGGTTTCTTCAGGGGGTGACTGGAAAGCACTAGCTCGATGTGATCTCCGTTGTACGTCCTAAAATCACAGCAGTATCTGCGATTTTAGGACGTACAATGGAGCTAGTGCTTTCCAGTCACCCCCTGAAGAAACCAATTTGGAGAAATGCAATTGGAGCGCCATTGGCAGCGTCGGGGAAGACACTAGTGAAAGCTAAGCTAAGCACTGTTTACTGCTTAATTTTGAAATCGAAAAAGAGAAATTTACTGAAAAATTAATTGCATTTCAAGTGGCTAGACAAATAGGGTCATTGATGCAAGAATGGGCTAATTCCAACTGCTTTTAAACAAACGTTTGGTAGCCTGGAGTCTGAGACCCTGTCGGCCATTTTTTCAATTTCAATTTCATTTAATGAATATGATAACAAGATCGTATTGGTAAAAAAATACATCTACGCTGATGAGATTCTTCTGGTTCATCACATCTCCCCTTCCTCCCCCGATCTCGCTCCACTCAATTCCTGTCTTATCTCAGTTGCTTCCTGGTTCAATCAAAACTTTCTCCATGCCAATCCCGCTAAATCCTCTGTGATCTGATTTTCGTTCAGGGTCCTCCCTCCCGATCTATCTCCTGTTATGTCCTCCTGCCCCATCCCTCTGGTATTGACTCTTCGATACCTGGGCTTCACCTTGGACTCTGCTCTCTCTTTCCATCAACATATTTCCTCTGTGTTGCGTACTTCCTTTTTTCACCTTCGTTGGATAAGGGCTGTTCGGTCGTTTCTTCCTTCTTCCTCTGTTGTCACCCTTGTTCTGTCACTTGTGATCACACATTTAGATTACTGTAATGCTATCTTTGCAGGCCTTCCCTCCTTCCAGCTTCGCCGTCTCCAACTAGTCCAAAATGCAGCCGCTCATCTCATCACTTGTTCCCCTGCTCGCTCTCACGTTACTCCCTGCCTTTTTACCCTCCACTGGCTCCCGGTTAAGGTCAGGTTCATTTATAAATTGCTCATCATTACACATAGGGCTCTTCATGTCAGTACCCCTCAGTATCTGGCTGATATTATCCATCTTCAACCTTCCCCTCGTCTTCTTCGCTCGGCTTATGGCAACCGCCTCTTCCTCCCCTCCCCATCTCAGGCCCACCTTAAACTCACCCGTCACTCTGCATTTTTCTTTCTAAGCCCCGCCTTATGGAATTCGCTCCCACTATCGCTTCACACTGAATTATCCCTCCCCCGTTTCAAAGCTCTACTTAAAACTCATCTTTTCTGCCAGGCCTTCGATCTCCCCTTCTCCACCAATGGTGCCTCGTCCCCCAGCCGTGCCCCCCACTTTTCATAATACCCTCCCCTCCTATTCTCATTTGCTCCTCTGCCCCTTTCCCTTCCCTGTCCCTTGTCACCATGTTCTTCCTCTGGACTTGTCTCTGTTCTCTACCTTTTTCAGCTTTGTCTATCCCTGTCCTGTCTATTGATGGCATTCCTTTCTGACTTTATTTTCAGTAGCCTCTATCCATTTTTTATTGTACACCACCCTGACGCCCCGGCATGGGCAGTTTATCAAACTCTGCTAATAAAAGATAAAGATAAAAGATAAAGGGACATGATGGAGGAGAATGTCCAACTGTCGTGGGGGACAAAGGACATTAACCTTCAGGCTGACCCAAATGTCTGCCAAGAGTAGGTCAGGGGGAGCAGGGGGAGTCGGATTGTGGGCAGGATCTCAGTCGGCGGGGGTGGGCACGCGGTCCTTTCATGCGCCAGTCGTTCCCACTTCGCAGCCGAATGGAGGGGTAGGAGGGGGAGATGTGTATTGGCGGTTCAACAAAGCTTCCTGCCCTTTGTAAGTTTAGACATGCCTGTTCCCTTTGTGGGGGTAGGCACGCAGCCACAAAGTGTAGCCAGAAAGGGGTGGCAGGAGCCCCAGGGGGGTCTAAGTGAGGGAGATTGGCGTGCATTGGCCCCTACCCCTATAAGAGTTGACGCGTTGCGTCCGTGGTTGCTTCGTTTTGGGGGGTGCTGGCAGGGCAGGGCATGGAGGGTGATTTTGTTAGGTTTTTCAGAAGGTTTCCATATTCCGTTTCAAGGTGTAGTGGTGGATGGAGTGTCTAGGAATTCCAGCTCAGTACGGCCTTTGGTTGCGGTTCTGCAAAAGAAAATCGAGGCCGTATGTGCATTGGGTAGAATAGCTGGCCCTTTTCTAAAACCCCCATTTTCATCGTTTATTGTTTCCCCATTGGGAGTACTTCCCAAAAAGGAGCCAGGCAGTTATAGGTTGATTCATAACTTGTCTTTCCCGCCGGGAAAATCCCTGAAGATCACATCCCGCACGAGTTGTGTACGGTTCGTTATGCTTCCTTTGATGCTGCAGTAGCGTTGGTATGGCAGTGCGGTTCAGGCGCGCTGTTGGCGAAGGTGGACATTGAATCCGCATTCCGATTGTTGCTGGTTCACCCTTCGGCATTCCCGCTATTGGGATTTCAGTTTCGTTCTCTGTTCTACTTTGATAAGTGTATGCCTATGGGTTGTGCGATATCCTTCGCTTATTTCGAGGCCTTTAGTACCTTTTTACATTGGGTCTTAGAACAGCGCACAGGATTCGACACCATAGTGCATTACTTGGATGATTTTTTATTCGTGGAGCCCAGACAGGTGGGGACTTGTTCCACCTTGCTGGACTCATTTCATGGTTTGGAAAGTGACTTCGTCATTCCCATAGCGGGCGACAAGACGGTGGGTCCTGTCACGTGCCTCACCTTTTTTTTTTTTTTTTTAAACTTTTATTTTCATTTTACAACAAACAAAGTAACAACACACCAAAAGAAACAAATACACACATACAATAAAGAAAGCAACCCCAATTACCCCCCACCCCAATGCTTCTTCTCTAAGCTGATAAGAATCATCATATAAGCGCTTACATACAACAATTATTGTACATCAAACAAACAAAAGTAGAATCTATGATACCGGATGAGCATGTGACAAAGATTAATACAGAATCAAACAGTCAACTGAGAGCATTGAATAGTTTGAACATAATCGTTGAGCGTCTTCTAGCTAGACCAATAGTGAATGGTTTGGACGGAAGAGGCTGACATACTAGGTATTTGCGCATATTTACAATAAAGACAGATATGTTTCACCATTCATTAGAACTCAAAAAAAGAGCTAGTTTCCCAATATTTCGTGATTAAGGAAATAGGAAATAGCAATGCCCAGCATAAAGGCTAAAAGGAAGTAAGCCAATTTAGGAAGAGAGGGGATCCCCGCAGCTAAGCGGAGCCCCACAATCTTCCAAAAGAGGGGTTCCGAAAAATATAAAATAGAATGAAGACGACCCCAGACCCGACTCCAGTAATACTGTAATGCGGGACAATCATACTTAACAGGAGTTTAGTAAACCAAAGGCCACATGGCATGTCCAGCATCAAGCGCACTGGATGGCATTCCAATTGGCTAACCTATCAGGAGTATACGTCCACTTGGGATAGCAGTACTGGGGAGATAAGAAAAAATCTGATCTAGATTGTGAGTGATGGGGGGGGCTGAGAAAAGGTGAGCTCTAAGTCTGAGGGGTGAAGCAACTTCCATATATCTACTCACGCAAAATCTTTCATCAGAGCTGGCAGGGTTGTAGAGACTCTTGGGCGGACCACTCGTTCTAGGCGGCAGTCTATCTATCAAAGGATCAAATACTTGGTGGAAGTCACCGCCGAGTAACAATAACAGGGTCATCCACATTCGGAGCATAAATACCAATACACGTAAATTCACTATCTCCAACCTTAAAATATACACAGGCCCAGCTACCCTCCCCATCAGAGCTAGTATCCATTAAAGTGGTTGGCAAAGATTTCTCAACTAAGATGGCTACCCCGCCCCGCTTAGAAACGGCGGGAGAATAGGCAGCCACCATATAAGGTTTGGCAGTAAGTTTCAGTGGTTCGACAGAGGTGAAATGGATTTCTGAAGAAACACTAAATCAGTATGGTCATGATTAAAATAACTAAGGATGGTCATTCTGTTGATTGGACTATTGATGCCTCTTACGTTCAGTAATAAGAGCATACATAAGGCCATACAACAAAGTCAAACATTCTGAGAAAGGAACATGATGGCGCACCGAGTTGCGCCATGTCCCTCATATCAACTATAAATGACTGTACACACGATATGATAGAAAATAAGCCAATGAAAAATCATGAAGCGCCCTATATAACAGTAGAAGCACCGAAGTGCCTTAGAGAAGAAGCAAAACCCCAGAAATTACTGGCGACCTGATGTCTGCGGGGTGAAACCCCAGAGAAGGCCTAAATTGAAACATATAACCGGTATAGCTGTACGTGCTCCGAATCCAACCGAGGTGCACATCATGGAGGAAAAGGAGACCAAGAGAGGTAGATATAAAAGAAAGAAAGGTCCAGGCAGTCTCTATTCCAGGCAATGATCACCGCATCGGGCCATTCAAAATGGCGGGCAGTTCCAGCGGAGTCCATCCGAGTTGTTGACTTAGCGCATCTGGTCTGCCTCTTTGGAATCTAAAAATGTTGCTAGCAGAGCAGGATCTTCGAAGGTTCTAGTTTGGTTATGGAGAGTCACTCTGAGCTTCGCTGGATATAAGAGGCCAAAGCGAGCCTGTAACTGTTGAAGTCTAGGTCGAAAAGCAAGGAGTCCCTTCCGCCGGTCAACTGTGGGCTTTGCCAAGTCGGGGAAGAAAGAGACTTTATGATCGTCAAATTGCAGATGTTGCATCACCCGGGCAGCTTTGAAAATTTGCTCAACTTGCTGATACCTCAGTAAACGGAAGATAATGGGCCGGGGGGTCGTCCGATTGAGTGCGATGTTGGTAGGAGCATGATATGCTCGGTCAATTTCCAGATCTCTGCTAAAGGTAATCTTCAGCAAGGAGGGGAGAGTTTTGACCAGAAATTCTCTGATATCTCCTGCTTCCGCCCCCTCTGGAACTCCTATGAGCCTTACATTGTTGCGACGGGCTCGATTATTGCAATCCTCTAACTCTTTTTGAAGATTCTGTATCTGACGCTCAGCCTTGTCCAGGTTCACCAAGCGCACCGCGTGCAAATCGAGGACCCCCGCCATGTTGTCCAGCCGTAATGAAAGACCTTCAAGCCGGTCCTGAAGCATACCGAAATCTTCTCGCATGGCTCGGAGCGCTTCTCCGTTGGACTGTACCAGTTCCTTCACACCACGTATTTCCTCCAAGATCTCCTGTTGCATTTCGGGGCTTACCCGAAGTGGAACCATCTTTGGTGGGGAAGACAACTCTGTTTTGGAGCGTTTTCCATGTGAAGAAGAGGGAGACCCGAAGTCCAAGCGCACTGGTTTGTGGGCCGCCATTCCCCCCAAGGCACCCCGGTAAGTTCGGTGTAAAATATTAGGTTTATGCAGATATTAAGTCAGGATTCTGAGTAGGCCCCTCGGGAGCTTCAGCGCGAAGCGTCTAACCCGCTGGACATCAGGCTCCGCCCCCCCACGTGCCTCACCTTTTTAGGAGTGGAGATAGATTCCATGAATATGGTAGTGCGTTTACCAGCGCAAAAAGTTGAATGTCTAAGGGAGTTGGTCAAGACGGTCGGATCTTCCGCCAAAACGACGCTTAGGGTTCTGCAGTCGCTAGTGGAACATCTCAATTTTGCTTGTCGGGTCATTCCCATGGGGCGCCCCTTTGCGTGGCGACTGTCCCTGGCAATGGCAGGGGTGTCTCGCCCGTATCACCATATCTGTGTCTCGCCTGGGATGCGAGAAGACTTGCGGGTCTGGGACATTTATTTGGCTGATTTTAATGGCTGCACGGTATTGCAGTTCCCGGAAGTATCAAACGCAGACCTGCAGTTGTTTTCGGACACTGCGGGCAGCTCGGGTTTCGGTGCCTATTGTCAGGGGGCTTGGTGTGCAGAGGCCTGGCCGGCGGAATGGGGGGTGTCGGGGTTGACCCGCAACATTGCGTTTCTTGAGTTATTCCCCATCGTAATTGCTTTGTGGGTGTGGCCTGAGCGTTTACGGAATAGGAGGGTAGTATTCTGGTGTGACAATGCGGCTGTAGTGGAAGTGATTAATCAGCATGCGCCCAAGTGGCGGCGTTGATGAGGGTATTTGTGTTGGCTTGCCTTTATTCTTTATCTTTATTTTTATTTGCAAAACTTGATATACCGCCCTTGCGTCAGGGGCAGGGTGGTGTACAATACAACAAACTGTGGGCTACGAGAGATAGAAAGGAAAAGGAATGCCAATTAAAAGACAGGAAAGTAAGACGAAACAAAGAGCAGGTTGAAGAGCAGCATGAGAGAAAACAGAGATATGGAGCAACTAGAGAGCTGTGAGCAGATTAAACAGGAGACAGCTAAACCGGATGTGGGGAGGGGAGACAGGACGAGGGGAGGTCCGAGCCATCGGCGGGGGCAGGGAGGTCATAGGCTTGAAGAAAGAGGTGGGTTTTAAGGAGTGATTTGAACTGAGGGAAGGAGGATTCGGTGCAAAGGGAGTGCAGGAGAGAATTCCAGAGGGCAGGACTGAGGAAAAAGAAAGCAGAGTGACGGGTGAGTTCAAGGTGGGCCTGAGATGGGGGAGGGAGAAAGAGCCAATTACCGTGAGCGGAACGGAGGAGACGGGGAGCTGACTGAAGGCGGATGAGATCAGCTAAATATTGCAGAACACCAGTGTATATTACTTTATGGATGATGGTGAGAAGTTTATAGATAAAACGAGCAGAGATGGGAAACCAATGAAGAGAGAAAAGGGAGGGAGTGACATGAGCGTTCGCAGGGGCATGAGTGATGAGGAGAGCGGCAGTGTTCTGAACTAGCTGAAGACGGCGGAGTTGATAACGGGGAAGACCTGCGAAGATAGCGTTGCAGTAGTCTAGGCGAGTGATCACGAGGAAAAGAACAAGAGTAGTGATATCGGGAGTGGAAAGAAACGGGCGGATAGAATGTTACCATGAGAGCGCGCCATGTGCTGGGTACACAGAATTTAATTGCTGATGCTTTATCCTGTTTTCAGTGGACTCAGTTTCATCGGTTGGCTCCAGACACGGAGGAGACGGCCTCGGTGGTTCCGGATCATCTCTGGCAGATTGGGACCCTGACGTGATGGTGTTGTTGTCTGCAACAGTGGCGCGAGGTACTTGGGTGAAGTATCGGCATGGATATGCTCAAGTGGGTGACTTTTTGAGCGGAAGAGGTTGGAAAGGGGGAAAAGTTGTGGATGAGCTAGTTGCCCAATTTGTGGCATGGGCAAAAAGGGAGGGCTAGTCCAGGTCGTCAGCCACGTCTGCAATTGCAGGGTTTTCATTCTTCGCTAAGGTGGGGGGTAGGGTAACCCCAGTACGTCGTTTCTGGTGAAGCGTATGTTGGCGGGTTGGGCCAGGGTGCGCCCCAAGTTGCCAGATGGGCATCTCCCAGTGTTGCATGAGCTTTTGCTATGAATTTGCAAAGTGATGCCACTAATTGCAGTCTCAGAAGTCGAGTCGGTCCTGTTTCGAGCATTGTTTGTGACTGCATTTTTTGGTGCGTTCCGCGTGTGTGAGCTTGTTCCAAGGTCGGGTCGGAAGGGGGCATTCGGGGGTTTAGACATCAAGCATTTTATGGTGGAGGCGGCGCAGGCTCGCATTTTTCTCCCTCAATCCAAAACGGATCAGATGGGAAAAGGAGGGTGGGTGATACCGTAGGCAATTTTTCCTTTGCAATCTTGTCCAGTGCGCAACTTGTGGGAGTATCTGCAGCGGTGACCGGCGGCGGAGGGTTTGGCATTTATTCATGAGAATGGTATACCGGTGACAGAGTTTCAGTTTACTGCTGTGCTGCGTTTGGGCTGCGATGAGAGGCGATTCGCGTCACACTCTTTTAGGATCGGTGCTGCTACTAGTGCGGCGGTAGGGGGCTGGAAGGTGAGGTGATTCATCGGATTGGGAGGTGGCGCTCTGGCGCCTACGTGGGATATGTGCGCCCGACGGACTCCTGAAGTCTGAGGCTGGGGTGGGGGGTGAGGGGGGTTCTAACAGTTTGCTTACTCTTGCAGAGTGGTGGCAGTCAAATTGTCTTCTTGCAGATGATTCGTCCGCTGGAGAGTGGTGGATCATCGGCCATTCATTCGTTTACTGGGCAGAATGCAGGACCGTGTCTCGCCCACTGGGAGTTCACCTTGGGCTGGTAACAGCTGGCGTTCGACTGTGTTGGATGGGACAACGTGGCATGCGATGGTGGCAGCTGATATCCTTGGTGCAGTCGAAGATCGGACAGCGGCAGCGGCCAGTCAGATTGCTGATCCACCTGGGCAGCAATGACCTTCCCAGCTGGTTATGTAGGCAGCTCATTCAGGCTGCTCAGAGGGATATTGGACTCATAAAGGACTTGTTACCCGGGGTTGTGGTGGTCTGATCTGATATCATCCCGCGTCCCGCCTGCTGGCTACAGCTGAGGTGGTCTCGTGGCCTGGTTAAGATCAATAGGGAGATTGGGCACTGGGTGCAGCAGACCGGTGGGCTGCAGGTGTTGCACCCTTGGGCCGAGGCAAAGTGCAGGGGGTTATATCTCACGGATGGAGTACACTTAGCTCCGGTGGGACAGGACTTGTTACTGAATGATTGGCAGGAAGTGCTGGAGGGATGGTGTTGGTCGCAGCTTTCTTTGGGGGGGGGGGGCAGCACAAGGATAGGGAGGCTACCTTGTGCCGGTGGCGGGGTAGCAAGCTAGCACTCGCCGGCACAGCAGGGCTTATATGGCTGAAGCCGCATTGAGGGGAGCGGAGTGCTCCTCGGGGTGGTAGAGACGTCTCCGTTGGGGTCTTTGCCTTGTTTGAAGGCAAGTGGAGCCGGCCTTTGCTAATAATACAGTGAGGCAGGCGGAAGGGGGGAAAGGGGTGGGAGGATGATGCACCACCTTGCTAATAATATGGCTGGTGGGGGGCATTATCCAGAATGGGGGTAGTGGGGGGGCAGTTTCTTTGGCAAATATAAATGTTGTGTTGGCTCATGTTGAGCCGGTGTTAAAACTTGGTTAATAAAGGTGTAACCAAATGTTGTTCCAGATTTCTGTGTGTGTGTTATTGGGAAGTGGGAGATAAGAGGTTAGGTGGGGGGTTGGGGGCCCAAAGGGGGCCGCAAGAAGCCAGGCATCCGGTTACCTCGGTTAATCCCACCGCACCGCAGGGCCGGATCCCGAGGTCGGCTTAGTAACCGGGTGCTCGGGGCCAGGGTCTCACTGGCGGTTGCGTGGGGGTTGGGGGGGTGATGTGAGGAGTGCGAGAGCATTCTTCAAATCACCCCACATCAGGCGCATGGGGTGATTGGATTGGTTGGCAGCGGTCTGGGGGGGCAGGGCAAGCGGGAAACGTGGGAGACCAGAGGAGCGCGGTCTGCCTCTTCCCGCTTGGCCCTGCTAAGGATAAGGTGTTCTGCCCACCCACCCGTTATTGGGTGGGGAAGAGGGGTTGGTGGTTGTCGCAGCTGGGTAGGGGTAAGACGAGAGGTAGGGGTATTCTGGTATGTCTGGGGGGTAGCAAGCTAGCACTCGCCGGCACAGCGGGGCATATACGGCTGAAGCCACATTGAGGGGAGCAGAGTGCTCCTCGGGGTGGGAGAGACGTCTCCGTTGGGGTCTCTGCCTGGTTTGAAGGCAAGTAGAGCCGGCCTTTGCTAATAATATGGTGAGGCGGGCAGAAATGGGGAAAAGGGGGGGAGGATGATGCACCACCTTGCTAATAATATGGCTGGTGGGGGGCATTATCCAGAATGGGGGTGGTGGGGGGGGGCAGTTTCTTTGGCAAATATGAATGTTGTGTTGGCTCATGTTGAGCCGGTGTTAAAACTTGGTTAATAAAGCTGTGACCAAATGTTGATCCAGATTTCGGTGCCTGTGTGTTATTGGGAAGTGGGGGATAAGAGGTTAGGCAGGGGGTTGGGGGCCCAAAGGGGGCCGCGAGAAGCCGGGCATCCGGTTACCCCGGTTACTGTTACTGATTGGCGCTATGGCAGCAGTGGATATAGTTGCGTTCCAGTTTTGTATAATGTCATCCAGATTAGTGAGGGAGCTGTCAATATAAGGAAGAGTGTTATCTAGAAAAGATTTTTTATCAAATGTCTTAAATTTATTATGAATTGTTATTGTAGTTCTAGTGGGTATGTTAGGTAGTGTAAATTCTATAAGAAAATGGTCTGTCCATGGTAGCGGGGTGGTTATTGGGGTGGAGTAGCAAGTGTCTTGGATGGTATTTATTTGGAGGAATATAAGATCTAGGGCGTTACCTTTATTGTGTGTTGGGCAATGAATTACTTGATTAAAGCCAATGTCTGACATCACATTTATGAAATGAGCAGAGTGTGTGTTGCATAGTGAAGGGAGGTTGAAATCTCCGAGTATGATTTGTGATTTATTAGCTATTGTGGAACATGCTAGTTCTAGAATTGTGGAGAGGTTATCAGGGGAGGTTGAAGGAGGTCTATAGACTAGGGTACGTGAAAAATGTTTATTCTCAATGGTTAGTATGTCAATTTCTTCAACATTTTTGTTTAGGTGCTGAGTATGTTTAGCCCTTTTTTGGCTAAAATTATAACACCTCCTCCCCCCCCCCCCCCCACGTTTATATGGCCTTGGGCAGTGGTATAGTTTGTAGTCAGGGTCTGTAAGACAGAGTATGTCCAGGTCTTTGTCTTTAACTAGGTCTAATAGTATTGGAAGTTTGTTCCTGGCTGAATGTATGCCAAAGACAGAGTTTTGCCTTTGGGAGTGGTGTATATATGACTTGAATTTTCCCTCCCAGAAGAGTCTCCTTCCAGCATGATGTAACTGGCAGCAAGAAACCTCCCTTTTCCAACCTACATTGTAGTAATTTAGTAGGGACACTGGATGGTGGTGTACTGCTCACACAGTCACATCTAAGAAGTCTCTACAGTACAAATAAAAGTTATTGAAAATCCAAATTATTAGAATAAATAAATATGCTTTAGAATGTATATCAAAGCTAGTATACCAAAACGGCAGACTTTCTTTCAAGAACTTAGGTACCATTCAGCTCAGTAAAAAAAAAAAAACACTTCAAGATCCCAATAGCAATAAAGCGCTTTTATGGGTAAGCATTAGATAAATTATTTAAAAGTCTTCTTTTGACCTTTCCTTTCTATCCTTTCTTACTTTTATATGTCTTTTACACAAAATTGTATTTACTTTCCTATTCTTTCCTCGAAGCACATTTTAATTTTCGGAGACTCCAGATGACACAGAACACAGACATTTAGCTACTGTGGCATGCCACCAAGTAAGACCACACCATCTCATTGCTTTACCATCATTATTGGCACCCCATTTCTTTTGTTGCTGGTTCAAAGTATTCATGCTTGCCCATAAGACATTTTACACTTATCCTCTCTCCTCATATCCCTACCAACCTCTCCGTTCCCAAAATGAAAAAGGCTCTCCTCCGTGGTATAAATGCACAGAAGAGCCTCTTTCGATATCTTAACAAGTAGAGGTGACCTGCACGGAGCGGTGGGTACACCCCTAAACAAAGGCATGGGGAGAGGTGACCTGCACGGAGCGGCTGGCGCAACTACTCTTGCCACCTTGCTGGGCAGACTAGATGGACCATGCTGGTCTTTATCTGCTGTCATATACTATGTTACTGTGTTACTATGTTACTGACTCTTCTGTCTCATGTTCCCAGCTGGAATACATCCAACACTCTACTTTTTTCCTTCTGTCTCCCTCCTTGTGGAATGCCCTCCCGCATCATACTCTTTGAGTCTTCCTATAAAAAATTTAAGATCACACTGAAGACTCGTTACTTTGAGTCAGCCTTTGCAGCGCTGCTAGCAATTTAATCTGTCCCTTTTTTGCTGGCTGTGACTGCTGCCAGGGTGGCAGTCCCTGCTTTAGGGTTGACTATGATCTCTTCAGTTCTCCTCTGTGCTATCCCTTTCCTAATTGGATTGTAATTCTTTCCTATTTCTGCCAATTATTATGTGTTATTGTCTACTGCCTTGCTATCCTGGCTGTGAGAAGTGGTAGAGCAAATATGAGTAAACATCTGAAGTATGCGTGTGTGTGTCCGTCCGGAGAGCAAAAGAGTTTATGTGTGTCTAAAGAGAGAAAGAGAGAGGGGAGGAAGAGAATATCTGAAGAGCAAAAGACAGAGAAGAAAAAATTGTGTGTGTATATGTATGTCATTCTGCATGTGTGTGTATGTTTCATTGTCTTTATTTGAAAATTTGGACTGGAGAAGTCCACTAGTAGAAATATATCCATGTGCACAGTAAGTGGAGGAAAGTATAGTTACTCACCTGTAACAGGTGATCTCCGGGAACAGCAGGAATTTAGTCTTCACATATGGGTATCGTCAGTACTGACGGAGCCTACACGGGAACGCTCCCCAGCGTCCAATTAGAAAGCTTTTGGGAGCATCCCACAGCGCCTCCGTGCTGTCTTCCCGCCTTTCCCAACTGCCTCTCTCCAGTTGAGTTTTAAAGCTGAGACAAAGAGAGAGAGAGAGAGAGAGGGAAAGAAAAGAAAAGAGAGATACAACTCCTAGGGGAGGTGGGTGGGTTGTGAAGACTAAATTCTTTATGTTCCCGGAGATCACCTGTTACAGGTGAGTAACTATGCTATCTCCAGGAATACTGATAAATCATTGTATATTTCCCTCTACCGTTTTCAAGGCTATATATCACTGCTGCTGTCTCGTATCTTCAACACTATAGAGAAACTTTCGTATTTATTACTTATCTCAGAATTAATACGAAAGTTTATAAATACAAAAGTTTCTCTATAGTGTTGAAGATAAGAGACAGCAGCAGTGATATAGTATAGCCTTGAAAACGGTAGAGGGAAATATACAATGATTTATCAGTGATAACTACCCTCTGTGAATTGACGATCATTAAGAGTGTTTATCTCCAAGAACAAGCAGGAATGTAGTCCTCACATATGGGGACTCCCTAGCTACAGATGCCAGGGAGAGACCCCAGAAGTTGTGTGTCCCTGTGAAAGGGCTCCACTTCCCCCCATGGATCGCTGGCATCCTACTGGGAATGGTGGGTAGGAGTTGATTAAGTATGGAACAGGTGTCGTAGAACAGCCTGACCAAACAAGGCATCCCGGCGGGAGTCCTTGTCCAAGCAGTAATGGGCTGTAAAGGTATGAACCGAGGCCCAAGTAGCTGTTCGACAGATGTCAATAGACACAGAGTGTAGATGAGCCATTGAGGCTGCCATGGCTCTCACATTGTGAGCTGTGACATGGCCTTCCAGAAAAAGGTTTTTACTCTGATAGCTAAAAGAAATACACTGTGCAATCCAATTGGACAATGTTCTCTTGGAGACTGGAAGTCCCAAATGAGAAGGATCAAAAGCGACAAAGAGTTGAGAGGACTTTCTATGTTGCTGTGTCCTTACTAAGTAAAAAGCAAGTGCTCTTTTACAGTCCAAAGTATGAAGACTCCTTTCTGCATTTGAAGCATGAGGCCATGGAAAAAATACAGGCAGGTAAACTGCTTGGTTTAAATGAAAAGGTGAGACCACCTTTGGCATAAAGTGTGGATGAGTCCTAAGAACTACCTTATCATGATGGAACCTTGTATAAGGAGGATCAGCCACTAATGCTTGCAACTCACTAATGCGACGTGCTGATGTGATTGCAATGAGAAAGACAACCTTCCAGGAAAGGAATTTCAAGGAGGTAGTAGTTAGAGGTTCAAAAGGCGGCTTCATGAGCTGTCCAAGAACCAGATTTAGGTCCCATGCTACTGGTGGTGGCTTAATGGGAGGCTTAGTTTGAAGGAGGCCCCTCATAAATCTCACTATGAGAGGATGAGAGGAAATAGGTTGTCCATTTAAAGGCTTGAAAGAAGCTGAAATAGCAATTAAATGGACTCGTACTGAGTTAGTCTTAAGCCCTGCATTAGATAAATGAAGGAGATACTCCAATAATGATTCCAAAGGTATCACCAGGGGGTCAAGACCCTTCTGCGAACACCATATGGTAAACCTTTTCCACTTGAAAGCATAAGAGCATCTTGTGGAAGGCTTTCTAGAAGCATAAAGGATATCCTTTACTTGTTGAGACAGGTTAAGACCGTGAAGGTCTAGGCCCTCAGCAACCAGGCCCTGAGATGCAGAGAGTGGGGATCGGGATACCATAACATCCCATCCTCCTGGGACAGGAGATCTGGAGCAGATCCTAACTCCAGAGATGGAGCTTGAGAGAGATGTAGGAGCAGAGGGTACTATACCTGCCATGGCCAATGTGGAGTTATGAGAATCATATGGCCTCTGTCTCTCTGAAGCTTGAATAGGATTTTGGAAATTAGGGGAATGGGTGGAAAGGCATATAGGAAGACCTGACCCCAATGGAGGAGGAAAGCATCCCTGGCCTAGAACCCTGAGCCGGAATTCTGGAACAGAATCGGGGAAGTTTGGCATTCAACGGACTTGCAAAGAGGTCTATGTCCGGAGTTCCCCAAATTTGAAACGTTTTTGCTACCTGGTCTGCACGAAGAGACCACTTGTGTGGAAGTAGAACTCGACTGAGTCTGTCTGCTCATGAGTTTTGAATGCCTGGCAGATACACCACAAGGAAATGAATCTGATGCTCTCTGGCGAGGGCCCATAGTCGCAAAGCTTCATTGTAAAGTGACAGAGAGTCTGTTCCTCCATGCTTGTTCGGATAGAACATAGCTACTTGATTGTCCGTCTGAATTAGGACTGTCTTGTAGCTCAGCTGGGTGTGGAACACTCGAAGAGCAAGGAAGATTGCTTTGAGTTCCAAGAAATTGATGTGTAGATGGGTTTACTGTGGAGTCCAGGTACCTTGGGTAGAGAGATCTTGCAGGTGAGCTCCCCAACCCACCTGTGAGGCGTCTGTTGTTAGAGTGAGCTGGGGTGGGGACTGTTGGAAAGGGGACCCCACCAACAGGTTTTGGATTGATTGCCACCATTGTAGGGACAAAATAAGGCAACTTGAGTTTGCTATTTTGTCTGAAAGGCAGCTTGATGCTTGAGTCCACTGAATGGACAGAGTCCATTTGGCTGCTCTCATATGGAGGCGAGCATAGGGAACCACATGCACGGTAGATGCCATGTGGCCTAGCAATTGTAACATTTCCTGAGCAGTGAGATGAGTTTTTAACACTGCTTGGGAAGCTAACTGCACAATGTGAAGGCAGCAGGGCTGTGGAAGATAGGCCCTTGCTTTCCTGGTATCCAGCATAGCTCCTATAAACTCTAGAGACTGAGTGGGAGTTAGGTTGGATTTTGGGATGTTTATAACCAGGCCCAAATACTGAAGTATATGCATTGTGCAAGATAGGGAAATTCTGGCCTCTGATTCTGATGGGGCTCGAATGAGCCAGTCGTCTAAGTAGGGGAAGATGAATATTCCTAGAGTGCGAAGAAATGCTGCCACTACAGCCATGCATTTCGTAAACACCCTTGGTGCTGAGGACAGGCCAAAAGTAAGAATCCTGTACTGGTAGTGCTTCCTCTGAAATAGAAACCGAAGGAATCTTAGGTGAGTTGGATGGATGAGAACATGGGTGTACGCATCCTTGAGATCTAGAGAACAAAGCCAATCCTGACTCTGAAGGTATGGCAGAAGAGTTCCTAGAGAAATCATCTTGAACTTCTCCTTGAACAGGAATTTGTTCAATTCTCTGAGGTCTAAAATGGGTCTGTGTCCCCCTGTTTTCTTTGGAATAAGGAAATAGGGTGAGTAAAACCCTGTACCCTGTTGGGAAATGGGTACGTCTTCTATTGCCCCGTGGGCAAGAAGTAAATTGACCTCTTGACCTAACTGATTTTTGAGTGAAGTCTGAGAATTGAACCTTCTTACAACTGTAGGAGGGGGCATGTTGAGGAAATGAAGCTTGTACCCCTCCTTTACAATGGAGAGTCCATTCTTCTGCTGTTATCTGCTCCCATCTGGGGGCAAAATGACACAACCTTCCTGGAATGGTGGAGGGCTCTGGCCTATTGAGGGCCAGGAAGGCCAAGTTCTCTAGATGGGAGTCAAAGCCCCTGTGGAGGCTGAGTCTGTTGGGCCGGTTGAGGCTTAGCAGACTTTGATTTTCTTTGTTTTGGTGGCTGCTGTCCCTTTCGGGCAAACTGAACTGCAGAATGCCCCTGCTGAGTATAGGAGGGGTAAAACCTCTTCTTTTTAGAGAAGAATGGTTTCTTGTAGGATTTTCTCCTTGCAGGATCAGCTGTAGCCTTGGATAGTCTATCAAAAGTGGTGTTATCAGCATCCAGCTCATTAACTTTCTCTTGCCAATTTTTGCCTAAGAGATTTTCGCCTGTGCAAGGGATATTCCCCAGTTTGTCCTGTACCCAGAGTTCTAAGTCAGATGCCTGGAGCCAGGCAATCCTACGAGCACCTATGGCAATGGCAGAGGTTCTGCTTATGCACTCAAAGCAGTCAAAAGCTGCACGATTAAAAACTTAGAAACATCTTGGGCATGTTTGACAAGTGTAAGATAATCTTGCTCTTATCATCAGGAAGGAGAGGGCTCATAAGCTCTAGATCTCCTATAACCTCCTTAAGGAACATTCCCATATATAAAATGTAGGAACTAATCCTGGCAGAAAGCATAGAGGCCTGGAAGGTTCGACGCCCAAAGGCATCAAGAGTCCTACATTCACGTCTTGTCGGATTAGATGCATGTCTTTTTGCACTCTTGATCCTTCTCATAGCTGATTCCACTACCATAGAGTGGTGGGGTAACTGGGTTTTTTGAAATCCAGGACAAGGAGGTACTCGATACATGGTATCAAGCCTACGAGAATGAGGAGAGGTGGTAAGAGGTGTTTCCCACATTCTTAGCATGAGATCATGCAAGATCTCATGAATAGGCAAAGTAGCCGCCTCCTTGGGAGCTTTAGGATATTCTAAAATCTCCAATTCTCTTGCTCTGGGCTCTGTTTCAGGAGCCACTGTGATGGAAAGACCTCTAGCCACCTCCCGGATGATATCCTGAAAGGATATATCCTCTGGAGGAGACATCCTACATTTAGGCGAGGAAGGCTCCTCAGAGAGAAGTACTCCAGTACCGACAGAGCTGTCAGAATCCTCAGACTCCTCGGAGGATTCAAGGTATCTCCTGTCCGGGTGCTCTTGCAAAGCACAATACCGGTACCGATCGAAGTTGGTACCGGAGGGGTCCGGTACCGGCCTGTCGATACCGGAGGAAACAGCATGACTCGGTGTCAGTAACACAGTTGCCGATGTCGATGCTGTCGGTACCGGTACCGATATCGGTGCCGGAACCGGTGTCGATACCGGTTGAACCATCTGAAGCGGTCCCGAAGGCACCGAAGCCGCAAGGAGAGCCGCCAGACTTCATTCAATAGCCAAGAACCTCTGGTCTATTGACGCTGCCGATGCCTGGGTATCAGTACCGGTACCCCAGAGAATGACACCAGTAGTTCTGCCGAGGTTGAGGCTTCGAGAACATCCTGGAGCCCCAATAGTGCTTTGGAAGCTGAAGCCTCCCACCGGGGCAATTTTGCCGGTATAAGTCCCTCAAGGGCAACGCCAGAGGCATCTCGATGCTTGGAAGGCCATCTACCCTTTGAGGACTGGCCAGATTTATGTTTGGTTACCTGAGATCCATGGGAGGAAGACGAAGCCCTGGAAGATGTCAATGCCATGGATGCTGCATCGGAGGGAAAAAGTGTGCTAAGCTTAGCAGCTCGGTTTTGCCGACCCCTGTTCGACGTCATCCCACAGGCAACACACTGCGAGATGGAGTGGTCAGGACCTAAACATTTAAGGCACCACTCATGAGTGTCGGTGATGGAGATGGCACCGCCACACTTGGAACACTTTTTAAAACCCGAGGCGGGTTTTTCCATTCTGAAGGAAAAATTGAGCCTAGTGCCCAAAATGGCGCGTGGCACCCGACAGAAAAAAGACTGGAAATTCCAGAAAAAAGATTACAAATTTTTTATTTTTTTATTTTTTTTAAAAGAAAGAAAGAACCGGTGATACTGGTATAGCGTCGAGGAAGGCAGATGCTACCACAAAAAAGAATGAAAAAGATGGGATAATTTCTGTGGTTACAGGAAAAACGACCTGCTGGCTCCGCGGAAAATGAAGAACTGGAGAGAGGCAGTTTGGAAAGGTGGGAAGGCAGCACGCAGGCGCTGTGGGATACTCCCAAAAGCTTTCTAATTGGACGCTGGGGAGCGTTCCCACGCAGGCTCCGTCGGTACCGGTGATACACATATGTGAGGACTACATTCCTGCTTGTTCCTGGAGATAGTTGTTAACCCAGAAATTTAACCAGGTATCTATTTAGTACTTGAGCAAGGTCCTTTAAAAACCATCCTAGTACTGCCTGCACTCTGTTTATAACAATCTTTTCAGAAGCACCAGAGAAAGCTAAATGTCATTTTTGGTTGCTTCTAGTTTTATACTTTGGCAACATCATCTATAAATCTCATTCTTCAAGGTGGTCACCCTCGGCATCTCTGTTTTGTACCAGAGGCAATGAAAGCTGAAAATGACTTGCCAGCTTCCCTTTAAAAATTGAATTGAAAAATGTATGTGCAAAAATCTGCCTCTGCTATTTGTGTGGGCACATTTCCCATGTAAATTTATGTGTATACTTTTGGAGATCCAAATATATGCGCATAAGCCTATTCCCTCCGCTTCCAACCACTCCTTTAGAAATGCCTCCCCAATATGCAGTTAAGCTTGTGCACATAGTGGAATCATATTACCTGCACATAGAGTGGATAATTTTCCATTGCCGCATTTCTGCACATAAAACCATTTTCACACGTAAAAGACTTTGAAAATCACCCTGTCTTTCTGTACAATTAGTATGTATTATACAAATGAAATAATAATAATGATTTATATGTCTCCTGTGTGAAACAGCATCAAAGGCCTTTACTAACATAAAACTATATGTCATCAGTCTTCTTCCCTTAGTCTAAGAGATTGATCAGGTTTGTTTGACAGGAACTCCCTCTGGTGAAACCATGCTGCTTTGGATACTGTAATGTGCAAGATTGAAGACAATCCACTGCCTTGGCAATAATTTCAGCCATTTACCCACCACTGATTTCTGGCTAACTGACCTGTAGTTATCAACCTTTTCCCCATCACTGAGTTTGTTAAGACAGACATCTACTTTTCTCCAGTTCTCCACAACCACTCCTGTTTCCAAAGAAGGACTACATACAATTGTTGATACCTTATAAAGCATCACATTTGGCTTCATTACCTTGTCTATTTCAGTTTTCCTGGACCCGCACAGATACTGTCATCTGTAAATTAATTATTCCTACTTCTATTACATTTTAACTCCTGTTATTTAATTGTGATTCCTTTCCACCCCTTCATTTATGAATACTGCACAAAAGTATCCATCCATGATTTATGCTTTTTCCTTGTTTCCTTCCATACATTCCTTCTTTTCACCACTTGCAATCAGGGCCGGCCCGTCCATTGAGCGAGAATGTTTTTTGCACAGGGCCCCGCGTTTCAGGGGGCCCCGCGCAAAAAACATTCTGATCCTAAAGTTAAATTTAAAAAAAAAAAAAAAAGCTGTCTTCTTCCGCTGCCGGGGGCCGCCGCGGCAGCATCGAGTGTGCCGCGGGGCCCCCCCTGCCCAGCAGAACCTGCCCTCCCCTTTATCACCTCTGTCTCTCGTTGTAGCTTCAGTCACACGCGCCGGCTCTCAGAGCGCGAGAGGAGAGTTTCTCCCTCGCTGCTCTGTTAAGCCCGCGGGGGCTGATGGGAAGTTCCCATCAGCCCCCGCGGGCTGATCAGAGCCGCGAACGGGAAACTGGTCCTTGCGCGCTCTGAAAGCCGGCGCGTTTGACTGAAGCTACAATCAGAGACAGAGGGGAGAAAGGGGAGGGCAGGTTCTGCTGGGCAGGGGGGGCCCCGCGGCACACTCGATGCTGCCGCGGCGGCCCCGGCAGCCGGAGAAGACAGCTTTAAAAAAAAAAATTTCCCGGGCTATGGTGGGGGTTAGAAGTGGTGATGGGCTATGGGGGGGGGGGTTAAGAAGTGTGGAGGGGCTATGGGGGGGAGAAGGGGGGGGGTTAGAAGTGGTGATGGGCTATGGGGGGGGTTAGGAGTGGTGATCGGCAATGGGGGGGAAATAAGTGATTGGCTATGGGGTGGTTAGAAGGTGTTATGGCCAATGGGGGGGGTTGGAAGTGGTGATGGGCTTTGGGGGGGTTAGAAGTGGTGATGGGCTATGGGGGGGCTATGGGGAGTTAGGAGTGGTGATGGGCTATGGGGGGCTATGGGGGGGTTAGGAGTGGTGATGGGCTATGGGGGGTGGTTAGGAGTGGTGATGGGCTATGGGGGAGCTAAGTCTGTATATGGGCTGATGGGATTAGGACTGGCAGTGGGCTATGGGGGGCTAGGACAGGAAATGGGTTGGGGGGGTTGCTAGGACTGGAAATGGGCTTGGGGGATTAAGACTGGAGGTGGGCTGATGGGGTTAGGACTTAATTGGCTGAGTGCTTTTGGGGTGGTTAGGACTGGTAAATGGCTATGGGGGGGCTAGTACTGGTAATGGGCTGATGGGGGGGGTTAACACTGGAGGTGGGCAGATGGGGTTAGTACTGGTAATGGGCTGTGGGCTGATGGGGGGTTAGGAATATTAATCGTCTATGGGGGTGGTTAGGCCTGATAAATGGCTATGGGGGGCTAGGACAGGAAATGGGCTGAGGGGGAGGGGTTAGGACTTGAGGTGGGCTGATGGGGTTAGGACTGGTAAATGGGCTGTGGGCTGTTGGGGGGGGGGGTTAGAACTGATAATGGGCTATGGGGAGGTTAAGACTGGTAATGGGCTGTTGCTGATGGGGGCTGTCTGGTAATGGGCTATGGGGGGGATAGGACTGATAATGGGCTATGGGGGGGGCTAGGACAAGAAATGGGCTGATGGGGAGGGGTTAGGACTTGAGGTGGGCTGATAGGGTTAGGACTGGTAATGGGCTGTGGGCTGATGGGGGGGTTAGGACTGGCAATGGGCTATGGGGGGCTGACTGGAAATGGGTTGATGGGGTTAGGACTGGAAGTGGGCTGATGGTGGGTTAGGACTGGAAGTGGGTTGATGGGGGGGGCTAGGACTGGTATTGGGTTGGGGGGTTGCTAGGACTGGAAATGGGCTGATGGGGGGCTAGGACTGGAAATGGGCTGATGCAGGGACTAGAAGGGAATGGATGCTGGGTGAGGCTGGAACTAGAAGGGAGCTGATGTTGGGGGAGGATTAGAATGGGATGGGGCTGGGAGAGTAAAATGGAGAGGGGAAAAATATTTTGTGTGGGAGGGATAAAAAAATCTACAATTAGCCGGGTATTGGGAGAGTAAGTGGGGATTGAGGATGGAGGGGTAAAATTTGAGTGGATGAAATAGGAATGAGGAAAGAGCAAAAGGAGAAAGATTAGTATGTTAAAGCAGATGTAGAGAGAGAGAATGGAAAAAAAACTAGAAGAGAGAAGAAAGGACAAATGGACAGCAGATGATGGAGAGTTAGCAGAAAACATGAAGAAACCAGAAGAAAGTGTCTGGAGCAATTGCAACTGAAAAAAAAATGCACAAAAGGTAAAAAGATCTCTCTTTATTTTGAATTTATTAACTGGAATATGAAAGCTCTGGGAAATGTGCATCATTAACGTCTGCGCTTTGTTTGGTACAAGTGGAAATTAATTTATAGTTTTATTTCTACAGTGTTGTTGTACATTCCAAGTTTGGCTTTTGGGGTTCCCAGTTTAATTATTACCTTCCTGTTTCTAAATTGTGATTCCTTGTTTGGTGATGGTCTATGTTCTGCATGTGTAACTGAGCTGAGGTATTCTGTTTATGTAATTCCTATTTGACATTGCCACTTGTTTTCTTTCCCCAGTAGGTCATGTATTGTTGTACTCTGAAATGTATTGGTTTAATATTTGCAGTGTTGCTTTTTGATAGGTAGGGTATGGTGCTTTGTGAGTCCTGGTAGTGCTGTTAGGATACGGCGGGTTTGCTATGGATTCTAAATGGGCAGTGTTTGTAGAAGTTCCTAATGTGCCTGGCGGTTGGCACTGCATTATACTGTAGTCTGGGCAGTGTTTGTAGTAGTTCCTAATGTGCCTGGGCAGTGTTTGTAGTAGTTCCTAATGTGCCTGGCGGTTGGCACTGGATTATAGTCTGTCTTTATCCATACACTCATTAAGAGACATGTTTACTAAAAGTTAGTGTATGTTAGCATTATGCAAATATTTATGCAAATAAGGCCACTTATGCAAATGAGGCCCCGCACCGAGTCTCCGCACATGGCCCCGCACCCCCCTTGGGCCGCCCCTGCTTGCAATCAAACACTTTCATGAACATATCTATTTTACCCTTATTATTTAGCTTTAATACCTTAGGTATTCTTCCTCCTATTGTATCTGTGTTCTCATTTCACATCTTCAAATGTCATTTGAAATCCTCTTTGAGAAACTTGCCAATATGGTCATCTGGCAATTCTTAGTATTTGTGAGTTCACTCAAATCTCCACCAACTTTTTTTTTTAAATTTTTTATTTATAAGTTTTCAATACTCATCATTCAAGCATAACATGAATGAAACAGAAAAGACCAATAAATCAATAAAAACAAGTAAAAAAATACACAAAGGAAAAAATAAATAATGTCTAGATAATCCACTAAATGGGCTTTACATTCTGAGTAAAACTTACTTTAAAGAAAAATTACAAATAAATGAAAAGGGTGGAAAAGTACAGTGTCAGCCTGATGGAAAAATCACACCTTTACATCAACCTCTTCTATCAAAGCCAGAAATTTGAAGAGCTGTTTTGGCTCATAGTAAACATAGGGCCCGATATTCATTTGGGCAGGCTATGTGCCACTATGGTGCATAGCCATACCCACCTACCCTTAACCCCAGATATTCAATGCTGGGGTCATATGTGGCCCCGGCATTGAATATCTGGGTTTGTCCCACATGCCCAGAAGCTGCAGTAGCCAACCGGGCAGCAGCGATATTGCATGTTGCCCGGTTAGCTCCTGCGGCCTAAAGATAGACGAGGGTTTAGCCGCAGGTCCCTAACCAGGCAGCATGCTATATCATTACTGCCCAGTTAGGGACTGTTGCCACCTCTGCTCCTCACCAAAACGCCCCCGATAGAAAGAGAGAGAGGAGAGAATATCCCGTTCAGCGGCACTTAACACCGTTTATAGGTCTGTAAACCATGTAACTGCCTTTCAAATATCGGGTCCATACTGTTTATCTGAGAAAATTACACATCATCTACATGGAAATTTTAGGAAAAAATTGCCCCTAAGGCAAGGACTTTTAGCTTTAAGGCCAAGAATTCCCTCCTTCTTTTTGGGGTTTCTCTGGAAAAGTCAGGAAAGATACGAACCCTAAAGCCCAAAAACTGCTCATTCAAATTTTTCTAGAATAAACACATAACTAAATTATGGTCTGATTCCGAAATCAAGGTAACAATTAAAGTAACTCGCTTAGTGATGACATCGAGCGAGCTTTCGAGAAACCCAGTGAGGTCCAAACCTTCAGACTGGGCTTCCCCCTGGGTTCCTCCAAGTGGATTATCAGGCATTTCATAGACAAAAACTGAGCCCTAATCAGTGGAGGCAAGTCATTCTGAGTGAAATGAAGAATCTCACAGAATCTCACAGAAATCCAAGCCATCTCCAAAGGGAATAGCAAGGGAGATTTTGGGAAATTCAATAGTCTCAGGTTATTTCTTCTTACTTGGTTTTCCATATATTCCAGCTTCTTGGCTAGAAAGTTGTTATCTTTCACTTCCGCTTCACTGAGAGACTGCAGAGCACCTATTTGCTCTTCCAGATTCCTCACTCATCCAGCTTGTACCTCTTGCTTCTGTGAGATTTCCACATACTTCTATGAGGATTGTCATAAAGTAATGCCCCACATGTTTTTTCTCAGTCCAGAATGAAGATAGAGGTGTGAAATTGAAAGGGTAGTAACTTGGAACTTCAAAGGACACTTGTGTGTAATTTTACAGTCATCTGACAAATAGCGAGGCGGTAGTGATCCTTCAAATGGCATCTGTAAGTGACACACAGTACAAACAACGAGCTGTAACTGAATTCTTGGTGGAGGAGAAAGAAAGTGTGAGAAACATTCACAAACGATTGTGTGCTGTGTATGGAAGTTCTGCGGTAGATAGAAGCACTGTTGGATGACGGGTGAAGAGAGTAAAGGCTTCAGGAAGTGGTAAAACGTAACTGGAAGATCGGCCGCAGTCTGGGCATCCTGCCTCAGCCACCAGACCAGACAAGTTGCAGCGCCCTGCGATAGCTACCAGCAGGCATTAAAATACTGTAAGCTGTTGCAGTGTGCCTTGCACACACCTTTGAATATCCCAAAGAGTCAATAATTGCCATTGCACTACCTCTACTGATGTAAAGCTGTACGGACAATTCCCGACTCGTGATGCGCCAATCCGCACAAATAATGTCATCAGCATGCTGCAACTTGTCTGGACTAATGGCTGAGGCAGGATGCCCAGACTGCGGCCGATCTTCCAGTTCCATTTTACCACTTCCTGAAGCCTTTACTCTCTTCACCCATTGTCCAACGGTGCTCCTATCTACCGCAGAACTTCCATACACAGCACACAACTGTTTGTGAATGTTTCTCAGACTTTCTTTCTCTTCCACCAAGAATTCGATTACAACTCGTTGTTTGTACCATGTGTCACTCACAGACACCATTTGAGGGATCACTACCACCTCACTATTTGTCAGACGACTGTAAAATTATACACGTTTCCTTTGAAGTTCCAAGTTACTACCCTTTCAATTTCACACCTCTATTTTCATGCTGTACTGAGAAAAAACATGCGGGGCATTACTTTCTGAGTAACCCTCGTACTTAGATATTGCCTATTCTTCTTTATACCAGTCACAAAAACACCAAGAGAATGGTGCATACTGGCAATAATGTCCCATGGAGGCCAATTCCAGGTTGTGCAACCCTGAGCCATCCAGACATCCGGACAGCCAGAGATACACCCGATTCTACTCCCATGGGGGCTAGACATCCCCGCAGGAGCAGAATCACATCACAGTGGCTGGACATCTGGGACGTGCCCAATTCAGGCACCTAGGATGTCCAGCCACTTGCCCGGCTAACTCAGCCAGGATCCCTCATGGAGCCGTAGTGCCATGGTGTCCCGTTATCATGGCACCGCAGCTCCATGAGGGAGCCACGATCACTGGCTGCCATCAAAAAGATTCTTTCCCCACAGCCTGACACCCAATCTGGCTTTCTGTGGTCAGGGAAGGGTTACAGGGAACCCCCTGCACCCCTCACCTTTCTGTTTCCGCTAGCCTCTGCTGTCCAACTGCATTCAGGGGAACTTATTCCAACTCCAAGGTGGAATAAGTCCCCTATCTAACTGTGTGACCCCTGACGTACAGGACCTACCTCAGAATTGGCCCTGTATGTCTGGGTCGCAGCCCCACCTGCCGCCTGCCCTCGCTCCTCCCCCAGCCCATCCCCTCCAGCCCATGAACAGAGCTCCCCGCATAAATAGCCTGTATGTGCAGAGAGCTCTGCTGCTGCCTGAAGGCTCCAGCCATTTAGCAGGTTTGGACGTCCAGATCAGACATCCAGACACACTAAATGGAGACCAGAATGACCCCCATTCAAAGTTATAACTGCAGGTTTATCAATCCTGCCACATAGTGCTGAACCCAAGCTACCCGGGTCATCAATTGACTGCAGCACACCGGGCTCAATGGTGGTTGAAGAAAAGGTAGCTCCAAGTTTCTGGCTGCAAAGACTCCCACCTACTGCCAAGACACCCTCTTCATTCCCCTCCCCCCCCCCATCCCCTGCAGAGAGCTCATTAGAGTGCTGGGAGGGAGCACAGCCTTGGCCACAGCAGAATTTCTGGGTCGCAGCAGAGCACCGTGGGCTAAGAAACATTCCATCGCTGCTCAAATGCGAGGCCCGAAGACTCCACAGATCCACCAATGACGCCGCTTCTCTTCCCATGGCACAAACTCCACATGCCTCAAGAGTAGCCTGAGAACCCATTGCAGCTCTAACAGGGCACAAAGGTAAGCCATGTGTTTGCATTTCCTCTGCCCCATTCTAGGGCGTAAACGCTAGGTTTCTCCAGTAAAACAAATTCCAGTAAAATTAATAAACAAATTAAACAAAAAAAATCTGTTTTATGATTAAGCTGTACTCAAAGAACAACATTTTTGTTCTGTGGAGGGAAGGGGAGATGATTCTATTGTCTAGAGCAGTGAGCTGCAATTTAGGCAATCAAGGATGGCTCTATAATGAGGTGGAGTGAGGCAGCTGCCTTAGGCGGTAACGTCTTGGGGTGGCAAACAATGCCCCAAAAACAGCTGCCTCACTCCACCTTCAAAGGATTAAAAAAAGATTGAACAAGCTGCTGTTGCAGCTTCTTGAAAGTGGCAGAATCAACCCCTCTGCTCCCCGTTGCCACCGCCACTGCTGTCCCAGATCCGAGAACGGGGCAGCTTATAAGGTCCTGATGGGTCCTGCCCCCTCTGATGATGCTTTTTGTGTCAGAGGGGGGACAGAACCAGCAGGGACTTACAAGCCACTGGAGGCTTGCAAACCCCGCGCTTTTCAATTGGTTTTATTTTTGGGCAACGGTGAGAGGCACATGCTGGACAACAGAGGAGGGGGGCAGGAGGACAGATGATGGACAATGGGGGGGGGGGGAAGGAAGACAAATGCTGGACAATGGAGGGGGGAAACAAAAAGACATAGTAACATAGTAAATGACGGCAGATAAAGACCAGCATGGTCCATCCAGTTTGCCCAGCAAATATACGGCAAGAGTAGGTGCACCCATCGCTCCGTGCAGGCCACCCCTCCCCATGTCTTTCTTTAGAGGTGATCAATATAAGAAAAACCTCTGCAATACAACTTGAAAGTAAACTATGTATCTTTCCTAAGACTTGACACAGTACTCATAATCAGATAACATTTGTAACTTCCATTTCAAAGCCACTGCTGTTGATCGTTTGATTAGTAGCAGAAGGTCTCAGCAAATACGGGCAGCCATTTGACTATCACTTTCACGTCCAATGGACTCAATGCCCTTTTAACATCAACGACCTTTTTTTTATTAAAACTGCCACCATTTGCAAAGATAAAAAATGCTTTAGAAAACAGTTTGAAGAACTGATGTTAACTTTAAAGAATAAGTGCTTAGCTTTTGAAGAAAACTTCAACTTGAAATATCCCAACGCTGACAGACGCGCCAATAAATGTGCTTCACCCACTCAGGTTTCGTCTGGGGAATCTTGTAAAGCACTAAAATATACAAAACAAGTTCATGAGATACTGACTTTCCAGGATGATATACAGATACCGCAAACATGATTCATTTCATTACCTCAAATCCAGAGGAACTGCTCTCAACAGACTTTCAATACTGGTTGTAAAACGCTGCGCATGCGGAGTAGTTATAGAAAGATTAAAGAACTAGCAGCCAATACCCTTTGGGACAGCCTCCTCCTCAAAGACACACCTCCCATTCCACTCGAAGGTTCAACCCTCCAGGGACCACAGTTTGTAGCTTATGAATCCAACGTTGTTCATGATAGAGCAAAGTCTGTTCCATTGTTTTGCCACTTCTCACCGTAGTGATATGCATAATACAGAAGAAGCGCAAATCTGTAAAATCATGATGATATTGAAGACAATGTTCCACCATTGGGGCGTCTTTCCGCTGACATTTAAGTTTACTTTAATTCTCATTCATACGCACTTTAAATGCTCGTCTCGTTTTTCCTATATATAATAAAGCACAAGGGCACCGAACGGCATATACCACATGTGTAAAGGAGCAAGAAGTCACCTGCGTAATTGATAAGATTTTCCATGATAACTGAATTCTGACAAGTCCTCGGTAACTGCACAGACTGTACATGACCCACATTTCTTATGGCCCCCAACAAGAGTCACTCCACATAAATTTATCGGTCTAAGGATCGCCGGACTTAAGAGCTCCTTAAAATTCTTCTGCCTTGTCCAAACACAGCGTACCTGATGATGTTCAAGACCCGGAATACTATTGAGTACATTTTTATGTTGTTTAATACTGCGCTTCAGATGATAACTATAAGGAGAAAAAGATGTAATCAAATTAACCTGTCGCTCCTCTTCCTGAGAACCACAACGTACGGGGGGACGCAGCAGCAGGTCCCGATTAGCATACAGCGCTCTCTTATATGCTCTGTTGACAATCTTAACAGGGTAGCCCCTCTGTTGAAAATTAATTTTCAGTTCCTTAGAATACTTTTTAAACTCGTGTACATCCAAACAGTTCCGCCTATAGCGGATAAATTGTGACAACGGTAAGCTATTTTTCAATTGGGCGGGATGTGCACTAGTATAGTGCAAAAAAGTGTTTTTAACAATCTGTTTTTGATATACAGAAGTATGCCACCCAGTTGAAGTTTTCTGAACAAGGACATCCAAAAAAGTAACCCGCTCCCCACTATAAGTAAGTGTAAACTTAACATTACTTTCTCTGTCATTAAGCCAAGCAAAAAAAGCTCCACAAAATAAAAACATCATCTATGTATCTTTTCCACAACCTCAAGGATGCTTTAAACGGGGAGACTGCTAACCACTTGTTCTCAAACCATTGCATATATAAGTTTGCAATCGATGGGGCACACGTAGCGCCCATTGCTACCCCTGATAACTGATGATATAAAGTATCTTCAAAAACAAAAAAATTATTATGCAAGGTGAGATTAGTTAATTCTGATAGAAAATGTAGCTGATCATCCGATAAATCTCCCCTGTTGCTTAAGGCTTGGAATGGTGGAACATTGTCTTCAATATCATCATGATTTTACAGATTTGCGCTGCTTCTGTATTATGCGTATCACTACGGTGAGAAGTGGCAAAACAATGGAACAGACTTTGCTCTATCATGAACAACGTTGGATTCATAAGCTACAAACTGCGGCCCCTGGAGGGTTGAATGTTCGAGTGGAATGGGAGGTGTGTCTTTGAGGAGGAGGCTGTCCCAAAGGGTATTGGCTGCTAGTTCTTTAATCTTTCTATAACTACTCCGCATGTGCGGCGTCTTACAACCAGTATTGAAAGTCTGTTGAGAGCAATTCCTCTGGATTTGAGGTAATGAAATGAATCATGTTTGCGGTATCTGTATATCATTCTAGAAAGTCAGTATCTCATGAACTTGTTTTGTATATTTTAGTGCTTTACAAGATTCCCCTGACGAAACCTGAGTGGGTGAAACGCATTTATTGGCGCATCTGTCAGCGTTGGGATATTTCAAGTTGAAGTTTTCTTCAAAAGCTAAGCACTTATTCTTTAAAGTTAACATCAGTTCTTCAAACTATTTTCTAAAGCATTTTTTATCTTTGCAAATGGTGGCAGTTTTAATAAAAAAAAAGGTTGTTGATGTTAAAAGGGCATTGAGTCCATTGGACGTGAAAGTGATAGCCATTTGACAAATGCTGGACCAGGGCCAGTGCTACCCGGTAAGCTGGGTAAGCATGGCAGAGAGGTGCTGACGTCAGGAGAATGTTGTCGCTAGCCTCCCGCCCCCCACTCCCCATTCAGGATGGCCTGCAGAGCGCCGGCAGCTTAGTGGAGAGTGCCTGCTGCCGGTGCTCCAGAGGTCATCTTGAGTGGGGGTGGACGGACAGCAACAGTGCCCTCCTGATGTTTGCTCCTGCGGGCAGTCTCTGTTTCTCAGGGCCGCAGTCATGACTTGCCCAGTGCATGACTGCATACTGCTCCTGCAGGCAGAAGGGTGTGGGAAACGGCGATTGTGGCCGAGAGATCAGAACCTGCCTGCAGGCAGGGGCTGTGCAAGGCCAATGGTACCCTGCCTCTCTGGTCTGGGATCACTGCTTGCACAGTTCCTGTCCATGGGACATTTTGCTCCATGGGCAGGCTCTGCCCCTTGTACACATAAGAGGTGGATCTGAAGGGGCATTGGGAGGTACACGTGGATGGGCACAGTGAGTCAGAAGGGAGATTCTGGGTGCAGGTGAGGGGGGGAATAGGGAGACAGTGAGGGTAAGATTGAGATGGGAGGCTAGGGAGATAAAGGGAGATACTGGACATGGAAAGAGTCAAAGGGAGAAGTAAGGAGGGGATATGGAGTGGTGATGTTGGCCAGGGGGTTATAGGGAGACTATGGGAACATGCTAAACTTGAGGAGGGGGGGACAGAGGGGAGATGCTGGACATGGGGTGAGAAAGGGAAGAAGATGGACATGGAGTAAATAGGTTGAGAAAGAGATGGAAAGGTGCTGGATATGGGAATAATAGAGAGGGGGTGGTATGGTATGGAGATAGGGTAGATGCTGGTTGCAGGGGGGATAGGAAGGGAGAGGGCAGACATGAAAGGAAAGAGAGAGTAGAGGTACTGGATGGAGGGAAAGAGAGAACCACAGAGAGAGAGAGAGACACTGGATGATGGGGGAGAGATGTTAGACATGGAGGGGAAGAGAGAGTGAGGAAAAGACTGGACAATAATGGACCAGGGAAGAATAGCTGGAGAATGGAAGGACTGGGGTGATGGTTGAAAAGCGGTAGGTGGATGGCATAATTCAAAGAGAGAGATTGAGAACTGGAGTAAGAGTAAGAAGTAGTGAAATCTGGGTGGACAAAGAGAGAAAGAAATAAATGGAAGAAAACTGAAAGGAAGAAAATCAGTATTAAAGATGGAAGGAAGTGAAGAAAACAAAGCGAAAAACAAACAATTGTAGATTGACTAGAGACTGTAGAAAGAAAGCTAAGAGAAAACAGAGGAAAGCAGAAGCCTCAGATCGAGACCAGCATGATCAGAGAATAAAATGGTCAGACAACAAAAGGTAGAAAAAATAAATTTATTTTCAATTTAGTGTTTATACTTTGCGCTATCTTTATATATTACACAGCATGGGGAACTGCATCTCTTATTTCTCTGGTGTGGCACTGCATGTAGAGTCTGACTTCTTGGGGTTTCAGTTTAATTTTTTCTACATTTTTTTATTTTTACTTTAGGTTGTGGTCACTTATTCTTTACTTGATGAGGGTCTGTGTTTTGAGTGTGTGACCAAGGCCAGGTGTTCTGTTACCAAGAAGTTTGTACGTAGGGATCTGTATTGTTGTAATTTGACTTGTTCAGCTTTCCAAATAGGTCTATGGATGTGACAGAGCCCACTGCAGTATTTAAAGTGCTGCTTTTTTCTGGGTAGGCCCCTTGTATGAGTTTTGGATGCTGGTATGGTATGGTAGATTTGTTCTTGTAGATCTTCAGTGACTTTTGCAGAGTTTTATATTAGTTCCCAATATGCCTGGTACTGAAGAAGTTTGTTAGTGAGATGACCAGAATCAGATTTTTTAAATATATTGAGTTCTGCGGTTGAATGTCCTACTTCTGCTCTATACCCATTGTCAAGGGAGAGGTTTCTGTGGATGCAGAAAAAGTGAGAACTATAACGCAGTCTATAACAGAATAAAATTAGTTATAATTTGGTGTTATAAACTGTGCTGTGGTTCTCACTTTTTCTTTTAGTTTCTTAGTGTGCAGGTATCTTGCATTTCCTTTATTTTTTACAGAATATATATTTACATTAACGACATGCTGGTCCAGTGCACAGTTTCAGAAATTATGTAGAGGTTGTCAAGCCCTTCTTGGTGTTTATGCTGGAGTGGGAGTTGTGTTGGGTCACAAAGTCCCGCTTTTTTTCATAGGATGTTAAGTGCTGTGTTGGGGTGCCAAGTTGCTCTTGTTTTTGTGGAAGAGGGAGATGCTGCATGGATGCTGTTGAGCCCCTCTTGTTTGGCATATTTAGCAGCATGTTTCCTAGGCTCTGCACTGGTAATGTGAGCATAAGAAATGCCATACTGGGTCAGACTAAGGTCCATCAAGCCCAGTATCCTGTTTCCAACAGTGGCCAATCCAGGTCACAGGTACATGGCAGGTTCCCAAAAAGGCACACAGGTTCCACAATGCTTGTCCCAGGACAAGCAGTGGATTTCCCAGGTCCTCTTTAATAATAGTTTATGGACCTTTCCTCCAGGAACTTGTTCAAACCTTTTTTAAACCCAGCTACACAAACAGCTTTTACTGCATCCTCTGCTAACTAATTCAAGCCCTGCATAATCAAAGTCTTGAATTAGTTACCTGAGATGAACAAGACCATAGAATTTAGAGTCCAGGTTGCCGAGGTCAGGCTGCCACTCGGCTTCACAGCAGAAGTGTCTCTGTATCTTTTTAAATTGTGTTATGGGGATAATGTGGGAGAAAGAGAGAAAGGAGGAGGAACCAGGACTGTTGGAGCAATGGGGTGAAGCACGGAGGATTCCTGATTTCAGCTGCCTTGGCAACATCTCAGGCACTCGAGTGTGAGCTTTGATGGTCACGGTACTGATTTAAACCATAGCGGAAGTGACATAAACAACACATTTGCAGTATTTCTGTCACTTGAAAAGCAGCTGTGCCAGGTGATGGTGCCCTGTGGCCCCTTTCAGACAATTAGTGATGCCAGGGATAGAACACCACACTCATTCTATGAGACAGCATGACAGACAGAAATCTGATTTTATTATATGGAATGATGCTACTCAATTTTAGGCTGTCCCTAATGTAGTTGAAAACTATTGACAAATTTGATGGGGGAGAAAAAATATACTGGAAAATTATATCATATAATTTTACTATGAAAATGACTCAGAAGGGAAATTAGTTTTTCCCTATTCAAAGGCCTTGGCTCTAAAAACAGAATAGAGGTAAACCTTGACAAAAGAGGACATTAAATTTGTGATCTTTGCATTAATGAGACATCTTTTACTGCTGCATTTTCTGCTCAACTAAAAAAAAAATTAAATCCATGGTCACAGGAGCTATAACCAATTAAACTTTCATAGGAAAAATTATAATGCAAAACGTAGGAGGACTAGTATGGATTTTTGTTCCATTGTAAACCATTGTTATTGTCCACTGCTGTGCACGGAAGCATGATAATTCTTTGCTTAGGGCTGTATTTCAAAGTTTTCTCTTGCCACTAGGCTGCGTCGGTAAAGAATGACCTTCCTCTGTGTAGCGTATGCATAGAGACACACCCGATGAATCAAAACTTTTTGAATCTCACTGTAAGCACAGTCTTGATTCAGGAGCTGCCGTGCTGGGAATTAAACTGCAGGCCTTTCATGCAGCAGGCCTAAGCTGTCTTTGTGCATTAAGCAAGTGCTCCATATAGTTCTCAACCATTTTATTTACCAGCGCAGCAGCTCAGGAGAATGCTCTGCTGAGGCTTATCCATTACATTTGCCGTGTTTTTCTAAATGTATTTGTACTCGTTAAAAATTATGTGCACTCCTGATTATTCAAAAGAAGAGTGCAATGATCTGTGTACTCTCTAGAAGCAGGGGAACTTGAAAGTGGAATTTTTTCCCCTGTCAGTTTTCATCTTTTACAGTAAAATGGATCACTGAAAGCATTCTGAACCCCGGCAGTGGGATGAAACTTGAAATTATAATCCTGCCTGATAGTGGATTGCTACTTATTGACTCTAAATTCCATTTAATCTTGCTAGAATCACTGTTATTGAAGGTGCAGTTTGTGATAACTTGAAAATGGTTGTGAAGCTGAAAGAGGATCAAAGTGGAAGCATGTAAGTTTCTTTGAGACATTCAAATACTGTCATTTTCTGCAAGTGGCGTGCTGCGTAAAGCCCTGTCTGACTGTAATCGGTTGTTCAGTCTGAATTATTCATTGCAGACATATTCTACGCTACAAAAAAATAATAATAATCATCCATGATGTGCCCGGTGGTTCTAAGCCAGAACCCAGTTCTATTGCGGGAGATTCCTTGCAGGGAAAAATAGCCATTGCAATAAACTAGTGAACAAATGAAAATAACAGTCCCAATAGAAAGTAAATGACCGTACACTTGTCATATTAGGATCTTGAAAGCCAAGGCTGGAGGAAGCTATGATAGCAGGTTATAGAGCCTTTCCTAATAATCTTTGCATTATGCTGTTCTGGTCTGCCCCCAGATTCATTGTAGTTTGTGATCACATGCCTGGACACAAGCCCTTGTTATAAAACATAGGGCTTGAGCCCTTCAAGCTTTTCTTGCACCCTATGCCTGAGGGGAAGTCTTCACAACATAGTTGTCTTGCAGACTGACATCTGATGAGAGTTACTAGTTTGGAAATTCTGCTTTCACTAAATGTATTGGCATATGCACATCTGCTATAATTGACTAGCAACCGTGCTTTTCCAAATAGCACAAGCATCACTGTTCGACCGTGACACATGAAATGTATTTAATCTGGCATACCAACGCTGAATAACATCGTTAAAATTTTTGAACAGGAGTGGAGACCGTCAGCACAACTGGTGTTCATTTACAATGTGATAGCATTCACAGGTCCTAAGGAATGCAGCAACTGAGTAGACAATATCTCATATCACAGCTGTATTCAGATGGTGTGATATTATTCAATGGATGACAATCGCAAATTTGACACTTATGCTACATTTCACTAACACCATGACAAGGAAGAGCATGAGCAAGGGACTGACAAATGTGCCAAAATTGTGCTGTGCAAGTAAATAGAGATAACAGATAATTCCAAGGCAGAATTTGTGTGGCACTGAATAAGAACCTGCCCCTATCACATAATGTATTGAAAGGTTGCAATGGAAAGACACATTTTCATATCAATCTACTACATTTTCAAAGTCAAGTGATTATATGGGAGATACTTTATAAAAGATTTTCTCAGAAGTTTGCTTTTAGAATAGGAGATAATGATATTGAAGAAAGCATTAATCATCATCATCATTGTCATCACTTTATATATGTAAGGAGCCTCCTTAAAAGAAGGTTCCAGGTCCCAGAACTTACTGAGTATTCAGCTTATCAAGTTCTGGAGTTTTTTTTCCTAGTTGTAGTAAAGCAGAAACAGAGGCTGTGCTGCTGCTGTAGCTGTAGGACTAAAATAAATCTTGCAAGCAGCTGCCGATCAAACCTGGACAGGATTTGTTTAGACCAGGGGTCTCAAACACGCGGCCCGCGAGAGACCCTTGTGTGGCCCGCGATGCATAGGGGGGGAAAAAAAAACTGGCTTCTGCTGCTGCTGCCGCCGCTGCCGTGGCCGGCAATAGCAGCAATATCGCAAGTCCCGCGGGCTCCCCCCCACCCGGCAGATCCCTTCCTGCTTGCCTGCCAATGCTGCCAGTTCTCCGCTTCGGCTTTCAGAGCCGCGAAGGGAGAACTTCTCCCTCGCGACTCTGTTAAGCTCGCTGAAAGCCGAAGCGGAGAACTGGCAGGCAAGCAGGAAGGGATCTGCCGGGTGGGGGGGGAGCCCGCGGGACTTGCGATATTGCTGCTATTGCCGGCCACGGCAGCAGCGGCAGCAGCAGCAGAAGCCGGTTTTTTTTAAAGTTTAATTTTCCCGGGGGGGGGGGAGCAGGACTTGATGGGGGGGGAGCAGGACTTGATGGGGGGGGGGAGCAGGACTTGATGTGTGGCTGGGGGGGAGCAGGACTTGTGTGGGGGGGAGCAGGACTTGATGGGGGGGAGCAGGACTTGATGTAGGGGGGGAGCAGGACTTGATGGGGGCTTGGGGGGGGTAGTACTGAAAATGGGGTGATGGGGGTTAGGACTGGTAATGGACAGATGGGGGTTAGGACTGGAGGTGGTCTGACTGGGGGCCTAAGACTGAAAATGGGGTTATGGGGGGGCTAAGAATGAAGATGGGGCGATGGAAGGGTTAGGCCTGGAAGTGGGCTGTTGGGGGGCTTAGGACCGATAATGGGCTAGGGGGGGGGCTAGAACTGGTAATGGACTGGGGGGGGTGCTATGACTGGAAATGGGCCGAGTAGAAGGGGGAGCTTGAACTGCAAATAGCTGATGGGGACAGGGTCTTGGAATGGTAATGGGCTGAGTGGAAGGGGGCTTGGAATGGAAATGGGCTGATGGGGAGGGGGGCTTGGAAAGGAAATGGGCTGTGAGGGGAGGGAGCTAGGACTGGAAATGGGCTGATGATGCGGGGACTAGAAGGGAGCGGATGCTGGGTTGGGCAGGAGCTAGAAGGGAGTTGATGTTGGGGGACGATTAGAATGGGATGGGGCTGGGAGAGTGAAATGGAGAGGGGAAATATATTTTGTGTGGGAGGGAAGAAAAATCTACAATTGGCCGGGTATTGGGAGAGTAAGTGGGATTGAGGATGGAGGGGTAAAATTTGAGTGGATGAAATAGGAATGAGGAAAGAGCAAAAGGAGAATGATTAGTATGTTAAAGCAGATGTAGAGAGAATGGAAAAAAACTAGGAAAGAAGAAAGGAGAAATGGACAGCAGACGATGGAGAGTTAGCAGAAGACACAAAAAAACCAGAAGAAAGTGACTGGAACAATTGCAACTGAAAAAAAAATGCACAAAAGGTAGAAAAATATCTCTTTATTTTGAATTTATTAACTGAAATATGTCAGCTCTTGGAAATGTGCATCTTTAACGTCTGCACTTTATTTAATACAAGAGGAAATCAATGTATAGTTTTATTTCTACAGTGTTGTACATTCTAAGTTTGGCTTTTGGGGTTCCCAGTTTAATTGTCTTCCTGTTTCTAAATTGTGATTCCTTGTTTGGTGATGGTGTATGTTCTGCATGTGTAACTGAGCTGAGGTATTCTGTTTATGTAATTCCTATTTGACATTGCCACTTGTTCTCTTTCCCGAGTAGGTCATGTATTGTTATTCTCTGAAATGTGTTGATTTAATATTTGCAGTGTTGCCTTTTGATAGTTAGGGTATGGTGCTTTGTGAGTCCTGGTAGTGCTGTTAGGACACGGCAGGTTTGCTATGGGTTCTAAATGGGCAGTGTTTCTAGTAGTTCCTAATGTGCCTGGCGGTTGGCACTGGTTTATAGTAATGTAGAAATCTTTTAGTCTTTCTTTATCCATACACTCATTAAGAGGCATGTTTACTAAAAGTTAGTGTATGGTAACATTATGCAAATAGTTATGCAAATGATGCCCTTATGCAAATGATGCCCTTATGCAAATGAGGCCTGCGTCTTGTGCGGCCCCCGGGTTACTCTACAAGTCCTCATTTGGCCCTCAAAGCAATTTGAGTTTGAGACCCCTGGTTTAGACCATGTCAGTGGAACTCACATGAAGCTGCCTGATTCACCCTGTACTGGCCAGCAGTGACGGGGTTAATTTCCACATGCTGTTAGAGCTATGGGACACTTCTCATGCATCTAGAGCCAGAGTGAGAGTGAAAAGAAAGAAAGACTGGAAGGGTGTGGGAAGCTGGTTCCTCAGCAGCCACAAAAGGAGTCCTTGATTCCTGGGAACTAAAGCAAGCAGGAAGATTTCCAAAGGAAAAGGGGAGTTGGACCACCACAGAGTTTCAACATTAAAAAAGGTATTTGCCTGCATAGCAGGTAAAGGCTCCTCTAGAGACAGATCCATTAACTGCAAAGCTGAACTGCAGCCTGCCTGAGAGCAAGAACAGATATATGTGAGTAACTGTCTCCTTTAATAGACGCCACCCATACTTCAGCTGGCACAACTCCCAGAACACTGATTCCAGGCCCTAAGGGTTTAATTTAAGAAACTTCCAATAATCTGAAGGTGTAAGGGGCATGTTTCCTCCAATACACAAGTATCTGCAGGGTGAATAGGGAAACCCTTGGTAATATTTAGGGATGTGCAAGCCAAAACATTTTGTTTCATATCATTTTGTTTTTTCCAACAGCGCGCAGTTCGGACATGCTCAGGTAGGGCACTATTCGCACTGGCTTGAGTAGTGCATACTATTCGTGCTTGCATGAGCAGTACACACATTTACAAATAATATGCACTTGTGTAAACAGTGTGCACTGTTGCACAATAGCATGTACTATTGTGCAATAGTGCACACTATTGCTGCTTTCATTTTGAAATGAAAGCATATTCCTAGTTACATATAAAAGCCAGGCCAGATTGTGTTTATCATGTTTCTTGCAAGGGTCTCTAGTGCTACATAGATGCACCTAGTGCTACATAGGTCTGCTCACCTACTTTTCAGTGGCAAAGGGTGGGAGCAGGCTTGTGAATTTTATGTGGTGTCTATGACCCCCTTCCAGTCCTTCCCAAGCATCAGCTCCCTTTTAGTTCCAGCCCCTCCTAGCATCATCTCCCTTCTAGTCCCTCTGTCCCCCAGCATCAGCCCATTTCCAGTCATAGACCCCCAGTATCAGTCCCCCTCCAGTCCCAGTCCCTCCTAGCATCATCTCCCTTCTAGTCCCAGTCCCCCATCCCCCAGCATCAGCCCATTTCCAGTCCTAGCTCCCCAATATCAGTTTTCCTCCAATTCCAGTCCCTCCTAGCATCAGCTCCCTTCCAGTCCCTCCATCTCCCAGCATCAGCCCTTTTCCAGTGCTGGCTCCCCAGTATCAGCCGACCTCCAGTCCCAGCCCCTCCTAGCATTATTATCTCCCTTTCAATAGCAATGTCCCTATATCCCAGCATTAGACCATTTCCTGTTCTAGCCCCAGTCCTCTTACAGTGCCAGCAGCTCCCCCCCACACACACACACACACATGGCCCCACACTAGGAGGGGTGCCATGTGCAACTGACTGGCTTCAGAGGGAGCTGGGGAGACCCAAAACTCAGCGCCGTGGCTCACTCTGCACAGCCGCAGGAAGAGCATTTTGCTTTACTCCCGCAGCTGTGCTAAGTCACAGCCATTGGTGCTGCTGAGTTCCTGGAGGTTAAATAGGGGTACTTCTTGTTTCTTGTGCAAGACAGGAAGGGCCCCTTTTTAACCTCCAGGAACTCAGCAGCAGTGGCTGTGACTTAGTACATCCACAGGAGTAAAGGAAAACATTCCTCTTGCGGCTGTGCAGATGTGAGCCCAGGTGCCAGGCTTCAGGCCTCACCGACTCCCTCTGAAGCCAGTCAGGTCAAGCAGGGTCCCTCGTGCCCACAGATGCCTAGGGCCGCCCCTGCTTGAAGGGGTGGGGGCATCTATTGACGTCACCCCCCCCCCCCCCCCCCCATGGATGTCACCCCCTGCCGTGCTTACCGGCTTACTGGGTAGCACCAGCCCTGATCACCAGCCACCCAACTGTCTACATACCTAATGATGAAATCACCAACTAACATGGCTATTTTAACCCTTCCCCTCCTTAGCAGAAACTCCTGGAGGTGCATTCTCAGTGCAAGAAGATATTGCATCCCCTGGAGGACAGGTCCTAGCTTTGGGTTCATTTCCTAACACATCAAGATGATTCTCTACTTCCAAGTGACCTTTTTCCTCCAAGCAATCATTAAAAAATAGTTTAGAAAAGAAAAAAAAAGCACCTCTAGAGAGCTGCATATACTAATGTCCATAGTCTGTGAAATAGAGTTCCAGATTTAGAAGTTGTAATGGAAGAGGCTGACTTGATATAATGGCAGCCATGAAGACATGATACACAGAAAACAAGGACTGGGGCATAGTTATACAGGCTATAATAAATTCAGGAAAGGCACAGTAGGAAGAATGGGAGAAGGAGTTGTGCTATATTTTTTTTTTATTATTTTTATTTTTTTCACTGTGCTCTTTAGAATCAGTGTGGTTTACATGTATACTAACAGGTACTTTTTTTTATTCCCTTGTCCCTGAAGGGCTCACAATCTAAGTGTACCTGAGGCAATGGAGGGTTAAGTGGCTTGTCCAAGGCCACAAGGAGTGGCCATGGGACTAGAGACCCCAGTCCCTCTGGCCTGAGGTAGCTTGTCCCCATGTGGGAATTGAGCCCCTGGCCCAACCACTGAGCCAACTCCTCCCAAAGTAATATTAAAGCAACAAAGCTGCAGGGCTTATGAGGGAAGGAGAAGGCACTGTGGGTTAGAATAGAAAGACAAAATGGAAAGTCTATTCACATTGGTGATATACAGACCTTTCTTGCAGGTAGAAGACATAGAGATTTAATTGAATACATTCATAATATTACTATGAAAGGGGACATACTATTTGTAGGAGATTTCAATTTGCCGGATATTAATTGGATATCTCGCATAGGTGTGGTTTGAGGGGGGGCATGGGGGCCAAATGTTGCAGGACTAATAATGAACTAGTCCCCCTGCCCCCACTGCCAGAATGACTTCCTTACCCTTTGTCCCCTCCCCCTCCCCCCCCCCCCCATGTAAGAAGGCAAACTATATCAATGATATATGATATACTGGCTGTGGTGTCATTTAGAGGTAGGTAGATCCTGTATTCTCTACAGGGAGAACTGTTCCAGCAACTGGTAACAGAACCCATGCAGGAGGAAATCTTGGATTCGGTGCTTACAAATGGGGAGAAAGTTTCTGATGTTGTAGTAGGTGATCATGTAGTGTAGAGTGATTACCAGATGGTGAGCTTCAATATTAGGACAGAAGAGGGGATGGTTCATTTATAAGTGAGGGTCCTAGACTCTGGAAAACTAACTCTGCAAAGATAGGGGAATACCTGAAGGAAACATCTGGATGGGAACATCTTGGGGAAATAGAACATTGGTGGTCAAAATGAAAGGTGACATTTTACTTACCAGAAAATACCCTTTCCTGGAGTCCTGCTATCAAGTCCAGACAAATGGGTTGTGCACCTCTACCAGCAGAGGTGGAGACAGAAAAGAAAAACCCAGAGGTTTCTTATGACCTCATCCTGTTATTATGGTTGATGCAGTTAGGGGTACACTTCAGTATTCACACCCAAACTATGGTCAAGAATCCCTGACTGCACACAGCCTAAAGAAGGATAACAAGGAACAAGAATAGGAAACTAAAACTCTGTACAAAATAGTCTTTGGACAGAAGCTCCGTCAAGATGGTTATGGGCCCACAGGGCCAAACTGCAGAGAATATAGCAGATCACAGTAGATCATAGAGTAGGACAGGACTTCAGGAAAGGACATTAACTAATAAGTAAAATGTCATCTTCCATTTCATCCTGTTAGACCAGTCCAGACATGTGGGATGTACCAACACTACAGCTCCACTGGGCAGGAAGAAGATACAGCAGCCTTTAAGATATCTAAACCAAAGGCTGTGTCCACCCTAGCATAGACATCTAAGTGGTAATGCTTGACAAAAGAGGAAAGTGATGACCATGTCATTGCCCAACAAATATCCAAGGGAGCGATCGAGCCATGCTCTGCTCAGATGGAATGCACCTAGGTGGAATGCACATGCAAACCCTCTGGGACTAGCCAGATCCACAACAGATAGGCTGAAGCTAACATCTCCTTTATCCAGTGGCCCAAGGCAGATTTCATGACCAGCAAAGAGAATGAAAAGCCAGTCTGATTTTTGGAAGGAATTGGTGATCTTCAGATACCGAAAAATCATCCTCCTAGCTTCCACCAGATTAAAGTCCTTATTCTTCCCCTGGCACTGTTCCTTAGGAAAGGAAGATAGATAGACCACCTGACTGGCATGAAGGGATGACCTCACTTTGGGAAAGAAGGAGAGGAGAGTCCAACTGTACACAGCCTCTTCTGAGAATGACAGATAGGGATCTCTGCATGACAAGGCAATGAAGAAGGTGGCTGTGAGGGAGAAGTCTTTGAGAGTAGCTCATCTCAAGGGCTCAAAGGTATCTGACATTAATACCCATAGAACTAAGCCAAGATCCCATGATGGAATAATTGACCACAGAGGAGGATGCAAGTGCTGCACTCTCTGAAGGAAATAGGACACATCAGGGTGCAAGGCCACAGAGTGCCCCACCACTAGTCCCATAAAGCAGGACAAGGCCATCACCTGAATCCTCAAGGAACTAAGGGAAGGGCCTTTGTCAAATCCATCCTGCAGAAAGGCAAGCAAGGACGGCAAGTTTGCTGTACTAGGGCTGGCTCAATGATCACATTACCAGTATTCAAACAGTTGCCAAATGCACATATAAGCAAGGTAGGTAGAGTCTCTACTTGCTTTCAGAAGTGTGGAAACTATGGCAGGAGAATAATCCTTATACACTAAATATCAACTTTCAAGCACCAAGCTGTAAGCAAGAATGGAGCTGGATTGTCTAACAGGACTGGCCCATGTCTCAAAAATTCCCAGGCTGACAGAAGGTGCAGCGAAGGTTCTTTCAGTAGGTGTAACAGATCCACATATGATGGCCTCTGCATCCATTTCAGTGCTACCAGAATTATTGGCCCAGATGGCTTTCTATACAGCAAAGAATTTGCCCTAGGAGAGGCGACAGAGGGAACACATATAGCAGTTGTAGCCTTGGCCAACACTGAACCAGGGCATATATGCTTTTGGATCCTCTTTCTCTGCAGCAAGTGAAGAACCTTCATATCTTAGCATTAGCCTGGGTCACCATCAGATCCATCTCAGGGTGACCCCCTTCAGTCCAGAATCCTATGGAACATTATCTGGTTCAATTCCCACTCTCTGAGATTGAAGAAGTAGTGACTGAGATAGTCTGCTTCTGCATTGTTCACTTGCGTAACATGCTGTGCCAAGAGGGCCAAGAGATTCAACCCAAGAAAACATAAGGGCCATTTCCAAGGCCATCCCAGCACTCTTCATGCCCCTTTGGCTGTTTTCATATGCCACTACAATGGCATAGTTTTGTACTACTCAAATTGTTGTTATTTCTAAACCACGATTGATCTTTTGGAAATCGCGGTACAGAAATTTTATTAAATAAATATTAAATAAAATAATCTAAGAATATCTGGAGTGAGGTCTGGAGATGCAAGAGGGCCATGTGAATAGCCCTTGCTTCAAATCAGTTGAAAGGCTATGCTGCTTCTTGACTGCTCCAGTGGCTCTGAGCCATCTGCCCATTGAAGTGGGCATTCCAGCCAAACAGGCTGGTGTCTGTTGATAGGAGATGCCACAGGGGATCGTCCAGGGGCATGCCCTTCAAGAGATGGTCTGACCGACTCCACCAATGAAAATTGGCCACCAATGATGAGGCAAGGAGAAGTCTGATCTCAAAGTCCTGCAATCAGGGAGACCAGCAAGACAATAAGAACCTCTGCAGAGGCCTCATGTGAGCTGTGCCCAAGGGACCAACTTGATTGAGCAAGGACAGCAGTTTCTTTGCTCTATTTTTGGGCAGAAAGATCCTGCCAGCACTGTTATCAAACTGTACTCCAAGGTACTTTAGTGATTGGGTAGGCTCTAAATGGCTCTTGCTGTGGTTGATCACGCAGCCCAAACTCTCCAGAAACTGTTCCACTCAAGTCAATGCCTGATACACCTCTGACAGCGACCTGGTCCAGATAAGCCAGTCTTCTAGGTAAAGATGAACACAAATCCATTTGCGTCACAGAGCAGTAACTGCCATCGCCATTATCTTGGAAAATGTTCTCGGAGCGGTGGAAAGGTCAAAGGGAAGAGCGGTGAACTGAAAGTAAGAGCTGAGAACAGCAAAGCGCAGGAAGTGCTATTGATCCTTGAGAATGGGAATGTGGAAATAGGCTTTTGCTGGATCTAGAGATGCGAGAAATTTCCTGCACCAGACTACCCAGATGACCGAACTCAGCATCTCCAAGTGGAAGTGAAATGTCCTCAGTTGAGCATTGATGTCCTTGAGATTGAGGATTAGCTGGAAGGATCCATCCTTCTTTTGTAACACGAAATAGATAAAATATTGGCCCTTGCCCTTTTCTGCAGATGGCACTAGCACAATAGCCTGGAGACTGAACAGTCTTTTCAGGGTAGCCTGAACAGCTGTCTTTTTGGCCACAGAACCACAATGAGACGTCATGAAGGCATTCAATAATGTTTTCCAGCAGTCTGAGGTCATATGTGCCCATTCTTGTTAGAAAAAGCAGTCTCTGCTGCCCACAGGAGGCACCTGGGAATGGGCCCCCAACTCATCACTGCATCTGATGGGAGAAGATAGATCTTGAGGAGGTAGCCTCCTAGGGACCATGAGCCCCACATAAGGACTGAGTCTGGGAACAAGAGTGCAATAGGAAGGAAAGGAGAGCTTTCCCAGGCGATACTTCTAGGCGTCCTGGAAACCCTAGGAATCCTGGTATCAGAAACGAGGTTAACATGAAGGTTCAGAGAAAGAAAATGGGACTGGCCACTTCCTAGGCCCTTTGGGCCTATCTTTCATACGACAATATGGTTTGTTTCCCCCCCCCCCCCAACTCTTTGATTAGTTTCTCCAAATCCTTGACAAACAATAGCTTCCTCTTAAAAGCAAGCTTAAATATCTGGGACTTGGAAGCCATGTCTGCTGCCCAATGGTGAAGCCAGAGCCAGTGCTGTGCCACCACAGAAAATGCAATATCTTTGGCTGCCAAGCAGATCAGATCCTAAATGAAGAACTGAGGCATTAGAAACATAGAAACATAGAAAAATGACAACAGAAAAAGACCACATGGCCTATCTAGTCTATCCTTCCATATTGATAAGTGCAACAGTCCCCTTTTTTCCTTTAGAGATCCTCTGTGTTTGTCCCATGCTTTTTTAATTCAGATACCATCCTCATCTCTACCACCTCCACTGGGAGACTATTCCACAGATCCACCACTCTTTCCGTAAAGAAATATTTCCGCATATCACTCCTCAATCTATCCCGGTTCACCCTCATCCCATGTCCCCTCATAGCAGAACTTGCTTTCAATCGAAAGAGTCTCTCCCCCTGTGCATTTATGCCACGGAGGTATTTAAACATTTCAATCATATCACCTCTATCCCGCCTTTCCTCTAAGGTGTACATATTAAGATACTTAAGTCTGTCCTTATATGCTTTATAATGAAGACCACTAACCATTTTAGTAGCCACCCTCTGTACTGACTCCATCCTGTTTATATCCTTTTGAAGGTGCCGTCTCCAGAATTGCACACTATATTCCAAATGAGGTCGCACCAAAGATTGATACAGAGGCGCTATCACCTCCTTTTTTTCTGCTAGCCATTCCTCTACATATGCACCCAAGCATCCTTCTAGCTTTTGCTGTCGCCTTTTCTACCCATTTAGCTACTTTAAGATCATCGGATACAACCACGCCTAGGTACCGCTCTTCTTTAATGAAGAAAAGTACTTCACCCCTATACTATATTGCTCCCTTGGATTGCTGCAGCCCAAATGCATGACCTTACATTTTTTAACATTAAATCCCAGCTGCCAAATTCTAGACCATTCTTCAAGCTTAGCTAGATCCCTCCTCATGTTATCTATACCTTCCTGGGTGCCTACTCTATTGCAGATTTTGGTATCATCCACAAAGAGGCAAACCTTACCCGACAGCCCTTCTACTATATCGCTAACAAATATGTTAAAAAGAATCGGACCAAGGACAGATCCCTGGGGCACACCACTGGTAACTTCCTTCTCCTCAGAGTGAGCTCCATTTACCTGTACTCTTTGTCGCCTCCCACCAGGGCCGGCCCGTCCATTGAGCAAGAATGTTCTTTGCACAGGGCCCCGTGTTTCAGGGGGCCCCGCGCAAAGAACATTCTGATTTTTTTTTTAAATTATATTTTTTTTAAAAAAGCTTGGCTCTGGCTGCGGCCGCCGCGGTAGCGGCAGAATTGATTGTCCTGCGGGGCCCCCTCTCCTCGCTGAGCCTCTCTGCAAGGGCTTTCAGATTCGCGAAGGGAGAGTGTCTGTCTCCCTCGCGTCTCTGTTAAGCCCACAGGGGCTAATGGGAAATTTCCCATCTGCCCCTTTAGACGCGAGGGGCTGATGGGAAATTTCCCATTAGCCCCTGCAGGCTTAACAGAGACGCGAGGGAGACACTCTCCTTTCGCGAATCTGAAAGCCCTTGCAGAGAGGCTCAGCGAGAAGAGGGGGCCCCGCGGGACACTCAATTCTGCCGCTACTGCGGCGGCAGCGGCAGCAGCCAGAGCCAGGCTTTTTTTAATTTTAAATTTGCCATAAGCCGATATATGGGGGGGGGGGTGTTAAGACTGCGGCTGGGCGGGGGGGGGCTGTTGGGGTTGGGCTGGGCTGGGCTGGGCTGGGGGGGTGTTAAGACTGGTACTGGTGCTGGGCTGGGCTGGGCTGGGCTGGGGGGGGTGTTAAGACTGGTGCTGGGCTGGGCTGGGCTGGGGGGGTGTTAAGACTGGTGCTGTGCTGGGCTGGGCTGGGCTGGGCTGGGGGGGTGTTAAGACTGGTGCTGGGCTGGGCTGGGCTGGGCTGGGGGGGTGTTAAGACGGGCTGGGCTGGGCTGGGCTGGGGGGGTGTTAAGACTGGTGCTGGGCTGGGCTGGGCTGGGCTGGGGGGTGTTGGCGGGGGGGGTGTTAAGACTGGTGCTGGGCTGGGCTGGGCTGGGGGGGTGTTAAAACTGGTGCTGGGCTGGGCTGGGCTGGGGGGGTGTTAAGACTGGTGCTGGGCTGGGCTGGGCTGGGGGGGGTGTTAAGACTGGTGCTGGGCTGGGCTGGGCTGGGCTGGGGGGGGTGTTAAGATGTGCTGGGCTGGGGGGGTGTTAAGACTGGGCTGGGCTGGGCGGGGCTGGGCTGGCTGGGCTGGCTGGGGGGTGTTAAGACTGGTGCTGGGCTGGGCTGGGTTGGGGGGGTGTTAAGACTGGTAATGGGCTGGGCTGGGCTGGGCTGGGGGGGTGTTAAGACTGGTAATGGGCTGGGGGGGTTAAGTCTGGTAATGGGCTGTGGGCTGATGTGGGCTGTCTGGAAATGGGGTGATGGGGGGTTAAGACTGGTAATGGGATGGGGGGGGCTAGGAAAGATAATGGGCTGGGGGGGCTAGGACTGGTAATGGGCTGTGAGCTGTTGGGGGGGTTAGGACTGGTAATGGGCTATGGGGGGTTAAGACTGGTAATGGGCTGTGGGCTGATGGGGGCTGTCTGGAAATGGGGTGATGGGGGTGAGGACTGGTAATGGGCTAGGGGGGGGTTAGGACTGGTCATGGGCTAGGGGGGTTTAAGACTGGTAATGGGCAGTGGGCTGATGGGGCTGTCTGGAAATGGGGTGATGGGGGTTAGGACTGGTAATGGGCTGGGGGGGTTAAGACTGGTAATGGGCTGTGGGCTGATGGGGGCTGTCTGGAAATGGGGTGATGGGGGGTTAGGGCTGGAAATGGCTGGGGGGGTTAAGACTGGTAATGGGCTGTGGGCTGATGGGGCTGTCTGGAAATGGGGTGATGGGGGTTAGGACTGGTAATGGGCTATGGGGGGATTAGGACTGATAATGGGCTATGGGGGGGTTAGGACAGGACATGGCTGATGGGGAGGGGTTAGGACTTGAGGTGGGCTGATGTGGTTAGGACTGGTAATGGGCTGTGGGCTGATGGGGAAGGGGGTTAGGACTGGCAGTGGGCTATGGGGGGCTGACTGGAAATGGGCTGATGGGGTTAAGACTGGAAGTGGGCTGATGGGGGTTAGGACTGGTAATGGGTTATAGGGGGGGCTTAAACTGAAAATGGGGTGATGGGGGGTTAGGACTGGAAGTGGGTTGATGGGGGGCTAGGACTGGTACTGGAAATGGGCTGTTGGGGGGAGCTAAGATTGGAAAGTGGTGGGGGCTTGAATTGAAATGGACTCATGGAGGGGCTAGAACTGGAAGTAGGCTCATGGGGGGGCTTGGACTGGAATTGGGCTGAGTGGAGGGGAGCTAGGATTTGACATGGGCTGATGGTGGGGCTAGGAAATGACTAGAAATGGGCTGATGGGGGGCTAGGATAGGAAATGAGCTGATGAAGGGACTCAGATTGAAAATGGATGGGGGAGCTAGGACCGGAAATGGGTTGATGGGGGGTAGGGCTGGAAATGGGCTGATGCAGGGACTAGAAGGGAATGGATGCTGGGTGAGACTGGAACTAGAAGGGAGCTGATGTTGGGGGAGGATTAGAATGGGATGGGGCTGGGAGAGTAAAATGGAGAGGGGAAAAATATTTTGTGTGGGAGGGATGAAAAATCTACAATTGGCCGGTTATTGGGAGAGTAAGTGGGGATTGAGGATGGAGGGGTAAAATTTGTGTGGATGAAATAGGAATGAGGAAAGAGCAAAAGGAGAAAGATTAGTATGTTAAAGCAGATGTAGAGAGAGAGAATGGAAAAAAAAACTAGAAGAGAGAAGAAGGAACAAATGGACAGCAGACGATGAAGAGTTAGCAGAAAACATGAAGAAACCAGAAGAAAGTGGCTGGAGCAATTGCAACTGAAAAAAAATACACAAAAGGTAGAAAGATCTCTTTATTTTGAATTTATTAACTGGAATATGAAAGCTCTGGGAAATGTGCATCATTAACGTCTGCGCTTTGTTTGGTACAAGAGGAAATTAATTTATAGTTTTATTTCTACAGTGTTGTTGTACATTCCAAGTTTGGCTTTTGGGGTTCCCAGTTTAATTATTGCCTTCCTGTTTCTAAATTGTGATTCCTTGTTTGATGATGGTCTATGTTCTGCATGTGTAACTGAGCTGAGGTATTCTGTTTATGTAATTCCTATTTGACGTTGCCACTTGTTCTCTTTCCCCAGTATTCTCTGAAATGTATTGGTTTAATATTTGCAGTGTTGCCTTTTGATAGGTAGGGTATGGTGCTTTGTGAGTCCTGGTAATGCTGTCAGGATATGGCGGGTTTGCTATGGGTTCTAAATGGGCAGCGTTTGTAGTAGTTCCTAATGTGCCTGGCGGTTGGCACTGGATTATAGCAATGTAGAAATCTTTTAGTCTTTCTTTATCCATACCCTCATTAAGAGACATGTTTACTAAAAGTTAGTGTATGGTAACATTATGCAAATATTTATGCAAATAAGGCCACTTATGCAAATGAGGCCCTGCACCGAGTCTCCGCACATGGCCCCACACCCCCCTTGGGCCGCCCCTGCCTCCCACTCAACCAATTTCTAACCCAAGCAGTAACTTTAGGGTCCATCCCTAGGGTGCTCAGTTTGTTTATAAGTCGCCTGTGAGGAACAGTGTCAAAGGCTTTACTGAAATCTAAATACACCACATCTAGGGCTCTCCCTCGGTCCAACTCCCTGGTCACCCAGTCAAAAAAAATCAATCAGTTTTGTCTGACAAGACCTGCCTCTGGTGAATCCATGCATTATCCTGAGGGAGCAACTGAATCCATTGGAAAAATCTGCTCTGCTGCTGGAAGATCTGACAATCACGGGGCGGAGGACACCTGATTGATTAGCACTGCTACCTCTTCCCTCAAAATCAAACATATGATGGTCATCTGGTATCGAAGGCTCACCATCAAACATGGAGTTTCCATCAGAACTACTGAAGCTCAAGTCAGGATCCTGAGCACAGGAGAGATGGTCCAAATTCCTGGAATCAAATCTTTGCCAGGGTCACTTCTGCAGATGGGTTCCCTGTATAGCAGGATCCTCCTTTGACCAAAAGGAAAGAGAATGGAAAGGCCTGGAGAACTCATGATCTGAGTTGCCTTGCCAGAAAAATCATGCTTGCTGGAGAAAGGAACAGAATTCCAAAGAGAACCAACCGCCAGTCTGCACCCACCCCAGCAGCGCAGGGTGGACTGGCCACTAAAGGGCCCCACTGAGAAGTTTCAAGAAAAGGTGGAAAATAGCCAGTAGAGCAAGAGGAGGAATCCAAAACTGGGGCACTGTCCTTTCCTCCGGTTGCTCCCACTGTTGCCTGCCAAATGGGAGATACTGTAAAGAAAGAGAGTCCTTGTCCGCCAACTGCAAGGGAGATACCTCCAAAGGGGGTAGCAGAAACCTCCATGCAGGAACTGCAGTGGAAATTCAATGAAGTAATTCAGTGTTTGCCACAAATCAGGCAGCATTTCCTCCAACTGCAAGAAGATCACCTCCTGACTTTCCTATAATGTATACATATTGAGATCTTTAAGTCTCCCCATATTTCTCATGATGAAGACCACTAAGCATATTTGTAGCTGTCCTCTGGATCAATTCCATTCTGTTTATATCCTTTAGAAGGCACAGTCTCCAGAATTTTACACAGTACTCCAGATGTTGTCTCACCTCTTTTTTCCTGCTGTCCATTCCTCTCCTTTATGCACCCAAGCATCCTTTTGGCTTTTGCCATTACCTTTCTAGCTATTTGGCCACTTTAAGATAATATGATATGATCACCCTAGGTCCCATGCTTCTTTCGTACATTGAAGTACTTCAACCCCTGTACTGTACTGCTCTCATGGATTTTTGCAGCCCAAATGCATGATCTTGCTTTTTTTAGCATTAAATTTTAGCTGCCAAATTCATGACCATTCTTCAGGCTTTGCTAAATACCTCCTCATGTTATCCACACTTTCCAGGGTGTCTACTCTGTTACAGATTTTGGTTCTCTCCACAAAGAGACATATGTTTCTCATCAGACCTTCTGCAATATCATTTGCAAAGTTAAAAAGTATAGGGCCAAGAACTGATCCCTGCAACATGCCTCTGGTTTTGCCCCTGTTTTCAGAGTGAACTCCATTTGCTACTACACTCTATTGCCTCCCACCCAACCAAATTTTAATCCAGTCAGTCACTTTAATCACAGAAGCTTTGTCTGCTCTCTGCTTTTTTTAATATCTCTAGGGGCCAATATTCAAAAAGGCGACTGCAATTCCACAAAATGGCCAAAAGAAAAATGCTTAAAAATGTGTCTGAATCATCAGTTGGCCGCTAGACAACTGTTTTAGTTTATAAAAAAAAAAAGTGCCTGGTTTATAATGGGTGGACAGCAACACCTAAAACTGGTCACACAACTTAAAATCAGCAGGGAAATTTTGAAAAACCTCGTAAAAAGCTCCACAGCCAATATTGCCAGATAAGGTCATTAAAGTGATTTTGCACAACATAACCGTGCAAGCACACCATGAGGCACTATACTGCTGAATATCCCCAAAGAAAGGCAAAATAACTGGATTGGGACCTATTAATTGTGCAGCATGGAATATCAGGGAAAACAGTCAAATTAACCACATAATATCATGATAACCACACAGCTTCAAATATTACCTGAGATGGCCAAAATAACTGGATTGCGGCCTTCAAACCATACAGCACAAAATATCACCACCAATGAGTCCAGGAATTGCCTAGATGCCCCATGCTATGATAGATGGTGCGGTAGGAAGTGTCTGGTTATTCTGCTGATAACAACTGATGGCAGGATGCACCTATAACTGTTCATAACAGCTTGCACCCAACTGACTGGTAGTGATAAACACAAGAAAAATGGCAACCTGCAGGAGAATGGAAAACATATCTGAGGAGGAGGCTGCGAACCTAGCCAGGTTAATCCTGTGCTGGGAATTGGTGCTCTACCCCAGAGTGCACCACAGGGTCAACCTGTGGATAACCATTGCAGTGTGGAGGGGGATAGAGCTGCACCTCTGCAAGTGAGTAAGATTTGTGATGCCAAGTGGGAGTGGAGGGAAGAGTAGGATAAGGGGTTTGCCAATGGCCCAGGATCCGCAGGTGGACACAGGGACAGTGTGCAGCAGGTGTACTGTACTGAACTAGCTAGATGGCAACAGCATACACTAGCCAGAAAACATTAAGCAGTAAGTAGGTTTGGGAGGGGAGTGCAACATGCAGGCCTAGCTGTGGTACCTCAACGAGGCACAGGCTATCACACACAAGCCTACTAAGGTGTGATAAACATAAGAACATAAGATATGCCATACTGGGTCAGACCAAGGTCCATCAAGCCCGGTATTCTGTTTCCAACAGTGGCCAATCTAGGTCATATGTACCTAGCAGTTTCCCCAAGAGACACAAGTTCCACAATGCTTGTACTGGGTCAAGCATTGATATCTTCGGTCACTTCTTAATAATGGTTTATGGACTTTTCCTCCAGGAACTTGTCCAAACCTTTTTTAAACCCAGCTACACTAACAGCCTTTACTACATCCTCCGGTAACAAATTCCAGAGTTTGATTACACGTTGAGTGAAAAAATATTTTCTTTTATTAGTCTTAAATAGTGTACCCTGTAGCTTCATTGCATGTCCCCTAGTCTTTCTATATTCTGATAAGGTAAACAATCGATCTACGTTTACCCGTTCCACTCCGTTCATTAATTTATAGACTTCTATCATATCTCCCCTCAGCCATCTCTTTTCCAGGTTAAAGAGCCCTAACCTTTTTAGCATTTCTTCATAGGAGTATCCTTCCATCCCCTTTACCATTTTGGTGGCTCTTCTCTGAACCTTTTCTAAAATCGCTATATCCTTTTTAAGATACGGTGACCAGAATTGCACACAATATTCAAGGTGCGGTCTCACCATGGAACGATACAGAGGCATTATAATATCTTTTGTTTTATTTTCCATTCCTTTCCTTATCATACCTAGCATTCTATTTGCTCTCTTGGCCGCCGCTGCACACTGGGCCGAGGGTTTTAACATGGTATCCACAATGACGCCTAAATCTTTTTCTTGGGTGGTGGTTCCTAATGTGGAACCTTGCATCATGTAACCATAGTTTGGGTTGTTCTTCCCTAGGTGCATAACCTTGCACTTGTCCACATTAAATTTCATCTGCCATTTTGATGCCCAGTCTTCCAATTTATCAGGATCCTCTTGCAATTTTTCACAATCCTCTTGGGTTTTAACAACTTTAAATAGTTTTGTGTCATCTGCAAATTTGATAACCTCACTCGTTATTCCACTTTCCAGGTCATTTATGAATATGTCAAAAAGCAGCGGACCCAGCACAGATCCCTGGGGTACACCACTATTCACCTTTCTCCATTGGGAAAAATGGCCATTTAACCCTACCCTCTGCTTTCTATCTTTTAACCAGTTCCTGATCCACAATAGTACACTGCCTCCTATCCCATGACTCTTTAGTTTTGCCAAAGGTCTCTGATGAGGGACCTTGTCAAAGGCTTTCTGAAAGTCCAGATATACAATATCAACTGACTCACCTTTGTCCACCTGTTTATTCACTCCTTCAAAAAAACATAACAGATTAGTAAGACAAGATCTTCCTTGTCTAAAGCCATGTTGGCTGTCTCCCATTAGGTCGTGACTATCTACATGCTGAGTAATTTTATTCTTTATGATGGTTTCTACCATTTTTCCCGGTACTGACGTCAGGCTCACCGGTCTGTAGTTTCCCGGATCACCCCTGGAAACCCTTTTTAAAAATTGGTGTTACATTGGCGATCCTCCAATCTTCAGGTATTAGAGATGATTTTAATGATAGTTCACAGATTACTGATAGCAGGTCTGCAATCTCATATTTCAGTTCTTTCAACACCCTTGGATGTATACCATCCGGCCCAGGTGATTTGCTACTCTTTAGTTTATCTAATAGTTGTAAGACATCTTCCCGATGTATCGATATTTCCTTCAATTCTTCCGCACCTTTAAATACCACTTCAGTCATGGGTAACATCCCTACATCTTCCTCAGTAAAGACCGAAGCAAAGAATTCATTCAGTCTCTCCGCTATCGCCTTGTCGCCTCTTAGTGCTCCTTTAACCCCTTTATCATCTAATGGACCAACTGACTCTCTCACAGGTTTTTTGCTACGAATGTACTTGAAAAGGTCTTTATTTTGTGTTTTTGCTTCCACAGCAAGCTTCTTCTCAAATTCTCTCTTTGCCTACCTTATCAATGCCTTGCATTTGACTTGCCAGTGCTTGTGCTGTTTCCAGGTTTCGTCCTTTAGCTCTTTTTTCCATTTCCTGAAAGATGCTTTTTTGGCAACAACAGCCTCTCTGACCTCACCTTTAAACCATGCTGGCAGTTTTTTGGACTTCCTTCCACTTTTCTTAAAGCGTGGAATACAGCTGTTCTGGGCTTTCAAGATAGTATTTTTCAACAACACCCAAGCTTGATGTACGTCTTTAACCTTTGCAACTGCTCCTTTTAGTTTTTTCTTAACTGTTTTCCTCATTTTATCATAGTCTCCCTTTCGAAAGTTAAAAGGTAGTACTGTGGATTTCCTTACTATCCCTCCTCCACTAATTAAATCAAAGGCGATCATGCTATGATCACTATTGCCAAGTGGCCCCAACACCCTTATCTCTTGCACTAGATCTGGTGTTCCACTAAGGACTAGGTCTAATATGGCTTCCCCTCTGGTCGGTTCATGAACCAGCTGCTCCAAGAAGCAGTCATTTATTTCATCTAGGAACTTTATCTCCCTAGCATGTCCTGATGTGACACTGACCCAGTCGATACCGGGGTAATTGAAATCACCCATTATTATTACTGTGCTGTAACTTTTGTTGGCTTCCTTGATTTCTTTGAGCATTTTCATCATCCATTTGGTCATTCTGGCCAGGCGCTCGATAGTACACCCCCACTGCCATTGCCTTCCCCCTTTTATATGGAATTTCAATCCATATAGATTCTACAGCAGATTTTTTTTTCCTGCAAAACTTTAATCCTTTCTGAGTCAATGCCCTCTCTAACATAGAGCGCAACCCCTCCACCAATTTGATCAGCTCTATCATTACGATATAGTTTGTACCCAGGTATCACAGTGTCCCACTGGTTGTCCTCCTTCCACCATGTCTCTGATATTCCGATCATATCTAACCTTTCATTTAGTGCTATATATTCTAACTCTCCCATCTTATTCTTTAGACTTCTAGCATTTGCATACAAGCATTTTAGAGAATATATTTTATTCATGTTAATTTGGCTATTGTTAGACATGGGTAAATTGGGATCTTTAAGCTCTGTCTGCTCCATACCTGAGGGCATTTGGGCTACTTTACTCTTTTGTGGAATCTCTCTGCTTTTGGTAGTATCCTTCAAGGATACATTCTTCCGAATCATGCGCTCTTGGGCGACTGTCGGCTTTCCCCTATTATCTAGTTTAAATGCTGCTCTGTCTCCTTTTTAAGGGTTAATGCCAGCAGCCTGGGTCCATCCCGGTTAAGGTGAAGACCATCCCTTCGGAAGAGCCCCTCCTTTCCCCAGAATGTTCCCCAGTTCCTAACAAATCCAAAACCCTCATCTCGGCACCATTGTCTCATCCACGCATTGAGACTCCGGAGCTCTGCCTGCCTTTTGGGTCCTGCGCGTGGAACAGGAAGCATTTCGGAGAATGCTACTCTGGAAGTTCTGGATTTCAACTTCCTACCTAAAAGCCTAAATTTTGCCTCCAGAACCTCCCTACCACATTTTCCTATGTCATTGGTACCGACATGTACCAAGACAGCAGACTCCTCCCCAGCACTATCTAAGACCTTATCTAGGTGGCGCGTGAGGTCCGCTACCTTCGCACCCGGCAGGCATGTTACCAGGCGATCCTCACGTCCACCAGCCACCCAGCTATCTACATGCCTAATGATCGAATCACCAACTATAACGGCTGTCCTAACCCTTCCCTCATGGGCACATGACCCTGGAGAAACTTCCTCGGTGCGAGAGGGTTTTACATCACCTGGAGGACAGGTCCTTGTTACAGGATCACTTCCTGCCACAGCAGGGTGATGCTCTCCTGTCACGTGACCTCTCTCCTCCATGGCAACAGGGGTGCTGCCAGACTGGAGGTGGGACTTCAGGACTATATCCCTGTAGGTCTCGTCTATGTACCTCTCTGTCTGTCTTATGTTTTCCAAGGCTGCTACTTTAGCCTCTAGAGAATGGACTTGTTCCCTGAGAGCAAAGAGCTCCTTGCACCTAGTGCACACGTAAGACCTCTCACCAACTGGGAGAAAATCATACATGTGACACTCAATGCAAAAGACTGGAAAGCCCCCATCCCGCTGCTGGACTGCTGTCTGCATCTTAGTTTTAAGTTTGTGTTTAGATCTTTAAGTTCTTACTTACTAGGGGTTGCTATGGGTATTTATACCAATAAAACTGTACCTACGCGACCTGGTATTACTGCCAGTTGTCTATGGCAGCAACTTCAATGAGAGTTTCCTTATCAAAGAGCTACTAGACTGAAAGTAGAAAATGGGTTCTGACAGTCACACACACTCTCATACTTAGGGGTGCATACTTTTGACTGTTGGATGATTGGTCTACATGCAATTTGTCCATAAACCCTTATGAGGGACATTTTGAAGAAGCACATTGTATGTATATAAGTATAACCGATGTTTCCAGGCTGTTTCTCCAAATGGGTTCGTTTTGTGCATATCATAACAGTCAGGAACCTCACTTTTAAGCAAGGGTATATGGCATATGATTTCAGTCTCTCAAACGTACTGCTAATAGCATAACAATAGCAGTACATTATTTTTTCTTTATCTGCAGAAGTCCTCTTAACCTTTCCATTAATTTCTGTAGTTTATCTCCTGCCACAGTGGGCCCATGAACATGCTCACTATGGCCTTTATCCATGGTAGGAATGTTACCAGCATCTGAGGTGTCTGCACTAACGCTACCACCATCATTAGCCTTAGTGCAAGGGCTACGGGTGGGCATCTTTTTATCCTGGGCAACGTGTGACCAGTATGTATTTTTCTTTTTCTTTCCTACCATACTTCAATTATAGTGTCATCTAGCTGGGATTTGGTATAGATTTTGTACAACGGGGTCACAACGTGAAGGTACCCAGCAAGACTTGGGGAGAAACTATATCCTCTCCCCCTTAAGAGATGCACAACAATTCACCAACCACAGCTGCAGTGCCCTTGACCCCAGTATAAGCAATGCTTCTACTATGCAAGTGATGTCCATATGTTCATTCTAATAGGGCTAATCTATGACTTAAGGATCTATATAGCTCAGTAACATACAGCAATCAACGAGGGCTGCTGGGGAAGGGAATCTCGGGCACTAAAAGATAGATGTGAGGGGATGCAAGTCTGTATTATCCTGTAGGCAATTTAATACTCTTTAAACTTCCTTGAGGCAGAGCAAAAATGGCCCTAGCATGCCAGTGTTGCAAGATCAGTCACATAATCATGGTACCCCTAATGCCACCTCTCCCACACCATCCCTACACATATGCTCATGCAGGATACATAAGCATGCACATCATGTGTGTCAACACTATTGTTTGAAGCTTTCCTAAATAAAGTTGCATCAGCTAACCAAAGTAATCTTATAGTAGACATCACACCTGGATGTGCACTACATTGACAGAGTCCATACCTTACTCTGCCAAACATGCACAGATCAGAGCCCTCCCCTACCTCTGTATATATGCCTGTCTGTGGCACCCATGTAGCAGTGAAACTACAGCGGGCACTGACTACTGCAGCAAGGTTGTCAAGCTCCCATCACAAGTCCCAGCCAAGATATAAACGATTGTCACACCAGCACTGCAAAATCATGAAAAATGTAATTAATCCATGTGCCACAATTTCATCCCTGAAGAGGTGAGACATACAACCTTTTAGCACCTCCACCATATATTTAGCACATAGTCTTGGCAAGTCTCCACTCACAGCTGATGTATACTCACCAGCAGTGTGTGAGCAGTGATATGCAGTAAGTGAGGATATGCAGAGATTCTGTGTGAGAGTGTTGCTGCTGGAGCAAGATGGTGTGTAGTTGACAAGCAGGAGGGATGCACACTATGATCTCTGCTTCTGCAATGCAACATTCTGCTTGAAGTGAAAGTTACACACAAATAGATATAATGACAATACTTTTTTGCTTAAATCCATGTTGGCTTTCTTCCATTATACCATGACTATCTACATGTTTAGTAATTTTTTTTCTTTATAATGGTTTCTACCATTTTGGCCAGTACTGACATCAGGCTCACCAATCTGCAGTTTTTCAGATCACCTCTGGAACCCTTTTTAAAAATTGGCATTACATTGACCATTCTCTAATCTTCAAGCGCTATATAAATTATTTATAATAGTAGTAGTAGTAGTAGTAGTAAAGATGAGTTTAATGATAGTTCACAGCTTACTAATAGTAGGTCTGCAATCTCATATTTCAGTTCTACCAACACCCTTGGATGTATACCATCCGGTCCAGGTGATTTGCTATTCTTCAGTTTATCAAATAGTTGTAATACATCTTCCTAGTTTATCAATATTTCTTTCAATACATCATCTTTAAAATCATTTCAGACATGGTTAACTTCCTTATATCTTCTTCAGTAAAAATCAAAGCAAAGAATTGATTCAGTCTCTGCTCTATGGCCCTGTCCTCCCTTAGAGCAGCTTTTACCCCTCTATCATCTAATGGTCCAACTGACTCACAATTTTTTGATACAAATGTACTTGAAAAAGTCTTTATTATGTGTTTTTGCTTCCACAGGAAGCTTTTTTTCAAATTCTCTCTGTATGCCTTATTAGTCCCTTGCATCAAACTTGCCAGTGCTTATTCTTTTTCCCGTTTTTGTCATTTGACTCCTTTCTCCATTTCTGAAAGATTCTCTCTTAGCTATAACAGCTTTTCTGACCTCACCTTTAAACCATGCTGGCAGTTGTTGGCCTTCCTTCCACTTTTCTTAAAGCATTGAATACATCTGCTCTGCACTTCCAAGATAGTATTTTTAAACAACACCATGCTTGATGCAAATCTTTAACTTTTGCAGCTGCTCCTTTTAGTATTCTCTTAACTATTTTTCTCATTTTATCATAATTTCCCTTTTGAAAGTTAAAAGGTAGTACTGTGGATTTCCTTGCTGACCTCCCTCCATTTATTAATCAAATGCAATCATGCTATGATCACTATTGCAAAGTGGCCCCAACACCGTTATCTCTTGCACCAGATCCTGTGTTCCACTAAGAACTAGGTCCAAAATAGCTTCCCCTCTTGTCAGTTCTTAAACCAGCTGCTCCAAGAAGGCAGTCATTTATTTCATTTATCTGCATGTAATCAGGAGTATCTTGTGGCCATAATACTGTATGTGTCTGCGACATGCAGTGGTCTATGGATGGACAGGCCAATCTGGGGATAGATGTGCTGAGGTTAACTGGTTTTAGGGATTGAAGGAACACAAAAGTTGTTGTCATGTGACTCTTCACCATCTCTCTCCCACAGTGACTTCAGTGTGAGGAAAAGTGTTGAGAGCCTCACGATGAGGTGGGGTACAATGAGGCGGAGAAGGTAGACAACAGCCAGTGCCTCCAAAAAGAGGTCACCTCTGAGCAGGTAAGGATGCGGACTTGCAGGACACTACTATTCACATGGGTATTATTGTGTACCACCTAGAGATGCGAGGGACTTACAGGGACTTGCACTAGGTACACAATGTGAGATGCTAGGTATTTCAGAGCCATTTAGTGTTTCAGGCATAGTACATAGAGAAAAGGAGGTGCCTAGGGATCCATGCAGACAGCAGACTGGCAATGTGTCCATGGAGAGCAGCTGAACAGATACATACCAGTCACACTCCCAATCAGCAATAATGAAAGGGCACATTTGCCTGTATACAGAATGTATGTTGGAAAGTTGTGGAGCAGCTACATTTATGAGGTATGTCTCAGTGTCCATCACAGGATAGTGGGCTGAAGGGAAAGACGTATGGACAGAGCATCATATCAGACAGCACATGTGCAGGGCCTGGTACACTTGGCACTAGCACATACTTGACATGAGCTGATTGCTGCTCATCCAACAAAAGTGCTCTATAGAGCATATGCTGATGGTGCCACAATGCAGGCAGACTGTATGCACACTGATTCTGTAGGATATATATAACACTAACATTAATTAATGTTATTGCCTATGTGCGCATATGTTTCCAGGGGAAGTGACCTCTATGTTTGTGTAACCCCTTCAATATATGCCAGTTGCTACCTGTTAAACATCACTGGGGACCCTGTGCACACTTCTGTTGTGATTTGGTCACAGATCTTGTGGAGGGGGGCTCTGTAGCTTTATCCAGAGACTTTGCTATCTCCTGACATCTGCATACCCATATTATCCACATATGGATGGCAGAGTTCCAATCATGCTGGAGGTGATGACTGTGATGCATAAGCTGTGCTTCTCTATGAAGGCAGAAGTGCGCATGTGAGAAGCTAACAACATCATTTCTGGGACAGACATTACCATCACCAGCAGAGCAAGAGGCACCTTAACAGGGCCTCTGAAAAAAGACAGTCATCTATATGTGCTGCTGGTGGGCACTTTGCTGCACAGCCCTCTTGTGTATCGAGGTCTAACCACTACAAGATAACCTTCATGGGGTTAACACTAACAAGAAACCATAACACAGTATTCCTCAACAGTCATGTGCCTTTGGCTATCTATCTATCTGTGTACATGCCATGCAAAATGCAGAAATTGATATTATGACAGTGGATGTGCACATATATGTTGCTGCAGATGCTGAGCTATAAGGGGTGGAAAACACTGGGAAATCATGGGGGAAAGAGGCTCTCAATCTGTCTCACACATATACATGACAAGATTTCTGTGTAAAACAAACCTGTGGGGACCTCTTTATGGTACACAGGTGTTGCAGAAGTCAAGAGCAAGACAGTGAGAAATGGAATAATGCTGGTGTTAAAATACCATAATCTGGGAGATAAGGGCAAAGCTGCAGTAACAGGGCCAGTGTGATCCCTTGGTTGCTGATACAGTATGATATAGAAGGTAAATTTGTCTATGTGGGCATGTACAGACCAAAGTGTTGTAACCCATCTGAAGTAATACATAGCATTGGCAGTCAGTGCATAATAGCATGACAGCTAGTGTGGGTGATCTTCCTTGTTCCTGTCTGTAAGTCTTTGCCAGAAGCTACAAACATGTTGTTGCAGCTGCAGTGGGACCTGGCTGTTCCCATTATGCAGTAGCATAACAGCCTTTTCCCTTATGGGGTCAGCCATTCATCCCCATGCTTACCAGTAAAGTGGCATAGTATAACGAGATGGTTGGACATCGTCCAGTTTTCGAGCTGTTGCACTCTTTGCCAGGAGCATGGCTCGCTGCAGCAAGAAACTCTCTGCTGTTAGCTAGGCAATATGAGGGTCTGCTACAGCAGACTCCAAATAGGTTGGCACCCTGACTAAACAGACATATGATCTATCATAGGTGCTGATACCATATAGACAAGGAAGTGGGAAGGGCAAAGAGCTTTGCTATGCAGGGCCACATCATAGTACAAGAGACAATATATTGCACCATCTGTGCAACACTGTGCACACTTGTTTTCTAATACTGCTGCTCCTTCATCTTAGTAGATGCAATTTTAACATAAAGTATGGAGGCACATGCAAATGAGGGCATCAGCTTCATGCAAAATGTCACTGACAACATAGTTTGAAACCATGGGCATATATGCAGAATCCATGATGTACTATATGCATGCCTGCACAGCTGAGTATGACTCCACATAAAGACCATAGTCCAGCAGACCCTTTGCATCTATCTGGATTGGTCACTCCCCCCACCAAGCTATTCTAGGAGGTATGCACAGCCTGGCTGTGCTGTTGAATGTGGGAGGCACCCACCCCAGAACTGGCATACATATTCAGATGGTTACATCCTGAGGTTCTCTAGCATTCCTTGCAATCAGCAGTTCATGAGAACAATCACTATATCCTGCAGTTCCCCATTCCACAAGCAGTAACTGCCCCATTCTCACATGGCAACTATAAGCAGGTTTGCGGGGTCAGCTGACACGGCTGTCATAGAGTCAAAGTGTCAGGATGTGTTCAGTAGTGGTTAGACATTGATAAGGGATCGCATTGTGCCATGTCATAACAGGGCCTCACAAACACTTCACCCCACTTTAAAAATTGAAAAGGAGTGTGATGAACCTTCAGAATAGAGCCTTTAAGGACACAAACTGCTATATCATTGCATATGTTGTCCTTTCTGCTCCCCTTATTAGTCATCAGTTCTTTAATTCACATTCAACTGTTTTATTTCTTGTTATATCACAGGCCAACCTTCTTTTTATTATTTTCACATGCTCATTTATATTAAAACTGTGCTTGTTATAATTTGCATAGGCTTAGTGAACTTTTCCTTCACCTTTTTAAAAATAGTCACTGCAACTGCTCTGTTGCTACTGTATATGTGCCACAGAAAATTTCTTGGTCATAAATATTACTTAAATATTCATGGCTATTTTTTTCTTCTATTTGTATCTTTGCTTTCATGACTTCTGTTCTAGCTTCTCTTAGCTTTTTCAAATATTGATGTTTGTCTTCCTCTTTCTGTGATCTTTTGTATTTTATGAAGGCCACCCTCTTTTTCTTCAGCTTTTCAGCTACTTCTTTGGAGAAACATAGTGCCTCGTTTTCCTTTTACAGTTATTCATTTTCCTAACAAAAAAGGTTTGTTGTCCTTAAAATATCCCCTTTCAGTTTCACCCACTGCTTTTCCACATCTCCCAGCTGCTCCCATCCCACTAACAACTCCTTGAGGTATTGTCCCATCTTGGTAAAGTTAGTTTTCCTGACATCTAGGACCCTCACTTTTGAATGAACTTTATCAGTTCGTCCTAATACTGGCCATCTGGTTGTCACTGGATGCAAGACGATCACCCACTAGAACATCAAAAACACTCTTCCCATTCGTAAGCACGAGCTCTAGTATGACCATCTTATGTGTGGGTTCTGTCACCAGTTGCTAAAATAGTTCTCCCTATAGAGAATCCATGAACTCTTTAGTTCTAGATGACACAGCAGCAGTGATGTGCCAATCAACATCTGACATATTGAAATCATTTATCAACAGCACTTCTTTCATAGCAATACTGTGAATGTCTTCAATTATTTTATTTCTATTTATTTATTTATTACAGTTGCTTATATACCGCACTATTCGGTATCAGCGCGGTTTACAGTATAACAAAACGACCAAGACAACACTCTGTTTGGTTTTACATCGAACAGGGGTAAAAACTTGGATAACAGGGTTGAACTATATACATGAAATAATAAACCTATAACAGGGTTGAACTATATACAATAAGAATGAGACCGATGAGCTATATGTAATTCCATGGGAACTTAAGACAGTGTGAGCCTGATCTGCAGGATGGGGGTTGAGACTATAATGAGACTAAGAATGGATGTTTCTTAGGAGGGGTAACTTAGATTCATTGCTGGCAGGGTAGCATTGTAGGAAAAGGTGAAGTTTGATTGCCTTCCTGAATTGGGTTAGGTCTGCAATAGCTCGAATGTCTGGTGGGAGCGCATTCCAGTGTTTGGGAACGTAAAGACTGAAAGCCCTGTTTGCTGTTGTACTATTGCATTTAGTCATGGTTTTCGGGGTTATTAGTAGATTTAGTGCTGTTGACCTCCTGGATCTGTTGGGGGGCACTGTGTGGATAAGCTCAGTAAGGGCAGTAGAGGATAGGCATTTGATGGCTTTGAATGAAAGGAGTAGTGTTTTGAAGATAATCCTTCCATGTATTGGTAGCCAATGAAGCTGTTTTAATATAGGTTTCACATGGTCGCTTCTGGAGGCTCCATAGAGGACCCTTGCTGCAGCATTCATGGCCAGTTGTAACGGATTTAATGTAGCTTGAGGGAGACCTTGTAAAATGGAATTGGCAAAGTCAAAATGCGGTAGAATCAGTGCTTGGTATATGGTACGAAAATCATCCGGGTCCAGCAGGGAGCGTAGATGTCTGAGTGAACGGATTTTGAAGTAAACAGCTTTGACAATGCTGCTTATATGACATTTCATATCCAGGTGTTGGTCTAAGGTGACCCCCAGGTATTTTATTGTTTCTTTGGTTTGTAATTCCGCTTCCTCGACTCTTATGTGGGGTGGTGGGGTGAAGTCAGGGTCTCTGGAGATGAACAGTACCTCCGTTTTTTTGTGCTGGATGCGGAGGTTTTGTGATTGTAGCCAATCTGATATGGTATTGAAACACTCTACAAGTGGTGTAAGGTCCATTTGAACAGTCGAGAAAGGCATATATAAGAGGATGTCATCCGCATATATCAAACAGTTCACGTTAAATGATCTAATGATATTGCAGATGGGCTGCATATATATGTTGAACAGTAAAGATGACAATGAGGATCCTTGAGGCACACCTTGTGTTTGATGGAAATGCTTCGATTCTTCTGCTCCGGATTTGACATACTGCCACCGATCAGCTAGATAGGACTTACACCATTCGAGCGCGGTATTGCATATTCCCTTTTCTTTCAGTCGCCCGAGGAGAATCTCATGATGTACCAAGTCAAAGGCCGCAGCAATGTCTAAAAAAATGAGCACAAAGCCTTGTCGGATGTTATCGGTACCTGTAATTATGTTATTGAATAGGAAGGTGAGAAGTGTCTCGACTCCGTGATACTCTCTGAACCCGTGTTGGCAGTCATCCAGGGGAGCTGTGGAGTCTATATGATCCTGAATTTGCCTTTGGACCTCTTTCTCAATTATTTTTGCTAGTAGGGGAATACTAGCTATTGGCCTGTAGGAATCGACCTTATGGGGGTCAAGTTTGGGGTTCTTCAATAAGGGCCTGATTGAGGTTTGTTTGAGGGTTGTGGGGAAGGAACCAGTAGAGAAGGAATGGTTTATCAGTTTTACGATGAATGGGCTGAATTCCTTACATAGTTCCTTGATCCAAAACGCTGGGCAAGGGTCGGTTTGCGCTGTGGAGGTATTGAGAGAAGCTATTGTAACTTCAATGCTTTTTCGGGATGGTGTGGAGAACTTGATTAATGGGGTTAAGCCGGTAGGATCTTGGAACGAGGCTGTTGGTATTTTGTTGGTCTGTATGATCTTTGATTGGAGGTAGTCAGCGAATTTTTGTGGTTGGATATCAATGTGTTGTTCCGGAGATGGTTCCTTTTAAAGGGCTTGAACCAATTTGAAAAGATCCCATGGTTTGTTCAGGGATCTCTTCAGAGTTTCGGTATGGTGTTGTTTCATTTTCATTGAGATTGCTTCTCTGTGCCTTGTTAGGTGAACTTGGTATGCTGTCAAATCTTCTGTGGAGAGTGATCTGTGCCATTTTTTCTCAAGTCTGCGTAGTTGTGTTAGAGAAGCTCTCAACTCTTGGGAGAACGATGGGGCCGTATTTCTTGTTCTACTGGATGCGTTATTGGATTGTGGGCGTTGTGAGATAGTCTTGAGGTTGAGATTCCAGGCGGAGACTAGTTCTTCAGGATCGGATGTGGTTTTGCTAAAGAGTGAGAGGGTTTGAGAGAGAATTAACTCTCTGTTAAATGTGTGGAAGTTTCTTGATGAGATTCGAGCTGTGCTGTTACATCTCCGGTTACTATGCTGCTGGCTGTCTCTAGTGGGTATTTGGAAGGTGATAAGTTTATGGTCAGACCAGGGTACGTCAATAACAGACATCATAAGGTTGTGGTTTTGCTCGAGGGCCATAAGCGGTGCGAACACCATGTCCAGGATATTACCCTTTCTATGTGTGGGTTTGTCGATGATTTGTTTAAAACCCATGTCTTCAATGGCTTCAAGGAATGCAGTTGCGTGACTTTGATGAAGTGAGGGGAGATTAAAATCTCCCATTATCCAGATAGGTGAATTAGGGTTGTGGGCGTTAGCTGCGAGGTCAATAATTGTGGGGAGGTCCTCAGGAGATGAAGACGGTGTTCTGTATATTAGATTGATAGTGCATTGCTGGTTTTTGATGGAAAGAGAATCTAAGTTACTTGTACTGGATGATTCAGTAATGTGGAAATGAAGATCTGATTTAGTGATTATTAGTACTCCACCTCCTTTTTTGGTTTCTCTGTGTCTTATATGAATAGAGAAGTTGGGAGGTAGGAATTGATTGAGGATGACGTTATCCTCCGAGGATAGCCAGGTTTCTGTGATCATAAATAGATCCAGGTCATAAAGGGATATCATATCTAGGACAACGGGCCATTTCTTGCGTATGGAACGCAAATTTATCATAGCACATTTTAGGTTGTGGCAGTACTTGAGTTTCTCAAGGTTGGGTGGCCTGGATAGTTGGAGTGGAATGTGTATAAGGTGAGAACGGCGTGTGTGAGTGTCTCCTCCTGGGTGGGGTCCAGACCATCTTTTTCCATGGTTGCTTAAGATGGGGATGTGGTTCTGGGCTTGAGAAAGTGCATTGGAAGTTCCCAGCCAATGTGTAAGGAGATACAGGCTAAAGAGGGCCAGGAAGTGAGAGGCCATATTGTGTGGCTAGGGGTGTGTGATTGCGTTATAGAAAAGTTCTCACTGCAATTTAAACAGCAATAGTGGGACCAGAAATAAAGTGCTGATAAGGAGCATAAAGCAGTCGTTAATGAGGTCATGCGATTGCATATGCAAACATGCTTACATGCTGTAATGGGGTGGTGAATTGTACATACATGCACAATAGGTAAATCAATAGTGGCAGAAAGTGTTGGTACTCTTATCAGTGCAAACAGTAGACTATGCAACAATGATACAGTCATAAGGGATGTGTTGAGGAGATCATGCTAAAACAATTTAAATGCAGAGTATACGCTACCACGAGGGAACAGACTGGTAAGGACATGTACAGCTGTTACATTCAGTACCTCTGAAGATTACGATCATGTCCCAGGTTGGAGTATTTCTCTGAGGTGACTTTAAAACTTTTAAAGTCCCGATGCTGAGCCCCGATTGGGCAGGATGTTGCCGCTGCTCCTCCTGTCGCTGGATGCTTTATCCCTGGGCTGGGGAGAGCAGAGGAAGGTGGTGGGAGGAAAAGGGACCACGCGCCGGCTGGCGCGAACTTTTAAAGTCCCGATGCTGAGCCCCGATTGGGCAGGATGTTGCCGCTGCTCCTCCTGTCGCTGGATGCTCGATCCCCGGGCTGGGGAGAGCAGAGGAAGGTGGTGGGAGGACAAGGGTGGTGGGAGGACAAAATTAAATCTCTGTCCAGTTCTTCTGCCTGTGAAGGAGATCTATATATCACACCAATACAAACTGATGCTCCATTCCCTCTTTCCAGTTTAACCTACATTGTCTCCTCCTTCCCTCCTAAGCGCTGTAATTCTGTAGCTTTAATATTATCTTTTAAATAAAGCACCATTCCTCCTTTCCTTCTTCCTACCCCAAGCCATAAATGTGCCCTGTGCAACTTACAGTCCAGTGCTCCCCCCACCCCCATATGTTTGTCATCTTCCCATCTTATACCACACTTATTCATCTATAGCCGGCTCCCCCCCCCCCCCCCCCCCCATGCTGCCTGCCCGGCCTGCCCTTGCCCTGCTGCTGCGTTTCCTATTCCCTTGGCAATGACGGCGGCGGCGGCAGTGGAGCGGACCTCCAATTAAAGAAACAAACACATGGGTCTTTCCAACTCCATGCTTGCATGATTGAGCTGATCCCTCCCTCCTTTGACACAAGCATACATCAGAGGGGGGAGGGATCAGACAAGCCATGGAAGCACGGAGTCAGAAAGACCCATGTGTTTTTTTTTAAATTAGACGTCTGCTCCGCTGCAACCACCACCAAGGGAACAGGAAGAGCGGCGGTAGTGCAAGGGTAGGTAGCATGAAGGGGAGCTGAGATTGGCTGCTGGCCCTATATGTGCCCCTATTTTTTTCAGCCTGTGCTGCTGCACCACTCGCACAGGGCTAAGTATGGCGCTGCATCCCAGTCATGGTTCTGAACCATGTCTCTGTAACCACCACTAAATCCAAGTCAACCTCTTCCTTTGAAGACTCAACATCTAGAATCTTACTTCCCATAGAATGGACATTAATGCACACTGCTTTCCAGATGTTATCCCTTTTACCTATGTCTTTAAAAGAACAGAGGGACACATGGTCTGTCATGAGGCTGAAGAGTAAGGGATAGTAAGATTTTGTGATGCTCTTCTCACAATCATATGGGCTTGGCTACTGTGATATGTCAGAACACATGACTTGGAATACAGTACACATGCTCTATTCATATTCTCATCCACATGGGGCATTGTTGTGTGCTGCATCTAAGTCTGGGTACAACATGTCATTTATTTATTTAACTGATTTTGGTATATTGTTTTTCTACCAGTCAAAATGGTGTACATTTTATTAGCGGGGAGGTGAGGTGAGCTTGATCATCTTGAGGATCGTAGGAGGTGAATGGGGGTCACGGGACAGGGTTAGCGGTGGTAAATAGATGGGCAATCATGGTGGAAGTGGTAGATGAGTGGGTAGGTATGCAGGGGATGGTTCCATATGTCCTTGGGGAGTCAGTCTGAGCCATAGTGTTCTTGGAAAATAAATGTCTTCAGTTGCTTGCAGAAAATTTTGCTCTCCTGGATATTTTGTAAGTTAGGTGGCAGTACGTTCCATAATGTGGGGGCGTAGAGAGGAAAGGATTTGTGTCTGTTGCAGATTCATGTTGGGAGGCTGAGTAGGTTACTGGTGGCCTACCTGCAGGGCCTGTTGGAGTTGAGGGTGCTGATCGAGTTTTGCAGGTGTTGGGCAGTTAGTCCATTCAGAGCTTTATGTATGATGATGAGGAACTTGAACTTGATCCTGGAGGTGATAAGCAGCCAGTGGAGGGATCTTAGAATAGGTGTGATGTGTTGGTGCTTCGGTGCTCTGCAGATTGATCATGCTGCTGTGTTTTGCACAAGTTGAAGTGGATGTATGGTGCGTTTGGGTAATCCGTATTATAAGGAATAACAGTAATCTAGCAAGGGGGTAATTGTTGCCTGGCAGACTGTGCAGAAGTCCTCATGGGTGAGCAAGGGGTGCAGGTTGTATAGTGTTCTGATCTTGAAGGAGACTGCCTTCATGATATTTTGGATGTGAACTTGAAAGTGTAGGTGCTGGTCTAAGGTGACTCCAAGGTACTTAAGTTGTTTTTTAACTTTGAGTTCTGGGTCACCAAGCTTAATGGATGTTGGAGGCGTGAACTCGGGGTTCCTGGTAACGTGTAGAACATCTGCCTTGGGGAGGTTGATGGCCAGGTTACGAAGCTTGAGCCACTTGATCATTTCATCGAAGCAAGTCAATAGTTTGGAGTAGTCTGGTGCAGCTATAGAGAATGGTGTGAAAACCATAATAGAAACATAAAAACATAGAAATATTACAACAGAAAAAGACCACATGGCCTATCTAGTCTGTCCTTCCATATCAACAACTACAACAGTCCCCTTTTTTCCTTTAGAGATCCTCTGTGTTTGTCCCATGCTTTTTTGAATTCAGTTACTGTCCTCATCTCTACCACCTCCACTGGGAGACTATTCCATGGATCCACCACTCTTTCCATAAAGAAATATTTCCACAAATCACTCCTGAATCTATTCCCCTTCACCCTCATCCCATGTCTTCTCGTAGCAGAACTTGCTTTCAATTGAAAGAGGCTCTCCCTCTGTGCATTTATGCCACGGAGGTATTTAAACATATCAATCATATCACCTCTATCCCGCCTTTCCTCTAAGGTGTACATATTAAAATCCTTAAGTGTGTCCTCATATGCTTTACAATGAAGACCACTAACCATTTTAGTAGCCACCCTCTGCACCAACTCCATCCTGTTCACATCTTTTTGAAGGTGTGGTCTCCAGAATTGCACACTATACTCCAAATGAGGTCGCACCAAAGACATACAGAGGCACTATCACCTTCTTTCTTCTGCTAGCCATTCCTCTCCGTATGCACCCAAGCATCCTTCTAGCTTTTGTCGTCGCCTTTTCTACCTGTTTAGCTACTTTAAGATCATCAGACACAACCACGCCCAGGTAGCGCTCTTCTTTAGTGGACAAAAGTACTTCACCCCTATACTATATTGCTCCCTTGGATTGCTGCAGCCCAAATGCATGACCTTACATTTTTTAACATTAAATTCCAGCAGCCAGATTCTAGATCATTCTTCAAGCTTAGCTAGATCCCTCCTCATGTTATCTACACCTTCTTGGGTGTAGATAATGTTATCAGCATAGACAAGATATCTAACGTTGTGCTTCTGGATGGTTGCAGAGTGGGCGGATATATATGTTGAATAGCAGAGACGAGAGAGTGAATACCTGGGGCACTCCTTGTGGCAGTATGTAGGGGATGGATGAGGCTTATCCTATTCTGACCTGCTGGCAGCATTACAAGAGGTATGAATGGAGCCATTGAAGTGGCTTGCCCTGCACTCTAAACTTGCAAAGTTGATTCAGCAGTGTTTGGTGGGATACTGTATCAAACGCCGAGGAAATGTCCAAGAAAAATAATATAAAGTTACTTGATTTATTTTCTGTTCCTTCAATAAGGGTTGATAGCAGGGATGTAAGTAAGGATTCTGCTCTGTGATGCAGGCAGAAGCCATGTTGGTGTTGGTCCAGAGGTGCATGCTGATCAATGTGTTCCTGCAGCTGGTTCCGGACTGCTTTCTCTATGACTTTTGCTAGGAATAGTACACTGGTGTTAGATCAGTATGAGATGGGTGATTCAGAGTCTAGATTGGGCTTCTTTAGGAGAGGGCGGATGAGGGCCTGTTTGAGCAGTGGGGGGAGGTAGGCAAGTGAGAGGGATTTCTGTACTATAGTCGATATGAGTGGTAGGAAGTGGTTCTTCAACGTTTATCCATGTTACTGGGCATGGATCCAGGGGAGAGGTCATTGTGCTGATGGCAGAGATGATAGCATTGACTTCTTCTAGTGGTAGGTCTCTGAAGGTGGTCCAGGCTTGGGGTCCATCTGTAGTTTCACTCATGGTGGGTAAGAGAAGTGTGGGATTGTTGGTGGACTCATGATTGGACTGGAGGTAGAGAGCCATATCCTGTGGGTTGAGGGTCTGTCTTTGGGTCGGTTGGTTGAGGTCTCTAGTGAGTGATTTGACTATATTAAAGAGCTCCCTGGGTTTACTGAGTGCTTTGAGAAGGGTTTTATGATAATACTCCTTCTCGGCTGCCAAGGTGCTTTCGCAGTAGGCTTTCAGTTTTTCTGTATATATGGTGTAGAGACCAGGGTCTCTGGATTTCCTCCACTGACGTTCTATGTGGCAGAGAGCACATTTCTGTTCTCTTTAGTTTGGTGGAGTACCATGGTGCTTGCCTATGGTGCTTGGTGGAGTTGGGGTGTAAAGGTGAGGAGGCTGCAGCAGAGATAGCTGCATGCCAAGCAGAGATTACTGTATCAAGGTCATCTTTGGTTTCTGGTTTAAGTTCGTTTAGTGTTGGTAAGGTGGGTTGCAGAAAGGTCTGTTCGTCGAATGCTACAAAATGTCTGACTTTGGGAGTGGTGTCCGGGGGTGCATATTTGATGCGTTGTTGAGGTAGGGTGTATGTGATGAGCTGGTGGTCTGACCAGGGTATTGGAGTTGTGTTGGGCGCGAGTAGCCAGGCGTGGATAAGAGGAGGTTGGGGAGGAATACTAGCTCTAGGGTTCCTCCTTTGGTGTGTGTGGGGGTATTGATGACTTGCATGTATTGCAGGTCCTGCATGGCCTGAAGGAAGGTGGCCCTTTTATTGCTTGTGGCAAATGGCAGGTTAAGGTCTCCCAGGAGAATGAAGTGTTTGCAGTGAGATGGTGTTGAGGTGAATATCTAGCTCCTCTGCCTTGTTGTGTGGTACCCTGTAAACCAAACAGAAGGTGATGTGTCCATTTGTGATCATTAAGATGTCAATGTCTGAATGTCTGATGTAGTAGCTGTGGTGCTGGTGTCAATTTGAACGTTTTGCATGACAGGATGCAGACACCTCCCCCTCTGGTATTGCTGCGTGGACAATTGTGGATGGTATGGGTGTCAGTACAGAACTGGTTGAGTAGAATGTTGTCACTGTCAGAGAACCATGTTTCAGTGATGCATAAGAGGTCAAGCTTGTTGTTGTTGACCAGGTCCTGGGGAATCTGTATTTGTTGCAGGCAGATCATGCATTCATTAGGGTGCATTTGATAGGGTGGCATATATGGGTGGGTGCAAGAGCGAGTGTTCCTGCTGCAGTTTGGTGTACATGTCATCATGTAAAATAGTTCTCTGTGTGCTGTGCTTTCCTGTCTAATCAATGTGTTTATACCTCAAAAATTTCCTGTCATGATTTGACAATTTCCAATCTGTAATCAAAAAACGCTGCTGATCGCTGGAAGTAGCGGTATACAAATGTATACTAAATAAATAAAATAAATAAAATAAATCATCTCCCAGTTATCTGCTCATCACTATCAGCCAGATGATACAGTAGGTGTTATAGCACATAGATTCACCCTGTGCCCCCTGTACCCCTTGCAGAAGTGAGACCATAGCAGACATGCATTCATTGCAGAAAGGTTCTTTTCATGCAAGCTTCATAAAGGTTATAAGATATGCATATGTTGTCACTAGATGAGAAGTTGCAATGCAGCCTGTAGCAGTCATTAGTCTGAGACCTAATGCAGCTTCCACATAACCTTTCAGCATATTATGACAGACTATTCGCAGCATCACTGACATCCATGTTCATTCCCTACAGATTACCCACAGCCTGGACCATCAGGACAGCTAGTGAGGAGGACAGATGGAGAAGCAAGGGAGGACAGTGCCTTAAACATCCAAGATAACACCATGCAGCCACCACAAGTCTAACAAGTGGCAGATGATGATCACCAGAATGAGGCAATGGACAGCCTGCAGTACAATGAACTACCTCAAGAACAACCACTACCACGTTCCATGCCTTATCCCGGAGGAGCACAAGTCCACATCAGATGAAGATATGTAGCAGTAGCTGGAGAGGGAGGGTGCACAGATGCTGGAGCTGACTAAAAACATCAACTTGGATTTAAAGACTATCCACGAGGAGTTCCATCAGAACTCCCAGCTGTTGCAGGAACAACAGTTCCATGACAAGAGAGACTGATAGACACAGCTGTATCTGCAGCAAGATATAGCAGTCTACCAGACCACCATTTCCAGCTCTCTCCAGGATATAGCAGAGTGCATGAGGGTTCAGGGTGTTGCAGGCCCTCAGGAGCAGACAACTGCTCAGGATTCACTGGCTGCCCTCCAAGCAGAGACTGCCTCCATACCAGAAGAGGAAGATGCTGGGAGTCAGCTCCACCAAGGCATAATTTATTTATTTATTTATTTATTTAATTGGATTTCTATACCGCCTTATCATACAATCAAAGCGGTCTTACAAACAAAGATATTAAGAGTATTAGTGAGAAAATGTAAAGAAATAAAAGTTAAAGTTATGGTATAATGTGTTAGAGTGAGTTGCATTATCTACATAGTGAGCTATACTATAATGCATGGATGGGGACGTGGAGGCATTTGGGTGGTGATGATGAGGGTAATGGGAAGAAGGCACATTCTCAATTATTGTTGCACTTCACTGTAAAAAGAAAATGGAGCATTCACACTGAAAATTCTCACATATGAGTTGTTTCTTGCTGCCAGTGCTACTGATGTGGGTTGCTGCCAATGCCTCAGTGCCCCATCCTCTGCTGAGTCTAGCCCTCTCTTTCTCTCTGTCCTCTTGAAGCTCCTCATCTGGAATGTGTATCCCTCATTGGATGGCTATATTATGCAAAATGCAGAAGATGCTAAAAATATCACAGACCCTCTCGGGGCTGTAGAGCAGTTCCCCATCACTCCTGTCCAGGCATCAGAAGAGACTTTTCAGAACTCCAAGCACATATTCTACAACAGGTCTGGTTCTGTGGAGTGCTTGGTTATACCTCTCCACATGGGGTGTCTGTCTGCTGCACTAATGTCATTAGCTAAGTTCTGAGGAGGTATTCAGAGTCACTTGTGGGGGAGAGGGACATCAGCATGTCATTACATGCACTTCCTTTTCCTTTTCTTTTCCATGGCTTCGGCCTTTTTAACTTTGATTTTAATTGTACACCGCTCTGATTTTTGGAGAAGGGCGGTTTTATCAAGAAACAATAAACATAAACATAAACATAAACTTTGGCAGATGATACAGAACTATGCAGTCAATCAGGTGCAATTTCCACAGTAGTATTAGAATAGCAGAGATGTGGTATTATGGACCCTGGGCTAGGTTTGTGCAGAGCCATGTACGAAATTTAACCTGTTGTGCTGCTACCAGTCTGTCTACATACCCAGGATGCAGTGGTGGGATGTGGTTTGGGTATACACATCTACTGGTCAGCTGAGATCCATGGGACCATGTTCTGTCCCTTCCATGCCTTTTTCCTGTGGCTATCACACTGATATAATGGCTCTATAACTTTCTCCACTACAGTCTCATCTGTGAGTCCAATAAGCCATAGGATAGACATTCTACATAAGGCTACTGCACTATCATCCAGGGTGGGGAAGCTGAATTGTTTAGACTCTATTTCACAATCATATAACATGTGGTGATGTCAGGTTCCACTTACCTAACAGCCAAGCATCTCCTAGATGTCCACTGGATGAGGGATGACTGGGATAGGATGTAGGAATCATGACAGCATCCCGGGAAACATGCACACACCTCTGTAATTATCATTTGGGCGTTAACCACCAGTTGCATATTCATAGAATAGACATTATAGCTGTTCCTTTATGCCCTTTTTTCCGGGCCAGTTTCCCTCAAGGCCACATGTGTGCAGTCTATCACACCTATCACAGATGGGAAACCAGCAAATGCATGAAAGCCCTGCATGGTACACTATCACTGTTCTGGGCTTTCAGAAAAATATATGTACTCCTGCAGCCCACTTTGGTAACACTAGTAATGGCCCCTTAGTATATTGCAAGCTGCCAGTTACCAGGAAGCACATGGCTGTAGTGACTTTCACAGCAACAGGCAGTGCATGGTTTCTTTCAGTAGCCAGCTCAAAGTCAGCTCTCAACAACTCACTGAGATCTGCTATGGTGGTTCTACTGTATTTAGCCTATTTTTGAAAGACTTACTCCTCTGTAAGTTGATGGAAACTTACCCTGGGATGGTACACAGGTGGAGTTCTATGTTTCTGCTTCCCATGCTGGCCAGCTGGCTGCTGTTGCTCCTGTACCTGGTGTTTCTCCTCTGTCCTCTTCTGAATTTACTATTACTACTGAACATTTGTATAGCTTACAATCTAGTCGAGACAGACAACACAGTAGCTGTAGACATGGGATACAGCTAGGAGGAATGGTAGAGAAACACAAAGGACATCAAGTGAGTAAAGATTCGAAAGTGGCAACGAAGAGGTGAGTTTTCAGCCTGGATTTGAAAAGAGTCAGAGAAGACGCCTGATGTACAGACTCAGATACTTTGTTCCAGGCATAAGGAGCAGCAAGGTGAAAGGAGTAAAGTCTGGAATTGGCAATAGAAGAGAAGGACACGGATAGAAGCAATTTGCCAGAAGAGTGGAATTCCCAAAGAAGGAAGTAGAGAGAGACAGGGGCGGCCCAAGGGGGGTGCGGGGCCATGTGCAGAGATTAATTGCGGGGCCTCATTTGCATAGGGAGCCTCATTTGCATAAATACTTGCATAATTTTAACATGCATTTTTAGTAAACATGCTTCTTAATGAGTGTCTGGATAAAGAACGACTAACAGATTTCTACGTTACCATATTCCAGTGCCAACCGCCAGGCCCATTAGGAAGTACTATAAACACTGACCATTTAGAACTCATAGCAAATCCACCATATCATAACAGGACTCACAAAGCACCAAACCCTACCTATCAAAAGGCAACACTGCAAATATTAAACCAATACATCTCAGAGAATACCAATGCATCTCCTACTGGGGAAAGAGAACAAGTGGCATGGTCAAATAGAAACTACATGAACAGAATACCTCAGCTTGGTTAAAATGCAGAATATAGACCGTCACCAAAGAACAAGGGATCACAATTTAGAAATAGGAAGACGATAATTAAACTGGGAACCCCAAAAGCCAAACTTGGGATGTACAACAACACTGGAGAAATAAAACTATAAATTAATTTCCTCTTGTACTAAACAAAACACAAAAGATGTTAACAATGCACATTTCCCAGAGCTGATATATTCCAGTTAATAAATTCAAAATAAAAAAGTATTTTTCTACCTTTTCTTGCTTGTGCATTTTCTTTTCAGTTGCAATTGCTCCAGTCACTTTCTTCTGGTTTCTTTGTGTCTTCTGCGAGCTATCCATTTTCCTTTCTTCTCTTTTAGATTTTTTTCCAATTTTTTTCTCTATATCTGCTTTAACATACTGATCTTTCCCCTTTTGCTCTTTCCTCCATTTCTTTCCTTATTGCTTTATCATCCACTCAAATTTCACCCTTACATTCTCAATCCCCTCTTACTCTCCCAATACCCGGCCCATCGTAGACTTTTCTTCCCTCCCACACAAAATATCTTTTCCCCTCTCCATTCTCATTTCCCATCCCTTTCTAGTCATCCCCCAAAATCAGCTCCTTTATAGTTCTAGACCCACCCAGCATCTGCCCCCTTCTAGTCCCAGTCTCCCAAGCTTCCACATCAGCCCATTTCCAGTCCTAGCCTCCCATATGCTGTTTTCCAGTTCCATTCCAGCCCCCCATCAGCCCATTTCCACTCCAAGCTCCCCATCAGCCCATTTCCAGCCCTTTTCCAACTCCCATCAGCCCACTTCCAGTCCTATTCCAGCCCCCATCAGCCCATTTCCAGTGTCCTATTCCAGCCCATCACCCATTTGCAGTCTACGTTCCCCCCATCAGCCCATTTCTAGTCCTATCCTAGCTCCTCATCAGCCCATTTCCAGTCCTAGCCCCCATATGCTCTTTTCCAGTTCCATTCCAGTCCCTCATCAGCCCATTTCCTCCACGCTCCCCCATCAGCTAATTTCCAATCCTAGCCCCCTCATCAGCCCACTTCGCCCTATTCCAGCCCCCATCAGCCCATTTCCAGTCCTAATCCAGCTCTTCATCAGCCCATTTCCAGTCCAAGTTCCCCCCCATCACAGCCCATTTTGTCCATTCCCCCCCCCACCATCACAGCCCATTTGCAGTCTGTTCCCCCCATCACAGCCCATTTCCAGTCTGTTCTCCCCCCCCCACCACAGCACATTTCCAGTCTGTTTCCCCCCATCCCAGCCCAATTTGTCCGTTCCCCCCATCACAGCCCATTTTCAGTCTGTTCCCCCCTCCCCCACATCACAGCCCATTTCCAGTCTGTTTCCCCCATCCCAGCCCATTTTCAGTCCGTCCGTCCCCACCATCACAGCCCATTTCCAGTCCTATCCCCCCCCCCACCATCACAGACCATTTCCAGTCCTATCCCCCATCACAGACCATTTGAGGTCCTCCCCCCATCACAGCCCATTTCCAGTCCATTTCCCCCCCCCATCACAGCCCATTTCCCGTCTGTTTCCCCCCCCCCCATCACAGCCCATTTCCAGTCCGTTCCCCTCCCCCATCACAGCCCATTTCCAGTCCATTCCCCTCCCCCATCACATCCCTTGTCCCGGCGGTTTCCCCATTCCATGCCCATTTTCTTTGACCCCCCCATCCCCGCCCCTTTCCCGTCCGTTCACCCCCCCCCCATTACAGCCCATTTCCAGTCCGTTCCCCCCCCCCATCACAGCCCATCCAGTCCTAGCCGCCCCCCCAAAGAGCCCCGCGCCGTCTAAGGGGCTGCAGAGTGAGCCTGGGAAGCCCGCGCGAGGCCCCAGCTCCCTCTGCACAGCCCGCCAGCGTGAAGAACCTTGACCTTCCTGCTGGCGGCTGTCACCATGACGCCGCGACTGCCGGGTAAAGTTAAAGGCAATGCCCTTTAACCTCTCGCGGCATTCGCGGCTTCATTGAAACAGCCGCCAGCGTGAAGGTAAAGGCTCTTCACGCTGGCGGGCTGTGCAGAGGGAGCCGGGGCTTCGCGCGGGCTTCCCCGGCTCCCTCTGCAGCAGTCCATTGAGCGAGAATGTGGTTCGCGCGGGGCCCCCTGAAGCGCGGAGCCCTGTGCGAACAACATTCTCACTCAATGGACGGGCCGGCCCTGGAGAGAGATAAGAGAGGAAAAGTAGTAAGGAGCTGCATAATGAATGCACTTATAGGTCAGCAGGAGAAGTTTGAACTGGATGCAGAAACAGATAGGAAGCCAATGAAGAGACTTGAGAAGAGGGGTAATATGAGCATGATAAGACTGGCGGAAGATTAGCTATGTAGCAGTGTTGAACAGATTGAAGGGGAGAGAGATGACTCAGAGGGAGACCAGCAAGGAACAGGTTACAATAGTCTAGGTGGGAGGTGACTAAGGAGAGATTAAGGGCTATGTTTACTAAATCGCGTTAGTGCAGTTCGCGGTAGGAGCCGCGGTAGTGAAAGAAACCCCAAATAAGGACATGGGCGGTACATCGTTACCACTACCGCGCGTTAGCAAAATTAACGAGCGCTACCGGGCGCCGTGCCACGTTACTACTGCGCGTTAATCATAAGAAGACGTATAGACACAAAGCACTGAAACAGAGCTGTAGCACAATGGTTACGGTACTGACCGCTGGTACAGGCAGCATGGGTTCGAGCCCCCAGTGTGCCTAACACAGAAGGCTGTCTCAGGCATCACCCTGTACATTACAGAAGGAAAGAGGAGGCATGCTTTTCGTTACGCTGAGTATTGGTGTCAGAAGAACACCCTCGGAATGTGCCTAGCCACGTACGTTGGTACGTGCGTAGCGACGCGGGGAACATTCGTGCGTGGGTACGTGCTTGTTTACGTTCGTGGGTACGTGTGCTTTTACCAGTGTGGGCATCTTATATTACAGACTTTGTAGGGTGTCCTGCACCTATGCATTATGCTAACAGATGTACATGTGATGGCCAATGGTTTATCAGAGCCTGTGAGCAGGTGCTGGTGTTTCACAGGGTTGGATTGGGCCAGTCACACCCATGATGCACTGCACATGCAAAGCAGCTGTCCACAGATACACACCATGGGGAATGCACCCCCACAGCACCTCGGCCTGGTAGGGGGTACCGACTGTGTGTTGTACTGGCACAGAGCAGCTACACACCGTCACATTGTGCGGGTACTGTGCTCACCCTGAGGGTGCAGTGAGGCGCCCAGCACTAGGTCCACAGCACCGGCAATGGCGCAGGTCCAAAGCAGTGTTACTGTGTGAGATAGGTAGTGTCTGCAGGAACACCTTGGACATCTCTGTCTGTTTCAGTCAGGTACAGCCCCCATGCACCACCACCACACCCCTCCCCCAGGGCTGAGGGAGGCAAACAGGGTCTCCTATCAAAGGATCCACAGTCTACCGTGCTGCAACGGTGGCAGTAGAGGGGAACATGAACCCTAGTTCTGCTGGGGAACAGACACCCCACAGGGCAGGCAATGCAGCTCTGTACACAGCCATAACACAATAGCAGACAGACATTAGGCCTGGATATGGTATGCTCCACCCCACCACTATCCGATATTCCCCTGGTGCAAGCCATCAGCCACTGCACCCTGCAAGCCACTCCATCACAACACCTACCAGCTGCAAACAGTCTGCTAGTTCCCAGTGGAGATGCCTGCACCCAGAACTGGGATGTCAGCATACACAGCAAGCAGATACATCAGTGACTGGGCCCCAGACGGAAACCCATATGTATCACATGAGAGAAATACTAGATAGCACAATGGGAGTGCCTAGCCATGCTGTGGTCACTGCACAGTCAGGGTGAGAGTGATCTCTCAGCAGGATATACTGAGGTCACCCTGTCTGTGTAGTTGGTGGCCGGGCACTACAATGTGCCTGTCACTGCCCTATGCCCTGTGCAGATGCACCCTGGCCAGGCCACCCTGTCCGGCCTATACCCATGGTACCTTGCTCCTCATTATGCACATTGGCAGCCCAATACTGGCAACAGTGCTGGCAGTGTGGGCTGTTGAAGGTGTTTGCAGCCACCACACACTGGATAGACAGACAGCCACCCCCACACCTATGCCAGCATTGTGCTACTATAGAGGTGGTCAGCAGCCATACCCACCACACCAGTCCTGGGCATAGTACAGGCATGGATATGGTACACGAGACTGTTGGGGGTCACTCCCCAGGGTGGTGAACACTGTCAGAGACCAGACCTGCAGCACACACCGCAGACATCAGAATGATTGTTATGGTGGAGCTCAATGAGCAAAATGTGCTTAACGTAGGAATTGATATCTGCCAGTTATCAGAGGAAACGTTTGATAGCTGTGTACCATATACCCAGATGTAGGGTGGCATTGCTAAGGTATGCAACTGCTAGTATTGGGAGATACAGGCAGGGCCCAATGTCTTGCCTCTCCAGCTGGCATTGGCCAATGGGGCCTGTGGGTGGGTGTGTGGCCCTGTTGGCTGCTGCTTTACGGCAGAGTTCCCCAATTCCAGTCCTGGTGTTCCACACACTGTTCGGGTTTTCATGCTGTCTCTCATAAATATGCATGAGCTACATCTGCATACCATGGGGGTGGTGAATAGCTATGCAGCACAGGCATCTTTATTAGAGGCAGCATGACACCGGAATGTTGTGGGGCCCTCCAGGACTGCATTTGCGGGACTCTGCTATAGGTAATGTGCCTGTTTCTGGTGTCTGTGTTTGGTGTGGTAAAATATAGGCCATGCGTATGTTCTCTGCACTACAGGAGTGTCTTTACTATCACTGTTTAGTGGTGGGTAAAACTATGGGGACTGGGTTGGCAGGAGCCCCAACTGGGATTTGAACCTGTGACCCTCTGGTCTTACAGGCACTGGCTGTGTCTGTTGCACCACACTGTGGCCACAGAGACAGTGCAGTCCCTGGAGTTAGTTAAACCGGCCTGACGAGTCAGAAACCCTGCTCTGCAACAGGTTTACTGTGGCATCATTTACCTTGTATGCAGACAAAGGTGCACATAAACCGCAGAAATGACCTCACAAAAGGGGCACACACCCATCACCAAGCTGGGCAACAATGCTATCATTGGGAAACATTACACCACACACCCAGGACAGATGTACTATGCCCAGGACTGGTGTGGTGGGTATGGCTGCTGACCACCTCTATAGTAGCACAATGCTGGCATAGGTGTGGGGGTGGCTGTCTGTCTATCCAGTGTGTGGTGGCTGCAAACACCTTCAACAGCCCACACTGCCAGCACTGTTGCCAGTATTGGGCTGCCAATGTGCATAATGAGGAGCAAGGTACCATGGGTATAGGCCGGACAGGGTGGCCTGGCCAGGGTGCATCTGCACAGGGCATAGGGCAGTGACAGGCACATTGTAGTGCCCGGCCACCAACTACACAGACAGGGTGACCCCAGTATATCCTGCTGAGAGATCACTCTCACCCTGACTGTGCAGTGACCACAGCATGGCTAGGCACTCCCATTGTGCTATCTAGTATTTCTCTCATGTGATACATATGGGTTTCCGTTTGGGGCCCAGTCACTGATGTATCTGCTTGCTGTGTATGCTGACATCCCAGTTCTGGGTGCAGGCATCTCCACTGGGCACTAGCAGACTGTTTGCAGCTGTTAGGTGTTGTGATGGAGTGGCTTGCAGGGTGCAGTGGCTGATGGCTTGCACCAGGGGAATATCAGATAGTGGTGGGGTGCAGCATACCATATCCAGGCCTAATGTCTGTCTGCTATTGTGTTATGGCTGTGTACAGAGCTGCATTGCCTGCCCTGTGGGGTGTCTGTTCCCCAGCAGGACTAGGGTTCATGTTCCCCTCTACTGCCACCGTTGCAGCACGGTAGACTGTGGATCCTTTGATAGGAGACCCTGTTTGCCTCCCTCAGCCCTGGGGGAGGGGTGTGGTGGTGGTGGTGCATGGGGGCTGTACCTGACTGAAACAGACAGAGATGTCCAAGGTGTTCCTGCAGACACTACCTATCTCACACAGTAACACTGCTTTGGACCTGCGCCATGGCCGGTGCTGTGGACCTAGTGCTGGGCGCCTCACTGCACCCTCAGGGTGAGCACAGTACCCGCACAATGTGACGGTGTGTAGCTGCTCTGTGCCAGTACAACACACATTCGGTACCCCCTACCAGGCCGAGGTGCTGTGGGGGTGCATTCCCCATGGTGTGTATCTGTGGACAGCTGCTTTGCATGTGCAGTGCATCATGGGTGTGACTGGCCCAATCCAACCCTGTGAAACACCAGCACCTGCTCACAGGCTCTGATAAACCATTGGCCATCACATGTACATCTGTTAGCATAATGCATAGGTGCAGGACACCCTACAAAGTCTGTAATATAAGATGCCCACACTGGTAAAAACACACGTACCCACGCACGTAAACAAGCACGTACCCACGCACGAATGTACGCGCGTCGCTACGCACATACCAACGTACGTGGCTAGGCACATTCCGAGGGTGTTCTTCTGACACCAATACTCAGCGTAACGAAAAGCATGCCTCCTCTTTCCTTCTGTAATGTACAGGGTGATGCCTGAGACAGCCTTCTGTGTTAGGCACACTGGGGGCTTGAACCCATGCTGCCTGTAACAGCGGTCAGTACCGTAACCATTGTGCTACAGCTCTGTTGCAGTGCTTTGTGTCTATACGTCTTCTTATGATTAACGCGCAGTAACGTGGCACGGCGCCCGGTAGCGCTCGTTACTTTTGCTAACGCGCGGTAGTGGTAACGTTGTACCGCCCATGTCCTTATTTGGGGTTTCTTTCACTACCGCGGCTCCTACCGCGAACTGCACTAACGCGATTTAGTAAACATAGCCCTTAGTAGTGTATTCAGAAAGGAATGGGTGAATTTTGTTGATGTTGTAGAAAATGAAATGGCAGATTTTAGCTATCAGTTGGATGTGTGTAGAGAAGGAGAGAAAGGAGAGAAAGGAGTTAAAGACAATTTAAGCACTTGGCTATCCTCCTCCATACTTTTGTTTTGGAGCTGTACCTGTCAGTTTATTTTTTGAAGTGTAAAGGCTATTTAAACTTGCTTTGATTAAAAAAAAATAGAGGGGCTAACTTGAACAGAACAGCAAGGCCAATCCACAAAGAGTGGGTGGATACAAGTCTAGACACCTTAAAACTGAAACAAGACTCAAGTAATGTGGTTGTGGGGGGGGGGAGTGTTTGTGTCAAGGACATTCTTCTTTGTATTGCCTCTGTGTTAGAAGTGGCGATTAAATAATTAGCACTCTTGGCAGGAGGCACTAGCTTCAAAAGGATTTCTAAATCTTGATACGGGAGGCAAGTACCTCTGTTGTCTATGCATAAATCCGGGCCTGTTTCCATGTAAATGGTGTATCTATCTCTGTCTGTGTCTCTGGTACCACATTCTCGCTGGGATGCTTGTGTCTCTTTGCTCTGCTCCGTTGTCACCTAAGGACGCCCATCAGGCATGAATTTTTGTTTCAAAGTGATGCAAACTGCCTAGAAAGCAGGCCCCAAAAAAAACCAAATATATGCTAGTACTTGGCCATCGTCACAGCGCTGAACATCCCCGAAAACTGTGTAAGGATAGGCCATGCCCATACCCTGTCCCATACACCCCTGCAGATATCTGGCAGTCAATGGCAATATTCATCTGTCGGCACCTTCCTGAATATCCAAGAGAGCCAGTTTTTCTGCACTTAATGATGCATTGTAGCTGGTTTACCACCACCTAAAGGTATGAAAATTGACTCCTTAAGTTTTTTTAAATAAAAAAAATGTTAGAAAATAAACATGGCAAAAGGTTCCTGGGCAGGGATGGGCCCCAGAAGGAGATGTTAATAGCTTTCCTAATACTGTGACAACTGCACCAGAGTTTGTGGTTTCTTATTTATTTATTTTAAGTAGGATGATGGTACAAGGACCAGAAGGAGCCTAAAGTCAACCATGGGAAGCCTTGCCACTACAACAATGGCTCCTGTGGTGCACCAGAACTAGATTTTGTTTCTTGAAGGATAGTGGCTGCAGGGCCTGGAGTAAAACCCTAATTAGAGAAGAGGAGGAACAGCGGCTGGTGGGAACACTCTGAAGGAGGAACCGGAGGAGGACAGATGCAGTAAACATATCAAAGTAGGAGCATCAGTACTGGGCAGATGTAAAGAGGCTGGCTTTAAGCCACACACACCTCTTTAAAGCCTGCTGCTGGCCCCATCCCAGCTTCTCCCTGAGACTTGGTTCTGTTCTGACCTGACCTCTTGGCCTGCCTTTGAGCAGAACTGGCTGCTCAGGTCCTGCCCTGGCTTGACTAAGGATGCCCCTGAACCACGCAGCCAGCAGTTATGCTTTACCATCTGCCACATAGCAGGATGGCTTTAGGGTCTAGAGCTGAGAACATTAGTCTTTCCTTAAAGCTAAGTCCTCTGCTGCATGCTACAGTTACATCCTTATTTCCTAAACAGTCTAGTTTTTCAAAGTTTTCCAAATCTCAAAAGCTAAATATGGGAATCAAAGGGGACAAATGACATTAGCAAGTGGTTTCCTAGTAGTGCCTTTCAACAATTCAAATCTATTAGATAGTCTTACTTGATGATGGAACTGCTCAACACGTGATCAAGGGTACCCTCTTTCTAAACATCCGTTGGCTAGAGTGGTGCTCATATTCCTTACTTATTGTGCATAGTCAACTTAAAAACTGGCTAGTTGGAAGATTCTGCTTTAAGACCTGCATATGATGGCTCTGAAAGTGTAAGGTTTATTCTGGCCTGTGGGTTTCCAGTAAGTCATAAAACCAGAAACAGTGTAGAGTACCTGATCAAAAGCTCTAGAAAAAGAATCTCTGGGGGACTGTGGTTCATCTGAAACTTGATATTTATACCTTCACTGTTAAACCAAAGAATACAAGGCCCTTTTACTAAAGATTTTAATATGCATTAATGAAGTTAATAAGTGTTAAATGCACACAGCCCTTTTATTTCTATGGGCACAAAGGCACTTAAAGCACTTTAATTTCATTAATGCACATTACACTTAACCTTTAATAAGAGGGTCCTTAAACTTACTTAAATCATCAGCACCTCCTTCCAATATCATAAGGACATCATCAATATAATATTTTCACAGTTTTATATTGTTGGCAAAAGAATGATCAGCTAAGTGGAGCTTTTTAAACATAGCTAGAGACTTAGCACATCACAGGCCAATTAAGGCACCAATGAATCTGAAAACATTCTCTGTTAATGCAATTTCTGAAAGTTGTCCAATGAAATCTGAAGGAATTCTCATCTATGGCTACTAGAAAGGATGTTCCTATAACCAAAATAGCTTCTTTTTGTGGTATATTTGTATAAAGTGATTCTATGGGAAATATTTACTAAAGGTTAACGTGCGATAAGTGCTGCCACTATCCATTCATTTCTGTGGGCCATTGCAGCACTTAATACATTAACTTTAGTTACGTGCATTAACCTTTAGTAAATATGCCCCTATGTCTAGCATCACTAGAATGATACATCTATTGCTAACTTGTAGGTCACCCAGAATATGAATGATTTGGGAGGAGTCTTTAATGTAAGATGCCAGAATAATTGGAATAAAAGATCTATAAAAGCTGACAAGGGTTCCAAAACTGAGCCAATGGCTCATTCAATCGGTAAACATGGTGGGTTGTAATTTTTGTATTGTTATTTTTGCTATTGTTAAGTGCCATTGAGTCAGTGTTGACTCATGGCTATCCTCTGAATAGTTGTCATAAACCATGTTCGGTCTTCATTGCTGATAGAGTCACACCCATAGCTACAGTTATTGTATCGATCCATCTCATTGCTCATCTTCCTCTTTTGCACTGACCTTCTACCTTGCCAAGCATGATGTCTTTCTCTAACAATCTCTCTCTTTGCATGATGTATCCAAAGTATGAAAGTCAAAGTCTTGTCATCTGAACTTCTAAAGAAAGCTTAGGTTTGATCACCTTTAGTATTAACTGGTTTGTTCTTCAGGCAGTCAATGGTATACACAGTATTCTTCGACAGTACCATAATTCAAAGGCATCTATTTTCTTCCTGTCTATCTTTTTCACTTTTGCATGCATATGACATTATTGAATATACCATGGCTTGTTTAAGTCAAATCTTTGTATGGAAGAAGACATCTCTGCTCTTGAGAATCTTGTCTAGGTCCTTTACAGCTACTCTGCCAAGCACAATGTATTGTTGGATTTCTTGACTGCATGTTAAAGCAGGTTAAAGTTGTCCACATATTTCAATTTCTTCTCCATCAACGATGAACTTATTTATTTTACAGTTCTCAGGATCTTTGTCTTTCTAATGTTAAGGTGCAGGCCCATTGTAAGACTATGTTCCAATGTCGACTCTCCCCTATTATCTAGTTTAAAAGCTGCTCTATCTCCTTTTTAAAGGTTAATGCCAGCAGCATTGTTCCATCACGGTTAAGGTGAAGCCCATCCCTTCGGAAGAGCCCCTCCTTTCTCCAGAATGTTCCCCAGTTCATAACAAATCCAAAACCCTCATCCTTGCTCCATTGTCTCATCCACGCATTGAGACTCTAGAGCTCTGCCTGCCTTTAGGGTCCTGCGTGTGGAACAGGAAGCATTTCGGAGAACGCTACCCTGGAAGTTCTGGATTTCAACTTCATACCTAAAAGCCTAAATTTAGCCTCCAGAACTTCCCTACCACATTTTCCTATATCTATTGGTACCGATATGTACCAAGACAGCAGACTCCTCCCCAGCACTATCTAAGACCTCGTCTAGGTGGCACATGAAGTCCGCTACCTTCACACCAGGCAGGCAAGTTACCAGGCGATCCTCACGTCCACCAGCCACCCAGCTATCTACATGCCTAATGATCGAATCACCAACTATAAGGCTGTCCTAACCCTTCCCTCATGGGCACATGGCTCTGGAGAAACATCCTCGGTATGAGAGGGTTTTACATCACCTGGAGGACAGGTCCTCATTCCTGGATCACTTCCTGCCACACCAGGGTGATGCTCTCCTGTCACGTGACCTCTCTCCTCCATGGCAACAGGGATGCTGCCAGACTGGAGGTGGGACTTCAGGACTATATCCCTGTAGGTCTTGTCTATGTATCTCTTTGTCATCCTTATGTCTTCCAAGTCTTCTACTCTTGCCTCCAGAGATCGGACTCGTTCCCTGAGAGCAAAGACCTCCTTGCACCCTGTGCACACGTAAGACCCCTCACCAACTGGGACACTTAATGCAAAAGAATGGAAAGCCCCCATCTAGCTGCTGGACTGCTGTCTGCATCTTAGTTTTAAGGCTGTGTTTAGATATTTAAGTTCTTTACTTACTAAAGGTTGCTGGGGATACTTATACTAATAAAACTATACCTAATACGTTTAATGTACTTTGTTCACCTGAAGTTTAATTAATCTCATGTCCTTAATGTATGCTGATGAGAATAAACAGCTGCACCTAAGAGTGAATGTGGCACCTCCTTTCCTTTAAGAGGTTTAAGCACCTATAAAGCTACCATTATCCCAGGGGTGGGAGGGTGTCAGGGAGGGAGGGAAGGAAATAAGACTTATTAAAAACTGGCTGCTACACAGTACCCTGTCCTGTGCTTCTAAGGTAATCTGTGACCAATCTCCAGGGGGAGTCCCACAGCCCTTGCTTGGATAGAGGGAGTCTTGGGTTATAAATTTAACCCTTGATCTTGAGAAGCAAATGTTTCAGATCATCTTCATTTTCAGCCAGTACTGTGGTATCATCACTATAGTCCTGCTTCCCTGATGATTTATTCTGCATACAAATTAAACAGGTAGGGGAAAAGTATGCAGCCTGGTCATATACCTTTGCTGATTTTAAACCATTCCTTGTTCCGTTTGAACTGTTGCTTCTTGATCAATATAAACATTATGCAAGAGAACTATCAGGTGTTCTGGAATACCCATGTTTCCAAATGTGGCCCAGAGTTTCTCATGGTTTACACAATCAAAAGCCTTGCTGTAGTTAATAAAACACATATAGATATCCTTTTGGTATTATTTTGTCTTTTCAAGAATCCATCTTACTCCACAATGATGTCTCTCATTCCTTGCCCTTTCCTGAACCCTACTTGCACTTCAAGCAGTTCTCGTTGTAGGTATGGTTGCAGTCTGTTGAATGATCTTGAGTAGACTCTTGCTGGCATGTGGGATCAGAGCGATTGTGTGATAATTTCCACAGTCAGTCAGATCACTGTTCTTCAGTATTGGTATAGACACAGATCTTTTCCAGTCAGTTGGCCATGATGTCTTCCAAATTTCCTGACAGAGCCTTGTAAGTATGGTGACAGCCGCATTCGATTGCTGTAATACTTCATTGGGAATGACATCAATACCTGGTGCTTTGTTCTTTGATGATGCTTTCAATGCTGCTTCGACTTCTTCTTTCATTACCAACGGTTACTGACCATAAGGTAGAGGTTGAAATGGCTGTTGGTCCAATTGATCTTTATGGTATAATGACGTCACATATTCTTTCCACCTTTTCTTGATCTTCTCATCATCATTCAACATGGATCCTTGAGCACCATGTAGCATTCGAATTTGAGGAGGGAATTTTCTCTTTAACTCTCATAGCTTTAGAAAAGCCAATCTTGTTCTTCCTCTAATAGTTTCTGAGTCTATTTCCTTGCATTTGTCATTATAGTACTTCTCCTTGTCTCACCTTGCTACATGTTGAAAATCTCTGTTGAGTTCTCTGATTGCCTCTCTTTCTCCTCTGGCTTTTGCTTCTCTGTGTTTCTGGGAACTTTTCAGAGTTTCTTCAATTGTCCATTTTGTCCATTTTTGTTTTTTCACCTTTTGTATAGACTTCTCACTTCCTTGATGTCATCCCATAACATTTTGGTGCTCTGTCATTTGTATCCAAAGCAGCAAATTGATTTTGCAGGCAGTCTTTAAATTCCAGTGGTACTGTATATTCTCAAAGTCATATTTTGCTACATTCATGAGTGGCTTAATCTTTTTCAGCTTTAGCTTAAGTTTGCATAATAATAGTTGGCGATATGTATCAGTCACCTCCAGGTTTTGTCTTTGCTAATGTTATAGAGCTTTTCTATCATTGACTTCCACAGATGTAGTCATCAACTTGATTTTTGTACAGTCCATTGGGTGAGGTCCATGTGTACAGGGAAGAAGATGTTTGAGATGAATAGATCATTGGTCTTGCAATATTTTATCAGTCTTTCTCCAGCTTCATTTCTGTTACCAAGTCCATATTTTCCAACCACTTTGCCTTCTTCTTTGTTGCTTTTACATTCCAGTCACCCATGCACATTCTGTCAATTTCAGCTTGTACTTGTTCATAGAACTGATCAACTTCTTCCTCTTTCTGCGGCTGTTGTTAGGACATATACCTGAATAATAGTTGTGTTAATGGGCATTCTTCTCAGACGAACAGAAATTAAGCATTCACTGCATTGCATTTCATTACAGTTCTTGCAAGTTTCTTATAAATGCAACACCGTTTCTTCTTTGTCCTTCTTTTACAGCGTAGAATACCATGTAATCATCAGATGCAAACTACCCAATGCCAGTCCATTTCAGTTCACTGACATCCAACAGATCGGGTTGTACACATTCCATTTCATTCTTGACCACCTCCAACTTCCCTTGGTTCATGCTTCATACACTTCATGACCCAATATTTAAGAAATCTTTGCAGCTTCTGACTCTCATTTTATGTGCAGCTCCATCAGCATTCAAGATGTCCTGAGGGTTTTGATCCAACCACATCATAAAGACAATGGCAAAAGCCAGAAGAACACTTGGGTGCATAGGGAATGGAATGGCCAGCAGGAAGGAAGAGGTGATTGTATAAGTCTTTAGTAAGACTTCATTTGGAGTATTGTATGCAATTTTGGAGACCACACCTTCAAAAGGATATAAACAAGATGAAGTCTGTGCAGATGGTGGTTAACAAAATGGTCAGTGGACTTTGTCATTAGGTATATGGGGACAGAATTAAAGATCTCAATATGTATAGTTTGGAGGAAAGATGGAAGAGAGGAGATATGATAGAGATGTTTAAATACCTCCAAGGCATTAATGCACAGGAGGAGAGCCTCTTTCGATTGAAAGAAAGCTCTGCAATGAGGGGATATAGGATGAAGGTGAAGGGGGATAAACTCATGAGTAATATGCAAAAATATTTCTTTACGGAAAGAGTGGTAGATGAATGGAATAGTCTCCCTGTCGAGGTAGAACAAACTAGGACAGTAAATGAATTCAAGAAAGCATGGGACCAACACAGAAGATCTTTAAAGGAAAAAAAGGGACTATAGTAGTTAGTATTGAAGGGCAGACTGGATAGGCCATATGGTCTTTTTCTGCCATCATGTTTCTATGTTTAAATGCTGGCTTTACTCTGAAAAGACTTCAGCTCATCCCCGGTAGCCAGTTGAGTGCCTTCTGACCTAGGGGTCTCATCTTCCAGCACTAGAGTGCAATTTGTTTTGTTGTGACTATCCATTGGGTTTTCGTGACAAGATACAGAAGTAGATTGCCAGGCCTTTATTTGCTGCAGGTAATGCTAGTGTTGTTGCCATTGCTACAGAAAGATGATCCTCCGCCGGCAACACCATCCCATTTTGCTGCTGCCAAGATGGTTGGTTTGTCTTAGTCTGGCACCTCAGCTGAGACCTTTTCCTCTTGGGACACAAGGTCAGTAGTTAAGCTACTGATAGCATATCTCTCAATATCACTAATGCACACAAGCCCTCACAGCACACCAAGCTGCAAACCAAGTGAGGGTGTGATTTTTGCATTTTGAGCAAAATGCAAATAGTAGGTATCATGGATGCTTCACTTTGAGAAAGTCATATTCTTTAGGTCTTAGAAAACCTGCAGTCTTGGCAATTTCTAATAATGGATTATTTGTCTTCTATAAGGCTGCAATGGGATGTGTATTCAAAGGGCCATAGACATTCCTATCTTGAAGCTGGTGACGTGTAATCTTCTTTACTAAGTATGCCAACTGCCCCATCTTTATTAGCAAATTTTATTATGTTGTTCTTGATTTTCAAGTTTTAAAGGCAATATTTTTTTCCTTTATGAGATTATAATAAACCCTATGCTTTTCTGTTATAAAACTTTAATACCATTCATTATCCTTTTTGTGTAAAAGTTGAGATGAAATGATCTGGGGAACCTGGAAGGGTCCACCTTGAACTATTTTTAACAGAAAAATGCAAAATTTGCAGATTCCTTGTTTTGGTTTGAAAGACATTATATTTTGTGGTGGGAATGAAAAATAAGTCCTTTTTGACAATGCTTTTTTCTGTCTATCTGATTGACTTTCAAGGAGACTATAGACCCCATTGCTTCCTATACCTTCCACTTTGTCAGACGGCTGCCTAGGGTGAGAACTTACACAATCTTGACGATGCATATATTCATATGATTCTTGCAAGGTATTGTGGGTAATGTAGTTCATTCACTCCCAAACACAGCTGAAGACAATAATTGAGTTGTGAAACCAGTGGTAAGGCCAATAAAATACTTCTTTTATTGATGGGGTTTAATTCACCCAGCACAAATATGCTTGGTAGCAATATAAATGAGGTTACTTGCTTGCAGTGTTTAAATGGATAACATAAAGTCACAAAGCAAATCAGAAAACAACTTTCAGCTTGTCAGGCAATTAGCTAATGTTTTCTTAGCAAATAATTACCAAATAAAAAGGCACAAAGAAATGAATAAACTTTGCTTGTTAGGTTAACTTCTGCTTATTTTCCACGCAGATCCCAGCAGTGATTCTCCCTTGCTCACACACAATCAGGTGCAGCTTTAATTACTATCAATTGACCAGCTGAAACCCTTTAGCTGGCTGGCTGCTACTGTGTGAACCCAAATCCTGCTTTAAGAGCTGTTTGCAGTGGAAATAAAGAACAAAGTTAGGTTTCTTTGTGATGGCTGAGGTGTTTGCTCACAGAAAGCTAGCAATAGCATTTAGATAGAGAACAGTCCATGTAATGAATAGTTTCATCTGCTGTATCTCCCCCTTCATCAATCAGCATAGGGTCACTATCATACATTGGCACAGATGAGTCTTTCATTAAGGCACTATCATGAGAATGCTTATTCCCTTGCTGCCATTCACTATTATAGATAGGGTCTGTATCAGTGTTCATACCTGAGCCTCTCCTGCTATCATAATTCCTCTCTGTATAACCTGGCCAGTATGTAATCCAGTTCTGATGTCCAGCCTTCCAATCTTGATCCCTGGACACTGGATCTTCCCTCACATACCTTCTGGCATAGGTCTGAAAGTCCTTTCCACGTGCAGTCTTCTCTCTTCCAGGTAGCCACTGGTGATTCCTATCTCTGCCATTCCATTCCTCTGGCTGACTTCAGTCCAATGGACTCTGCTGGCACTTGGAATACCTCCCAGTATGGGTACTGCCTTGGACTCTCCCAGACCATCCAATGAGCTTTCTTCTCTTCCTTCCAGAGAGTTTCCTTCTCTCTCTATCCGCTTGGCTTGGCTTCTGCTTCTCCAGGTGATACTGGTGCTTGAGCTTGAAGCTGTTTCTGTCTCCTTTCCTGAAGCTGTTTCTGTAGCTGTTATCTGTAGAATAAGCTCTATTCTTATTCTGTCCTAATGTGTGCTCCTCCCTAACACAGCGCAGCTGTGTTGAATCAGGCCCTGCCCTTTGAGATGAGTGCTTAGGGATTACCTCATAGCTCTCTTGATTGCACACACATTTTCTCACTTCAGCCCCTCTCATGGCTGCTGGAAACCTGGTGCATTCTGGGACTGGTAGTCTTTTATGTGAAAACTCTGTTTCCTTACTTCTACCAGAACTGACAGGTTGCTTGTTCAGAGTCACATCATCTTTTCTATAGCTCCTACCTGAGCTATGATAAGCTTCCTTATCACATCTTCCTCTCATAGGAAGACTTGAGTTGATCTCTCTCCCCCTTTATCTTGGTTTTTTGTTGGTATTATATTGATGTTACTCCCCTTTCATACCTCTCTTTTTTGTTGATATTGGTTGGATTCATCCATTGGTATAGAAACTCTTTTTGATAATCTCTTTACATTTTTCATAATTTATCTTAATCTAATCTAATCTCATCAATATTTTTATTGTAATCATTAATAAGAACATTACAGCATGGATCATGTTCTTTAAGATAACTCATCATTCTCATCTAATTCCATTTTTAAAATGCCCACTGATTTCTAGAAACTATCAATTAATGGGATCACCAGATCTAAAGAATATTTATTCAAAACAGTGCTCCAATTTTTAACAAAGTCTGGATCTTCTATAAACATCTTTGGTTTTTTGCAGATGCAATGTCCTGTAGAATCCTTTTTATTCAACAATATTTTGAGTAATGTAACATAAGGCAGCTTTGAACTTATAAGTTGTTTACTTAATCATACTTAGGGGTATGTTTACTAAACCGCGCAAATGTGCGGGGCGCACTTGAGCGTGCGCTAAGGTACCTTAGCGCACACTAATAGTGCATTTCTGGTGCCCCGCATGCGTGCACGCCGCCCACACAAGTGCGCTCCGCCCGCACAAGAGCGGGGCGCGCTGATGTGCGATAGAGGCGTGGAAAGGCATTTCGAGGGCGGAGGAAGGCTCCCGAGGGGCGGGGGGATGGGGTCAATGGGTGGAGAGTGGGAGGGGAGAGGCTCCCCGCACAGGAGCGGGGCTGAATTTCGGCAAAAAAAATACCGCGAGTGAAACCCTCGCGTTAGAGCCGATTTAAAGGGAAGAGAAACCATTTCCGTCAGCAATGTACAGCAAAACCGGGGAAACCTGAAAAACGTGAGCAGTGTGATACATGTGCACAGAACAAAATAGCAAATATAAATTGAAAATGACCACAACAAATTCCAAATAAATTATAATCCAGCTGGGCAACAGTGATATTAATGGGCAACCATAAAAAACACTCCCAGGAAAGCTCCAAAAAAAAGAAATGATTTTTGGAAGGGTCTACACTCCGCAGACTCTTTCAAAAATCACTGCATTTTATTGGAGCTTTCCTGGGAGTGTTTTTTATGTTGCCCATTGATATCACTGTTGCCCAGCTTGGTTTTGGCTTTTTCCCCCTTTTTTGGAGGTCATTTTTGAGGTTTATTTGCACCTTTGTCCCCATACAAGGTAAACGAGCCCACAGTAAAATTGTGCAGAGCAGGGTGTCTGACTCGTGTGGCCAGGTTTCCTATCTCCAGAGACTGCCTTATCTCTGTGGCCACAGTGTGGTGCAGCAGACACAGCCAGTGACTGTAGAACCAGAAAGCCACAGGTTCAAATCCCAGCTGGGGCTCCTGCCAACCCAGTCCCCATAGCTTTACCCACCACTAAACAGTGATAGTACAGACACTCCTTTATTGCAGAGAACATAAGCATGGTTCCAACACCTATATTTTACCCTACACCGCACACAAACCATAACAATGGGCATTACCTACAGCCGAGTCCCCCAAATTCAGTTCTGGAGTGCCACAACTCAATCAGGTCATATGCTTTTTCCCAGATAGGGACATGTCTGCATGTTGGCAGAAGGGTACAGGTGGTGGAGGGGGCAGTGGCTGCAAACCACAGCAGACAGTGGCCTAGGCCTGTGCAGGCTGGCACCGTCCACCGCAACAGGCAGGCTCTGTCGGATGTACAGTCATGGACTCCCCAGGGAACACAACATAACTGTGGCAACACAGTGGTGCAGTGCACACAGACAGTGTGTGCAGGAACAGAAGGTCACAGGTTCAAAGCCCAGCTGGGGCTACTGCCAATCCAGTCCACATATTTTTCTACAACTAAACCATGATAGTAAGGACAAACCTTTATTGCTGAGAACATACGCATGGTTCATACGCCTATATTTTACCACACCAAACACAGACACCATAAACAGCCGCAATACCTAGAGCAGAGTCTCCCAAATGCAGTCCTGGAGGGCCCCACACCATTCAGGATCCATGCTGCCTCTAATAAAGATGCCTGTGCTGCATATCTATGCACCACCCCCATGGTATGCTGATGTAGCTCATGCATATTTATGAGGGACAGCATGAAAACCCGAACAGTGGTTGGAACACCAGGACTGGAGTTGGGACACTCTGCCGTAAAGCAGCAGCCAACAGGGCCAGACACACCCCCACACACACCCACAGGCCCCATTGGCCAATGCCTCCTGGAGAGGCAGGACATTGGGCCCTGCCTGTATCCCCCAATACTAGCAGTTGCATACCTTAGCAATGCCACCCTACACTGGGTATATGGTACACAGCTATCAAACGTTGCCCATGATAACTGGCAGATATCGATTCCTACGTTAAGCACATTTTGCTCATTGATCTCCACCATAACAATCATTGTGATGTCTGCGGTGTGCGGTGCAGGTCTGGTCTCTGACAGTGTTTACCACCCTGGGGAGTGACCCCCAACAGTATTGCGTACCATATCCATGCCTGTACTGTGCCCAGGACTGGTGTGGTGGGTATGGCTGCTGGACTCCTCTATAGTAGCACAATTCTGGCATAGGTGTGGGGTGGCTGTATGTCTATATAGTGTGTGGTGGCTGCAAACACCTTCCACAGCCCACACTGCCAGCAATGTTGCCAGTATTGGGCTGCCAATGTGCATAATGAGGAGCAAGGTACCATGGGTATAGGCCGGACAGGGTGGCCTGGCCAGGGTGCATCTGCACAGGGCATAGGGCACTGACTGGGACGTTTTAGTGCCCAGCCACCACCTACACAGACAGGGTGACCTCAGCATGTCCTGCTGAGAGATCACTCTCACCCTGACTGTGCAGTGACCACAGCATGGCTAGGCACCCCCATAGTGCTATATAGCATTTCTCTCATGTGATAGATATGGGTTTCTTTTTGGGGCCCAGTCACTGCTTTATCTGCTTGCTGTGTATGCATCTCCACTAGGAACATGCACTATGGACTAACTAGCACACTGTTTGCAGCTGGTTTGTGTCTTGATGGAGTGGCTTGCAGGGTGCAGTGGCTAATGACTTGCTGCAGGACATTATCAGATAGTGGTGGGGTGCAACTTACCATATCCAGGCCTAATGTCTGTCTGCTATTGTGTTATGGATGTGTATAGAGCTGTAGTGACTGCCCTGTGGGGTGTCTATTCCTCAGCAGGACTGGGGTTGATGGTCACCTCTACTGCCACCTTTGCAGGGAGGTAGAATGTGGATCTATTGATGGGAGGCCCTATTTGCTGCCCTTGGCCCTGGGGGTCCATGGGGGCTACACCTGACTGAAACAGACAGAGACATCCAAAGGGTTTGTGCAGAAACTACCTATCTCACACATTAACACTGCTTTGGACCTCTGGCATGGCCTCATTCAGCCATGGAAGGTGTTGTGGACCTGGTCCTGGGTGCCTCATTGCACCCTCAGGGTGAGCACAGTACCCGCACAATGTGACGGTGTGTAGCTACTCTGTGCCAGTAAAACACACGGTCAGTACCCCCTACCAGGCCGAGGTGCTGTGTGGGTGCACATGGTCACTTCCCCCTACCAGGCCGAGGTGCTGTGGGGGTGCATTGCCCATCTTGTGTTTATCTGTGGACAGCTGATTTGCATGTGCAGTGCATCATGGGTATGGGTGGGCTAACCCTATCCTGGTGACCACAGCAGACTGTCTGTGTGGTGACGTGCAGGCTCTCTGTAGCCAGCCAGGGGCTCGCTAGCAACTATAGAGCTGTAGCCCAATGGTTACTTCACTGCCTGTGAAACCAGAGGTCATGGGTTCAAACCCACAGTGGGGTTATTTGATAGGGTTGTCCAATGCATTATCTTTTTTTAATGTACATATTTTGATGCCAGCAAAAACACCCTCAGCGTACTGTACCCATAAGGTGCCTCTGAGGGTGCTTTATAGGGCGCCCTATAGGGCACCTTATGGTTCCCGTCCATATAAGGTGCACTATACATTATCCTGTGGTGCAACTTATAGGGTGCCCTATAGGGGACATTTTAGGGTGCTGTGGCGGACAGTGCAATTTATATGGTGCCCTATGGAGTGCCTTTTAGGGTGCCTTATACGGCACCTTCAATTACGGCACGTGAGGGCGTGTTTGCTGGCAGCAATTAATAACATAAAAATAAAGTGCTGCAGGACAAAATATGTACAATGCAAAGCTGATGCCACAGCCAGCCTTACGTATTAGGCACACTGGGGAGCAAACTCATGACCCCTGTATCAGCAGTCAGTGCCTTAACCATTGTGCTCCACTGCTGCTTCTCCTTGCCTGTCAGCGCACCTACTTATGCTTTTCATTCCTTAAACTGCACAGTGCTGCCATAAAAAACAGTACACTGACCTTGCGGTACCTCATACCGCACCCTCTAAAGCGCCCTATAAGCAACATTCTAGGGTGCCTTGGCTGACAGTGCACTTTAAAATGTGCCTTATAAGGCGCCTTATGTTAACACGCTTTGAGAGTGCGTTTGCTAGTAGTGATAATTAAAATATGAATAAAATGCCTCCTAAAGCAATCTTCCCCATAATATGTCATACCTCAGCCAGCCTTATTCATTGGGCACTTTGGGGGATTGAACCCCTGATCTCTGCACCATTGGTCAGTGTCTTAACCATTGTGCTGTGGTTCTGTTCCTGTGATTGTACTTCAGCGCACCACCTTATGCTGCCCAATATTAAAAAGCCTCCTAAAACATCAGCGTGCCACCTTATGCCGCCCATCATTTAAATGCCTCCTAAAATAATGCCTCAGCCAGCTGTCTCCATTGGGTACTGTGGGGGATTGAACCCCTGATCCCTGCACCTTTGGTAAGTGCCTTAACCATTGTGCTGTGGCTCTGCTTTTTTTCCCACACATCAGCGCGCCACTTATACCGCCCAGTATTATAATGCCTCCATAAACATCAGCGCGCCGCCTTATGCCACCCAGTATTAATATGCCGCCAAAAACATTAGTGTGCTGCCTTATGCGCCTCATAAATTGACACCTCAGCAAGCCGTCTTCATTGGGCACTGTGGGGGATTGAATCCCTGATCCCTGCACCATTGGTCAGTATCTTAACCATTGTGCTGTGGTTCTGCTCTTTTTCTTGTACGTCAGCGCGCCACTTATGCCTCTCGCACAGCTATCTCATGCGCTAAGGTGCAGGGCGCACATGGGCGACACGCACCTTAGCGCATATGTAAATTCCGGCTTTTCTTTTTCAGGACGGAACGCCCACTCCTTATATGGCACCCGCACACTACCGGGGCCCGCACTTTACCGGGGTTTTAGTAAACATGCCCCTTAGTCTATCCGGTGACTGAGTTTTTTATTGTTGGATGTGTCATCTGCACATAATCATCATGATAACTTAATACATCATCCCAAACACAAAATGCCATATTGCTTCAATAAAGCAAGAAAAAGGAGAGGTTCAGCTACCGCATGGAAAAGAACAAAGTGGCCCCCATGTGGCAAGGAGCACAAAGGAAAAGGGAAGGAATGATAAATACTCACTAGGCTCCCTTGTTGCTCCGAAGAGCCACCCCCTTGATCTCACCCCTTAGATGGCAGGAGTCTGCCTCTGCTTGATGAGCCAAAAGAAGTATGGCTTTTATTCCTCAGCCTTGCTAGGCAGTGGGGATTAGAATAGTCCTAGCTTAACTCTCTCCACAACCTGTCAGCGGCTAGATCCTTTGGTCCTGCTGGCAACAGGATGGTGTTCCTGTAATTTCCTGAAAGTCTCCCAGGTTTCTCCTATTTCCAAATGTGTTTTTCAGCAGTGTAGAGTGACTTGTCAAGTAATTTTATACAAACCTTAAAACTATTTGAAGGGACAGATTAAAGGAGAGGTTTACATTTCTTGCAACTTCCAGAAAGGAAAAAAATGTTACAGCACTTTTGTCTAACCCTAACATTGCATTATTTTTTATAAAATGTATTCCCATCTAAAATTATCAGAAATTAAAACCTTCAGAGAAAGCAGGGTTGTTTCAGTAAGTAAACTGACCTGCATTGTCTGGCTATTTCTTAAATTTAACCCACAACTGTCTAAGTTAGATAGAGCATATTTCATGTTTTATTATTTACATTTGTATTGCACCTTGCTGACAATATAAACCAAAGTGAATAACAAACACTAAGGGGATCATTTTAGAAGCCCTATTTGTGCTTTGGACATCCGAAAACAGACATAGAGACATCTCCAGTGCTATTTTAAAAGCTAGGTCTAGAGACATCCCCACCGTGAGGACGTCCAAGTCTGAATGGGGGCATGGTGGATGCATGACTGGAGTATTTCCAGGAATTTGGATGTCCCCACCTGATCTCAGAAACCTGAAAAGTGCTTATTTTGGCTGAAAAACATCCAGAGTGTGTAGAGTAGAAGGCACGCCATCATCCCCCGTACTCAGCACAATGTTAATAATAGCTGCCGTTCTAGCTCACTACTCCAACCATTAGGCTATCCTAGATGTCCAGGTTCTGCAATATGGTTCTGGGGATATCTCTATAGATGCCCCTGCAGATGTCCATACTGGGCACATGCATGTTTGTGAAATTGTGCCTGTGCCTTGACATGCCTGCATTTTTTTCAGATATTCTGGCTTAGATGTCCCACATTGCACTTGGATGTGCCTTCTAAAATACCCCTCAAAATAACATTATATAAAATTATTATTGCAAAAATATATATAAAAAATATAATCAAGTTATAAAAAAACAGTAATCACCTCCATATTAAAAGATAAAGCAAAGAAATCCAGCTGTCCACCCTCATGTGAAGTTCAACAACTCCATAAACACCAGCTACTCACATAGAACTAAGTTAGAAATTGCTTTTCCTGTCTCACTGTCCTGCTGTTTCAAAGTCCTATATCCCCATTCAAGAGACAACTAGAGCAATAGGGATCAAAGAACAGCCTGGGGTGCAGAGATATGGAAGGACAATCTTTTTGTTTTAAAACTAGTATTTCTCCTCTCAAAGAAGAAATTGGTTATGCTGACTCAAATAAATTAACGCAGGAAAATCTTCAAATTGTGGTCAGTTCTTTTTGCACATCCTTTGCAAAGAGAAAAAATGCATTTTATTTGCATTCTGAGATCTTGCATTATAAAAATCATCTGACTACATGATAAATTGCATTTCTGATCATTGGCTTTGTTTTCCCAAATCAACATCCCAATGCCTCAGAATTTAAAAAAGAAATCACTTTACCTAGAAAAATCTTACATTAAACAAACCCTGTGCCGTACTTTAATGGCCTTCGCTACTTATTTATACATAGTGTGTGCCTATGGGGTTTTAAGTACAGTTAATAATTGTAATTTTCATCTCTATGGCTTCAAGTTCTTTTTCCTCACCACTCAAAAGCCAATCTGTTTTGTTCACAAATGCTAATACAAGCAATTAAAGATAAATTTAGCTGAGATACTGCAGGGGCTGTTAGGCTTTTATTATTATCTTAACCTCGTGGCAACTCCAATTTACAGTGCTAATTAGCAAAATGCCCTTTATACTTAAAACCATTGAAAAGGAGAGGCCATCTTTAAAACCACACAGAACGAGATGCAGTTGGTCACACTACCATCAGAGAGTCAGTGTTCCAGCCCCTAGTAGCTCAGCAAGAGAGTATTTTGTAGATTATTTATTACAGAATATTGATTTCTTCTGTTTCCAGCAAAAATAGATCTCAATTTGCATAGTAAAACTTCCAAGCATGTCTTACAGAATTAAATAATATTCTAACCCAATTAAAAGCAAGCTCAGTTTGATCTGATAATTGACAAAGTCAATTGTAAACGTGATACGGCACATGATAAAATGAAGAGAACTTGCTGATTAAAAAAAACAATAAAATAAAGGATGGTCAAAATATATAATTAACAAGTTATAACAAATTAAAAATATAACTGTTTAGTATAACTATAAAATCAGGCTACCTTTAAAAGCATTAATCTTATTCATTTAATTTCTCTTTCAGAACATTTCTTTTGTACATAAGAAACCTATGAATCTACAAATATTTTTGCATTCCCATAAGTCATATGTATCGTCCTCGTTATTGAGAAAAATGACTGTCACGGTAACATGCAGAAGACCAGAAATCTGCTACAACATCTTTCCCATGTCTATTATTCTAAATAACCGCAGTGTGTTATGGTCGACAGAGCAGACTAGAAGATAACATTTGATCCCTGACATGTTCTTTAGGAAGGGCTAAAAGAAATATCATCAATATAACCAATCCCTAAGCACAAAAATACATAATCTGGCATATTGTAAAAAAAAAAAAAAAAAGTGTGCCTTTGAGTCAATGCTGATTCCAGGTGACCCAGCAGCTCCTGGGTTTTCCTTGCTTTGTGACTGGAAGTAGATTGCCGGGCCTTTCTTCTAATGCAATGGAGGATTAAGTGACATGCCCAAGGCCACAAGGAGTGGCAGTGGGAACTGAACTCTGGTCTCTTGGTTACCAAACCAGTGCTCTAACTACTAGAGATACTTGACAGGTTCAGTTTTTTCCTGTTTTCTGGAAAATCTGCAAATTACTACATGATATCTCTTTTTCCATGTGTCTACAGTATGTAGATATACAGCTGTATGCAAAATGTTTAGGCACCTCGGTAAAATTGTATATTTCACTGAATCACAAAATGAACAGAAGCTGACATGATCTCTGTATCTGAGGCTACCAACATTTTTGGTTGTGTGGACCCTTAGTAACTTCCAAAAAGTACAGGGACCCCAAGTTTAGTGCCTCCACTCTTCCTGGACCCCTCCCCAAGGCACCAAGCCTGTTCCCATTAGCCCTCTTTCTCTCTCCACTTTTTCCTATCTTTACTAATCTCTCTCTCCAGCCAGTCACTACCAGTCTCAGTCTCTTTCTCTCTCTCCCCCACCCAGTTCCCTCTAGTAAATCCCCACCAGCATCTCTTTCTTTTCTATATATTTGCGATTTTAACAGATTAAAAGTAATAAAAAATTGAATATAGCAAGTGCAAGAAGTTTGGTTAGCCTTCCAGTTGATTTATTAGTACTGTTTTCAAAAGTTAATAAGGGACAATATATTTAATGATTCAGTAGGGTCTTCACTTACCCAGGTGAAGATAATTCCATGGTTAAACAAATACTCTGACCCTTTTACCCTCTCAGCTTGTGATTGCTGTTCTGTCTACTTTCGACAACCTCTAAACATGCATCTTGAATGTTTAAAACTGAAGATAATTAATCTTTACAAAGCAGGGGTGAAGGGAAAAAATGAATCCCCCTTCAGGTAATACTATTTTCCATCTTTGTGCTAATGTCTGAGCTCCAGGCCTAAGAAAGAAAAAAAGCCTGTGACCCTTTTATCTTTTCACACTAAAACTGCAGAAGTAGCAGTTTGGAGCTATGGAATAAGCTAATATCCTGACCCAGAGCTGAGACAATGAGGACTACACAGCTAGTGACAAAACTGTCACCTGGGCCCTTGAATGAACAAAGGGGAAAGCGAAGAACTTTATCTACAGGATAAACGGGGACGGGGAACCTGTAAAACTAGAGGGCATAACATGAAACTGCAAGGGGGTAAATTGAAAGGCAATGTCAGGAAATATTTTTTTCACTGAAAGGGTGGTGGATGCTTGGAATGCCCTCCCGATGGAAGTGGTAGGGGCAAACACGGTGACGGAATTCAAAAAGGCATGGGACAAACACAGAGGATCCCTTTACAGAAATATGAAAAAAAAAATAAATAAAAACGGTACCATCTGACTTCTGAACCATATAACGTCTCAACAAATAGGGGTGTCCTACATGGAGTGGTGGGTTTACCCCTGAACAAGGATATGGGGAGGGGTGGCCTGCGCGGAGCGACAGGTGCACCTACTCTTGCCATCTTGCTGGGCAGACTGGATGGACCATGCTGGTCTTTATCTGCCATCAACTACTATGTTACTATGTTACTATGTTACTAGGAACCAGGGTCAGCACACAGCTACGAAGATTACCATGAGAATAATTGAGACAGGATGCCCCAAGGGAAAAATAGAGGGCAGAGATTTAGGAGCAGATTTGCTTGAAAAAATAGGGAACATGAAAGGAAGGAAATCTGCATATCAATAGTAGATTTGTCTCAAGCCTAAAAGTGGATATAAATATAGCAGAGAAATTCTGATAGGGAGACAGACATTAGCTGATCTCATTGGAATAAGGCTGTCTCTGTCTCCAGGACCCTTTACACTTAAGTCAGGTGCTTTGCTTGTTATAGAGGTATTGATGCTATGGATTGATATTGAAATTTGTAACTTATAAGATAAAAAGCAAAGCTTGTGATGCTACAGACCTGGCAAAATAAAATAAAAAATTTTCCATGCTCTTACGGTGGCACGAGCAATTTGTTTAAGGTAGGTCCTGTATGGATGTTGGGGTGGACATTGCAGCCATAATACAAAATAAGAAAATTCCCCAAATAATCGTAGAGGAAGGCCAGAAAAACCCCAAAAGGGGAAACTATAAAAATGCCTAAATGCTTCCAACTAGCTATTTCAATGACAGAAACATTGTTAAGAATTGGAATTCACATGGAACTGATGAAGTCAAGGCAAGATCTTGAAGGCCATGAATAATCTCTGATAGAAATGCCTGAAAACTGGTGGAATCTGCAAAATAGAACCCATAAATCACTGAAAATAATCTGTTGAAAACGTTTAGCTGAATCTTAAGAAGTTGTCTGGATCCACCGTTCATCATCATTTACACAACAAAGATCTGCATGGGAGAGTTGTCAGAAGGACACTTTTTCTGAGTAGAATTAGAAAAAGTACAGAGAAGAGCGACAAGAATGATAAAGGGGATGGAAAGAAACCCCTAGGAGGAAAGGCTTAAAAGGCATGTAGTTGCTTGGAGATGAGTGGGATGAAATTTGTGGCTCAGCTGATGGGAAAATATGGCAAGTATTAGTAAATTGTGCATTAAGTCTTTCAATTGGGTCTTCAGTGCCTGATTAAAAGGACCCAAGTTCTGCAGTATCTGAGATATCTTAAGCTAGATATTTGTTTGCTCCAAGAGAACCACCCATTGGTGGTGGAGACTCATAAGCAGCAATGTGGCTGAGTGTGCTGCTGCTTGTACTCTGTGGCTATGGGAAACAATGGTGTAGCAATATCGTTAAACAAATTTTTAGAGGCTAAATTGATTTCTACTACATCTGACACAGAGGAGAGATGGGTTAGCATGCAGTTTGAAATGATATTCAATATTCATGCCCCTGTGACTGAATGTCCACATTTTTCCAGGACCTGGCAGCTGAATGTAATTGGGGCAGCACATCAGTTTGGTCGTAGTCCCTTTTCTGGACAGTCAAGAGCAAAACCAAATTTTAAAATCCACTATGTTTGAGATCAGCTTAGTGGCTATTTGGCATCTCCAGCACCCATCTGGAAAAGACTTCACTTTTTTTCAGCTCCGCATACGTCCCACTTAAGTTACAACGTTTTCTTAATATCCAAGACCCTGGTGCCATCCATAGTTGACTCTGAGATGCATAATATCCTTGTTTCTGATCACACAGCTATTTCTCTTTGGCTCATGGGCCTGAGTCCAGCTGGAAGGAGCCCCTTTGGAGGCTTAACCAACTTGCTGTATATATCTAACTGTTCTTTGCAGTGTATTTGTCATAACTATGTAAATTTTGTCATGTTTTGCTTTGTTATGAGTTGCTTTATTTTAATTTGAATTTGCAATAAATAAATAAATACATGCAGACTAAAAAAACAAATCTGCAAATATATTCCCCATTTCACATAGAGAACGCACATGGAAGTGCAAAATTGTCCATGTTCAGATTTATACCTGCTCCCTGACACAAATAGGTATTTAAAAAGTGCCCCTTTTGACCATCCCTTTACAGGGGATAACCTCTTAATCCTCCAATGTTTGCTTCCCCCTCCAAACTGAAATGAAGATAGTATCTTGTAGTTAATTAAGAGCATCTGTACATCTTGGTTTGCAAAATGTCTACGCTTCACATGCAAGTTCTGGAACTTACACGTCTATGTTGTGACATGCCGGCATTTATACTTGTAAGTTGCTGGTAGTGGTGTAAATTCTGCCCAAGTGACCCCTGCCCTGCAGAGTGCCCCAAGGAAGAAGGGAGCCCGTTTGCAACTGTTCCTGTGTCTTCTGAAGTGGACATCCCACATTCTGGGGGCACATTCAAAATTGTTCCTTGGGGGCCCATAAACTTCTGCCACTGGTTGCCAGGCTTCCTCCGCTGATTTTTCCTACATGTGCGTTTGTGAAATGCTCCTCCAGCTGCAAATACTGTACATTCTCATGTGTTCTTATTCGTATTTTAGCAATGGCTCCACCTTTAGCAGAGCTGCTTCTAAAATATGGCCACAATTGTAATATGGGGAACGCAACATCTCAGTTCTGAGCTATTTAAATGTGCCTTCATGTGTATATATGGAACCTCATCCTCATGTGCACATTTATATGACAAAAAAGAAAAAAAGCAGAATTCTTTGTTTCTAAAAAAACAAATACTGATGTGCACAGAGCAGGAGAGGCATCTCAGGGTGATAGCACCTTCATGAGTGGAGGAGTAGCCTAGTGGTTAGAGCAGCAGCCTCGTACCCAAGAGACCAGGGCTTGATTCCCACTGGCACTCCTTGTGACCTTGGGCAAGTCACCTTACCCTCCACTGTCTTGTAAGAAAAGGCCTGGCAATCTACTTCTGGTCATACCTTGCCAAAAAAAACCCAGGGGCTGTTAGGAGTCAGCATCAATTTGATCTTACGGCAGTGAAACAATGTGACAAGGAAGTGGTCAATGCTAGGCTGCTTAGAGGCATAACCAGTCAAAAGAAAATGTATAATGCCCCTGTATTGGTGAGGCCTCACTTGGAGTATTATATTATGTTTCATTTTGGAGACTGTACCTCATGAAAGATATAAAACGTTCAGAGGAAGGTGACCAAAATGATATACAGCCTGAGTGAAGAAATAGGAGACTTGGAGGCGTCAATACATATACCCTGGAGGAAAGGGGGGGAGATATGATATAGACATTTGATACTTAAAAGATATTAATGAACAAACAAAACTTTTTGAAATACGTTAAGCTGTATAACTACAGGGCATGCAATGAAGTTGCAAGGAGATAAATTCAAAAGTAATGTCAAAAAATACTTTTTCAAGAAAAGGGTGGTGGATGCCTGGAACACCCTTCTGAAGGAAGTGGTGGCAGTAAAAACAGTGTCTGAATTTAAAAAGGCATGAGACAGACACAGAGGATGGATTCAAAGCAAACTTAAATAAGTTTTACACTTCAAAAAATAGAGGGTGCATGGTGCAGCAGGTACAGCCTTAAAGAAAGCATAAAGAGGGGTAACCTGCAACTGAGTGGTGTTTACAACTCTCACCACCTCAATGGGCAGACTAGATGGACCATGCTGGTCTTTATATGCTGTATTTACTATGCTACTGCAAACCACCACACACAAATTTTATTGGCCATCAACAAATTCTTGAAAAAAGTTTTTTTATGCAGATAATAAAAAATGGCACTTCTATCCAATCAAGAAGTTATTGTTGAAAGACACCAAGAAGTCTTAAAATTAATTTTACACAAATATTTTTCATCAATAATTATTTCAAAAGTATTACTATTTAAAAACATAATGCCTCATTATCATTGTCAAGCTCCAAAAGACCTGTAAATTATTTTTGTAGAAAGGGGAACTCAGACTTAAGTGATGTGGCAAAAACTTGTGTGTGAAACAATTGCTGTAAAGATCATCACTGTGCCCCTCTCAAGCTAAAAGTATCAGTTTACATTTGTACCATTGCAGTCCTTATTACAATCCTTCATAAGATGCATTTATTTATTTAACCAGTTTTTTATAACGCCTTATCCTTCAATCAAAGCTGTTTACATTGTAACTTAAGCTGAGTACATTGAAACGAGAGTAAATACTTTGTAACTTAACCGATTACATTGAACGAGAGTATACATTGTAACAAACTTAGAACATTGAAACTGTAAGATACAGTAGAATGGGGGAATTTGCATGCAGAGCCAATTTACGTTAAAATTTATCTACAGCTTTTGTTTTAGGTATTGGCTTGTAGCTGAAACGTGGTAGGCCGGGATTAGGGGGTCCAGAATATCGCATTTGCTGGGGTTAGGTGACATTTCCAAAGTATACTGGGTACAGAAGTGTTTTCAGCTTTTTCCAGAAGTTCTTAATGTCTACTGTGGTTCGTATGTCTTCTGGGAGGGAGTTCCATAAGGCCAGGGCAGAGAGGGAGAGCGCTCTTCTGGATGTAAATTGTTTAGATTTCTGGTATACGGGAGGTATGTTTTTGCTGTTATTTCTCCTGGGGTGTGTGCTTCATGTACACTGTAACCTGGTGCTGGATCCATCCACTGCTGGGCAGTCTGCTTCAGGTAGTGGCCGCACAAGTCTCACTAGCTTGTGCAGAAAGCGGGAAGGCGACAGTACTAGTAACAGACCGAGAACAGGGATCTATGTAGGAGCCCCTTGGTATCCTTCCAGTTCTGTTCACAAAAATTCTAACCAGAGTTCAGAAGACATAGTTTCCCTGCCCCTCTCCCCCCACAGGTGAATCAGCAGAAAAATACAAAAACAAGTCAGTCACATTTGAGGCTGAGGACTAGGCATATGCCTAATTGAGCCCCGAAGGCCTCCGCCTTTTCAAAAAACAGTTGCCCCCTACCGAGGTTGACTCAGATAGGTATAGCCCAGCCTTCCTACACAGTTCAGTTCCTCCCCAACAGGGAAAACAAAACAGTCTTTCAGTTGCTCCTCCAGGCAAAATGCAAACAAAAATATAATTCCCCTTTCTCAGCCCCAAACCAAGGAAAAATAACCATTATGGCTTACACAGTGGGGTGAGAAAGGATGGGGAGGTACCCACACCTCTGTGACTTACTCTCTCATCATGCCTCCCTCTTGCACCCTCCTCAAACAATCCTGAAAAAAAGGAACAAAACAAAGCAGCAAAACAAAAGAAAGTTTACAGCCTACTGGCCCACTCTACCTCCACTTCTTCCTCCAAAGCAGGTAGGTCCAGGGGACTTCCTTCCATAGCTTCTACCTCCATGTCCTCCACTGACCCCTCAGAGGCTGGTTGGCTGCCCACAGGAGGCTCTTCAATACGTTTGCATCCTTCTGCCCTTGGTTGTGTACCCGTGGCCCCTCTATCCCAGGGACACTCCCTGGCCCTAACCACTCCCCTAGTTTCCAGGGTAAGAGTTACCTCCCTCTCTTACTGTGATTGGCTTCTAGAAAGGAGCACATATGGACTGTGCTCCCAGGGAAACTGCAGGTCCTCTGTCCCTCCCCGGCAACAGGAACTTTCCTGCTCTTAACTCTCTCTGCTGAGAATTTTTCTTACTTATACGGGGTTGTGGGTATTGGCATACCACTGACCAGAGGTCTCCCCGAGTTGTAAGAAGGGGATCGGTCCTGTTTTAGTCTGGGATTGAGGAACAGACTAGCCCTCGAGGGTCCTTCCCTGCCCTCCCCCCTTGGTTATCAGACTCCTTAAGGGAACGTTTGGTGCCAAAACACATGAAGTTAATTTTATAAAGTCCCACATAATTAATAGGCATATGTCATGTCTATTTGATAAAGTCAATGACCAGCATTCTTGATATTATAAAATAGGGGGCGTAAGTGACTGCACATAAATTAAGGCTGCTTTAAATGCCCTCACCTAGATTTGTCAAGAACGCACATAAATTATAGTATTTTACAATTTACACATGTACTTGTGTGTTCCAGTGAAGGTACACACCATTGGCCCTATGCAAGCACATATAAAATAACGACCATATAAACTATGAATATAAAGGCCTTTAACACACATAAATCACTAAAATAGCATGAATTTTGCACATAGATGGCATGTAGTTCCTCATAATGCTGAAAATGGCTACAGAGAAATCCCATTCACTGCACATATGTGCATAAAAATATCTTTATACGATTTTTTCATGCTGCAGATCATAAAGAAGGGATTGAGCTGTTATTCTCAATGATCATGCTGACGCTTTCTTCATCAACAGGCACAGATGACTTTAATGCTGTTGCATCACTGTTAGAAATGAAAGCTGCTCCCCACAGATTTCATTCAAACAACATCTCCACCCCTGACGATGGTTTCACTATCAAAAACTGATTCAGGGATGAGTGCTGAATGGGCTAAGAAAGTGAAAGTAAAGTGGATAGCAGCTAAATCTCTCATTCTTTGTCATTTGTAGTACAAACAAATCTTATAAGGATATTCTTATTCACATATATGCAGCAAATGGGATGTCTCTGTGTAAATTTATAAACTCCCGGGGAGTCAACGCGTGTTAGTATTTGAGATCTATTTTATAAAGTGATGCATATACAAATTTTAGAAAATAGGGACACGAGTAGTGTAAAAGCCCACATCAAACTAGTCATGAGCACTTAAGACTTGCTTATGGCAGATGTAAACGGCAGCTCCTAGGTTCAGCAGGAATGCAGGTTAAGTTATACTATTTTATAACTTATGCATGTAAATTTGCTCTCCCAAAATTCACCCCTGTGCATGCCCACACTGAAAGTGCGCGCAATTGGTCTTACGAGCACACTTTCAGAATAGTGACCGGCTAAAGTACCTGCGCAAGTGCCCATTCACACGCGTAAGTCCTTGAAAATGGTGACTTAGGAATGGTGCATATCTTTACACTGCTCCCTTATAAATATACCCCCTAATGTGTACATCTTATGTTGCCTTGGTCAGGGGATTGCAATCGCACAGACATAAACTGATCTATTTAGTCTGAGAGGGGCAGCGATAATCTTTATGGAGACTGCTTGCCACATCACTTAAAGCTTGAGTTCTCCTTTCAACATAAAAACACGACAGCAGAAAAAGACCACATGGCCTATCTAGTCTGCCCTTTCATATCAACCACTACAAAGGCCCCTTCCCCTTTTTTTCTTTTTTTTCCTTTAGAGATCCTACAATAACAATTAAAGATCTTTTGGAGTCTGCCAAGGATAAGATTTTTGAGGCATTATCTATGTTTTAAATTAATGGAAATAATTTTGAAATTGTTAAAAACTCTTTGTAAAATCAGTTTGAACCCTCTTTTGGTGTCTTTCAACAATAACTTCTTGCTTGGATGGATAGTTGTCCTTTTATTATCTATATAAAAAACGTTAGTCAATAATTGTTTGCTGTCTAATAAAATTTGCTTTTGTTGATTCACTTTAACTGAAACCATTTAAATATATATATAAATAATCTTTGAGATACATGCATTGACAGTTTCTTAACCTCTGTTTTTCTTATTGTTTAGGTTTGTACCATGTTAAGCAAGGGTGTCAAACTCCAGTCCTGGAGTGCCACAAACCAGTCAGGTTTTCAGGATATCCCTAATGAAGATATAGGAGATAAATTTGAATACAATGGAAGCAGTGCATGAAAATGTCTCTCATGAATATTCATTACGGAGATCCTGAAAACGAGGCTGGTTTGTGGCTCTCCAGAACTGGAATTTAATACCCCTGATGTAGAGGCTGCAACATACAATTTGACCAGGGGAGGCTAAACATTTGCGCACGTGCATACACACACACACACAAAGGTTCATCAACTGTTAATAATCCAATGATACTTCAATTCCAGAAATTCATTTACAATCAATTGAACCTTAAAATCAATTTAATTGCAGTTCAGCATAGAAATAAGCCGCTGTCTTTTCCACTTTTAATATAAAGCTTGTATGGAATTTAGCATTTCAGTAAAATGGAAGCACGCCGTTGCCATTTCCAAGGAATTCTGGCTCATTCCTTAGAATCTGCAAGCCCTTATCCTAACATATCTTCCTCTTCTAGCAGTCTATTGCTGGTGACGACTTTTGCATATTTTGATGCTGATGCGTAAGGAGTACGCAACAAAGCAGAGCTATCGAAATCCACGTGGAAGAGCCCAAATCGTTTGCTGTATCCCTCAGTCCACTCAAAGCAATCCAGAAGAGACCAAACAAAATAGCCTTTAACATTGACCTTATCAAGATGGATGCCTGAAGATGAAAAAATAAAAGACATTAAAAAGCAAATCCATGCTGATATAAAGTTCAAAGCTTGTGCCTCGTGCTAATACAGTCAGTTTTCAATTCAAGTTTAAAATAGTTGTATGCATGAAAATCAATGATAGCTTGTCCTAACTTCACATCACCTATATAAAGTCTGGGCTTCAGTTCAGTGGCTGTACTGACTCGCCAGATTAGAGAGTTTCCTCTTCTATCCGACCCACAATTTTTCCCTTAATGTTGGATTGTGATTTGTATAGCGGTAGGACTAAGGTGTGTGTCAAGCTAAATGAATGATTTTCCTATTAGATGCTATCTATGCTTTCTGTTGATCTATTAACACTGCCATGTACACTATCTTTATTTCTCAGTGAGTAGACTTTTGCTGGAAGAGGTTTTTGTTCTCTATGTTCATCTGTCATGAGGAGGAAGGCTTCTCTTGTTGACCATCTAGCTGGACTTCGACTTGTGGCATTGATTTCCATACTGAAGGACAAGGGATAGGGTCAATGCACGTACAGCAAGGGAACAATCAGCAGGGGTACTGTGGAGTATATTGCGGTGCCACTGATCTATATTGTTCCATCCATAATCTGCATCATATTTATTCAGGCACAACTGAAACCTCTACCATCTAGAAGTCGCTCACCACTAGCTATGTGAAAGGGAAAAGGCAGCGTTACTCTGAAAAGTCTTCAGCTCATCCCTAGTAGCCAGTTGAATGCCTTTTGACCTGAGGGTTAATTGGTCTTGTTTTATTTGATTCTGTTATCTGCCAAATATGTGTGTATGTATAGTCCAAAGCCATTTCACTGGCTACTTTTTTTTAGGAGATATTGGACATTAAGGGGTTGAACTGCAAGGATGCCCATAGTGTTGATCACAATTGTATTTCTGCTTTTCTCCTCTACTACCAACTCCAGACTCCATTCCTTTCCACTTTTTTGCACCAATGCCTGTAATAGACTACCTGAGTTGGTATATCCATCTTTGGTATCTCTTCGAGACTGTCTTTGGATCCTGATCCCCTTATTCTGCTGTCTACATCCATGTGCATTTGAATCCTTTTCGTAAGAATTACCCTAGTCCCCTTTGTTTTGTTTGTCTGTCTTGAAGAGCTTGTAAGCTCTGCGGAGCAGGTACTGTCTCTTATGTGTATGTACACAGAGCTGTGTATGCATAATAGTGCTATATAAATGATAAGTAGTAGCAGTGGTCATCGATCCTCCGGATCCTTTCGTCCACTGCAGCCAACTGCTATAATGGACATCTGCAGCTCAGCAGTTGCTGCCTCATCTCTACCAGGACCTGGACCATATCAAAGCATTCTGGGAGTGCAATGCGCATATCGGCCATCAGGACAATTCAGGTACCCTGAGCTTGTCTCTTCATACACTTTGCCTATGTGATACTGCCTCAGGTACAAACTTAGATTATAAACTCTCTGGGAACAGGAAAAAGCCTACTGTATTTGAATGTAACTTGCCCTGAACTGCTACTAAAAAGGCGTTGAGCTAAATACTAGTAATAAATAAATAAATAAAATAGGGACATGCTGTGCTCCTTGCTAACCACTAGCACTTTCTTGCCTATATCAGGTGGCAAGGTCAGAGTGCGGCCACCTGGCAAAGCGCGTGTCAGTGCAGGGCATAGGTTTGCAGCTGAACTCATCATGGAGCAGCGGTGTTGCACCTTTCAAATGCAGTCTTCCAGGGAGGTTGTGCTCCCCTCTTCACGTACTCTCCCCTGCAGCTCAAGAATGCATCCCACTCAGAGATGCCTAATGTCATGCAGATTTGAGGCCTATCTCCCACTTCCACTCTTTTATCCCTTTTTCTCACTCACTGCAGCCTCTGGGCCAATGCACTGATCCAAATCACTGTTTTTATAAGAGAAATGTCTAAGGGGTATGTTTACTAAACCGTCTTAACATGCGCCCAGCGATAGTGTGCAGGCTGCCATAAAAGGAGTGGGCGTTTCAGTCTTAAAGTAGCAAAACGGGATTATCGCGCGATAACGCGCACTGCTGCGCACATTATCAGGCGAAGCGCCGCTAAGCGCGTTAACGCGCGGTAATCTTAAGTAGGCACCCAGACATACAAACATAGAAAGAGAGGTGTAGCACAATGGTTAATACACTAACTGATGATACAGGGGTCATGAATTTGATCCCCCAGTGTGCCTAATGCATAAGGCTAGCTGAGGCATCAGCTTTGACATGTAAGTATTGTTTCTTGAGGCATTTTATTTGTATTTTAATTATTGCTGCCAGCAAACACACCCTCACGTGCTGTAACCTAAGGTGCTGCATAAGGCACCCTATAAGGCACTCCATAGGGCACATTATAAAGTGCACTGTCCGCCACGGCACCCTATAATGTCCCCTATAGGGCACCCTATAAGGCGCTTCATAGGACACCTTATAAGGCACCTTATATGGACTGTAACCATAAGGTGCCTCAGAAGGCGCTTTATAGGGCGCCCTATAAAGCACCTTCTGAGGCACCTTATGGTTACAGTACTCTGAGGGTGTTTTTGCTGGCAGCACTAATGTACATTAAAAATAGACAATGCTTCAGACAGCCCTATCAAATAACCCCACTGTGGGTTTGAACCAATGACCTCTGGCTCCACAAGCAGTAAAGTAACCAGTGAGCTACACTCTATAGCTGCTAACAAACCCCTGGCTGGCTGCAGAAGGACTGCACGTCACCACACAAACAGTCTGCTGTGATCACCAGTATAGGGTTAACCCACCCGTACCCATGATTCACTGCACATGCAAATCAGCAGTCTACAGATGATCACAAGATGGGGTATGCACCCCCACAGCACCTCGGCCTGGTAGGGGGAACTGACCGTGTGTGTTACTGGCACAGAGTAGCTACACACCGTCACATTGTGCGGGTACTGTGCTCACCCTGAGGGTGAGGTGGGGCGCCCAGCACCAAGTCCACAGCACCTTCCATGGCAGAAATAGGCCATGCTGCAGGTCCCCATCAGTGCTAGTGTGTGTGATAGGTAGTTCCTGCAGACACACCTTGGATGCATCTGTATTTCTCAGTCAAGTTTAGCCCTTATGGACCCATAGGCAGATTATATACCACCATCTGGGGCTGAGGATGGGAAACAGGGTCTCCCACCAACAGATCCACATTCTACCTCCCTGCAATGGTGGCAGTAGAGGGGACCATCAACCCCAGTCCTGCTGGGGAACAGACACCCTACAGGGCAATCAATGCAGCTCTGTACACATCCATAAAGCAATAGCAGACAGACATTAGGCCTGGAAATGCTCAGCTGCGTCCCACCACTATCTGATATTCTCCTGCAGCAAGCCTCCAGCCGCTGCATCCTGCAAGGTGTTCTAGCAAGACACATACTAGCTGCAGACAGTCTGCTAGCTAGTCCATAGTGCATGTTCCTGGAGGAGATGCATGCACCCAGAACTGGGATGTCAGCATACACACCAAGCAGATAAGTCAGTGATTGGGCCCCAAAAGGGAACCCATAAATATCACATAAGAAAAATACTATATAGCACTATGGGGGAACCTAGCCATGCCATGGTCACTGCTCAGTCAGGGTGAGAGTGATCTCCCAGCAGGACATGCTGTGGCCACCCTGTCTGTGCAGGTGGTGGCCGGGCACTACAATGTCCCAGCCATTGCCCTATGCCCTGTGCAGATGCATCCTGGCCAGGCCATCCTGTCCAGGCTATACCCATGGTACCTTGCTCCTCATTATGCACATTGGCAGGCCAATACTGGCAACAGTGCTGGCAGTGTGGGCTGTGGAGGGTGTTTGCAGCCACCACACCCTGGATAGACAGACACACACTCCCACACCTATGCCAGCATTGTACAACTATAGAGGTGTTTGGCAGCCCTGGCCACCGCTCCAGTCCTGGGCACAGTGCAGGCATGGCAATGGTACGCAATACTGTTGGGGTCACTCCCCAGGGTGGTAAACACTGTCAGACACAAGACCTGTAGCACAGTCCACAGACATCAGAAAGGTTGCCATGATGCAGCTCAATCAGAAAACTGTACTTAACTTCGGAATTGCTATCTGCCAGTAATCATAGCAACCTTTTGATAGCTGTGTACCGTATTCCCAGGTTTAGGGTGGCATTGCTAAGGTATGCAAGTGCTAGTATTGGGAGATGCACGCAGGGCCCAATGTCCTGCCTCTCCAGGAGGCATTGGATAATGGAGCCTGGGGGTGTGGGTGTGTCTGCCCCTGTTGGCTGCTGCTTTACGGCAGAGGTTCCCAACTCCAGTCCTGGTGTGCCAAACACTGTTTGGGTTTTCATGCTGTCCCTCATGAATATGCATGAGATACATCTGCATACCATGGGGGCGGCGCATAGAAATGCAGCACAGACATCTTTATTAGAGGCAGCATGGAACCTGAATGGTGTTTGGCCCTCCAGGACAGCATTTGGGAGACTCTGCTCTAGGTAATGCGCCTGTTTATGGTGTCTGTGCTCTGTAGGGTAAAATGTAGGTGTTTTGGGCATGTTTACATCATCTACAATAAAGGTTCTGTCTGTATTAGCACGTTTTAGTAGTGGGTAAAATATGGGGACTGGGTTGGCAGGAACCACAGCTGGGACTTGAACCTGTGACTTTCTGTCTCTGAACACACTGGTTGTGTGCACTGTACCATCATGTTGCCACAGAGACAATGTATTCCCTGGTGATACCATGACTGTTCATCCGGCAGTGCCTGTCTGTTGCAATGCATGGCACCCACCTACACAGGGCCAGGTCATGGTCTGCTCTGGGCAGCTGCCACCGCCCCCCTCCTCCACCAGTACCCCTCTGCCACCATGCTGACATGCCCTTCTGCTGGTTGTGCTGGTGGTGCGCAGTCTCAGGCCATCCAGTGTGCAGGTAGGCGGCTGCCTATGGTGCGTGTTCTGGGGTAGGGGTGCCTGCATAGACTTCCACGCTTCCCCCCCCAACACCGCCTGCCAATGTTCTGTGCCCTTGGAGGTACCTGCTGGGTACTATCCCCTGTGACACTGTGATAAACACACTCATGCCCATGTTGGGCCCTCATCAGTTGCTGTCTGGCTGCTGTACAGTTTCAGCATTCCTAAGTGTCACCTAGGCATCTGCCTAGTCCGCATTGTGCCCCAGCTGCACCACAGCATGTGCCGCCTGCAGCCCTCTGTATCCCATTTTTAAGCATCTGTCCAGTTGGCCGTTCCGACATGCCCGCCCTGCTGTTGCTGCACCTGTGCACGCCATAGGAAACCTGTCCAATGGAGAGGAAAACCCTGCACAGCACAATTTCACTGTGGGCTCATTCACCTTGTATGGGGACGGAGCATGGACCCTTCCAGAATTCATATCCTTTTTTTGGTGCTTTCTTGGGAGTGTTTTTTGATGTTTCCCATTGAGATCACTATTGGCCAGCTTGGTTATTTTATTTTTCCATTTTCTTCTGTTCATTTCCACTGTTTATTTGCCCTTTTGTTCCGTGCACATGTATCACACTTATCACTTTTTTGTAGGTTTCCCTGGTTTTGCTGTACATTGCTGACATAAATGGTTTCTCTTCCCTTTAAATCAGCTCTAACGCCAGGGTTTCACTGGCGTTAGTTTTCAGCCTCGGATTTCACAGTGTTAGTGTGCAGGGAGCCTCTCCCCTCCCACTCTCCACCCATTGACCCCTTCTCACCGCCCCTGGGGAGCCTTCCTCCGCCCTCTGGGAGCCTTTCTCCGCCTTCAGCGCTCGTTTGCGCCACTGCGCGCGTTATTGCATGCTAAGGTACCTCTGCGCCTGATAAAGCGCCATTATTGCGCGATAAGGTACCTTATCGCGCGATAACGTCACAAAGTGCACATTAAGACGGTTTAGTAAACATACCCCTAAGAGAAGAAAAACCCAGGTATGAGGTAGTGCCCCCACCAAGGGCACCTAAAAGGGAGGGCCCCCTTAGAGCTCCATTCAGGGAGCTACGTGTAGTGTCCCTCCACTCAGTAATACAATTTATATTCCCAAGCTATAAAACAGGAAAACTCTACAATCTAGTTATACTCAGCAAATATTGCAGTAGTTAAATTAGGCAGCCTAGGATGCTAATATAAAAAATACTAAACCCTGAACCTGCATACTGGCCCATCACGGTGTTAAATAGAAATATATATTCTGCATCCAAAGAAACCCCCCTCACCCACTATGGGTACAGAGCAAAACTAGTACATTTCTCCATAGAATTCATCATACAAAAAGAATATTTTTATGCTGGTGTCATCTCAGTAACAGTAACATAAACCCTCACTTATACCAAGCATTGCCAGCCTTTTCTTCCAAGGCAATGGAGGATAAAGTGACTTGCCTAAGGTCACAAGGAGTGCCAGTGGGAATTGAACCCTTGATCTTCTGGCAATCTACTTCTGGTGATACATTGCCAAGAAAACCCAGAGGTAGCAGGGTTGCTATGAGTCAACACTGACTTGATGGCACTAAAAAAAAAATACCAAGCATACTCTGAAGTAATACAAAAACATACAAAAGTCACTCAGAACCTAGAAAGTAAACTTATGATTCCATAAAGGCACTAACCCACAGAACTCACAAAAGGACCTACCTTGGAAAAGAGAACATTATAAATATTACAGTGAGCCCTAGAAAATCAATATACCTAATGGGAAAACTGAACAAGCTGGACTACTACAGATCCTTATATAGAAAAAGGGCTAATGTTAGAGATGGAAGAGCAAAAGGAAGAAATTTGAGAGCAGGCATCACAACTAATTGGCAGGCTGTGTTCTCTTCAGTTTTGGGTGGGGTTTGGATACCCTATAGCAGCGGTTCTCAACCTGTGGGTCGCCTCAGGATTTACCAGGGGTTACCTGACAAATCCAGGGATATGCCGCCTCACTCCGCCTTCAAAAATTAAAAAAAAAAATTAAAGCACACGTTGCTTCTGATGCCGAGTCCGCTTCTCGGCAGTGGCAGATTAACCCTCTTTTCTCTGGCTCTGGCAGCGGTGGCGACTCTGTCAGTGATCTTCAGTTTAAATAAAAGCCAAGCCGGTGCAGAGCCTTCCGTCTCTGTGAAGGAGCCTGTGCAGATGCGTCCCGCCCTCAAAGGAAGTTACATTAACTTCCTTTAGGGGCGGGACACATCTGCATGGGCTCCTCAGAGGCGGGAAGGCTCTGCACCCACTTGGCTTTTATTTAAACTGAAGATCACTCGCACAGTCGCAGCCACCAGAGAAAAAAGGGTGAGTCTGCAGGGTCATTGTTCAAGCGCTGCCCCAGCTTAGTCTGATCATTTTTATGTTCTGCTGCAAAGTGGAAAACCATTCTTTTATGTCCCCTTGCCGTTTTTGAGCTTGCCCACAGAGTCATCTGCCGGCACTCCACTCTCGCTTCCCCTTCTTGCTGCTCGTGGTTACAGCTGCTAGCTTGCCTCCGGTTGTTGTCTTCATAGGGGTTTTTTTGCCTACCATTGGTTACTGATCTGCTCCCTAAACCTGCAGCTAACTCCAGCACTGCTCTCTTTGGGATTTAATGCACTTTATTGGAGGGGTTTATTGTTCTGCCTGCGGAGCCTCTTTTGAAGAGGAATCCCAGTTTTGAATAGATTCAGAATAATAGAGATTCATCTGATAGCTCCAACTTTTAGTTATTTAGGGGCATGTTTACTAAACATTCCTAACGTGCGGGGCCGTGCTAGTGTGCCTGTGCCATATAAGGAGTGGGCGGTTCAGGCAGAAAATAGAAAAAAAACGGTAGTAAGCAACCGGACGTGTGTGCGTCGCGCTAATGTGCGGGGGTCGACATTAGCGCGTGGAAAGGCAAAGTGGCGCGCTGCTGAGTATACAAAACAACAGAGCCGTGGTACAACGGTGAAGACACTGACCAATGGTGCAGGGGCCATGGGTTCAATCCCCCAGTGTGCACAACGACAAAGGTCAGCTGAGGCAGTAACTGTAATGATTAACATTGTTTTAGGAGGCAAATTAATTTGGAACGGCATAAGGCGGCGCACAGTTATTTTTGGGCGGCAGAAGGCGGCGCACAGTTATTTTTGGGCAGCAGAAGGCGGCGCACTGGTCCCCTTGGGCGGCAGAAGGCGGCGCGCTGATAGGCACAAGGCGGCGCGCTGATGCACAAGCACAGGAACAGAGCCACAGCACAATGGTTAAAACACTAACCAATGGTGCAGGGATCAGGGGTTCAACTCCTCACAATGCCCAGTGAAAAATGCCTGCTGAGGCAGTATGTATTATGTTGTGGAGTGCTGTAGGAGGCTGTATAATTGTATTTTGTTATCACTACTAGCAAACGCACTCTCCCAGCATGTTAACATACGGCGGCCCATAAGGCACATGTTACAGTGCACTGTTCGCCAAGGCACCCTTGAATGACCCCTATAGGGCAGCATGTATGTTGCGACACAGGATAATGTATAGTGCACCCTATAGGGATGGCAACCATAAGGTGGCCTACAGGGCGCCCTATGAAGCACCCTCAGAGGCACCTAATGGGTATAGTAAGCTGAGGGTGGTCCTGCCGGCATAGACATATGTACAGTAAATAAAAATAAAGCTGTAGACAGCCCTACCAAAGGGCCCCACTGTGGGTTTGAACCCATGACCTCTGGCTGCACAGGCAGTGATGTAACCATTGCGCTACAGCTCCATAGCTGTAAGCAGGCCCCTGGCTGGCTGCAGATAGCCTACACGTCACCTCACAGACAGTCTGCTGGTGTCAACAGGATAGGGTTAGGCCACCCATACCCATGATGCACTGCACATGCAAATTAGCTGTCCGCAGATGGACACAAGATGGGGAATGCACCCCCACAGCACCTCGGCCCTGTTGGGGGAAGTGACCGGATGCACCCACACAGCACCTTGGCCTAGTAGGGGGCACTGACCGGGTGTTTTACTGGCACAGAGTAGCCACACACCGTTACATCGTGCGGGTACTGTGCTCACCCTGAGTGTGCAATGAGGTGGCCAGGACCAGGTCAACAACACCTGCCATGGCTGATGGAGGCCAAGCGGGCCTTCCAAAGCAGTGTTAATGTGTAAGATAGCTAGTTTCTGCACAAACACCATGGATATCCCCGTCTGCCGCCATCAGGTACTACCCCCCCCCCCCGGGGCAAACATGGTCCCCATCAAGGGATCCACACTCTACCTCCCTGCAAAGGTGGCAGTAGAGGCCAACATCAACCCCAGTCCTGCTGAGGAACACCACCACCCCCCCCCCCCCCAGGCAGGCAGCTCCATACACAGCCATAACACAATAGCAGACAGACATAAGCCCAGGGTATGGTAAGCTGCACTCCACCACCAGATATTCCCCTGCAGCAATCCAACAGCCACTGCACCCTGCATGCCATTATAGCAAGACATTTACCAGCTACAAACAGTCTGCTGGTTAGTCCATAGTGCATGTTCCCAATGGAGATGCATGCACCCAGAACTGGGCTGTCTGCATACACAGCAAGCAGATAGATCAGTGACTGGGCCCCAAAGAGAAACCCATATCTATCACATGAGAGAACTACTATACAGCACTATGGGGGGGCCTAGCCATGCTGTGGTCACTGCACAGTCAGGGTGAGCGTGATCCCCCAGAAGGACATGCTTTGGCCACCCTGTCTGTGTAGGTGGTGGCCAGACACTACAATATCCCAGCCAATGTCCCTGCCAGGGCCCTATGCCCAGTGCAGATGCATCCTGGCCACGCCACCCTGCCCTGGCTATACCCATGGTACCTTGCACCTCATTATGCACATTGACTGGCCAATACTGGCAACAGTGCTGGCAGTGCGGGCTGTTGAAGGGGCTTGCAGCCAACACCCACTGTATAGACCAGGGGTGGGCAAACCTGGTCCTGGAGGGCCGCAGACCAGTCAGGTTTTTGGGATATCTCTAATGAATATGCATGAGATATATATGCATTAGAGATATCCTGCCAACCTGACTGGTTTGTGGCCCTCCAGGGCTGTATCTGGAGACACCTGCCTTACACCTCTGTCATTTAAGATTGTGAGTGGACAAGGTGCAGATGTCCAAGACATCAAAAAGGTTAGATAGAATTTGTCACAGTCCTCCTCACTTCTCACCACCACCAAAAAATTGTCTATTAGACAACTTTTTGGTGGTGGTGAGACTCGAGGAGGAATGTGACACATTCTATATACCCTTTTGATGTCTAGGACATCTGTACCTTGCCCACTCACGATCTTAAATGACAGAGGTGTAAGGCAGGGGTCTCCAAATCCAGCCCTGGAGGGCCACAAACCAGTCAGGTTGGCAGGATATCTCTAATGCATATATATCTCATGCATGTTCATTAGGGATATCCCGAAAACCTGACTGGTCTGCGGCCCTCCAGGACCGGAGGTGCCCACCCCTGGTATAGACAGACACACACTTCCACACCTCTGCCATCATGGTGCTACGATTGAGGGGGTAAATAGCCTTGCCCACCAAACCGGTCCTGAGCACGGCAAGGCATGGATATGGTACGCATTACAGCTGGTGGTCACTCCCAGGGTGGTAAGCACCGTCAGAGGCCAGGCCTGGAGCATGCCCCGCAAACACCTAACAGATTGTTTGGATGGGGTCAACTAGCAGTATGTACGTAACGTATGGATAACTGCCTGCCTGTGCTCCTAGCAAACGTCTCCGAGCTGTGTACCGTATACCTCAGGTGTAGGGTGACATTGGTAAGTTATGCAAGTGCTCGTTTTGGGTGCTGCATGCACGGTCCAATGTTCTGCCTTTCCAGGAGACATTGGCCAATGGGGCCTGTGGGTGTGGGTGTGTCTGCCCTTGATGGCTGCTGCTTTACGGCACAGATTCCCAACTCCAGTCCAGGTTTGCATCACACTGTTCGGGTTTTCCTGCTATCCCTCATGAATATGCATGGGCTACATCTACATGCCATGGGGGTGGTGCATAGATATACAGCACAGGCATTTGTATGAGTGTCAGCATGGAACCTGACTGGTGTGTGGCCCACCAGGACTGCATTTGGGTGATTCTGCTCTAGGTACTGCCCCTGTTCATGGTGTCTGTGCTCAGTGGGGTAAAAGATAGATGTCTTACCATTGCATATGTCCCCGCCATGAAAGGTGTGTCCTTACTATCACTGTTTAGTTGTGGGAAAAATATGTGGGCAGGATTGGCAGTAGCCCCAGCTGGGCTTTGAACCTGTGACCATCTGTTCTTGTATGCACTGTCTGTGTGCACTGCACCACTGTGTAGCCACAGATTGGTTGGATTCCCTGGACTGTCCATGACTGTGGATCCGGCAGGACCTGTCTGTTGCAGTGGACTGTGCCAGCCTTCACATGGCTAGGCCTCTGTCTTCTGTGGTTAGCAGCCACTGCCCCCTGCACCACATGTACTTGTCCGCCAACATGCTGGCATGAACTTCTCTCAGAAAAAGCAGTTGACCTGATTGCAATGTGGCAGTATGGGACTGCATTTGGGGGACTTGGCTGTAGGTAATGCCCATTGTTGTGGTGTGTGTGCGGTGTTGGGTAAAATATGGGTGTTTTCCCCATGCATACAGGGGTGTCTGCGCTATCTTTATTTAGTGGTGGGTAAAATATAGGGACTGGGCTGGCAGGTGCCCCAGCTGGGTTTTGAACCTCTGCCCTCTGGTCCTAGAGGTAATGACTCTGTCCGCTGTACCACACTTTGGCCACAGAGACAGTGCAGCCCCTGGAGGCAGTAAGCCTGGCAGGATGGAGTCACAAACCCTGCTCTACGCAATTCTACTGTGGGCATATGCACCCTGTCTGGTGACAAACGTGCACATAAACCCCGGAAATGACCACGGGAAATGTGGGACAAAATATCACCACGCTGGGCAACAGTGATATTAATGGGCAACCATAGCAAACACTCCCAGGAAAGCTCCAAAACGTGGAAATGTTTTTTGGAAGAGTCTCCTCTCAGTAGACCCTTCCAAAATTCATTTCTTTTTTCTGGAGCTTTGCTGGGTGTGATTTCTGTATTTGCCCATCACTATAACTGTTCCCCAGCTGAATTACTATTTTTAATAGTTCTGTTGTGGTCATTTTCTATTTTTATTTTCACTTTTGTGCTGTGCACATATATCACACTGCTCACGTTTTGCTGGTTTCCCCGGTTTTCCTGTACATTGCTGACGGAAATGGTTTCTCTTCCCTTTAAATGCTTTCTACCGCGAGTGTTTCACTCGCGGTAGTTTTTACATGCAAATTCGGGCCCGATACTGTGCGGGGAGCCTCTCCCCTCCCACTCTCCACCCATTGACCCCGTCCCTCCGCCCCTCCGGAGCCTTCCTCCGCCCTCCTTTCGCCGTTCCACGCCTCTATCGGACATTTGCGGGCCCGCACTTGTACGGGGCCCGTTAGTGAGCCGCGTACCTGTGCGGGGGTGACACGCACGTGTGCGGGGCGTTTAAACGCGTTTCTGCGCGTTTCAGTGCCGCGTTGCCGTGCGCTATTTTGCGGCGCGCTATTTTGCGGATTTTAGTAAACATGCCCCTTATTTGATTGTTTCTTACATTATGTATTTCATATTATATATATTTTTTAACATATATTTATATGATTTTTATACATCTGTTTGTCATTGTATACTACATTTCATTTTTAACCAGTTTCATCAATTTTTTTATGTATAATCTCCTATTTATGTATTTATTTGTTCTATATACTATTTATGTTATTAACAGATTGTACTGTTATTTTTAGATAGCATAGGCCTACTTTTTAGGTTTGACAATGCTAACATTTTTGCCCTTCGTCAGTCTTTTTGAATAAAGCATACTAAAACCGTTGACTACAAAATCATAATAATTTCAAAATCAAATATTGTTACTTGTTATTGTGATTAATTATTGTGGTTTAAATAAGTAAATTTTATAAATAAAAACATATTGCAAAGGCCTATAATATATTAATAATTCAACAAATGATTACAGCGACAATGCGTTAACGGTAAAGGAAAAGAGACGCATTTGACTTTATCACTGGGGGTCATCACAAGTTGACCAATGGTAAAAGAGGTCGCGGTACAAAAAAGGTTGAGAACCACTGCCCTATAGCATGGTAGACCACGGTAGTTACCTTGGTTGCACGTCCTAATGCCAGCCCTGCATAGAAATTCCATGCTAACAGAATACCTGATCTCAGTCATACACAAAGGAGACAGATACACCCTCATCAGCTACAGAATAAATGGTCATAAAATGAATATAGAAATTGGTAGACAAAAATTAGACTGAAACTCCAAGAAGCCACACACTGCAGAAAAATAGAAAAAGTGCATCACTTCCTCCTCTACTATACAAAATATAAAGACAGTAGATGTAAATTCCAAAAACTAACATATTCCAATCATTCAATTGAAAATAAAATTCCTTTTTTCTACCTTTGTTTTCTGCGATTTTATTTTTCAAATCATGTTGGTCTCTTTCCCTGGTTTCTGCCTTCTTCTTGGTCTTTTCCTAACTCTATTCGCAGGGTCATCATTCACCACTTCTTTTCTCTCTTCCTGTCCTCTTTTACATTCATCTCTAAACACTGATCTTTCACTGTCAACTTTTCCTCATTTATTTTTCTGCCTTTCTACATACTCAGATTTCACACACACACACACACACACACCCTTCACTATTCAATCTTCAAGCTCCCTCCTCTTAGTGCATCTATCTACAGGTTTCCGTCTCTTTCCCCAGTCTTTCATTCATTATCTCCTCCTCCTGTGTTTAGCATCTCCCTCTCTCTCTCCCCAATTCTGAATCTCCCCTCTCTCTCTCCAGCTGTTCCCCCATATCCAGCATCTCTCTCTCTCAAGCTCTCCTCCTTTGCCCAGAGGATCCTTTCTTTCTAGCTCTCACTTGCCATGCCCAAAGCTTCCCTCTCTCTCTCTCTCTCTAGATCTTCTCCACATGCCCAGCACCTTCCCTTCCTCTATGGCTCTCCCCCCCCACCATGCCCATCATCTTTTGTCTCTTCCCTGTGTCCAACAATGTCCCCTCTAAGTTATGAAGAAGTCTTCCACCTATATTACAACCACTGGGGGTGGTTTCATTTGGGAAGAGTCAGGCCCACTGGAATCCTAAAGAACTTTCTTGCCCTTTGTGTCTGAAACTGTGATATTGCTGCACCACTACCATTAATAGAAATGCTGATGGAGGTCTACCACATACTGTACCTTAGAGGAAACACTGGTGTCTAGCATATTTTCCCTGCTTTGCTCTCCCCCCTCCAGTCTAGCACCTTCTTCTTGCTTCCTTTCTCACTTCCCACCTCCGTGGTCCAGCATCTCCTCCCTGCTTCCCTTCCACTCCTCATTCGCAGGTTCAGCATCTTCCCCTCTTTCCTTCCCACTACCATTCAACATTTGTCTTACTTCCCTTTCTTCTACTCCATTGGGCTCAGCATCTTCTCTTTCATCCCTTCCAGTCCCGCTCCCCCCACCCCCCAGTACTGCACCTCTACTTACTTTCCTCCCTCAACCTGATACAATATCTCTCCTTGCTCCTCATTCCCTTTCCTTAGCCACCATGCCACATCCAGATGTGAAAGACAGCATCCCTGCATGTCAGTCCTGCCCCCTCTTATGCAGACTCCCGATTCTGAGATGGTGGGACTGACAGACTTTAAGCAGTTGAAGCGACCTAAAGATTCAATGCTACCTTACACTTTTACTGCCATGCTGCCACTTGTTCAGTGCATTTGGCAGACTTGAGATAATCCCCTCCTTCTACATTAGTGGTGGCACTATGTACTTATCTGAGTGGTCTAGAGGAGAAAGAAATCTAGCCTCCACCTGTGCAGAAGCAAAGTGAGGCAGCCACCATAGGAGCAGTTTGGAACCCTAGTTGCCACACCAGGAATTTACTGCCTGAGATGCCACCTCATCTTGCCTAATAATAAAGCTGCCCTTGGCCCTAATATTTGAATGACATAAGGAGGAGTGGTCTAGTGGTTAGGACAAGGTACTTCAGGCCAGAGGGCCGGGGGTTCAAGTCCCACCTGGGGACAGCAATCTCAGGCCGGAGGGACTGGGATTTCTAGTCCTATAGGCACTCCTTGTGGTCTTGGGCAAGCCACTTAACCCTCCATTGCCCATGTTCCCTGTAAGTATTAGCATATGTGTCTCATATTCCCTTGTGTTAAATGTATCCCCCAATTGACCGCTTTGACCCGGTGAAAAGCGGGATATAAATACAGCTAAATAAATAAGCGTGCATCTTCCTGGGTGTTTTGCCTTCCTCTTTACTTACAGGTAAGCATAGTTACTCACCTGTAGCAGGTGTTCTCTGTGAATAGCAGGAATAAGTCCTCAAGTATGGGTGACATCACCAACAGAGCCCCACACGGAACACTTCTCAGTTTCCAAAGGAAACATTTGGGAGGTATGCCGTGCATGCATGTGTGCCTTTCCTGTCCACCGCCGCACCATATTCTCCAGTATGAGAGCATAGCAGGAGCCAAAGGCAACTTCCCAGGGATGTGAGAGGGTTGTGAAGACGTATTCTTGCTAGTCACAGAGAACACCTGCCACAGGTGAGTAACTATGCTTTCTCCGTGAACAAGCAGAAAATATGTCCTCACATATTCCAAGATCCAGGCTACCAGAACCAGAGGAAAAGAATAACCCAACCAGGCATCGAGAACTGGAGAAGCCAAGAAGACTAGAGAGGTACTCCTGCCAAGGGACTCATCTGATGCAGTATCCACAGTCAACACTGACCAAGGGAATTTTGAGCAGGTAGCCTGGATGGACAGAAGGGCCAGTTTGTAAGAGCTGACCCTCAAGACTTAAAGGGATGCTGGAGCATGGCATGGCCAAAATTACTGTCCCATCAGACAGTGATGGGCTGAGAAGGTATGGACCGAAGACCATGTCACAGCCCTGAAAATCTCTTCTGCAGAGACAGAATTGAAGTTGGCAACCAATGTAGCTAATGCACAGACATTGTGAGCCATGACATGATCCTCAAGGCTCTGACTAGCCAAGGAATACACATGAGCAATGCAATCAGTGAGCCAGAGGGATAGTATACACTTTGAAACAGTGACCCCCAACATATAGGAGTTGAAGGAGATGAACAACTGATAAGATTCACGGTACGCCTTCATGCGCTCCAAGTACCTTCTTCTCACGTCTCTCTGCCGGGTTAGGGTCCACTGTTCTTCACTGGTTTCACTCTTTTCTCTCTCTTTGTTCATACTATGTCTCATTTCAATCTGCTACCTCATCCACCTTCTCCCTTTCCTGCGGTATTCCATAGGGGTCAGTTCTCGCTCCCTTGCTGTTTAATGCATTTCTCGCCCCACTTGCCATGCTTATTCAGCAGAAGGGTATCTCCACCTATTACTATGTGGATAACATCCTGCTGCTGTTTCATACTCATCCCTTCTCGCCTGATCTTTCCTCAATCAACTCGTGTCTCAGTTTAGTGGTCTCTAGTTTGAAATCAAATAACATATACCTTAATGCAGGAAAAACCTCAACACTATGGCTGTCTGGTTCACTTGCGCCTCCATCCATATCCCCCTCTCTTGAAGGTACCATTATATCCACAGTACAAATTCTTAAGTATTTAGGTGTTACACTTGAGTCTTCTCTCAATTTTCAGTCACACATTAACTCTACAGTTCACCGGAGCTTCTTTTCTCTCCGCCAGATCCATAGTATCTGTTCTTATCTTCCACCATTCGCTGTTACCACACTTCTGCTCTCCTTGGTTATTTCAAAATTGGACTATGGCAACATCATTTATTCTGGACTTCCTCAATATCAGCTAAAGCTTTAAGCATCTTTCATCATGCCTCGTGGTCAGATAATGTTTTTCTGTTGTTCATTAAATCCTATTGGCTTCCTTTTCCATACTGACTCCATTATAAATTACTAACCATAATTCAGAAGGTTCTTAACTCAGGTATACCAGCATATCTCTCCTCCCACATAATTCCTTACCCATCCCCCCCCCCCCACTCATGCACTCCATTCAATACATGTGCATCATCTCTGTTTACCATCTCATCAGCTGCACATCTGGAAGGCACTCGAAATTCAGCTTTCTTTTTTCTAGAGCCCTCACTTTGGAATTCACTCCCTGCATCCCGAATCCTGCTTTTCTAGTTTTAAAATGGCTCTCAAAACTCACCTTTTTCAGCAAGCTTTCAATATTTATTTAACATTTCTTATATATCACCTTTCATGATATCAAGGTGGCTTACATTGAACAAACAGAAATTACATTATAACTTGGAGATAACTATTTTTACAGGGAACATGGGCAATGGAAGGTTAAGTGGCTTGCCCAAGACCACAGGGAGCACCTGTGGGACTAGAAACCCCAGTTCTTCTGGCCCAAGGTTGCTTGTCCTCTAGTGGACTTTGAACCCCTGACCTTCTGGCCTAAGGTACCTTGCCACAACCACTAGGCCACTCCTCCACTCCAACTTGCAGCTTTGTATGTGAGGACTCCGGCCACCCAACTATCTCCACACTTGGAATTCCCCAATACTTTGCATTTCCCCCCTCCTCTCTCTCCCTCCCATGCCAACCTATCTTTAATACTTTCTTTTAATTTTAAATGATGTTCTTTTCTTTTTCTTAATGTTTTTATTATTGTAAACCATCCTGATACAATGTTTGAAGAGCGGTATATCAAATTTTAATAAACCATAAGTAGAAGGCCAATGCATACTTGCAATCCAGCGTGTGCAACACAGTCGTACCATGACTGGCGTGAGGCCGGGGAAAAACATTGGAAGGACAAAAGACTGGTTGAGGAGCAAAGTCAAGACCACCTTTAGCAAAAAATGCAGGTGTGTGCGGAGCACCACCTGGTTCTGGTAGAATCTGATGTATGGAGGGTATACGATAACAGCCTGGAGCTCGCTCACTCACTGGGCCAATGTGACGGCCACCAGGAAGAGGACCTTCTAGGTCAAGAATTTCAGCGGACATACATCCAGTGACTCAAAAAGAGCCTGTATGAGCTGGCTAAAGACTGAGTTCAGATCCCAAACAACTGTAGGGGGCTTAACGGGAGGCTTTGAAAGAAACCCCACATGAATCAGTGTACCAGAGGCTGAGCTGAGATGGGCTTCCCATCACAGCCATGATGGAATGCTCATATCGTGCTGAGGTGAATACGCACAGAATTGGACGAGCCCAGAATTGGAGAGGTTCAAGATGTACTCCAATAGCTGGTCAATGGGGCAGACAAAGGAGTCTAATGCCCGACCAGCACACCAGATGGTTAACTGCCACCATTTGCAAACATAGGCTTTACGTGTTGACCCCTTGAGAGATGCTAGCAGGATTTCGGTGACAACCTTGGGGAGGGCAAACTCCACGAGGGCTACCCGCTCAGCATCTATGCTGCAAGTGCTAGGAAGGAGATGTTGGGATACAACAGAGATGCTGTCTGGGTCAGAGCCCAGGTGAAGAGGTTCCTTCTGCGAGAGCTGCAGCAGTAATGGGAACCACAACTGCCAAGGCCAGTAAGAAGTGATGAGAATCATGGATCCCCTCTTGGCCTGGAGCTTCAGGAGCATCTTCATGATAACCGGAATCAGAGGATAGGCATACAGCAGGCCTCTCCCCCAGTGGATAAGGAAGGTTTCCAGAGCTAGGCAATTTCTGGTCGACCTCCAGGAGCAGAACCGAGCTACCTGGACATTCTGTGCCATAGCAAAGAGGTCCACATCAGGGGTGCCCCATTCCCAAAAGATTTGGTCCACCATCTCCCTCTTGAGGGACCACCATGTGGCTGATGAACCCAACTGAGGTGATCCACTAAGCTGTTGCTCTTGCCTTGCAAATATGTTGCCCTGAGATCCATGCCATGGAGCAAGGCAAACTTCCAGAGGCTAAGAGCTTCCCCACATAGGAGATACGAGTCCATGTCCCCCCTGTTTGTTCACAAAGAACATGGCGACCTGGTTGTCTATCTGGATCAAGACCACTTGATTCGCCAGATGTGGCTGAAAGGCACAGAGAGCATTTACGATGACCCGGAGCTCAGTGAAGTTCATCAGGTAGAAACTCTCGCTTTTGGACCACAGGCTCTGGATGTGGAGGTCATCCAAGTGTGCACCCCAGCCGAGCTTGGAGGCATCTGTCATGAGCAGCTTACAGGGTGCTGCTGGTTGGAACAAGAGGCCCCGAGGCAAGTTTGTAGGCATGAGTCACCACTCCACTGACTGGCGAGTGGCGCAGTGACCATTACCCTGTTCCATAAGCGGCATGAGACTTGCTGCCATTGCATTCGCAAAGTCCATTGAGCCTGCTTCATGCAGAGATGGGCCTGAGGGATGACATGCACTGTGGCCACCATGTGTCCGAGAGCTCTGGGCAGCCCATGGACTGTGGGTGTGGCACTGGTGCTGCAACGCTCCCAGCACTTTGATGAGTCGCTGCAGGCAGTCTGCCAGCAGAAAAGCTCTCGTCTGAGTGCTATCAAGGAGGGCCCCGATGAACTCTAGTTGTTGTATCAGCTGGAGGAGGGACTTTGGATAGTTGATCATGAAGTCGAGGCCTTCGAGCACCTGAATGGTGAGCTTGGTGACTGCCGTATGCTGGTCGACGAGGAACCCTTTATGAGTCAGTCATCCAGCTCCAGGAAGACAAAGACCCCCCATATCCAAAGGAAAGCGGCCATGACCACCAGGCACTTTGTGAAGACCCCGGGGGCTGCAGCCAGCCTGAAGGGTAGTACCCAGTATGGATAGTGCTGACCACACAGCACGAACCAGCACGAACCATGACAAGTGAGTGGATATTTGCCTCCTGGGACATCTTACTGTGAGTTCTAGCTGTTTATTTAATTATTTACTGTTTGTCTAACTGTTTGTTTAATTATTTATTGTTTGTCTTAGTGGTGTGCTAGTTCAGCCTTCTCAGCTGTACTTACCTTGCCTCTCTCAACTAACTGGGCTTTGTGTGGTAGCCATTTTGAATTAAATCTCTCTCCCCAGAACCTGCTGTTTGTTAAACTTTTTTCCTGTCCTTGCCTGCCTGAGTGAATCCTCCCCCTCCCCCCCTCCCCCTGAGGTATTGTGTAGCCTTCTTCCTGTTTTCTCCACGTGTGCATTGTCTGTTTTAGTTTGCTTTTCTCTGATCAGAGAAGGGCTGTACTTTTACAGAGCTCTGCTAGTGAGTGGATATTTGCCTCCTGGGACATCTTACTGTGAGTTCTAGCTGTTTATTTAATTATTTACTGTTTGTCTAACTGTTTGTTTAATTATTTATTGTTTGTCTTAGTGGTGTGCTAATTCAGCCTTCTCAGCTGTACTTACCTTTCCTCTCTCAACTAACTGGGCTTTGTGTGGTACCCCCATCCTCCTGCTGAGGGTTCTGGACAGGGTACCTTGTAACTGCCCTCTTTAATAGGACTTATCTCCCTCCCTCCCTCCCCAGCACCCACCCACCCCTGGGGTAATTGTAGTTTTATAGGTACTTGCACATCTTAGAGGAAAGGGGCTGCTCTCAGGTGCAGCTCTTAATCCAAATCAGTCATACACAGAGGACCTGAGATTAATTAAGCTTCAGGTACACAGGGTGTATTAGGGGTATTAGATACACTTTTATTAGTATAAGCATCTACACCAATCCTTATTATATACCGAATTTAAAAGACCTAAACACAAGCTTTAAACTAAGATGCAGACAGAGGTCCAGCAACGAGATGGGGGTTCTCCGGTCTTTTGCATTGAGTGTCACATGTATGATTTTCTCCCAGTTGGTGAGAGGTCCCACATATGCACTAAGTGCAGGGAGCTCTTTGCTCTCAGGGAACGAGTCCATTCTCTAGAGGCTAGAGTAGCAGACCTGGAAGACATAAGAAAGACAGAGAAGTACATGGACGAGACCTACAGGGATATAGTCCTGAAGTCCCACCTCCAGTCTGGCAGCATCCCTGTTGCCATGGAGGAGAGAGGTCACGTGACAGGAGAGCATCACCCTGGTGTGGCAGGAAGTGATCCTGTAACTAGGACCTGTCCTCCAGGTGATGTAAAACCCTCTCGCACCGAGGACGTTTCTCCAGGGCCATGTCCCCATGAGGGGAGGGTCAGGACAGCTGTTATAGTTGGTGATTCAATCATTAGGAATGTAGATAGCTGGGTGGCTGGTGGACGTGAGGATCGCCTGGTAACATGCCTGCCTGGTGCGAAGGTAGCAGATCTCACGCACCGCCTAGATAGGATCATAGATAGTGCTGGGGGGGAGTCTGCTGTCTTGGTACATGTTGGTACCAATGACATAGGAAAATGTGGTAGGGAAGTTCTGGAGGCTAAATTTAAGCTTTTAGGTAGGAAGTTGAAATCCAGAACTTCCAGGATAGCGTTCTCCGAAATGCTTCCTGTTCCACGTGCAGGACCCAAAAGACAGGCAGAGCTCCGGAGTCTCAATGCGTGGATGAGACAATGGTGCAAGGATGAGGGTTTTGGATTTGTTAGGAACTGGGGAACATTCTGTGGAAAGGGGGGGCTCTTCCGAAGGGATGGGCTTCACCTTAATCAGGATGGGACCAGACTGCTGGCATTAACCTTTAAAAAAGAGATAGAGAAGCTTTTAAACTAGAAAATAGGGGAAAGCCGACAGTCACCCAAGAGCGCATGGTTCGGACAAAGGTATCCTTGAAGGATACTACCAAAAGCTGTGAGGTTCCAAAAGGGAGTATAGTAGTCCAAATGCCCTTGAGTAAGGAGCAGACAGAGCATAAAGTTTCCCAATTACCCATGCCTACCAATAGCCAGATTAATATTAATAAAATACAGTCTCTAAAATGCTTGTATGCCAATGCTAGAAGTCTAAACAATAAGATGGGAGAATTAGAATATATAGCACTAAATGAGAGGTTAGATATGATTGCACTCTCAGAGACATGGTGGAAGGAGGATAACCAGTGGGACACTGTGATACCTGGATACAAACTATATCGTAATGATAGAGCTGAACAAATTGGTGGAGGGGTTGCGCTCTATGTTAGAGAGGGCATTGGGTCAGAAAGGATTAAAGTTTTGCAGGGAACAAAATTTGCTGTAGAATCTCTATGGATTGAAATTCCATTTATGAAGGGGAAGGTGATGGCAGTGGGAGTATACTATCGACCGCCTGGCCAGAATGAACAAATGGATAATGAAATGCTCAAAGAAATCAAGGAAGCTAACAAAAGCCACAACAGAGTAGTAATAATGGGTGATTTCAATTACCCCGGTATCGACTGGGACAGTGTCACAGCAGGACAAGCTAAAGAGATAAAGTTTCTAGATGAAATAAATGACTGCTTCTTGGAGCAGCTGATTCATGAACCAACCAGAGGGGAAGCCATACTGGACCTAGTCCTTAGTGGAACGCCAGATCTGGTGCAAGAAATAAGGGTGTTGGGACCACTTGGCAATAGTGATCATAGTATGATCATGTTTGATTTAATCAGTGGAGGACAGATAGTAAAGGAATCCACAGTACTACCTTTTAACTTTCAAAAGGGAGACTATGATAGAATGAGGAATATAGTTCGGAAAAAACTAAAAGGAGCGGTTCCAAAGGTTAAAGACTTACAGCAAGCTTGGGTGTTATTTAAAAATACTATCCTCGAAGCCCAGACCAGCTGTATTCCACGCATTAAGAAAAGTGGAAGAAAGTCCAAAAAACTGCCAGCATGGTTTAAAGGTGAGGTCAGAGAGGCTGTTGCTGCCAAAAGAGCAACCTTCAGGAAATGGAAAAAAGAGCCAAATGATGAAAACTGGAAACAGCACAAGCACTTCCAAGTAAAATGCAAACCATAGATATGGCAGGCAAAGCGGGAATTTGAGAAGAAACTTGCTACAGAAGCAAAAACACGAAATAAAGACTTGTTCAAGTACATTCGTAGCAAAAGGCCTGTGAGAGAGTCAATTGGACCATTAGATGATAGAGGGGTAAAAGGGGCAGTAAGAGGAGACAAGGCTATAGCAGAGAGACTAAATGAATTCTTTGCTTCGGTCTTTACTGAGGAAGATGTAGGGATGTTACCCAAGACTGAAGTGGTATTTAAAGGTGATACTGCAGAGGAATTGAGAGAAATATCGCTACACCGGGAAGATATATTACAACTATTTCATAAACTGAATAGTAGCAAATCACCTGGACCGGATGGTATACATCCCAGAGTGTTGAAAGAACTGAAATATGAGATTGCAGACCTGCTATTGGTAATCTGTGAACTTTCATTAAAATCATCTGTAATACCTGAAGATTGGAGGGTCGCCAACGTAACACCAATTTTTAAAAAGGGTTCCAGGGGTGACCCGGGAAATTACAGACCGGTGAGCCTGATGTCAGTACCAGGGAAAATGGTAGAAACCATCATAAAGAACAAAATTACACAGCATGTAGATAGTCATGGCCTAATGGGAGACAGCCAACATGGCTTTAGACAAGGAAGATCTTGTCTTATTAATCTGATCTGTTTTTTTGAAGGTGTGCATAAACAGGTAGACAAAGGTGAGTCGGTTGATATAGTGTATCTGGACTTTCAGAAAGCTTTTGACAAGGTCCCCCATCAGAGACTTTTGGCAAAGCTAAAAAGTCATGGGGTAGGAGGCAGTGTACTATTGTGGATCGGGAACTGGTTAAAAGATAGAAAGCAGAGGGTAGGGCTAAATGGCCAATATTCCCAATGGAAAAAGGTGAATAGTGGAGTACCCCAGGGATCTGTACTGGGTCCGCTACTTTTTGACATATTCATAAATGACCTGGAAAAGGGAATAACTAGTGAGGTTATCAAATTTGCAGATGACACAAAACTGTTTAAAGTTGTTAAAACCCAAGAGGATTGTGGAAAACTGCAGGAGGATCTGGATAAATTGGAAGACTGGGCATCCAAATGGCAGATGAAATTTAATGTGGACAAGTGCAAAGTTATGCACCTAGGAAAGAACAACCCACACTATAGTTACACGATGCAAGGCTCCACATTAGAAACCACCACCCAGGAAAAAGATTTAGGAGTCATCGTGGATAACATGTTAAAACCCTCCGCCCAGTGTGCAGCGGCGGCCAAGAAAGCAAATAGAATGCTAGGTATCATAAGGAAAGGGATGGAGAATAAAACAAAGGATATTATAATGCCTCTGTATCGCTCCATGGTACGACCGCACCTTGAATATTGTGTGCAATTCTGGTCACCGTATCTTAAAAAGGACATAGAGTTATTAGAAAAAGTACAGAGAAGAGCCACCAAATTGGTGAAGGGGATGGAAGGCTACTCCTATGAAGAGAGGCTAAAAAGGTTAGGGCTCTTTAACCTGGAAAAGAGACGGCTGAGGGGAGATATGATAGAGGTCTATAAATTAATGAATGGAGTGGAACGGATAAACGTGGATCAATTGTTTACGCTATCAGAATATAGAAGGACTAGGGGACATGTAATGAAGCTACGGGGTAAACTATTTAAGACAAATAAGAGAAAATATTTCTTCACTCAACGTGTAATCAAACTCTGGAATCTGTTACCGGAGAATGTAGTAAGGGCTGTTAGTATAGCTGGGTTTAAAAAAGGTTTGGACAAGTTCCTGGAGGAAAGGTCCATAAACCACTATTAAAAAGGGACCCAGGATATCAATGCTTGACCTAGTACAAGCACTGCAGAACCTGTGTCTTTTGGGGAAACTGCTAGGTACGTATGACCTAGATTGGCCACTGTTGGAAACAGGATACTGGGCTTGATGGACCTCGGTCTGACCCAGTATGGCATTTCTTATGTTCTTATGTTCTTATGAACCAAAGTTACTGTCTGTGATGCAGGTGGATCGGAACATGTTTGCACACATCCTTCAGATCCAAGGAGCAAAGCCAGTCATCTAGTAGGAGGAATGGGAGCAGCATCCCCAATGAGACCATTTTGAACTTTTCATGCATCAAGAACCAATTGAGGTTTTACATATCCAGAATGGGGCGGAACCCACTGGTATTTTTGAGGACTAGGAAGTCTCTGGAGTAAAAGCCCTGTCCAATCTGGGCCAGGGGAACCGGTTCGATGACAAGGTCAGCCAGCAAGGCCACGACCTTGGTCTACAGGAGGCTCTGGTGCATGGGGTCCAAGGGGTACTCCCTGGGCTTGTAAGGAGGCAGCAGCTGGGTGAAATGGAATCGAAAGCTGCTTTGTACAATCTGTAGCACCCAGGCGTCTGAGTTGACAAGTGGACGAGCTGCCCCTCCCCCACCTGCAGGGGGACCTTGGCAGACAATGGTTGGCTGGCTATGCTCCTGAAGACCCCGTCAAAAACCCCCACCCAGCTTTGACTGGGGGGGGGGGGGTGTTGTACCTTTGGGGCTTTCTCCCTCTGCTGTAAGCGGGATAGCTTGGGCCTTAGGCAGCACCTGCAGCTGTGATGGAAAGTACCTCTGCGGGCACAGGAGGAAAGCCTTTTTGGTTGGTGCTTTCTTCCATGTGGGATCCACAGTCTTTCTGGAGAGCCTGATGAGGGTCACCTGCCCCTTTTCCAGCTCTTCTGCCTTTTTTTCCATGGGCTTGCCAAAGAGGTTTTCACACCTACAGGGGACATTGGTGATCTTGTCCTGGACCCACTGCTCCAGATCAGAGGACTGCAACCAGGCCATCCACCATGCAGCAATCCCCACGCAACTACCCTACCAGTAGATTCAAAGGCATCATAAGCACCCCGGACCATAAAATTTGAGCAATTCTTGATGTGAGCTACAAGACCTTGAAAAGACTTGTGTCGGTCCTCAAGGACGAGGGAAGAGAAGTCCTCAATGTCCAGCATGACATCCTTGAGGAACATGACCATGTAAGTTTGGTAGGCCAGGATCCGGGCTATCAGCATGGAACCCTGGAAGCACCTCCTCATGAAGGAGTCCAGGGTCCATGCCTCCTGCATGGACAGAACCAAGGAGTGTATTTTGGCACTCTTAGTCCATTTCAAGGCAGACTCGACCACAATGGAATTGTGGGGCAATTGAGGCTTCTCGAACCCTGGAGCCTTCTGGACCCAGTACAGGGAATAGAACCAGTGGCTGATGGCCATAAACGTGAGCAGTGCCTCCCACAGCCACAGTAGCATCCTCTGCAGGACATGGTGGATGGGAATAGTCACCGGCTCACAAGGGGCCGAGGGGTATTGGAGGAGTTCCTGTTCCTCTGCCCTCGGATCCTCTTCCAATTCCAGAGAAAAGGGTATGGGCTGGCCAGGTCCCTTCGAAAATCCTGGAAGGGCATGTCTTCTGGGGGCGACGGGTCAGATGGGAGATTCTAGGCCTGGAGATCCGACACCATTGATTCTGCCTCAATTCTGATTTGGATTCTGAGAGGAAATCAAAGTAATGAGAGACTCCGAGCGCTGACTGTGTGGCTCAGGAGAGAGTGGACGTCAATGGTCCCCCTTGCACCCGGCATGCTGATGGCAATGCCTTGGGGCCTCGGACTCCGAAACACTGGAGAGGGAGATGGCTTTGGCCACCAGCTTCGATACTGGCCTCCCACCTGATGTCCCAGTCATGGTGGGCAGGGCAAGGATCTCCAGGATCAGCTGGAAAGATTGTGGTAATAACATGCTTGACAACGCAAAACCTGCATTCTTCAGGGTTTCCACCACCACCAAGTGAGCTTCTAAGGCTCATAGGCATTCCTCCAGAACCACCACCAATTAAGACATCTCTGTAGAGGGGCGCCCCTCTCTGCTCAAAGCCTTCTACTCCAACTGAGCCTTCTGCTCTTTTCCCTTGGCCATCTCAGGCATGGATGAGGGGGTCCAGACTAAGGATGCTGAAACAGATGAGTCAAAGAGGGACTCCTGCTTTTCCTGACCCTTCAGCCCTCAATGCAATATCTGCAAGCAGAGTTCACAGGATGCCGGCTACTGGTTGGGTCCAAGGCTTGCAAGCACAAATTATGGCGGTCAGTGGCAGAAATGGCCTTGCCACATTTGGTGCATTTTTTAAAGCCAGCTTAGGCATGGCGAAAATGATCGCCTTGGCAAAATCAAATTGAAAAATGTCGGTGGGCAGAAAAAGCCCTGGAGGGGGAAAAAGAACGCCAAAAGACACAAAAAAAGTGAAAAAATGAGTGAAGGTTCAGCCAAAAGGGCAAGAAATTCAAACTCTTTTCCAGACTGCAGGAACACATCCTAGGGGCTCTGCAGAAAAAAAGAATATGGCACTATGGTTGGTAGGGAAGGCAGGCATGCATGCACGTCATACCTCCCAAAAGCTTCCTTTGGAAGCTGGGGAGTGTTCCACGCAGGACTCCATTGGTGACCTCACCCATACATGAGGACTGATTTCCTGCTTGTTGACGGAAAACATGTGCTATAAGAGTATTTATATCCTGCTTTTCACTGGGTCAAAGCAGTCAATTGGGGGATACATTTAACACGAGGTGATATGATACACACACACTAATATTTACAGGGAACATGGGCAATGGAGGATTAAGCGGCTTGCCCAAGACCACAAGGAGTGCCTATAGGACTAGAAATCCCAGTCCCTCTGGCCTGAGATTGCTGTCCCCAGGTGGGACTTAAACCCCTGACCCTCTGGCCTGAAGTACCTTGTCCTAACCACTAGACCACTCCTCCCTGCACATATTAGTTATCATTGCATGGAGGACTGTTTTCTGCTTGGGGATTTAAGATGGGTAACTCCTTAGTCGGGCAAAATCTTTAGAAATATGTCCTCATATTGGCTCTACTCAGTCTATTTCCTTTATCAGGACCCCAAGAGAGCCTATTATCATTTAATACATATTTTTCCTAGAAAAATCTCACCATTAGGGATAATTCACCCTTGCAATGTCAGCCCCCTGTTGGCACTCTTCAACTCCTCCTCCTCCTTGGAGAAGTTTACCTGGTAATTAAAGTGACTGGCATGGTGTTCCTAGGTCTGGCACATTCTAGCATGTTCCTCTTCTGGTCAGGCACTGGGAGGAGGCAGTTCTCATGCTCCAACATCAGCTTGGAGAGGAGAAGTGTGTCCTGCTAGCCAAAATTTGGTTTCCTCGCTCTGGGAGACATTTGTTAATGTCATCACACCTGCCACGTGAGCACATGTCATAAATGCATATGCTTATTCTGAAGTATACATGCATACTAGAGGGTGCACTTTATAAAATATTGATGCACATCTAGCCACAGTCCTATTGATTTTGCTATTTTAGCCTTCTTTAATATGATATTGGGCTTATGTTGTATGTTAAAAAACTTTTATTTGTTTTGATTTTGATTTTTATGCTATGGTCCAATGAGCATGTTTATGTGTTTTTATACTTTTTTACACTTTGTTGTTTTATATGCTTGTGTATCTTTATTGTATCTTAACTGATGCCTATTTTATCATCATACTAATGTTGTTATATCTTTTATTATTGATTTTGAGGTGCCCCCTGTCGAAATGTGTCCGTGTTGGGGATTTTTAATCAATAAAGGACTTCTTTTTTTACATCTTGCCCTTTGGTGCTTGTCTGCACATCTAGCCAGCCCATTTGTTTGGTGCACATATACATTTTGACAACCTGTATAAAATTATCCTCTTAATGTCATTTTTTTCATACTTTTCTAATGCAAATCCTATGGAGGATAATTTTATAGGTCACCAAGGTTGGAAGTCCAGGTAGGCATCTATTTTGAGACTTTTATTTTTTTGATAAACACACACTGGTGCCTATGTGTGTTTATAAAATAGCCTAATGAAACCTGCACAGTTATGGCTAAAATATGCCCAGTTGCCCATGTATGTTTACACCTGCAAGGGAGCAGGTATAAATGTACATGGTGTGGCATTCAAGTGTGCATGCCAGTGCAATTCCACGCCCCGAATGCTAGGGGATGCTTCAGTAGGTGCCTGAGAGCCCTAGTGAGCAATAGAGACAATGGCTGAGAGAAACCATGTTTCTGCTGTGACTCAGGTGTTAAGTTCTACCTTAGGGCCGGTTAAGAAGCTAGCCCAAACAGCTGGGTGTGGTCTCAACTGGCAGTATAAAAGTCATGTGAGGTCCAGGCAGAGTGAGGCCCTTGGAGCAAAGGAAGCTACACTGTGCAGGAGCTCTGTCAGGGAGCGACAGGCAGAACCCTATGACTGGCTGAGTCTAGGGGCGAAAAGGGCTAGGACATTCTCAAAGCCAACAGGTTGCAAGATCCGAGGCAACATGGTTTCACCGAAGGACGATCTTGCCAAACAAATCTGATTGAGTTCTTTGACTGGGTGACCAGGGAACTAGATCAGGGGCATGCGGTCATCTATCTGGATCTCAGCAAAGCCTTTGATACTGTTCCTCATAGGAGGCTTATCAATAAACACAGTAGCTTGGGGATAGATCCCAAGATGGTAAATTGGATCAGAAATTGGTTGACTGACAGACAACAGAAGGTGATGGTACATGGAGCTCATTTGGATGAAAGGAAGGTGATTAGCGGGGTGCCCCAGGAATCAGTCCTGGGCCCGGCACTGTTCAATGTATTTGTGAGTGATATTGCTGAAGGACTGCATGGAAAAATCTGTCTTTTTGTAGATGACATGAATATTCGCAACAGAGTGGACTCTCCCAAGGGAGTGGTTAAGATGAGGAATGATCTACAAAAGCTGGAAGAATGGTCTGATGCTTCGCAGTTAAGATTTAATGTGAAGAAGTGCAGAGTCATGCACTTGGGTAGCAGAAATCCAAGGGAAACGTACGCGATAGGGGGCAAGAGATTGGTGTGCACGGATCAGTAGAAAGACCTTGGAGTGATTATTTCTGAAGATCTCAAGGTGGCAAAACAGTGTGACAAGGCGGTGGCAAAAGCCAGGAGGATGTTGGACTGCATACAAAGAGGAATTACCAGCAGAAAGGAAGAGGTACTTATGACACTGTACAAGTCACTGGTGAGGCCTCACTTGGAATACTGTGTTCAGTTTTGGAGACCATATCTTGCAAAGGATGTAAAAAGACTGGAAACTGTTCAGAGGAAGGCGACCAAAATGATTTGGAGCCTGCGTCAGAAGCTTTATGATAAGAGACTTGAAGACCTAAACATGTACACTTTGGAGGAGAGGAGGGACAGGGGAGATATCATTCAGACCTTTAAATACTTAAAGGAAAATAATGAACAAACAAACCTCTTCCAAAGACGGAGAAGCTGCAAAAGTAGAGGGCATAACATGAAGCTACAAGGTGGTAAATTGAAAGGCAATGTCAGGAAATACTTTTTCACTGAAAGGGTGGTGGATGCTTGGAATGCCCTCCCGATGGAAGTGGTGGGGGCAAACACAGTGATGGAGTTCAAAAGGGCATGGGACAGACACAGTGGATCCCTTTACAGCAACAAGAAAATATCAAAATAAACTGAACCATCAAATTCCTCAACAAATAGGGGTGTCCTACAAGGAGTGGTGGGTTCACCCCTAAGCAAAGACATGGGGAGGTGTGGCCTGCACCGAGCGGCAGGTGTACCTACTCTTGACATTGTACTGGGCAGACTAGATGGACCATACTGGTCTTTATCTGCCGTCATATACTATGTGTGATGAGGAAGCTGCCCAGAGCCCAGAGAATAGTGATAAAGGAAGGGAATTTACCCTAATCAAGGGACCTGTATTGGCAGGTCACAGGAATAAAACTGCATGTTTACCTAAAAGACAGGTTATTCCAGGCTGCAGTGGCCTGCAGAGAGCCTCTAGTGGAGATGAGGTGCAGGAGTATAAGCCCAGATTGAGAAACCCTTACGTCACTCCTAATTACTCAGCTGCCAGGAGAGACTTTGATCAGCAACACCTGAGGAGTGCAAGGGAGGGGTTGGAAACTGGGAACTTTAAAACTAGAACAGAATATGCAGAGAGCAGACGAGGAAAGCCTGAAGGGAAGGAGAGGAAGCCTGAGAGGAGGCTTGAAGGCAAGCGTGAGAGCAAGGAGAGAGGAGCTCTGAGAGATTCATGTTCTTGGAGAGATTCCTGGGAGAAGCCAGCTTCAAGGGATTGGGGAAATCCAAAGGCTTTGAGAACTTCAGCTGGGAACCCTAAGAGGAGGTATGGAGCAGATGCCCTGAGGTCCAGGAATATAGACTGGAGGACAGGTTATAAAAGCTCCAATGCATACTGGCTAGAATATTTGAGAGGACAGCCTAATGCCAGCTTTAACCCAGGTATGAACTATGAACGTTTGTCTAACCTAAAGCAAGGCAAAGTGTTTAGACACAGTTCCTGTCCTAATGAAGGTCAGTTAATAAAGCCCTCTGATCCAGCTCCTGATATAGAACCTATGCAAATAGAAGAACAAGCTATAATTATATAGTTACCCTGTTAGCCAAGTTGAATTTCCTGTTCATATGTAAACACAAAGTACTATTGGAAATGTGTATGTTCGTTGTTTATTGTAAACCGCACTGATGCTGAATAGCGCGGTATAAAAGAGACTTTAAATAAATAAAATAAATAAATAAATAAATAATTACAGAGGAAGACGATAATCTCATGGACTGTTCTTTATGCAAGGTTGCTAGCACAGAGAAATCCTGAAAGTGGGATCAAACATAAAAAGGAAACGTTCTAGTAACTGGCACACTAGAAGTTTGTGTAAATACTTGTGCAGAGAAGGTGAAGAGCTGTTGATTGAAGCTTGTTAGCCAGCTGGTACGAGAGCAGCACACAGCTCAGGCTATGCACACGTTGGATACAAAAGTGCTTTAAATGTGAAAAGAAAAGCTGTTTTTGGTGAAGAAGCTTTTATTTTTGGTTTCCTTTATGCCAGCACTGCTGAGCAGGTTTGTCAGCAGTGACTAAGAGAGAGACTTTCTATTGTTAATGGACTTTACAAGCTACTTGCTTAACCTTTCAGTTGTATTGTTATTTTGAATATAAAATCCTGGAGAATACATCCTAAGGTGTTACCAAGTGAATCTGTGTGCATTTGGATTTACCTCATAAATAAATATTCTGTCATTGCCTTACACTCGAGCCAACTACATTGTCTTCATTTACCTCCAAGGCAAGCACCACATGACTGGACTACCATTACCATAATCCTTTGCAAGATAGCCAGTCTAGAACATTGCTTAATTGGGGAACTCTATCTAACAAGCACGCCCCTCCATACACATGTAAGGGGCTATGTTACTATGACATGGTCAGAACAGAATGGAGCATGGATCTGTAAGCCCAAGGCTGTTGGTAACCTGGAAGACAAGGTAAAAGCTAAGCTCTAGGGAGTAGCAGCTAAGGAAACCAGGAGTGGAAGCTGGGAGTAGGCTTCAGGAGAAACCCAAGAAGTTTAGGACAGCCTGAAAGCCAGGTGTGTCTAGGGATGCAGCAGTGGACTGAAGGCTTGACTCTGAACTTCAGAAGAGGGGTGAGTTCCTGTTCCCCTTGGATTAATAAGGATGGGTTAGAGTCCCAGAAGAGGCGCAGCAAACTGAAGTCTTTTGAAATGCTGAATGGTATATGTTAAACAGAATCTCAGGAGTTTGGGTGTGGTCTGCCACGGCAGAGTAAAATGAAAGTTATCTTAATTTTACTGGAAAGTACTGTGAAAAAATGTGAGCGCTTAGCTTAACTTCAGTTTGGGGGAAAAGGAGTGGAATGTAAACTGCAACAACTTAATGCTAATAAGCTGCAGGTACTGGAGAGCGAAGCAGTGCTTGGCCTTCCTTTCAGTGCAGCTATGAGCTGGATGGAAAACCTGGCATGGATCCAGATGCAGAAAATACTGTGTGAAGGTTGCTGGCTGAAACTGCTTACTGACTGAACTAAAGTCAAGGGCTTCTAGTGAAAGAAAGGAAGACTGGAAGTGGATGAACGGTCTCTAGTGTACTGAGTTTTGTTGGTTAAAGACTGAAGAACTTAAGCCATGTATGAAGTATGCTGAGAAAGTAGGTCCTTTAAAGAGACAGTGTTTGGTTCTAAGAGTCTGTCTGCTGAACTCAAGCTATCTCTGAAGCTAAAGAGATTGTCATGAGCTATCTTGATCTAAGTTGAAACTATGGATGTCTCACCACCATCTGAAATTGAACATGGCCAAAACTGAGCTTATCATCTTTCCCCCTAAGCCCACCTCCCCCCCCCCTTCCTCCTTTCTCTATTTCTGTGGATAACACTCTACTTATCCCTGTTTCCTCAGCTCGCAACTTCGGAGTCATCTTTGCCTCCTCCTTCTCTACACACATCCAACTGATAGCTAAAACCTGTCGCTTCTTCCTCTAGAACACTGGCAAAATTTATCCCTTCCTTTCTAAACACACTACAAAGATCCTTATCCACTCTCTAGTCACCTCCCGTCTAGACTACTGCAACCTCGTCTTTGCTGTTCTCCCTCTGAATCATCTCTCCCCACTTCAATCTGTTCACAGCTCACCTGCACAGCTAATCTTGTGCTAGTGTCACTATGCTTATGTCACCACTCTTCTCAAGTCACTTCACTGGCTCCCTATCTGCTTCCGCATCCAACTTCAAACTTCTACTACTTACCTATAAGCAGGGCCAGCCTAGAGTTGGTTCAAAGTGTTGGTGCCCTAGGCAAACATCAAGCTTCACGCCCCACCTCGGGCTATGAAAATCTATTATTTAGCTTAGAATGCCCTGCTTCTGCTACCCTCCGAAAGGTGCTGCCCTAGGCGATCGCTTAGTTTCCTAGTGGTTGGGCCATCCCTACCTATAAATGCCTTCAACTCGGCGGCTCCTCAGAGCCGGCTTAAGAAGTGAGCCAGTGAGACACTGGCTCAGGGCGCACAAGTATATAAGGGTGCAGGAAGCCTGTCTCACTGGCTTGCCCCCATTTCTTAAAGTTGGTGGCCTCTTCTTCCTGCCCCACTGCTGCTGCTGCTGCCGTATTAAAGTTTAATAAATGTGTATGGTCTTTTTGGAGCTATGGATTCAATGAAAAAATATATCTGAATTGCTCCACTCTAACTTACAGCTAAGTCTTGGGTGTTCTTATTGTTATTTCCCATAAAGCTTTCCTTACCCAATATGTAGTCTCAGATTACCATGGCACTGATCATCACTAGATTCAATGAAAATCAACGTGCCTAGAAAACATCAATGACTACTGGGTTAATTACTTTTTTCCATTTGAGTATATTAAATGGCTTTTTTTATGTGATGCTAATTGACACCCCCTATGTTGCTTTTCCCTTGTGACAAAATATATATATTCTTATTAATAAGCTTATCTTTTGATGTTTTCAAATCCACTAATATTTAGTGGTGCTATTTCTTCTCCTTGATGAAATAAAACGTTTTGTCTTTTCTCAACGCCTCACTTGGCGCCTATGCGTTTCACTCTCTTGCGAGAGTTTCCTCAGGAGATCTGTTTTATTCTTTTTGTACCAGCTCTCTGTAGTTTAACACAACCATGTGAGCATCTTACTTTGCTCCCACAGCTGTGCTGTGGTGAAGCTGTTGGCACATTGGCATTTCAGAACACCGAAACAAGTGTTTCCTGCTTCTTGATAATATTTTCAAAAAATATACAGATAATATCTGTCTGTTTCAATTGCTAAATGGCCAGATATTATCCATATATTTTGGGTCATGCCAATATTCAGCCTGATCTAAACAGTCCAGTGTAGTCACTGTATTAACTGTATATTCAACACAGTTACCTATATGGATAGTGGCTCTGAATATACAGATTAAATTAGATGGCAGTGCTGAAATTTAACTTAAGCCAGTGATCATGCTGGCTGAAAATTTATCTCTATTTATGCATTTCATACCCCAAGGTTGACCCCAAGGGGACTAAAGCCCCTTAGGTTGGCCCCGCTGCTCCTCACCACCTCTCCTCTCTTCTCTCTAACTACATCCTCTTCGGGAACTCCACTCCTCTGGCAGTTCCCTTCTGTCTGTGCCCTTCTCTGCCACTACCAAACTACAGACTTTGATCTTTCCAACTTGCTGCTCTTTATGTCTGGAACAGACTACATGAGACGGTACATGTAATATACATTACATCTGTTTAATGAAAAGTCAGTTACATAGGTCCCCCCCCCCCCAAATCAAACCATTATAAGTATCTGCACATCAGATTTATTTTGCTATGACCAGATTATTGATGAAGAGTGAAGATATAGCGCAGTTACTCACCTGTAACAGGTGTCCTCCAGGGACAGCAGGAATCAGTCCTCACATATGGGTGAAATCGATGCTGACGGAGTCCTGTGCGGAGCATCTCCCCAGCTTTCAAAGAAAGTCTTTGGGAGATGCCACCACACATGCCCAAGGGTGCCATCTTGCTCAATCAGGTGCCATAGCTAGAGCCCAACCAAGAAGATAGCCAAAGGTTTACAGCAAGTGGAGGAGGAAGGGTTCTGAGGACTGATTCCTGCTGTCCCCGGACAACACCTGTTACAGGTGAGTGACTACACTTTCTCCAGGAACAAGCAGGAAGTCAGTCCTCACATATGGGACTCCCTAGCTCCAGACAACCAAGCACCAGCATAAAACAGGAGTACGGCCCGGCCGTGGGCAGCCGCAGGTGAATCCTGATTGCAGACTCGGGGGACCCCAGTGTCCTGGGAGAACCATGACTCTAGTAGCCCGAACAAGAAGGGTCGGAGGGCAGGAACTGCCTAAACCCCAAAGAGGTTACGGAGTACGGCCTGGCCGAAGGTGCTTTCCCGTCGGGACTCCCTCGCCAGGCAGAAGTGGGCTGCAAAAATGTGGATGGAGGACCAGGTGGCAGTTCAGCAGATGTCTGCCATGTGCACCGAATGGAGACTGGCAACCAAGGTCACCATCGTCTGGACATTGTGCACCATGACTCGACACTCCAGAGGGATACCAGCTCGACTGTGAGCGAAGACGATGCAGTCTGCCAGCCAGATGGATATAGTCTGCTTGGTGACAGCCAGCCCCAGATGGCTGGAGTTGAAGGAGATGAAAAGCTGTGAGGCTTTAGGGTGGCCCTGGGTCAGTTGCAAATAAAAGGACAGGGCTCGCTTGCAGTCCAGGTTATGGAGGATGGCTGATGCCGAGTCGGCGTGGGGCCATGGAAAGAAGGTTGGCAGCACTACCTCCTGATTCAGGTGGAAGTCGGAGACCACCTTCGGGAGAAACTTAGGGTAAGTGCGAAGCCAACCTTGTCCTTGTAGAATCTAGTGTAGGGTGGCTTAGCCATCAAGGCCTGAAGCTCACTGACCCTGCGGGCAGAGGTGAGTGCCACCAAGGCAGCACAAGGAATAGGTAGCCAAGGGCTCAAAGGGTGACTTCGTAAGCTGCGCCAGAACACATTGAGGTCCCATTCCACCAGGGGTGGCCAGATGGGGGGTTTTAAGAGCAATAATCCCACATAAATCTGGTGATGAGGGGCTGCACTGACAGAGGCTTGCCCTCCACAGGATGGTGGTTGGCAGAGAGTGCACTCAGATGCACCCGGACGGAGTTGGACTTAAGTTCAGACCGTGAGAGGTGGAGGAGATATTGAAGGACCAAATGCACCAGAAAAGAAAATGGGTACAATCAGTGCCCGTGCACCACATGGAGAACCAGTGCCACTTGAAGGTGTAAGCCCATTTTGTGGAGTCCTTACAAGATGCAAGAAGGATGTCCTCAACCTCCTCAGAGAGGTTAAAGGGAGCTAAGGTGACCCATTCAGCCGCCAGGCCATGAGGGACAGAGATCCCAAGTTGGGATTGAGGATCAAGCCCTCTTCCTGTGTCTGAAGTCCTGGGGAACTCCTGATAGGGACTGGGGGTTCCATCTAGAGACAGAGCAGCAAGGGGAACCAGGGCTGCCTGGGCCACCTCGGGACCATTAGGATCATCAATCTCCTGTCCCTTTGGGCTTTGAGGAGGGTCCAGACTATCAAGGGCGTGGGAGGGAAGGCATACAGCAGGTCTCCTGACCACGAGAAAAGGAAAGCGTCCGCCGCCACTCGGGAGGGGTGAGGTTGGGGACTGCAGAACCAGGGATATTGAGCATTGGTCAGGCTTATAAAGAGGTTCAGGATGGGGGAGCCCTATAGCCGGAAAAGCCTGCACACTATCTCCGGGTCCAGGCGCCACTCATGCGACTGAAGGACCCTGCTCAGCCTGTCTGCCGAGACATTGCTCTAGCCCGGTAGGTAAACTGCCTTGAGGAGAATCCCATGGCAGATCGCAAAGGAACAAAGGGCCACAGCCTCCCGGCAGAGGCCGTAGGAGCCCGTGCCACCCTGCTTGTTCACGGAGAACATCGTCACCTGATTGTCCGTCTGAGCAAGCATCAACCGATGCTGCACATGGTGTCTGAAGGCCCTGAGAGTGAGGAAGACTGCTCTGAGCTTGAGCAGATTGATCTGCTGCTGGCTCTCCTTGGAGGACCAAGCCCCCTGAGTGCAGAGCTCTCCACAATGGGCGCCCCAGCCTGTCAGGGAGGTGTCGGTCATGAGGACCTAATGGGTGCTGAAAAGCCATCCCCACTTGCAGTTGCTGAGCGTCCTGCCACCAGGTAAGGGACTCCGTTAGCTGTCGAGACACCGTGACTCTGTCATGGAGTCGTCTGGTGGCCTGGGACCACTGGCACCGGAGGCACCACTGAACCACCCTCATGTGGAGGTGGGCATTGGGAACCACGTGGCCCAGGAGGTGAAGCAACGTCTGGGCCAATACTGCGTGGCATCACTGTACCTCAGCCGCAAGGGCCATGAGCTGATCCGCTCTGTCGAGGGGGAGGAAAGCCCTGGCCTGGACGGTGTTGAGGCAGGCCTCGAACTCCAGCACTCAAGTTGGAATGAGCTGGGATTTCGGACAATTGATCACGAAACCCAGGTGCTGCAAGACCTGAATGGTATGGCCGGTGGCCTGCCCAGCTTCCATGGCTGTGTCCCCTTTCACCAGCCAATCGCCGAGATAGGAAGACACAGGTCTTTTGGAGGTGGAGGTAGGCCATGAACAATGCCAGACACTTGGTGAAGAACCTTGGGGCAGAGGCAAGGCCAAAGAGAAGGACCCTTTATTGGTAGTGGTTGCCTCCGACCATGAACCTCAGGTACTTTCTGTGACTGGGATGGATAAGGATGTGGGTGTAAGCATCCTTTAAATCCAAGGAGCATAGCCAATCTCCCTGCTGGAGGTAGGGCAGCAGTGTTCCAAGGGAGAGCATCTTGAACTTCTCGTGCACCAGGAACTTGTTGAGGTTCCTTAGGTCCAGGATGGGCCGCAGGCCCCCCGTCTTTTTTGGGACCAGGAAATACCTGGAATAGAAGCCTTTCCGCCTCATGGGCAAGGCAAAGGTTCCGCTGCCCCATCCTTGAGGAGGCCCGTGAGCTCCTGCAGTAGCAGGGCTTGGTGTAGGGGAGACCAAGGGGGTTCCCTGGAAAAAAAGGGTGGAGGAGTCTGTTCCAGGCGCAGAAGATAGCCCTCCTGGACGACCTGGAGAGCTCAGGAGTTGGTGTGATGTAGGCCCACCGATGGGCAAAGTGGACCAGGTATCCCCCTGTGGGGTGTTGGTCCTCCAGAGGAAGAGGGGCTGTTGATGGCGTCAAAACCCTGACAAAGGCTGGGCTGGAGTCGGTGTCTGGGTCTTTTGACCCTTGGGTTTGCAGGGTCCCTGGCCTGTGCCCTTGCATTGGAAACCCTGCTGAAGGGCCTTGGCAGCTGGGTAGGCAGGGTATCCCCAATAGTGTTGACTCATCTGGAGAAAAGAGGGCTTCTTCCCCTGTGGCTTTTTCCTGGGAAGAGTGGGGGTCTTCCATGAGATGGGTCCGAGTAACATACTCGGTCTCGATCTCGGCTGCCTTATCCTCCATTGGCTTGCTGAAGAGCTGTTCATTGAGGCACAGGACATCAGGAGTTTCTCCTGTACCCACTGCTCGATGTCTGATTGTAGCCAGGCCTGGCGTCGAGCGCCAATGCCAGTGGCGGCTATTCTGGCACTAGAGGGAGGAGTTGGCTCAGTGGTTGGGACAGGTTACCTCAGGCCAGACGGCTGGGGGTTCAATTCCCGCATGGGAACAAGCAATCTCAGGCTGGAGGGACTGGGGTCTCTAGTCCCATGGCTACTCCTTGTGGCCTTGGGCAAGCCACTTACACCTCCATTGCCTCAGGTACACTTAGATTGTGAGCCCTTCGGAGACAAGGGAATAATAAGTACCTGTTAGTATACATGTAAACTGCACTGATTCTAAAGAGCGCAGTATAAAAAAGAAATAAATAAAAAATAGATTCAAAGTGTCACAAGCGGCTCTGGAGTGGTATTTGGAACACTCTGTGACAGACTTTGTTAGAGCATGAAAATGCCAGAGATGATCCCCATCAAGGCCAGTGGCATAGCCGCTGAGCTCCTTGGCCAGGTCCCGTGGGAACATGCCAATGTAAAGCTGGTAAGTTTGGATGCAGCAAAACAGCATTGAGCCCTGGTAGCATTTGCGCCCCAGGGCATCGAGCATGTGGAACTCCCTGCCTGGAGGCACTGAGGAGTGTGTTTTCGGCCTTTTTTGCTGGCTCATGGCCGACTCAACCACCATTGAGGTGTGTGGGAGCTGCACCTTGCAGAACCCCAGCCCCTGCTAGACGCGATATATTATGTTGAGTCATCTGCTCACAATGGGGAGCTACTCGGGGGTCACAGCCATGGACAATGACAATGGAGTGACCAGGTCAGGCGTTGAAAAGGTGAGGGAGTCCTCGATGGGACGGGCCTCAGGAGACCATGATCCACAGAGGCCACAACTGCAGCCCTGGACACTTTCCAAGGGTGCTCCTGCTCAGATTCCTCGGAAGCTCTGCGGGGACTAAGAAACCTGGCACGGGATTTCCCATGCTTGTCTGCTCCTCCAGACAAGGATCTCGAGGTCTTCCTCTTATGCGCATGCTCCGGCGACCCTTACACAAGTCCGAGGATCCGTGTGGGGCCTTCAGGCATGAGGCTACCGGGGAAACCAGGGTTGAGTCTGCCTTGTGGAAGATGTCGTCCTGCTTAAACTGACAGCTCTTTATGGCCTTAGTGGACATTTTCTTGCACAAGGAGCATTCCTGCGGGTCATGGTCGGCACCCAAACACCAAAGGCAACAATCATGAGTGTCAGTGAGTGACATGTTTTGGAGCACTGATCACATTTCTTAAAGCTGGTGGCCACTGGGGGAAAAAGGACCCCCAGCTAGGTCAAAGACCCTTGACGCGGTCAGTGGTTAAAAAGGGTGTGAAAGCGCTGCAATGGACAAAATTAAGACGAAAAAATGTATCTCGAGGCCTCAGCGGGTCTTGGGTGGGAAAGGAGTCAGCGCAAGCTGGAAAAATACAAAAACAGTACAAGAAAATCAGCTTTTTCCAGGGGGATGAGACGAATGTCTGTAGGGGTTCACGGAAAAAGGGAGACTGAGCAATATGGCATGTTTGGTGGCACCTCCCAAAGGCTTTCTTTGAAAGCTGGGGAGATGCTCTGCACAGGGCTCCATCGGCGTTGTTGTCACACATATGTGAGGACTGACTTCCTGCTTGTTCCTGGAGAAAAAAATGGGAACCACTAATCCTGGTAGCCATGAATTCAAAGGCTGGGTTGGATTTTCCTAGAGCTGAAAAAGTCTGGAAATCGGCAGCGGTGAAGCTATCAGGCTACTAAATAAAATTAAACTGAGACATTCCCTTAAAATTTTTAATTTCCTTTATTCTGAACTGACAAAATATTTTAAATTTCACTCTGGCAGAGGGTTTACCATGTGTGCAATAGCTATTAGTGCACTAAAATGCAGCCGTGCTAAGAATTTCATTCTAACCGTTTAGTGCAGGTTGGGGTGGAGACTGGGCAAGTTAGAGATGGCATGTGGACAGTGATTGCACATTTCAGTTCATGCTGGCATCATTAGCGCTCACTTACCATCACAAAAGATTTCTAAGGGAAAAAGGGACTGTAAAGCTTAGTAGTTGGAATGGAAAGGCAGGCTGGATAGGCCGTATAGTCTCTTTCTGCCATCATTTTTTCTGTTTCTAATGTGGCAGTTAGCATGGGTGCACTTACTGCCACCTCAACTGGTGGTGGTAACTGTGCCCGTGGTACACGCGGCAATCGGATTAGTGCGGGGGTGGCGCTGTACCTGCACCAGCTGCATGGAAAAAGGCTGTGCGTGAGTCTGGTACCACCTCCATGCTAATTTTTGAGGCTGAACATTTTAGTAAACCGGCCCCAAAGCGCATAAAACCCGAAAGGTTCCACTGACATTTTACAAATAAACTTGACACACTGGTTTGCAGTAGAAATTATAAGGAAACAGGTCATTCAATTTGTATGAAATTGTTACTAAAAATATCACTGGCACATGCTAACCTAGTTCATCAAAAAACAGGTAACCTGAAATTCAAATACATGCTATTTTATTTATTTGCTACTGTTTCAATCCATCCCTCAGTATACATTTTATAAAAACACCAATTAGTGCCCCCCCCTCAAAACGAGAATGAAAATAAATACAACATATATGTATATCATCATCAGACTGACCTCCCATCACCCCACCTACACAGTGACACCCTTTTTCATCACATCCTTTGCCCCCTCAGACTTCAATGTCATCACTCTCATTGACATACCAGATATAATCCATTAATGTACTGGACCCTTATATTTAAAACCAAATTTCAAAAAAGGATAAAGCTTGCCTCATTTAGAAATCAGTAGATTCGGGATCTTGCATGAGCTGAATAGTTTGTGCAACATGTAGGAAGCCCTGAACCGGCAGCTAACTGGTGTTGCAGCAGAAAGATACAATGACAAAATGGGAACAAAGTCACTGTAGTCTCATGCCAGGGGCCCCACCAGGCTGTTATAATAGACCAGCACTGGTGTTTGTTTGCTGCTATAACAGAAATAATCTTGGGTACAGAACTGAAATTGTACGGTTTAGAGACTGCCCGACAAGAATATATTGTGTGTGTGAACGTAGAGTGAGGCTGCTCTGAGACAATTCTTCTCTGCATTCAATGGACTCAAACAGGGACAGAAACACCATCACATGACCTGTCAGTTTGATTTATGAGGTACTTAAACCTTGAGGGGGATGGGGAGAAAAAAACTTGTGTGTTCAACCTCTGCTGAAAACAGGGTGGAATACAAAGATAACTGAGACTGACAGGAATGGCTGTTGGACCAAAGAAGCTGGAATGAATGTGATAAGCACAGCTGTTCTTACGTTTCTGGTGCTTTTGCCTGCAAACTCTATTAAAGGGAACAGGGTGAGAGGAATATGCCCAGGAGATACCAGAAAAGCACCCAGATGATGCAAATGGTGATACTTGGTTGGCTATAGCACAATAATAACCTTCTTCTTAATATGAAATTTACATATTTATACAATGAATCACATGCTAATTGTCTAATTATAACAGATGTCATAAACTCAGTATTGATTAGTATATGCTGCTCTCTATCACTTTCCAGGACACACTAGCATAGTAACCTAGTAACATTGTAAATGACGGCAGATAAAGACCAACAAGACCCATCTCGTCTGCCCAACAAAGTGCTTAAGGTTGTAACTGTCATTCCATACAGGTTAACCCTACACTATACTTTTTACTTTGGATTGTAACTGCTGTTTTATGCAGGTTACCCCCACTCTGTGCTTTTTCTACTTTGGGTTGTAACTGCTGCTCTGTGATAGCTACCCCTGCTATGCTTTTTAGAAGTGCGAAAGCTGTCTGAGCTTCACTTTGAGAAGGAATTCCCTCTGCTTATCTCATATCTTTTTGATTTCTGTTAGTTTTTGTCTCAACCACCTCCAGTGGGAAAACATTCCAGGCATTCATAATACTTTCTGTGAAAAAGTATTTCCTGATGTTGCTTTTACATTGTCCACCTTTCACCTTTATATCACGTCCTCTAGCTTTATAGCTTCCCCTTCTTTGGAAAAGGTTAGTTTACTCACTAACACCATTCAAGCATTTAAACTTCTATATCCTATCTCCCCATCCCTCCTTTCCTCTAAGGTATTCATATTCAGGTCTTCAAGTCTATTCTCATATGGCTTCTGGTGCAAACCCCACACCATTTTGGTCACTGTCCTCTGAAACACTTCAAGTCTTTATATCCCTAGTGAGATATGGCCTCCAAGTACTCTAAGTGAGGCTTCACCAATGACCTCTACAGGGGCATTATCACGTCCCCTTTTCAACTGATTATACCCCTCTCTATGTAGCCTAGGCCACCTATTTGTCACATTGTTTTGGCACCCTTGAGTTCTTCGGACACTATCGCCCTGAGGTCTCTGTCCTGGCCCATGTACATCATCCTCCCCCCCCCCCCCCGCCCCCATCGCATATTGCATTTTTGGATTTCTGCTCCTCAGCTGCATCACTGCATTTATTTGCATTAAATCTTCACTGCCAAGCATTAGCAAGGCTCATTCCTCAAAGTTTGAGCACTAGTGTTAACACGTGAAGTAATTTACTAATCGGTGCTAAATCGGTGCTGAAATCAGGGAAGGCACCACTAACAACTGCAAAGAGCCTGTTGTGTTAACTTCTTGCCTGTCTGACCTCTTGCCAAAGCAAAAAGAAAGAGCTGAAAGAATGACCGCCAGACTAAGTCAATGTAGAGCAGAACCTGTAATATTATATGACTTCAAGACTTACTGAGTCAAGTTTAAGATTCTTCATAGGAGTTCCCTTGTGGAGCAGCGCTGCTCATTTAAGCAGTCCTCCCTCCAGTAGCCTGTCTTAGGCAAAACATAATCTATGTTGGCAGTCTTTCATCAGTCATTAATATAGGGTTGGGCAGTCTAAATGGAGCACGATACTGATCACTGCATCGGCACCGTATTGATTGCTCTTTCAGCCACTACCATCAAACTACGCTTTTTGAATTTTACTTTTTTGATAACTTCAAATAATTTTACATAGTTTTTCACAAAATGTTCTCATTATACAATTCTATTGTTCACCTGTGTACAACTGGAACACTTTTATGAGCACACTTTTCTCCATTTATTTAATAAATTATAAACTGTTCCATAGACATGGGGGCTAGTTTAGAAGCCCTATTTGCAATTTCAGTATGGATAAACAGCTATATAAGTGTGTAAATCGCATCCATGTGTAAACTGCCATTTTAGAAAGAGAAATTTACACGTGGCAGACTGCACCATGACAAAAGTAAAGGAGGTATGCTCTGGGCAGGACAAAAATCTACACATGCGGTCCCCATTTAATATTTTATTTATTTTATTTATTTAGACAGATTTGTATACCACCTTATCCTACAATCATATAGGGTATAAACGTGTAAGACTAAAATTGTCCATGTCCAGATTTATACCTGCTCTCTGGCACAAATAGGGTTTTAAAAAATGCTCCTTTTGGCCATCTCTTTCCAGGAGGAGTTAAGGAGGATATCCCACTTAATCCCCCAATGTATATTTTCCCTTCAAAATTGAAATGGGGGCAAGAGAGAGTCCTCTGTGCTTAATTAAGAGCATCTGCATGTCCACATTTGCAAAAAATTTACATCTTATCATTGTGAAATGCTGGCACTTGTACATATAAGTTGCCGGGTTCCCCCCATTGAGTTTTCCATGTTTGTTTTTGAATTGATGCCTCCCACTGCATGTGGCTGTGTATTTTAGAAATGGCTCCATGTAGAGCAGAGCTATTAGGAACATGATGTCAGAACTGAGCACATCCTAAGCTCGAGTCTCAGTTCTGATGTCCATGTCCTATCTAAATGTGCCTTCACAAATGTATATTTAAAAAAACATGGATTATTTTGTCTTAGAGCAAAACGAACGTCACCTAGCTTGGTGAGAGTTGAAACACTGCTTCTGAGCCGCTGTTTGACTCACTTAATCAGAGTCTGAGCAACCAGAACGAGTTTGTCTGTGGCCTCAAGACAATACTCGCGGCTCTACCCCTGAGGATCAGGACTGCCCTCTAGGATTCAAAAAGCATTGCTGGGAGCCACAGTAATCCTGGCATCTTGATGGCTACAGGGCCAAGATGAATTGAGCCAACGGACCCAGAGAGACTCATGAACATGATCCTGTAAGTAGAAGAATACTGCACAGTTTGTTTTGAAGCCTGTATGACTGGATCTGGGACTCTGTTTGTGTTACCATTGGTTATACAGTCTTACCCTCTAGAAATTTAAGTTGGGTGGCTACTTGGGTTCTATTTAAATGCCTAAATTGGAGCTGACTCATATTCTGCAGCTGTCCATCTGACACTTTTCCAGTGGAAAATTCCACTTTCCCACTTCTCTCCTTCCCTGAAAACCAAGTCTTAATGCTGGTGCTATTTATAGTACTGGACTCGGATAAGTTTAGTTTAGTCAGTGCTTTAATTGCTCTGTGCCTCATTAATTTAACACTGAATGATAAATGAATCCACTGCTAAATTATTCATGCTGGTACAGCACAGGACAATTTAGCTCTAGTGCTGGCTCACATGGTGCTCCTTTGGTAAATGAGGCCCCATGGTTTCATCTTGCAGACTAATCATAAAAATAAGGCTTTCTTTTATCCATGCATTGAAGAGAACCAGGAAGTAGTCCAAGCGTTAAAGCAATGACCTGAGAACAGGGAAACAAGTGTTCATCTCCTGCTTCTATCACTTTATCTTCCATTGCTTCAGGTACTCACTTGGATTGTAAGCTCTTTGCGACAGGGACATATCATACCTTAATACTTATCAGCAGTGCATATGTCCAGTGGTGCTACAAAACTGATGTTGAGCTTTATAGCTATAATTTTGCTGCTTTCTCTTCCTTTGATTATAATTCAATCAAATTAATGCATGTATATCTTTTCAGGGAAGTTCTCAGGATTCCATACAACATCATACAGTCAAGGGTCTCTCATTTATGTTATTGTATTAACACCAGCTCTCTTTGTGACTGTTGCAACAAGAACACCAACCTTCCAGTCAGAACACTAGACAAGTGGCTTCCTTTCAAGTTGATGTCATCATTGGTGCTCTTAAGCCTCACTGGGGGAACTACTTCCTATGTGTATGCTCTTCAACCTTATTTAAAAGGGGTAATTTTATAAAGCACAGTTACTTACCTGTAACAGGTGATCTCTGGGAACAGCAGGAATAAGTCTTCACATATGGGTACGTCGGTACCGACGGAGCCTGCGCAGGAACGCTCCCCAGCGTCCAATCAGAAAGCTTTTGGGAGCATCCCACAGCGCCTGCGTGCTGCCTTCCCGCCTTTCCAACTGTTTCTCCTCAGTTGAGTTTTATAGCTGAGACAAAGAGGGAGAGAGAGGGAAAGGAAGAGAGATAGAGAGAGAGAGACAACTCCTAGGGGAGGTGGGTGGGTTGTGAAGACTTATTCCTGCTGTTCCCAGAGATCACCTGTTACAGGTAAGTAACTGTGCTATCTCCAGGAACAAGCAGGAATGAGTCTTCACCTATGGGGACTCCCTAGCTTTTGATGCCAGGGAGAGAGCCCATAAGTTGTGTGTCCCTGGGATAGGGCTGCACTTCCCCACCTGGATCTCTGGCATCCCATGAGGGATGGTGGGTAGGAGTTGATTAAGTATGGAACAGGTGTTTGAGAACAGCCTGACCAAACAAGGCATCCCGGCGGGAGTCCTTGTCCAAGCAGTAATGGGCTGTGAAGGTATAAACCGAGGCCCAAGTGGCTGCTCGACAGATGTCGTCGATAGACACAGAGTTCAGATGAGCCATTGAGGCTGCCATGGCTCTCACATTGTGAGCTGTGACATGGCCTTCCAGAGAAATGTTCTTGCTCTGATAGGCGAAAGAAATACATTGGGCAATCCAGTTGGAAAGTGTTCTCTTGGAGACTGGTTGTCCCCAATGAGAAGGATCAAAAGCAACAAAGAGTTGAGAAGACTTTCTATGTTGTTGTGTCCTCTGTAAGTAAAAAACTAGAGCTCTTTTACAGTCCAGGGTATGAAGATTCCTCTCTGCACTTGATGCATGAGGCCCTGGAAAAAAGACAGGTAGGTAGACCTCTTGGTTGAGGTGAAAAGGCGAAACCACCTTAGGCATAAAGTGTGGATTAGTCCTAAGGACCACCTTGTCATGATGGAACCTTGTATAAGGTGGATTAGCTACTAGTGCTTGCAATGCACTGATGCGGCGTGCTAATGTGATTGCAATGAGAAAGATAACCTTCCAAGAAAGGTATTTCAAGGAGGTAGCAGCTAAAGGTTCAAAAGGCGGCTTCATAAGCTGACCAAGAACCAAATTTAAGTCCCATGCCACTGGAGGTGGTCTAATGGGAGGCTTTGTTAAAAGGAGGCCTCTCATGAACCTTGCTACAAGGGGATGAGAGGAAACAGGTTGTCCATTTAGAGGCTTGAGGGAAGCTGCAATAGCACTCAGATGGACTCTTACTGAATTTATCTTAAGGCCTGCATTAGACAGATGAAGGAGATACTCCAGCAACGATTCCAGAGGAATGGCATGGGGGTTAAGACCCTTTTCAGAACACCAGATGGTAAACCTTTTCAACTTGAAGGCGTAAGAACGTCTAGTGGAAGGTTTTCTGGAAGCATAAAGAACATCTTTCACTTGTTGAGAAAGATGAAGATCCTGGAGATCTAGGCCTTCAGCAACCAAGTCCTGAGATGCAGAGATTGGGGATTGGGATGCCACAACTTTCCGTCCTCCTGAGAGAGGAGGTCTGGAGCAGACCCTAACTCTAGGGAGGGAGCTTGAGAGAGATGTAGAAGCAGAGGGTACCACACTTGCCGTAGCCAATGTGGAGCTATGAGAATCATGTGGCCTCTGTCTCTCTGAAGCTTGAACAGGGTTTTGGGAATTAGGGGAATGGGTGGAAAGGCATACAGGAAGTCTTGACCCCAATGAAGGAGGAAAGCATCCCTTGCCTGAGCCCCCTGAGCCGGAGTTCTGGAACAGAACCGGGGAAGTTTGGCATTCCACGGACTTGCAAAGAGGTCTATGTCCGGGGTTCCCCAAATTTGAAAAATCTTGGATACCTGGTCCATATGTAGGGACTACTCGTGTGGAAGCAGAACGCGACTGAGTCTGTCTGCCCAAGAGTTTTGAACACCTGGAAGATAGACTGCCAGAAGATGAATGTGATGCTCTCTGGCGAGGGCCCACAGTCGCAGAGCTTCATTGCAAAGTGACAGAGAGCCAGTTCCTCCCTGCTTGTTTATATAGAACATGGCTACCTGATTGTCCGTGTGGACAAGGACTGTCTTGTGGCTGAGCAGGGTGTGGAAAACTCGCAGAGCAAGGAAGATTGCTCTGAGTTCCAAGAGATTGATATGTAGACAAGTCTCCTGTGGGGACCAGATGCCCTGGGTGGAGAGGTCCTGAAGATGAGCTCCCCAGCCCATTGGAGAAGCATCTGTTGTAAGAGTTGCCTGTTGTAGAGGCTGTTGAAAGGGCAGCCCAGCAACAGGTTTTGAGGGGACTTCCACCACTGGAGGGACAAAATGAGGTGACTTGTGTTTGCTATTTTGTCTGACAGGCAGCCTAATGCCTGGTTCCATTGGCTGGATAAAAGTCCACTGAGCTGCTCTCATGTGAAGGCGAGCATATGGTACCACATGAACGGTGGATGCCATGTGGCCTAGCAACTGTTACATTTCTCGAGCAGTTAGTAGGGGTTTTGACTCTGCTTGAGAAGCTAACTGCATCAAGCAAAGGCAACGGGGCTGAGGAAGATAGGCCCTTGCCCTTGTGGTATCCAGCAACGCCCCTATAAACTCCAGGGACTGAGTAGGAATCAAATTGGATTTTGGGATGTTTATTACCAGCCCTAAATATTGAAGGATACTCATTGTGCAGGTTAGAGCAGTCTTGGCCTGTGATTGAGTGGGAGCTCGAATGAGCCAGTCGTCCAGATAAGGGAAGACAAATATTCCCAGGGTGCGCAGAAAAGCAGCAACCACTGCCATACATTTCGTGAACACCCTTGGTGCAGAGGCCAGGCCAAAGGGGAGCACTCTGTATTGATAGTGCTTCTCCTGGAAAAGGAACCTTCTGTGAGTTGGATGGATGAGAACATGAGTGTACGCATCCTTGAGATCTAGAGAACAAAGCCAATCCTGACTCTGAAGGTATGGCAGCAGAGTTCCTAGAGAAACTATCTTGAATTTTTCTTTGACTAGGAATCTGTTCAACTCTCTGAGATCTAAAATGGGTCTGAAGCCCCCTGTTTTCTTTGGGATAAGAAAACAGGGGGAGTAGAACCCTGTGCCCTGTTGTTGAAAAGGCACTTCCTCTATTGCCCCCTGGGCTAGAAGAGTGGCAACCTCCTGCTCTAACAGGCTGAGGAGGGAGGTTGGAGAATTGAACTGGTGCACTCTTTTGAGAGGGGGCAAACTGGAAAAATGAAGTTTGTACCCCTCTCTTATGATGGAGAGTGTCCAATGCTCTGCTGTGATTTTCCCCCATCTGGGAGCAAAGTGACATAACCTTCCTGGAATGGTGGAGGGCTCTGGTCCTTCTAGAACCAGGAAGGCTAAGTTTTCTAGCAGAAAGTCAAAGACCCTGAGGGGGCTGAGATTGCTGGGCTAGAGCAGGCCTCGCAGCCTTTGTCTTTGTCTGTTTGGAGAATTGCTGACGTTTGGAAGGGAACTAAGCCGCAGAAGATTCTCTCTGACTATAAGCAGGGTACGATCTTCCCTTTTTAGAAAAAGGTGTTTTCTTGAACAACCTTTTCTTAGCAGGAGCAGCTGTAGATTTGGATAGTCTATCCAAAGCAGAATTTTCAGCATCCATCTGATTGGCTTTTGCTTGCCAATCCTTACCAAACAGATTCTCACCTGTACAAGGGATATTTCCCAATTCATCTTGGACCCAGATCTCCAAATCAGATGCTTGAAGCCAAGCAATCCTACGTGCACCTATAGCTATAGCTGAGGCTCTGCTTACGCATTCAAAGGAGTCGAAAGCTGCACGGTTGGAGAATTTTGAGATATCCTGGGCATGTTTGAGCCCAGTGAAAAATTCTTGCCTTTTACTGTCAGACATAAAAGGACTTAAAGTCTGCAAATGGTCAGTGACTTATTTTAAGAACATTCCCATGTAGAGACTATAAGAATTAATTCTTGCAGCAAGCATGGAAGCTTGGAAGACTCTTCTACCAAAAGCATCCAGGGTTCTACATTCACGTCCTGGAGGATTAGAGGCATGTCTCTTGGCACTTCTAATCTTTCTCATTGCAGACTCAACCACAATAGAGTGGTGAGGAAGCTGAGTTTTATGGAAACCAGGACACGGAGGGACACGATACATGGTGTCCAACCTGCGAGAATGAGGAGAGGTGGTTAGAGGTGCTTCCTACATCCTTAACATGAGATCATACAGAATCTCATGAATAGGTAAGGTAGCTGCCTCCTTAGGAGTTTTAGGATATTGTAAAATATCTAACTCCTTAGCTCTAGGCTCTGACTCTGGGGCCACTGTAATAGAGAGGCCCGAACCACCTCTCTGATAAAGTCTTGAAAAGACAAGTCCTCTGAAGGAGACATCCTTCGTTTAGGAGAGGACTCCTCCTGTGGAAGAAGCATCACTGCATCGACAGACTCTTCAGAATCCTCAGAATCGTCAGAGGAATCAAAGTATCATCTGTCGGGATGCTCTTGCAAAGCCCGATACCCGTACCGACTGGGATCGGTATCGGGAATCACCGGTACCGGGGTATTGGTACCGGAGGGCTGCAGAGGGCAATGTACTGGCATAGCAGACGCCGATGCCGATGCCACCGGTACCAGAATCAGTGCCGATGGCGATGCCGGAGCTGGTACCAGCTGAGTAGTCTGTTGCGGTACCACGGGCGTCGATGCCACAAGGAAAGACGCCAGACTGCGTTCGATGGACAGAATCCTCTGATCCATTGATGCCGCCAATGCCTGGAAGTCGGTACCGGTACCCCAGAGCATGGCACCAGGAGATCTGTTGAGCCCACGCCATCGAGATCATCCTGGAACCCCAATGATGATGCTTTAGAGGCCGAAGCCTCCCGCCGGGGTAATTTTGCCGGTGCAGAATCCTCAAGGGCAAGGCCAGAGGCATCTCGATGCTTAGAAGGAGATTTGCCCTTCGAGGACCGGCTGGATTTATGTTTAGTTACCTGAGATCCATGTGAGGAAGAAGAAGCCCTGGAAGACATCGATGCTACCGAAGCTGCATCAGAGGGAAACAGGGTACTGAGCTGGGCAGCTCGGTTCTGTCGACCTCTCTTAGACATCATAGAACAGGACACACAATCTGTAATGGAATGGTCAGGGCCTAAACATTTTAGACACCAGTCATGGGTGTCGGTGACGGAGATAGTACCGCCACATTTGGTGCACTTCTTAAATCCTGAAGCAGGCTTTTCCATATTTAAGGAAAAAGGTTTTGGGCCTAAGGCCCAAAACTGAAGTGCACCTGAAGAAAATAAATGGAAAAAAGGTTTGTTTGGGTTTTTTTTTAAAAAAAGAAAAGAACAAGGACCGGCGGTACCGGTACAGCATCGAAGAAGGCAGACGCGACAGAAAAGAAATAAAGAAAAAATAAGGAAATTCTTCTGCGGTGACAGGAACATGACCTGCTGGCTCCGCGGAAAAAGAACAACTGAGGAGAGACAGTTGGAAAGGCGGGAAGGCAGCACACGGGCGCTGTGGGATGCTCCCAAAAGCTTTCTGATTGGACACTGGGGAGCGTTCCCGCGCAGGTTTCGTCGGTACCAACGTACCCATATGTGAAGACTCATTCCTGCTTGTTCCTGGAGATAGTCATTATCATGCATGTATGGCCACCTATGTCTCTTATAAAATGCTCACCAGCATAAAAGTACGCATGTTGATATGAATGTGCATACTCTGCAGGTTAGCGTAGCTGGAGGCGCAATCTGGGCATAGCGTGAGTGGTGTTTGCAAGAAGGCATGCTGATTGTTGAATACCTTAATTTTCCAAAGTACTTGGGAACTTAATGCGCATTTATTAATGCTTGCCAGAGAGGAGGTGTAAATATCCATGCCCGCTTTTAATGCTGGAAACCTGACACTTAAACTTGAGTGTTTTATAAAGGACACAATAGGTAACACCTAAGTGTCTTTATAAAACAGGTTGAAGCTAGGTGCCTGCTTACTATCTTAAACTAGGCACGCTGTTGTAAAATTACTCTTTTCATGCTCAGATGCACCCAGAACTCCAACAGTCAGAGAAGGAAAGCTATTTCCTAACCCATCTGTTGAAATATTTCATGCAGCTGCTGACAGCTCCATTCACACCTGATCATAATTTATCATTTTGTTGCTTACATATATGTCTTCATATAAAATGTGGCAGTAAGGTGTTTTACTCCAGTGTTACCAATGCCATCGGTTTGAATATTTTTACAAGGAGAATTTCTAAAAGGACTTTTCCTATTTTGTCTCATCTGGAAAAAAAGGAAAGTGTGGATTATAAAAAGAAAACATAGCAATGAGGAACATTATTATATCCTCTTGCAAGTAATGTAAACCCCATCTTCACATCTTATGAGGGAAGTTTTTGAAAAATCTGACTTTGTTTTTTAATTAAAGAAGAAAGAAAGAATATACTATAAGATGAGAGTGGTGAACTTGTAATTTATAGAGAAGATTTTAGTGAGTGCTTCAGTGTTGCCCTAGCTGTATCCATTAGTCTATGGACTGAGAGAGATGACTCAATGTAGAGATGAATTGGCCAGAATTAAAGGGGTCTCCCATCCTATCCAGGATCTAGCAGATGTGCCCCCCCTCCCCCAGTGTCATAAAGAATCTCAGAAAAGAGGAGCAGTTGAATAACTGTAGGTTCAGGTAGGATAAGGGCTGAAGGTCAGAGAAGTCTGCCCCTTCAAAAAAAAATCCATTGCTATATTACTCCTTCATAACACTGGCAATAAAGGTGCCATGGAGGAATCTGATCTGATGTCAAACATACGTAGTATTATGTACAGTATCAATGGATCACAGAAAAACAACAATCTCCTTCCCATGGAGGAGTATTAGTAGAGTTCTCAGAAAAATAGATATGGGGAACAGGACTGGAGGGGAATGAAAATAAAATATCTACTCTGACTCTCGGCTAGCCAGGATACAAGACAAATTCTTAGTAGTTCTAGAGTAGAATGAAAGGAAAGCAAGACTGAAATCATGGTCTGATTGGAGCAATCTGGCTACAATCAAGTAACTATAGTATATGAGGTACTGAAGATGTCAAAGCGTTTTAGGCTAATACAGAGACGTCAGAATGACATTTTCCATGGGGGAGGGGCAAGCTCCACCCCTGGGCCAGCCAAGTTCCATGCAGCTGCAATCGCCAGCTTTCCCCTCCTATCTGCGGGCAGATAGGAGGGATCTGTGCCGGGACTGCAATGCTCTTCTGCCCTCAGGAGATGGGATCCACGCAGACAGCCTGCTGCTTTCCGGGTCATGATCGCCGGCCTTCCTCTACTTCTGCCCACAGGAAATCGGATCCCTGCGGGCCAAAATAGGGGAGATTTGGTTGGGCCAGGGCCCTGTGGCCCACCACTTTCCAATGCCTATGGGCTAATATCAGTGATATTTTCTGAAGCGTTAAAATTTAACAATGTAAGACATAGAGCCCTAACAACCCCCAGTATAGTCAGCTTACACATTTTAAGAACTTGAATAGATATGATCACTAGCATACAGTAAGTTCTATTTCCAGGCTCCCAAGCAATACTTTAGAGACCACTCCCCTCCACAGTGAAATAACGAAGAGAGGAAAGTGGAGGTTTCTTCTCTAAAGATCCAGGGGTGCAGGATGGATCTACACTTCCTGAGTCCTCCTCCCCTCCTGATCACACATGGCTCAGTGAGTCCTAGGTTGTAGACCATCAGACTAAGGAAATACTTACTTTCACATAAAGTAACTTGCCTTGAACTACTACTTCTTTGGTCAGCCGTTCTTTCTTTGTCTGCATCAGATTCGTGCCATCCGCCCTTTTCTCTCTTCTTCCTCAGTACCCTTCTTCTTTCCCTTGTGATTTCTTGGTTGGACTACTGTAACACTGTACTTCTTGGTCTTCCCCACTATCAACTTTGTCAACTGCAGCTCATTCAAAACACTGCAGTTCGTCTTCTTGCCCACTCTTCTAACTAAGATCACGTCTCTCTGTTGTTAATTAGGTACCACTGGCTTTCCGTTGATCACCATATGCAATTTAAGCTACCCACCCTGGTCCATCATGCACTTCATACCAGCTCTTCTCGTTATCTTTCTGATATTCTTCTTCCTCATTACACATACCATACCCTCCGTAGTATTCATGCAAATCACCTTCACCTTCCTTCTGTAACATAGACTTGCTTGGAAACTACCCGCACTTCGGCTTTCTATTTTCTTGCTCCCGCTTCTTAGAACATACTTCCTCCAGCTGTGCACCTTGAACCCACATACCAGAAATTCAAGTCCCTCCTGAAAACCCACCTTTTTAACTTAGCCCATAACCTACCTCCCCCCTGATGTGATCCCTTCCTTTCCTGCCCTCCTTTCCTCTTCCCTCTCTTTTCTCCCCTTTCTTCTGAGGTATGATTGTTTGTTTGTTTTTTTAACATCTTTCCTGTTTTTAACTGGAGTTCTTTTCACCCCTAAATCTTCTTTTATATTATTTTAATATCTGTACACCACTCTGCTGGTTTTTTTGCGAAGAGCAGTAAACCAATAAACATAAACATGAGCTAAATATAAACAAATATAAAGAAATCAGTCAGCAACTCTGGGTCTGCAAACACTTACAGGCCCAGCCAGAATCTGCTCCCTCCTCCTTCATGGACTTCCAGTTACCAAGGAAACATGCAAAGGGACAGGTCATGCCCTGTTCTGTGAGTGTACCAGCAACTGGACCCTGCATTGGCTCTCTCTTATCACTACCACTGAAGTTTATCACAGAATGCAGGTCCTGATTAGCAGCTCTGGGGGAAAGGGCCATTGGGTCCTCTTGGTACTTAGACCTCCCCAATATTCTCAGGCTGTCTGAAAGGTGGTGGTGGTGGGGTATTTATACCATAAATATGTCTATCCTCTTCATTATTTCAAAAACAAATTGTCCTATGATGATGATACAAACACCATGAAGGTTATTTTAGGAGCCCTATTTGTGTTTTGGATGTCCAAAAATGGGCATAGAGACATCCAAAGCACAGTGACTTCCTCCAGAGTCATTTTAGAAGCCAGTTACAAGGACATCCCCAATGTGAGGATATCCGAATCTGAATGGGAGCATGGTGGAGAAGTGGCCAGGGCATTCCCAGGAACTTGGAGGTGTGGTTAGGGTGTTCCCAGGGACCAGGACGTCCCTGCCTGATCACAGAAACAACAAGGATGTCTGGCGTCACATCATGCCTAATTTTAGACCTGCTCTGAGGCACGCATAGTGATGAACAAGCATCTGAAAAGTGCTGGTTTTAACTTAAAAACATTCAAAGAGTGGAGAGATGAAAGCACTCCATCATCCCCAGTACTCAGCACAATCTTTAACTAGAGCAGCAGCAGGATTTGAATCCTGGTTGCCCCGTTCCTAACCCACAGCTCCAACCATTATGCTATTCCAGACAGCAGGATTCTGAAATACAGTTCTGGGGATGTCTAAATAAACACCCCTACAGATATCCCTATAGGGCACGTCCAGGTTTGTGAAATCACATCTGCACCTGGACGCGTCTGCATTGTTTTCAGATGTTCTGGCAGATTGCACTTGGACAGATCTTCTAAAATTCCCCTCTATGTATTCATGCTGAGAAAAACTAACACAGATTATTTGAATTCATATCTTTTATTGGCTAAATAGTTGTACTGATGATAATCTTGCGTTCTCTTTGAATATCAAATACTCATTTGTGAAGGTCATTTCCAGAAAAAAATGGGATAGCTATGCTTTGCAACCAAGCCACAGCTGCATTCTCAAGGACTGAAAGAATTTACCAGTAGTACTACTCCTGCATATGCCCATCTTTAGTTCTTCGTGTAAGATTTTAAGGTTCAAACTCTGATCATATCCTGACATTTTTTGGAAAACGAATATCCTACCTTCTATGTATAAATAACCTTTAAGCATGCTTAGTTTTCTGACAGAGACCTTCTATTGTTTCCTAATTATAAAACTTCCAAGTCTCATGCTATTTGCAGCATTCCCTTCTCTCTTGATGCCATGACCTTAAAAATATCATTCAACATTATTGGCCTGTTTTATAATTACATGGCATTTTTTTGAGACCGTTCCAATTTTCAGTTTTATCTGTAGTATCCATGATCATGCTGTATAATTATTATCTGCATTGAGACCCAAGTCCGACATTAAGAGGTGGTGACTGCTCGGTTTGTTCTTCATCCTTGAGTAGTCTAGTGGTCACTTTGCCAGAGGCTAGGCCCGTCATATTAAGAAAATGTAGAAAAGTCACAATTCATCATATGTGGTCTGATTCTTTGTCCCTGTCCCCTGATGTATTTTTTTACGAAAGTGAAGTTTGGAAAATCAAAACCATATGCATGCAATCTCAAAAATAAAAAAGAACAAGCAGAGAAATAGAGAGAGGGCCAGTATACACCCCAGATACACTACTTTTTATCAAGATCTGATTAGAGATATTCCATTCGTTGACTCTTATTTCCACTTATGAAGGCAAATAGTTGAGAAGGTTCACAGAAAATATATCTACACAATTGATCTTTTAGTGCACATTTACGAGAAAAATTAAAAAATAAAGAGTCCCTAGCTAGACTAGTCTAGTCTCAAAAGTAGAAACAATTGTCTCACCTCTTGAGCACTTTTAGAGGCATCAGTTAAGAAAGGAAACATGAAGGTACTTTAAAGAAAATGTGCAACAACCAATCACATAGAAACCTGCTTTCTTGAATTCAGATACTGTCCTTGTCTCCATCACCTCTACTAGAAAATGCATTCACAACTGTTTCAGTAAATAAATATTTCCTTAAATTACTCCAAAGTCTATCAACCTATGATCCCTTTTTTCAAGGCCTCCTTTTCAGTGAAAGAGGTCCACCTTTTGTGCACGTTTATCTTGAAGGTATTAAATGTCTCTGTCATATCATCTTTATCACACCTTTTCTCAAGGGTAAACGGGCCCAATATCGAGTCATCTGCATTTTGGAAGGGCTATGCGCCTTGTCGGTGCATAGCCCTCTCCACCAACCTCTAACCTGGATAGTCAATGCTGCGGTGACAGCATTGACTATCCAATGATCGCCGCAGACACAGGAAGCCACCAAGGCTAACCGTGTAGCAACAATACTGGATGCTGCCTGGTTAGCTCCTGTGCCTCAAAGATAGGCGAGGGTTTTCCTCACCTATCTTTTAGGCACAGGTCGCTAACGGGACAGCACGCAATACTGCTGCTGCCCTGTTAGCGACAATCTGCCTCCGCTCTGCCCAGAAATGCCTCCAACATGCCCCGATGCTAACCAGATAGCATTGGGGCGAGTAGGAGACTTAGAAGGGGATATTCAATGGCACTAACCGTGTAAGTGCCACTGAATATCCCTGTTTAAGGCATTTACAAGGTCTACTGGATAAACAGTGTAAATACCTTTTGAAAATCGGGTACTACATGTTTATTTATTTATTTTATTTATTTATTACAATCTTTTATATACCGCGCTATTTGATATCAGCGCGGTTCACATACAACATCAACAGAATAACAGGCTATTCCGTGTTTACAGCAAACAGGTATATAAACTTTATATCTTTAAGGCTGTCCTAATATGCTTTATGATGAATACCGTTAACTTATGTTCTTATGACTATTTTAGCAGCACCCTCTGGACCAATACTATCAAGATTATATCCTTTTGAAGGTGTGGTCTCCATAATTGCACACAGTATTCCAAATTAATTCTCGTCAGAGACTTGCACAGAAGCAATATCTTTTTTTTTTCCTGTTGGCCTCTCCCTATCCTGACTTATGCCATTATCATATTTGCCTGTTTTGTCATCCTAAATTCATCAGTTGCAACCAGCCCCAGATCCTGTTCTTCCTTTCTGCATAGTATTTCACCCCTACATTTAACAATCACTTTGGTTTTTGCAGATCAAATATATAACTCTGCAATTTTTAGCATTAAATCTTAGTTGCTAAACTCTAGACCACATTTCAAACTCCGCTAGATCTCTCCTCAAGTTTCTGATACTTTTCCAGGGTATCTACCACAAAAAGGCAAACCTTTCTCAACGGCCCTTCCACAATATTGCTTACAAAAATGCTGAAAGAATAGTACAATAGACATATCCGTGTGATGCACTACTGGTAACACCCTATTTTTCATAGTAAGCTCCATATCTCACTACCCTTTGTTGCCTCCTCTTCAACCATATTCTAACCTAGTCGGTCACTTTAGTGCCCTTACCAAGAGCAGTCATTTTACTTACAGTATGTTTCCTATGTAGAAATTTTTCAAAAGTCTTGCCAAATCCAAATAAAGTACATTTAGTTCCTCCCTGATCTAACCTGATCAGCCAGTCAAAGATTTTGATCAGATTTGTCTGACAAGTCTTACCTCCGGTAAAAAGTCACATTGCCTCAGCTTCTATAATCTATTAGATTCCAGAAACTGTATTGACCTCTCTTTTAGCAGTAAGTCCATTAATTTTCTTACCATCAGTGTCAGAACAATAAGCTGATAGTTCTTAGTCTCCTCCTTAATTTTGTGAAAATGAATCACATTCACAAATCTCCAGTTCTCTGGAATCACCGCTGACTCTAAAGAAGTCCTTCCTTCAGTTCTTTTACTACCTTGAGGAGAATGCATTGAAAAAAAATCTCTGTGGATAAGCAGACATTGCCTTGCTCAGAAATTTGGTGATTTAAAACTTGGGAGAGAAAATTGATTGTGTGTTCATAGATAAATAGCTGTCCTAAACTCTGTCAGTCTTCAGTCAGGTACCTACCTAATTGTTGATAGAGTCGTTTTTTTTATTTATCCATTGCATTGCTTTTACATCAACCTTCAGCTTTGTCAAGCATGATGTCTTTCTCTAAAGGTTTTCACTTTGCATGATGTGTCCAAATTATGAAAGTCAAAGTCTTGGCATTTGAGCTTCCAAGGAAAGCTTAGATTTGATCTTCTCCACTACAGATTTATTTGTTCTTTGGGCAGTCTATGGCATATGCAGTATTCTTCATCAGTACCATAATTTGAAGATTTTCTTCCTGGCGTGCTGCTTCACTGCCCGACTTTCACATTTAGGTGTTAATGACAAATCTGGGTTGAAATCCAGAAATCCAAGGGTAGTATTCTCAAATAATGTTCCCTATTGCACACATGGGATCCCAGAGACAGGCATATTCTCTTCATATCACTTTTCTACTGGCCTATTTGCCTCTTCCTGTGACAAGTTTGTCTCTGGAGGAACACACTGCTCCATGATTTCTCTTATTGTGTCCCAGTCTTCAAGAACTGTCATTTTGGAGGATTTCAACATGCATGTAGATGATCCATGCTCTTCCACTGCTAGAAAGCTCCGATAGTTCTTTTCTGACCTTGGTTTCTCCTAGCTTCTTTGTATGCCATATGACTGGTCACACTTTTATCTATTTTCTTCTTCCAATATATCACTTATTCCAATAAGGACATTTAATGCCCTTTCCCTGATTTGGTCTGATCACTTCTTGATTTATTTTGATATGACCCTGCTCTATTTACCCACCTCTTTCCTTCTTTCTCCTGCAGACCTGTAAACTGTGTAACGGCCTCTAAGCGGCATATTCAGCAGCATTGACACAGTTTAGTGCTGCTGAATATTTCTGGACACCACCACTATATGCCCCGATGATACACGGTCATCATCGGGGCGTTCCCAGGGAGTTATCCAGGGATAACTGGTCAGCAGCAATATTCAGCCGCTGCCCGGTTATCCCTCAGTGGTATAAGTTGGGCGCAGCAAAAACTGTCCAAACATTTGCAGCCAAAGTTAAGGGTGCAGCAGCTGAATATCACCACTGACCAGTTAGCTTCTGCGCCGTGTAGCAGACCCAGATATTCAATGCCCATGGCCGGATATGGCCCCGGTATTGAATATCCGGGTTACTCTTCAGTGGCGACAGCTAGGCGCTGTACTCATGTTAGCCACCGCCATCGAATATTGGGCCCTAAGAGTTTACATCATGTAGGAATGTTTAATAATGCCATCTTAGAAGCACAAAATCCAAAACATCAAAACCCAGAGGCCTTAGGGAACACCACCTGCCCCACAAGATCCAAAACAAAAAAAGTGGATCCCACAGATTAAGAACCCTGAGAAAACATTAAATTTTTGTTGGACAGTGATTGTCAGAAAGGAACAGGGCCCCCTCTGAAAATTGTGTCGCTCTTAATCATTTGCAGTAAAACCTTAGTGGAAAAACTTAATAGAAAATGCACACTTAACTGGCAAAATGGAGTCCATGAAAACAGGAAACGACACAGTCCTGTGTTTTGGGCTAAACCTTTGTTTAACCCCTTAACCCCACAGATGCACTCCATAATATCGCCTAACAGGGAAGAGACTTAAATCCACAGCGTCCAATGTCGCCCAGCCACGTGTCTATTGCTGAGTCAACCGGGGCAGAAAACAACCCTGTAGACGCCACCCGGCCAGCACTTAGAAGCACAGACCAGGTCTATTCCATGCATTAAAACAGGTGAATGGAAGATCAAATGACTGCCGGCATGGTAAAAAGGAGTGTGAAAGATGCTACTATAGCCAAAAGAACATTTTTCTAAAAATGGAAAAAAATCTAAGTGAAAGAAATAGGAAAAAGCATAAGCTCTAGCAAGTTAGTTGCAAGGCATTAATTAGGCAAGCTAAAGGAAAGCTTGCTGTAGAGGCAAAAACTCAAAACCTTTTTCAGGTACATTTGAAGAAAGAAGCCTGTGAGGGAGTCAGTTGTATTATTTGATGACCAAGGGGTTAAATAGGCACTCAGGACAAGCCCACAGCGGAGAGACCACTTCTTTTCTTTAGCCTTTACTAAGGAGGATGAAAAGGAGCTACCCATGCTAGAAAAGTTATTTAAAGGCGGCGATCCAGAGGAAGTGCATCAAGTCTCAGGGAACCTGGAAGATGTAATAAAGCAAATCAATAAAAAGAAAAATAGGTTCAAGTCCTTCCTTACAGAGAAGTCCTCCTTCTCTTCTTCAGAATAAACATCTCTGATAAATGGGGTGCTACAAGGTGCTAATCTATCCCACACTTCAATATTTTCTGTCTCCGTTGATGAGCTTCTTGCAGAATCATGGGGCTTCTGTATTTTCTTATAGAGATGATATACAAGTCTTATATTCTGTGAATTCTTTTTCCATGGATCTTGTGCCATTAACTTGATGCCTTGATGTGGCTGTTGATTAACTCAAAGCAGATAAGTTCAAATTTAATCCAGATAAAACTGAGGCTATTTGGTTCCCAAGTGGAAACAATTTTCTATTCACTCCACGATTCAAAGTTCCATTCTTGCTTTGAAGGATATTGTCAAAGTCCTGAGTGTAACCTTGGACTTTTATTTGACCTTTGAGCCACATATTGTGCCACTAGTCTGCTCCAGAGAGACCTTTAATGTCTTATTTGTTCCTTAATTCTTAAAGCGTAGTTCCTCACCTGTAACAGGTGTTCTCCAGGGACAGTAGGAATCAGTCCTCACATATGGGTGACATTGGCGCCGATGGAGGCTGTGCAGAAACATTTCCCCAGCTTTCAAAGAAAGCCTTTGGAAGATGCCACCATGCACCTGTGATCCCCTTCCCACCCAAGGGTGCGATCTTGCTCAGTCAGATGACATAGTTAGAACCAACAAAAGAAGATGGAAAAATATAGCAACTCCACAAGGAGGACAGTGGGCTGTGAGGACTGATTACTGCTGACCCTGGAGAACACCTGTTACAGGTGAGTAACTACACTTTCTCCAGAAACACATATGGGACTCCCTAGCTACAGGCTATCAGGAACCTGTAGAAAAACACAGCCAAGCATGAGCAGCCGCAAGCAAGTCTGAGGAGAGACTCTAAGGACCCCAGAGTCCAAGGAGAACCATCACTCCGAAAGCCTGAACACAGAAGGGTTGGAGAAGGTTGGAGAGTAGGAGTTGCCTAGACCCCAAAGATATTACGGAGTATGGCCTGGCTGAAGGCACTGTCACATCAGGACTCCCTCTCCAGGTAGTAGTGAGCTGCAAAGGTGTGGACTAAGGACCAGGTCAGATGTCTGCCATAGGGACAGAGCGCAAGATTGCAACTGAGGTCGCCATTGCACTGAAATTCTGTGCCATGACCCGGCGCTCCAACGAGAGCCCAATCTGATCGTAGGTGAAGGCGATGCAGTCCGCCACCCAAATAGACAGGGTCCATTTGGTAACAGCCTCACCCAGGCAACTGGGGTTGTAGGAAACGAAAAGCTATGAGGCTTTGCAGTGGCCCTGTGTAAGTTGCAGGAAGGACAGAGCTCTCTTACAATCCAGAGTATGGAGAACGGCCACCACCTTGTCGGCGTGAGGCCATGGGAAGAAGGTGGGGAGCACCATCTCCTGATTGAAGTGGAACCCAGACACTACCTTTGGAAGGAATTTAGGGTGGGTGCAAAGCACGATTCTGTTCTTGTATGATATAGGGTGGCTCAGTCACCAAGGCCTGAAGCTCACTGACTCTGCAGGCAGAGATGAGCGCCACCAAGAAAACAACCTTCCATGAGAGGTATCGCCTATGGTAGGTAGCCAGAGACTCAAATGGCAGCTTGGTGAGCTGCGTAAGACCACATTGAGGTCCCATTCCATTGGGGGCGGGTGGATGGGAGGCTTAGAGAGCAGGAGGCCCCACATGAACCAAGTAATGGGGGGCTGAGTAGAGAGGGGTTTACCCTCAATAGAATGGTGATGCACCAAGAGCGCACTCAGGTGCACCCTGACAGAGTTGGACTTGAGTCCAACTTGCAAGAGATGAAGCAAATACTGCAGCACCATGTGCACATGGCAAGAGAACGGGTCAATCTGCTGCACTGTGTACCACACTGAGAATCTGTGCCACTTGAAGGTGTAGGCCTGTCTCATGGAAGTCTTACGAGAGGTCAGGAGAACCTCCTCCACCTCGCTCGGGAGGTTGAAGAGGGCCAAGGCTACCCATTCAGCAGCCATGCTGCTAATGTCAAGGACTCCAGGTTGGGGTGGAGGAGGGAGCCCTCCTCCTGAGTAAGTAACCCCGGGGCATTCCCCAGAGGGATCAGAGGCTCCATTGAGAGGTGGAGCAGCAGAGGGAACAAAGACTGCCTGGGCCACCACAGGGTCACCAAGATCAGAGAAGCCTTGTCCCGCCTTGAGGAGGGTCCAGGCAATTAGTGGCATGAGAGGGAAGGCATACAAAAGGCCCTCCAACCAATGGATGAGGAAGGCATCTGCCGCTACCCAGAATGGCAACAGTGAAAATTTTTTTTGTCAGAGCTGCCACGCAAAAGCAGGCGGAATGGAATCTGTCCCCTCGCTGCGGCCTCTCCTTTTTAATCAGATTTAAAGTAAGTGAACAAACTTAAACACTTAGCTTTGCTTCGAGCTTGTAAACCGCCAAAGAAATCATCAGACAACAACGTGTCACAACATTTCAGGTCTCAACATTACAACCCTGCAACAGGTACAACTGAAAGCCCCAGCTCCAAAACCTGTAATTGAAGCGGAGTTAATAGTTGCCCTGATAAGTTAATAACTGCTGATTCTTTGTTCTGGACCTTGTGTCCGGACCCTCCCAAAAATCCTGTTGATATGCTCGACGGGATCTGCGACCCTGATGAGAACTCCCCCGATGCCCACCAGATGGTTCATAATGTGAACGGGTGGAGCTATAGTGACTAGCATCAGTAGAATCAGTATCAGTGGAATCATCTAAACTGGCAGCAAATGTCACATGCTTCATAGAAGGCTGCTCTGATGGTAACATCTATTTATAAATACAGTTGTTGTCATAGTCAGACTTATCCCGTTTAAAGTTTTTAATTTTTAAACCACGCACATGATCTCAAAATGCTATTAATTGTTTGTCCGCTTCAGCTCACTGAGTCTGGAAACTCTGAGTCTCCTGTGTCTCCAGGATCTTCAACTTCAATTCAGCTGTCTGGGATGTCAGTTTTTCCTGTTTCACAGCAGAACATTCAATTAGGAGAGCAATGAGGTCAAAACTGCATTTGTTGAATATAGCCAATTGGGTTGGCGGAGTGGGATCATTCGCGCCTTGGAGCACTTGCAAATTTACAGGTCCTTGTGGTGTTTCAACACAGCCCAATTGGCCTTGGCGGTGGGGAGCAGGGAGGAGCTTACCTGCCCTTCCCCGATGCCGATCGGGTTGGCGGCGTGGGATCTTTCGTGCCTTGGAGCGCTTGCGAATTTAAAGGTCCTTGCGGTGTTTCAGCACGGCCCGATTGGCCTTGGTGGTGGGGAGCAGGGAGGAACTTACTGCCTGCTCCCTTCCCCGATTCCGATTGGGTTGGCTTGCTGCTTTAAGAGCTCTGTCCAAGTACAATGAGTAAAACATTCCCCCACCCCCCAGACCCACAATAAGCTTTGTGGCCCAAAGAGGGAAGGCGCTAAGGAACCATGGAGTTCTGGGCTTTTTTTCTCCCTACTATTATCAGCTGTTCCAATGATGGGAGTGGGTACTGCACAACCTTCCATTATAACCAGCTGAAAGGAGAAGCAGCAGAGAGCACTGGAGAAAGGGGAACCATGGAGTGAGAGAGAGGCAAAGGAAGCACATCAGGTTGCAGAGAACCACAAAGTCAGGATGGTAATCTTGGACTTCCAGGGAGTGTAGCACGTCTTTGACTGATGGCGCTATGAAAGGGTAAGACGGTGGCACATGCAGCGTGAGGAGTGTGATCTTCATGGAGGGGTTCAGTATAAAGGAGAATGTGAACAGACTGAGAAGGAATTAGAGTGAATGCATGGCTTACAAGACAACACAGAATGCATGTGAAGGCAAATTTTAGGTTTTATGCGGAGATTGGAATTGAGATATCAAGGTCAGGATAAATGCAGTTCTGGCGGTATTTTTCGAAAAGGCTCCACCAAACATGCAGCCTTTTCTAAAATACATATAAGGATGTGCAGGAGTGTATGTATACATCCAGATACATGGAACCATTTTACAAATCTATATGGGGGAAAAATCAAATGAGGAACTTGGCAACTTACATGTTTAAGTGCTGCAGCTACACATGCAAGTTTGCATTTACAACTTACATGTGTAACTTAAAAGTGTAAGTTGGTATTTTGCAAATCAATGGGGCCCTTTACCTAAAGGGGGCCGTGGTGTTGCCCCAAATGCTCAGATAATGCATAAATCTATGGCATGTTAAGGCAATACGACAGCATCGACTGCCAGGAGCATGGACAGCATGTTCCCAGCAGTTTCCGTGGTGCACGCAGTCCTGCCGTGGGATGGCACTAGCGTGAGTGCACTCAATGCCACCTATGAAGGTGGTGTAGACTAAACCCGCATTACTTGCCTGCCATACAGTTATAAGTTACAAGTTGGAGGAGTAGCCTAGTGGTTAGAGCAACTGCCTAGTACCCAGACAATCAAGGGTTCAATTCCCACTGGCACTCCTTGTGACTTTGGGCAAGTCACTTTACACTCCATTGCCTCTGAAGAAAAGGCTGGCAATCTACTTCCAGTGATACATTGCCAAGAATACCCAGAGGTAGCTGGGTCACTATGAATCAACACTGACTTAATCACACTAAAAAAAAAAATGCAGTTACAATGGAAGCTCCACCCCTCATACTCCCACTTGCAATCTTAAAACTGCACAGACAGCACCACAATCCAGCAGTGTTTTCATTGTCCCATGCAAGCTGTCAATGTGTGTCCAACATGCACCTTTAATACACATGCTGACTACTAGGGCCCTTTAGTAAAATGGCCCTTATGTGTTTAAATGCTGCCAATTATCTACAGAGACTGTTATCTTAAATTCATTTCAATTTGGAGAGGAAAATAAACAATGGGGATTAAGAAAGATAACCCCTTAATGTTTGTTGTAAAGGGCTGACTGAAAAAAGCACTTTTAAAATCCTATATGCATCAGGTGGGAGCAACTGCAAATCCAGACATGGACAATTTTGGTTATACACTGTGGCAAGGAGGCCTATCCAGAGTATGAGGGAGGACAAAGATACAGGGAATTCACCCTAGTAAAGGGCCCCCTTTTACCGAGGCAGAATAGGAAAGACACAAACACAGCTAGGAATCAGAAAACTTCCACATGGCCCACATTCCATGCTCCCCCTAGTGGAAGGAAGGGGAGAGGATACAGAGCCCAGAACCCCTTAGGCAGGGAGTGCTCCAAGTATGCAGGTGCACGAAGTCAGGCTGATTGACATCACCTGGCTAGGGAGGGGTGGAAGAGAGAGCCCTGGAAGTATAAACTGAAGCCAGAGTGTGAGAGGAGGGTCGTCGTCGTGAGGAGTAGCAGCAAGGACGGAGGTAGCAGCAAGAGGAGCAGCAGGGGAGAAGGAGAAGCAGGAAGCCAAACTGCCACGAGCCGAGGCACAGCTGCAAGCTGGCAAAGCTTGACCGGTGCGGAGCAGAGCAGAGCCCTTGAGCTTCCAAGAGAGGAGAGTGCTAAGTGGAAGATAGCACATCTGCCAGAGGGTGTGAAGCCAGGAACAGGAGAGACTCCAGGATTCCCCGGGAGGCTGGTGGCTGAGGACTGTGAGCTGGGAAAGTCTGAGCCTATGCAGCTGGGAGAGCCTGAGGTAAAGCTAAATGGGGAAGAGATTCCTATGGACTGTTCTGTGTGCAAGGTTTTAAACCTGAGGAACAGGGAGAAAACAAGCCAATCCTGAGAGAGAGTTTACCAGGGAAAGGAACCCAAAGTCCACAATCCGGTGGCCCTGATTCCCTCATGTTGGTAAAGGGAAAGGTCACAAGGACTAAGGAGTAACCCTGGAAGCTGTGAAAAGCTTGTTAAGCACCTGCTGCAGGAACAAGGACACTGGGGTAAGAAAGTAGCTTTTGTAACAGAGCTTTCTTGTGCCCTGAATTGTATTTGTTGCTTGAAGGTTTATGCAGCTGAAGAGAAGCTATACTATCACGGACAGTGAATGTGATTTTTGTTTGTCCTTTTGGCCAGCAAGGCTACAAAGGAAGTGAATTATCCATTCTGTTAAAAGACTGTGTATCCTGCAATATGGAAAACCTTTAAACAGACATTTTCAGTTTGTGTTTGTCTTTGGGAGAATACTCTGTTTCACAGAGACCTGAACCAATATCCTGTACGTGGTGAGAACGAACCATTGTGTAAAATAAATTCTGTCATTTGCCTTAACCCTTGGAGCATAACTACAGCTTTTTGTCTGATGCACACATACAGCCAAGCAAAGACTACCTTTCCCAGGAGACACTACGGGGAAATAGTTGAAAAGGGCTAAAAAAGCAGAGTGGTGGCGGCGTGACAACACATGCAATCCCTATATAAAATGGGGAATACATGTGTAGATTTCTGTCCTGCCGAGACCATGTCCCAACCACGCCCCTCACATGCCACCTTGCAATTTCTCTGTATTAAAAAAACCCACACATAAGTTTAGCCCTTTATAAAATCGCCAATGACCCGTAGATGCCTTTTCTAGATTTCCATGTGGAAACTGAGAATAAGGCTTAGAAAATAGCCCCTGAAGTTTTTTTGTTTTTAATTAGCATTCTTTTTGGCTAAAAATGTCCGAGGTGAAGCAAATAAGAGAAGCCTGCAAACAAGTGCATATAAAATGTGAGCTTTTCAATTTAACTGGCGAGTAACAGAGCTCCCTAAAACATTGTATAAATACTGTAAAATTCCAGCCAAAAATCCATCTGATTTCTTGCAATAGATCATGGAAAGTTTAGTGCTAATTCACTGCACATTTGCAAAAACCTACCCGTTTTTGAAAATCTAGAGGATTTTTATATCAATATACTGTTGATTCTACCAACAATAGCCCCATTTTATCAACAGAGGTCCCCCAATTTTCCACGTGTTTTAAAGACTCCCCCATAGTGCCGTGCAGATCTACAACTCCATGAACTAGTTGTCATGCTATGCTGCTGGTAAATTAGTTTCATCAATGTCTGTAAAGATTATGAGCAAGTTGCTCTCACTAGCCAGCATAGCTGATTTAATGCTACATGATAAAATAGTACATTATAGTTTTAATATAATTTTAAATCCAATAAAATGTTTCATCGCAGTTACCAAACATGAGTTTTCACTTCATTCTCTGATATACTGCAAACAACTGGATTTTTTTTTTCAATTAACCAGAATTCTTTCAGGTTCATAGTACTTTATTAACTACAATCAATAGGTTTTGCTCACTGAATAAGGTATCATGCAGACTGAAGACTGAGAATTGTAAATATGTCTCTCCTACAAACACTTGGGATTAGAGCAATATTATATATAGAATTCTGCACACCACCACAAAAATATAAATTCAATCCAGCATTCGTAATAGAGAATATATTAACAGTGCGGCAAATGATGGATATTGATTTACAGAGATGTTCATTAATCATAGAAATGAAAACATTTTAATGTTATGTGCATCATATGTCAACCTAACATACAAAATAGATTTTGCAGACTAAACAGATCTGTAGCCTTACTGCTTTGATTTTCCAAACTTGGTCACCAGTGGCAGGCTAGCAGGCTTTGTTGATGAGGGACCTATTAGACTAAGGGGGGATATTTAAAGGCATTTACACAGTCTGCAGACCTGTAGACTGTGTAAATGACACTTACAGGAATAGTCAGTGGCAGCAACATGTTAGTACCCCTGAATATCCCCAAGTAGCGTCACTACACTCTCCAATGCTAACTGTGTAGCACTGAAGCATGTTGTAGGCATTCCGGGCTTGATCAGAGACAGTACTTGTCACTAACCGCGCAGCAGCGATATTGAACCGCATCCCGGTTAGCAACCCGTGGGTAAAGATAAGCCAGCTTTTGCTACACCTATTTGTACTTGTGGAAGCTAACCAAGCAGCAGCTCAATATTGCTGCTGCCCTGTTAGCTTCGGCACCATGTTGGTAGCCGGGTATGGCCCCAGCATTGAATATCCAGGGTTAAGGGTCAGCGGCGACAGCTATGTGCTGTAGAAGCAATAACGACCGCCGCTGAATCCCCCCCTCCCCCCAAATGTATACAGAAAAGTCTTACATGAATATTAGCACTGGTTTAAACTGTACTGATTTTCCTTAGAAATTACAAGACACTAGATTATCCAACCATTCAGATTGGTTACATGAGTAGGGAAATTGCTGCTTCAGGGGTCAATTGATGGTCGATCGCTTTAGAAACAGTCCAGGTAGAGTAGTGGACTCTGGATGAAAACACGTAAACAAAAGTGCAATCAAATCCTCTCTGTGGCAGTTGTGGACAGTTCCAAGATTGTGGTTCCAACAAATATGATTTATTTCATTGATTGCCGGTAGAATGCCAGGTTCTTTATTTCATCTTTCAGGGATTTCATGAAAGTGGCCCAGTTTATCTGAGGAATAAACTGATAAAATACAAGTTGTCCCATTTTTTATGATCTAGTCAGAGCTTTTATTTTTGTATCCTTCCTGCAAATACTTTTAGACAGGCAAAAACCTGGAATAGTTCATTTTTAGGAGCAGTTCCAAGACTGTGGAATCAACTTCCTAGGGGACATGAAAAGCAGGGGCGGCCCAAGGGGGGTGCGCGGCCATGTGCGGAGACTCGGTGCAGGGCCTCATTTGCATAAATATTTGCATAAAGTTAACATGCACTAACGTTTAGTAAACATACCTCTTAATGAGTGTATAGATAAATAAAGACTACCAGATTTCTACATTACTATACTCCAGTGCCAACCGCCAGGCACATTAGGAAGTACTACAAACACTGCCCATTTAGAACCCATAGCAAACCCATCTTATCATAACAGTACTATCAGGACTCACAAAGCATGAAACCTTACCTATCAAAAGGCAACACTGCAAATATTAAACAGAGAATACCAAAACATCTCCTACTGGTGAAAAAGAACAAGTGGCACAGTCAAATAGAAACTACATAAACAGAACATCTCAGCTCAGTTACACATGCAGAACATAGACCATCACCAAACAAAGAACAAGGGATCACAATTTAGAAATAGGAAGACAATAATTAAACTGGGAACATCAAAAGCCAAACTTGGAATGTACAATAACACTGCAGAAATAAAACTATTAATTAATTTCCTCTTGTACTAAACAAAATGCAGACGTTAAAGATGCATATTTCCCAGAGTTCACATTTCCCGTTTAATAAATTCAAAATAAAAAAGTATTTTTCTATCTTTTGTTGTTTGTGCTCTTAATTTTTCAGTTGCAATTGCTCCAGCCATTTTCTTCTGGTTTCTTCGTGTCTTCTGCTAACTCTCCATTGTCTGCTGTCCATTTATCCTTTCTTCTAGTTTTTTTCCATTTTCTCTCTACATCTGCTTTAACATACTGATCTTTCTCCTTTTGCTCTTTCCTCCATCTTTCTTTATTCCTTTTTCATCCACTCAAATTTTACCCCTCCATCCTTAATCCAAACTTACTCTCCCAATACCCGGCCAATCGTAGATTTTTCTTCCCTCCCACACAAAATATTTTTTTCCCCTCTCCATTTCACTCTCCCAGCCCCAACCCATTCTAGTCCTCCCCCAACATCAGCTCCCTTCTAGTTCCAGCCCCACCCAGCATCCGCTCCCTTCTAGTCCCCGCATCAGCCCATTTCCAGTCCTAGCTCCCCATCCATTTCCAGTCCTATCCTAGCCCCCCCATCAGCTCATTTCCAATCCTAGCCCCCCATCAGCCCATTTCCAGTCCTATCCTAGTCCCTCCATCAGTCCATTTCCAATCCTAGCCCCCCCCCCCCCATCGGCCTATTTCCAGTCCTTTCCTAGCCCCACCATCAGCCCATTTCCAGTCCTAGTTCCCCTCCACTCAGTCCATTTCCAGTCCTAGCTCCCTCCACACTCTGCCCATTTCCAATCCTAGCTCCCCACCCCCAAATTCCAGTCGAAGCCCCCCTATGAGCCCATTTCCAGTCCTATTCCCTCCATCAGTCCATTTCCAATCCAAGCCCCCCCCCCCAACAGCCTATTTCCAATCCTAGCCCCCCATCAGCCCATTTCCAGTCCTAGCTCCCCCCATCAGTCCATTTCCAATCCAAGCCCCCCCAACAGCCCATTTCCAATCCTATCCTAGCCCCTCCATCAGCCCATTTCAAGTCCAAGGCCTCTCCTCATCAGCTATTTCCAGTCCACACCGCCCCCACTCAGCCCATTTCCAGTCCAAGCCTCCCCTCCACTCAGCCCATTCCCAGTCCAAGCCCCCCCTCCACTCAGCCCATTTCCAGTCCTAGCTCTCCCCCAAATTTCCAGTTCAATTCCCGACTCAGCCCATTTCCAGTCCAAGTCCCCCCTCCACTCAACCCATTTCCAGTACTAGCTCCCCCCCCCCACTCAGCCCATTTCTAGTCCTAGCTCCCCACCCAAATTTCCAGTCCAAACCCCCTCCACTCCGCCCATTTCCCGTCCTCGCTCCCCCCCCAATTTCCCGCCCACGCCCCCCCCCTCCCAAAAAGTCCTGTGGCTGTCTAAATAGCTTTAGAGGGAGCTGGAGAGACCCCGGCTCACCTCTAACAGCTGCTGAAGTGTCTTTTTTTCTTCACTTCAGCAGCAGTACTGTAGTTTACGACTCTGCCTTGCTGAGGTCAAAGGGTACTTCCTGTTTCACGGCACTCAGCGCAGCAGCGTCCTAAACTACAGTACAGCTGCCAAAGTGAAGAAATAAGATGCTCTTCACTTTGGCAGTTGTTAGAGGTCAGCCAAGGCCTCTCCGGTTCACTCTAATGCCGCCCTGCCCCCCGTTACTCAATGCAGGATGTTGTTGGTGCGGGGCCCCCTGAAGTGCAAGGGCCTGTGCGAACAACATTCTCACACAATGGACGGGCCAGCCCTGATGAAAAGCATTGTAGACACAAACTGAAGAATTAGCTTTGTCCTAGCATAGACTAGATGTCTGAGAATGACTGCGTTGATTACTGAAGTATTGTTTAAAGTAGTTTGGAGCAATGCTTCTCAATCAGTGTGCTGGGGCACACTGGTGCTCCTTGGTAAAGTCCTGGTGGTGTCAGCCAGAGTTGTGGCTAAGCATGGGTATTGGACAATACCCTGTGTCTTTTGGGGAAACTGCTAGGTACGTATGACCTAGATTGGCCACTGTTGGAAACAGGATACTGGGCTTGATGGACCTTGGTCTGACCCAGTATGGCATATCTTATGTTCTTATGTTCCCTAGAGAACAGCCATCTGATTCCAGCTCCAGCCCCATCTCCTCCCAAGCAAAATGTAGAGACCAGAGCATGGGGTACGTCTGGAGCAGATAGAGCAAAGAAGAGCCGCTCTGATTCCTAATCCACCTCCTCCCTCCTGGGATAGGAAGAGAGCAGTGTGATTGGAGCAGACACTGCAGATCAAAGTGGAGCTCCTACTCTCCCTGCTCCAGCCACTTCTATCCTAGATGTTGGAAAACACTTTTACTTTCAGTTTAGCAATTTCAGTGTGTGATCTAGTAGCTGGATTAGAGTGCTCTAGAATCCAGTGCATAATCTCACTTGAATTAATCTCCTACATAGAATCTACAAAGTGGGAATAGTTTGATCGTGTTAGCTAATCTGAGTTTTCTCTGATGCATATGGTCTTTTAGGCAGGACATATCCACCAGCCCTGAGGCTTTTGTATTGAGTCAAACATATTTTTTAGCAGCAAAACTTAAAGAATGTGCTTTTAGGTATAAAGTCCATGGTACTCCCCTCATCCTTCCAACCTAATTGAACAAATTGCTCACTAATAGCATAAGAGGGAACAAGTGTCCCGGACTCACCCACCAAAAATTTGATGACTTTGTTCCCTTTCTTCCCTCCCTTCTGTGTGCCTCTCCTCTGCTGGTTTCAGTCTGGTTTCTGAATGCATTCAGCCCTGCCATCTTACATGACCTGCTGGCGTCCTATAGATGAGAGCAGATGAGAGACTGAATCTAGCAGAATGAGGCACATACAGGTAAAAAAGTGCTGGTCTCCTTCTACCAGTGGAAGAGAGTGAATAGTGAGGAAGATGCATAATTTGGTCTGTGTGCCACGAAGACTGAGCAAACTCAAGTATGCCACAAAATAAAAACGACTGAGAAGCACTGGTTTAGAGAGATTAATACTGTATTGCTTAACGCAGGGGAGTTACTATGGGTTAAAGCATTATATGCATTGTGATTGTTTTAATTACCACCATGTATTTATGTCAGAAGAAAGCTGTTCCTCATTCAGTATGTGGTAGGCTATGGCCTAGCATGGCCTGCTACTATGAAGGGCCTGTAAGTTAGGCCTGGATCCTAACTCCCATTATAGCTGGAAAAGAACCAAAAATCTGTGAAAATTGAGAAAACTGTTTTAAACTGCTTAATAAGAAGTTTTTATGAATTCATGAGTCTTCTATTATTCTCTTGTGTGTGAAAGAACAGAAATGTTTCAATATATGCATTCCTGGAGCTAGGGATAACCTTGCAGTAGAGAAGAAACGAAATCAAGAACTGTACCATTGTTAGAGCAATCCTAAGGGAGGGGGTCGGTTGCTAGGCTCCGGAGGGATTTCTAATTGGACAGGTGCAGGGAATGTAAAACCAATGAGAAGTTTGCATGTATCGAGTTGGAACCAATAGAAAGTTCTCATGTATCAAACTGAAAAAGATGTATAAATGGTTATGTCTCTGTATAAACCTTTGCTCAGTTCCTTTTGAAGCTTTGACTGACTGGGCCTGTGCACAATAAACTGGCTTGGACTCTGTCAATTGACTCCTGGACTTATTCATTGATTGCACTTTGCTACAGCATATCCTTGGTGCGGTGGCAGGGAAGTGCGAGTGGTAAATGGTATTCAAGTGAATAATCCACGTAATTCGCCTTGAGGTTTGGCCCGGTTGGAACCGTGTCTGACCGCAGGGGAAACCTCAGGCGCCGCCGGCCCCTTTGTGCCGGAGAGGGTTCCATCTGCCTCGGCGAGCCATCGGTCCAGCTGGCCAATACCTCCGACCCGGGGGAGTCCAGGTTCCAACTCAGAAGCTGGTGTGGTATCGGGGACCGGATCCAGTGAGTAGACATTTTTGTGATTCGATAGTCAGAAAGAACAGCCTGGGACAACATCTTGCGTGCGCAGGACTGATTTGGTATAGACTAACTGGGAAATCTTGCATGAGTGTGGGCGAGACAAGGGAGCCTGATCACCTCCCATAAGGGCGGTCCTAGTAAGCTCTGCGTAAGGAAAGCGGAAGCTGAAGCCATCGACCCTTCTTGTTTGGAATAGTCAGTTAGTCAGAAAACCTGGGCACTTGAAATATTGAAATATGACATCTTGTTGAAATATGCTTGCTTGTGTGAGTGAGAGGTCTTGAAATACAGACCGAGCGAGAGCGGACTCCTAAGTAGCGCAGTTCCTGGCCGGGCGACCGCACCCCGGTCGTGAACAGGAAGAAGCAAGTGGTGTTTTCCCCCCCCCCCCCCCCAGTGTTCTGTGGGCTGTACAAACCCCTTACCTACAGCCATACTACCTATCCTTATTGTTCGTTGTCTTGTACGTCGTTACGTGTACGTTGAGTACGTAGGTAGTGTACGTAGGTACGTTTAGATTATGGGAGGGACGGAGTCCACGCAAACTCCGTTGGCATGTATGATCAAGAATTTCCGTAAAGGATTTTTGGGTGATTATGGTACAAAAATGACTCCATCCAGATTAAAAATGTTATGTGAAAGGGAGTGGCCCGCGCTAGCTGCTTCATGGCCCCAAGGAGGCACCTTTGATTCTGAGACAGTTTTACGAATTCATCAGCTTATACTAAGAGTGTATCCTGACCAGTTCCCCTATATAGATTCCTGGTTAAGTGTGTGTGAACAGCAGCCCTCATGGATGAAGCGCTGTTATGAGAAGCGCTGTAAAATATTTGTAGCTACTACTAGGGGAACCAAAAAAGCTAAGGAAGAGAAGCCGCCTGTGTATTCTGACCCAGAGTCCCCAGATATTCTGGATAGGTTACCCCAGCACCCACAGAAGTTAGTTCCTACAGCACCACGATCTGAAGTAGAGCCAGAAGAGGAGCCCCAGAAAATACTGATACAGCAGTCTAAGAAGCGCCCTACCCCGAGTGAAAGTCCCGAGTCTTGCCCAAGCATAGCAGGGGGACTCGAGTCCTCTGACGAGATAGAAAGCGGAGGCTCTCCTGCCAGTTCAGGGTCACCCACCAAGGAGATTTGTGTCCGGGAGCCTTATGATTTAAGAAGCGTAACTCCCAAGAAGAAGGAGAAAGCAGGGTACCTAATGCCATTACGCCAAGTGCCTGGAATGCCTGTTTTAAATGATCAGGGCCAGATGGCGCCAGGACCAACCAGCTTAGTTTATGTACCCTTTTCCACTACAGATTTATTAAACTGGAAAACGCATTATGCATCCTACACAGCCAAGCCCCAGGAATTAACAGAATTAATGTCTAGCATTATGCAAACCCATCAGCCTACCTGGGCCGATTGTCGCCAGCTCCTGTCTACCCTCTTCACTACTGAGGAGCAAGGGCGAATCGGGCAAGCAGCCCTCCGTTGGTTAGAAGAGAACCCTGTAGAAAGGGGAGGAATAAATCCCCCGCAAGCAGCTGTTGCAGAATATCCCAATGAAGATCCCGGGTGGGACCCGAATGATGAAAGGGGGGCGGCGGCCCTAACCAGATTTCGCCAGGCTTTATTGCAGGGCCTGAAGAAGGGAGGCCAGAGGGCCATGAATATCGGGAAAGTATCGGAAGTTCTCCAGGGTCCAGATGAGATCCCAGCGGCCTTTTATGAGTGGTTGTCTGAAGCTTATAGATTGTATACCCCATATGATCCCGCCGCTCAGGAAAATTTACGCATGGTAAATGCGGCCTTTGTTAGTCAGTCCCAGAGAGACATAAAGTGAAAATTGCAGAAATTGGATGGATTTGCGGGCATGAATACAGCTCAGTTAATGGAAGTCGCTCAGAAATATTTGTGAATCGTGAAAATGAACGAGACAGAGAAAGTGAACGAAAGATGAAGAAGAAGGCAGATCTTCTTGCTGCTGCTATAACCGAACGACGTGGAGGAGGTTTTCCTAATCAAAGGACCAGAGGACGTGGAAGAGGCCGCGGAAGCGACAGGCCTCAATTGGGTGCAAATCAGTGCGCCTACTGCAAGGAAGAAGGACATTGGAGAAATGAGTGCCCGCATCTGGACTCCGCCCCTGCAAGGGGAGGAGGGAGTCCCTGGAGGCCAGGAGGACGATTTCGAAGGAGGGGAGGAATGAATCGAACACAGTTCCAGCAAGAGAGGGAGGAAGCCATTGAGGGAGTGGCAGTAGCAACGGGCTATGACCTGGACGATATAGATGAAGACTAGGCCAGACCGGGCTCCAAGTTCACCCTGGGTCCCCAGGAGCCTATGGTCAGTTTAAAGATAGGGAACCAATACATGGAATTCATGGTAGATACAGGAGCAGAACATTCAGTAGTGGCCAAGCCAGTAGCTCCTCTGTCCTCACGATCTGTCACCATTGTGGGAGCCACTGGAAATAAAGCCACAAAGTCATTCTTGCAGAACCGCATGTGTGAACTAGGGGGACAGAAGATAACGCACCAGTTCTTGTATATGCCTGAGTGCCCTATTCCACTACTGGGCCGAGACATGCTTGCCAAGCTCCAGGCACAAATATCCTTTGCTGAAGGGGGAGAAATGAAAATGACTGTGAACCCAAAGCCTGCTGGATTGATGGTGCTTACTGTTCCCCGAGAAGAAGAGTGGCGGTTCTATAGTGCACCACCAATAAAGTCAACTAGTCCCTGTATACCTACCAACCTCATAGCCCCACCTGAAGTATGGGCAGAAGATAATCCACCGGGCCTAGTGAAGAACATAGCCCCTGTCATTGTCACCCTCAAGCCAGGAGCGGAACCAGTGCATGTGAAGCAGTATCCTCTCCCTCGACCAGCCATTGAAGTAATCCACTGCCATTTGATGAAACTGCTGAAGTACGGACTTCTCAAGGAATGCTAGTCACCTTGGAACACCCCCCTTCTCCCAGTGAAGAAGCCTGGGACAGGGGACTACCGCCCAGTACAAGACCTAAGGCGAATAAATGATGCAGTTGAAACTATACACCCTGTAGTACCAAACCCTTATACTCTCTTGGGACTGATCCCCGCTGAGGCTACTCACTTCACCGTCCTGGACCTGAAAGATGCCTTTTTCTGTGTGCGCCTAGCCCCCATCAGTCAACTTTTATTCGCTTTTGAATGGCAAGACCCCACAACAGGAAGGCGGGGACAACTCACCTGGACCAGGTTACCCCAAGGATTCAAGAATTCACCTACTCTCTTCAGTGCTGCCCTGAATCAAGATCTCTCAAGTTACCCAGTGGACCCAGGAAAGAGGGTTCTCCTTCAGTATGTAGATGACTTGCTCATAGCCACCAACTCAGAAAGTGAATGCCTACAAGCTACTAGTGAACTTTTGTACCTTCTCAAAGATGCTGGATACAAAGTCTCAAGAGCCAAAGCACAACTATGCCAAACTGAAGTCAAGTATCTAGGATTCCAGTTGTCTAGTGGGATCTGACGTCTAGGACCAGAATGCAAAGAAGCTGTATGTAATATCCCCATTCCAACCACTAGGAGGCAAGTAAGAGCCTTCCTGGGGGCCGCGGGATATTGTCGCATATGGATCCCCAACTTCGCCCTGATTGCAAAACCACTATACCAAGTCACCAAAGGAATGGAAAAATCACCACTAGACTAGGGACCCGAACAAGATGTAGCATTCCGGACTTTGAAAAAGGCCCTGATGTCATCCCCAGCTTTAGGTCTTCCAGATGTTCAGAAGCCTTTCCATCTTTTTGTCCATGAGTCACAAGGAAACGCATTGGGAGTATTGACTCAATCTCTTGGATCCTGGCAACGACCAGTAGCCTATCTGTCAAAACAATTGGATGTAGTTGCAAAAGGATGGCCCCCTTGTTTGAGAGCTGTTGCAGCAACAGCCCTCCTAGTAGGCGAAGCAGATAAACTCACACTAGGACAAACTCTTCAAGTCACCATGCCACACTCTGTTCTGACTCTCATGGAACACAAAGGAAACTTCTGGCTAACCAATGCACGAATGTTGAAGTATCAGAGCATGCTGTGTGAAAACCCCCGGATACAGTTGAAAGTCAGTCAAGCTCTGAACCCTGCTACATTGTTTCCAATTGGTCCTGGGCCATCTGATCATAATTGCTTAGAAACCATGGACACTGTATTTTCAAGTCACCCTGATTTGACCGATGTCCCTCTAGAGGACCCAGAACGGACTTTCTTTGTGGATGGAAGCAGTTTGGCAATGGACATCATTGTGCTGGATATGCAGTGGTGGCCCTTGATCTGGTAGTTGAGTCCTCAGCCCTGACCCCAGGAACTTCTGCACAGAAAGCTGAATTGATAGCCCTCACCAGAGCCTTGACATTAGGAGAAGGACTCCACATAAATGTGTACACAGATTCCAAATATGCTTTCACTACTTTGCATGCACATGGAGCCTTGTATAAAGAGCGAGGGTTGATCACCTCAGGGGGTAAGGCCATTAGGTATGGGCCCGAAATATTGATGTTATTAGATGCTGTATGGGCCCCCAAACAAGTGGCAGTCATGCACTGCCGGGGTCATCAGACAGGAGCAGGAGAAGTTACCCGAGGGAATAGATTTGCAGATGCCACAGCCCAGAAGGCAGCCACCACAGGACAAGTTAGGACCCAAGATGCTGTAATGCAAGCAGCCCTATTCCCTGTGCCCCTCAGTTCCTGGGCACCCCGATACACTACAAGAGAGTTAGACTATTATTGTGACAAGAAGGGAGGAGTCTTGACGGAACAAGGTTGGATAGTGTTGCCACCCCCAGAAGGTAGTCCACCTCCAGGTCCTAGTCATCCCTGAAGCATTAGGACCAGCCTTTGTTCAAGCTTTTCACCAAGCCACACATTATGGAAAAACAGCCATGGAGAAAGCCCCGAGACCCCATTTCTGTATTTCACTGCTAGGATCCCTGACCACCTCGGTGGCACAGCAATGTCTGATATGTGCCAAGAATAATGCCAAGCAAGGTCCTGTTCCACCCCCAATGAGTGATATACAGATAGACTTTGCTGAAATGCCCCGTGCAAATGGATATCACTATATGTTAGTGTTAGTCTGCACATTTTCAGGGTGGGTAGAAGCCTATCCCACCCGAACTGAGAAAGCCCGAGAAGTCACTAGGGTATTGCTCCATGAGATCATTCCCCGATTTGGAATACCATCAACTATAGGGTCAGATAATGGTCCATCATTTGTATCCCAAGTGACCCAACAGTTAGCTCAAGCTTTGCAAATAAAATGGAAGTTACACACTGCTTACAGACCCAGGGCTCAGGGAAAGTAGAACGTATGAATAGAACCTTGAAAACTCAGTTATCCAAGCTTTGCCAAGAAACACACCTGAAGTGGCTCCAAGTTCTCCCCATAGCCCTTCTTAGGATACGTTCAGCTCCCACCAGATCCTTAGGAGTCTCCCCTTTTGAGATTTTGTATGGGTGACCTCCACCCATAGTGCAGGGAATAAAGGGAGACATGAGACAGATAGGATCTGAAATAACTAGACAAGAACTATTAGCTTTAGGTTCTGTTTTGCAAAAACTCCAAACGTGGGTGCAAGATCGACTACCCATCAACCTGACTGAGCCTCTGCATCCCTTCAAGCCAGGAACGTCCGTGTGGGTGAAAGAGTGGAGAAAGACCCCACTGGTGCCACATTGGAAGGGACCCTACGTCATCATCCTGTCAACCCCCACGGCAGTGAAAGTTGCAGAATTCGAACCCTGGATCCACCACAGTCGAGTGAAGCCGGCAGCTGCTCCTGATCCTGGCCAATGGACGTCAGTGAATGATCCTGAGACTCCATTGTGACTCACCTTGAGGAGACAGCCAGCTTTATAGCGAATCTTCAGAATCCTCCTACGTCACGCGAGAGTGACCATCGCAGCAGAAACAGAAGAAAACTCAACAAGTTCATCATACCCAATTTTCCAGATTAACCGCCAGAGACTGTAATCACAATGTTCTTCCACTATTGCCTTGTGGGAGTGGTGATCCTGGGAATCCTGGAAAAGACTTTTGCCCTACCCCCTTGTGCAGCCTGCATAACCACCACCCGAACAGGACAAAAGATTACTCAGACTTTGCTCTATCACTCCTACTATACTTGCACTGGTACAGTCAGCTGGTGTATTTATAATGGTACTGAACTGAATATTTGCACAAAGGGGAAAAGTAAGACTTGTTATAACCCTCGACAAAACCCTTCATATTATACATTTGAGATACGTTGGAATGATGAAGATGGAGCCATCCTGAATGCGACAAAACCCCTCACCAACCCCACAAAACCTATCATCTTGAACTTTGATGCTTGTGATGCAATCAACAGAAATGCTTACCACAGATGTGGGTCATGGGAGCGAGCATACTACCATGATGATAAATATATGTGTCCAGAAGGAGCCTACAGATGGGGACGGTGTACAGGAAAGAGTTCTGCAGCCACCATTTACACCACTGCATCTAGACATGATTACTTTTGCCCAAAATGGGACTGTGTATATTTTGCCACCTGGAAGAATGCACCTATGGGACGAGATGGTGATCATCGCAAAGGCAGCTTAACAAAGATTAGACTACCAGAACCCAAGAAATGCCAGAAAGGTGCCTGTAATCCCCTGCAACTTCTCATAGTCAACCCCAGCCACTGGAAGCAAGGATACAAGTTTGGGAGGAGGTATAGATCCTGGGACTATTTTATATCTGCAATTAAATACCAAAACCCATGTATCCTCACCCTATCGTATACATTACTCCTTCTATGAAGCCATGAAATCAGAGTTTGAAATTCCTCCTGCCTCCCAGAACTTATTTCTTGAATTAGCGGGAGCAGTTGCATCTAGTCTCCATGTCTCAGACTGTTTGTTTTGTGGAGGAATAACGATGGGAGACCAATGGCCTTGGGAGGCACAAGAACTGAACTACTCTATCCCATACAATCAGACTAATATACACAATACCACAAGTGAATGGGTATTGGCCCACTCCATTGTGGGTAACTTATGTTTTTCTCACTATGGACCAATGTTTAATATGGAAGTGGGGCAGCTGGTCTGTCTCAATCAGAAGTTCTACAACAGTACCACTAAGAAGACGTCTTGGTGGTCAGGAGTCAACGCTACTGAACCTTCCAATCCTCTAGTTCAGTTCCCCAAGCTTGCCAGTATCTGGACTAACTTGGCAGCATATAATTCCTGGCAAGCACCACCTGGACTGTACTGGATTTGCGGAACCCGAGCATATGCTAGGCTCCCTCACCACTGGGGAGGCGCATGTGTATTGGGAACCATACGACCTTCCTTTTTCCTTTTGCCTACATCCCAGGGAGAACAACAGGGATATCCTGTGTATAGAAGTCGACAGCTGAAGGAGGCCTTGAAAATAGGCCAATGGGACAAATGGGACGCGTCATCTGAAGAATGGCCACCAGAAAGAATTATCTCATACTATGGACCTGCTACTTGGGAGCAGGATGGGATTTGGGGATATCGTACTCCTGTTTATATGATTAATCAAATAATACGTTTGCAAGCTGTTGTTGAAATAATAACCAATGAAACTAGTAAAGCACTAACCCTTCTGGCAAAGCAAAGTACGCAAATGCGCACAGCCATTTATCAAAATCGTTTAGCTTTAGATTATTTGTTAGCAGCTGAAGGTGGGATATGTGGGAAGTTGAATTTAAGTAATTGTTGTTTACAGATTGATAATAATGGGCATGTAGTTGAAGATCTAGCCACCCAGATGAGAGAGCAGACATTTGTGCCTGTCCAGACCTGGCACAGTTTAAAGATGGATGGGTGGTTTGGTTCATTGTTTTCCTGGATTGGTGGTCTAAAAGCCCTTATGTTGATTGTACTATTCATATTAGCCATGTGCTTATTGCTCCCTTGTCTCCTACCCCTTTGCTTACGCATGGTAACATCATCAATAGATAACACTATAGAGCGGAAGGCAGCTGTGAAGGTATTAGCTATGTGGCAATATTACCCTATACCCCACGATGATGATGCTATTACACCAGTATAATGTGTTAATTTACTAATGAGTGATTTAATTCTCACCCTTCCTCACTTGCGGGTGAGAATAATCAAAGGGGGGAATGTGGTAGGCTATGGCCTAGCATGGCCTGCTACTATGAAGGGCCTGTGAAAATTGAGAAAACTGTTTTAAACTGCTTAATAAGAAGTTTTTATGAATTCATGAGTCTTCTATTATTCTCTTGTGTGTGAAAGAACAAAAATGTTTCAATATATGCATTCCTGGAGCTAGGGATAACCTTGCAGTAGAGAAGTAACGAAATCAGGAACTGTACCATTGTTTGAGCAATCCTAAGGGAGGGGGTCGGTTGCTAGGCTCCGGAGGGATTTCTAATTGGACAAATGAAGGGAATGTAAGACCAATGAGACGTTTGCATGTATCGAGTTGGAACCAATAGAAAGTTCTCATGTATCAAACTGAAAAAGAGGTATAAATGGTTACGTCTCTGTATAAACCTTTGCTCAGTTCCTTTTGAAGCTTTGACTGACTGGGCCTGTGCACAATAAACTGGCTTGGACCCTGTCAATTGACTCCTGGACTTATTCATTGATTGCACTTTGCTACAGCAGGTACATCTTATGTACTCAAGGGTGGGTTATAAATAATTAAATTAAATTAAAGAGAAAAATATTTACAGGGCTGCACCACAGGGCTTAGACTTTTGTATGATGCAGAGACCACCTGAAGGAGGAGCTGGCAGGGTAGGAGGAGATAAAGGAAGCAGAAGGACAATGGGCTAAACAGAAAGGAGCTATAAAAAGGGCAATAGTTCTTTGTGTAAGGAAAGTAAATAAAAGCAAAAGAAAACCATTATGATTTTCAAAGGAGATAATACTTTGCAAACGCTAGTCTTGCTAGTTTAAGGATCACAAAGTGAAAATACAGAAAGGAATATGAAGTAAAGCTGAGAGAAACCAAGAAATCAGAAGTCAAAAGGAAAAGCAGAAGAAAAGATGAAGAATGAGGTGACAAGACTTTCTTCAGGTATATCCAGGAAAGGAGGAAGGGCAAAGGTGGAATAGTAAAACTAAAAGGCGCTAAAAGATGGAAAATAACAAGTTAAAACCAGAAATACTTCTGTCCAGTGTTCATTGAAGAAAGCCCTGGGAAGAGATGATGGATAACTTGCTAAAGTACGGATGAGAATGAAGTAGATACTGCACCGTTCATGGAATAAAGGGAATGTGAACAACTAGCAGGACTGAAAGTGGACAAGGCAATGGGACTAGATGAGATACATCCAAGGATACTAAGGAAGCCCGGAGAGGTAGAGGTGGGCCCACCGAAATATATTCCTGAAGATGGGAGAGATTTCACAGGTTTGGAAAAGGGCAGATGTGGTTGCACGTCACAAAAATGGTAACAAAGAGGAGGTAGGAAACCACAGGTTAGTAAGCTTCACATCAGTGGTGGGGAAAAGTAATAGAGATGCTACTAAAGGAAAGGATAGCGAACTCTGATAGTCTGATATCTGGAGGCTAGAGTAGCAGACTTGGAGGACATAAGGAAGACAGGGAGGTACATAGACAAGATCTACAGGGATGTAGTACTGAAGTTCTACCTCCAGTCTGGCAGTCTCTCAGTTGCCAACGAAGAGAGAGATCACATGAAAGGAGAGCATCACTTTGGTGTAGCAGAAAGTGATCCTGTGGCTAGGACCTGTCCGCCAGGAGATGTAAAATCCTCTCATACTGAGGAGGTTTCTCCAGAGCCATATGCACATGAGGGAAGGGTTAGGACAGATGATATAGTTGGCGATTCAATAGTTAGGCATGTAGATAGCTGGATGGCTGGTGGACGTGAGGACCACCTGGTAACATATTTGCCTGGTGTGAAGGTAGTGGACCACACACACCACCTAGACAAGGTTTTAGATTGTGCTGGGGAGGAGTCTGCTGTCTTGGTACATGTTGGCACCTTTGACATAGGAAAGTGTGGGAGGGAAGTTCTGGAGGCCAAATTTAGGCTTTTAGGTAGGAAGCTGAAATCCAGAACTTCCAGGATAGCATTCTCTGAAATGCTTCCTATTCCACATGCAGGACCCAAAAGGCAGGCAAAGCTCCAGAGTCTCGATGTGTGGATGAGACGATGGTGCAAAGAAGAGGGCTTTGTATTTGTTAGGAACTGGGAAACATTCTGGGGAAGGGAGGGGCTCTTATAATGCAGATGAGGACAGACTTAAGGATCTTAATATGTATCCTTTAGAGAAAAGGCAGGATAGAGGTGATATGATTGAGATGTTTAAATACCTCTGTGGCATAAATGCATAAGAGAACCTCTTTTAATTGAAAGCAAGCAATATTATGAGGAGACATAGGAGGAGGGTGAAAGGGGATAGACTCAGGAGTAATATGCGGAAATATTTCTTTACGGGCATGGAATAGTCTCCCAGTGGAAGTGGTAGAGATGAGGAGTATCTGAATTCAAAAAAGCATGGGACAAACCCAGAGGATCTCTAAATGAAAATAGGGGACTGTTGTTTTGGTTGATATGGAAGGGCAGACTAGATAGGCCATGTGGTCTTTTTCTGCCTTCATGTTTCTATGTTAACCAGGATGAAACCAGGCTGCTGGTATTAACCTTTAAAAAGGAGAGAGAGCAGCTTTTAAACTAGATAGTAGGAGAAAGCCAACAGTCGCCCTGGAGTGCATAGTTCAGAAGGATGTATCCTTGAAGGATATTAGCAAAACAGGGAAATTAGGGCATCCCGACAGAGAGGTTCCAACAAAGATAAAAGTAACCCAGATGTCCTAAAGTACAGAGCTGAAAGATTCCAAACACCTATCAAATGATAACCAGATTAATATGAAAAAATACAACCTCTAAAATGCCAGCATGCACATGCTAGAAGTCTAAAAGATAAGATGGAAAAGCTAGAATATATAGCACTAAATGAAAGATAGATATGATTGGCATCTCAGAGACCTGGTGAAAGGAGGACAATCAATGGGACACTATAATAGCTTGGTACAAACTATATCGTAATGTTTGGGGGAGGGGTTGCGCTCTTTGTTAGAGAGGACATTGAGTCACATAGGATTAAAGCTTTGCAGAAAACAAAATACACTGTAGAAATTCTATGGAAAGAAGTTCCATGTAAAAGGCAGAAAGCGGTGGCAGTGGGGGTGTACTACCGACTGCCTGGCCAGTATGAACAGATGGATGATGAAATGCTAAAAGAAATCAGGGAAGCTAACAAAAGTTACAACACAATAATAATGTGTGATTTCAATTACCCCGACATCGACTGGGTCAATGTCACAGCAGGACATGCTAGAGAGATAAAGTTTCTAGATTAAATAAATGACTGCTTTTAGAAGCAACTGGTTCATGAACCAACAAGAGGGGAAGCTGTGCTGGACCTAGTGCTTAGTGGAACACAGGATCTGGTACAAGAGATAGGGGTTTTGGGGCCACTTGGCAATAGTGATGATAGAATGATCGCATTTGATGTAGTAAATAGAAAAGAGACGGCAAGGAAATACATAGTACTACCTTTTAACTTTCAAAAGGGAGACTATGATGTATTCAGCGCTTTAAGAAAAGTGGAAGGAAGGCCAAAAATCTGCCAGCATGGTTTAAAGGCGAGGTCAGAGAGGTTGTTGTTGCCAAAAAAGCATCCTTCAGGAAATGGAAAAAGGAGCCAAATGGCAAACACCAGAAACAACATAAGAATTGACAAGTTGATAAGGCAGGCAAAGAGAGAATTTGAAAAAAAGTTTGCCATGGAAGCAAAAACGCATAATAAAAACTTTTTTTCAAGTCCATTTGTATCAAAAAACCTCTGAGAGAGTCAGTTGGACCACTGAATGATAGAGGGGTACAAGGGGCACTAAGGGAGCACAAGGCCATAGCAGAGAAATGGAATGAATTCTTTGCTTTGCTCTTTTCTGAAGAAGATGTAGGAATGTTACCTGTGCCTGAAATGGAATATAAAGGTGATAAGAACATAAGAACATAAGATATGCCATACTGGGTCAGACCAAGGTCCATCAAGCCCAGTATTCTGTTTCCAACAGTGGCCAATCTAGGTCATACGTACCTAGCAGTTTCCCCAAGGGACACAGGTTCCACAATGCTTGTATTGGTTCAAGCATTGATATCCTGGGTCCCTTCTTAATAATGGTTTATGGACCTTTCCTCCAGGAACTTGTCCAAACCTTTTTTAAACCCAGCTACACTAACAGCCTTTACTACATCCTCCGGTAACAAATTCCAGAGTTTGATTACACGTTGAGTGAAAAAATATTTTCTTTTATTAGTCTTAAATAGTTTACCCTGTAGCTTCATTGCATGTCCCCTAGTCTTTCTATATTCTGATAAGGTAAACAATCGATCTACGTTTACCCGTTCCACTCCGTTCATTAATTTATAGACTTCTATCATATCTCCCCTCAGCCGTCTCTTTTCCAGGTTAAAGAGCCCCAACCTTTTTAGCCTTTCTTCATAGGAGTAGCCTTCCATCCCCTTTACCATTTTGGTGGCTCTTCTCTGAACCTTTTCTAAAATTGCTATATCCTTTTTAAGATACGGCGACCAGAATTGCACACAATATTCAAGGTGCGGTCTCACCATGGAACGATATAGAGGCATTATAATATCTTTTGTTTTATTTTCCATTCCTTTCCTTATCATACCTAGCATTCTATTTGCTCTCTTGGCCGCCGCTGCACACTGGGCCGAGGGTTTTAACATGGTATCCACAAGGACGCCTAAATCTTTTTCTTGGGTGGTGGTTCCTAATGTGGAACCTTGCATCGTGTAACCATAGTTTGGGTTGTTCTTCCCTAGGTGCATAACCTTGCACTTCTCCACATTAAATTTCATCTGCCATTTTGATGCCCAGTCTTCCAATTTATCAAGATCCTCTTGCAATTTTCCACAATCCTCCTGGGTTTTAACAACTTTAAATAGTTTTGTGTCATCAGCAAATTTGATAACCTCACTCGTTATTCCACTTTCCAGGTCATTTATGAATATGTCAAAAAGCAGCGGACCCAGCACAGATCCCTGGGGTACACCACTATTCACCTTTCTCCATTGGGAAAATTGGCCATTTAGCCCTACCCTCTGCTTTCTATCTTTTAACCAGTTCCTGATCCACAGTAGTACACTGCCTCCTATCCCATGACTCTTTAGTTTTGCCAAAAGTCTCTCATGAGGGACCTTGTCAAAGGCTTTCTGAAAGTCCAGATACACAATATCAACCGACTCACCTTTGTCCACCTGTTTATTCACTCCTTCAAAAAAACATAACAGATTAGTAAGACAAGATCTTCCTTGTCTAAAGCCATGTTGGCTGTCTCCCATTAGGTCATGACTATCTATATGCTGAGTAATTTTATTCTTTATGATGGTTTCTACCATTTTTCCCGGTACTGATGTCAGGCTCACCGGTCTGTAGTTTCCCGGATCACCCCTCGAACCCTTTTTAAAAATTGGTGTTACATTGGCGATCCTCCAATCCTCAGGTATTAGAGATGATTTTAATGATAGTTCACAGATTACTGATAGCAGGTCTGCAATCTCAAATTTCAGTTCTTTCAACACCCTTGGATGTATACCATCCGGCCCAGGTGATTTGCTACTCTTCAGTTTATCTAATAGTTGTAGGACATCTTCCCGATGTATCGATATTTCCTTCAATTCTTCCACACCTTTAAATACCACTTCAGTCGTGGGTAACATCCCTACATCTTCCTCAGTAAAGACCGAAGCAAAGAATTCATTCAGTCTCTCCGCTATCACCTTGTCGCCTCTTAGTGCTCCTTTAACCCCTTTATCATCTAATGGACCAACTGACTCTCTCACGGGTTTTTTGCTACGAATGTACTTGAAAAGGTCTTTATTTCGCGTTTTTGCTTCCGCAGCAAGCTTCTTCTCAAATTCTCTCTTTGCCTGCCTTATCAATGCCTTGCATTTGACTTGCCAGTGCTTGTGCTGTTTCCAGGTTTCATCATTTGGCTCTTTTTTCCATTTCTTGAAAGATGCTTTTTTGGCAACAACAGCCTCTCTGACCTCAGCTTTAAACCATGCTGGCAATTTTTTGGACTTCCTTCCACTTTTCTTAAAGCGTGGAATACAGCTGGTCTGGGCTTCCAAGATAGTATTTTTCAACAACACCCAAGCTTGATGTACGTCTTTAACCTTTGCAACTGCTCCTTTTAGTTTTTTCTTAACTGTTTTCCTCATTCTATCATAGTCTCCCTTTCGAAAGTTAAGGGGTAGTACTGTGGATTTCCTTACTATCCCTCCTCCACTAATTACATCAAAGGCGATCATGCTATGATCACTATTGCCAAGTGGCCCCAACACCCTTATCTCTTGCACTACATCTGGTGTTCCACTAAGGACTAGGTCTAATATTGCTTCCCCTCTGGTCGGTTCATGAACCAGCTGCTCCAAGAAGCAGTCATTTATTTCATCTAGGAACTTTATCTCCCTAGCATGTCCTGTTGTGACACTGACCCAGTCGATGCCGGGGTAATTGAAATCACCCATTATTATTACTGCACTGTAACTTTTGCTAGCTTCCTTGATTTCTTTGAGCATTTCATCATCCATTTGTTCATTCTGGCCAGGCGGACGATAGTACACCCCCACTGCCATCGCCTTCCCCTTTTTACATGGAATTTCAATCCATAGAGATTCTACAGCAAATTTTGTTTCTTGCAAAACTTTAATCCTTTCTGACTCAATGCCCTCTCTAACATAGAGCGCAACCCCTCCACCAATTTGATCAGCTCTATCATTTCGATATAGTTTGTACCCAGGTATCACAGTGTCCCACTGGTTGTCCTCCTTCCACCATGTCTCTGATATTCCAATCATATCTAACCTCTCGTTTAGTGCTATATATTCTAACTCTCCCATCTTGTTTTGTAGACTTCTAGCATTTGCATACAAGCATTTTAGAGACTGTATTTTATTCATATTAATTTGGCTATTGGTAGACATGGGTAATTTGGGATCTTTAAGTTCTGTCTGCTCCATACTCGAGGGCATTTGGGCTACTTTACTCTTTTTTGGAACCTCTCTGCTTTTTGTAGTATCCTTCAAGGATACATTCTTCCGAACCATGCGCTCTTGGGCGACTGTCGGCTTTCCCCTATTATCTAGTTTAAAAGCTGCTCTATCTCCTTTTTAAAGGTTAATGCCAGCAGCCTGGTTCCATCCCGGTTAAGGTGAAGCCCATCCCTTCGGAAGAGCCCCTCCTTTCCCCAGAATGTTCCCCAGTTCCTAACAAATCCGAACCCCTCATCTCTGCACCATTGTCTCATCCACGCATTGAGACTCCGGAGCTCTGCCTGCCTATTGGGTCCTGCACGTGGAATGGGAAGAATTTCGGAGAACGCTACCCTGGAAGTTCTGGATTTCAACTTCCTACCTAAAAGCCTAAATTTAGCTTCCAGAACCTCCCTACCACATTTTCCTATGTCATTGGTACCAACATGTACCAAGACAGCAGACTCCTCCCCAGCACTATCTAAGACCTTATCTAGGTGGCGTGTGAGGTCCGCTACCTTCGCACCAGGCAGATGTAGTAGAAGCATGGAAAGAAACATCAATAAACTGAGAGGACATATTATGACTGTTTGATAAACTGAAGAGCAGCAAATCACCTGGACCAGATGGTATACATCCAACCAGGACATACGTAGGGCTGTACGAGTGGTGCGGCTGCACAGGGTGCAAGTACAGAAGGAGCATCAATATCATCACAGAAAGCTCAAAAAGAGTGTGTTACTGGATGTGACTGAGTGGAGAGGGGCACCAGATTCATTAGTCGCACAGGGCGCATTTCTAGCTTGTGTTGAAAGAACTGAAATATGACAGCAATCTGTGAACTATCATTAAAATAATCTGTAGTACCTGAGGACTGGAGAGTGGCAAATGTGACTCCAATTTTTTAAAAAGTTCCAGGGCTGATATAGGAAACTACAGATCGATGAGCCTAACATCTGTACTGGGCAAAATGGTACAAACCATTATAAAGAATAAAATTACTGAATATGTAGATAGCCATAGTTTAATGGGAAAAAGCCAACATGGATTTAGCCAAGGAAAGTATTGTCTTACTAATCAGTCATATTTTTTTTGAAGATATGAATAAACAGGTAGACAAAGATGAGCCGGTTGATATAGTGTATCTGGATTTTCAGAAAGCCTTTGACAAAGTCCCTCATGAGAGATTCTTGGCAAAATTATAAAATCAAGGGAATGGAGACATTGTACTATTGTGGACCAGAAACTGGTTAAAAGATTAGAAAGCAGAGAGTAGGGCTAAATGGCCACTTTTTCAGGGATTTGTGCAGGGCCCACTGCTTTTTAACGTATTCATAAATGACCTGGAAATAGGAATAATGAGTGAGGTGATCAAAATTGCATATGACACAAAATTATTCAAAGTTGTTAAAACGCAAGAGGATTGTGATAAATTGCAAGAGGACCTTGAAGAATTGAAAGACTGGACATCCAAATGGCAGATGAAATTTAATATGGACAAGTGCAAAGTTATGCTCCTAAGAAAGAACAACCCAAACTATGGTTACACAATGCCCACGAAAAATATTTAAGCGTCATCGTGGATAATATGTTGGAACCTCCACCCAGTGTGCAGTGGTGGCCAAGAAAGCAAATAGAATGCTAGGAATGATAAGGAAAGGAATTGAGAATAAAATAAAGGATATTATAATGCCTCTGTATCGTTCCATGGTGAGACCACACCTTGAATATTGTGAGCAGTTCTGGTCACCATATCTTAAAAAGGATATAACTGAATTAGAAAAGGTACAAAGAAGAGCGACAAAAATTTTAAAGAGAATGGAAGGATACCCCTATGAGGAGAGGCTTAAAGGGTTGGGGCTCTTCAACCTGGAAAAGAGATGGCTGAAGGGGGATACGATAGAGGTCTAAAATTAATGAATGGAATGGAACAAGCAAACATAGATCAGTTGTTTACCCTATCAAAAAGCAGACTAGAGAACACAACATGAAGCTAAAATGCAACCCATTTAAGACTAATAAAAGAAAGCATAGTTACTCACCTGTAACAGGTGTTCTCCGGGGACAGCAGCAATCAGCCCTCACAAATGGGTGCCATCAGCGCTGACAGAGCCCGCGCGGAGCAAATCCCCAGCTTTCAAAGAAAGCCTTTGGGATTGCTACCACAAAAGCGTGGTCCCCTTCCCGCCCAAGGGAGCCATCTTGCTCAGTCAAATGGCATAGCTAAAAGACGGCAAAAACAAATAAAGATGGTATGACTGCAACTCCAAGGGGAGAAGGGAAAGTTGTGAGGACTGATTCCTGCTGTCCAAGGAGAACACCTGTCACAGATGAGTAACTACGCTTTCTCCGGGAACAAGCAGGAAGTCAGTCCTCACATATGGGACTCCCCAGCTGCAGGCTACCAAAACCTATAGCCAAAAAAGGGCTCCCTTGTGGAGAGCCACAAGCAGTAGCAATGAAGTCCATATAAACGGACCAAACAAGACCCCTGTGTCCGATGGAGCATGGCCTGGCTGAAGCACTGTCCCGTCAGGACTCTCTATCCAGGCAGTAATGAGATGCAAAGGTATGGACTGAAGACCAGGCTGTGGCCCAGCAGATGTCTGCTAGTGGAACCAAATGCAGGTTGGCTACTGAGATTGCTATAGCCCTGACCCGGTGTGCCGTGACCCAGCCTTCCAATAGAAGAAACGAAAAGCTGAGAGACTTTCGGTTGCCTTGAGTGCATTGGATATAGAAGGACAAGGCCCTCTTACAGTCCAAGGTATAGAGGATGGTCTCTGCCTGATTGGCGTGCAGTCTTGGAAAGAAGGTAGGGAGGACCACCACCTGATTGAGGTGGAAAGAGGACACCACCTTCGGAAGGAATTTGGGATGCGTGCGAAGCACCACCCTATTCTTGTAAAACCTGATGTAAGGCGCCTCAGCCACGAGGGCCTGGAGCTCACATACCTTACGAGCATGACCAGGAAAACCACATTCCAAAAGAAAAATAAAACTTAAAGTAAAAGAATTAACCCCAATACTGAGGCACCGAGGTTGGGGCAGGAAAGGTACCGGTGCAAGACCGGAGACGAGCGAAACATCGAGAAAATCAACTTTGTCCGGGGAAAAAACAGATGACGTCTGGTGGGCTCTGCGGAAAAAAGGAGACTGAGCAAGATGGCACCCTTGGGCAGGAAGGGGATGACATATGCATGGTAGCAATCCCAAAGGCTTTCTTTGAAAGCTGGGGATTTGTTCCACGTGGGCTCCATCAGTGCCGACATCACTCATATGTGAGGACTGACTTTCTGCTTGTTCCCGGAGAAAATATTTTTTTGCTCTACACGTAATCAAACTCTGGAATTCATTACCGGAGGATGTAGTACAAGCTGTTAGTGTAGCTGGTTTTAAAAAAGGTTTGGAGAAGTTCCTGAAGGAAAGGTCTATAAACCATTATAATAGAGGGCCCAGGAAATCCACTGCTTGCCGCGGGACAAGCATTGTGGAACCTGTGTGCCTCTTTGGAAACCTGCTAGGTACTTGTGACCTGGATTGGCCACTGTTGGAAAAAGAATAATGGACTTAGTCTGACCCAGTAAGGCATTTCTTATGTTCTTATGTATAGTTCAGTGGGTTATGAGATCCAAAGCAACATTTATTTATTTATTTATTTATTTAACAGTCTTTTCTATACCGCCCCTTCCAGAGATCAGGGGCGGTTTACATTGAACATTAAACAGAACAATTGTATACTTCTGTATACATTTACAGGGAACATTATGCTTTAACTATGTACAGGTGTACTTACAGGGAACATATTTTGAACAAATTTTGAACAACATTTTGAACATATTTTGAACATTAACTATAACAGAGCTTTTCAAACTATTTACAAGTTATATACATGGAGCGCATCTTAGTTAGTTACAGTTACAGTGGTGAAAATAGTCAACTGTTTGAGTGGTTCGTTAGCGGGTTGTGTGGGGTTAGTGGGGTTAGTGAATTTTTTCCTGTGTTAGTCATTTGTTCTGTCTTGGGTACAGTGTATGTGTTTCTGTGATTGTATTGGCGAAGTTCTTTGTTGGTAGGGGATTTCAAAGTGTATTGTAAAGAGGTAGGTTTTTAATTCTTTTTGAATTGGTGAAGGTCTTTTATCATGCGGAGTGTTAATGGTATTTCATTCCAGAGGGTGGGGGCAGCGAAGGAGAATGCCCTGTCACTTGTTGTCGCTTTGGTTTTTCTAAAATTTGTTTTTATGTTGAGGGAGTGGGTTGCGTTCTGTCTGCGTGATCTAGTATCTGGTGGAGGGTGTATTAGGGTGGATAGTTGTGTTGGGGAGATGTTGTTGACGATTTTGAAAGTAGTTAGGAGGATTTTATATTTTATTCGGCTGTTTATAGGGAGCCAGTGTAAGTCTAGGAGAATTGGGGTCACGTGGTCTGTTAGATTAGCTTTAGTGACCATCTTGGCGCATATGTTTTGGGCTCTTTGGAGATAGTATATGCTTTTTAATGGAAGTCCATTTAGGAGACTATTACAATAGTCGAAGTGGGGGGTGATGAGAGTATTGACTACAGATCTAAAGTCATCGGTGTTGAGTAGGGGTCTCAGATGTTGTATTGTCTTGAGTTTATAAAATATGGTTTTTACTGTGTGTTTTATGTGTGGAATCATGGAGAGTGAGTGATCTAAGATTATTCCAAGGTATTTTACCTCCTTTTTAACAGGTATAGGTGTATTATTTATTGTGATTGTATTGGGGTATATGTATTCAGTGTCTGATTTCCTCGTTATGAACATTGCCTCTGTTTTTTTGAGGTTTATGCTTAGGTGGTTGTCTTCAAGCCATTTAGTAGTCTCGTTCATACATTGGAGTAGGCTATCATATTTGGGATTGTTAGGGTTTATGGGGGTGGCAAGCATGATATCATCTGCGTATATGAAATGGTTAATTTTGTGCTTCTTAAATATGTTTGTAATGGGCTGGAGGTATAAATTGAAGAGGAGGGCTGAGAGGGCTGATCCTTGGGGGATGCCTTGACCTTGTGGGAAAGTTTCGGATGTGTCGTTACCTAATTGTATCCGTATTAACCTGTTTGAGATGTATGATTTGAACCATTCAAGGACTGTCCCTCCTATTTTTAGGTATTCTAGTCTGTTAATGAGGGTATTATGATTGATGCTATCGAATGCAGCAGATAGATCTATGAAGAGGAGAAGGAAGCCTTTGTTGTTGTCGTTGGTGCCTCTGATGAGTAGATCTGTTAGGGCGATTAGGAGAGTTTCAACTCCGTGGAAGGGTCGGAAGCCAAATTGATGCTCATCAAGGAGTTTTTGTTCATCAATGTAGTCTTGTAGTTGGAGTTGTATGGTCTTTTCTATTATTTTGGCAATTAGTGGTATGCTAGCTATTGGCCTGTAGGAGTTGGGGTCTTTTGGGTCTAGTTTATTGTTTTTTATTATGGGACGGATCGAGGAGAGCTTTAGGGCATTGGGCATGGTTCCTTGAGAGAGTGATTGGTTTACTATATGTTGGATATTTTCTGCAAGAAATTCCTTAGTATGTTTGATCCATGACACAGGGCAAGGGTCAAGCGGTGAGGTTGTGGTGTTAATCATTGTTATAATATTAAGGATCTGCTTTCTTTCAATCTTGTGAAAGGTTGTCCATTCATAATTACTGACATGTTTAGATATTGTGGTGGTTGTAAAGTAAGGTTTTGCCTTTAGTTTCTCAGCAAAATGTAATGCTAAGGTTTGTACACTGATTGAGTCTTGGTTCAGTTCGGGGTTTTGTGTTTTTGTTAGTGTATTCACAATTGAGAAAAGTTCTCTTGGCCGATTGATAGCATGATTTATTAGTTTGGAGTAGTATTCCCTTTTTGACTTATTGATTGCTTCCTTGTATCTATTAAGTATGTTTATATATTTAGTTTTGTTATCGTGTGATTTTGTTTTTCTCCAAATTTTTTCTTGTTTCCGTAGTTGCTTTTTTAGCCTGGCAATTTCTTTAGTGAACCATTTTTGTGATTCCTTCTTTATCTTCTGCATTGTTTGAGTGGGGGTTGCTGCTTTTTGGATAGTTTGGTTCCAGTTCTCTATTGTTTGTTCTATGTCATTTAGACTTGTGGTGAGTTTAGGTAGTATGTTGTCAAGGAATGTGTCATTATCAAAGTGGGGAAAGCGTGAGATATGTGATGTTGTGTTTGTGGACTGTGATGTTGTTTGTGCTAATAGGTGGAATGTTATCAAATGGTGGTCAGACCATGGTACTTCCCTAGCTATCGGGGAAGAATGGAGTTTATGTAGGTTAAAGGGGGAAGGGAGGAAAACAAGATCAAGTGAGTTTCCTTTATTATGTGTGGGAGTATGGACTATCTGGTTAAATCCTATGTGGGACATTGAGTCAATGAAATTGTCTTTTTGGGATTGGTTCAGAGATGGGAGGTTAAGGTCACCTAAGATTATGAGGGGTTTTCTCTGAGATGTTGTGCATGCGAGTTCAAGGATGGGGGAGAGATTTTTGTGATCAGCTGATGGGGGTCTATAGATTAAGGAGAATGCTAGTGTTCTGTTTTCAATGTTTATTATGTCCATTCCTTCGACATTGTTTGAGTTCGTTAGGGTGTATTGTAGGTTTTTTTTAGTGAGGATGAGTGCACCACCTCCTCTTTTTGTGTCACGGTGGCAGTTGAATACATCATATTGTGATGTGTGGAGTTGGTTTAATAATATTGTGTCTGTAGGTGTTAGCCATGTTTCAGTGATGAAAATGATGTCAGGTTGTTCGTCTCTTATTATGTCATTTACTATTGGTATTTTGTTCCTAATAGAGCGAATGTTTATTAGGATCAATTTTAGTTTGGTGTCCGTGCAAGTGGAGGATATTTTGTAGTCATGGTTTTTACAGTTTATTTGGATTACTCTAGGAGGATGTCTGTGGGAACTATTTGGTGGCGGGTTGTATGAGTGATGGTGTAGCGGAGAGCGTGTTAGATTGCGGTTGGGGTTGTGGATGATGGGGATGCTATTACAAGGGGGGTTGTTGAATTTATATGTGTATATTAGTTGCAGAAGGAGGGCTATTAGAAGGAGAGTGGTTGGTAGTGACTTTATTTTTAGGTAGGCCATTATGTTTTGTATTTTGTTTTGTAAGAGAGAAGTGTTTCTGGTGGGCTATGTAAGAGGGCTTGAGTGTGGTTGTGTTGAGTTGTACGTGATTAAGATAGAACAGTAAAGTATCAGTTAGAAGAGATAGAACAGTAAGTTAATTTTGGCTGGCTGTTTGTCACAATTGTATGAGATTGTTACAATTGTATAAGATTGTTACAATGTTTCAGCTATTTGTAACAGCAGTGCAATGATTTGTAAGTGTAGTTTTATGAGAGTATTGCTGACTACAATAATGCCATGGGTAGTAACTATTACAGGCTGGTTACTAACATCCTTATAACATTAATAGTTATGGGTGAACTACTGACAACAGTAATAAAATGATACCTATTGAGGGATGACTACTGGCAACTGGCAACAGTGCAGGTTGAAAGTATTCTACTGGCAGTAGTAAACTTTGTGCTAGATAGCTAGTGGCAACAGTACTATATGGTGGTAATAATCTTTTGACAGTAGTAATAAGCTGTTAGTTAGTTGCCCACACAGTAATAAGCTGTGTGGGCAACTAACAATAACAATAGTAGCACAGTAACAATAATCTATTGACGATGGTAAAAAACTGAGTGGGGCTACAATAGTAATAAACTATGGTGGCTACTAACAATAGTATTACAGTAACAATAGAATGTATTGTTTTGTTGCTTGTTAATGTTACTTAATATACTATCTGGCTAGCTACTAGCAATAGTACCGTATTCGCTGGTCTGCGATCTGGGAGATGCAGTGGAGAGAGGGATTCCTCCGGTGAGCTCTGTTGTGGGGTTAATGTCAGGGGCAGTCTTCTGATATTCGGCTGAGTATGGTTGATTGAGCTGCTTTTGTAGTTTCAGGTCGAGTGGGCTCCCGCCAAAGGGCCACGCCTAAGGGCCCTCTGGCGAGGCCCGACAGGCGCGGGCCCGCCTGATGGCGGGTTGCTTTACAGCTGCTGCTGCCCCTCCTCCCACAGTCCCGATTGGACCGGAGCTCTCAATGAGAGTAGGCAGCAGCGACAGTGGTGCTCTCAGCCAGAGCAGGGAATCAAGATGGAGTTCCCGCCGATCGCGGGTTGCTTTACAGCTGCTGCTGCCCCTCCTCCCACAGTCCCGATTGGACCAGAGCTCTCAATGAGAGTAGGCAGCAGCGACGGTGGTGCTCTCAGCCAGAGCAGGGAATCAAGATGGAGTTCCCGCCGATCGCGGGTTGCTTTACAGCTGCTGCTGCCCCTCCTCCCACAGTCCCGATTGGACCGGAGCTCTCAATGAGAGTAGGCAGCAGCGACGGTGGTGCTCTCAGCCAGAGCAGGGAATCAAGATGGAGTTCCCGCCGATCGCGGGTTGCTTTACAGCTGCTGCTGCCCCTCCTCCCACAGTCCCGATTGGACCGGAGCTCTCAATGAGTGTAGGCAGCAGCGACGGTGGTGCTCTCAGCCAGAGCAGGGAATCAAGATGGAGTTCCCGCCGATCGCGGGTTGCTTTACAGCTGCTGCTGCCCCTCCTCCCACAGTCCCGATTGGACCGGAGCTCTCAATGAGAGTAGGCAGCAGCGACGGTGGTGCTCTCAGCCAGAGCAGGGAATCAAGATGGAGTTCCCGCCGATCGCGGGTTGCTTTACAGCTGCTGCTGCCCCTCCTCCCACAGTCCCGATTGGACCGGAGCTCTCAATGAGAGTAGGCAGCAGCGACGGTGGTGCTCTCAGCCAGAGCAGGGAATCAAGATGGAGTTCCCGCCGATCGCGGGTTGCTTTACAGCTGCTGCTGCCCCTCCTCCCACAGTCCCGATTGGACCGGAGCTCTCAATGAGAGTAGGCAGCAGCGACGGTGGTGCTCTCAGCCAGAGCAGGGAATCAAGATGGAGTTCCCGCCGATCGCGGGTTGCTTTACAGCTGCTGCTGCCCCTCCTCCCACAGTCCCGATTGGACCGGAGCTCTCAATGAGAGTAGGCAGCAGCGACGGTGGTGCTCTCAGCCAGAGCAGGGAATCAACATGCCAAATGAATCTAATTTCTTTAACTAATCAACTAGAGTGCTAGATTGAGAGCATGTGGTTTTACTTGGATTTCAGCAAAGCCTTTGATACAGTTTCTCATAAAAGGCTTATGAATAAACAGAGTGACCTGGGGATGATTTTCACAGTGGTGAACTGGATAAAAAATTGGTTGACTGACAGATAACAGAGTAATACTAAACTGAATTAATTTGGAAGAAAGAAAGGTGAGTAGCGAAGTATTTGAAAGGTTGGTCCTGGGACTGAACCTGTTAACTATCTTAAAGAGTGATATTGCTGAAGGATTAGAAGGGAAAGTTTGCTTTTTTTAGAGATGGCATGAAGATCTGCAACAGAACTGATGCCTCAGAGGGAGTTGGCAAAATAAGAAGTGCAGAAACCCAAAGGAACTACATGAGATAGGGGAGAAGCTGATTGTACACACCAGAAGAATGATCTCGGGTCATAATATTGGAGGATCTCAAGGTGACAAAACAATGTGACAAGGTGGTGAAGAAAGCCAGACAGATGCTAGGCTGCAGAGAGAGAGAGAGAAAGTAACCAGTAGAAAGGGGGAGGTGATAATGCCCCTGTACATGTCATTGATGAGGCCTCACTTGAAGAACTGTATTGAGTTTTAGAGGCCGTTCTCAGTAAGATTGAAGGCGGTCCAGAGGAAAGCAACCAAAATGGCAACACATAAGAAGGCAATAATCAAAGCCATTTCTGAACTAAAACAAATGTTTACCCATAGAGATGGGCTTTTTGGAAATTTCCCACCCTCTATGTGTGTAAATGTATGTGCACCAACATGCATACTTTTACCTATATAATGTGGAGGCATTCCGGCAGGCAAAGCTTGGTTGTGGGAGACAATGTATGTAGTTTTGGACTGTCAAAACTAGCCACATTGCTTTACTTGAAACGAGTACCTGCAGAAATGGGAGGCACAAATCTCTGTGGATAATTTTTCAGAGGCAATAATCAAAGCACATAGATTGTTGATGCAAACCGCAGGATAGTAAAAGACCCATGAAGTTTGCACTAACGTGGGCAGTTTGATTATTGCCCCAAATGTGCAGTTGCCTCCTTGAGTGTCCCACATACAAAGAGCGACAGACACAGGGACAAATGTGCCCAGTCTAAGCAGGAGGGGGAGGGGAGGTTTGCATATTTTTTGTCTTGGTTCAGAGAGTTAAATATTCGTATTTTCAATTCTGGGAGTGGAGAAATAGCCTAGCAGAGCAGTGGCCTGATAACCAAGAAAGCAGGGTTAAATTGGAGTGGAGGAGTGGCCTAGTGGTTGGGGCAAGGTACTTCAGGCCAGAAAGTCAGGGGTTCAAATCCCACTAGAGGACAGCAACCTTGGGCCGGAAGGACTGGGGTTTCTAATCCCACAGGTGCTCCTTGTGGTCTTGGGCAAGCCACTTAACGCTCCATAGCCCATGTTCCCTCTAAAATAGTTATCTACAAGTTATAATGCCCTGTTCAATGTAATTTCAGTTTGTTCAATGTAAACTGCACTGATGCAGCAGAATAGCACAGTATATAAGAGAATGGAAATAAATAAATTCCCACAGGCACTCCTTGAGGCCTTCAGCAAGTCACTTTACCCTCCATTGCCTTAGAAGAATGTCTGCTAATTTACTTTCAGTGACACCTTGCCAAGAAAACCTGGGTGCTGATGGGTTGCCAGGGGTCTGCATTGACTCAACAGCATGCATTGCATTTTCAGTTCTAAGCTTAAAGTGAGTTACAGGCAGGTACAAGTTATTTCCCTATCCAAGCAGGCTTGCAATTTTAAGTTGTACCTGAGACACTGGAGGTTGAAGTGACTTGTCCAAGGTCACAAGAAGCATCTTCTGAAAGATTTAACAGCTTCTTGTTCCTGTGAAAATAAATACTATTTTCATTTTGCATTTGTAAAATTGTCAGCACTATGTCTCACTAAAATTTTAAACATATCAAATGAGGAATTATTAACATATGTGAATCTTCCTATATTTGTGTCCCTTGCACCAAGTGATTATTAAAGAGTTTTTAAAACTTTAAGTTCGCTCAAACTTAAACATATCTACTTCCAATTCAAATTTATTGAAATTATATACCAGAACTAATTTAATCCCTTAATTAATACTGATTCCTGTTGTGAAGTTAATTGTCTGCTTGAATGGTTATATATTAAGGTTTCTGATTGATTTTCTTTCTTGAACAAAGATCTATAGTATTAAGCCTCCTCCCCTCCCCCTCTATCTCCTTGTTTTTTTAGAATATTCCTTCTTATATCTTTCATTAAGGTTTCCTGTATTTTCTAAATTTAAATAAGCTATAGTGCACCCTTACAATGTCACACAATCGGAACCTGATAAGTACTTTTAACTTAGATTGACCACTGTAGGAAACAGGATACTGGGCTTGATGGACCCTTGGTCTGACTTAGTACCCTTTCCTCCATTCATGGACCCAGGCATGCCTGTTTGGGAGGCTTGAGGGATAGAGTAGCCATGGTAAAGTATCTCAGTAGGGTAGCAGGGGATGTTTGGGTTTTTGGGGATAGTAGATATGCAGCATGATTAGTAACAAATTCTGCATGTGAGGTACTGTACATGGGTGTATGAAGAAAGGTGGACATTACTCTTGGGAAAAGTGGTGGATTTTACAGGCATCACAGTGTACTGTAAGAGAGGAGAGTAACAAGCACTCTATTTTTCAATATAACTGAGGCTGAAAAGCTACATTTTTCCTAGCCTGCATCATAGCTTCTTCCCTCATCTTCCTTATAATATGATCTAGAGTTGTATGAATAAGTGGGTCAATATTCATACTTTGTGGTAACCACATTATTTTAAACACCAACTGTGGTGTTTAAAAAAATACTTATGTTCAGTTCTGCAACATGGATAGGCAGTCACATTGAATATATAAAGAACTAGTGGAGGTACTCAGTGTTGCCTGTGGGAATTTGATATTGTATCTTTGACATATGGGGCTAAAGAAAATTAAAAGATCTAGTGAGATACTGAACTGCCTAGTCAATATCCACAACTGTATTTATAGACTTGTACAATGGTTTGGTTTCTCAGCTGCCGTGAAAAATGTTTGTCTTATATGTCTGTGGTTTGGAGTGTCGACTGCTCATGAAGCTACTAGTCTTATGCACTGATCGTTGAGCATGGCCTGGTCTTTGCTACACAGAAAGCTATCACTCCATTCCATGTATTTCTGCTCAGACCAGTTCTTTATTTCTTTGGTGTTTTGCAGTTTCTTCTTCTTATACATATATAAAGCAGAAAGTTTGTCTGTGAGTTTGTTTGAAGTACGCTGCTCAGTATTTCTCCAATACAATCAAATGCCGCAATCTCATTCGTCAGATAGGTAGACCTATTTCAGGCAGGGGATCAATTTTTGTAAGCTTATTTGTCTGTTTGAAATACACTGCTCAGTAATTTTCTGATATTGTGGAAATGCAGCAATCTCATTTGTCAGAAAGGCGGACATGTTGCAAAAGTAGTCACTTACTGTACCTCCTTCTGTACGAGAGGAAGGTTCCTGAAATGTTTTGTTGCATTTGCTCATACAGAAGTGTGTCCAGATGCATGAAGAACAAATAAACATACAACCCTTTTCTTTATATATAAGAAGAAGATATAGTAACTATAGCATATCGGTGATATTCATCAGCTATACATATAAGGTATGTGGTTTACTTCAGACAGTTTTTTAGCAATCCTAACATAAATAGCAGAGTATAATGGCTGAAGATTGCCATTATGAGGGTAATCTTATAAGGAGCTCTCTAGATTTAGGTGGCCTGAACACACCAAACTCTCAGTGTTTTAGTCATTTTCATGCGCAAAGGGTCACTTGCACACATAAATAACCTTTTTTATGCTGGGCGTTATTTAGAAATATGCGTATAAATCCGATGGCGCATACTTTCACTATGGGCATGCACATGGGTGAGGTTTGAATGGAACATGTGTAATGCTAGCAAATAGATGCATAGACTATAACATTCTTTAATATCAATACACTGGGAAGATGTATTACAACTATTTGATAAACTGAAGAGTAGCAAATCACCTGGACTGGATGGTATACATCCAAGGGTGTTGAAAGAACTGAAATATGAGATTGCAGACCTGCTATTAGTAATCTGTGAACTATCATTAAAATCATCTGTAATATCTGAAGATTGGAGGATCGCCAATGTAAAGCCAATTTTTAAAAAGGTGATCCGGGAAACTACAGACCGGTGAGCCTGATGTCAGTACTGGGAAAAATGGTAGAAACCATCATAAAGAACAAAATTACTGAACATGTAATCATGGCTTAATGGGAGACAGCCAACATGGCTTTAGACAATGAAGATCTTGTCTTACTAATCTCTTATGTTTTTCTTTAAGGTGTGAATAAACAGGTAGACAAAGGTGAGTCGGTTGATATAGTGTATCTGGACTTTCAGAAAGCCTTTGACAAGGTCTCTCATCAGAGACTTTTGGCAAAACTAAAAAGTAATGGGATAGGAGGTAGTATACTATTGTGGGTCAGAAACTGCTTAAAAGATAGAAAGCAGAGGGTAGGGCTAAACGGCCAATTTTCCCAATGGAGAAAGATGAATAGTGGAGTACCCCAGGGATCTGTGCTGGGTCCGCTGCTTTTTAACATATTCATAAATGACCTGGAAAAGGTGATAACGAGTGAGGTTATCAAATTTGAAGATGACACAAAACTATTTAAAGTTGTTATAACCCATGAGGGTTGTGGAAAATTGCAAGAGGATCTTGATAATTGGAAGACTGGGCATCCAAATGGCAGATGAAATTTAATGTGGACAAGTGCAAAGTTATGCATCTAGGAAAGAAAAACACAAACTATGGTTATACGATACAAGGTTACCACATTAGGAACTACCACCCAGGAAAAAGATTTAGGTGTCATCATGAATAACATGTTAAAACCCTCCACCCAGTGTGCAGCGGTGGCCAAGAGAGCCAATAGAATGCTAGGTATCATAAGGAAAGGAATGGAAAATAAAACAAAGGATATTATAATGCCTCTGTATCGTTCCATGGTGCAACCGCACCTTGAATATTGTGTGCAATTCTGGTCACCGTATCTTAAAAAGGATATAGCGTTATTAGGAAAGGTACAGAGAAGAGCCACCAAAATGGTAAAGGATATGGAAAGATACTCCTATGAAGAGAGGCTAAAAAGGTTAGGGCTCTTCAACCTGGAAAAGAGACAGCTGAGGGGAGATATGATAGAGGTCTATAAATTAATGAACAGAGCGGAATGGGTAAACATAGATCGATTGTTTACATCATCAAAATATAGAAAGACTAGGGGACATGCAATGAAGCTACAGGGTAAACTATTTAAGACTAATAAAAGAAAATATTTTTTCACTCAACATGTAATCAAACTCTGGAATTTGTTACTGGAGGATGTAGTAAAAGTTGTTAGTGTAGCTGGGTTTAAAAAAGGTTTGGACAAGTTTCTAGAGGAAAGGTCCATAAACCATTATTAAAAGGGACCCAGGATATCAATGCTTGACCCAATGCAAGCATTGTGGAACCTGTGTCTTTTGGGGAATCTGCTAAATACTTATGACCTTGATTGGCCACTGTTGGAAACAGGATACTGGGCTTGATGGACCTTAGTCTGACCCAGTATGCCATATACTATGTCCGTATGTTTCTAGGTGTATACTTGCAGAAAGGATATGCTAAGATTTACACTAGCCCTGAAGCTGGTGTAAGTGCTAGTCTTACATGCTCGTATGTTTTTTCACCCTTATGCCTTATTTTATACTGTCGAGTATGCACATAATTGACTTTATAAAACAGGCACATGAAAATACGTGTATCTTAAAAGCAGACTGGCTAGGTAGTGGATCGAGAACCCCCGCTCTGCTAAAATCATTTTAGTCAAAACATTTAATTTCATCAGCAATTTACAAACTAATAAGGACTTCAGCCCATTTGAATGGAAACTTAGGGCACTTCCAGTTGTCCTATTTTCATTGGTGAGGTGACTGCAGCAAGTAAAAGCCGTACTGTAGTTTTACTACAAACTACTGGGTCCAATACTGAACTTATAACCCCTTAAGCTTCAGATTTTCACTGAAAATTGATGCAACCTCTTCAGCAGTAGCCACATAAGTGGTAATTTTAAAACAATTTACCCTAGGTAAGGAGGGCAAGTATATGCCTATTTGTATTCTAGTTTGTAAAGGCACACAGGTACCTATGTTGTTGTTAAGTGCCGTCGAGTCGGTGTCGACTCATGGCGACCCTCTGGATAGTTGTCCTAAATTGTGTTCAGTCTTCAGTCAGACGGCTCATTGTTGACAGACTGTTACCTGTAGCTGCTGTTATTGTATCAATCAATCTCATTGCTGGCCTTCCTCTTTTGCGTTGACCTTCTTTCTTGACAAGCATGATGTCTTTCTCTAATGATCTCTCTTCTTCTCATGATGTGTCCAAAGTATGTAAGTCGAAGTTTTGTCATCTGAGCTTCTAAAGAAAGCTTAGGTTTGATCTTCTCTAGTACTGACTAGTTTATTCTTTGGGCAGTCCATGGTATATGCAGTATTCGCCGCCAGCACCATAATTCGAAGACATCAGTTTTCTTCCTGTCTATCTTTTTCACTGTCCAGCTTTCACATCCATATGATGAATATTGAAAATACCATGGCTTGAATGAGTCAAATCTTTATATGGAGAGAGACATCTCTGCTCTTGAGAGTCTTGTCTAGGTCTTTCATAGCCATTCTGCCAAGAGCAATGCGTCGTCGGATTTCTTGACTGCTTGTTGCTTCTTTATTGATAGTTGGTTAAGTTGCCCATGATTTCAATTTCAATAGGTTAAAGTTGTCCATGATTTCAATTTCTTCTCCTTCAACGATGAACTTGTTGATTTTGCCAGTTGTCATGATCTTTATCTTTATAAAATACAAGGGCAAAAAGTTGCAGAAATTGTGCCTAGATTGAAGTCGCAAACATTTACACCAGCTCATGGGCTGTGCAAATCTGTGACCATGGGTATATTATAAATAATACATGTACTTTGTGACTCCACCCATGCTCCAACCAAACTCTGCCCAAGAACATGCTTGCAAGCATCTTATATAAAAGTAAGCATGGTTTTGTCACTGCCTGTACTTTTATATAGTATCCCATGGGCTAACTTTAGAAAAGCCTTAAACACATAAAGCTGACATTTTTATGTAAAAAAAAAAAAACTTTATAAAACTACACCCATAGAGACACATTTCACAATGGGATGTCCAAGTGCAATCTGGGATGTCAAAGCCAGAACGTCTGAAAAAAGAAAAAGGCACGTGCAAGTTCAGGCATGATTTCGGAAATGTGGACATGCCCAATATGGACATCTATCAAACGTCTATGTAGTTGTCCCCAGGATAGCATTTCAGAATCAAGACATCTAAATGCATAATGGTTAGAGTAGTGGCTTATGGAGCAGGGTGACCAGAGTTCAAATCTCAATATGGGCCTTTGTGATCAAAGGCTAGACACTTAATTCTCTACACTCTCTGGATGTTTTAAGGTGAAAACAAGCATATTCCTGATGTCTATTCGTGTCTGAAGCAGGTATAAACGTGGGTGTGTCTGCACACGTCCCCAACATTTCTGATTGAATGGGGACATGTAAGTCCATTGCTCCTCCCCAGATATACCTCCGCCACACCCCCCTGCCTAATTGAGACATCTGCAAACCTCATTTGTGGAATGGTTACAGAGACGTCTCCATGATTTTGACATGCACGTGCATGTCTTCAGACGTTTAGACCTTTTAAAATGATCCTCATATTGTCTGGTTGGAGACAGGAAGTAGCATGGGAGGGAACATAAAACTATACACATTGGAGGTAATTTTATAAAGAGCCGCGTAAAGTTACGCACCATTAGTGTGCATAGATCATGCAGTTTCAATGATTTATCCACATGGATTGGCCTTTACGTGTGTACTTTATCCAGTTACTATTTTAGTATGCACACCTGGCTGTCAGCGTGCACATCTGCGAAGCAAGGGCAAAGCGCACATATATGCACATAAATTATAAAATACTAGAATTTATGTGCATTCTTCAGAAATCTAGGCATGGGCACTTACACCAGCTTTAGGGTTGGTGTAAGTGATTATGCCTTGATTTTCCATACACATCCCACCACTTATCTCCCTAGTTTATAAAGTAAAATATGCATGCACTTGATTTTATAAATAGGTGATTGACAAATGTGAAAACGTGTGCTAACCTAGGTGCCTCTTATAAAAATATCCTCCTGCCAGCTGAATATTGCTGCTATATGTATAATTATTAGCAGCCATTGTTATTTACATGAATATTCAGTGTTGACAACTATGGGGGAGATTTTGTAAGGGTGCGTTGGAAAGATCCGTGCCTCCTATGCACAAATCCATATTTTCCAGGACTTATGCAGGAGTAGCCTAGTGGTTAGAGCAACAGGAGATCTGGGTTTGATACCCACTACCACTCCTTGTGGCCTTGGGCAAGTCACTTTACCCTCCATTGCGTTGGAAGAAAAGACCTGGTAATCTACTTCCGGTCATGGTCATACCCGAGGAAGTGGAGGAAAACACAGCCACACCACTGATGATGATCTTAAAAAAGCCTTTATTTCAAAACCTTCAAGGTTCAAGACCCAACTTAGCCAAGTTTCGGCTGTATCCGGGATCAGTTACAGTTGCAAACTCCATCCCCTCCTGATGCAAATAGATTGAACAAAGCTGAAAGAGTTGGAAGGATGCTCCACACTGAGTAGGCTGGATGCGAATACATAAGCACTCATGGAGGTGCCTAGTGTGCCAATCTTTGGTAGAGGCATGCATGGGGGTGGGACATGGGTGGTCTGTAGGCATGACCTTGAAGGATGCATGAATGCTATAGAATACCATGACACACATATGCTCCAGTGCAGAACTAGGCACTGCTAGATATGCCTACTCTAGGGCAGATGGAACTGCCATGTACACTGTTATTTTATAAAGTGAGCCGTGCGCATGTATCACTTCATAAAATAGGGTATATATACATATGCAGTGCCACACATTGCCTGGGGGGTGTTACAAAATTACCCTCTATGGGGGTTATTTAGAAGCCAGCTCTGCGGACATCCCCAGTGTGAGGACGTCAAAGTCTGAAGGGAGGTGTGGTGGAGGCATGGCTGGGGTATTCCCAGAAACCTTGACATCCTCACCTGATCTCAGAAAGGTCATGGTGTTGCATCTAAGTTGAGACCTCCTCTAGGCATGTTTTGGCTGAAAAATCATCCAGAGATCATAGAGAAGAAAGCACTCTATCATCCCCAGTACAATGTCAACAACAGCAGTAGTGGGAGTTAAATTCTGGCTGCCCTGTTCCTAGCCCACTACTCTAACCATTAGGCTATCCTAGATGCCCATATTCTGAAACACGATTCTAGGGACATCTATGTAGATGCCCCTACGGACGTCCATATTTGGCACATCCACGTTTGTGAAATTGTATCTGCACATAGATATGCCTGACATTTATTTTTAACATTCTGGCATAGATGTCCCAGATTGCACTAGGACATCCCTTTGAAAATTCCCCTACATATGTGCAGCAATGCTGAATGTATGTATTTCTTTAAATGCTGCAGCTGGCGTTCAATGAAATGCTGTGTCCGCCAGGTTTAAATAATGACCTGGGTGGTTTTAATGAAAAAAAGTGATACACAATCTTAAAAGTTGGTGTTACCACCATTGGTGATCACTGCAAAAATCATGGTGCAGTAGCTTTAGCCCTGGTGGCATGAGCTTATAAATCTACGAGTGTCGAGAAACTGAGCTTTGAGTCAGTGTTCCTCTTGCCAGCACCCTCCCTCGAGCTCTTGAGATGAGAATTCATTGCAAGCTCAGGGATCTGTCTGTAATTTTTCACAAGCTGCTACTTTCATTCATTTTATTTTTAAATAATACCCACCAGGATACCTGTATTCTTCCAGAACATCCGCCCCTCCCCCAGCTGTTTACATGATAAATAATATTTTCTTGACTTTTATGAATAATAAGCAGATTATAATGCAATGATGCCTTTGCAAGATGACCAAAATATGCACTGTAAGGAAACTGAAACAACTGAATTAAACCTTAACTAGAAAGGTTATGTCTCGATTCCCTTGATTCATCTATTTTCCATTAGCATGCACAAACTTGTATGTTGATATCTGAGCAGCCTAAATATAGAAACCCATGAGTATCTGGGCATTTTTTTCAAAGTGGAGACCCTGACAATTAACCTGAAATATCAAGTAGCTGCTACACATGTTCAATGGCTACTTTTCATTTTTTTTTTTAATATAAAAAGAATCTTATCGGCGTTATGGATCAACTATGGCTCTTTCTAAATGTCATTTTCTATCCAGCCATCCTTTGATTAAAAAAAAACAGTTTGTAGCAGGGCTCAAGCTGCATATTTGTCACTAAGTAAAACACAACCTGGAGTATTCTAAATCACTGTTGGTACAAAATATAAGGCAATCATCTCTGTAGTGACAGCATGTTTATTAAGTTGCAGTCAGAATTGATTTACACTGACTGAGATCTTCAACTGTGGAAATCAGGCTTTATAGCTGAATAGTCAATTCAACTAACCACAGTGGCAATACTGAGCTGAAATAATAAGCTGTCTATTATCCTTGCCCGTTTTGTGCTTTTTTTTCTTCATTCTATTACAACATCCTGACTGCATCACATATACTGCTCCCAGGAAAACGTTTGCACACATTGCACATCAGCTTGTTTGGTCTTCCTTCTTCTCAGTGGACTATCATCATCTTAGGATGGGACGCATGTAAATCTTGCCTATTGCTATCCTACAATTTTTTTTTCCCCGGAAAGGTTCAATTCTTGAGGCTTTCTTAAAGACTGCCAAATGTTGCCACAGCACAATGTAACAAACATAGCTTGCACAATGAAGGATAAATATCTAGACAGAGTACAACAGCATATAAGTTTTGTGAATGCTCCAATTGTTCAAGTATGTAGAATGTGACTCAACATTCCAATGATAGGTGCACAAACCATGTGTACCTGATAAAGACTAGAAAACAAACTTCACAGTTTTCTTTTGGTAGAGTATTGACAAAAGCATGAAAAACACCAAGGAGGAAGTGTTATGTCGAATGATGAAAAGGCCAAAAACAGTTCTAGCTTGTATGTTGCAACAAATGTAAAACATACCTTAAGGGGTAAATTTTATATGGCATTTCCTATGTATAAAGCAAAAACGGCCAACATGGATGACTGAAGAAATTCTAAAAATTGCCCAGAAACATGGGGAAACTAAAGCCATAAGAGAAAGAGAGGCAATCGGAGAACTCAACAGAGATTTCCAACGTGCAGCAAGAAAAGACAAAGAGAAGCACTACAATGACACATGCAGGGAAACAGAATCAGAAACTATTAGAGGAAGAACAATAGAGAAAATATTTTTTCACTGAATGCATAATCAAACTCTGGAATTAGTTACTGGAGGATGCAGTAAAAGCTGTTAGCGTAGCTGGGTTTAAAACAGATTTGGACAAGTTCTTGGAGAAAAGGTCCATAAACCACTATTAAAGAGGACCGAGGAAATCCATTGCTTACCTCAGAACAAGCATGAGTAACCTTTGTACCTTTTTGGGAACTTGCCAGGTACTTGTGACCTAGCTTGGCCACAGTTGGAAACAGGATGGACCTTTATCTGACCCAGTATAGCATTTCTTATGTTCTTATGTACATTGATTGCATGTCTTTCTCTAAAGATCTCTCTTCACATGATGTGTCAGAAGTATGAAAGTCAAAGTCTTATCATCTGAGCGTCTAAAGAAAGCTTAGGTTTGATCTCCTCTAGTACTGATTGGTTTGTTTTTCAGGCAGTTCATGAAATACACGGTATTAATCGCCAGCACCATAATTCGAAAGCATCAAATTTCTTACGGTCTATCTTTTTCACTGTCCAATTTCTTCTGCAAAGACTGTTCCAAGTCTGAAGACTGGAGCCAAGTAGGCCAGCAGGCCCAAATGTCCACTGCCACCATGCTGCAGACTGACTCTAAGGCATCCGGACAATGTACTTTGAACAGTCCTTGCAATTGTCCTCCAGGGCACAATAGGGGTCCAGTCGCTGAGGGAAACAAATGAGTTCATCTCAGCAATATCGAACATGATAGAAACATAGAAACATGACGACAGAAAAAGACCACATGGCCTATCTAGTCTATCCTTCCATATCAACCACTACAACAGTCCCCTTTTTTCCTTTAGAGATCCTCTGTGTTTGTCCCATGCTTCTTTGAATTCAGATACTGTCCTCGTCTCTACCACCTCCACTGGGAGACTATTCCACAGATCCACCACTCTTTCCGTAAAGAAATATTTCCGCATATCACTCCTGAATCTATCCCCTTTCACCCTCATCCCATGCCCCTCATAGCAGTACTTGCTTTCCATCAAAAGAGGCTCTCCTCCTGTGCATTTATGCAACGTAGGTATTTAAATGTCTCAATCATAACACCTCTATCCCACCTTTCCTCCAAGGTGTACATATTAAGATCTTTAAGTCTGTCCTCATATGCTTTATAATGAAGACCACTAGCCATTTTAGTAGCCACCCTCTGTACTGACTCCAGCCTGTTTATATCCTTTTGAAGGTGCGGTTTCCAGAATTGCACACAATACTCCAAATAAGGTCGCACCAAAGACTTATACAGAGGGACTATCACCTCCTTTCTTCTGCTGGCCATTCCTCTCCCTATGCACCCAAGCATCCAGCCAGCTTTCACTATCGCCTTTTCTACTTGTGTAGCTACTTTAAGATCATCAGATAAAATCTTTTGCAGATTTTGGTATCAACCACAAAGAGGCAAACCTTACCCGACAGCCCTTCCACTATATCACTAACAAAGATGTTAAAAAGAATCAGACCAAGGACAGATCCCTGGGGCACACCACTGGTAACCCCCTTCTCCTCAGAGTGAGCTCCATTTACTTGCACCCTTTGTCGCCTCCCACTCAATCAATTTCTAACCCAAGCAGTAACTTTAGGGTCCATCCCTAGGGTGCTCAGTTTGTTTGTAAGTCACCTGTGAGGAATGGTGTCAAAGGCTTTACTGAAATCTAAATAAACCACATCTAGGGCTCTCCCTCGCCCTCACCCAGTCAAAGAAATCAATCAGATATGTCTGACAAGACCTGCCTATGGTGAATCCATGCTGCCTCGGATCCTGTAATCTGGTGGACTCTTTCAGCAGCACTTCCAATAATTTTCTCACCACCAAAGCTAAACTAACCAACCTGTAGTTTTCAACCACATCCTTACTTCCGCTTTTGTATAAAGGGACCACATGTGCCTCTCTGCAGTCCTCTGGCACCACTCCCGACACCAACGAGGCATTGAAAAAGTCAATCAGTGGAGCTGCTACGTCCCCAAGTTCCCTCAGTATTCTAGGGTGTATCCCATCTTGTCCCATCGCTTCAGCTACTCTAAGTTTAGCTAGTTTCTCACAAACAGTCTTCTGAAAATTGTTTAAGATGTCCCTCGCTTCTGTTCCTGTTTGTGGGTATTTTCTGAGGTCCTACTCCTGGTTCTTCATCTGTGAACACAGAACAGAAATATTTGTTAAGCAATTCTGTTTTATCCTCATAATTTTCTACATATTCCACCCTTGAGTCTGACAGTACCACTTTTGCCCTTCCTCTTCTCACTAACATATCTGAAAAATGTCTTATCCACTCATTTTATTGCATTGGCTATTTCCTTCTCTTTTTGAATCTTGGCTTTTCTGACTACTTTGCTAGCTTCTCTAAGGACCCTGATTACAAAAGGCCTTCTCCCATTTTGTGTCTATGGGGAAAATGCTTAGTAAACAGGGCCCTAAGTTTTTCCAAATATAGAAGCCTGTCTTCCTCTCTCCGTGATCTCTTGTATTTCATGAAGGCCTCCTTTTTCTTCACCTTTTCAGCTACTTTCAAAAACCATAGCGGTCTCCTTTTCTTTTTACCTTTATTTACCATTTTAACAAAAAGGCTGGTTGCCCTTAAAATATCCCCTTTCAGATTTTCCCAGTTCTTCTATGTTCCCCAGTTGTTCCCATCCTGCTAATGACTCCCTGAGGTATTGGCCCATCTTGGCAAAGTTATTTTTCCTAACGTCTAAGACCCTTGCTTTTGAATGGATTTTATCAGTCCTAGTGCTAATACTAAACCACACCATCTGGTGATCACTGAATGCAAGATGATCTTCCACTATAACATCAGAAACACTTTCACCATTGGTAAGCACCAAGTCCAGTATGGCCCCTTCACGTGTGGGGTCTGTTACCAATTGCCTGAATAGTTCTACCTGTAGAGAATCCAGGATCTCCTTACTTATAGATGATACTGCAACAGGAATGTACCAATCAACATCTGGCATATTGAAATCCCCTATCAATTGCACTTCCCCTTTACTGGAACTGCTGCGTATGTCTTAAATTAACTATCCATCCATCTCTTCCTCCTGTGAGGGAGGTCTGTATATCATGCCAATGCAAATTGATTTCTCTTACCCTCTTTCTAGATTAACCCACAGTATCTTCTCTCTCTCTTTTAAGCTCTGCAGTTCCAAAGCTTTAATATTATTTTTTTTACATACAGTGCCACTCCTCCTCCCATTCTTCCTTCAAGAACATACTCATATACAGCTGGTACGACAGAACTTTGGCCACAAGCATGGAGCTCTGGAAGCATCACCTGCCAAAGGAATCCAGAGTCCATGCCTCTTTACCTGGAGGCATTGAGGAGTGAGTCTTATTGCTCTTGAATCTCTTCAGAGCAGACTCCACTACCAGAGAGTGGTGTATTAGCTGAGGCTTCTCAAACCTTGGGAGCCTTCTGGACTCGGTACATCGAGTCCAGCCTCCTGCTGACAGTGGGTATCATGAGAGGGTTCTCGCACATCCTCATCTGCAGCTTCTGCAAGATCCAGTGCATCTGGCATCATCACTGCTTCCTTGGGTTCAAAGGGTACTAGAGAATCTCCAGCTCCATGACCTGGGCTCATCCTCCACCTCTAGGGAAAATGGAATGGCTTTGGCCATATCTCTCATGAAGTCCTGAAAGTACATGTCCTTGGGAGACCTCCGGCGTTCGTGTGGAAGAGAGGGGACTGACAGAAGTTCAGGAGACCTGCTGTCTGATAGGGCCTCTGATTCCACATCAGTCACCCAATCATCTGAGTCTAACTCCGACTCTGAGAGAAAATCAAAGTATCATTGGGACTTTTCCTGGCATGCCCTTTGACTGCGTGGAGAGGAAAAGTGTCAATGAGATCGATGTGACATCAAGTGTTTCTTGGGTTTCACTGGAACATGGGATGCCGACACACACAAGAGGGAAATAGCTGTGGGAACAGACATTGACTTCAACAGATGCTTCAATGCTGCCACAGTTTCAGGCAATGCATGGGTCTCGAGTATTAATTGTATGATAAATGGTGATGATGCCATGAGCACCAAGGGGCCAAACTGCTGCTGCACCAGCACTGCTGCCCTGCGAGCCTCGAGTGCCCAGAGGTGTTCCTCCAGTGCTTCCACTTCTGAAGGCTTTGGGGTGAGAACAGCTTTAGCCACTGTCTCGGGCATCCCCTCAGGGGCATGGACATCTGGGGATAAACAGTGCTCCTCCGACACTCTGGGTTGATTGCTCCTGCTGGGGCACATGGCAGGCCATTCCTGGCCATTACTTCTAGTGTCACATCGGGAAGGGCTCCAATGTTGATGCACATGGGCTTTAGCCCAGTGCTTGGACAGGTCCCCCTTCAACATCAATAGAGTCCCATGTCGATTCCTTCCTATGCTCCATCTGAAGGTCAATCGAAAGCTGCCACCGCAGCCCCTCGGCATCAATGCCTCAGCATGTCCTGGCAGAGTCGTCAGGATGCTGACGCTAACGATGTTGACTCAGAGCACTGCCCAAAGAGGGACTCTCTCTGCTTTTCCCGATCCTTCAGGCCCCTTCTTATCATCTGTGGACACAGATTACAAGAAGAGGGCTAGTGATCAGGGCCTAGACACTGAAGGCACCAGTTGTGCTTGTCAGTGACTGAGATGGTCCTGGCACACTTGGTGCACTTCTTAAAACTGCTGGCTAGCTTCTGGGACATGTCCAGAAAACAGGCATGGCAAGATCAAATGGCTTGATTGTGCCTGCCATGGAACAGTGAAAAAACCCCAAAAATTACCAAAAGAAAAAGGACGCTTTGGAATTGGATGATATAGATGACAGGACCGATGCTACCGACAGCAGGGAAGAAAATCAAGCAATAAATGACCCCTGGTGAGGAAAAGAAGACATGTTTACTAGCAGATACTGAAAACACGTCTTTGGGGCTCCATGGAAAATGAAGAATGGGGAAGATGATGCCACGACAGATGGGAAGACAGGCACGATGGAACCTCCCAAAAGCTTCCAATAGAAGCTGGGGAGTGTTCCTGTGCAGGGCTCTGTTGGTAGCATCACCCATACGTGAGGACTTTATTCCTGCTTGTCCATGAAGCATGCTAATTTAAGCCACATGTATTAAGCAGGTTTCATTGACAAACCCGTAGTTTTGAAGTTCTAGTACTGTGAAGAATAATTAGTAAAATAGGCCAACAGTATACAAGCAGGTCATTAGACTGCTGTAAAATAATAAAATATACTCTGAATCTATTATTCATATGCCAGCATTTCAGAATGTTTTGCTATGCCCAAGCAATTCACTGTTTAATAAATTGGACCAGGAAGCCCAAACATTAGTGTCCATAAAATATGTCAAAGCAAGCTGATGACTATTTTTCCCTAAAATCATTTACTGTGCCATATCTTGATAAGGCAAACAGCCTTCTGCAGACTTCCAAATGTGAAAGTCACATCCTAAAACAGCCAACTGGTATTGCAAAAGATGATCATTTAGGACCATTCTGATCCTGCATCTTTTTAACAGCTCAAAATGGGGGGTGGGGGGGGGAGTCACAGAATCGGTTGCCCTTGCCTCCCCAATAAATCCATGCTGTCTCCTTGCTGGATCACAGGATTTGTTTTCATTTCTTAATCAGGCCTGTGTTATTCTGGCTTTCTGTGCTCTAGCTTCACTTCTCACTGGCAGTAATGCAGTCAGTATACTGGCAGTAGGAAGTGAAGCTGGAACGAGAGAAAAATGAGAATAACACGGCCACTTTCTGGCCGGACCAGGGAATAAGATCCATGTTTATTTTTCATTATTCCTAGGTTTTCAGGATTTCTTTCCCAAAATTATATTATCCTCCAAAGTGAGACAAGAGAACACTCACACACAGGCGTCTGCATTGTTGACAGAAATTAACATAATGGCTCAGTGCAAGCAGCATGGGTGCAACTAATGCCACCTCAAGCATGGTAATGCCCCCTCCTGCAGTTAGCCTACAGCCCCCATGCTGGAAACGCAGCTCACACATGTGTTACCAGCGCAGAGCTTAGTAAAATGCCACTAAATGTACTGAACAAGAGAAGCTTGGGCCACCCAACATAACTCCTCTGAAACTGCGCACTGGACCAACATGGTGTTAATGTAAATAAATATACGAGTACATTCTGCAAAAAACAAAGGGAATGCAAGATGCTTGCACACCAAGGAACTAAAAGAAAAAATGAGAACCGCGGCACAGTTTATAACAGCAAGTTATACAGTAACTCATTTTATTTTGCTACAAACTGCATTATGGTTCTTGCTTATTTTCTTTATGAACATATATTCTGCATCCACAGAAACCCTTTCCTTGACAAGGGTGCAGAGCTGAACTAGGACATTCATCAGATAGTTTAAAAAAAAAAATCTAATTCTAGACATCTCACCTTCTCCAGTACCAGACATATTGTGAACTAATACAAAATCCTTCAAAAGTCACTGAGGTTCTACCATACCAGCACCAACTTCCAAAACTCACACAAGGAGTTTACCAAGAAAAAAGTGGCACTGTAAATATTGTAGTGGGCCCTAAAACATCCATACATCTATTTGAAGAGCTGAACAAGTCAGATTACTACAGTGCAGATGCCTATGTGCAAACTCGGTCACACACTCAGAACACAGACCCTCACCAAGAACAGAATAAGTGACCACAACCTAAAAATAAAAAATATGTACACAGAATTTAAACTAAAACCCCAAGAAGCCAGATTCTGCATGCAGTGCAATACCAGAGAAACAAAGACATGCATTTCCCTGTACTATATAAAATAGAGCATAGTCCGATCACTAATTAAAAATAAAATTATTTTTTTCTACTTTTGTTGTCTGATCATTTTATTCTCTGATCATGCTGGTACCTATCTCAAGTTTCTGTTTTCCTCTGTCTTTTTCATTCTTTCTACGGTCCCTAATCTGCTATTTCTTGTCTTCCCTTTTATTTTCTTTACTTCTTTCCATCATGGATAGTGATCCTTTCCTTTCAGCTTTCTCCCATTTATTGTTCTATCTCTGTCCACTCAGATTTCACTACTCCTTCTTGCTAGCCAGCCCTCAATCCCCATCTTATTTACTCCATCTACCTACCACTTTTCAACCCTCATACCAATCCTCCCATTCCCCACCTCTTCTTCCCTGGTCTACAGTATTATTCTCCAGTCTTTCACTCATTCTCTCCCCCCCCCCCCCCATCCAGTCTCTCTCTCTCTCTCTCTCTCTCTCTCTCTCTCTCTGTTTCCCTCAATCCAGCATCTCCACTTTCTCTCTCTATCCTTCCCTGTCCCCCTCCCCTACCTATCCCCTTTGACCAGCATCTTCCCCTAACTCAATACCATCCCCTCCCTATTACTCCCATGCCAGCATCTCCCATTTCCTTCTGTTCTAGCCCCCCTCCCATGTCCAGCATCTTCCCATAGTCTCCCTATACCCCCCATGCCCAACATCCCCACTCCATCTCAAAAATCTCCTCTCCTTGCTTCTCCCTGTGCCCATTTTCCATGCCCAGCATGCCCCATCATCTCCCTAGCCCTCACAACTAGCATGTCTCCTTTGTCTCCCTATTCCACCTTGCATCCAGAATCTCCCGTTTGTCCCCCTGCATCCCTCCACGTCCAGCATCTCCCCTCCACCTCCCAATGCCCCCCCCCCCCGCATATCCAGCATCTCCCTTATTTTACTATGACCTCCTTGTCTAGCATCTTCCCTGTTTTCCTGTGATACCCCCAAGTTCAACATTTTCTTTCCATCTTCATCTCCCTATGCCCTCCCGTCTTGTATCTCCGTCTCCCTAGCCTTCCATCTCTATGTCCAGTATCTTTCTGCCACTCTCCCGCTGTCCCCCAACTCTCTGTTCCTCTTTCCAGACTCTGTGTCTCAAGCAAAAAGTCATAGAAAAATCAAAGTAGCAAAGGGGGAAATAAGAGGAGGAAAGATCATAATGCAATAGTGAAAGTCCTTTAAAGTAGCAGTTAATAAGACCAGGGAATTACATGTTGTAGTCAATTGGCTATTAAGGAAAAGGAAGCAGGAAGGAAAAAGTGTCCTATTGATCCCACAATCTAAGCTGCTTCTTTGGGTCTATGATGGAACAGTTGTTACTTTACTAGAAAGAGAAGTGTCCCCAAAGAATCAAGATACGTTATTAAATTTTATAGTACTGTCTGTTAATAAATTACTAATGATTATTCAGGGGATTAAACTTTCCTTTTATAGTTTAGACTGTTGAAGCGTTAGACATCTGATGGTTTTACCAGAAGTAGCTTTGGAGCACATTATGGACATGTTCTCAAACACCTTTGAAGAGGGATTATACCCTGAAAGACTGCAGCATGCAATAATCACACTTATTTTGGAAAAGCCTAAAATAGATCCAGAGGTTTGTAATTACAGACCAATTTCCAATGCCTAGTTCCTCAGCAAAATCTTAGCATGTGTAGTTCTGCAGCAACTGAATGACACAGATGAACAGCAGCAAGGATTGGACAATGTTCAATCAAGATTTCGTCTACAAGATAATACAAAGTCTGTTTCTAGCAATTCAAGATGAACTACTGAAGGATAAGCAAGCTAAATTAATCCCTTTGGACTAATGAGTTTGATGTAGTTGATTGGGCTATTTTAGTACGGTAGGTTGAGGGTATCAGAATTGCACGTAAGGCCCTCAAAATGGTTAAAATCTTTCTTACAAGAGCGGGAATATCAGATAGTGATTGATGATACTGTTTCAGACTCCTTTAAATTCAAATGAGGAGTACCTCGGATCCCCATTATTTTTTAGTTTATTTTTACACAATTTGGAAATGCTGTTTAGACAATGGGGGTTTTCAGGTTGTTTCTACTCTGATTACATACAATTAATATTTCCTTTAGTGGACGATTCAAAATAAACTTTTGAAAAAATGAACACTGGTCTAAGGAATGTAGCAGGTTGGTTTACACAGAATAAACTGATGTTCAATACAAGTAGGAGTTTCCTAGGATAGGATGGCCCGATCCCATTGTTCAGCCGCCACTATTGTCATTAGATCTGGGCCGTTTTCAGCCATCCTAGTTTGTCAGAAATTTAGGTTCACTGTTTGATGAAATGTTGATTGCAGACCTACAAGCAGCTCATGTATTAAAAATGTTTATTAACATATTCATAAATGACCTGGAAATGGGAATAATGAGTGAGGTTATCAGATTTGCAGATGACACAAAACTATTCAGAGTTGTTAAAACCCATAAGGGTTGTGGAAAATTGCAAGATGATCTTGATAAATTGGAAGACTGAGCATCCAAATGGCAGAAGAAATTTAATGTGGACAAATGCAAAGTTATGCACCTAGGAAAGAAAAACACCAACTATGCTTACACGATGCAAAGTTCCACATTAGGACCCACCACCCAGGAAAAAGATTTAGGAGTCATCATGGATAATATGTTAAAACCCTCAGCCCAGTGTGCAGTGGCGGCCAAGAAAGCAAATAGAATGCTAGGTATCATAAGGAAAGGAATGGAGAATAAAACAAAGGATATTATAATGCCTTTGTATAGTCCCATGGTTATGGTTTAGGCACTTGATATACCATGTTTATGTTTATTTTCTTGATATACCGCTTACTTGTGCATCAGAGTGGTTTACATGCATGCATATACTAACAGGTACTTTTTATTCCCTTGTCCCTGAAGGGCTCACAATCTAAGTGTACCTGAGGCAAGGGAGGGTTAAGTGGCTTGCCCAAAGCCACAAGGAATGGCCATGGGACTAGAGACCTCAGTCCCTCTGGCCTAAGGTTACTTGTCCCCTTGTGGGAATTGAACCCCCAGCTCTCCGGCCTGAGGTAACCTGACCCAATCACTGAGCTACTACACCTTGAATATTGTGTGCAATTCTGGTCACCGTATCTTAAAAAGTATTTAGTGTTATTAGAGAAGGGGATGGAAGGATACCCCTATGAGGAGAGGCTAAAAAGGTTAGGGCTCTTCAACCTGAAAAAGAGATGGCTGAAAGGAGATATGATAGAGGTCTATAAAGTAATGAATGGAGCGGAACAAGTAAACGTAGATCGATTGTTTACGTCATCAAAATATAGAAAGACTAGGGGGCATGCAATGAAGCTACAAGGTAACCTATTTAGGACTAATAAGAGAAAATATTTTTTCACTCAACGTGTAATCAAACTCTGGAATTTGCTATCGGAGGATGTAGTAAAAGCTGTTATTGTAGCTGCGTTTAAAAAAGGTTTGGACAAGTTCCTGGAGGAAAGGTCTATAAACCATTATTAAAGTGGACCCAGAATATCCACTGCTTGCCCCAGTATAAGCACTGTGGAACCTGTGTCTTTTGGGGAAACTGCTAGATACTTGTGATCTAGATTGGCCACTGTTGGAAACAGGATACTGGGCTTGATGGACCTTGGTCTAACCTAGTATGGCATATCTTATATTCTTATATTTACTAAACCGCGGTAGCGGACTCTGTGCGATATTGGAGCTGCGGCCCCATTTTTTTAAGCTATCTTCTGCTTTAACTCAAACCTTTGTCACTCCTCATCTGGACTACTGTAATAAGTCTTCATGTAAGTTTGGCAAAGAAACTGATAAAATGATTACAGACAGCACAAAATGCAAATCCAGGCATGATCCTGGGAGCTCTGTGCTGGTGCTCTGCACAACCTCTATTGATTCAGCTACACCGGCTGCCAATAGCAGCAAGATTTCCTAAACAGATGACTGTAGTCTTTTGGGTTTTATGAGACAAGGCCCCAAATATTTGCAAGGGGAAATTGGATGGTATATCAGGGAGAGCATTAAGATCTAGTCAGGGAGCTCTGTTGCAGCTACCTTTTAAAGAGGAGATGGGGAAATTTCAGTACTGCAACAGAGTCTTTTCCGTGGCAGTTCCAACAGGATGGAACAGTCTACCAACAATTTTAAGTCAGGAACTGCCAATCAAGAATTCAGAAAAAAATCTAAAATCCTTCTCAGAGAATGATTTAAGGCAAGTTGCTTTACCTATTGGTGAATACCTGTTGTTAGAATGTCTAATATTTTATTGGAAGATTCTATTTTAAAATGCTGTCATATTTGTGAGACTAGTTTTTATGTATAAGACAGTTTAGAGAGGAAAATGTATGCTGCTGGGTTTTCTTGTTGTTTTGTATTCTCTGTTATTCATGTTATTTTATGAATTTTTATATTTCATGTGTTTATTAGCTTTGTACATCGCATTAGGCAAAACTCTTGAATTTGAGAAGGCAATTAATAAATCCAGATAGAACTCGGATGAGGGGCTCTGGCAAGCCCCAAAAACATAGCCGCTTAGATTTTCAGCTTCTCACTTTGCCCCTTTGAAAAGCATGGTTACTCACCTGTAACAGGGTGTTCTCCGGGAGCAGCAGGAATCGGTCCTCACTTAAGGGTGACGTCTCCAACGGAACCCACGCAGTAACTCTCCCCAGCTTTCAAAGAAAGCCTTTGGGAGATCCACCACACATACGTGGTCACCTTTCCACCCAAGGAAGCCATCTTACCTCAGCATGATGACATAGCTTAATCAAGCCCAAAAAGAAAAAACAACTCCACGGAGAGGAGGGAGGGTAATGAGGACTGATTCCTGCTGCTGCCGGAGAACACCTGTTACAGGTGAGTAACCATGCTTTCTCTGGGGCCAAGCAGGAAGTCAGTCATCACTTATGGGAATCCCTAGCTATAGGCTACCAAAAACCTGTAAAAACTATGAACAACCTGAAAAGGCAAACAGTGAATGACAGTGGAACAGTGTTGAAAGGTTCTGAGAGTTGGCAAGCGGCTCTGGCATCAACCAAGAATTGACTCCCCGGTAGCCTGGGTTGACAGAAGGGCCAGAGGGAAGGAGTTGCACTAATCCCTAAAGAGGAACCGGAGTACGGCCTAGCCGAAGGCACTGTCACACTAGGAATCTGCCTCCAGGCAGTAGTGGGCTGCAAAGGTATGGACTGAAAACCAGGTCACAGCCCGGCAGATCTCAGTAAGAAAACGGAGTTCAGGTTAGCCACAGAGGCCGCCATAGCCCAGACATTGTGAGCCCTAACATGACGTTCCAAGGGCAGCCCAGCTTGGTCAAAGGCAAAGGAGATACAGTCAGTCACCCAAGTAGAAAGGGTGCATTTAGAGTCAGCCAGTCCCAGCCTGTTTGGGTCATAAGAAACAAACAGCTGGAATGACTGGCGATGCCCCTGGTCCTCTCTAGGTAGAAGGCCAAAGGGGAGCACTCTGTACTGGTAGTGACACCCTCCGATGATGAACCAGAGATACTGCTGGTACAAGGGATGGATCAGGACATGGGTGTAGGTGTGTCTGACACTCAAGGAGCATAGCTAGTCTCCCCACTGGAAGAATGGCAACAGTGTTCCAAGGGACACCATCTTGAACTTTTCTCGCACCAAGAAGCAGTTCATATCCTGCAGGTCAAGGATGTGGTGAAAGCTGCCTGTTTTATTGGGAACTAGGAAGTAGCAGGAGTAGAACCCTTTGCCCACCTGGGGCTGAGGGACCAACTCCACCACCTTTTCTGTGAGAAGAGTGCAGAACTCTCCTTGAAGTTCTTGATGATGGGGGTCCAGAGGAAGCTCCCCCAGAAAGAACAGAGGAGCGTTTGCTCAAAGAGAAAGAGGTAGCCCTTTTCATAACCTTCAGGGCCCAAGTGTTGCTGGTAATGCTGGGCTAGTGATGGGCGAAAGATGTGAGCCACCTTCCGATGTGCTGCAGAATGGAACCATCCAGGGGACGACAGTCTATGGTTCTGGAGTTAAAAGCCCCCTCCCTCCCCCAGGTTGCAGCTGCGGCACTGGCTGGGGCTTTGGGGTCTTAGCCTTATGAGGGCCCTTCCCCTGGCCTTTGGCCTGCTGCTCTTATGGGGGGTGCCCTGGTAAGCCTGATATTGGCGGTAACTGCTCTAGGCCTTCTTTTTTGGGTGGAAGGGCTTTTTCCCTGAAGCCTTCCATCGGGAACGGTCAGAAGTCTTCTAGTGAACAACTCTGACATCAGCTTGGCAGCCTTTTCAGTCATGGGCTTGCCAAAGTGGTTGTCTCCCCAGCAGGGGGGATCAACCAACTAGTCCTGAACCCATTGCTCCAAGTTTTAGGACTTTAGCCATGCTAGGCACCAATGCCCACAGCAGCCACCCAAGCCATAGACTTGAAGCCGTCTTAGGCTGCATGAGTAACATACTTGGAGCACTCCTTTACCGTGGATACCAGGATCTTGAAGCGCTGGAGAGATTCGCCAGAGAGCCCAGCGGAGAACCTGGCAAGCCCCCATGCCAGGTCTCTGAGGCACATGACCCATTTACAGTTGGTAAGACTGAATATGGGCCACGAGCATCAAGCCTTGGTGACACTTCCTACTGAAGTCATACCTACCTGGGGGCACTGAGGAGTGCATCTTCTGGCTCTTAATGTGGTAGCTGTGTCTTCTCAAAGCCCAGGCTCTTGCAGACTCAATACATTGAATCGAGCCGCTGGCTCACTATGAGAACTGTAACCAGGGTTTCCCACATCCTGAACAAGAGACGCTCAAAGATAGGAGGCACCGGGATGGTGACAGCCTCTTTGGGAGGGGAGGGATATTGGACGATCTCAAGGTCCTCCACCTCTGCTTCTCCTCTGCCTCAATGGTGAAGGACAGAGCCTTCCCCATGTCCCATACAAAGTCAAGAAAACAAAGGTCCTCAGGAGGGGACAGTCAATGCTCCAGTGGAGGTGAGGGATCTGAAGGGGCATCCCTGTGCTGAGTTGTGTCCAAGGACTCATTGTCTGTCTCCCACTCCGAGATGAAGTCGAAGGATCAGCGGAAATCACACCGATGCCAAGGTGGCAGAGTTGACAGAGTCCACAGTTCCTGGCGCTCTGAGCCTTAAGCACTCAGGGGAGACATCCGGTGCCCCAATGGGGACCAGAAGCGACTTCTGGAATCGACCCGGAGGGCATGCCACTTGAGAATAGACTGTACCTTCGAAGGCGAGGCATCCACGGTGGACAGGGCCGTCGCCAGCCCTAAGGAACTGGAAGTACCTGGAACAGAGGTCTTCTGCTGTGACAGGAAGGAAGCCAGACTGTGCTCCAGTCTAGCCATTCTGTCCTCCAGAAGAGAAGGCCCCGCAGCCTCTGGCACTGAAGGAATCAAGCCCGGCGCCGATTCCACTGGCGGAGACTCCTGGTTGGTGATGGGTTTGGGAGCTCGATGCCGATCTTCTGAAGGCATGGAAGATTCCTCCTACCAGGGCAGCTTCAAGGGCCACTCCCAGCCATCACACTCAGCCTCGCATCGCAGACTGTGGTGCCAATGTCCATGGGACTTGTTCCCAGAACCAGCCTTGTCCCTCGACAAGTGGGATGGAATCCGGTCCTTTCAGGGATGGTCCTTGATGGAGAGTTGCTGGCTCAGAGAGATCCCAGTTGCTGTGCAATTTCGAGGCCTCCCCGGGTGTCGATGCTGGAGCAGACACAGAGGACATGCGGCCAAACAGCACCTCTCACTGCCTTTCATAGTTCTTAAACCCCTTGCTTGTCATCTGGAGACAGAGCAGGCAAGTAGAGACATCGTGATCAGCCCGAGGCACTGAAGGCAGCAGCTATGGTGATATGTGATGGACATGGTCCTACCACAACTGCTGCACTTCTTAAAACTGCTGAACATGGACATAGCTGGAAAAACAAATCCAGCGAGATCAAACTCCAGTGTCCCAATCAGAAAGGCATGAGAAAAACCTTTGTGCACCAAAGAAAACAGAAAGGGAAAAAAAGGACCCAAAAAAATGTGGCACCGACAGTTCCAGGCTCATGGGAAAGCAAATGGTACGTGACTAAAAAGAGAGAGAAAAGGCAAAAATAAAACAGATTACCATGATACTTTTTTTCTGGGGTGCAGATGAATGTCTGAAGGGCTCCGTGGAAAAACAAAGACTGGGGTAAAATGGCTTTCTTGGGCAGGAAAACGACCACGCATGTGTAGTGGATCTCCCAAAGGCTTTCTTTTGAAAGCTGGGGAATTACCATGCGGACTCCATCGGCGATGTGACTCATAAGTGAGGACTGACTTCCTGTTTGGTCCCAGAGAATCACTCATCACATGTTCCAAGCTGCAATCTTGGTGTAGTAACAGGGATCCTATGAAGTGAAGGTGTTTTGGAGGCAAGGTGGCCTTCTCTGTGGAAGAATGGTGCATTTTGTGGTAGTGAGAGGCACTGAGAGATGATGCAAAAAGACCTTTGCTGCCTCAGTCAGGACTGGTCACAATGGAGGTACTGCCACAAAGGTGCTTACAGGCCCTTTAGTTCAGCACCACAATGAACACCGGAGAGTTGAAGCACAACTGAAGAGAAATTCTCTATAATTCAAGAAAGAGGCCATTAATTTGAATTACGTTCTGGCTTAGAGAGCAACAATCTTTTTAAACATGCCCTTGTAAAGAAGAAAGGAGGGTGGGAAGTGAGCAGAATTGGAGAAAGAGGTACTATAGGATAGACAGCATCTCAATAAAATAAAAAAACGAAGCAGATTTCAAAGTAAAAAAGGGGGTAAAGCCAGAGAACAGATTGGAAGGCTTGTGGACCTTTATGTAGCTACTCCTCCACGTTGGTAGATGACGGAGGAGCTGGATACAGCAGTTAAAGCATTGGGTGTTGCTGAATAGTGCATTTAAATGAACTCTTAAGCTCTTGGATAACGTGTCATAAGTGGCAGACTGAGAGTTTCTGCTGCTCTAGGCAGATCCTCCATGCCACCCCCAAATTGTGCTGCCATCTTTGCCACCTCACCACCTTGAACTGAAGCGGCAGCTGAACTGCCACTTCAGCTCTGTATCAGAATTTAAAGTGCCTGAACGCATTCACACACAAGGCCTGCTGCTCCTGCCCCACTCCTACATAGCTTTCTTGGAGGGGGCAGGAGCGGCAAGCCGGAACTGTACGCAAGCACGCTGAAAGCGGCAGTTCAGCAGCCACCATTTGGGGGGGGGGGGGATTAGTATTGCTGCCCACTAGGGTCTGCCACTCTAGGTGACCCCCTAGTTTGCCTAGTGGATGGCCCAGCCCTGTGTGTCATAATATGGATAATTCCAGTTCATGATAATATCAGCTGTTTACATCCTCCGGGATGCTGCCAGAGCATTTAAAAGTAGCAATATAGGCCATGTTCTGTTCTTTATTTATTTTCTGCTGTATTGTGTTATCTCTATGGCAGACTTTTAGCCTTTGAAGAAAAGAACTTTTAAAACAAAACCCTACGGCTGCACTGGTCCAATAAAAGACTGCTTCTTTGAGTATAGCTGGTTCATGAACTGACAAGAGGGGAAGCCATTTTGAACCTAGTCCTTAGTGGAACACAAGATCTGGTGCAAGAGATAAGGGTTTTGGAGCCTCTTGGCAATAGTGATCATAGCATGATCGCATTTGATTTAATAAATGGAGGAAGGACAGCAAGGAAATCCACAGTACCACCTTTTAACTATCAAAAGGGAGACTATGATAAAATGAGAAAAATAGTTAAGAAAAAAATTAAAAGAAGCAGCTGCAAAGGTTAAAGATTTATATAAAGCATGGGTGTTGTTTAAAAATACTATCTTGGAAGCATATTCCACGCTACTAATGATACTTCATATGAACATTCAACATAGCTCCACAGAATAACCACATCTATAGTGCAATTCTTTAGGAAAAAGCAATAAAGGAGAAAAGGCAGGTCTCAGAATTCAAACGGTGAACAATCAGGCCATAATAAAAACAGCCATAGTTATCACCCCAGACAATACATCAAAACTCCTTTTATTAACCATCAGTGGAATGAGCAGTCACAAAACATACTGAACTTAACTTAATTAGAACTCAGTATATCATTTCCACTCCCTTCAAATTCATAACTCATAAAGTGCCGCTCTCCGCCAAACCATTCAGGATGGACTAACCCAACACCCACTCGGACGTCCCATCAGCGTTTCGCTTCCAGCTGCCTCAGGGGGATATCAATCTTATTGATCACTAACAATAAAAAACAGACAGAAACTCCTTACAAAAGCACTACAGCTCCATAGAACCACCACCATAATAAACAATCCTTACACCATCATTTAAATAAGACTTACCAAAATGTTGCTATCAATACCATCTTGCGGTACAACCATGATCACTCATGCAACCCCTCCAAAAAACTCTACGCAGGCGCAGAAACCTCTATATATAGAAGAACTCCGCCCCTTTCTCCATCAACAAATCCACTGCAAGGGAAACTAATGACCTTTTAATCAACTCTAGCAACAGGCTCCCCAATCAGTTTGTGAATTTAGCCCACCAGGAATCACAGTCTGAAGCAAAAAAATCCAACACTGTTCCTGGAGAACAAGATGTTGTTCTCGTGTTCGTGTTCCCTGTCCCATCATCACCCGCTCAATACAAAAACAGCGCAAATCATTAAAAACATGTCCTTTATCTAAACAATGCTCATGCATATTCATTGTTGGACTCCTGAAAACCCAACTGCCTATGTGTGCCCTGTGGACTGGATTGAAAACCCCTGGTGTATACAGATCCCTTGACGCCTCTGTGCAGCAACCACTACCATCATGACTTTGACAATGTTCTTGGAGTGGTGGAGAGGCCAAAAGGGGAGAGCAGTAAATTGAAAATGAGAATCAAGTACAGCAAAATGGAGAAAGCACTATTGATCTTCTAAGATAGGAATGTGGAAATAAGCTTCAGCTAGATCCAGCAACATAAGGAACTCCCCGTGGTGCATGGCCTGGATCACTGACAGCAAGGCCTCCATTCAGAAATATAGGGTGTGCAGGTGAGCATTGACACCCCTGAGCACAAGAACTGGCTGAAAGGAACCGCCTTTCTTTGATGCCACAAAGTAGATGGAGTAGCAGTCTTTGCCTCGCTCGGCAGGAGGAACAGGATCCACAAATGGAGCAAACTTTCCAATGTGATCTGAATGGTGGCTCTCTTAGCCACAGAACCACATGGAGAGAGAGACTGGATACAGTGGAGAAGAGTTTAAGTCATCAGGCCTGCATATATAGCCAACTGGAGGATAACAGCGGAAGCTGAGAACTGATTCCTCAGGAGATAGTTCATCTTATGATCCAGTGGGTCCTTTAGGGCTGTACCACCTTCCACCAGGATGATGGTCAGTTTTGTTACCACCAGCGATGTGTATCCATTTGAGGTGTGCTGAATCAGGCAGTGCAGTCCTCCTCTGACAGGGCATAAAGCTATCTACAAACCCTTGGCCTCCTTACTGGGGAGTCGAGCAAGTTCCACTCTGAGTGGATCATGCTTTTGATAACCTACAGCAAAGGAAAGGTCATTATAGACTTCTGAACTCTTTTCAGGCGGGGGTTGATCTGTGGCTCTTGTTCTGCTGTTGGAGGGTCAGTCAAATGCAGCGTGGATGACACTTGAGCAATCAGATTCGTTGTGATCTTCCAAAGGAGAAGACATCTTATCTTCCAGGTTGGAATCATCACCTGAAGCATTAGGGCTGGACTCTAGGCCCCAGCCAAATGACAGTTGATCTGAAACTCCAGACTCTAATCTTCACTGAGAGTGCTTAGAAGATAGCACCCGGGCTAAGCTTTGACTCGCCACTGGCCCCTCTTCCTAGCAAGTAGAAAAAGACTGAGAGGACCTAGAAGCTCCAGGGTCTGAGTTGCCATACCAGAAAGATCAAGCTTGTTGCAGAAAGGAGAAAAATTCCAGGGAGAACAACCCAGAGACTAGGAGCTCCCTGCCAGGAATAGAGCTCCCACCCTCGAGGGAAACACTGGCCCTCAGGCCCATAAAAGAAGGGGAGCAGCCAAAAGCGTGAGCACTCATACTCAAGGACTGACAATCATCACTTTTAATCGCCATGTCCACTGACTCCTGCAGCAAATTTGTTAAGGCCAGGGCATCCATGTCTCCTCACTGCAAGAGGGGAAATGGACCCTCCAAGTGTGAATCAGACACTTCCTTGCAAGAATGGCAGACATCGGAATCCAGTGATGAGATTCTCTGCTTTCCGCAGACCAGGCAGCACTTCTTAGAGGTAGGCATATAAATATCCAATGCCATCGACAGCCAGGCAACAAAGGTTCAGGGTACACCAAAAAGGTGTGCTATGATGTGTGCTAGGGCTGCATGGGCAACATACCATGTTCTACAGATATGCACAGAGAGGTGGTGCGTAAAAGGCATGGAAAAGCACAGGAAGCGCAACTAAGGTGCACAGGCAGCTGGACAAGGTAGGAAAAATCGGTGCTATAAGAACAGACATCTCAAGCGTCCCAAACCTGATCTGTGCACTGTTCAGATGATGAAGTCTGAAAGCTCTCACAAAACAAGTTAGACAGAAACTTAGTTTTGGTACTCACCCCTGGGAGCCCAAGGCAGGTAAAAACCATGCCAAGCTCAGTGCTACTCCCCTGCTGCCAGACCTGCAATTACATACCTCTGAAGAGCCTTCTTTGACTTTTCGGCGAAATGCAAGAGGAAGAAGGGAGGGGGCACTGAGGGCAAGAATCCTTTCCAAACTCCTTTTCCAATGTTCTGGCTGCTTAACAGGCCCTTAACATAAGGACAAGGAAATGAACCAATTCTCTTCCCCCTTATAGCAATACCCAAAAGAGCACTGGTTTTAAGAGTGACTCTAGTGAATCCTCCAGCGCTGCACTCCAGTTAGAAAGTTACCTCATGGGTGGTCACTCACGAGCAAAACCAATCTCTCATTCCTCAGTCTTTCTTTGTTTTTCCAGATTTAATCAGAGCTGTAAAAACTTACATCCACCATCTGCTGGAGACAAAAATGATGAAGTCTGCCCCTATGGGCACAGATTGTTAATGGCATGATGAGGTCATAAGAAGCCTATGGAATGTTTCTCTAACTCCATATCTGCTGGTAGGGAACACAACCCAGTTGTCTGGACTGGTCTAGCAGGATATTATGAGATCTTATACAACCTAGAAATAAGATATCTAACATTCCCTTCTTGATATAAGGCCGTTTTTATTTATTTTAAAATATTTCTGTACCATAGTATTTCTATGCCATAGTATTTTAGACATTAAGTAAAGCATCTCACATCATCAGAGAATTTGGGAAAGAATATCGAGGGAGATGAAAGACTAGTTTTTGGACAAGAATCTGGGAATGTGCTCATCAAGTTTCCATCTCCCTCAGTCCTATTGCAATTCAAGTTAAGAGCTTGATGAGGCTCTATGTACTACCCTCAAGAATCCTATAGGTGGGATTCCAAGACCTCTCCATGGTGGTGGCAGGGCTGTGGTCAGTATGGCTATTTTGACCAATGTGAGACTGGCAACATTTTGGAAGGTGACAAAGACAGGAGCAAAAGTGAAGGAGGACTGTTCCTGCCCCATACACCATTTGGACTACCAGGGATGGCCCAAGAAGTACCAGGTAGTCATGAGAAGTCTGGGGGTCCCGGATGGCTAGCTCGGATGCTGATGCCAGGTGTTGCTGGGGGGCTCAGACAGCCCGCTAGACAGCCTAACCCTAGGGGTTGGGTGCTGTTGGAGGGGGTAGGTTCTGAAGAGGGGGTATGAAGGTCATGTGTTGGTGCCATGGATCTTCCAATCTACGGCACTGGTACCATTTGTCCATTAGGGGGCTATGACAGGACTACAGAGGGATGCCATGCCACCGCTGCCAAATGACAGTGGCTGCACAGTGGCACCACCAACAGCTTGGCTGTACTAAACGCCACCTCTTGAGGTGGCATTATCTGCAACTACCTATCAATGACTTAGACAGCTAGCATGAGGCAATTGCTCATGCGCTGGCTGTCACGGGTGATCACACCTTTTCCTGACTCCACCCTCCTCTAATACCTGCAGCACTTCATGCCTTTTAATGGGCAAATAATTGGCTAACCCTTCTCCCCCTCTCCTTGCATCCATAAAGATTACCCAAGAATGCTCTAAATTGCTTCCCAATGTCTTGTTCTGAGTTCAACATCTTACCAGCTTGCCGATACACCACCGTAATCTGTGTTGCACCCTTCCTTTTCTGAGTCAAACATGCTAGAAGGCGCCCAGGTTTATCACCGTGGTATAAAAATGTATACCAATAGTACAACAGAGATTTTTTCACCCTTTGATTTAAGAGGGTATTCAGGGTAGCTTGAATGGGCATATATTGCTCACGGGTCTCCCTAGAAGGATGATCCGCCCCACCCCCCCCCCGCCTTCTATCCCTACACAACTGCTTTTCCAAGCCAAGCAATCTTTTATCCAGCTCTCATCGTTTACAAACACTGTACTTCAGGATATGTCCCAAAATAACATCGCTTGGACCTAATGCTGGGCATTAAACTCCACACTAATCACTCTACTTCTGTTGAAGAAATTCCTGGAATTTTGAATCCTCATATAGCGCCAGAGGAAACCTCCACCATTAGGCCATGTCTGACCGCCTCCCCTCCATGTCCACCCATACTAAGGTAAGGTCCAACACTTCTATCAGTCCAATAATAGCCTCCTGCACCTTTGAAAACAAAGGCCGAGACACTAGTTCACAGTCAATCCTGGATTGGATGGAGTGAGCTCTTGAAACATGTATAATCCTTATCCTGTGGGTGTAGGGCCCTCCACACATCCACAACATCCAAATGCTCACACACCAAAGGACACCCCTTCGTTTATCAACCCTACTGTTGTTTGGGTTGTGAGATCTATCCACCTGAGGGTCCAGGACTGCATTAAAATTCCCACCGATCAGCAGGTCAACCCCTCCCCAACCCTGTAGCTCACTAAACTGCTTATTAAAGGTGCCATCATATGAATTAGGGTCACATAAACTACATAGGACCAGACAGTGTCCCTGACACTCCCCCTGGACTATCATAAACCTATCCTCTGGGTCCCCCACCACCTTGTTAATCTTGTAAGGCATATTTTTCCTAAGTAGTATAACCACCCCCACTTTTTTTGTCCCAGATGATGCCACATATACCTCCTGCACCCAACCCCAAGCTAATTTGGCATGCTCCTTCTTGGACATATACATCTCTTGGATACTGGCTTGCTGCCTCCGCAATACCTGCAGCACTTCATGCCTTTTAATGGGCAAGTGCAGCCCTCCTCCCCCCCCCACATTCCACATCACACACATTAGTGGCCTAGTCATGTGTCTTTCCACCTCCACAAAGGTACCTGCTGTTGCCACCAGTACAGGCGGGCAGATGGGCTGCTACAGCCCTCCGCCCAAGTCCCATGCGTCCCTCTCTCACACACATCAATCTGCATTTGATGCCCCCACTCTCCCTTTCCTACTCCAATCCTAGATATCCTTCCCTTATGATGGTGCATCACATATAACGCTCCAGCCCAGTTACCCCTTCAAGAATGGATAAAGTTCACACCTAGGACCCACCACCTCAAAACCAAACATATTATAATACCTCTGTATTGTTCCATGGTGCGACCATACCACGAATATAGCATAGTTACTCACCTGTAACAGGTGTTCTCCGGGGACAACAGGAATCAGTCCTCACATATGGTGACATCGACGCCGATGGAGCCCGTGCAGAGCAAATCCCCAGCTTTCAAAAAAAGCCTTTGGGAATTGCCACCACACATGGGTGGTCCCCTTCCCACCCAAGGGTGCCATCTTGCTCAGTCAAATGACATAGCTAAAAAGACGGCAAAAAACAAATGAAAATAATATGACTGCAACTCCAAGGGGAGGAGGGAGGGTTGTGAGGACTGATTCCTGCTGTCCCCGGAGAACACCTGCTACAGGTGAATAAACTACGCTTTCTCCGGGAACAAGCAGAAAGTCAGTCCTCACATATGGGACTCCCCAGCTACAGGCTACCATGAACCTATAGCCAAAAAAGGTTCCCTCATCGAGAGCCACAAGCAGCCGCAATGAAATCCCTAACCAGGGAAATAGGGCCTGTGTCCAAGGAAAGTTGCACTCCGGTAGCCTGAACACAGAAGGGTCAGAGGGTAGGAGTTGCCTAGATCCCGAAAAGGTTACGGAGTACAGCCTGGCCAAAGGCACTGTCCCACTGGGACTCCCTATCCAGGCAGTAATGAGCTGCGAAGGTATGAATCGAAGACCAGGTGGCGGCCCAGCAGATGTCTGCCAGAGGAACAGAGCGCAGGTGAGCCACTGATGCCACCATGGCCCGGACCCTGTGAGTCGTGACATGGCCTTCCAGCGGAAGCCTCGCTTCCTCATAAGCCCAGGCAATACAGTCCACCACCCAAGTGGACAGCGTACACATGGTCACTGCCTCCCCCAGTTTAGTGGGGTCATAGGAAATGAAAAGCTGAGAGGCTTTCCAGTGGCCTTGAGTATGCTGGATGTAGAACGACAGGGCCCTCTTACAGTTCAAGGTATGGAGGACCGCCTCTGCCCGACTGGCGTGCGGTCTGGGAAAAAAAGGTAGGGAGGACCACCTCCTGGTTGAGGTGGAACGAGGACACCACCTTGGGAAGGAACTTGGGGTGCGTGCGAAGCACCACCCTATTCTTGTAGAACCTGGTGTAAGGCCTCACCTCCATGAGGGCCTCTGGGCGGAAGTGAGTGCAACCAGAAAGACCACCGTCCAAGAGAGATAATGGAGGTGACACGTAGCCATTGGCTCAAAGGCCAGCAGGATGAGCTGCCCCATCACTACATTGAGATCCCATTCGATCACCGGAGGGTGGAGCGGGGGCTTAGACAGGAGTAGGTCTTTAAGAAAAGGGGATACCACTGGGTGAACTGAGAGGGGCTTCCCGTTCACCTGATGGTGGTTCGCCACAAGGGCACTAAGATGCACTCTGACGGAGTTAGACTTGAGTCCCGTCCTAGAGAGGTTGAGAAGGTATTGCAACACCAAAACCACTGGGCAAAAAAAGGGGTCGACCCCCTGCTTAGCGCACCAAAGTGCAAACCTGCGCCACTTAAAAGCACAAGTCTGTCTGGTAGGCGCTCTGCGTGAAGCCAGCAAAACATCCTCCACCTCCTTCGGGAGGAGGAGTGGGCTAGAGTCACCCTCTCAGCAGCAACACCATCAGCAAAAGGGAACTGAGGTTGGGATGCAGAAGAGAGCCCCCCCCCCCCTCCTGGGAAGGGAGCTGTGCAGCTGATCCCAAGGGAATGGGGACCTCCACCGCTAGTTGTAGAAGAAGTGGAAACCAAGATTGCCTGGGCAACCGTGGGGCTATCAGGATAACTGAGGCTCTGTCGTGAAGAATCTTGAACAGAGTCTTGGTGATCAGAGGTGTCGGGGGAAAAGCATACAGAAGACTCTCCGACCATGAGACTAGGAAGGCATCGGCAGCCACCCTGGCGGGGTGCGACTGCCTTGAGCAGAAGCAGGGCAACTGGTGATTGTCCAGACTTGCAAACAGGTCCATTACCAATTCCCCCCAGGCCTGGAAAAGCCTGCTGGCAATGACTGGGTCCAGCTGCCACTCGTGAGGCTGGAGAATCCTGCTGAGCCTGTCGGCCAGTACGTTGTCCTGGCTCAGCAGGTATACCACCCTGAGGAGAATGCCCTGACAAACTGCATAACAGCACAGATCCAGGGCCTCCTGACAGAGGGTCTGGGACCCCATGCCCCCTTGTTTGTTCACATAGAACATGGCCACCTGGTTGTCCATCTGCACCAGGACAGACCGGTAGCTGAGGCACTGCCAAAACGCTTTTAGGGTGAGATGGATCACCCACAGTTCCAGCAGATTGATCTGCTGAGCACTCTCGTCTGGGGACCAAATGCCCTGGGTGCGGTACCCCTGGCAATGGGCCCCCCAGCCTAGCAGTGAGGTATCAATGGTGAGGACTCTCGAGTGGTGAGAGGCCTGAAAGGGCATCCCCGCCTCCAAGTGACGGGACGAGAGTCACCAGGCCAGGGACTATACTAGCTGCTTGGTCATTCAGATTCTGTCCTGAAGATGCCCGAGGCCTGGGACCATCGGTCCCTGAGGCACCATTGCACTGTTCGCATGTGGAGGCGGGCACCATGGAAGCCATGTGCCTGAGGAGATGCAGCAGATGTCTCGCTGGCACTGAGGGACAGCACTGCATATCTCTGGCTAGCGCTATGAGCCTGCCCGCCCTGTCTGCGGGCAGAAAGGTCTTCAATTGAAGGGTGTCGATCCTTGCCACAATGAATTCCAGTTCTTGTGACGGGCAAAGGTTGGACTTGGGGTAGTTGATAACGAACCCCAAGTTCTGCAGGACCTGGGTGGTGCGTGCCATGGCCTGTTGCACTTCGGGGGCTGTAGTGCCCCTTATGAGCCAGTCATCAAGATAGGGAAAGACAAAGATCCCCTGAAGCCTGAGAAAGGTAGCGACCACTGCCAGGCACTTTGTGAATACCCTGGGGGCCGAGGCCAGGCCGAAAGGAAGCACCCTGTATTGGAAATGATAGCCCCCACCACAAAGCGTAGGTATTGCCTGTGGCTTGGGTGGATTAGGATGCGAGTATAAGTATCCTTTAGGTCTAAAGAGCATAGCCAGTCTCTCTGGTGGAGGTAACACAGCAATGTTCCAAGGGAGAGCATCTTGAACTTCTCCATCACCAGGAATTTGTTAAGGTTGAGCAGGTTGAGGATGGACCTTAGGCCCCCTGTTCTCTTTGGCACTAGGAAGTACCTGGAATAGAACCCTTGCCCTTGAGGTGGTGGGGCACCGGTTCCACTGCCTGGTCATCGAGAAGACCTGCCAACTCCTTCAGAAGGTGGTCCTGGTGAAGGCGAGACCTGAGGGGCTCTCCCAGGAAGTAAGGTGGAGGTAGCTGGCTCAGATGGAGGAGGTTACCCTCCCTGATCACCTGTAATGTCCAGGAATTGATGGTGATAGGACCCCACCTGTGGGCATAAAAGGTGAGGCAACCTCCTATAGGCTGCTGAGCTTTGGTTGGAAGAGGGGCCATGCTACAGGAGTCAAAAGCCCCCTCTAGGCTGTGCCAGAGCCGAAGCCTGGGGCTTGGGAGCCTTCTGCTTAAGCAGGCCATGCCCCTGTCCCTTGGCCTCATGCCATTGCTGGGGAGCCGGGGAGGCCTGGTAAGGGGGGTAGTTTTGGTAAGCAGTGGACTTCCTCGAGTAAAAGGGCTTTTTATCCAAGCCCTTCTTTTGGGAAGGGGCAGTGGTCTTCTTAGAAAGCCTAGTCCTCATCATGAACTCGGTCTCCAGCTCGGCGGCCTTGTCGGTCATGGGTTTGCTGAAGAGGATTTCCCCTGTACCCATTGCTTGAGGTTGGACGACTGTAGCCAAGCTTAGCGGCATACAACGATGCCAGCCATGGTTACTTGGGCCGCAGACTCGAAGCCATCAAAGGCCACCCGCGACATAAACTTGGAGCATTCATGGACAGCTTTGGACAGGCCCTTGAAGTGCTACAAAGGCTCCACAGAGAGACCAGACGAGAATCCGGCGAGTTCCTTCGCCAGGTCTCTCAGGTACATGCCCATGTACAGCTGGTAGGCCTGGATCCAACAATTCAGCATCGCGCCCTGGTAACACTTCCTTCCGAAGGTATCCAAGGTGCGAGCCTCCCTGCCAGGGGGGCACAGAGAAGTGCGTCTTCTGACTCTTCAGTCGAAGCATGGCTGATTCCATAACCATGGAGTTGAGCGGCAGTTGAGATTTTTGAAACCCAGGGCTTTGGCGAACTCGATACATCAAGTCGAGCAGTTTGCTGATCACCGGTGTCAATGCTGGCGTCTCCCACATGCGGAGCATAAGTCGTTCCAGGATAGGAGGGATGGGGACTGTAGCAGTCTCCCGAGGGGGAGCCTCGTACTGGAGGATCTTGAGTTCGTCAGCTCGAGGATCCTCCTCGGACTCCGTCGGGAAAGCCAAGGCCTTGGACATATCCCGAACGAAGTCCAGAAACCCCATATCCTCCAGTGGGGACTTTCTCTGAGGTTCAGATACCGGGGAATCGGAAGGGACATCTCGATGGCGATGAGTGTCCGGGGACTCCTCATCCTCGGTCTTCCAGGCAGAGGCCTCTGAGGAAGACTCGTGGAGCTCTTTGGGCTTTGAGGGTCCCGGCGCCATCCTCCCTGACACCGGCAGACTCACCGGTGACGACCTCAGTCCTGATGAGCGAGAGGCTAAGCATGACCTTGGCCAAGGATCGACTCGGCCCGCAAGGCCTCGAGGATCAGCTCGGCCTCTGGGGTCGACTTCGACGTCGAGCGCCCGGTGGTCAGGGCAGAGGAACCAGACGTTGCTGGGCATCAGCGCCCACTGCTGTTCCAAGAAGGCAGTGACACTGCGCTCCAAGGCCGCCATCCTGGACCTCAGTCCTGGAGACTCTGCAGCCCTTGGCTCAGGCATCGATGCACTTGGGCCCAAAGCCGGTTCCCTCGGAGGGGAGTCCTCGACTATGACAGTATGTACTTGCCTAGGCCGGTCGGTGACCGGGTCCTTCCAAGGAACCTTGGCTGGACGCTCCTTCTCTGACGCCTCGGGCAGGCGCTCAGGGCTCCGCGACCGGCCCTGAGAGGAGCGTGGCCAATCAGAGCCATCCAGAGATGCCGCCTTTGAGGGTTTCTTCCTTCTTTTCAGTTCCCTCGAGGAAGACCCCCTCTCCGAGGACCCCCAACAACGCTCGGGTTCAGAGTGCTCCTCCCGAGGTTTGGAGGCCTCAGATGAGGTCCTGGCTTTTGGAGGCATGGGGGAATCTGGTAAAAATTTTAGCATGCTGCTGCTAGCGGCTCCTCAAGGCATTCAAGGACATCTTTTTGCACAGGCCACAGACCACTGGGTCGTGGTCCGGGCCGAGGCACCGTGGGCAGCATTTATGCATACTGGTGAGGGACATGATCTTCCCGCACCGATCGCACTTTTTGAACCCGCTGGTAGCCATGGGGGGAAAAAGAACCCCAGCAAGGTCGAAGACCCTTCAGGCTGCCAGCGAGGAAAAAAGGGCATGAAGACACCCCGAAAAAGGGAAGAATAAACCTTAGTAGAAAAAAAGAGGAACTGACCCGGTACCGAGGTACCGAGGCAGGGGCGGGTAAGGGTACCAGAAACCAACCCAAAGAAGGCACAGAAATCAACTTTTTTCGGGACAGGGACAGACTATGTCTGATGGGTTCCATGGAAAAAAGGAGACTGAGCAAGATGGCACCCTTGAAAGGGAAGGGGACCACGCATGCGTGGTGGCAATTCCCAAAGGCTTTCTTTGAAAGCTGGGGATTTGCTCCGCACAGGCTCCATCGGCATCAACATCACCCATATATGAGGACTGACTTCCTGCTTGTTCCTGGAGAATGTGTGCAATTCTGGTCATCATATCTTAAAAAGGATATAGCAGAATTAGATAAGGTACAGAAAAGAGCCACTAAATGGTAAAGGGGATGGAAGGATACCCCTATGTGGAAAAGCTTAAAAGGTAAGGACTCTTCAACTTGGAAAAAAAGACAACTAAAGGGAGATATGATAGAGGTCTATAAAATAATGAAAGGAGTGGAACAGGTAAATGTAGATCAGTTGATGACTCCTTCAAAATGTAGAAAGACTAGGGGACACACAATGAAGCTGCAATGAAGCTACAATGTAGCCCATTTAAGACTAATCAGAAAAAGGTTTTTTTCATTCAATGAGTAATCAAACTTTGGAATTCATTACCGGAGAATGTAGTAAAAGTTGTTAGTGTAGCTAGGTTTAAAAAAGGTTTTGACAGATTCTTGGAGGAAATGTCCATAAACCATTATTAAAGGGGACCAAGGAAATCCACTGCATGTGCTGGGATAATCTTTGTACCTCTCTGGGAATCTGTCAGATACTTGTGACCTGGATTGACCACTGTTGGAAACAGGATACTGGGCTTGATGTACCCTTGGTCTGACTCAGTATGGCATATCTTATATTCTTATCTCACATTTTTTAATTATACAAATTTACAAATTGCTTTACCCAACCACAGGCCACCCACTATTTCATGTCATAGACGTGTGTAAATGGTTGAGCAATTTTGTAAAAGGCCTTTATCTCACAAGCCAGGGTGGTAACTCATTCAAAATAAAGGACAGCACTTACTGGCTTGCCATTTTTGACTGTCATCCTCCGTGGCTTAGTGTTTAGAGGGTTCTTTTTCTGCAGCATCTCATTTTTTAAGTTAAAATATCAAAAATGATTGATAAGTTGTACAGTGAAATGGTTGAATTAGAAACCATTTTGCTCTGTGCTATGTATCAAATGTTCTTTATGTTGGATAAGTTTGCTTAATGAAGGAGAATTGGTGGATAATGAAATGTAAATGGAATGTAAACCCTGCGGGTATTACAAGATAGAAGCAAGGTGTTTTAGCTTTTTTGTACAAATATAGAATGTTATCATAGGCATGTAAACAGGTTTGGTAAAACAGAGAAAGTATGAATTCTATACATTACTGTATTACAACAAGCAGCTTAGACTTGGGGTAAGTAACATGGAATCTTGCTACTTTCTGGCGTCCTTCAAGGTGTTTGTAACCTTGATTTGCCATTTTTGGAAAAAGGATACGGGGCTTGATGGACCATAGGTCTGGCCCAGTGGGGCTGTTCTTACACCTTGGACTAGTGTTAAGAAGGCTGTATTTGTTACTTATTCCAAATTAATTCATGCCCATAGTGGCATCTAAATATGTTATGCATATAAAAATTGTGAAGTATTCCCATATTGTTATATCTAAATGCAACTTTTTTTTTTGCAGCTGTTTGTCAGAGTTCTTTATTCTGCTTTCTACAGACTCGGCCGCTGGTTCTTCAAAATGTGGGATTTCCTAACTTGACTCCTCCTTGGACTTTTGTTCCTTCTCTTATTTATTCTCCTTTGCTTCATCTTATCTCTTGGTCCAGCTGCAGAGAATCCAGATGCTATTTTTTTAATACTGACCTCACTCTTTCCATCCATGCAGCTCTGATGTGCTTCTTAGTTTGCTCAGTAATATATGCACACAGTCTTTTCACCCTACTGCCTATACTAAAGGTCTCCTTCATGGTCTGGTAATTTCTTAGTTGAATTTTGCAGAGATCTAAGCATTGATTTCTCTAACTTTTCCTTGCCCAAAATGTTGCTGAATTAATTTTCGGAGACTCTATATTTCTTCTTGTCATTCTATTCTAGCAGAATTTACATTGGCTTCCATATGGAAATCACATCCAACTCATACTTGTGGTTCTGGCTCTTCTAGACCTTAATGGATTTGAACTCCCACAATTTTCTACCCTCTTCACATGTGGCACATGGTTTGTCAACCAACCTTCTCTGTAACTCAGCATACTGTGACTGAAGCTCAACTTTCAATGTTTCACATCATTACAGCAAACTGGATTGTTGTGGTTTTCAGTACCCAGATTCTGACTGCATTTTACTGCTGTCAAAAGTTCTGTTTCTATCAGCTTCTAGTACTTCCGTTTGTTTTTCTTCATATGTCTTGCTTTCTTATTTTTCTTTTCTTGCTTTTTTATTGGGCACTCACTATTAATTTTCAGTATGAATTTTAAATAAAAGCACCCAAAGAATTACAAAATTACTATTAAAAATACCTGAATATTATATAAACCTTTAGTAAGGCAGACAACTACCAAAATTCTGCATTATCATAGATATTACCCGGGTTTGCTGACAGAGCACCAATTTTACTCCTCAGACCAGCAGGAATGGTGCAGCAGTGGTACACACACAACCGGCTGGAAGGAGTCCCAGCCATTGCACATAAGTAGTACCTACTGCCAAGCTTCTGATTTACTAGTTTTCAGAAGGATCTGTTATCTATGCTGGTATTTCTCAAGCTTGTCCTGGAGTACCATCTAGATAGTCTAGCCTTCAGGATATCCACAATGAATATGCAAGAGAGCTTGACATGCACAGCTTCTATTGCATGAAAACCTAGGTCAACCTCTCTCTTGCATATTTATTCTTTGATATCCTGAGGGCTACACAGTGCTCCAGGACTGGCTGAAGAAATACATACAGTACATCTATTGTTTTTGCTTAACAATTTCCACTGTAGCCAAAACAGGAGAGAGAAAGAGGGTTGAAAATGGAGGACATTCTCTGTATGCTACAAATAAAGATTCATGATACTATAGACCAATTAGGAGTCAATTCTGTTTGAGTTGAAAACCTAAAAAGCATTCTGGCCACAAATTACTTGAATTCAAACATAATTTTGATGAGCATCTGCACAAATGTTGTCTAAACTAACCAAAATATTACATAATAAGTAAAAAGGAAATCTATTGTGCTAGCATTTAACTTTAAAAAAGGAGGCCATGATAAAATAAGGAAAAAAGTTTCATAAACACTAGGGGGCCTTTTTACTAAAGGTTGCTATGGTGTTGCACCAAACATGCTGATAACATGGAAACCTGTGCCGCTTCAGGGCAATATCATAGTGTTAACTACAGGGAGCATGGCATGACAATAGCGCAGGTGGTGGTACTGAGGACACCCACGTTACTTGTCTGCTGTGCAAGTAGCATGGGTGCACTGCCTTTGTGGCGCTCACCCCGGCCACTCTCCGCCCTTAACCATCCCATTTGCAGCTCTAATTCTCATAGCCCTGAGCTAGCTGCCAAAGCATGTCCAATACACGCCTTTAGTGCACACCAGACCTGCACTGACAGCTAGCACCTTTTAATAAAAGGACCTCTAATAAGAGTATCTTCAAGGGCTAAGAATTTACATCACGCATGGACATTGTTTAAAAATTCCATCTTAGAAGCTCAGACCAGATATATTCCATGAATTAAAAGAGGCAACAGGACCACCAAATGACTGCCGGTAAGTCTGTGAAGGAATCAGTTGGACTATCTGACAACTGAGGGGGTTAAATGAGCCCTCAGGGAGAACAAAGCCATAGCTGTGAGACTATGGGGCCCTCTTACTAAGTATGACAAGTTTTTGTACTTACCATGTGTGAGGAGTAAACACTACTAAGCAGTAAGTGCAACCATCCCACACTGCTAGGGTGTGTCCAGCATGTTTCTGGAAGTTACTACACTGAAAATTCCCTTACCACACATTAAGGTCATTCATAATTACTGTGAGTACACTGACATTAAAGGGCATGTTTACTAAAGGTTAATATTAGCACGTTATGGGCTGCAACGACCAGTAGAAATGAATGGGCAGTGGCAGCACTTATTGCACATTAACCTTTGGTAAACATGGCCCATTAAGTGCATCAATGCTTACTGCAACATTGACAGAGCACAGTAACTAATGACTGTGCCATCCACACCAACTCTCTCCCCACAACCTGCCCATTCCCCACTCTGCAACAAACAAAACAGCAGGTTTGTAAGACAGATGGCAGGCTCTTTATTATCAAAACAAACCCGACGCGTTTCGGCCCAAAGGACCTTCTTCAGTGGGAAACAGAATCTCAAAATATAAACAAAATGTAAAAAAATTAATAAACATACATGTGCACAAAGAACCATAACATAAATAACATATTCTACTTCAATAAAAATCTCAAAACAATTGAATATGTGAATAAAAAAAATGGTTGATGATCGGTATAAATAAATAAATGAATAAACAAATAGGCAAGATAAAACCATAATTTAATAAATAAATAACCAATTAAAACTGTTATAACATACACATGACTATGACTAAAACATTAAAAGATCAAATATGTAGGAGAGTGTGAATACAAAAAGGGAGAGGAGGACCAAAGGAGGCCAATGTTACCTGTTTGAAACTAAACATGTATATAAACAAAGGAGACGTAATAGCTTATGAGTTCAACTAATCTCCAGAAATGGAGCTGCTACAATGTGGAAAAAGAACATGCTGTATTCTAAATCTCTATTTAAAAATAAATAGGGGTTATACAAGAGCATACAGAAGGAAAACTAGACTATCAGGAATAATTTTACATGTCTGAATGATAAAATAGAATGTGGCCATACCTATGACTAAAAATCTAATGCCTATCACGGATATAAACTAAGTGTGCCAAGGAGTGGCTTTGTTATGAAAATGGACCATAACACTATCTATATCTAAATTATATCATGTAGCCTAAATCTGAACTGATAAGAAAGCCACTACATTGAAACAACAGTTGTGTAATGTTCAGAATCATAACAACGACAGTGTCCACCCTTAGTCTATGCTTAATGTTCCTAGATAAACTAGATGTCTTAAAAATATAAAAGAGACAAAGTTATGAAAGAAAAAATGGCTAGAAACCACATACCTACTGTGCACACAGCAGGAAGTATTCAAACAATGAAAAAAAATAGCTGTGGAAAAAGCCATTTTTTAAAAGTTTAGTTCTCACTAAAAAGAATGGTTAAAGGTCATCAGTGACAATCACAAAATTATAACATCAGCATTTTACAATGTGCACATGTAGATGTCAGCACTTACATGTATATCTGAGCCATTTGGCAAACCTAGATGTGTAGATGTTGCTAATCAACTACAAAGGACTCTCTCTCGTTTCAGTTTCGAGGGGGACATAAACATTGGGGAATTAAGGAGGATATCCCCCTTAATCCCTTCTATAAAGGGATGGTCAAAAGGAGCATTTAAAAAAAATATATATGTGTGTGTGTAAGGAAGTAGCAGTAAATCCAAACATGGACAAATTTGGGTTTATATGTGTATTCCCTTTATGAAATTGGGAATTCATGTGTAGTTTTTTTGTCCCAGGCTATACCCAATAAACATTGCTATGAGCCTTTTTTAAAATATACACTTGTAAACCCCAAATGAGGCTTCTGTAATAACCCCCTAAATGAATTTGTTGCTTCAGTCTTTACTGAGGAAGATGTGAAGGAACTAACCATGCCAGAAAAGATATTTAATGGTAACAAATCTGAAAAACAGAAACAAATTTCAGTGAACCTGGAAGAAATAGCAAAACAAAGTGACAAACTAAAGAGTAGCAACTCAACGGGACCAGATAGTAGACACCCAAGAGTGGTAAAAATACTCAAACATAAAATTAGAGAGCTACTTTTAGTAATTTGTAATCAATCATTAAAATCATTTATGTTACCTGAAGATTGAAGGGTAGCCAATATAATACCAGTTTTTAAAAAGGGCTGATTGGATGATGTGGGAAACTGTATTTATAATGATCGTAGCATAATTGTAGATAGTTAGCCTTAAACTCTGTCTTCCTGCCTGCAATAAGCTTCAGCAGAGCTCTCCAGGGGGGAATCCCTGCTCTGCCAGATAAGCTGCAGCCTTATGCCCTTTCATTTAACAATTTAAATATTTGAAAGGCAGCCAGTAGCCCTAGTCTATTTAATTTTGTACTGCAGCCATGCTTTTTAAAACCTGCTCAGAATTACAGCCCTACACTTCTTTATTTTCATTTTAAAACGACTGCCATATTTTCTTTCTCATTTAAAACTGTAGAGCATTATTAAGGTTTTAACCCTTAGTGCCCCGAACTGCAGCAAGCCCAAACTCCCTTCTGTTTACATGGGGCCATCAGTCCTGCTTTTCTTTTCTTCTTCTCACTGTTCTAGATTTCTCCTGCCAAATGCCAGCACCACCAACAAACCAAAGGTACCTGAAACTCCAGGTAAAAACCTTTATTCTTATTCTTATTATAACCCATGGGTCACAATAGGAAGACAGTGACAACATTAATTTATTGCTGATTTAAACCACATGTTAAATGTTCAATTTAATTAGTGGAGGAGGGATAGTAAGGAAATCCACAGTACTACCTTTTAACTTTCGAAAGGGAGACTATGATAAAATGAGGAAAATAGTTAAGAAAAAACTAAAAGGAGCAGTTGCAAAGGTTAAAGACTTACATCAAGCTTGGGAGTTGTTGAAAAATACTATCTTGGAAGCCCAGACCAGCTGTATTCCACGCTTTAAGAAAAGTGGAAGGAAGTCCAAAAAAACTGCCAGCATGGTTTAAAGGTGAGGTCAGAGAGGCTGTTGTTGCCAAAAAAGCATCTTTCAGGAAATGGAAAAAAGAGCCAAATGACAAAACCTGGAAAGAGCAAAAGCACTGTCAAGTCAAATGCAAGGCATTGATAAGGCAGGCAAAGGGAGAATTTGAGAAGAAGCTTGCTGCGGAAGCAAAAATGCGAAATAAAGACTTTTCAAGTACATTCGTAGCAAAAAACCTGTGAGAGAGTCAAGTGGTCCATTAGATGATAGAGGGGTTAAAGGGGCACTAAGAGGCGACAAGGCGATAGCGGAGAGACTGAATGAATTCTTTGCTTCGGTCTTTACCGAGGAAGATGTAGAGATGTTACCCATGACTGAAGTGGTATTTCAAGTTGCGGAAGAATTTAAGGAAATATCGATACATTGGGAAGATGTATTACAACTATTAGATAAACTGAAGAGTAGCAAATCACCTGGGCCGTATGGTATACATCCAAGGGTGTTGAAAGAACTGAAATATGAGATTGCAGACCTGCTATTAGTAATCTGTGAACTATCATTAAAATCATCTCTAATACCTGAAGATTGGAGGATCACCAGTGTAACACCAATTTTTTAAAAAGGGTTCCAGGGGTGATCCGGGAAACTACAGACCGGTGAGAATGATGTCAGTACCGGGAAAAATGGTAGAAACCATCATAAAGAATAAAATTACTCAGCATGTAGATAGTCATGGCCTAATGGGAGACAGCCAACATGGCTTTAGACAAGGAAGATCTTGTCTTAATCTGTTATGTTTTTCTGAAGGTGTGAATAAACAGGTGGACAAAGGTGAGTCGGTTGATAAAGTGTATCTGGACTTTCAGAAAGCCTTTGACAAGGTCCCTCATCAGAGACTTTTGGCAAAACTAAAGAGTCATGGGATAGAAGGCAGTGTACTACTGTGGATCAGGAACTGGTTAAAAGATAGAAAGCAGAGGGTAGGGCTAAATGCCAATTTTCCCAATGGAGAAAGGTGAATAGTGGTGTACCCCAGGGATCTGTGCTGGGTCTGCTGCTTTTTGACATATTCATAAATGACCTGGAAAGTGGAATAACGAGTGAGGTTATCAAATTTGCAGACGACACAAAACTATTTAAAGTTGTTAAAACCCAAGAGGATTGTGGAAAATTGCAAGAGGATTTTGATAAATTGGAAGACTGGGCATCAAAATGGCAGATGAAATTTAATGTGGACAAGTGCAAAGTTATGCACTTAGGGAAGAACAACCCAAACTATGGTTACACGATGCAAAGTTCCACATTAGGAACCACCACCCAGGAAAAAGATTTAGGCGTCATTGTGGATAACATGTTAAAACCCTCGGCCCAGTGTGCAGCGGTAGTCAAGAGAGCAAATAGAATGCTAGGTATCATAAGGAAAGGAATGGAAAATAAAACAAAAGATATTATAATGCCTCTATATCGTTCCATGGTGAGACCGCACCTTGAATATTGTGTGCAATTCTGGTCGCCGTATCTTAAAAAGGATATAGCGATATTAGAAAAGGTTCAGAGAAGAGCCACCAAAATGGTAAAGTGGATGGAAGGATACTCCTATGAAGAAAGGCTAAAAAGGTTAGGGCTCTTTAACCTGGAAAAGAGACGGCTGAGGGGAGATATGATAGAGGTCTATAAATTAATGAACGGAGTGGAACGGGTAAATGTAGATCGCTTGTTTATGTTATCAGAATATAGAAAGACTAGGGGACATGCAATGAAGCTACAGGGTAAACTATTTAAGACTAATAAAAGAAAATATTTTTTCACTCAACGTGTAATCTAACTCTGGAATTTGTTACCGGAGGATGTAGTAAAGGCTGTTAGTGTAGCTGGGTTTAAAAAAGGTTTGGACAATTTCCTGGAGGAAAGGTCCATAAACCATTATTAAGGAACGACCGAGGATATCAGTGCTTGACCCAGTACAAGCATTGTGGAACCTGTGTCTTTTGGGGAAACTGCTAGGTACGTATGACCTAGATTGGCCACTGTTGGAAACAGGATACTGGGCTTGATGGACCTTGGTCTGACCCAGTATGGCATATCTTATGTTCTTATGTTAAGCAGGTTTCAATGACAAACCAATAAATCTATGCTTCCCCCTTGCGGGATCACAGGAAATGTTTTCATTTCTTGATCAGACATGTGTTATTCTAACTTTCTCTCGCTCTAGCTTCACTTCCTACTGGCAGTCATGCAGACAATATACTAGCAACAGGAAGTGAAGCAGTCCCATGCTTTTTTCATTACTCTTAGGTTTTCAGGATTTCTTTCCTAAAATTATACTTTCCTTCAGAGTGAAGCAAGAAAAAAATAATCTCAAATGCAGACCTCTGCATTGTCGGCAGAAACCAACATAATGCTTAGCGCAAGCAGTGTGGATGCAATTAATGCTATCTCAATGGGTGGCCTTAGTTGATCCTGCAGCCATTTTTGCCATGCTGAAGTGTGGTAACTGCAGGGGGTGCAACTATCTCCCTGAAGATATCCTACGGCCTCACATTGGCAATGAAACCTATGCATGTGTTACCAGCACAGAGCTTAGGAAACATGCTGAGAAAAGTGCCAAACAACAAGAGGGACTCAACAGCACAGACGCAGCAGCTCCGACTTTCACAAAAACAAGAGGAAATTGGCAGCCCCAACATAGCATTTTCCACCTTCACAAAAACAAGAGAGTCTCAGTGGCCTCTACACAACACTCCCCATCCTCAGAAAAACAAGATGGGCTTTGTGACCCCAATACAACACTTCCCACTCCAATATAAAACACCAAGAGGGGCTTGACATCTCCAACATAATTTGAAACTGTGCACTAGACTAACATGGCGTTAATGTAAATATAGATTCCGCCAAAAAACAAAGGAAATGCAAGATGTTCACACACCAAGGTACTAAAATAAAAAGCAAGAACCAGAGCATAGTTTATAACACCAAATTATAAAATTATAACTCATTTTATTTTGTTATAAACTGCGCTATGATTCTTGCTTTTTCTTTTTGAACATATATTCTGCATCAACAGAACCCTTCCCTCGACATGGGTGCAGAGCAGAACTAGGACATTCATCCACAGAACTCAATATCTAAAAAAACAAAAGCTGATTCTCGTCATCTTACTAACAATAAAATAAACATTCTCCAGTAGCAGGCATATTGGGAACTAATACAAAACCCTATAAAAGTCACTAAGGATCTATAGAGCAATTCTACCATATCATACCAGTACTAACTTCCAAAACTCACAATTTTTATTTACTAGCATTTAGTTTACACCTTTCCAATTGTAGTTCAAGGATAGTTACATTCATGTACGTATTTCCCCGTCACCAGAAAGCTTACAATCTAAGCTTCTACCTGAAATAATGGAGGGTTAAGTGACTTGCCCAAGGTCACAAAGAGTGCCAGTGGGAATCAAACCCAGATCTCTTGGGTACCAAGCTGTTCCCCTTACCATTAGGCTCCGCCTCCACATAAGGAGCCTATCCATATAAGGAGCTACAGTGTTCCTTAGGGCCATGGAATCACTAAAGTACCGCCAGACAATCAATGCACCAACACACCAGCATGGTACCACTCCATACCTGGTCTTTGTTCCAATACAACTGGTAGAACAGGGCAAAGTTACAACCCCAGCAATCACTCCGGTCCCATGGTCGGACCATCACGTAATTGCTTTCTCCTTGATCTTGGACAATCCCACTCGACACACGGATTAGGAGAACAAAGCCAGATGATTCAGAGCAAACAAAGATGCTTTTCTAAAGGAAATAGTCCCACAGCTCCGACAGGAGTGTGACACCCTCAACAAAACCATAGAGGAATGGAACCAGATAATAGCTGAGGCAGCATCAGCTCCTCGCAGAGAAATACCACACATACACAAGAGATCCAGTGCTCCCTGGAATTGAAATGATATCAGGGATGCAAAACGCATACTCAGAAGACTGGAGAGGAAATGGAGGCATGACGAATCAAAGGGCACTATGGCCCAATACAGATCCAAGCAATTGGAGTACAACAACCTGATCAATGAGCACAAGCAACAGCACCATACCAACTTAATCATGAGATCAGCCAACAAACCAAGGGAACTATTTAACATTGTGCAAAAGCTCACCAAAGACACCACCCAGCACTGCACCCACCACCTGGACCCACAAGAATTTGCAAACTACATAAAATCAAAGAACACCAACAAAACGAGCACCCCTCTCTCCCAGAAATACGACCTCAGAATGTCGGAACCTCAGCAAACCTGGGAGGACTTTAGCAAACCCTCAACACAGCAAATAGAAGACATATTGAACGACCTTAACACAACGACCTCGCCATCTGACCCTTGCCCAGTGGCATGGATCAAAGCCACTAGAAGCCAACTAACCCACTACCTCCACAAAATCATTAAGGAATCACTCCAGCAAGGACATATGCCGTGATCCCTGAAGCAAGCCACGATACGTCCGATCCTCAAGAGCACCACGCTAAGCCCCTCCGAACCAAAATCCTACCGCCCCATCTCAGGCCTACCATTCCTTACAAAGATCATTGAAAAGATAGTGCAAAGACAACTACAGGACCACATAGATTTGAATGCCCCACTAGACACCCACCAGCATGGCTTTAAACCACAGCACAATGTGGAAACTCTGCTCACCTCCCTCTTCGACATTCTCCTAAAAGGCATAGACAACATAAAGAATGGATTCCTACTAGTGTTCATGGACATCTCAGCGGCTTTTGACACAGTGTCCCATGCCATAATGCTACAACGCCTTCAGTAGATCGGAATAAGTCAGAACACCCTAAAATGGTTTACCTCCTACTTGAATGACCGGATGCAGCAAGTCAAATGTGCTCAAAAGAAATCACAGCAGTTCCCCGTCACGCAAGGAATACCACAAGGTTCAGCACTATCATCTCTACTCTTTAATATATACATTCAACCCATATGCAACATCATCAAACGCCACAAGCTACATTACCACCTTTATGCTGACGATATCATGATATATGCCCCAATCAACCAACAATCACCTGACATGACAACGATGACAAGGTGCCTCGAAGATATGAACACCTGGCTCACCACTAACAACCTGACAGTCAACTTTGATAAAACAGAGGCTATGTTCATCACTAGAGACTCCACTTTCAATCCACCCCAAACAATCAGCATTCTAAACAAAACTATAGCAATCAAGGATGAAGTGAGATACCTGGGCATTACCTTGGACAGAGCTCTGAACCTGAAATCTCACATTACTAAAACAGTGGCAAAAGCCTACCACTGATTGAGGATCATCAGAAAACTCAAACCTGTCCTTAACCAAGACCACTTCCGCATAGTTTGCCAAGCAGTCATCATCCCACTGTTAGACTATGGAAACTCATTATACCAAGGCCTCCCCCAGCAGACTATTCACCCACTTCAAATGGTGCAGAATACTGAAGCACAAATCATCATGGACACTGCAAGATCTGAGCACATTGCCCCCATCTTACAACAGCTACACTGGCTCCCAATAATTGCAAGGGCAAAATTCAAAACAATCCTGAACATCTTCAAAATCTTCCACCACCGCTCAGCAGATGCACTCCAGGATATAATCAACAGAGATGTCAGCAACAGACCTAGAAGAACCAACAATGGCAACAGGATCAGCACACCTGCAGGCTATCACAAGACTAAGCAAACAACATCTAAGAGAGCTCCCTCGCTACTGGCACCTGCATTATGGAACTCCATCCCTATGGACTTAAGAACCCTAAATGACAGGGATGGAGTTCCATAATGCAGGTGCCAGTAGCGAGGGAGCTCTCTTAGATGTTGTTTGCTTAGTCTTGTGATAACCTGCGGGTGTGCTGATCCTGTTGCCATTGTTGGTTCTGATCAAGTAATGTTGACATCTTCTTCTAGAAGATTCCATTGTTGGAGTCTTGATCCTAGCAATTCTGCCTTGTTCTTGGATAAGTCCAAATCACGAACCAGGTCATTTAGTTCTTCCTGTGTTATTCTCTCTGGAGTTGATATGCATCCCAGTGAAAATCTGGGTCACTGCATGCTGACGGACCAGGAGAAGAACAGGTCGGCTCACCCTTGTCCTCATCAGATGAATCAAGAGAATATTCTGATGGAGGTTCTGGAATAGGAAGTCCCTCACCATGTGGAACTGGTCTCAATGCAGACGGAATGTTTGGGTAGACTATGCTCGACTTCTTTTGCTTCGTTATTCCGCTGGAAAGAGGAGGAACCAAGCAGAAGTAACAGTCATTTATGTGGTTGCTTGGCTCTCTCCACACCATGGGGACTGCAAACGGCATTGATGGTCTTTTGCAATTCAACCACTGTGAAAGCTGTGTTGTACATGTAGCGCAGCATATATGCGGGGCCCAAGGCTTGTCTTGGTCACCAATCTTGCATCCGAAGTAAAGATGATATGCCTTCTTCAGTTGAGAAGTGATACTTTTCTTCTGGTTGGCAAATGTCACTTCCCCACAAATGTAGCAGAAATTGTCAATGGTATTAACGCACTTTCGCGGCATTACTGTTCTGTATTGTACCTAAATGGCTAAAATTATATGATTACTAAAAGTTACATGTAACAGTAACTTAAACTGTCTTGCAAACAGTCTGAAATATTTTAAATGCTCAAACTTTCCGACTGCGTATAGTGCACTGCTGGCAGTAGTATTGCATTGCATCAGAAAATGATGCAATCAACACTGGATGATGTGTGCATGCTGGTATTATGCAATGTGATGCAATATTACATCATTCAAAGCTTATTTGGGATGTTGTTGATGTCCTACTGAATAAATTTACATGGTGAAACATCAAAAATGAACTACAAACAATATCTTCAAAATGAGAGCCAATAAAAAATTGTTAATGTTATATTCATGTTCAGCTCACCAAGATACTACAGAGTAGGGCCTTTTAATGTCAGTAACGATTTCAATGTTGACCAGTGAGCTTTTGCTGTTTACAAATGTTCAGTGTTTATGATATAAAAGTAGTCTAACTATTAACTTCAGTTTATCACTTAATTGTAATTAAGTCTCGACACCCCTAGTATAATTATCTATCTAGGCATCTTTTAATCAGCACATTCATTGCATAACAGCTGGTAATGTTCTGGACATATGGCTATACCACATCGCTTGCAGTATTTTGATGTTTTCTTATCTGATGATCTGGTGCAAAGCTGGCAGCACGATCGTGCCCCTCTGGATTCACAGCCTGTAGGACCAGGTAAGTTGAATCCAAGTAGTTGCATGCAGGTCCGCACCCCTTTCTGAAGTGTTCTTGGGTTCTGCAATCGTAATGTCTGCTGTGGCACAACTAACTCCTTTTCCAGTTCTGTTAGGAACAGTCGCCTTTTGTGGGACACCTCTGTTTGCCATTCGGGTTTTTGCTGCACCCAAATTATGTAAGCTGCCACACCAGCAACATCGAACATGTTCATCAGCAGGCAGAACGGCCATCTTCTAGTGCCACGTTTGCATGTATATGTACGCACAAGCTTGTCCAGATTGTCTACTCCAGAATAGTAGCATTATAGTGCAGAATCATCTCAGGCTTCTTTTCATTCTTGTCGTCTATAGCCTTGTCATGATGCATGCTGCTCAAAACAATGACTGTTTTGTTTTTCTTTGGAACATAACTCACTAGTGTGATCTCTTTGCAAAAAACCAAACTGTGATGAAAACAGTTCCTTGTTCCGCGAAATCAGCAGCTCACCTGGTATGTCCCTTTTGTTTTTTCTCATGGTACCAACAATTGTAGTGTGTTGAATCAGAAGATCTTCAGCCAGTCCTACATCAGTAAAGAAATTATCACATGTAACATTGCGGCCAGTTTTCCACCAATGTCTAGTCAATCTTTTCACTATTTCATCTCTTTTCTTCAGTTCGACCACTGCTCCTGGTTGCTTCCCCAGATATACTTCTCCTTTCAGTGGATAGCTGGTCTCTGCATGGCAGTTCCAGAATATCTTTATTCCATACTTTCCTAGCTTTGTGGGAATGTATTGTCGAAAGCTGCACTTGCCTCTGAAGCTGACCAGTTGCTCATCAACTGTCATATCCATTCCAGGTAAGTACATCATTGCTAAGCATGCATTTAGCATGTCCCATATATCACGGATGGGTGCCAATCTGACAGTGGCTACGCGTTCTGGACGAGTGCACAAGTTATCCATTCTCACAAACCATAAGATATCCTGGAAACGATTTATGTTCATTACAGAGCGATAAAGCATAGTTACTCACCTGTAACAGGTGATCTCCGGGAACAGCAGGAATTTAGTCTTCACATATGGGTATCGTCGGTACCGACGGAGCCTGCGCGGGAACACTCCCCAGCGTCCAAATAGAAAGCTGTTGGGAACATCCCACAGCGCCTGTGTGCTGCCTTCCTGCCTTTCCCAACTGCCTCTCTCCAGTTGAGTTTTAAAGCTGAGAGAGAGAGAGAGGTAAAGAAAAGAAAAGAGAGATACAACTCCTAGGGGAGGTGGGTGGGTTATGAAGACTAAATTCCTGCTGTTCCCGGAGATCACCTGTTACAGGTGAGTAACTATGCTATCTTCAGGAACAAGCCGGAATGTAGTCTTCACATATGGGGACTCCCTAGCTACAGATGCCAAGAAGAGACCCCAGAAGTTGTGTGCCCCTGTGAGAGGGCTCCACTTCCCCCCATGGATCTCTGGCATCCTACCGGGAATGGTGGGTAGGAGTTGATTAAGTATGGAACAGGTGTCGTAGAACAGCCTGACCAAACAAGGCATCCCAGCGGGAGTCCTTGTCTAAGCAATAATGGGCTGTAAAGATATGAACCGAGGCCCAAGTAGCTGCTCGACAGATGTTGTCAATAGACACAGAGTGTAGATGAGCCATTGAGGCTGCCATGGCTCTCACATTGTGAGCTGTGACATGGCCTTCCAGAGAAAGGTTTTTACTCTGATAGGTAAAAGAAATACACTGTGCAATCCAATTAGACAATGTTCTCTTGGAGACTGGAAGTCCCAAATGAGAAGGATCAAAAGCAACAAAGAGTTGAGAGGACTTTCTATGTTGCTGTGTCCTTTGTAAGTAAAAAGCAAGTGCTCTTTTACAGTCCAAAGTATGAAGACTCCTTTCTGCATTTGAAGCATGAGGCCTTGGAAAAAAATACAGGCAGGTAAACTGCTTGGTTTAAATGAAAAGGTGAGACCACCTTTGGCATAAAGTGTGGTTGAGTCCTAAGGACTACCTTATCATGATGGAACCTCATATAAGGAGGATCAGCCACTAATGCTTGCAACTCACTAATGCAACGTGCTGATGTGATTGCAATGAGAAAGACAACCTTCCAGGAAAGGAATTTCAAGGAGGTAGTAGCTAGAGGTTCAAAAGGCGGCTTCATGAGCTGTCCAAGAACCAGATTTAGGTCCCATGCTACCGGTGGTGGCCTAATGGGAGGCTTAGTTAGAAGGAGGCCCCTCATAAATCTCACTATGAGAGGATGAGAGGAAATAGGTTGTCCATTTAAAAGCTTTAAAGAAGCTGAAATAGCACTTAAATGGACTTGTTCTGAGTTAGTCTTAAGCCCTGCATTAGATAAATGAAGGAGATACTCCAATAATGATTCCAGAGGGTCAAGACCCTTCTGCGAACACCATATGGAAAGCCTTTTCCACTTGAAAGCATAAGAGCATCTTGTGGAAGGCTTTCTAGAAGCATAAAGGATATCCCTTACTTGTTGAGACAGGTTAAGACCATGAAGGTATAGGCCCTCAGCAACCAGGCCCTGAAATGCAGGGAGTGGGGATCGGGATTCCACAACATCCCATCCTCCTGAGACAGGAGATCTGGAGCAGATCCTAACTCCACAGATGGAGCTTGAGAGAGATGTAGGAGCAGAGGGTACCACACCTGCCGTGGCCAATGTGGAGCTATGAGAATCATATGGCCTCTGTCTCTCTGAAGCTTGAATAGGGTTTTGGGAATTAGGGGAATGGGTGGAAAGGCATATAGGAAGTCCTGACCCCAATGGAGGAGGAAAGCATCCCTGGCCTGAGAACCCTGAGCCGGAATTATGGAACAGAATCGGGGAAGTTTGGCATTCAACGGACTTGCAAAGAGGTCTATGTCCGGAGTTCCCCAAATTTGAAAAGTTTTTGCTACCTGGTCTGCACGAAGAGACCACTCGTGTGGAAGCAGAACTCGACTGAGTCTGTCTGCCCAGGAGTTTTGAATGCCTGGCAGATACACCGCAAGGAGATGAATCTGATGCTCTCTGGCGAGGGCCCATAGTCACAAAGCTTCATTGCAAAGCGACAGAGAGCCTGTTCCTCCCTGCTTGTTCAGATAGAACATAGCTACTAGATTGTCCATCTGAATTAGGACTGTCTTGTAGCTCAGCTGGGTGTGGAACACTCAAAGAGCAAGGAAGATTGCTCTGAGTTCCAAGAGATTGATGTGTAGATGGGTCTCCTGTGGAGTCCAGGTGCCTTGGGTAGAGAGATCTTGCAGGTGAGCTCCCCAACCCACCTGTGAGGCGTCTGTTGTTAGAGTGACCTGGGGCGGGGGCTGTTGAAAAGGGGACCCCACCAACAGGTTTTGGGTTGATTGCCACCATTGTAGGGACAAAATAAGGTGACTTGAGTTTGCTATTTTGTCTGATAGGCAGCCTGAGTGGATAGAGTCCATTGGGCTGCTCTCATATGGAGGCGAACATAGGGAACCACATGCATGGTAGATGCCATGTGGCCTAGCAATTGTAACATTTCCCGAGCAGTGAGATGAGTTTTTAACACTGCTTGGGAAGCTAACTGCACAATGCGAAGGCAGCAGGGCTGTGGAAGATAGGCCCTTGCTTTCCTGGTATCCAGCATAGCTCCTATAAACTCCAGAGACTGAGTGGGAGTTAAGTTGGATTTTGGGATGTTTATGACCAGGCCCAAATACTGAAGGATACGCATTGTGCAAGATAGGGAAATTCTGGCCTCTGATTCTGACGGGGCTCGAATGAGCCAATCGTCTAAGTAGGGGAAGACGAATATTCCAAGAGTGCGAAGAAATGCTGCCAATACAGCCATGCATTTCGTAAATAACCTTGGTGCTGAGGTCAGGCCAAAAGGAAGAACACTGTACTGGTAGTACTTTCCCTGAAATAGAAACCAAAGGAATCTTTGGTGAGTTGGATGGATGAGAACATGGGTGTACGCATCCTTGAGATCTAGAGAACAAAGCCAATCCTGACTCTGAAGGTATGGCAGAAGAGTTCCTAGAGAAATCATCTTGAACTTCTCCTTGAACAGGAATTTGTTCAATTCTCTGAGGTCTAAAATGGGTCTGTGTCCCCCTGTTTTCTTTGGAATAAGGAAAGAGGGAGAGTAAAACCCTGTACCCTGTTGGGAAATGGGTACGTCTTCTATTGCCCCGTGGGCTAGAAGTAAATTGACCTCTTGACCTAACTGATTTTCTAGTGAAGTCTGAGAATTGAACCGTCTTACAACTGTAGGAGGGGGCATGTTGAGGAAATAAAGCTTGTACCCCTCCTTTACAATGGAGAGAGTCCATTCTTCTGCTGTTATTTGCTCCCATCTGGGGGCAAAATGACACAGCCTTCCTGGAATGGTGGAGGGCTCTGGCCCGTTGAGGGCCAGGAAGGCCAAGTTCTCTAGATGGGAGTCAAAGCCCCTGTGGAGGCTGAGTCTGTTGGGTCGGTTGAGGCTTAGCAGACTTTGTTTTTCTTTGTTTTGGTGGCTGCTGTCCTTTTCGGGCAGACTGACCTGCAGAATGCCCCTGCTGGGTATAGGAGGGGTAAAACCTCTTCTTTTTAAAGAATGGTTTCTTGTAGGATTTTCTCCTTTCAGGATCAGCTGTAGCCTTGGATAGTCTATCCAAAGTGGTGTTATCAGCATCCAGCTCATTAGCTTTCTCTTGCCAATTTTTGCCAAAACGATTTTCGCCTGTGCAAGGGATATTCCCCAGTTTGTCCTGTACCCAGAGTTCTAAGTCAGATGCCTGGAGCCAGGCAATCCTACGAGCACCTATGGCAATGGCAGAGGTTCTGCTTATGCACACAAAGCAGTCAAAAGCTGCACGATTAACAAACTTGGAAACATCTTGGGCATGTTTGACAAGTGTAAGATAATCTTGCCTCTTATCATCAGAAAGGAGAGGGCTCATCAGCTCTAGATCTCCTGTAACCTCTTTAAGGAACATTCCCATATATAAAATGTAGGAACTAATCCTGGCAGAAAGCATAGAGGCCTGGAAGGTTCGACGCCCAAAGGCATCAAGAGTCCTACATTCACGTCCTGGTGGATTAGATGCATGTCTTTTTGCACTCTTGATCCTTCTCATAGCTGATTCCACTACCATGGAGTGGGTGTGGTAACTGGGTTTTTTGAAATCCAGGACAAGGAGGTACTCGATACATGGTATCAAGCCTACGAGAATGAGGAGAGGTGGTAAGAGGTGTTTTCCACATTCTTAGCATGAGATCATGCAAGATCTCATGAATAGGCAAAGTAGCTGCCTCCTTGGGAGCTTTAGGATATTCTAAAATCTCCAATTCCTTTACTCTGGCCTCTGTTTCAGGAACCACTGTGATGGAAAGACCTCTAGCCACCTCCCGGATGAAATCCTGAAAGGATATATCCTCTGGAGGAGACATCCTATGTTTAGGAGAGGAAGGCTCCTCAGAGAGAAGTACTCCGGTACCGACAGAGCTGTCAGAATCCTCAGATTCCTCGGAGGATTTGAAGTATCTCCTGTCCGGGTGCTCTTGCAAAGCACGATACCGGTACCGATCGAAGTCGGTACAGGAGGGGTCCGGTATCGGCTTGTCGATACCGGAGGAAACAGCATGACTCGGTGTCAGTAACACAGTCGCCGATGTCGATGCTGTCGGTACCGGTACTGATATCGGTGCCAGAACCGGTGTCGATACCGGTTGAACCATCTGAAGCAGTCTCGAATGCACCGAAGCTGCAAGGAGAGCTGCCAGACTTCATTCAATAGCCAAGAACCTCTGGTCTATTGATGCTGCCGATGCCTGGGTATCGGTACTGGACGAAGCGGCCGGTACCCCAGAGCATGGCACCAGTAGTTCTGCCGAGGTTGAGGCCTCGAAAACATCCTGAAGCCCCAATAGTGCTTTGGAAGCCGAAGCCTCCCGCTGGGCCAATTTTGCCGGTACAAGTCCATCAAGGGCAACGCCAGAGGCATCTCGATGCTTGGAAGGAGATCTACCCTTTGAGGACCGGCCAGATTTATGTTTGGTTACCTGAGATCCATGGGAGGAAGACGAAGCCCTGGAAGACGTCGATGCCACAGATGCTGCATCGGAGGGAAAAAGGGTGCTAAGTTTAGCAGCTCGGTTTTGCCGACCCCTCTTCGACATCATCCCACATGCAACACACTCCGAGATGGCGTGGTCAGGACCTAAACATTTAAGGCACCACTCATGAGTGTCGGTGACGGAGATGGTACCGCCACACTTGGAACACTTTTTAAAACCCGAGGCAGGTTTTTCCATTCTGAAGGAAAAGTTGGGCCTAGTGCTCAAAATGGCGCGTGGCACCCTACAGAAAAAAGACTGGAAAATCCAGAAAAAAGATTACATAAATTTTTTTTTTGAAAAAAGAAAGAAAGAACTGACGGTACCAGTATAGCGTCGAGGAAGGCAGACGCTACCACAAAAAAGAATGAAAAAGATGGGATAATTTCTGCGGTGACAGGAAAAATGACCTGCTGGCTCTGCGGAAAACAAAGAACGAGAGAGGCAGTTGGGAAAGGCGGGAAGGCAGCACGCAGGTGCTGTGGGATGCGCCCAAAAGCTTTCTAATTGGACGCTGGGGAGCGTTCCCGCGCAGGCTCCGTCAGTACCGACGATACCCATATGTGAAGACTACATTCCTGCTTGTTCCTGGAAATAAAAGTTTTGAGTCAGGTGCAAACAATGATATAATTGCTTCTTTTGATGATCTGTCTTTACCGGCATGCAGCAATATTCCAATGGTTGCCTTTAGTTCAACAATGTCAATATCTGTCCACTCTTTTACGTTTCCATCAATTTGTTCAGCTTGTGTGTGGTAGTAGTTCTTGGCATAACGATTAGTCTCTCTAAGAATGATGTCCAACATTTCATCAGTAACGAACAAAGAGAATGCCTCGCCTATTGACTGAACTTTGCCTGCCCTTGTAACACCAGGCATCTGACGAAGCAGATTAGCTGCCGTTGTACGCAAGGCAGCATTAGGCTCGTCTACTGACCATATGCGTCCACTCTTTGCCTTGTAGATTTTACCTGATTTCTTCTGTTTACAAAATGCTGAGTTAATTTTTCTTTTCTTGCTTGGTTGTGGATCATCATCATCATCAGATGATGATGCACTGTCTTCATTCTCCGCAGTATCACCTGCCAGGTACTGTGCTTCCTGTCCCTCAATTTGATCATCATAGTCACTAGTTTGTTCAACATTGTCTGGCTCACCATCAGAGTCTTCACCTTCTATTCCTGTTTCATCTTCTGATGATTCATTTTCAAGTTCAGCTAATACTGCCTGAAGTACAGCCTGGCTTGTTAGACGATGAGGACGATTACTACTCATTTCACTCAGAATTCTTGGAACAATAAAATAACTGAAATCATAATAAATAACTTATTACCAATCAAATATATCACAGAAAAAAGAAACAATGTTGGCGGCAAAGCGCCATTACTTCTATAACAGCAATGAATAGGTCTCTACGAACACATGCCTGGTATGAACTCAAACGCTGAAAAATGTCGCCTTAATTTCACATGAAGATCACAGTAGCCTACAAATGAAATAGCCTAGCAATGCCAAATTAACAATAATAACTACAACATGAACCTGAAACAGGAATTCTGACAACACTGGTTTCGCTAAGCTGGGGTCAGTTTGACCCCAGGTGTGTTTAATAGGTATATACACCATAAAAATGTTAACATAAAATTATTGTTCCGATTAAATGATAACACTCTATGGGAAATTCAATGGCTGTCAATATTGAGAAGCTACCGGAAGTTTTAAGTCATGGCTGAAATAAATAAGTAAGTAATTTGACATAACAAAAGGCTTGGGGTCAAAATGACCCCACGTGTGTGGTGAAGGGTTAAATAGTGACTTCCTACCGTTGCCAACAGTTTAATCTAAATTAAACATATATTAACGCTCAAAACTCAAATACATAGCTCCTACTATATTTACCATCCTTTGTCTAGAAAATTCTCATCGCATTTTTATTCTCTGATTGATAAGCCACTTAAAAATCATCTGGGCTTGGTAGAATACAGACAGACATCTACAAGAGAGGACACTAATTAAGTTTGAATAATTAATCTTCTGCCACTTTTAATTGCACCTTTTAAGATCTCCAGCAGCGTCTGCCTGAAGTACTCCCATCGCAGAGTATCCTCAAGTGAAGCAGGGTCACTTTGAGCAAATCCATTTTCAGTGATATAAATGATGGGGTCGTTACATGTATCCTACGAACAAGACACCAGAAGTTACTTTCCAAGCTTATGAAAATAAAACTTCAGACCCCAGAAAATGAGGCACATTACCTATTATTTTTATAAAACTACAACCCATCCCTCTGTTAGCTTCATTTTCCATGAACCAGCCTTTATAGGAATAGAATTGAAAACGATCATGAAAACAGAGAAATGATTGTTGTTTTAATAACACACCATAGCAACATATTAATTCTGCTCTTCAAGCCTAGAAAATTCTATATATATATATATATATGTATATATGAGAAATGATGTACTATTCTGAAAAATTAACTGTTGCTTGTGCTATCATGTTTAAAAGAAGCATTTATGGAGTGGAGGAGTGGCCTAGTGGTTGGGGCAATGTACTTCAGGCCAGAAGGTCAGGGGTTCAAATCCCACTAGAGGACAGCAACCTTGTGCTGGAAGGACTGGGGTTTCTAGTCCCACAGGTGCTCCTTGTGGTCTTGGGCAAGCCACTTAACCCTCCATTGCCCATGTTCCCTGTAAAATAGTCATCTCCCAGTAATAATGCCCTGTTCAATATAATGTTCCATGTAAACCGCACTGATGTCAAATAGCACGGTATATAAGTAAAATAAATAAATATATTCACAAAAATGTGGATATTAAAAAAATCAAAAAGCTATTACCTTGATATATTTTAACAGTTTACGTATACCCCAGGGAACAACAGCCAGCCATTCGATGCCACAGATAGGCCAGGATGGGTCCTTAATTTCTTCCAGTTGTTTGTCTGTTTTAAGACTTGGCGCAGCCTGTGCATACTCTCGGTGCACAATTTTGCGAGACGTGTAATAATTAAGGCTGAAGAAGTCGGCTGTGCCCTTGATCATTCCTCTTTCTTCCTCTGTGAATTCTGGAAGCCTTGAGGATGGATAGCCTTGCTCTTTACTTTTTGCAGCGATATAAGATTTCATCAAAGGTGGGTAGTCACCATCAGTAAATATGGGTTTAGCAAACCAGCCAAAAGTAAAGGCCAGATGTCGTTCAGTAGCTTCTACATCTGCCACGGATGTTGGATCTAGAGGCTCTGCCCAGTCTGAATTTAGGGCTATGGACACCAAACCACACTGCTTTTCCTTAAACAGTAAATGGTAGGTGTGCCAGGCCTTAGCATGTGCTTTTATCATGTTATGTGCTGCCAGGTAGGCTCCCGTTCCTAGTTCCTTTATCCCTGGAGCATGCAGCCCCTCTTCATATGCATATTTAGCCACAATAAATGGCTCATTTATTGTAATCCATAATTTCACTCTGTTTCCAAAGGTGTTGAAACAAAACTCTGCATATTTGTTAAAACTGCCAACTATCTTCTCTGATCGCCAACCACCCTGATCTTCTAAAGCTTGAGGTAGATCAAAGTGATACAGTGTTACCATGGGCGTAATACCATTGGCTAAAAGATCATCGATGATCTTGTTATAATAGTCAATTCCTGGAAAAGATGACAGAAAAACAGGGTTTACACTTTCTTTCTTACAAATCACATACTGTCATTGTTGCAACAGATGATCTTATGGATCTTACACATTTATTTTCCATTTTATTTTTATTAACGTTGTCCAAATCAGTGTTTGTTTTCTTTCTCAATGTTACTTTGGAAAGCATAAATTCCTCTCACTTGCATTAATATATCAGTTGACATTTCAGAAAGCCTGCTAAATTTATAGATATTAATATTCTAACTAGAAAAACTATATATCTGTCTTCCTTTATTACTCTTAGGGGCCCTACTCAGTGGCTGGATTCGATCCGACCAGGAACTGGTTTGGATCAATCCCGCCACTGAAGGAGCTAAGCGGGTGGAAGCATGGCATGCGTTTGCATTGCTGGCAACACAGGCTCAAGCAACTGGCGGCTACTGCAGGGCAGCAACTTCCTGGTGGCCCAGCGGCCCCATCCCCCCTACCCACCAGTGGTTTGACAGCATCAGGGGCTTCCACCGATGCTGCAGTCCTCTGATGCTGTCAAACCACTGGCGGGTGGAGGGATTCCTGCCAGTGCAATGCCGGCTTTGGAATGCTATTTTTGGCTCGGTTTGCCAAAGGCGCTCCGTGGCAGGAACTGGTTTGTGCGAACTGGGTTGAACCGGCCGAATCCCACCATTGGCTCTACTATTAAAGTGCGAGAGGGCTTTGCACTTACCATGGGTTTATTGTGCGAAAACTGTGCAGAAACTGTGTGACACTTGTGCAGTAAATGCATGGAGTGTGCCCAGCATCTAGCACCTAGGGCAGCCAAATATGACACAGCCCCGCATGCCCCTCAGCAGGGAATGCAGACCCGGGGCTGGGCAGGCAACCCCCTCCCCTCCATGATGATCCAGCCTTCCCAAGTTAGAATACCCCCCATGATTACCCCTGCAATCACGCCCCAACTGTGTTCCACCCCCCCTCAGGGGGGCATCCCCCTGCCCCATGATCACAACCCTCCCCCCCATCATTACACGTTTTCAGGACCACCATGGCCGGAAAACCTTTCGGCCATGAAGGCCCTGCTAGAGGCCCACCAATAACACTGTTTAAAAGCCCTCCCCCACCAACACACCCGGCTTCCTCCTTCCCTCACCATAACCTATTCGGGGTCCATCTGGGTCATTCCTGGTAGTCTAGGAGTGATTGGGACAGAAGTGATCCCCCTCCATGCCTGTTCTGGTTACAGCAATCTTTGAAATGGTGCCAGGATTACCTCATGCTAGTCTCACAACCCCTAGTGGAGTACCATGAGACTAGCACAAGGATACCCCAGCACCATTTTGAAGACTGATGGTGCCAAGGCAAGAGCAGAGGGGGTCCCCCACAGGGATGACCCGGTTGAACCCCGGATAGGTTTGGGGAAGGAAGAATGTGTGTGTGTTGTGGGGCAGGATGGACTTTTTGACAGCTGCATTAGTGGGCCTCCATGGCCAGAAGACCTTCCATCCATGGTGGCTCTGAAAAGCGGTACCAATAGGGGGTTGAGCACAGGGTGAATGTCTCCCCTGGGAGGGAACGCAGGGAGTGATCACTGAGGTGGGTTTCCTACTTGGAGGGAGGGACTGGATCACAGGGCATCGGCTGCAGCTGCGCTACTGGGTTGACAGTGGAGCAGCTGCAATTACCACCACATTTATGTGTGGCAGTGATTGCAGCCATGCTATTGGCAGTCATGACAGCTAGTGTGGTGAATTGTTGTGCATGCTAGCTATTACTGGCTGACATGCCCCCTTGGCGATCCAATCCCACCCGATCCCACCTTCCCTCCGTGAGTACAGACTGCATTATTTTTTCACCATGCTGTCTGCACTTGGCCTGTAGTAGCAGATATTGCAGAGTTTAGCAGGTATTAAACCCATTAGGACTACTTACCACACCTTAGTAAAAGGGCCCTTAGAGTTTCAAGAATATAAATTTAGTGACATTAAAGTGAATATGAGAAACAAATGGAGGCCTGAGGCTTCTTGCCTCTTTTGTTCTCATTCCAATTACACAGAAATAAGCCTCAGTGTATCTTTCTGCTGGATTCATACCCTAAAAATCCAAAGAGTAATTGCATGTAGTGGATGCTGGAAATATAATAATTGTGACATTTTCCAAAGGCACTTATCTGCTATCTGGATAAATGTATTTATTTAACAGTTTTTTTATACTGCTTTATCATTCATTTCAGTCAAAGTGGGTTATGCTGTAACTTAAACTTGGTAATGTACATTAAACAGGGACATTGATAACTTGGATTTTTCTGAGGCAATGAAGGGTTAAGTGACTTGCCCAAGGCTACAAGGCGTGCTAATGGGAAATGAACCCTGGTCTCTTGGGTCCCAAGTTAGTGCTCTAATCATTAGGCTACTCCTCCACTCCTGAAATGGCCAGAATGATATTAAGGAGCACTAGCCAGACAGTGGAGTGGAGGAGAAGCCTAGTGGTTAGAACACTGGCTTGGTAACCAAGCAACCAGGGTTCAATTCCCATTAGCACTCCTTGTGGCCTTGGGCAAGTCAACTAACCCTCCATTGCCTTGGAAGAAAGGCCTGGCAATCTACTTCCAGTGACATTGCCAAGAAAACCCAGGAGCTTCTGGGTCACCAGGAGTCAGGACTGACTCAAAGGCACGCATTGCATTGCATCCAGACAGTGCCACTAAATATTCTCTCTGACCACTTCGGCAGTATCCAAAGGTAGTCCCTTGATTTTTCCATATAGCTGCAATTTTCAGCTGTCCTAAATGGCTATCCGAATAGCAGCATTGAAAATCGCTGCTGGATAGAAAGTGGCAGCAATGACTACACTTTCCAGATATTCAGCACTGGTCACTTTCTGGATACCAGTGCTGAATATGTAGGGCCCCATATTCAGCGGCGGCAGCTAGCCACTGTCGCTGAACTTTAGACCTGGATATTCAATGCTGGGGGCCATATTCGAGCCCCGACATTGAATATCCAGATTGCCATGAAGCTAACCAAGCAGTGGTGATACATACTCAGCCAATGCCTGGCTAGCTTCAGCAGCGAAAGTTAGGCTAGCATTTACTGCAGCTGACTTTTACCGCATTGCAATAACCAGGCAGCGGCTCAATATCGCCACTGCCCAGTTATCGCTGGATACCGCCCCTGATGCTAACTGCGTTAAACCATTTCATTTTTGGGCCCCTAATTTGTTTTGACCGAGCAGCTGGCATTTAAAAAAAGGCTGACCATCTCGATTAAATATTAGCCCTTTGTTTTTGACTTTCGGATAATTAGAGGTTGCTTGAGAGTACAAAAAATTGGTTTTTATCAGCATTTCTTCCATGTTATTTATTATTGCTGGGTATTTTTCCAGATGAATCAAATATATACACTTCAGTAATAGAAATGTATTGCCATTACATAATACCTGCATTCATCCCAGAAACCAGCTAAAATATTGTGCAGCATGTCCTGTAGATCTAGCACTCTCACCTCTTCCCCTGACATACACACATAGCACAACCCAAGCCCACCACTCTCGCTCTTCCAGGCTGTCCTCAACTTTCTCTCCACCACTCTCATATTTCCCACCCTTGTTCATTCTTCTCTTACCACAAGTTATGATGCTCACTGTTGAGAATAACTATGCAGCACAGCCAGTGGGAGGACGACGATGAAGGCTCATTAGCTGCTCAAAATTTCTGCACCTGAGTAACTGTCAGAATGGAAAAGGCACAAAACCGGGGCAGAGCATCCATCATCCAAAACAGATAAGAGGGGGGGGGGGGTGAGACACCAGGAGCAGTGATGTTTTTGTGGTGTTTATTCAGTAAACACCTGTTTAAACTTATTTTTCCAATAAGAGTGCTTTCTTAAGGCCCCTTTTACTAACACTTAGTTCAAGCTATTTGCCACATAGCCCATAGGACAAAACAGGTCAAGCAACACATAGCTTGAGCTAAGTGTTAGCACAAGGGGCCCTTAGTGTTTATCAGTTAAAAACCTAAAAATAGATGCCGTAGACATAAAGCATGACAACAAAGAAAATGGTGCACTTGAAAGTATGTGCTATTCACAGGAAAAACAGCTAGCGATGAAAGAGCAGGGTAAAATTCCAACAGAAAATAAATACAATCAATGATCTGCTGGAAACTGACATTTTCACTAGTTTGGTTTATACAGTTCCTGTGCGGCAGTACTGTTTAATACATCATAGTCAAAGCAACCTGTTACAATTAATGGTACAAGAAAGTACTTTACTCACCAAGTGTCAGGCATCAAGGAAAGCACAAGGTTGTAAAAGAACTTAAGCACAAATTGGTTTTATGATTGTACATTGTTTTGAGCAATCTTACTGGAAAGGCAACTCATAGAACATTAAATTAAATTAAATTACAAATAAAAGAGTTCCATTTCATTCTATTCCACTAAAGAGCTAATCCTTGTAACTATTTCTCAAAGGGCCAGCCCAATGGCTCAATAGCAGTGTTTATATGCTGTGGTGTGGAAAATGCAGAAGGGAACAAATCTGATTTGGAATTCTGCAAAGGCACTGCGTAAAGCTTTAACCAAATGTGGCCCAGATTTCAATGATGACTTTAAAAAAATTCATACCATACTTGTTTTAATAGGAGAAAAAAATCAAGAAAATTTGTAAATTTCTGCTAGCATTTTATTTTCCTCCAATTTTGAGGGGTTCAGAGAGGTCTCATTTACAGACAAGGGGCTTGAGTTATTTAACACCACACAATAACACGTTAGTAAATGAGGCTCTTAATTTGTTATATCTTTATCAAGCTATAACCGCTTCTAGACATTTGTTCATACAGCCTAACAACTCTACTTTAATAACTGAATCTACTTTGCTAATAATTGAATCTACCTTCTCAAGCATTATGCAGAGGTATCAACAAGGGCCACCAGAAGCATCTTGATGCTAAAAACTCTATTAAAACAAGACTAAAATGAATCCAAATTATCTTAATTGGCAACCCATCCAATCAAGTTTTATTTATAAATTGCTCATGCCAACATCCCCAAAACAGTTTATATACACAATCAAATAAGAAAAAAGAACCTAAGGGCTACAATACTGAGTCAGACCAAAGGTTCATCAAGATCAGTGTTCTGTTAACAACAATGGACAATCTAGGTCACAAATACCTGACAAATCTAGTCAGTTCTATGCTACTTATCCCCAGAGATACTGTAAGCAGTGGTTTTCTCTTAATCTATCTTAATGATGATCTATGGACTTTTCCTCTAGGAATTTGTCCAAACCTTTTTTACATACATTTCAAGAAAAATATGTTATCCTGTTTTTTAGCTTCATGGTGTTTCCACTTGTGAATCAATTGACTACTCTTTCAAAAAATGCATCTACCTGTTCCACTCCATTCACAATTTTATAAACTTTTATCATACCTCCCCTCAGCTGTCCATTCTCCAAGCTGAAGAGTGCTAACCTCTTTAGCCTTTCCTCCCAGGAGAGTCGTTCTATCCCCTTTATCATTCTGGTTGCCCTTCTCTGTATCTTTTCTAATGCCACTATCTTTTTATGTTCAAACTGTTTATTAAACCACAGAGGAAAAACACAGAGGTATGGGCCACCTTACCAATAGCCCCAAAACAAGAAATGTAACAGCTTTGTTGCGACATATAATACAGTTATTTACATTTTTGCCTTATTACTCCTTTCCTCCCCTCCTTGATATGCTGTTTATTAATAAGCAACAAACGAACAGACCTCGAGGTGGGGTGGGAACACTGACACCACGTCCCTAGACAACTCAGTACAGTCATCTTTTACAGGTAGCTGTGTTATTATCATGAAATCAAAACTGTCTCACTTTCCCCCATTCCCCCCACTCTCCCCCCTCCTTCAGAACAATTTCAAGGACAATTTTACTATGAAGGTGCATCCCTCTCCGCTCATTCCACCAGAGGGACAGCCATCCCGGGTCCCCCCTCTCCATCACTCGTCAATCCTCGATGACCCCTTAAAGCATCAGTAACTCATTCCTGGCTAGGAGCGTCAATGTATTTATATATCCCCCTCCCCAAAGTACTAAAAAATTCTCCCATCACCTAGTGTGCCCTCTAGATGTCAGCCACTCCAGAAGTATTGGATGGTGAAAACAGTTTTGCCATTCCCAAAATGAAGAAGCCAAACTCTCTCTAGTGGGGTTGTTTCCCCACTACACAGGCCTTACAAACTAACAAGTACGCACCTCGTCCCTTCAGAGTAGTGGAGGGGAGGTGATCCGATACCACAAGCATTCCTGTCCATTGCACGGGTTGACCTATCAAAGTTCTCACATACCTCTGAATTCAGCACCAATATTACAGTATCTGCGCACACGTCCACCATGTATAGTGTAACAGGGTAGACCCTGTACGAGCTGAGGAAGTGCAGGCCAGCACAAGTGAAAACAAACAAAATGACAGGGTAAACAAGAAACTGTCAGATAGTTACCCTGAGCAACGCAGGAACACGTGCAAGAGCTCAGTCAGGACACACCCAGTTAGCACAGGAGAGGAATTCACTTCACCTGACAGGGCTCAGCTAACTAAGGGTGGAGCAAGTGAACGTGGGTTTTTAAACAAGCCCTCAGGCATTAGGAGATAGATACAGATGCAGACGCAGATGCGGATTGGGTTGGAGTTTGAGACCCGGATTTGGATTCAGACAAGGAGCAGGGCAAAGCCAGGAGCTGGTGCCAGAGCCGAGAGAGAGAGAGAGAGAGTGAAGCCGTGGCAGCCAAGGACACACTTGGAGAAGCTACAGAGAGGGCAGCTAAAGCCCTGGGAAACACGGCAAAGGTATGAGAATGCAAGAGAGAGCGACGAGGAAACTCTGGAGCAATTAGAATGCCCATATGAAGGTCAGAGGGAATCCGAGGACCTGAATGAGTCAGTAAGATATTCACAGCCAAGCAGGGTGTGTGAGCAGGAAAAACGCCAGAAGACTGCAGTTGCAGGTTATAGAGAGAAGCGTGATTACAAGGGAGATTTGCCTCATGGAAAAAGGCAACCCTGGGCTTATGGGAATAAGCATACAAGCTCACATAATATAGAGGCTGAGAATATCCCTCTTTCTAGTTTTAAAACTCTCAAAGATAAAAGATTTTACCCACCAGAACAAGAGGAAGAGTTTTGTGATTGTCAGTTAGAAGCTCCGTCTGAAACTCCACGAACACTACAATTCAGCTCAGCTGGATCACACAAGGGAAAACGTGATTGGTTGAAAAGTTCCCTTAATTATTCTACAGGCAGAGTAAGTGAGAAGCTAACCTCTACTAAGAAGTACCAGCAGGGGCAGTGCCTGGGAAACCACTATACAAGAACATATGGTAATACCCAGAAAGGCTTTAGCCCGGTGAAGGAAAAGAACTTCCTTGTGGACGTACTTAGGCAGCAAGTCTCAGAGAGTACTCATGCAGGGCAGAATGAATCCCTGAATCAACCTGAGATAATGGAATACCAGGATGCTGGGGAGACTAATGTACAGGAGATAATGGACTGCTCTTTATTAGTAAGTGAACCTGAATTCTCCCTGAGATAGGGAAGTATCTTTGGTGGCTTAAAACTCCAGTAAATACAGCCAGCCTGTAACTCTCTCAAGAGAGATATCCTACTTGCAGCTATCTGGGTGAGAAACCTTATAGCCATATTCAACTTTGTGTTCATTTTGTTGATTTATCCTTTAAAAGCTGAGGAAAGCAAGTTTTGTTTATATTTGTTTTGTACATGAAGTGTCCAAGCAAGCATATGTTTGATGCTCCTTGAAGATAATATACCCTCAATGGGACGGGGAATAAAACCCATTTTGAATTGAAGGAAGAAGCGTTTGAGTTATATTTATAAAAGCACAACTACTACCCTCCAGGGGCCTTGCAATACCGGAAGCAATCGCTTGGCCAGAGAGGGTGTGACAATAGCCAAAGTCAACCATGGTTGTGCCACACCACTGGCAATCACCAGTATCTGTCGTACCACTCCGAAAGGCTCGCAGGGGAGAAAATTAAGCTCTACACAGTGCCCTACGTTGGAGCTCCCTAAGTCTCAAATTCCTGGCACAGTGCAGGGAACAACTTCATTCAACCCTCCAAATTTACCACATAGCCTACACTATTTATTTGGCTCCCCATTCTCGAAAGATACCATTATCCATACCTAGTGAAAACTGTGGGTTTCCTCTAATCAGAAGGAAGCTTGAAACCCCTATCGGTGTATGCCACTGGGCACACAAATACCACCATACCTCTATCACTAAGGCCACGAATAAGCTTTGGCGAAGCCGCATTGGCAATTCATGGCTTTTCCTTCTAGATCTAGTCTCCCTGCTGGAGGTATGGCAGCAGTGTTCCAAGGGAGAGTGTAACCTATTTAAGACTAATAAGAGAAAATATTCACTCAACGTGTAATCAAACTCTGGAATTCATTACCAGAGGACAGTCCTTTAAGGTTTCTTCTTTAAAAAAAGTTTTGACAAGTTCCTGGAGGAAAGGTCCATAAACCATTATTAAAGGGGATCTGGGAAATCCACTGCTTGCTCCAATACAAGCATTGTGGGACCTGTGTCTCTTGGGGAAACTGCTAAGTACTTGTGACCTAGATTGGCCACTGTTGGAAACAGAATACTGGGCTTGATGGACCTTGTTCTGACCCAGTATGACATATGTTATGTTCTTATGAGAGCATCTTGAACTTCTCCCTCACCAGGAGCATGTTTAGGTTCTTCAGGTCTAGGATGGGCCATAGGTCCCCCGTTCTTTTGGGTATGAGGAAGTACTGGGAGTAGAACCCCTTTGCCTCAAAGGTGTGGAGACACTGGTTCCATTGCCCTATCCTCTAGAAGACCTGTGAGTTCCTGCAGTAGCAAGGTCTGGTCGATGGGAATCCTGGGGGGCTCTCCCAGGAAGAATGGAGGGGGTGACTGCAGCAGGTGGAGGAGGTAACTCTCCCTGACCACCTTCAGTGCCCAGGCATCAGTGGTGATGGATGGCCACCTGTGGGCAAACAAGACTAGACATCCCCCTGCTTGGCTGGGCCTCTTAGGGGGAGAGAGGCTAAGACCAAGGATTCAAAAGCTCCCACCAGGCTGGGCCGGAGCAGGTACCTGGGTTTTGGGAGTGTTTGGTTTACAAGAGCCATGCCCTTTTTCCTTGGCCTGCTGACCCTGTTGGAGAGCTGGGAAGGCCTGATACTGAGGGAAGTTTCTGTAAGCCTTGCCCATCCTCGAGTAAGGAGGCTTTTTACCCAAAGGCTTCCGTCAGAGAAGGGTAGCGATCTGCTTGGAAAGCCTGGTCCTAGTCAGGAACTCGGTCTCCAACTCTGCAGCCTTATCAGTCATGGGTTTGCTGAAGAGATTCTCTCCCTGGGAAGGGATATGGACCAATTTGTCCTGAACCCATTGCTCCAGGTTGGAAGACTTTAGCCAAGCCTAGAACCGGGCACTGATGCCCACTGCAGCTACTCTAGCTGCCGACTCGAAGCCATCATAGGCTGCCCTAGTCATAGAATGCTCCAAGTTTAACACCCAAGGCCAGAGTCTGGAACTGCTGGAGGGATTCCTTGGAGACCAGCCAAGAAACTGGCGAGCTCCTTTGCCAGGTCTCTCAGGTACCACCCATGTACAGCTGGTATGCCTGGATCCGGCCGATGAGCATCGAGCCCTGGTAGCACTTTCTGCCCATGGCATTCATAACGCAGGCCTCCCTCCCCAGGGGCACTCAGGAGTGTGTCTTTTGGCTCTTGAGCCAATGCATGGCCAACTCCATCACTATGGAGTTATGTGGCAGCTGTGCCTTATGGAACCCAAGCTCTAGCGCACTCGGTACATCGAGTTCAGTCGTCAGCTCATGATGGGTACCTACGCAGGTGCCTCCCACATGTAGAGGATTAGCCATTCCAGGAATTGAGGGATGGACACAGTGACAGCCATCTTCAAGGGTGGCCTCGTACTGGAGGATCTAGAGTTCCTCTGTGCAAGGATCCTCCTTCGACTCTGTGTCGAACATCAGTGCCTTTGCCATGTCCCGCACAAAGTCGAGGAAGGCCATATCCTTGAGCAGGGACCGGCGCTGGGTCTTGGTGGGAGACAGATCTGAAGGCACAACATGATGGCATTGGATGTCTGGGGACTCCGCATCCTCAGTCTCCCAGTCTGAGTTGTGGTCAGTGGAGGTGTCGAGGGCGGTCCAGGTCAGGTCCAAAGCCCTAGTGCCCATGTCCTTCAGAGGCCCTGTGGTCAGAGCTATGGGAACACATCAGGGAGGATCTCATCTGCGAGGATCAGGACTGGGATCAGGACTGAAGCAAAGGGACATCTCGAGGCTGGTAGACCTTGAGGACTGGCTGGACCACAGGGGAGATCCTCGAGGTCAAGGGCCCGGTGGCTGGGGCCGATGAACCGGAAGAACCGAGAATCAGATCCCGCTGCTGGGCCATGAAGGCAGACAAGCTGGGTTGAAAGGCCACTTTCTGGTGTCCAGTCTAGATGGCTCTGCAGCTTTCAGCGGGGCACCGAGGATTTCAGGCCTGGTGCCAGTTCCGATGAGGGAGAGTCCTTAACAAGGATGACCTCAAGGGTCCGAGGCTGATCACCAGAGGCTGATGATTCCTTACAGGCCATCTTCGTTGGCCACTCTTGCTCTGTCCCCTCAGACTCGCGGTGTGGGCTGCAGGGCTAGGAGTGGGACTTACCCACTTTCCCTGACCCAACCGCTGAGGTGGTCCTCTAAGGTTTCTTCTTCTTGTGTTCCATCTCTGCAGTGCTCCGTTTGGAGGACCCATGGACTCGAGGCATCGGGGTCATCCCGGAGTTCCGGGATGGGCCTTGGAGCATGGTGTCACTGGCGACTCCGGAGCAGAGTCGGACTACTGGAAAATCTTTTCCTGCTGCTGCTGATGACTCTTGATGGCCTTGAAGGACATCTGATTACAGAGGCCACAGTCCAAGGGATCATGTTCTGGCCCGAGGCAATGGAGGCAGCAGTCATGGATCTTGGTGAGGAACATGGTACGAATGTACTGATCATACCGCTTAAAACCACTGGTGGAGGTCATGGGGAAGAGGGCCCTGGCAAAGTTGAAAACCTTAGGCACAGCCAGAGAAAAAAGGCACAAACTGCACCGGTCGAGAAGACTCGAAAAGGAAATAAAAGAACCCGAGATGCGAGGCTGGAGGCTCGGGGGCAGGAAAGGGAGCCAGTACGCGACTTTAGAAAGAAAACATTTAAGAGAAAAATAAGATAAATTAACACTTTTTCCAGGGAAAGCAGACAGATGTCCAATGGGCTCCGTGGAAAAAATTGAGACTGAGGCAAGATGGCACCCTTGGGTGGGAAGGGGACCATGCATGTGTGGTGCATCTCCCAAAAGCTTTCTTTGAAAGCTGGGGTGAAGCTTCCACGCAGGCTCCATCGGCGCTGATGTCACCCATATATGAGGACTGACTTCCTACTTGTTCCCGTAGAAGGAAGAAAATATGTTAGGCCATGTAAGGGCAGCATATGGCATGTAAATATAATAAAATATTCACTGCTTTGTGCAAACTCTGTCCAATAATTGCACACAGATGGGGAATGGAATAAGTTTTGGCCATTCAAGTATAGGCACATAGGCCTGCACATATGTATCTATCAATGGCCACATAGAAGGCATAACAGCTAGAACACCCACTTTGTATCATGTTTTTCACAGGTGGGCCTTGAACCTGTAGCCTTGGCATCAGAAAGCAAACAGGTAACTAGTAGTGTTATCCAAACCAGAGGATGGGTAATGTTCCCCTATCAATTGTGTACCTTCTGTCCATGACAGCAGGACCCAGTAAACACCAAGCTGAGTGAAAGCATAAGCCTAATTTATTTATTTATTTATTTATTGAACAGTTTTTATATACCGCGCTATTCATCATCAGCGCGGTTTACATTTTAACAACCTTGTACTTAAGCATAAAACATATGTCAAGTTTACAGATAACAGGGAGTGAAACAGGGATAAATGGGGTTAAAGATAAGATAATAACAAATATTCACAACTATTTACAGCAAATTAGCATAAGTTTTGAGCTAATGAGCTGAGCTGTATAATTCTCTATGATGTCACATGGGGATAAGAGCCACAATAAGCCCATTACACAGTTAGACATGCACAGACTCATACTGCATATGCACAGGCCCAAGGGGGTCCCATCTGTGGTGAATTAGACCTCCCCAAACCTATACCCCCATCCAGAACATAGGTGTAAGGATGTAACTATGACTGTGCGTGGCTCACAACAGCTATCGTGGTCCCACAGCAGCCTAGAGGGGGCACAGCAAGGGTTTGATGTATGATTGTGTATATTTCCTTTTCAAAGGTTTTTTCTTTTGGTGTTTATAATGTTCCGGCATATGCTCAGAGTGTATCCAATAATGGTTTCACAGCCACAAATATCATGTAGAATCCGTGATGGCTTTGGGGGTAGGTCTAATTGGTTTGGTGCCATGTTGTATGTGCCCAACTGTATTAAGGATGATATCGTTTATGAAACAGATGTATGCCGGCGCCGTCCAAAGCCAAAGCATAGCAAAGTAACAAACTAGGTTGATGGCAAACTCATGGCAAAATAGAGATTTTTCCTTAGCCACAGAAGAGCCTTCAACCCGTAAGCTATGAGCTGCAGACAGGTGGCTTTCGGCTGAGCTATCAGTCTCTCATGGTGGCAAGACGCAGGCAACCAGCACACAGTTGTCTGAAGATCATTGATCCTGCTTCCTGAGTGACCGTAGATTTATATTCTGGCACTCTGTGTGATATGGCGGCTGCATATGTCGCCATTATAATGTGAGGACCCCAGCCTACTCATAAAGCTTGCTGACTATTACCCGATGTTGCTCATCCACATCTGCACTAATGATACTACCAGTTATCCCTTTGAGCGTATCAAAAGTGACTTCATGGCTCTGGGACAGAGGGTGAAGCAGATAGGTGCGCAAGTAGTGTTCTCTTCAATCCTCCCTGTTGAGGGTAAAGGCCTAGGCAGGAAACTCACATCCTGGAGATGAATGCATGGCTGCGTGGATGGTGTCATCAAGAGCGTTTTGGTTTCTTGAAACATGGGATGATGTTCCAAGGGCTGCAGAGTAGAGATGGCATCCATCTGTCCAAAAAGGGTAGACATGTCTTCAGTAGCAGACTGGCTAACCTACTAAAGAGGGTTTTAAACTAGATTCATTGGGGTTGGGTGAAGACAGCCCCCAGGTAAGTGAAACATTAAACATCTCTATAGAAATGGGTAAAAGGGGCAACATCTGGAAAGTGGTGTATATAAATGCCCGTAGCATAGGAAATAAGATCCCAGATGTTGAGGCTTTAATGGAACAGGCTCACTTGGATTTAGTGGCAGTTAAAGAGACATGTTCATGGACAACCCTGACTGGGATGTAATTATATCTGGCTATACCTTATTCAGGAAGGATAGAGTAGGCGGAGTGGCACTATATTAAAAAACAGCATTAAAGCTACAAAATTACAGGGCTTAAAAGGAAGCGAGGAGGCACTGTGGTTTAAACTAGAAAGAGGGAAAGAGAAATCCCTTTGCATTGGCGTGATATACAGACCTCCCTCACAGGAAGAAGTAGACAGAGATTTAATAGAAGACATACACAGCATTGCTAGGAAAGGGGAAGTGCTATTGATAGGTGATTTCAATACTCTGGATGTGGATTGGTACATCCCTGCTGCGGTGTCATCTAGAAGTAAGGAGATCATGGATTCTCTACAGGGAGAACTATTCAGGCAACTGCTAACAGAACCCAAACATGAAAGTGTTTCTGATATTATAGAGGGAGATCATCTCGCATCCAGTGATCACTAGATGGTGTGGTTTAGTATTAGGATTAGGACTGATAAAATCAATTCAAAAGCAAGGCTCTTTGATTTTAGGAAAGCTAACTTTGCCAAGATGGGCCAATACTTCAAGGAGTTGTTAGCAGGATGGGAACAGCTGGGGGATATAGAAAAACAGAGGGCAAAAGTCAAAGGGGATATTTTAAAGGCAACCAACCTTTTTTGTTAGAAAGGTAAATAAAGGAAAAAGGCAAAGGAGGTCGCTATAGTTCTCAAAAGTAGCAGCTGAAAAGGTGAAGAAGAGGGAGGCCTTCATGAAATACACAAAGAGCACAAGACAGGCATCCATATTTTGAAAAACTTAGAGAAGCTAACAAAATAGTCAGGAAAGCAAAGATACAAAACGAAGAAGAAATGGCCAATGCACTAAAATGGGGGGATAAGACATTTTTCAGATATGTTAGTGAGAAGAGGAAGGGCAAAAGTGGTATTGTCAGACTCAAGAGCGAAGGGGAAGAATATGTAGAAGCGGATGAGGATTAAAGCGGAATTGCTTAACAAATATTCTCTTCTATGTTCACAGATGAAGGACCAGGAGCAGGACCTCAGAAAACACCCACAAATAGGAACAGAAACGATGGGGATCTCAAACAATTTTTAGAAGACTGTGTTCAGGAGGAACTAGCTAAACTAAAAGTAGACAAAGCAGTGAAATCGGATGAGATACATCCAAGAATACTGAAGGAAATTGTAGATGTTCTAGTGGCTCCGTTGACTGACCTTTTCAATACCTCTTTGGAGTCAGGAGTGGTGCCAGAGGACTGGAGAGAGGCACATGTAGTCTCTTTACACAAGAGCAGAAGTAAGGATGTGTTTGAAAATTAAAGGCCAGTTAGTCTAACCTCTGTGGTGAGTAAATTATTGGAAACGCTGCTCAAAAAGAAAATAGTGAGGTTTCTGGAGTCCATTGGGTTACAGGATCTGAGGTAGCATGGATTCACCAGACGCAGGTCTTGTCAGACAAATCTGATTGATTCCTTTGACTGGGAGACCAGGGAGTTGGACCGAGGGAAAACCCTAGATGTGGTGTACTTGGATTTTAGTAAAGCCTTTGGCACCCATTCCACACAGACGACTTATCAACAAACTGAGCATCCTAGGGATGGACTCTAAAGTTACTGATTGGGTTAGAAATTGGTTGAGGGGGAGGCGACAAAGGGGACAGGTAAATGGAGTTCACTCTGAGGAGAGGAAGGTTACCAGTGGTGTGTTGCAGGGATCTGTCGTTGGTCCGATTCTTTTTAACATCTTTGTTAGTGATATTACGGAAGGGCTGTCAGGGAAGGTTTGCCTCTTTACGAATGATATCAAAATATGTAATAGAGTAGACACCCAGAAAGGAGTAGATAACATGAGGAGGGATCTAGATAAGCTAGAAGAATGGTCTAGAATTTGGCAACTGAGATTTAATGCTAAAAAAATGCAGGGTCATGCATATGGGCTGCAAAAATCCAAAAGAGCGGTACAGTGTAGGAGGATAATTACTTCTGTCCACAAAAGAAGAGAAGTACCTGGGTGTGATTGTGCCTGATGATCTTAAAATAGCTAGCAGGTATGAAAGGGGACGGTGAAAGCTAGAAGGATGCTTGAGTGCATAGGGAGAGGAATGGCCAGCAGAAAAAAGGTGATAGTGCCTCTGTATAGGTCTTTGGTGCAACCTCATTTGGAATATTGTGTGCAGATCTGGAGAACACACCTTCAAAAGGATATAAACAGGTTGGAGTCTGTGCAGAGGGTGGCTACTAAAATGGTTAGTGGTCTTTGTTATAAAGCAAATGAAGACAGACTTAAGATCATAATATGCATACTTTAGAGGAAAGGCGGGATAGAGGAGATATGATAGCAATGTTTAAATATCTCCACAGCATAAATGCACAGGAAGAGAGCCTCTTTTAATTGACAGCAAGTTCTGCTACAAAGGAATGTAGGATGTGGGTGAAAGGGGATAGACCCAGGAGTAATATGCGGAAATATTTCTTTATGGAAAGAGTGGTAGATGTGTGGAATAGCCTCCCAGTAGAGGTGGTAGAGATGAGGACATTATCTGAATTCAAAAAAGCATGTAGCAAACACAGAGAATCTCTAAGGGAAAAGAGGGGACCATTGTAGTAGTCAATATGGAAGGGCAGATTAGATAGGCCATGTAATCCTTTTCTGCTGTTATGTTTCTATGTTTTCCACATATTGATATGTTGCCATGTTCAGGAGCTAGATGGCCTATGAAAGCATGTATAAGTGAACACTCATAGTGATGATCGAATATTGGGACATACGTGATATGGATTAGCCTTGGCAAAGGATTCTGCTAGTATACACTAGCATGCTATCACAGACTACCTAGCACGTGAAAAGGCTTACATCACAATTAGTAGAGTATACCTCCACAGCAGGAGTTTAATCATTCAGAAGGTAACGTATGCTCTTTGAATGTTCCATAAAGCCCCAGACAGCATAGTTACTCACCTGTAACAGGTGATCTTCGGGAACAGCAGGAATTTAGTCCTCACATATGGGTATCGTCGGTACCAACGGAGCCTGCACGGGAACGCACCCCAGCGTCCAATTAGAAAGCTTTTGGGAGCATCCCACAGCGCCTGCGGGCTGCCTTCCCGCCTTTCCCAACTGCCTCTCTCCAGTTGAGTTTTAAAGCTGAGACAAAGAGAGAGAGAGGGAAAGGAAAGAGATAGATAGAGAGATACAACTCCTAGGGGAGGTGGGTGGGTTGTGAGGACTAAATTCCTGCTGTTCCCGGAGATCACCTGTTACAGGTGAGTAACTATGCTATCTCCAGGAACAAGCAGGAATGTAGTCATCACATATGGGGACTTCCTAGCTTTAGGTGCCAGGGAGAGACCCCAGAAGTTGTGTGTCCCTGAACAGGGTTCCACTTCACCCCATGGATCTCTGGCATCCTACCAGGGATGGTGGGTAGGAGTTGATTAGGTATGGAACAGGTGTTGGAGAACAGCCTGACCAAACAAGGCATCCCGGCGGGAGTCCTTGTCCAAGCAGTAATGGGCTGTGAAGGTATGAACCGAGGCCCAAGTGGTTGCTCAACAGATGTCGTCAATAGACACAGAGTGCAGATGAGCCATTGAGGCTGCCATGGCCCTCACATTGTGAGCTGTGACATGGCCCTCCAGAGAAAGATTCTTACTCTGATAGGCGAAGGAAATACACTGAGCAATCCAGTTAGAGAGTGTTCTCTTGGAGACTGGAAGTCCCAAATGAGAAGGATCAAAAGCAACAAAGAGTCCAGAGGACTTTCTATGTTGCTTTGTTCTTTGTAAGTAAAAGGCTAAAGCTCTTTTACAGTACAAGGTATGAAGATTCCTCTCTGCATTTGATGCATGAGGCCTTGGAAAAAACACAGGTAGGTAGACCTCTTGGTTTAGATGAATAGGCGAGACCACCTTTGGCATAAAGTGTGGATGAGTCCTAAGGACTACCTTGTCATGATGGAACCATGTATAAGGTGGATCAGCTATTAGCGCTTGCAACTCACTAATGCGGCATGCTGATGTGATTGCAATGAGAAAGATAACCTTCCAAGAAAGGAATTTCAAGGAGGTAGTAGCTAAAGGTTCAAAGGGTGGCTTCATGAGCTGCCCAAAAACCAGGTTTAAGTCCCATGCCACCGGTGGTGGCCTAATGGGAGGCTTAGTTAGAAGAAGGCCTCTCATAAATCTTGCTATAAGAGGATGAGAGGAAATAGGTTGTCCATTTAGAGGCTTAAAGGAAGCTGCAATAGCACTCAAATGGACTCTTACTGAGTTAGTCTTAAGTCCTGCATTGGATAAATGAAGGAGATACTCCAGCAATGATTCCAGAGGTATCGCAAGGGGTTTAAGACCCTTCTGCGAACACCATATGGTAAACCTTTTCCACTTAAAAGCATAAGAGCGTCTTGTGGAAGTTTTCCTGGAAGCAAAAAGAATATCTTTTACTTGCTGAGGAAGATTAAGATCTTGGAGATCTAGGCCTTCAGCAACCAAGCCCTGAGATGCAGAGACTGGGGATTCGGATGCCATAACATTCTGTCCTCCTGAGATAGGAGATCTGGAGCAGACCCTAACTCCAGGGAGAGAGCTTGAGAGAGATGTAGAAGCAGAGGATACCCACATTTGCCGTGGCTAAAGTGGAGCTATGAGAATCATATGGCCTCTGTCTCTCTGAAGCTTGAACAGGGTTTTGGGAATTAGGGGAATGGGTGGAAAAGCATACAGGAAGTCTTGACCCCAATGAAGGAGGAAAGCATCCCTGGCCTGAGCCTTCTGAGCCGGAATTCTGGAACAGAATCGGGGAAGTTTGGCATTCCACGGACTTGCAAAGAGGTCTATGTCCGGGGTTCCCCAAATTTGAAAAATATTGGTTACCTGGTCTGCATGCAGAGACCACTCGTGTGGAAGCAGAACTCGACTGAGTCTGTCTGCCCAAGAGTTTTGTATGCCTGGAAGATACACTGCCAGGAGATGAATCTGATGCTATCTGGCGAGGGCCCATAGTCAGAAAGCTTCATTGCAAAGCGACAGAGAGCCTGTTCCCCCCTGCTTGTTCACATAGAACATGGCTACTTGATTGTCCGTATGAATGAGGACTGTCTTGCAGCTGAGCAGGGTGTGGAACACTTGCAGAGCAAGGAAGATTGCTCTGAGCTCCAAGAGATTGATATGTAGATGACTCTCCTGTGGAGACCAGGTGCCCTGGGTGGAGAGGTCTTGCAGATGAGCTCCACAACCCATTGGAGAAGCATCTGTTGTGAGAGTTGCTTGGGATAAGGGTTGTTGAAAAGGGGACCCCAGCAACAGGTTTTGAGTGGATGTCTACTACTGAAGGGACAAAATAAGGTGACTTGTGTTTGCTATTTTGTCTGACAGGCATCCTGATGCCTGGGTCCATTGGGTGGATAAAGTCCACTGGGCTGTCCTCATATGGAGGCGAGCATAGGGAACCACATGCACAGTAGATGCCATGTGGCCTAGTAGTTGTAACATTTCTCAAGCAGTGAGATGAGGCTTTAGCACTGCTTGAGAAGCTAACTGCACCATGCGAAGGCAACGGGCCTTTCTGGTATCCAGCAAAGCTCCTATGAACTCTAAAGACTGAGTGGGAGTTAGACTGGATTTTGGGATGTTTATTGCCAGTCCTAAATACTGAAGGATACGCATTGTGCAGGATAGAGAAGTCCTGGCCTCTGACTCTGTTGGGGCTCGAATGAGCCAGTCGTCTAAGTAGGGGAAGACGAATATCCCTAGAGTGCGGAGAAATGCTGCTACTACAGCCATGCATTTCGTGAACACCCTTGGTGCTGAGGCCAGGCAAAATGGAAGCACCCTGTATTGGTAGTGCTTTCCTTGAAAAAGGAACCGAAGGAACCTTCTGTGGTTTGGATGGATGAGGACATGGGTGTACGCATCCTTGAGATCTAGAAAACAAAGCCAATCCTGACTCTGAAGGTATGGCAGCAGAGATCCGAGAGAAATCATCTTGAATTTCTCCTTGACAAGGAATTTGTTCAATTCTCTGAGGTCTAAGATAGGTCTGTAACCCCCTGTTTTCTTTGGGATAAGGAAATAAGGGGAATGGAACCCTGTACCCTGCTGATGAATGGGTACTTCTTCTATTGCCCCTTGGGCCAGAAGGATAGTGACCTCCTGACCTAACAGGTTGATGAGAGAGGTCGGAGAATTGAACTGCTTTACTATTGTGTGAGGGGGCATGCTTGAAAAATGAAGCTTGTACCCCTCCTTTGTGATGGAGTGTCCAATGCTCTGCTGTTATCTGCCCCCATCTGGGGGCAAAATGACATAACCTTCCTGGGATGGTGGAAGGCTCTGGTCCCCCGAGAGCCAGGAAGGCTAAGTTCTCTAGCTGAAAGTCAAAGGCCCTGGGAAGGCTGAGTCTGCTGGCCCGACTGAGGCTTAGCAGTCTTTGCTTTCTTCTGTTTGGGTGGTTGCTGACCTTTCCTGGCAAGCTGACCTGCAGAATGTCCCTGCTGAACATAAGCAGGATAATATTTTCTCTTTTTAGAAAAGAATGGTTTCTTGAACAATTTCTTTCTAGCAGGATCAGCTGTGGGCTTTGGATAACCTATCCAAAGTGGAGTTGTCAGCATCCATCTCATTGGCCTTTTCCTGCCAATCTTTACCAAACAGGTTCTCACCAGTACAAGGGATATTTCCCAATTTGTCTTGTACCCAGAGCTCTAGATCAGATGCCTGGAGCCAAGGAATTCTACGTGCACCTATGGCAATAGCCGAGGTTCTGCTTATGCACTCAAAGCAGTCAAAGGCTGCACGGTTGGCAAATTTAGAAACATCTTGGGCATGTTTGACCAAAGTGAGAAAATCCTGTCTTCTATCCTCAGGAAGAATAGGACTTAAAGCTTCTAAATCATCTGTGACCTCCTTCAGGAACATTCTCATGTAGAGACTATAGGAACTGATCCTGGCAGAAAGCATGGAAGCTAGGAAGACCCGACATCCAAAAGCATCCAGGGTTCTGCACTCACGTCCTGGAGGATTAGAGGCATGCCTCTTAGCACTCTTGATCCTTCTCATAGCTGATTCCACTACAATAGAGTGGTGAGGAAGCTGAGTCTTTTGGAAACCAGGACAAGGAGGGACTCGATACATAGTATCCAGTCTGCGAGAATGAGGAGAGGTGGTAAGAGGTGTCTCCCACATCCTTAACATGAGATCATATAAAATCTCATGAATGGGCAAGGTAGCTGCCTCCTTAGGAGTTTTGGGATATTGTAGAATTTCCAACTCCTTGGCCCTTGGCTCTGTTTCAGAGGCCACAGTAATGGACAGGCACCGAGCCACCTCCCTGATAAAATCCCGGAAGGAAATATCCTCTGGAGGAGACATCCTGCGCTTAGGGGAGGAGGGCTCCTCTGGGAGAAGCATTCCTGCATCGACAGAACTGTCAGAATCCTCAGATTCTTCTGAGGACTTGAAGTACCGTCTGTCCGGATGCTCTTGAAGAGCCCGATACCCGTACCGACCGAAGTCAGTACCGGGAGTAACCGGTACCGGGGTATCGGTACCGGCAAAGCAGACACTGATGCCAATGTTGATGCTATCGGTACTGGTACCGATACCGATGCTGGTGCCGGTACCGGCCGAATTGTCTGTCGCGGTTCCGAGGGCATCAATGCCGCAAGGAGAGCCGCCAGACTGCACTCAATAGCCAGGACTCTCTGGTCTATCGATGCTGCCAATGCCTGGATGTCGGTACCGGAGGAGACCGCCGGTATCCCACAGCATGGCACCAGTAGTTCTGCCGAGGTCTAGGCCTCGAGAACATCCTGGAGCCCCGATAATGCTTTGGAAGCCGAAGCCTCCCGCCGGGGCAATTTTGCCGGTGCAGAATCCTCAAGGGCAATGCCAGAGGCATCTCGATGCTTAGAAGGAGATCTACCCTTTGAGGACCGGCTGAACTTATGTTTAGTTACCTGAGATCCACGGGAGGAAGAAGCAGCCCTGGAAGACGTCGATGCCACCGAAGCTGCATCAGAGGGAAACAGGGTACTGAGCTTAGCAGCTCGGTTCTGCCGACCTCTTTTAGACATCATGGCGCAGGACATACAATCCGTGATGGAGTGGTCAGGACCTAAACATTTTAGACACCATTCATGGGTGTCGGTGACGGAAATGGTACCGCCACACTTGGTGCACTTTTTGAAACCTGAGGCAGGTTTCTCCATTGTAAGGAAAGTTTTTGGGCCTAAGGCCAAAAAGGCGCATGCACCTGAAGAGAATAGAAAAAAAGTAGAGTATATATATATATTTTTTTAAAGACAGAAATAAGAAGAAAAAAACCGGAAGTACCGGTAAAGCGTCGAGGAAGGCAGATGCGACCACAAAAAAGAAAGAAAGAAAAAAGAATTCTTCTGCGGTGACAGGAACAACGACCTGCTGGCTCCGCAGAAAAAGAAGAACTGGAGAGAGGCAGTTGGGAAAGGCGGGAAGGCAGCCCGCAGGCGCTGTGGGATGCTCCCAAAAGCTTTCTAATTGGACGCTGGGGAGCATTCCCGCGCAGGCTCCATCAGTACCGACGATACCCATATGTGATGACTACATTCCTGCTTGTTCCTGGAGATCTTACGAACCCAAGGCCATTCAGATAACAGGAACCACAAGCACCAATAATACATTCTATAGGAAAGAGCAGGCTGGTTTCAGAAATCCTTCAGGGAGTCACTGGAACAGTACCAGCTAGATGTCTGCTAGTGACCAAAGTGCTGCTATGAAAGTTGCAGTGCAGCTCTTTAAATGCTCTGTTCACATCCCACTTGAATGCCACAATGTTGCTAATATGGTTGCTATGTCCAATATCCGTTCTAAAGACTGCATATCCCCTGTAGTCACCCACTTTCACCAGTCAGATTGTCCAGCACTGAGGAGAGAGTTCTGAGAGCACTGCAGACCTTTTACCATAGACCATGCTGTACCATCAGTTCTGATGTTGAGAAAAGCAATAGTACAATAGAGAAAAGTAAGGATGACATTTATTAATATTCACATCACAGCAGTTGCAATACAGGAAGACAATTATAGCCATACAGAGCCCAGATGCTAATAGCAAATAGCAAGATGCATGTTTTGATGATGCTGTCAGTCACCACATACCAAATAGCAACCTATGAGGGGGGTTCTCCAGTATCTATGTATGGCAAGGATACAAGGCTGGGACAAGGTATGGCTTCTTACCCAAGACACACAGAATCAAGGTTAGACATGCAGAGAGCCCAGGGCAGAAACTGGTGAGGGTACCCTAGCGTCTAGCTGCAGGATATGCCTCCTTCAGTTTGAGGCAGGCCTGAGGCCCCTGTGGCATGGAGGCCCAAGGCAACTGCCCTGTTTGCTACCCCCTAATGCTGCATGCAGGACACATATAATACCCATTATCATCATTAGCTACCAACTGTGTGTTTGGACCACTAGCAGCACAATAATCTCATTACATGCAGTCACCGAATGTGAGATGCTCACCCTCACTCTGGACCCTGTGTGACCTGTGTATAATGATCATAGACTCTGCCTCAATGCCCTGTTGGTACAGACTGGTCAAATTCTATCAATGGGAAAAGTTTCAAGGAATAGCCGATATGAGCTGTTCTTTGGAATACGTGATCCGTGTTATTTTTTTTTCTAAATTTTATTTTTTATTGCAGTTAACATAAACACCAAAGGAAAAAAACTTTGAAAAGGAAATATACACAATCATACATCACAAGAGTTATGCTTAAGAAAACAAAGAACAAAATTCACAACTCATCACCAAGTGTAAATCCACAATATTAAAAGAGGAGGATCCAAGATACAATACCATGGGAAGATGGCTAAGGAAAGCGTAGTTACTCATCTGTAACAGGTGATCTCCGGGAACAGCAGGAATTTAGTCTTCACATATGGGTGACGCCGGTACCAACGGAGTCCGTGCAGGAACGCTCCCCAGCATCCAATAGGAAAGCTTTTGGGAGCATCCCACTGCGCCTGCATAGCTGCCTTCCCACCTTTCCTGCTCTTCCTCCTCAGTTGAGTTTGTAGCTGAGATAAAAGGAGAGAAAGAGAAAAAAAGAGGAAGGCGAGGAAAGTGGGTTGTGAAGACTAAATTCCTGCTGTTCCTGGAGATCACCTATTACAGGTGACTAACTACGCTATCTCCAGGAACAAGCAGGAATGTAGTCTTCACATATGGGATTCCCTAGCTAGAAATGCCAGAGAGATGACCTCAGAATTGACTGTGGTTTTTCACAGGTATGCCTAAAGAGGTCATGAATCCTGCTTGGATGTCTGGTATCGAAACCCGGGATGGAGGGTAGGAGTCTGAAAGAGATGCTGGAGAACAGCCTAGCCAAACATGGCATCCTGGTGGGAGTCCTTGTCTAGGCAATAGTGAGCAGCAAAAGTATGGATTGAAGACCAAGTTGCTGCTTTGCAGATCTCGTCAATAGCTACAGATCTTAGATTTGCCATCGAGGTAGCCGTAGCTAGAACATTATGGGCAGTGACATGACCCTCGAGGGAGAGACCTGCCTTCTCATAAGCAAAGGTGATGCAGTCAGCTATTCACTTGGAGAGAGTATTTTTTGAGACTGGCAACCTGAGGTGACTAGAGTTAAAGGAGATGAAGAGCTAGGAAGCTTTCCGGTGCTCACGAGTCCTCTGGAGATAAAAAGCTAAGGCACATTTACAATCCAGAGTGTGGAGGGCTGCTTCTGCCCTAGATGCATGTGGTCTAGGGAAAAACACAGGGAGGTAGACCGACTGGTTCAAATGGAAGGGTGAGACCACCTTCAGCATGAAGTGAGGGTGAGTCCTAAAGACTACCATATCATGGTGGAACCGTGTGTAAGATAGGTCAGCCACCAAAGCCTGGAGCTCACTAATGCGCCTTGCTGAAATGAGAGCAATGAGGAAGATGACCTTCCATGTGAGAAACTTAAGTGAAGTAGTGGCTAGGAGGTACAAAGGGCGGCTTGAGAAGCTGTTCTAGAACAACACTGAGGTCCCATGCCAATGGAGGTGGCTTGATGGGAGGTTTGGTTAATAGAAGATCCCTCATGAAGCATGCTACTAGCAGCTGAGAAGAGATGGGTTGGCCATCTAAGGCACGTGAGAGGCCGCAATTGCACTTAGGTGTACTCTTACCAAATTGGTTTTGAGTCCAGAAGAAGATAGGTGGAGAAGATACTCAAGGAGAGCCTCCACTGGAGGTGATAAGGGATTAAGATTCTTCTGAGAACACCAGAAAGAAAACCTATGCCACTTGAAAGAGTAGGACCACCTGGTGGATGGCTTCCTAGAAGCTAAGAGGATGTCCTTAACCTCCTGGGGAAGGTTAATGCCTTGGAAGGCTATGCCTTCAGCAGTCATGCTGTGAGATGCAGAGACTGCAGATTGGGATGGAGCAGCATCCCCTCCTCCTGAGAGAGGAGATCTGGAGCAAACCCCAGATCTATAGGTTGAGCCTGACATAGAAGGAGAGAGTACCATGGTTGGCATGGCCAGTGTGGAGCTATGAGTATCATGAAGCCCTTGTCCATCTGGAGTTTAAAAAGAGTTTTGGGAATTAGGGGAATGGGAGGAAAGGCATATAGTAAGCTCTGTCCCCATTGGAGGTAAAAAGCATCCACTTGCTGGCTGTCTGGTGCAGGAGTCCTGGTACAGAAGTGAGGGAGCTTGGCATTCTGAGGTCTTGCGAACAGGTCTATCTCTGGAGTTCCCCAGATCTGAAAAACATGAGAGACTGTGTCTACATGAAGAGACCACTCGTGGGGGAGAAGGATTCGACTTAATCTGTTCGCTAAGACATTGTGCTTGCCGGGGAGATACACCACTTGGAGGTGAATACGATGGTGTATGGCAAAGGACCAGAGATGTAGAGCCTCGCTGCAAAGGGTTCAAGAACCTGTTCCTCCTTGCTTGTTCACATAGAACATGGCTACTTGATTGTCGGTTTGGACTAGGACTCTGCGGCAACCAAGATGGTCCTGGAACACTTTGAGAGTATTGAGACTGGCTCTGAGCTCCAGCAGATTTATGTGGAGCTGTGACTCCTGCTGAGACCAGAGTCCTTGAGTGGAAAGAGATCCCAGATGGGCTCTCCAGCCAAGTCTAGATTCATCCGTCATCAGGGTACATTGATGTGCTGGCATCTGAAAAGGTGACCGTACAAGGAGATTTTCTGGGGATCACCACCACTGGAGAGACAAGATCAGGAGGGTAGAGACTGTTATCTTGTCCCCCAGGTGACCTGATGCTTGAGACCACTGGGATGCCAGTGTCCATTGTGCTATGCACATGTGTAGTTGGGCATATGGAACTACATGCACCATTGATGTCATATGACCCAGAAATTGTAGCATTTCTTGAGCAGTAAGATAGTTCTTGAAGCATGCCTGAGATGCTACCTGATTGAGACGAGCACAGCAGAGTTGGGGCAGAAATGCCCTTGACTGCTGAGTATTTAAGAGGGCCCCTATGAACTCTAGAGTTTGAGAGGGGACGAGTTAGGATTTTGGAAGATTTATGACAAATCCCAAGTGCTGTAACACCAGACTGGCCTCCTGAGAGGTGCTTACTCTTATGAGCCAGTCGTCTAAGTAAGGGAAGACAAATATCCCTAGAGTCCTTAGAAATTCGGCTACTACCGCCATGCATTTTGTGAAGACTCTTGGGGCAGAGGCGAGGCCGAAAGGCAGGACTCTGTATTGACAGTGTCTTCCCTAAAACATGAAGTGCAGAAATTTTCTGTGCTCTGGATGGATAAGAATAGGAGTGTATGCTTCCTTTAGATCTAGAGAACAGAGCCAGTCCTGACTCTGGAGATGGGGAAGAACAGTCCCCAGGGACACTATCTTGAACTTCTCCCATAGGAGATACTTGTTTAGTTCCCTGAGGTCCAGAATGGGCCTGTATCCTCCCATTTTCTTTGGAATAAGAAAGTAGGGAGAATAGAAACCCATTACCTGCTGGAATGTTGGAACCTCCTCTATTGCACCCTGCAGTAGAAGGGAGGTGACCTCGTGTAGTAAAAGAGCAGTGAGAGGGGGCTGAGAATAGAACTCTCTTGGTGAAGTTGGGGGGGGGGGATGGACTTCAAAGATGAAACTTGTATCCCTCCCGTACTATTGTTAATATCCACTGCTCCGAGGTGATGAGATGCCACCTGTGGGCATGGTGATAGAGTCTGCCAGGAAAGTGGACACAGTCGAGATTCTCCAGAGGCAGGACAGCTATGTTCTCTAGAAAGGAGTCAAAAACCCAGAGCAGTCTGGGTCTGCTGAGGTGGCTGAGACTTGGGACTCTGAGCCTTCTTTTGCTGTTTTGGAGGTTCTGCCCCTTCTGAGGAGCATGATGGTGACATTGAACAGCAGGGGTATAAGAAGAATAGTACTTCTTTTTATTGAAGAAAGCTTTCTTTGCTGCTTTCTTCTTAGCTGGGTTGGCAGTAGATCTAGAGAGCCTACTTAGGTTAGTGTTCTCAGACTCCAACTGAGAGGCCTTGTCTTGCCAATCCATAGAGGGAGGAGTGGCCTAGTGTTTGGGGCAAGTTACCTCAGGCCAGAAGGTCAGGGGGTTCAAATCCCACAGGTGCTCCTTGTGGTCTTGGGCAAGCCACTTAGCCCTCCATTGCCCATGTTCCCTGTAAAATCTCCAAGTTATAATGCCCTGTTCAATGTAATTTCAGTTAGTTCAATGTAAACCACCTTGATATCATGAAAGCAGCATATAAGAAATGTTAAATAAATAAATTCTTGCCAAAGAGGTTTTCACCAGTGCAAGGGATATTACCAAGCTTACCTTGAATCCATTGTTCAAGATCCAATGCTTGGAGACAAGCAATCCTGCATGCACCGATGCAGATGGATGAAGTTCTGCTGATGCAATCAAAAGTTGTCCTGTTAACAAATTTTGAATCATTCTGAGCATGCTTTACAAGGGTGAGATAATCTGCCCTCTTGTCATCAGGAAGAATAGGAGTCATTAATTCCAAATCTTTAGCCACCTCCCTGAGGAACATACCCATATAACTGTATATAGTTTACCCTGTTTCCTCCAAGTTCTCAAACCCCTGTTACTTGTAAAATGCACTACAGTTACCCTGTACATGCTCTGTTCCATGTAAACCACGCTGATGGTAATAGTGCGGTATATAAGAAATGTCAAATAAATATATAAGAAATGTTAAATAAATATAGAGTATATAGGAACTAATTCTGGCCAATAGCATGGAGGCCTGAAAGCAGTGTCTATCAACAGCGTCGAGAGTTCTCGATTCCCTACCCGGAGGGTTTGAGGAATGTGTTTTCGCGCTCTTGATTAGATGCACTGCCAATTCCACTACCATGGAATGGTGCGGCAATTGTGTCTTTTGAAAAACAGGACACTCCGGTACTTGGTACATGGTATCGAGCTGGAGGGTATGGGGAGGTGTCTTCCACCTACGAAGCATGAGGTTGTGAAGTATCCGATGGCTAGTGGGCGTAGCCGCCTTTTTTGGAGCTGTCGGGTATTAAAGAATTTCCACTTCTTTGGCCCTAGGCTCTTTCTCCGATGTTACTGTTATGGACAGGCCCCTAGCAACATCGCGAATAAAGTCTTGGAAAGACATGTCCTCTGGTGGGGAGATGCGGTGTTGTGGGGATGGAGATGGGTCCTCCAGGAGAGTTCGCATGTCTTGAGTATCAGCCGATTTATCGTCAGAGGAATCGGAATCGGAAGACTCGAAGTTTCTTCAGGCAGGGTGTTCCCGCTCCAGTTGAAGATGGCACCTGGAATCTGTGTAGTCAGAACTTCGGTACCAGAAACGGATTTGAGGGCCGGCATGGGCAGTAGCGTGGAAAACAGCAAAAAAGTCGACGGAGGATATATCATTACCAGAGCCGTTACCAATGCCTACGGAACTGACTGTAAGGGTTTTACTGGAACAGAGGCCACCTGTAAGGCCGCTAAGCTCCGCTCAATGCATTGATCTATGGAGCTTGCCGATGCCTGGGTATCAGTACCGGAATTGCGGGCCACGATCCCTGAGCATGGCAGCTGGAGCTCTCCGGAGGTTTTTAAGAGAAAAAAGAAGAAGAAAAAAAGCATCAATGGGAAGGCAAATGCGAAACACAAAAATATGAAAAACAGGAATTTTCTGCAGTGACAGGATTTGCTCCCTGTTGGTTCTGCGGAAAACAAAGAACTGAGGAGGGAGAGCGGGAAAGGTGGGAAGGCAGCAACGCAGGTGCAGTGGGATGCTCCCAAAAGCTTTCTTATTGGATGATGGGGAGCATTCCTGCACGGGCTCTGTCGGTACTGATGTCACCCATATGTGAAGACTACATTCCTGCTTGTTCCTGGAGATATAATGAAATAGGAAATAGAATAGGCTATGAAGCCCATAACACATTTTGCCCTTACAATTGTACTGGTTAGCCTTGCAACAGTTTAGCATCTGGAAAGAAATGTAATTGTGCAGGTTCAAAGAAATGATAATTCTTATTCTAATAAGAAAGAACACATTTACTGGGAAATCTCAACTAGAATCTTGCCCCCTATGCCAAGGTCTCAGCTCGGAGCTCCAGAAATTTCTTTCTCCTAGCCTGTGTCCACTTGGACACATCTGGAAAAATCTTCCCACCCAAAAAGGAAACATTAGACTTTTAAAATACAAATGTAACAAAGCTTCTTTATCTTGAAGAAAAACAAATGATACCAACAAAGTCACACTGTCAGTCTTAATACTGGCATAAATTCACAAGAGGAGAGCCTCTTTCAATTGCAAAAAAGCTCTGCAACAATGGAGCATAGGATGAAGGTAAAAGGGGAAAGACTCAGGAGTAATGTGCAGAAATATTTCTTTATGGAACATGGTAGATGCATGGAATGGTTTCCCAATGAAGGTAGTAGAGATGAGGACAGTATCTGAATTCCAGAAAACATAGGACAAACACAGAGGACCTCTAAAGGTAAAAAAGTGGCTACAGTAGTTGGTATGGAAGAGCATACTGGATTGGCCATATGGTCTTTTTTCTGCCATCATGTTTCTATCATTGAATTTCCCTAACAGATGGGGCCAGGTAAATGTAAAATTGTCAATGACAATATAGAACTTTGTAAAATTTCACAATTTACTCAACAAGGTAAGGAACTGTTTTCAACTAATATTTATTTATTTATTTAGACAGTTTTGTATACCGCCTTATCCTTCAATCAAAGCGGTCACAACACAAGTGGGGGATACATTTAACACGCAGGGATATGAGACACACACACTAATACTTACAGGGAACATGGGCAATGGAGGGTTAAGTGACTTGCCCAAGACCACAAGGAGCACCTGTGGGACTAGAAACCCCAGTCCTTCCGGCCCAAGGTTGCTGTCCTCTAGTGGGATTTGAACCCCTGGCCTTCTGGCCTGAAGTACCTTGCCACAACCACTAGGCTACTCCTCCCTCCTGTAGACTGGCTACAGGTCTGAAGTTTTCTATTTATTCATGTCCATGCTGGACTTTTTAAAATAGGGTGAATCACAGCACTTACAGTAGAGGAAAAAAGATATTCATGATAAGATGAAGCCAATTCAAGATAAGACATATTCAGGGCTTAAAAACAGTCACATTGAGCAGGGATCATAAGACAAGTCAGAGATTCATTCTAGACCGCAGAAACTGTATTTCTCTAGAAGCTAGATTAAAGGGCTGAAACTCACAAAACTTAATGATGAACTTAGAATCCAGTTAAAAACGTCATAGTCATTAGAAGCTGCATCTAACCCTGCTCTAAGCAGAAAAGCTTTTCCAGAAAAATAGGCAGAGAACTCTCAAAATCCAACTTTGAATCTTTGTTACATAAAAGTGCTATTTTGCCCTTGGAAAGTGTCAACCTCCTACCGGCCCTCTGTGCAATGCCTGCCAAAGGAATGCAGCTGGGATGCTGTCCAGTTGTGGTTTCTGCACATTTAACAGAACTGATAAAAATGGCCGCCCCAGATAGTCACTGCCTCATGGGATAGGATGCTGCTCTATTCCACCTGAATTTGAGAGCCAACTGAAGCACAACGAGAGACTTGGTCAATCACAAACAGAAGGTTTTGTTTCAAATCAGGTGTAAGAGAGGTCTGGGGTTAGAATAAGCTGGTTTATAGAGGAAAAAGGCTGAGGGATCTTGTGTTAAAGCTGTGCACTAAAGCTCAGCACACATTTTCCTAATGCAAGCATAATGCAAACATTTTGCTCCCCACTGTAATAACCAAAGTGTATGCAATAAGTTGCATGCAAAACGTCTGCACCTACTGTAAGATAGGAGAGCATGCCAGACACATGTGCACATGGGTCTGTACTAGCAGCAGCCATATTTTGCACACCAAAAAACTATCAGCAGCAAGTTACATCTACGCCTGTGTTGGAATGCTATCCTGTACAGAAATATTATTTTGCCAAGAGATATCATGGTGTGTAGGAGTAGCCCGCTGATTAGTGCAGCAGCCTAAGAGCGAGAAAGACCAAGGTTCAAATCTTACTGATGCTTCTTATGGTTTTGGGCAAGTAACTTAACACTTCATGGCCTAAGGTACAAAATTAGATCATAAGCCCTCCAAGGACAGGGAAATACTTCCTGTACCCGTACATAACTCACCTTGAACTACTAATGTAAAGGGAGGAGTTAAGCATAAAAAATAGCCATTGTATTGCATTAAATCAACAGTCCAGCGCTTTACTATTTCTTCCAGCATACCCTCCCTTCAGCTCCTCATCCCCTGTTGGTTTTCTCCCGGACCCCTCTCCTTCAACAAAGCAAAAAACTGTACACACTACTGGATTAAAATGGCACATAGCTTTTTGCATTGGATACTAGAAACAGAACTCTTAAGAATGCCCAGAAGACTGTTCTATAGCATACAAGCATTGCCATTATAAAGTACACAATTACAAGCAGTGGCATATGTTTGCTGAAGCCCCCCCCCCCCCACTATTGTCTGAGGGAGGGCAGCAGCTTCCTCCTCCCCTTCCAGCATGCTTGCTGCTCCTTTTCTCTACCCATTGAAGTTCTCAGGCCCAGCAGCAGGAGGTGACAGCTGCCGGCCATGGAAACATCAGTGGGCAGAGAACAGAAGTAGGAGACAGCACATCAAACATTTTAAAATATGTTTGCCACTTTGCCTTCATGCCACCATGTGGACCCCCTTCCGCCTGGGCTCCCCTGCATTGCAGGGGCTGCTTTGGTGGAATTCACTCCACTTATTACAACCGGCATGGTCACAGCGTTCCAGAGCGCATAATATAGAGCTCAAATTGGTGCTTATAAATGCACTTATATATGAGCTTACAAGGCATATGAGCTTATAAAGGTGCTATATGACAAAAACATTACTATGGAAACACTATATAATTGCATCAAATAATATTTGCTATAAAGCAAGTGTAAACCAAAATGTCCCAGAAAGCAGGGGCAGCGGAACGTCTTTTTGGTTGGAGGGGCTAACCATATCAATCTCCAGCCCCTCCAAGCTCTCTAGTTGTTGATACTGTGTTGGGCAAAGTATTGGTGGGGCCATGACCCCACAGCCCACCCCATTCGGCTGCCTATGCCAGAAAGCGAAGAAGTGTAAATATGCTGTGAATACTAGAGGAGTATATAAGGACAGTCTACAGACAGAGGGATATTTTGACTTTGTTATGGCAAACTCTACACATGGGCCTTCCATTTAAGAAGTTTTTACAAACTTGTGCTTTTTGATCTTGGCTGTTCTGTCTTGTGCGTTTCTCTTTGTTTCCCATTTGTCTTCTGTGAGCTGGTCTTTATGTGCAGTATTTTGAGAGTTTGCAATTCTAGAGCAGGGAAAGAGCAGGACTATCTGTATACAGGACCGGCGCTACCATTAGAGAAACTAGGCAATCACCTAGAGTGACAGCTCTCCAGGGTCACCCATTGTCCGGTTTATGCAAACTGGAAGTCTACATTGGAGGGAGGCAGAAGTGGCAGATAGTAGGGGGAAAAAAACCCACGATGCAGCACAGATGTGTGTAGGTAAGCTCTGCATCGTGATTTGGGAGCCTTGTCACCACTGCCAGATCTGGAGAGGGGCAGCAGCAATGTCAATGGGGGTGGGGGGCCAAAGGGAGGCAGCAGGATGGAGGGTCCACTTAGGATGCCTCCAGTCCTTGCACTGTCACTGTCTACTACTACTATTAGTAGTTTGTATAACACTTCAAGGCATACGCAGCGCTGTACATATCGATGTAAGACACAGTCTTTGCTCATCAGAGCTTACAATCTAATCAAGATGAAAAAACATTGCAAAACTGGGGACAAGAGAATAGTAGGATACACATAAGTAGTGGACGAGAATGAGGAGCAACAGGATCCAAAAGCAGCCTCAACGAGGTGGGTTTTTAGCCTGGATTCAAATAGGGCTAGAGAAGGAGCTTGACGCACAGACTCAAGTAGTTTGTTCCAGGCATATGGAGCAGCAAGGTGGAATGAATAAAGTCTGGAGTTGGCAGTGGCAGAGAAGGGCACAGATAAAAGGGATCTGCCAGAGGAGCAGAGTTCCCAAGGAGGGGTGTAGAGAGATAAGAGACGAAAGGTAGGGAGGAGCCACTGAATGAAAGCACATAGGTAAGTAGGAGAAGTTTGAACTGGATGCAGAAATGCATGGGGAGCCAGTGAAGTGACTTGAGAAGAAGGGTTACATGAGCATAGCGACACTGGAGGAAGATAAGCCGTGCAGCTGAGTTTTGAACAGATTGATGGGGAGAAAGATGATTCAGAGGGAGACCAGTGAAAGCAGGATGGCAGTAGAGGAGAATCCATCAGAAGATACACTAAGGGGTATGTTTACTAAACTGCGGTAATCACAAATAACGCGCATAATGAGACGTTAACGATCGTTCGCACGTCTGAACGCGCATTATGACGTGCGAACGATCGTTAACGTCTCATTACGCGCGTTAACTGTAGCTAACGATCGTAAACATCCGCGCCGCGTTAAAACACCGCAGAAGGTGGAGAGAGGGCGGAGAGAAGGGGTCAATGGGCGGAGAGTGGGCGTGGAGAGGCTCCCTCCACACCAATGCGCTGATTATCTGAGCTGAATTCTAACGCGAATGAAAACCTGCCGTTAAAGGCATATTAAAGGGAAGAGAAACCATTTCCGTCAGCAATGTACAGCAAAACCGGGGAAACCAACAAAACGTGAGCAGTGTGATACATGTGCACTGAATAAAATAGCAAATAGAAATGGAAAAAGACCACAACAAAATCCTAAAAAACTATAATCCAGCTGGTCAACAGTGATATTAATGGGCAACCATACAAAACACTCCCAGGAAAGCTCCATAAAAAAGAAATGAGTTTTGGAAGGGTCAACGGAGCGTAGACCCTTCCAAAAATCATTCCCTAATTTTAATTATGAGCGTTCCTGGGAGTGTTTTCTATGGTTGCCCATTAATATCACTATTGGCCAGCTTGGTTATGTTTCTATCCCCTTATTCCAAGGTCATATTCGGGGTTTATGTGCACCTATGTCTCCATACAAGGTGAATGATCCCACAGTAAAATTGTGCAGAGCAGGGTTTCTGACTCTTTCGGCCAGGTGTCCTATCTCCAGGGACTGCACTGTCTCTGTGGCCACAGTGTGGTGCAGCGGACACAGCCAGTACCTGTAGGACCAGAGGGTCACAGATTCAAATCCAAGCTGGGGCCCCTGCCAACCCAGTCCCCATATTTTACCCACCACTAAACAGAGATAGTAAAGACACCCCTTTATTGCAGAGAACATAGGCATTGTTCAAACACCAATATGTTACCCTACACCGCACACACACCATAACAATGGGTATTACCAACAGCCGAGTCCCCCAAATGTAGTCCTGGAGTGCCACACCTCAATCAGGTCATATGCATTTTCCAAGATAAGGACATGTCAGCATGTTGGCGGAAGGGTACAGGTGATGGAGGGGGCAGTGGCTGCTAGTCACAGCAGACAGTGGCCTAGCCATGTGCAGGCTGGCACGTCCACAGCAACAGACAGGCCCTGTTGGATGTACAGTCATGGACTTCCCAGGGAATACAGCATATCTGTGGCAACACGGTGGTGCAGTGCACACAGACAGTGTGTGCAAGAACAGAAGGTCACAGGTTCAAAGCCCAGCTGGGGCTACATCCAATCCAGGTCCACATATTTTTCCCACAACTGTACCGTGATTGTAATGACAAACCTTTATTGCTGAGAACATACGCATGGTTAATACGCCTATATTTTACCCCACAGAGCACAGACACCATAAACAGGCACATTACCTAGAGCAGAGTCTCCCAAATGCAGTCCTGGAGGGCCACACACCATTCAGGTTCCATGCTGCCTCGAATAAAGATGCCTGTGCTGCATATCTATGCACCACCCCCATGGTATGCAGATGTAGCTCATGCATATTAATCAGAGACAGCATGAAAACCCGAACAGTGTTTGGCACAACAGGACTGGAGTTGGGAACCTCTGCCGTAAAGCAGCAGCCAACAGGGCCAGACACACCCACACCTACAGGCCCCATTGGCTAATGCCTCCTGGAGAGGCAGGACATTGGGCCCTGCGTGCATCTCCCAATACTACCACATGCATACCCTAGCAATGCCACCCTACACCTGGGTATACGGTACACACCTATCAAACGTTTCCTATGAGTACTGGCAGATAGCAAGTCCTACGTTAAGCACAGTTTGCTCATTGAGCTCCATCATAACAATCTTTCTGATTTCAGCGGTGTGTGCTACAGGTCAGGTCTCTGACAGTGTTTACCACCCTGGGGAGTGACGCCCAACAGTATTGCGGACCATATCCATGCCTGGACTGTGCCCAGGACTGGTGTGGTGGGCAGGGCTGCTGAACTCCTCTACAGTAGCACAATGCTGGCATAGGTGTCGGAGTGTGTGTCTGTCTCTACAGTGTGTGGTGGCTGCAAACACCTTCCACAGCCCACACTGCCAGCACTGTTGCCAGTATTGGCCTGCCAATGTGCATAATGAGGAGCAAGGTACCATGGGTATAGCCCAGACAGGGTGGCCTGGGCAGGCTGCATCTGCACAGCGCATAGGGCACTGACTGCGGCATATTAGTGCCCGGCCACCACCTACACAGACAGGGTGACCGCTGTATGTCCTGCAGGGAGATCAATCTCACCCTGACTGTGCAGTGACCACAGCATGGCTAGGCATCCCCATAGTGCTACATAGTATTTCTGTCATGTGATATTTATGTGTTTCCTTTTGGGGGCCAGTCACTGACTTATCTGCTTGTTGTGTATGCTGCCATCCCAGTTCTGGGTGCATGCATTTCCAACAGGAACATGCATTATGGACCAACTAGCAGACTGTTTGCAGCTGGTATGTGTCTTGATGGAGAGCCTTGCAGGGTGCAGCGGCTGAAGGCCTGCTGCAGGAGAATATCAGATAGTGGTGGGGTGCAGCTTAGCATATACAGGCCTAATTTCTGTCTGCTATTGTGCTATGAATATGTAGAGAGCTGCATTGACTGCCCTGAGGGGTGTCTCTCCCACAGCAGAACCGGGGTTGATGGTCCCTTCTACTGCCACCATTGCAGGGAGGTAGAATGTGGATCGGTTGATGGGAGACCCTGTTTACCACCATAATCCCCCTAGGGGTCCATAGGGACTACACCTGACTGAGACAAACAGATATATCCAAGGTGTTTATGCAGAAACTACCTATCCCACACATTAACACTGCTGTGGATGTCCAGCATGGCCTATGTCTGCCATGGATGGTGCTGTGGACCTGGTGCTGTGCGCCTCACTGCACCCTCACGGTGAGCACAGTACCTGCACAATGTGACGGTGTGTAGCTACTCTGTGCCAGTAAAACACACGGTCAGTACCCCCTACCAGGCCTAGGTGCTGTGGGGGTGCACATGGTCAGTTCCCCCTACCAGGCCGAGGTGCTGTGGGGGTGCATTCCCCATGGTGTGTATCTGTGGATAGCTGATTTGCATGTGCAGTGCACCATGGGTATGCTTGCATTGAGACAGATCCTAGCCAACACAGCAGGAGGTTTGGGTGCTGTCCTGATGCCCTTCAGTGGCCAGCCAGGGGGTTATTAGCAGCTATGGGGCTGCAGCCCAGTGGTTCCTTCACTGCCTGTGGGGCCAGTGGTCATGGGTTGAAACCCACAGTGGGCTTATTTTATAGGGCTGTCTGCAGCATTGTATATTTTTAATGCACATTAGTGCTACCAGCGACAGCCCCTCAGCGTAATATAACCTTACAGTGCCTCATATGGCGCCCCATGCGGCACCCTATCTGGCGCCCTTTAGGTTGCCTTATAGGGTGTTCTATAGGGGACATTTTGGTGTGCCTCAGCGGACAGTGCACTTTATAATGTAGCCTGTGTAGTGCATTATGGGGTGCCTTCTGCGGCACCTTCGGTTACGCCACTGTGAGGGTGTGTTTCTGGCAACACTACTGAACGTAAAGAAAAACATGCCTCCTCATTCCCTATGTAATGTACAGGGTGATGCCTGGGCCAGCCTTCTGCATTAGGCACACTGGGGACTCGAACCCATGCTGCCTGTAACAGCGGTCAGTGAAGTAACCATTGTGCTACAGCTCTGTTTCAGTGATTTGTGTCTGTACGCCTTCTTAAGATTAACGCGCGGTAACACACCACGGCGCCCTGTAACGCTCGTTAGTTTTTGGAACGTGCGTTAGTGGTAACGATGTACCGCCCATGTCCTTATTTGGGGTTTCTATCTCTACCGCGGCTCCTAACGCGAATCGCACTAACACACTTTAGTAAACATACCCCTAAAAGTGCGATGGGAGGGATAAGAAGAAAACCAGGACAGAGCAGAGCCCCTAAATCCAGGACAGGGTATTGCGGAGAACATGGTGATCAACAGTGTCAAAGGCAGCAGAAAGGTCAAAAAGGATGAAGCTTGAGTAAAGGCTCTTGGATTTGGCAAGGAACAAGTCACTGGAGACTTTGGCAAGAGCTGTTTCTGTGGAATGTAGAGGACGGAAGCCAGATTGCAGTGGATCCAGAAGGGCTTGAAAGAAAAGAAAGTCAAGACAGTGGCAGTGAACTGCTCGTTCAAGTAGTTTTGAAGCAAAGGAGAGAGATAGGCCAATAACTGGAAGGAATAGGTAGGGTCTAGTGAAGGCTTTTTGAGGAGAGGTGTAACTGTCTGTGTATCTGTGTAACAAGTGGGAGACATGGAGCATGAGAACGGTACTGTGATGTCTATGTGGATAAAGTATGAAATACAGGTGAGTGGCGAGAGAGGTTGATACATCTTAGGCAGCACCACTACTACTTCTTATCATTTGTATAGCACTATAAAGCATGCGTAGTGCTGTACATATAGATGTAAGACACAGTCCCTGCTCATCAGAGTTTACAATCTAATCAAGATGAAGAACATCACAAAACTGGGGATTAGAGTATGGTAAGATACATGTAAGTAGTGAACAAGAGAGTGAGGAGCATCAAGATCCAAAAGCAGCCTTGAAGAGGTGGGTTTTGGATCCTGCACAATGATGCAGGGGGCAGCACATGAAGCAAAATGAGCAAGGATTTCAGAGCTGAGTAGAGGGGGCCAGTGAGAAGGCAGAGGCAGAAGTTCCCTGGAGGGTAGCATCAACAAGCAGATGGAAGCCAGCAGATGTACATCTGGGGCGTGCACGTCACAAAGGAGGAGAAGGACCTGCTGATCCACTTTGTGTGTATGTGTATAATATAATAAACTGTATGGGGCAAAGACATCATTAGGGCAGAAAACAAAAGAGTGCAAATAGCCACAGTGGGTAGCTCAATGGGAGTTAAGAAACACACTGGCAAGCAGATGGATCACCATTGATATGATATGCGTTAGGAAGTAAAGAGGAAGGTTTATGGTTTATTATACTTTTTTTTTTACCACCCTTCAAATACCAGAGTGGTTTACAATACTGCAAAAATGGAGCATTTGAAGTGGCAGACAGCTGACATCCAGCTGACCTGATGTTTCTATAGTAGGGGTGGTGGACACAAGGGCAGTATCTAAATTCAAAAAAGCATGGAACAAACACAGAGGATCTCTAAAGGTAAAAAGAGGACTACTGTAGTTGATATGAAAGGGCAGACTAGATAGGCCATGTGGTTTTTTTCTGCCATCATGTTTCTATGTTTCATTCCTGGAGCAGCTGGTCAAGGATACAATCCAGCTAGACTCAATTAGTGGCATGCAGCAGTGTGTTGACACAGCTGAGTGGTCTGTTGACACTGTTGTTAAACCTGATGAGTAGATCTCAAACATTATCTCATGATTATGGCCATGTGAGGTCTGACAGTGATTAAAGGTGATAGTAGTAATTATATATATATCTCTCGCACGTGGACCAGCAGTGAATATTATATGTGCTGACCAGGCAGAAATGGCTTCCATGGACGATGAACTGCATACCATGCAAAGCCAAAAGCATCTGAGTTTCTACAACACAGTCAGCCAATAACTGACTGACATTCATATCGGTGAACCCTGGCACAACGGACATTAGTGATGCTTTATCAGAACCACCCACAAGTGGCAGTGTAGATGGCCAAGAGCCTGAAGCAGCACTTAATGTGAAAAGGCGCAGGCACCTTCTTCAACAGCTGGCAGCAAAAATGTTTGCTTCCAAGAGGAGGATAATGATTTTGTGCTGGGGAAATTGCACCAAATTGTGCGACAGCAAAGTAGACATAGTCAGAGAGTGGTCAATATGCTTTCCACCCTGAATAGTACCATTGACAGACTGAGAGGGGTGTTGTCCCAGCACGCATGACTCGCCACCTTCCACAATGAATATCTGTGCCTCCTCTCCCCCCTTCACCTGATCTTGGTGATGCTTTGCCCAGTAAGTGAAGGCTCTCATTTTGAATTTCTCACAGATACATTCTAATACTGCTCCTCCTGTTGATGTTCTGTGATGGTCTTTTCTTGTCTTGTCTGCACAGACCACCACAATGTTGTCTCCTTTATGAGAACCAGCCTAGGCGAGTAGCAGTGTCTTCTTTCACCCTATGTTTCTGCCCTCATAGTTTCTGAACACTCAACTGAACCCCAGTAATTACAACAATGTCTCTCTCATCTTGCATCTTTTCTCTTCTTTTGCTAGCAAGATAATCATGAAATACTCTAAACAAAACCCATAACTCCTTCAACACTGTTAAATATAAAATTGCACATCAGAAACATCTGAGCCCTCATGGTGTAAATAAAGTATTTATTGTTCTTTTGTATGTTTAATGTTAGCTTCAAAGAAAACTGTGCCTCTGATTTCCATGAGATTCTTCAAATATATGCTGTATATATAATCATTTTTCATTATTTTTTTGGACCTGCTCTTCATCCCAGACAGCATGGTTTTAGAGAACATCACAGTACTGAAACCTGTCTTGCCATCCTTAATAGTGAGGTGAGGCAAAAACTTGATTCAGGGAAATTTGCACTTAGATCTTTTGAGATGATGTCTTCAATTTTTGGCATGGTGGACCATGTTTGTTTCTTTCTTGACTAACTGAATTCAGTTGTGTTGATGTTATGAGTTGGTTCACATCATACCTCAAAAACAGATCATACAGAATTGTCACCCATTCTTCCTCATCAGGTTACCCATGCCTGTTCTGTTCAATCTATTTCTTGCGCCATTGCTCACCCTTTTTCAATCACTTGAACTTAAGATCTTTTGTTTTTCTGGATGACATCCAAATTTTCTAATATTCAGACCCTCATACATTGAATTCATCACTTAACTCTTCTTTAACACAGCTTGCCAATTGGCTTAAGACTAATTTCCTGAAAATTAATCTAGAGAACTGCCAGACCATGTGGATTTCTAGCAAGGATTCTGTCCCCAAAATTCCTCAACTTCTAAATGGCACACCAATCCCATTTGTCTCATGGGCGTAGTTTGAATTCTTCATTTGGGGAGGGGGGCAAAAGGTGTGGTGACATATCTGCATACTCATTTGCAATTTGCATATTCATTGTGGCTACCTTTATAAAAATACTAACATAAGAACTACCATATTGGGTCAGACCAAGGTCCATCAAGCCCAGTATCCTGTTTCCAACAGTGGCCAGTCCAGGTCACAAGTACCTGGCAGATTCCCAAAAAGGCACACAGGTTCCACATTGCTTGTCCTGAGACAAGCAGTGGACTTCCCAGGTCCTTTTTAATAATGGTTTATGGACCTTTCCTCCAGGAACTTGTCCAAACCTTTTTTAAAACCAGTTACACTAACAGCTTTTACTACATCCTCTGGTAATGAATTCCAGAGTTTGATTACACATTGAGTGAAAAAATATTTTCTCTTACTAGTCACAAATGGATTACGCTGTAGCTTCATTGTGTGTTCCCTAGTCTTTCTACTTTTTGAGGTAAACAACTGATCTCTGTTTACCTGTACCATTACATTAAATAAATTATAGACCTCTATCATATCTCCCCTCACCAGTCTCTTGTCAAAGTTGAAAAGCCCTAACCTTTTAAGCCTTTCCTTATAAGGTTATCCTTCCATCCCCTTTACCATTTTGGTGGCTCTTCTCTGTATCTTTTCTAATTCTGCTATATCTTTTTAAGATATGGTGACCAGAATTGCACACAATATTCAAAGTGTGGTCGCACCACGCAACAATACAGAGCCATTATAATATGCTTGGCTTTATTCTCTATTCATTTCCTTCTGATTCCTACATTCTATTGCTTTCTTGGCCACTGCTGTGCACTGGGCGGAAGGTGTCAATATATTATCCACGATGATACCTAAATCATTTTCCTGAGTGGTGGTTCCTAATGTGGAACCTTACATCATGTAAGTGTAGTTTGGGTTGTTCTTTCCTAGGTGCATAACTTTGCACATGTCCACATTAAATTTCATCTGCCATTTGAACGTCCAGTCTTCCAATTTATCAAGGCTGTCTTGCAATTTTTCACAAGCCTCTTGCTTTTTATTTATTTTATTTATTTATTTAAAGTCTCTTTTATACCGCGCTATTGACATCAGCGCGGTTTACAGTGAACATTAAACTACACATCTCAGTTTGGTGATATGTGCTTACAATAAACAGGTATCATAACTTTGAATAATTTTGTGTCATCTGCAAATTTGATCACCTCACTCATTATGATGGAAAGAAAGCCAGTATATCAAACAGGTGAAGAAGGATGGACTGGGTGTTTTAGTGGCAGATGAAATTTAATGTCGACACATGCAAAGTTATGAACTTAGGGAAGAGCAATCCAAACTACAGTTACACGATGCAAGGTTCCACATTATGAATCACCACCCAAGAAAAGCATCTAGATGTCATCCTGGATAATATGTTAAAATTCTCTACTCACTGTGCAATGGCAGCCAAGAAAACAAATAGAATGCTAGGAATCATAAGGAAAGGAATGGAGAATCATGCAAATTGTGTGCAGTTCTGGTCGCTATATCTAAGGATATAGCAAACTTAGAAAAGGTTCAGAAAAAAGAGTGACCAAAATGATAAAGGGGATGGACAGATACCTCTACAAGGAAAAACTTAAAATGCTAGGGCTCTTCAGCTTGGAAAAGAGACAACTGAAGGGAAATATCATAAAGGTCTACAAAATAAGTGGAGTGGAATGGGTAAACGTAGATCAGTTATTTACTCCTTCAAAAAGTAGAAAGACTAGGGGACGTGCAATGAAGCTTCAAAGTAGCACATTTAAAACTAATCAGAGAAAATATTTTTTCACTGAATGCTTAATTAAACTCAGGGATTTGTTGCCGAAGGATGTAGTAAAAGATGTTAGTGGAGCTGGGTTTTAAAAGGTTTTGGACAAGTTCATGGAGGAAAAGTCATAAACGAATTATTAAAGGGACTAAAGAAATCCACTGCTCACCCCTGGTATCTATCTACCTTTTTGGAACCTGACTTGGATTGGTCACTGTTTGAATTGGATTGGTCACTGTTTGAAACAGGATACTGGGCTTGATAGATCTTTGGTCTGACCCAATAAGGCATCTCTTATCGTCTTATGAGGGAGCAGATGTTATCATTCAGTGGCTTTGTCAAAAAAAAACAGACTGTATTCCCAGGCTATATAATTAAAATGCAGCAAAAATTGTAGCTATTTAACTATTTAGCCTGGCTCTCTAAGATAAAAAAAATACCAACACCTGTAAATATATATTCTGCAAAATACAAATTAGATGTAAGGTACTCACATGCCAAGGGAGAAAAAAATGTGGTTCGCTCTCTCTTTTTGAACATCTATTTTGTGTCCAATGAAACCCCCACTCTAACACAGGTGCAGAGCAGAACTAGGACATTTCACCATAGAATCTAGCATGCAAGAAAACATAAATCCAATTCTGGTGTCATCTCGTTAACAACCTCTCCAGTACCAGGCAAAATTGTAAACTAACACAGAACCCTACAGAAGTTACTGAAGACCTATAAATCAAATCTACCATAACATAACACCACCAGCTTCTACAATTAATGCAATAAGGAGCCTACCCAGAAAAGAGCAGCACCATAAATATTGCAGTGGGCCTTTCAATATCCTTACACCTATTCGGAAAATTTAAAAAGCCAGATTAGTACAGATCCCACATAGAAACTCCATACTAACAGAACACGTGGTCTCAGTCACACAGGCAGAACACAGTTAGACCCCTCATCAAGTTACAGAATAAATTATAACAAAGTAGAAATATGTAGAAAAAAATTAAATTGAAACTCCAACAAGCCAGTGCAACACAAGAAATAGAAAATTATGCATTTCCCCCTGTACTGTGCAAAATATAAAGATGGTATATATAAAATACAAAAACTGACATATTCCAGTCATTAAATGGAAAATAAATTCTTTACCTTTATCATCTAGCAATTGTATTTTTCTAATTGCCTTGGTCCTGGTATCTGTTTTCTGCGTCCTGTCTTTTCTTAACTCTCTTTTCCAGAGTCTGCAATCCACCTGCCACTTCTCTCCACTCCTGTCTTCTTCACTTGCTTTCCTACATCCATCTCTGACATTGATATTTTCCTTTCAGCTTTCTTCCATTTATTTCTCTCTTTATCAACTTAGATGTCATTTCTTCTTTTTACAGGTATATCCAAGTTCCCAATCTCCTCCTTCTTACTGTGTCAATCTACCACTTTTAACACAGCCCTCTTACTCCATCTCACTATCCTTCCCCAACCACTTATTCCCCAGTCTTTCACCCTGTCTGTGTTCAGCATCTATCCCCTTCTCTCCTGCCTTGTCTTACTCCTCCTATCTCCCCAGTCGTGTACCTCTTCCCTTTTTCTCATCCTATCCCCCATGTCCAGCATTCCCCCCTCTTTCCCTCACCTCATGTCCAGCATCTCCACTCTCTCTCACCCCATGCCCAGCATCTGCCCTCCACTCCCCCATTTTGTTTCCAGCATATGCCGCTATGACTTCTGCCTTGTGTTCAGCAGTCACTCGTCCTCCATCCCTTTATGATCCCTACCTCATATCTGGCCTCTGCTCTCCACCCCATGTCCAACATTTGCCCACCACCCATGTCCTGCATCCACTTTCAACCCCCCATACTCTGTGTTCAGCATCTGCCCTTCACCTCCCTTTGTGTCCAGCATTTGCTCTAAGCCATCTACACTTCCTATTCAGCATCTGTCCTCTGTCCTCTCTTTGTTTCCAACATTTGCCCAGCATTTCCCTTCAAGCCATTCCATCCCCCTTCATGTCCATCTGCCCAGCATTTCCCTTTCACCCCCCCCACCCCCCCCCCCCCACCACCACCACCACCACCACCACTGCCATTGCTGCTTTTGCTGTGTCTGCGGCAGCAGCTGCGGTGGAGGTGCCCATGTCCGATTTAAAAAAGAAAAAAAATCCCATGCCTCCATGTAATTCCGTGCTAGGAAGTATGGTCTAGTCCCACCCCCTCTGACATAAAAACAGCCTTCTGAGCGTGGGAGAGTTTGTGTTTATTTTTATTTTTATCAGCGACCACCACTGCAGCAGCAGTGCCATGGGTTGGAGGGGAGACAGGCTGTAGCTGTTTTGGTGCAAGAGCCATTTCTTTGGGGGGGGAGGGGCAATGCCTCCTCGCACCCTCCCAAACTATGCCCATGTCTCCACGTTAAAAATCCTAGGGATTATTTTTGATCGCACTCTTTCCTTTGAATCTGAAATTACATCTGTTTTTAAGTCTGAACTTATCTTGATCAAAATCTCCACTTTAAGTTAGTCCATGCTCTTACCATAAGCAGATTAGATTACTGTAATGTCCTTTATTATAATACTTCAGGTAGCCTGCAATTAGTTCATAACACAGCCATCAAGTTAGTTTATTGCGCAAAAAATACTGATCATATCACAGCACTCCTAGTTAATATCACTGGCTACCAGGGCCGGATTTACCTATACGCCATGTACGCCATGGCGTAGGGCCCACAGCCGGCAGGGGCCCACAAAAAAAGAACAAGTAAATTTTTTTAAAATACAATTTAAAAAAAAACCCTGGTGGCTGCCGCCGCGGGGCCCCCTCTGCTGCCGCGGCAGCACCGATTGACCCGCGGGAGCCCCGTCTACAAGCTGAAGCCGTCGGGTCGGGTCGGGTCGGGTCGGGTCGTTCCTCCCTCCCTCCCTCCCTCCGTGCAGGCTACAGGCTGTGAGAGACGCGAAGAGAGAGCGTCTCCTCGCGTCTCTGTTAAGCCCGCAGGGGCTGATGGGAAATTTCCCATCAGCCCCTGCGGGCTTAACAGAGACGCGAGGAGACACTCTCCTTTCGCGTCTCTCACAGCCTGCAGCCTGCACGGACGGAGGGAGGGAGGGAGGAACGACCCGACCCGACGGTTTCAGCTTGTAGACGGGGCCCCCGCGGGTCAATCGGTGCTGCCGCGGCAGCAGAGGGGGCCCCGCGGCGGCAGCCACCAGGTTTTTTTGTTTAATTAAATTTTACTTTAGGCCGACGGGGGGGGGTAGGACTGGTAATGGGCTATGGGGGGGGTAGGACTGGTAATGGGCTATTGGGGGGGCTGGGGCTGGAAATGGGCTGGGGGGGTAGGGCTGGTAATGGGCTATGGGGGGGTAGGACTGGTAATGGGCTATTGGGGGGGCTGGGGCTGGAAATGGGCTGGGGGGGGTTAAGGCTAGAGGTGGGCTGATGGGGTTAGGACTGGTAATGGACTGTGGGCTGTTGGGGGGGCTTAGAACTGGCAATGGGCTTTGGGGGGGGGTTAAGACTGGTAATGGGCTGTGGGCTGATGGGGGCTGTCTGGTAATGGGCTATGGGGGGGCTAGGACTGGAAATGGGCTGGGGGGTTAAAACTGGAGGTGGGATGATGGGGTTAGGACTGGTAATGGGCTGTGGGCTGATGGGGGGGTAGGACTGGCAATGGGCTATGGGGGGCTGACTGGAAGTGGGCTGATGGGGGGTTAGGACTGGTAATGGGTTATAGGGGGGGCTTAAACTGAAAATGGGGTGATGGGTTAAGGACTGTAAGTGGGTTGATGGGGGGCTAGGACTGGTATTGGGTTGGGGGGTTGCTAGGACTGGAAATGGGCTGATGGATGGCTAGGACTGGAAATGGGTTGATGCAGGGACTAGAAGGGAATGGATGCTGGGTGAGGCTGGAACTAGAAGGGAGCTGATGTTGGGGGAGGATTAGAATGGGATGGGGCTGGAAGAGTAAAATGGAGAAGGGAAAAATATTTTGTGTGGGAGGGATAAAAAATCTACAATTGGCCGGGTATTGGGAGAGTAAGTGGGGATTGAGGATGGAGGGGTAAAATTTGAGTGGATGAAATAGGAATGAGGAAAGAGCAAAAGGAAAAATTAGTATGTTAAAGCAGATGTAGAGAGAGAATGGAAAAAAATCTAGAAGAGAGAAGAAAGGACAAATGGACAGCAGACGATGGAGAGTTAGCAGAAGACACGAAGAAACCAGAAGAAAGTGGCTGGAGCAATTGCAGCTGAAAAAAATGCACAAAAGGTAGAAAAATATCTCTATTTTGAATTTATTTATTGGAATATGTCAGCTCTGGTAAATGTGCATCATTAACGTCTGCGCTTTGTTTAGTACAAGAGCAAATTAATGTATAGTTTTATTTCTACAGTGTTGTACATTCCAAGTTTGGCTTTTGGGATTCCCAGTTTAATTATTGTCTTCCTGTTTCTAAATTGAGATTACTTGTTTGGTGATGGTCTATGTTCTGCATGTGTAACTGAGCTGAGGTGTTCTGTTTATATAATTCCTATTTGACATTGCCACTTGTTCTCTTTCCCCAGTAGGTCATGTATTGTTGTTCTCTGAAATGTACTGGTTTAATATTTGCAGTGTTGCCTTTTGATTGGTAGAGTATGGTGCTTTGTGAGTCCTGGTAGTGCTGTTAGGATACGGCGGGTTTACTATGGGTTCTAAATGGGCAGTGTTTGTAGTAGTTCCTAATGTGTCTGGCAGTTGGCACTGGATTATAGTAATGTAGAAATCTTTTAGTCTTTCTTTATCCATACACTCATTAAGAGGCACGTTTACTAAAAGTTAGTATATGGTAACATTATGCAAATATTTATGCAAATGAGGCCCCTTATGCAAATGAGGCCCCACACCCCCCTTGGGCCGCCCCTGCTGGGGGCCCACAATTTTTGTTGGCGTAGGGCCTCACTCAAGGTAAATCCGGCCCTGCTGGCTACCCATATATTATCGGGTTAAATGTAAGATCTTACTTCTTTCATTTAAAGTCATATAGCCTGGTCACCATTACAGCTTTCTGACATGTTGATACCTTATGTCCCTGGCTATAATTTATGATCTTTAAACGACAGATGCCTTGTAATTCCAGCTTCAGCTTAAACATTCCAGCTTCAGCATTCTATATATTAGCCCCCCTTCTCTGAAATTCAATACCTAGGAGTCTCCGACTTGAATCCTCTCTTCTCCTCTGTTTAAAGTCATGCTGTAAAACATACTTTTTTTGAGAACGCATTCAATTCAGAATGTATGGACTTCTGGGTGGTATATGCTGCAGGATTCTCTGGCTTCATCACCTCTTGCTGCCGTCTACATTTCTTGCTTTGTTTCTCCTCTTCTGGTAACTTTTTGTTTTTAGCCTTTTAATTTTTCTGTGAACTGCTGTGATATGTTTTGAACGGTGGTATATAAAACTCTGCAATAAACAACCATAAACCCCATATATACCAATAACACTATCTTCCATGGGTGGACCAACCTTTGGAATTCTTGCCTAAATGTGCATTTGTGAGAAATAGTTTCACAAAGACATATTCTTCCCTGGTAATTGTACTGTGTGAGACACTTACCAAAGAACCAGCCTTCACCAAACTATACCTCTGTGAAATTGTGCCCAAGTGTTGAGATTAACAAAATATAAGAATCACAGCAGCTCCCTGGACCACATTCAAGATCTTCATAGATACATCACATACAACCTAAATATTCATCAAATAAACATGTTCCCTGTTGCAGAACGCCATTTCTCTATTAGATTAAGTTGTAAGAGCATCATGGATGCAATCTATTACACCAATCATATTTGGCAGACCAGCAATACTGAAAAATTCTGACTTCATCTCCGGCCACTGTACCTGCTGCTGTACATAGTCCCAGACGCATTTTTTCAAGGCTTGCAGTACCTGGTTATAAAGTCTGCAAAAGGCTTGATCCATTCCATAGGCTACTCAAACAACATAATGCTGCACTCCACTGTTGACTACTTCTGTTGTTACTGTTCTAGTTTTTGACATTACTCTCTTCCATGTATACTAACTAAATTAAGTTCAAACTGTTCCATGTAGACTGCTTTGATAAGGAGGTATATAAAACCGACTAAATAAATAAATTGCCCAGGAAATGCAAAGTGTTGAGTAATTTCGCCAAACCTGGAATGGCATGCCAATGAGCTGTGACTGGATCTATATCACTCTTAATTTCTTCATACAGGCACAAAATCGCCCTTGTGCATGAATGGTTGGTATAAACCATATGTCTCTCTGGTAGACCTCCAGTCTTGTCCCTGTTCAAAATATGCACTCACTTTACTGTCTGTGAGGCCTCATGCTGATGGTTTGAGCTTGTGCCACTTGATGCTTCTTCTGCCTTGCTGCCCTGGTCTTCACATTGTCTGTCTTCTCTTTCATCTTCTATTCCTGTTCCAGCTTGTTAGTACAGACTTGCAAACAGCAAAAAAAGATGTGGATAACTCATGCCTGCACAAAACATTTCCGTTTCTGTCACAATAATGCCAAGCGCAGCAGTCTGCAACACATTTCGTCCACCTTGCAGCACGATCTAAAGCTACAGTACAACCGAACTCTGCGCTCAGCCTTCTGGTCTTCTAAGCCAGGTCTTAACAGGCCCCAAATGCCCCCACAGGGTTCTGAAAAGCAACTAACTGAATACAGACACAAGGCCATTTCAGAAGCTGTAGCACAAGCCGACCCACAAGTGGGGCCTTGGGGCCCTTAAAGGTCTCCAAGGGCACCCAGGCACTTGGTTAGTGCCATCCTGCCATGTTCCACTCTCACTGGTCCCACGCAGTCCACCAAAGTGACTGCAGAGCCCATCAGCATCAAAGAAAAAAAAGAAAGGAGCAGCAGGGGCCAGGCATATTTTGGGTTGTATTTAACAATAACTTATCTACAGAAAAGAGTGGTGAGAAAAGAGTAGATGAACACTGAGATTAGATAATTGCATTGATTAGGTACTTGTGCAGAACATTGAATACATACATCTATAGGTCCCATGATTACTCTCACATGCCATTTTTATCCATATTTAATTTGGACTTCTGCAATTTCATTTTTAAGACTCTACATCATATGTTTAAGCCCCACAGCTCCTCCATCTACCATTGGACCCATTGCTGCCCCCATATTATATGAAATTTACAAAGGATAGCCTTACTCAAGGCCAAACAATAAACCAAAAGTATTTTTCTTCCAAAGGCCATGGCTCAAACATATCCCATGATGTTTCATCCTCTAGTAAGGCATTTTAGATAACAGGGAGTTTTGGTCCTGCAAATTTTGGGATCTTTCCCAAAGACTTTGAATATTATCATTGCAGGAATTATACCTGGGTCCTCCACATGACCAAGCACAACACTGCTACTGGGCTGGTCCTTCACACGTATATGTAAACACTGACCTTGCTAAATATAAACCATTATTGCTCTCTTTTTTTTCTTGCCCCACTTGATTACTCGAGATGCCAAAAAACATGAGTAAAAGATGTTGTGGAGATTTAGCTCAATTTATTAAAGTTAGTTCTTTCGGGCAAACATTACACAGCGTCTTTGTACAAGTTCGCTGGAAGTAGCGGTATACAAATGAAAATAAATAAATAAAGTTTCTGCAGCCAACATTTGTTCTGTAGGTTTTATTTCTCTTCCTAAATTTGCAGGAAATTAAATCCTTGGGTAAAGGAAGCAGTATTTCAAGACTGTGGAAGCAAGCTGACTGGTTGACTTTTCCACTCTCTCCCCCCTCCCCCTTTACTTTTGCATAAAATTTAAATTTGGAGCTTATAATGCTATGTTCATTCCCACGTATAGCTTCATAGCATGATCTTATATTTACACATTTGAGAGAGGTGCTGGACTTGAACTCCCTGGGAACTGAATGCTTCAACAAAACATTAGTTCAAATGCAGCCTAGCGGAAGTATCCATTGTCGAGCCTGAAACCAGAGGCCAGCTGGTGACCCTGCAAACCAGATTTTAAGAGCTATGAAAATAAAAATAAAAGGTTACTTAGAAACCAACAGAATCCCTGAGATATGCTTCATGTTGATGTGGGAAAGTCTGAAAGCTGTCTTCAGGGGTACCATTATATTTCAAGAAAAAGCAAGATCAGCAGGACTGCACAGGCTTCAGAAACTGTATCATCCAGCAAGTAACGAAGGCCTAATTAGATAAAATTAATACAATGTAAATTTCTTTCATATCCTCTCATAAAGACTAAGACTTCCCTGCTCCGCTGTTCTGCATGTCAAGAGCTAGATTATTAAACTAACTCATAAATAAGGTTTGCTATAAACATTATATTTGTAATATAAGATAACTTGGGGAATTCAGATATAAATAATACCTTGGCAATCTATACAGTAGTACCAGACTTCAATTAGGAAGCAAAAATGAATTTTTAAGCGTTTGATGACAGTCATCGTTTTCTCCGATTTCAGACCACTAAGCAGAAATAAGCAATGCCACTCCATAGTCTATTTTGATAAAATGAACTCTTAACCCCTCTGGAAGCCTTGGGATTAAAAGAAGTTGATTCACTCAAATTTTGAACTTAAAATTTATGGCCAATATGTATTGTCTGCTAGATAGTCACAAATGAAAATGCTTTGCTGCGAGAGAGAGATAATTTGGAACCAGGTGTGTTTGAAGAGACAGACAAGACAGTTGGCCACCCAGGGCACTAGGCTCAAGGGGTGTCATGCTGCTGCCACCAATCAAGCCATGGAGCGCCAAGACTGCTGTTCACACATTCATTACACCAGCAGCACGAATCCCAGCACTTGAGTGGCTGCTTCTATGTGGCCCAAAGGAGATCATCAGTGACCACATAATCAACAGGTGACCACCCCCACCACTCTTGTATCATTGAAGAGCGATGCCCCCCAGCCCTTATGCCATTTTCCTTATCACCTGGGGTACTGCAAAACCTTGTAATGTCCCTGACTGGAGATTGTTTATTCAGGTCTAGGAGGAATGGATCTATAGTTCACATTAAGTATGTAAACAACTTAAATACCTAAACAAAACCTTAAAACTAAGATGCAGATAGCAGTCCAGCAGTGAGATGAGGATTTTCCAGTCTTTTGCATTGAGTGTCACATGTATGATTTTCTCCCGGTTGGTGAGGGGTCTTACATGTGCTCTAGATACAAGGAGTTCTTTGCTCTCAGGGAATGAGACTGATCTCTGGAGGCTAGAGTAGTAGACTTGGAGGACATAAGAAAGACAGAGAGGTATATAGACGAGACCTACAGGGATGTAGTACAGAAGTTCCAACTCCAGTCTGGCAGCCTCCCTTTTGCCATGGAGGAGAGAGGCCATGTGACAGGAGAGAATCACCCTGATGTGGCAGGAAGTGATCCTGTAGCTAGGACCTGTCCTCCAGGTGATGTAAAACCCTCTTGCACAGAGGGGGTTTGTACAGGGTCAAGTGCCCATGAGGGAAGAGTTAGGACAGCCATTATAGTTGGTGGTTCGATCATTAGGCATGTAGATAGCTGGGTGGCTAGTGGATGTGAGGATCGCCTGGTAAATGCCTGCCTGGTGCAAAGGTAGTGGACCTCACGCGCCACTTAAACAAGGTTTTAGATAGTGCTGGGGAGGAGTCTGCTATCTTGGTACATGTTGGTAACAATGACATAGGAAAGTGTGGTAGCAAGATTCTGGAGACCAAATTTAGGCTTTTAGGTAGGAAGCTGAAATCCACAACTTCCAGGATAGCATTCTCAGAAATGCTTCTCATCCCACACGCATGACCCAAAAGCCAGGCAGAGCTCTGGAGTCTTAATGCGTGGATGTGGCGATGGTGCAAGGAAGATGGTTTTGGATTTGTTAAGAACTAGGCAACATTCTGGGTAAAGAAGGGGCTTTTTTGAAGGGATGGGCTCTACCTTAACTGGAATGGAAACATGCTACTGGCATTAACCTTTAAAAAGGAGATAGATAAGCTTTTAAACTAGATAATAGGAGAAAGCCAACAGTTGCCCAAGAGCATATGGTTCGGAACAATGTATCCTTGAAGGATACTAGCAAAAGATTGACGTTAAGGCATATCGACCTAGACGTTCCAATAAAGGTAACCCAAATGCCCTTAAATACAGGGCAGACAGCTTAAAGATCCAAAATTACCCCTGTCTACCGAAAACCAGATTAATATAAATGAAATACAATCTTTAAAATTCTTGTATGCAAATGCTAGACATCTAAAAGTTAAGATTGGAGAATTAGAATATATAGCACTAAAAGAGAGGTTAGATATGATTGATATCTCAGAGACCTGGTGAAAGGAGGACAACCAGTCCTGTGATACCTGGGTACAAATTATATCACAACGTTAGAGTAGATGAAAGTGGTGAAGGACTTGCACTCTATGTTAGAGATGGCATTAAGTCACACAGGATTAAAGTTTTGCAGGAAACAAAATATACACCGTAGAATCTCTATGGATCGAAATTCTGTGTAAAAAGGGAAAGATGATGGCAGTGGGGGAGTACTACCGAACGCCTGGCCAGAATGGATGAGGAAATGCTTGAAGAAATCAGGAAAGCTAACAAAGTTACAACACAGTAACAATAGTTGATGATTTCAATTGCCCTGGTATTGACTGGGTCAGTGCCACAGCAAGACATACTAGGGAGATAAAGTTTCTAGATGAAATGACTGCTTCTTGGAGCAGCTGGTTCATGAAATGACAAAAGACGAAGCCACTTTGGACCTAGTCCTTAGTGGCACACAAGATCTGGTGCAAGAGATAAGGGTGTTGGGGCCACTTGGCAATACTGATCATATCATGATCACGTTTGATTTAATAAATGGAGGAAGGATAGCAAAGAAATCCACACTACTACATTTTAACTTTCAAAAGGAAGACTATGATAAAATGAGGAAAATAGTTAAGAAAAAACTAAAAGGAGCAGCTGCAAAGGTTAAAGATTTACATCAAGCATGAGAGTTGTTTTAAAAATACTATCTTGGAAGCCGAGATCAGCTTAAAGAAAAGTGGAAGGAAGTCTAAAAAACTGCCAGCATGGTTTAAAGGTGAAGACAGAGACGCTGTTGTAGCCAAAAAAGCATCTTTCAGGAAATAGAAAAAGAAGCCAAATGACGAAAACTGGAAACAACATAAGCACTGGCAAGTTAGATGCAGGACATCATAAGCAACAAAGAGAATATTTGAAAAAAAGCTTGCTGTAGAAGCAAAAACGCATAATAAAAAAAGGTCTTCAAGTACATTCGTAACAAAAAACCTGTAAGAGAGTCAGTTGGACCATTAGATGATAGATGGGGAACTAAGAGGGGACAAGGCCAAAGCAGAGAGACTGAATTAATTCTTTGCTTCGGTCTTCACCAAAGAAGATGTAGGAAAGTTACCCATGACTGAAATGGTATTTAAAGTTGATGCATCAAAAGAATTGAAAGAAATATCTTTAAATGGGGAAGATGTATTACAACTATTTAATAAACTGAACAGTAGAAAATCATCTCGACTGGATGGTATACAACTGTGGGTATTGAAAGAACTCAAATATGAGATTGCAGACTTACTATCAGTAATCTGTGAACTATCATTAAAATAATCTGTAATACCTGAAAATTGGAGAATGGCCATTGTAATGCCAATTTTTAAAAAGAGTTCTAGGAATGATCTGGGAAACTACAGACCAGTGAGCCTGACGTCAGTACCACGCAAAATGGTAGAAACCATGATAAAGAACAAAATTACTGAACACGTAGATAGTCATGGTTTAATGGGAGAAAGCCAAGGAAGGTTTTGTCTTATTAATCTGTTATATTTTTTGAAGGTGTGAAAAAACAGGTGGACAAAGGTGAGCCAATTAATATAGTGTATCTGGATTTTCAAAAAGCCTTTGACAAGGTCCCTCATGAGAGACTTTTGGCAAAATTAAAAAGTCATGGGATAGGAGGCAGTGTACTATTATGGATCAGGAAATGGTTAAAAGACAGAATGCAAAGGGTAGGGGTAAATGGCCAATTTTCCCAATGGAGAAAAGTGAATAGTGGAGTACCCAAGGGATCTGTGCTGAGTCTGCTGCTTTTTAACATATTCGTAAATGACCTAGAAATGGGAATAACGAATGAGGTTGTCAAATTTGTAGTTGACATAAAATTATTCAAAGTTGTTAAAACACAAGAAGATTGTGAAAAATTGTAAGAGGACCTTAATAAATTGGAAGATTGGACGTTCAAATGGCAGATGAAATTTAATGTGGACAAGCACAAAGTTATGCACCTAGGAAAGAACAACCCAAACTATGGTTACACGATGCAAGGTTCCACATTAGAAAACACTACCCAGGAAAAAGATTTAGGAATCTTTGTGGATAACATGTTGAAACCCTCTACCCAGTATGCAGTAGCAGCCAAGAAGCAAATAGAATGCTAAAAATCATAAGGGAAGGAATGGAAAATAAAACAAAAGATATTATAATGCTTCTGTATTGTTCCATGGTGCGACTGCATCTTGAATAGTGTGTAAAATTCTGGTTGCCTTATCTGTTGGCTTGAGCTGAGCTCCTCCTGCTCATCACAGCAGCCAATCAGGGTGCAGAGGAACCATTTAATGTAAATAGCACTCAGGCTCACAGGTTCACCAGCATCTCGTCGGAGCTGCTGCTGTCAGCTTGAGCTGAACTCCTCCTGCTCATGGGAGTAGCCATTCGGGGTGCAGAAGAACAATTCAAATTTAAACAGCACTGAGGCACGCCCGCACCTAATGGCCATGCCAAAGGGCCCTGAGGCGTGGCCCTCGAATGGCCTTTGAGGGCACGCAACTCTACAAATCCAGATTGACCCCTTGTGCATCCTCTCACTTACCTCCTCCTTCAAACTCCAACTGTTCTTCTGCCTCCACTCATCAGCTAGGTCGCTGCCTTGACCTTGTTTTCTATTCCAATTGTTTACCCTCTAATTTCCATGCTTCAGTTCTTCCTTTATCTGACCATCACCTATTAAGCTTCGCTCTTCATCACTCCCCCTAAACCTCAGCCAGTCTCCTCTTATAACTTTAGAAATCTTCACGCTATTGATCCTTTGACTCTATCTACTGCTATCTCAACCCTTCTTTCTTCAACGTTGTCCTCTCTATCTATTGATGTAGCTGTAACTTCCTTTAATACAGCCCATTCCTCTACCTTAGACTCTCTTGCTCCTCTCATAATATGTCCTGTGAGATGCCCCTCACCTCAGCCTTGGCTATCTTCAACTACCCATTACCTATGTTCCTGTACTTGCTCAGCAGAGCGTTCTTGGCTCGAATCCCGCTCCCTCTCCAACTTTCTTCACTTCATATCATGCTTACTTCTTTCCAGTCCACCATTGCTCTTGCAAACCAAAACTATTTTATCCTTTTGACTAACCGTCTTGCCTCAAACCCCCACCGTCTCTTTTCTACCCTCAATTCCCTACTTAAGGAGTCTCCTCCTATTCCTCCTCTCTCTACCAAAACTCTAGCTGACTATTTCCATGATAAAGTACATAACATTGCGTTTCAATTCCCCACCAAGCCTTCTTATTCTTATTCTTCACCTCCTCTTTCCCTCTCCATTAACAACTTTCCCCCTCAATCTCTTTTACCCTTTCATCCTTTTCTAAAATCTCTGATGAAACCTCTTTTCTCCTTTCCTCCTCCAAACCTATTACCTGCTCATCTGATCCCATCCTCACTCACCTTAACTCCATCTCCTCCTCCATCATCCCTTCCATCTCACATATTCTGAACCTTTTGCTCTCCACTGCAGCCTTCCCCCAGCCTTCAAACATGCTGTAATCACCTCACTCCTAAAAAAACCCTCACTTGAACCTTCTTGTCTTTCTACTTACTGACCCATCTCCCTTCTCCCATTCATCTCCGACTTTCTTGACTGTACAGTTCTTTGCCGCTGTCTCAAATTTCTCTCCTCTCATGCCCTCCTTGATCCACTTCAATCTGGTTTTCATCCCTTTTGTTCTACTGTAACAGCTCTTGCCAACGTCTCCACTGACTTATGTCTCACCAAGTGCAAAGGCCTTTACTCAGTTGTCATTCTTCTGGACCTTTCTGCTGCTTTTGATACTCCTCCTCCTCGACACCCTCTCCTCTCTTGGTTCTCTTCATATCTCTCCAATCGCTCTTTCAGTATCGGTTCTGGTGGTTCCTCCTCTACTGCCATCACTCTCTCAGTTGGTGTACCCTAAGGGTCTGTTCTGGACCCTCTCCTTTTCTCTCTCTAAACCCAGTCCCTTGGTGCTCTTATTTCTTTCCATGGTTTTCAGTATCACTTTTATGCTGATGACTCTGAAATCTAGCTATCCAGTCCTGACATCCCTCCTTCTCTCCAAGACTGTATCTCTGCCTGCTTATCTGACATCACTGTCTGAATGTCTAACCACCAACTAAAATTAAACATTATCTAAAACTAAACTCCTTATTTTTCTCCCTAAGCCTCCCTTCCCCCTTCCTCCGTTCCCTATCACTGCTGACAATACTCATCTTCTCCCTGTTTCCTCAGCCCGTAACCTCGGGGTCATCTTCAAATCTTCTCTTTCCTTCTCCACTCATATACAACAGATAGCCAAAATCTGTTGCTTCTTCCTCTACAACATTAACAAAATCCACCCCTTTCTCTCTGAACACACTACTAAAACTCTTATCCATTCTTTAGTCACCTCCCATCTGGACTATTGTAATCCCCTCCTTGCTGGTCTCCCTCTGTGTTATCTTTCTCTTCGTCTATCCATTCATTACTCTGCTGCATGGCTAATTTTCAGCCAGCCCCGATAAATTCATATTACTCCTCTTCTAAATCTCACTAGCTCCCCTTCCACTTCGGTATCCAATTCAAACTTCTTCTTCTAACTCATAAATGCATTCACTCCATTGTCCCTCATTACCTTTCCTCTCTCCTATTCCCCCCTCCCCCCCTCATGAACTCTGCTCCTCGGCTGTCTTTCTTCTCTTGATGCCCTTTTCTTCTACTGTCAGCTACAGGCTTAAATCTTTTCATCTTGATGTTCCTTATGCCTGGAACAAACTTCCTGTTTCTTTACATCACATCTCTTCTCTCCCCCTCTTCAAATCCATGCTAAAGGTTTACCTCTTCAAATCCACTTTTGATTCCTAATCTCTTAATTCCTTGTGTCTCCTTCCCCTTTTACCACTTGTTTCTTCTGTCTTGTCCTATCCGTCTTGACTAGATTGTGAGCTCTTTGAGTAGGGACCATCTTCTTTATGTGTTTGAGCAGCACTGTGTATGCCTTGTAGCGCTCTATAAATGATCAATAGTAGTAGTAGCAGTATATGGCGGAATTAGAAAAGGTATAGAGAAGAGCCACCAAAATGGTAAAGGAGATGGAAGAATACTCCTAAGCGGAAAGGCTTAAAAGTTTAGGGCTCTTCAACCTGGAAAAGAAACAGCTGAGGGGAGATGAGATAGAGGTCCACAAATTAATGAATGCAATGGAACAGGTAAACATAGATTGGTTGTTTACCCCATCAAAAAGTAAAAATACTAGGGAACATACAATGAAGCTACAGTGTAATCTGTTTAAGACTAATAAGAGAAAATATTTTTTTTCACTCAATGCATAATCATACTCTTGAATTTGTTATCGGAGGATGTAGTAAACATAGAAACATGACGGCAGGAAAGACCTCATGGCCTATCTAGTCTGCCCTTCCATATCAACTACAATAGTCCCCTTTTTACCTTTAGAGATCCTCTGTGTTTGTCCTATGCTTTTTTGAATTCAGATATTGTCCTCATGTCCATCCCCTCCACTGGGAGACTATTCCACACATCTACCACTCTTTCCATAAAGAAATATTTCCGCATATTACTCCTGAGTCTATCTCCTTTCTCTCTTACCCTATGTCCCCTAGTAGCAGCTTGTCTTCAATTGAAAGAGACCCTCCTGTGAATTTATGCCACTGAGGTATTTAAATGTCTCTATCATATTGCCCCCTATCCTGCCTTTCCTCTTAAGTACATATATTAAGATATGGAGTGGAGGAGTGGCCTAGTGGTTGGGGCAAGGTACTTCAGGCCAGAAGGTTGGGGGTTCAAATCCCACTAGAGGACAGCAACCTTGGGCCAGAAGGACTGGGGTTTCTAGTCCCACAGGTGCTCCTTGTAGTCTTGGGCAAGCCACTTAACCCTCCATAGCCCATGTTCCCTGTAAAATAGTTATCTTCAAGTTATAATGCCCTGTTCAATGTAATTTCAGTTTGTTCAATGTAAACCACACTGATGCAGAATAGCACAGTATATAAGAGAATTAAAATAAATAAATAAAATAAGATCTTTAAGTCTGTCCTCATATGCTACGTAATGAAGACCATTTTAGTAGCCACCCTCTGCACCGACTCCAACCTGTTTATATCCTTTTGAAGGTGTGGTCTCCAGAATTGCATACAATTCTCCAAATGAGGTCACACCAGAGACTTATACAGAGACATTATCACCTCCTTTTCTCTGCTGGCCATTCCTCTCCCTACACACTCAAGCATCCTTCTAGCTTTCGCAGTTGTCTTTTCTACCTGTTTAGCTACTTTAAAATTGTCAGACACAATTACGCCCAAGTTCTGCTCTTCCTTTGTGGACAAAAGTACCTCACATCCTACACTGTACAGCTCCTTTGGATTTTTGCAGGCCAAATGCATGACCCTGTATTTTTTAGCATTAAATTTCAGCTGCCAAATTCTAGACCATTCTGCAAGCTTTACTAGATCCCTCCTCATGTTATCTACTCTATGGCAGATTTTGGGAAGCATCTGCAAACAAGCAAATCTTACCCGTCAGTCCTTCTGCAATATCACTAACAAAGATGTTAAAAAGAAGAGGACTAAGGACAGATCCCTGCAGCACACCACTGGTAATGTCCTTCTCAGAGTGAGCTCCATTTACTTGTACCCTTTATTGCCTCCCACTCAAGCACTTTCTAACCCAAGCAGTAACTTTAGGGTCTATCCCTAGGGTGCTCAGTTTGTTTATAAGTCGCCTGTGCGGAATGGTGTCAAAAGCTTTACTAAAATCTAAATACACCACATCTAGGGCTCTCCCTTGGTTCAGTTCCCTGGTCACCCAGTCAAAGAAATCAGATTTGTCCAAAAAGACCTGCCTCCGGTAAATCCATGCTGCCTCGGATCCTGCAATCCATTGGACTCCAGAAACCTCTCTTGCTAAAAGCTGTTAGTGTAGCTGAGTTTAAAAAAGGTTTGGACAAGTTCCTGGAGGAAAGGTCCACTATTTGCCCCAATCCACTGCTTGCCCCAATACAAGCATTGTGGAACCTGTGTGTCTTTTTGGGAACTGCTAGGAACTTGTGACCTAGATTGGCCACTGTTGGAAACAGGATACTGGGCTTGATGGACCTTGGTCTGATCCAATATGACATATCTTATGTTCTTACATTGTGCATTTATTTACTCGATATATCACATATCCAGAAAAACTAAGTGATTTACAATTTTTATTATGCAGGCTAAAGAATGACAATATGCAACAGCTAAGACTATAAAAGGGATAAATGAAAGAAATTACAATATAATATTAAAAATCGACATACATAAATGATACATAAGGATAGAGGGGAAACAAACCCAGAGCCTAGGTTAGGTTACAGTGAGCCATAAAGTAACCATGCAAGATGGTCAAAGGTATTGAGGGAAGGTTAATCTGAAGTAATAAGTTTTCAAGGCAGATCTGTGTGATGATTCCAATACAATGACATTGGGTAGATCATTCCATAAAAAGGGACCTATGACGCTAAACAGACTTTCTGATAAGATGGAATTACAAGCAAATTTTATTGTGTAGAATGTAGTGTACACTAGGAAACAGGAAGGAAAAAGCGGAATATCAAGGTATAGCTAATATTTTTAGATATAGCTGCGGCCTTTGATTCAATTAGTCACCCAATCAGGGCCGGCCCATCCATTGTGCAAGAATGTTGTTTGCACAGGGCCCCGCGTTTCAGGGGGCCCCGCGCAAACAACATTCTGCATCTGCCAGTAAATTTACAAAAAAACCCAAAAAAATGTGCTGCTACTGCCGCTGCCGCCGTGGCAGCGGCAGAATTGAGCATCCCGCGGCTCCCCCTGCCCGGCAGAGTCCTCCATGCGGCCTCAGCTCCCTAAGTGCCGGCTTTCAGAGCCATGAAGGGAGAGAGCTTCTCCCTCGCGGCTCTGTTAAGCCGCTGGCGCTGATGGGAAACAGGAATTCCTGTTTCCCAAAAGCCCCGCGGGCTTAAACAGAGCCGCGAGAAAGGGAAACTCTCCCTTCGCGGCTCTAAAAAGCCCGCGCTGAGGGAGCTGAGGCCGCATGGAGGACTCTGCCGGGCAGGGGGAGCCGCGGGACGCTCAATTCTGCCGCTGCCACGGCGGCAGCGGCAGCAGCAGCAAGTTTGTTTTTTTTTTTAATCTACCTGGGCTATGGGGTGGGCTAAGACTGGAAATGGGCTGATGGGGGGGTTGGACTGGTAATGGACTATGGTGGGGGGCTAGGACTGGAAATGGGCTATGGGGGGGCTAGGACTGGTAATGGGATATGGGGCGGGCTAGGACAGCAAAAGGACTGATGGAGAGGGCTAGGACTGGTAATGGGCTATGGGGGGCTAGGACAAGAAATGGGCTGATGGGGTGCTAGGACTGGTAATGGGCTATGGGGGGGGACGAAGTGTAAATGGTTATTGGGGGATAGGACTGGAAATAGGCTAATGGGGGGCTAGGACTGGTAATGGGCTATGGGGGGGCTAGGACTGGTAATGGGCTATGGGGGGGCTAGGACTGGTAATGGGGTGATGGGGTTAGGACTGGTAATGGGCTATGGGGTGGGGGGCTTGAACTGCAAATAGCTGATGGGGAGGGAGGCTTGGAATGGAAATGGGCTGTGAGGGGAGGGAAATAGCACTGGAAATGGGCTGAGTGGGGGGAGCTAGGACAGGAAATGGGCTGATGGAGGGGCTAGGATAGGACTGGAAATGAGCTGTTGGGGGGTGCTAAGATTGGAAATGGGCTGTGGTGGGAGCTTGGTTTGAAATGGACTCATGGAGGGGCTAGAACTGGAAGTAGGCTCATGGGGGGCTTGGATTGGAAATGGGCTGAGTGGAGGGGAGCTAGGATTTGACATCGGCTGATGGTGGGGCTAGGAAAGGACTAGAAATGGGCTGATGGGGGGCTGGGATTAGAAATGAGTTGATGGAGGGACTCGGATAGGATTGGAAATGGATGGGGGAGCTAGGACTAGAAATGGGCTGATGTGGGGACTAGAAGGGAGCGGATGCTGGGTGGGGCTGGTACTAGAAGGGAACTGATGTTGGGGGAGGATTAGAATGGGATGGAGCTGGGAGAGTGAAATGGAGAGGGGAAAAATATTTTGTGTGGGAGGGAAGACAAATCTACAATTGGCCGGGTATTGGGAGAGTAAGTGGGGATTGAGGATGAAGAGGTAAAATTTGAGTGGATGAAATAGGAATGAGGAACGAGCAAAAGGAGAAAGATTAGTATGTTAAAGCAGATGTAGAGAGAGAATGGAAAAAAAAACTAGAAGAAAGAACAAATGGACAGCAAACGATGGAGACTTAGCAAAAGACACGAAGAAACCAGAAGAAAGTGGCTGGAGCAATTGCAACTGAAAAAAATGCACAAAAGTTAGAAAAATATCTTTCCTAACCAGGGCTCTACAGATCAACAAACAGGGAACTTTCCTTGAGCACAGTAGGTTGCTGAACTCTAGTAACCTCCTCAGGTTTATAAACTGCTAACACCTAATCAGGTGTTAGTGGGCCTGATTTCCTGAGTGCAGCTGAGGCCTGCATAAAAGGCTCCAGTGCCCTGCCCTGTTGAGGCTTTCCTAACCAGGGCTCTACAGATCAACAAACAGTAAGGATTTGAGGATACCTAAGCTCCATGAACAGAACAATGGCTGGGAAAAATCGTATTGTTAAAGCTGTTGCCCCCGTTACAGCTTCTGCCTCGGTCCAGACAGAGGTCCTAATGCCAGTTGAAGGACCAGTTCCATGTGCAGGGTGCCTGTATGCTGAAGCTCTGAGGAAACAAGTGGAGGAACTCAGAGAGGAGGTGGCGAGGCTGAGGAGCATTCAAGACAGTGAGAAGTACATTGATGAGATGCTTCTTGCAGCAACCAAGCTCTCCAGCACAGGAGAAGATGGGTGCCAATAGAATGTCGATGGTTGGACACAAGTCACCAGGGCCTGCAAAATCACCAATCCAACTTTTCCTGCCCTTGAATTGAAGAATCATTATGCAGCCCTGGAAGTGGAGGAGGTGAAAGCATCCCTGGAAAGGGAAGAACCAGAGTTCAAGTACCCCAAAGTTGCAGAATCAGTGACCAGAAGGAAACGAAGGGTAGTGGTGGTTGGAGACTCTCTTCTGAGGGGTACTGAGGCGTCCATCTGCCGACCAGACTTGATGTCCAGAGAGGTATGCTGTCTGCCTGGTGCCAAAATTCAAGATGTTACGGAGAGTTTGCCGAGACTCATCAAGCCCACTGACTATTACCCAATGTTGCTAATCCATGTTGGAACAAATGATACTGCCAGGTATACCTCGGAACGTATCAAAAGTGACTTCATGGCTCTGGGACAGAGGGTGAAGCAGTTAGGTGCACAGGTGGTGTTCTCTTCAATCCTCCCTGTTGAGGGTAAAGGCCAAGGCAGAGAGGCTCGCAACCTGGAGATGAATGCATGGCTGCGTGGATGGTGTCATCGAGAGCGTTTTGGTTTCCTAGACCATGGGATGCTGTTCCAAGGGTTGCAGAGCAGAGATGGCATCCATCTATCCAAGAAAGGTCAACGCATCTTCGGTAGTAGACTGGCTAATCTACTGTAGAGGGCTTTAAACTAGATTCGTTGGGGATAGGTGAAGAAAGCCCCCAGGTAAGTGAAAGCCCCCAGGTAGGTGATACATTAAATACCTTTATGGAAATGGGTAACAGGGGTAACATATGGAAAGCAGTGTGTATAAATGCCCGTAGCATGGGAAATAAGATCCCTGATGTTGAAGCTTTGGTGGGAGTGGCTGACTTGGATTTAGTGGCAGTTACAGAAACATGGTTCACAGAAAACGATGACTGGGATGTAACTATACCTGGCTATACTTTATTCAGAAAGGACAGGGTAGGAAGAAGGGGAGGAGGAGTGGCACTATATGTAAAAACTACTATTAAAGCTTTGGAATTACAGAGCTTAAAAGGGAGAGAGGAGGCATTGTGGGTTAAACTAGAAAGAGGGAAAGAGAAATCTATTTGCACTGGTGTGATATACAGACCTCCCTCACAAGAGGAAGAGGTGGACAGAGAGTTAATTGAAGACATACGCAGCAGTGCTAGGAAAGGGGAAGTGCTACTGATAGGAGATTTCAATATGCCAGATGTTGATTGGCACATTCCTGCTGCAGTATCATCTAGAAGTAAGGAGATCCTGGATTCTCTACAGGGAGAACTATTCAGGCAATTGGTAACAGACCCCACACGTGAAGGGGCCATACTGGACTTGGTGCTTACCAATGGTGAAAGTGTTTCTGATGTTGTAGTGGGAGATCATTTTGCATCCAGTGATCACCAGATGGTGTGGTTCAGTATTAGGACTAGGGCTGTTAGAATCCATTCCAAGGTGAGGATCTTAGACTTTAGGAAGACTAACTTTGCGAAGATGGGCCAATACCTCAGGGAGTCGTTAGTGAGATGGGAACAGCTGGGGGATGTAGAAAAACAGTGGGCAAAACTGAAAGGGGGTATTTTAAGGGCAACTAACCTTTTTGTTAAAATGGTAAATAAAGGCAAAAGGAAAAGGAGACCGCTATGGTTTTCGAAGGAAGTAGCTGAAAAAGTGAAGAAAAAGAGGGCGGCCTTCATGAAATACAAGAGATCACAGAGAGAGGAAGACAGGCATCTGTATTTGGAAAAACTTAGAGAAGCTAGCAAAGTAGTCAAGAAGGCAAAGATTCAAAAGGAGGAGGAAATAGCCAATGCAATAAAATGGGGGGATAAGACATTTTTCAGATATATTAGTGAGAAGAGGAAGGGAAAAAGTGGTATTGTCAGACTCAAGGGTGCAGGGGGGGAATATGTAGAATCTGATAAGGATAAAGCGGAATTGCTTAACAAATATTTTTGTTCTGTGTTCACAGATGAAGAACCAGGAGCAGGACCTCAGAAAACACCCACAAATAGGAACAGAAGCGAGGGACATCTTGAACAATTTTCAGAAGACTGTGTTCGCGAGAAACTAGCTCAACTTAAAGTAGACAAAGCGATGGGACCGGATGGGATACACCCTAGAATACTGAGGGAACTTGGGGACGTTCTAGCAACTCCACTGACTGACCTTTTCAATGCCTCGTTGGAGTCGGGAGTGGTGCCAAAGGACTGGAGAGAGGCTCATGTGGTGCCTTTACACAAACGTGGAAGTAAGGATGTGGTTGAAAACTACAGGCCGGTTAGTTTAACTTCGGTGGTGAGTAAATTATTGGAAACCCTGCTGAAAGAGAAAATAGTGAGGTTTCTGGAGTCCAGCGGATTACAGGATCCGAGGCAGCATGGATTCACCAGAGGCAGGTCTTGTCAGACAAATCTGATTGATTTCTTTGACTGGGTGACCAGGGAGTTGGACCGAGGGAGAGCTCTAGATGTGGTGTATTTAGATTTCAGTAAAGCCTTTGACACTGTTCCTCACAGGCGACTTATAAACAAACTGAGCACCCTAGGGATGGACACTAAAGTTACTGCTTGGGTTAGAAATTGGTTGGGTGGGAGGCGACAAAGAGTACAAGTAAATGGGGCTCATTCTGAGGAGAAGGATGTTACCAGTGGTGTGCCCCAGGGATCTGTCCTTGGTCCGATTCTTTTTAACATCTTTGTTAGTGATATAGCGGAAGGGCTGTTGGGTAAGGTTTGCCCCTTTGCAGATGATACCAAAATCTGCAATAGAGTAGACACCCAGGAAGGTGTAGATAACATGAGGAGGGATCTAGCTAAGCTTGAAGAATGGTCTAGAATTTGGCAGCTGGGATTTAATGTTAAAAAATGTAAGGTCATGCATTTGGGCTGCAGCAATCCAAGGGAGCAATACAGTATAGGAGGTGAAGTACTTTTGTCCACTAAAGAAGAGCGGGACCTAGGCGTGGTTGTGTCTGATGATCTTAAAGTAGCTAAGCAGGTAGAAAAGGCGACGGCAAAAGCTAGAAGGATGCTTGGGTGCATACGGAGAGGAATGGCTAGCAGAAAAAAGGAGGTGATAATGCCTCTGTATAAGTCTTTGGTGTGACATCATTTGGAGTATAGTGTGCAATTCTGGAGACCGCACCTTCAAAAGGATGTGAACAGGATGGAGTCAGTGCAGAGAGTGGCTACTATAATGATTAGTGGGCTTCATTATAAAGCATATGAGGACAGACTTAAGGATCTTAATATGTACACCTTAGAGGAAAGGCGGGATAGAGGTGATATGATTGAAATGTTTAAATACCTCCGTGGCATAAATGTTCAGGGAGAGAGCCTCTTTCAATTGAAAGCAAGTTCTGCTACGAGGGGACATGGGATGAGGGTGAAGGGAGATAGATTCAGGAGTGATATGCGGAAATATTTCTTTACGGAAAGAGTAGTGGATCCGTGGAATAGTCTCCCAGTGGAGGTGGTAGAGATGAGGACAGTAACTGAATTCAAAAAAGCATGGGACCAACACAGAGGATCTCTAAAGGTAAAAAGTGGACTGTTGTAGTTGTTGATATGGAAGGACAGACTAGATAGGCCATGTGGTCTTTTTCTGTCATCATGTTTCTATGTTTCTATGTTTCTATATCTCTTTATTTTGAATTTATTAACTGGAATATGTCAGCTCTGGGAAATGTGCATCATTAACATCTGCGCTTTGTTTAGTACAAGAGGAAATTAATTTATAGTTTTATTTCTACAGTGTTGTACATTCCAAGTTTGGCTTTTGGGGTTCCCAGTTTAATTATTGTCTTCCTGTTTCTAAATTGTGATTCCTTGTTTGGTGATGGCCTATGTTCTGCATGTGCAACTGAGCTGAGGTATTCTGTTTATGTAATTCCTATTTGACATTGCCACTTGTTCTCTTTCCCCAGTAGGTCATGTATTGTTATTCTCTGAAATGTATTGGTTTAATATTTGTAGTGTTGCCTTTTGATAGGTAATGGTGCTTTGTGAGTCCTCGTAGTGCTGTTACGATATGGCGGGTTTGCTATGGGTTCTAAATGGGCAGTGTTTGTAGTAGTTCCTAATGTGCCTGGCGGTTGGCACTGGATTATAGTAATGTAGAAATCCTTTAGTCTTTCTTTATCCATATACTCATTAAGAGGCATGTTTACTAAAAGTTAGGGTATGGTTATATTATGTAAATATTTATGCAAACGAGGCCCCTTATGCAAATGAGGCCCCGCACCCAGTCTCCGCACATGGCCCCACACCCCCCTTGGGCCGCCCCTGCACCCAATACTGAATGGCTAAAAGAAAATCAGATTATATGGTGTGGTAGGCCATGGCCTATATAATAGCCTGTACATGTATGAGAGGCCTGCAAGCTAGGCCTGAGTCCCCACCCCCACTTAGAAATAGTAGTGCTGAAAAAGATCAAAGTCAGTGAAGGTCTGAGGATCTGCCTTAAACCGCTCTAAACTGCTTTTGATAAGTTTGTGTTAATCCTTATTTAATTCTTTTATGCTGATGATAGATATGTTCCAGTGTTTTACATTCTCACATTCTCTGAGCCTAAAAATGACCTTGTAGTAGGAATGTATTTATGTCTAGAAACTGAGCCTTTGTTAGAATAGCCTGAGAAGGGGGAACAGGGTGTTAGGCCCAGTGAGGATCCCTGATTGGATAGATGCAGGGGGCGTTGGGACCAATAGAAAGTTTGCCTGTATCAAACTGTGAAACTTGTATATAAGGAAGTTGTTCCTGTTCTCCATTGCTCAGTCCTTTTTGAAGCTTGACTTTCTGAGCCTTGTGCACAATAAATTGGCTTGGATCCTGAAGTGACTCCTGGTATTTTCTGGTTGCATACACTCCGCTGCTACAATGGGACCACATTAAAATGGTTTCAATCCTACCTCTCTGATCTGTCACAGCAAGTTAAAATAGGGCAACAAACATCAACGCCATTCTCACAAAAACAAGGGATATAACAGGGCTCTGCTCTCTCCACTCTGTTATTTAATATGTATCTGCAACCTATCTGCAACATTATCAAAGGTTTCAACATCAGTTACTTCATCTACGCTGACAATGTGATGCTATTCCTCCCCTTTGATATGGCACAACCTAATTTTACCCCATCACATCATGCTTTTCCAGAGTTTCACAATGGCTGAATGACCATAACCTTAAAATTAATTATAGGAAAACTGAAGTCTTAATTATAACAAGAAACCAGCATTTTTCCCCAACCAGCAACATTCATGGTAGAAGATCTATCCCTAATAATAAAGAATGAGGTAAAATACCTTGGCGTCATTCTGAATAGGTCACTAAACTTATCAACACATCTTAAAACAACAGCTGTTCTAGCTTATAACAAGCTAAGGCTCATTAAAAACATGAGGCCTCTACTGCCCCAACATGACTTCAGATCAGTGCTCCAGGCTATGGTATTTCCACACATTGACTTCTGTAACAGCATCCTCCAAGGTCTCCCGAAGCAAGCCCTCAATCACCTCATGATAGCTCAACATATCACTGCTAGAATTGTTGTCAAGGCCAATCCAACAGATCACATCACACCTATTCTATACAACCTACACTGGCTCCCAATCCATAACAGGATCAAATATAAGATAATTATGACCACATTTACACTAATAAAGGGCCTGTTGCCATCATACCCAACTAACCTCACAAAGAACACCTCTAATGACACAATTAGAAAGAAATGTAACCAAAAAATGGTTAGTACCATCCACATACAGAAAATTCCTCAAGAAAACCATTAACAGAGCATTTAGCTTTACTGCACCAATGATATAGAATACCCTCCCAGATAAACTAAGAGCCACATCAGACCTATTTAACTTCAGGAAATTGATTAAGACTCATCTTTTCATACATTTTGGTGATGATGGCCCAATGCAAGACCTCTTCCCCACATAACATGGACCTCAATCCTAGCACGTCAGCTTATCTACCCCTCCCTCTCCCCCCTGCCTTATCCCTCTAATTAACAGCAGCCATGTTAATGTAACTAGCCTTAAGCTAATGACTGTATGCAAACAGATGCTCCACTGAATGGCCACTGTGAAGAATTTTCCCTGTACGTATTGTTCACAATTGTAAATAAGTTATATTGCTATAAGGCAATTTCCTTATTGTTCTATGTTAAAACTTGTTAAAAATCTGTTAATATGTAGTTTATTTTAGTTACCTGTAAACCGCTTTGAATTTACTGAATGGTGGTATATAAAACTCCTAAATAAATAAACTCATTGTGTGATAATAAGTATTTTGAATGGGATCTTATATGCTATTGGAAACTGACGATCTTCCCAAAAAATGGGGGATACGTACCCACAGCACCCCTCCACAGTGGAAACACTGAGAGGAAGATTAAATAAACAATATAGACATTTTATTTTATAAAATCTAGCAAACATTAACTACCAGCAGCCATTAGCATCCACTTTCAAGGATGAGGGAGACAGAGTAAGCTCTAACATCAGTCACCTCGTCCTCACCATATCAATCTACCCTGCTCTAGTCACTTCTTGTTCCGATGCATAGTGGAGAGATGAGACGATCTGTCACTCTCAACCTCTCAGCTCAGCCAGAATTCCTTCTCCTTTAATCCCCTGCTCCATTCCTTTTCCAGTCCATTGTCCCCCCTGCATTTTTCTTCCCTAGCCCATCAACACATTCCTCAGTTCATTCTCCATTCAGCCCAACCGTCCAACAGCTGAGACTCTGTCTCCATTCCAGAAACAAGAAACCAGTTCTTCTGCTACTGAAATCCTGAAACACCAGACCTCCATTCTCCTTCTTCTTTCCTATTGCTCCATTTCCCCTTCTTCTTCCTCCTCTTCTCATCCCCTTTCCTAAATTCTTCCTTTTTTCTTTCTCCGATTCCCCTTCTCTTACTCCATATTCTCTTCCCTTTTCTCACTGCTGTATTCCCTCCCATTTCTTTCTTTCGCTCTCCTTTGTTATATTATATTTTCCCTTTTTTTCTGCAGCACTCCCTTTTTCTTTCCTCACTTCTCTCTCTCTCCCTTCTCTTTATGTTCTCCTAATTGTCTATTTTTCTTTTTTTTTTGTCTTGTCTCTTCTTTTCTCTCTCTTCTCTCAGTCTCCTCACCTTCCCCTTCTATGTGTGTCCAGTAACTTACACATGGCTGCTGCCTCATCAACTCACTATTTTCACTCTGCTTAGGAGAAACAGGGTAGAAGCAGTAGCCTGCTCAGTCTGCTCATCCCAAACAGCAAGAGAGGAAGAAAAGCATTGCTTTATTTTAGCTGTCCCAGCCCCAACTCCCTACCCCCCAAAGCTGCATGCAGCAGCCATGCCTTTCAGATAACTCACCTTTTCTTCTGGGAGTATCTATTCTGCCCCACCTTTTCTGTTCCCACTGGACCACAGGGAACTAGCCCATCCTGAATGGCTAGGGGATTCAAATTTCCTCCTCATCCTCTCTATGTTTAAAATGGTCCCGATTCCCTCTACCCAGCCAGCTCTGTTTAACATATTATAACAACTTACTACTAATCATTTCTATAGTGTTGCCAGACATATGCAGTGCTATGCACATACGCATAAGAGACAGGACAAATAAGAGATTAGGAAATTTAATTTATTATGGATAATGATTTAAAAAATATAGGTATAAGATGGAAGAATAAAGGGTTAAGATCTAAAAGCAGCCCTAAAAAAGCAAGGGGGGGTATTCAAGGCATTTCCAAGTTTGCAGAGTGAGCTCCATTTACCTGTACCCTTTATCTCCTCCCATTCAACCAATTTCTAACCTAGTCAGTCACACTTTAGTGTCCATCTCTAGGGCATTTACTTTATTCTGCACCGACAACTTATAAATAGTGACAAAGGCTTTACTGAACTCTAAGCACACCACATCTAAGACTCTCCCTCTGTCAAACTCTCTGGTCACCCAGCCAAAGAAATTAATTAGATGTGTCTGACAAGACCGGTCTCTAGTAAAACCATGTGCCTCGGATCCTGCAATCCATTGGATTCCAGAAACCTCACTATCCTCTGTTTTAGCAGCATTTCCATTTACAGTATTACTAACCATACTACCCACAACTGGACTGTAAATAAACTCAGCTGATTATCCCCTACCCAATATGCAAACCATTAACAGTTAATAATTGCCACTGTTGGCTTAACAGTTAATTTGCTAGGATGTATTATAGTTATACCTGTAACAGTTCCATGTATAATTGTTGAGTTAAATGAAATGCGGTATATAAGAAAAGTAAATAAATAGAGATCAGACTAACCAGCCTGTAGTTCCCAACCTCATCCTTACTTCTGCTTTTATGTAGAGGGACCACATGTGCCCTTCTCCAGTCCTCTGGGACCACGCCCATCTCCAAAACAGCATTGAAAAGGTCAAACAGTGGAGACTCTAGAACTTTCTTAAGTTCTTTTAGTGCTCTCAGATGTATCCCATCTGGCCCCAGCTTTTGCATATCCCTCCCCTTCATCTTTAAGTCTGACAATACCACTTTTGCACTTCCTACTCTCACTAACAAATGAAAAATGTCATCCCCCCTTCCCCCATTTTACCACATTGGCTACTTTTTTCCATTTGAATCTTTGCTTTCCTGACTACATTCCTTACTTCTCTTAATTTTCCCAAATACTGATGCTTGTCTTCCTTTTTCTGTAATCTCTTGTAGTTTATAACAGTCACCCTATTTTTCTTTGCCTTTTTGGCTACTTCTTTTGAGAACCATAGTGGCTTTTTTTTTTCCTTTTACATTTAATTTACTTTCTTAACAAAAAGGTTTGTTGCCCTTAAAAAATCCCCTTTCCGTTTTTCCCCATCCCCCAGCTGTTCCAATTCCACTAATGACTCCTTGTTCATGAATCTCCTTTCCACTGAAAAATGTTTGCTTCTTGTGTATTATTAAGGTCTCCCTCATATCTCCTGTATCCTGCCTTTCCTCTAGAGTATACATTTTTATATTTTTAAATCGCATCTCATAGAGTTTCACACGCAGATCTTGCAAAAGTCTGATAGTCTTTTTCTGGACGATCTCCATTTTGCTTATATTTTTTCAAAGGCATGGCCCCAAAACCAAGCACAATACTCCACATGAGGTTTTGTCAATAACTAACTCACTAAGGTGGGCAAACTGCAAATTCTGGGGAATAAGCAGAACTACCTTGAAAATAAACAATCCAGCGGAAGCACAGCCACCACCACCGAGCTCCCCGATCACGGGGGGAGCGGGGGAAAAAAGGCTCCTCCCCCACTCCAGAGCTCAAGCCCAATCGGAGGCAAACAAACAACTCTGAAAAGAAGAACTCCAGGCCTCGCCAGAGGGCCCTTTGGAGTGGCCCTTAAGCGCAGGAACATATGTTACATAACCTGCTATAGATAACATATGCTGCATAGCCTGCAGATTCCACTACTAACTCATTGCTACCTCTCTAATACCTCATTGCTTTAAAGATAACATATACTGCATAGCATATTAATCCCAATACTACCCCTTTGCTTGTTTGATACCTCAGTGCCTGTAAAATAACATACTGCATAGTGTATAGACCCCATTACCAGTTAGAGCTACATGAGAGGAGGAGAAACCAAACAAAGAGAACAGGCAAGATTAGAGTCACAAGAGGAGGATCAAACACCTACTACCACTGGACCACAATTAAAGCCGATCCCAGGTCAGTAATTTGCAAAATGCACTCCACTCCCCACTATCTTGTTGCCTACCTTACACTCCTCCACACATTCGCACCCTGCACACAGGGCATCGGACCCAACGAGCAAATCCCCTTGCTCCACCTACGTACCACCCAACCTTTATGGGCACCAGGCTCATCCCTCCCTAAAGAACACCAGCATACTAAGCCTGCAACTCACAAACCGCATAATGCCACACGTACTATGCCCACTCATCCCACAAATAGTGTACACACCAACCCAATCATAACAGCCAACATTAGGTGTGCTCTGCTAAACGCGAGATCAATCAGGAACAAACCGAATACTATCCTCGACCTCATCCTCGACAAAAAACTGGATATAATCTGCATCACTGAGACATGGCTAGATGACAGACCAGGTAATATTAAACCAAGTAACCCCTACAGGCTACTCAGCATTCAATTGCATCAGAGAACAAAAGAGAGGAGGAGGTGTACTAATACTGGCCAGAAAGGAATACAGATTTAAAACAATCTCTACCAATAGTACGATTGAATCCAACACAATCACCATAGCCAACAAGTACTTAAGCGTCTCCCTCACCTACAGGCCTCCTGGAGCCACAACTGAATATCTATCCACGGTACTTGAAGCAACATGTACACACAGCACAAAACACAAACCCCTCATTGTACTAGGAGACTACAACCTAACCTCCGCACCCACCAAGCAAGCCGCAACATTCTTAAAAACCATGGAGTCACTAAAATATTACCAGACAATCAACACCCCAACGCACCAGCATGGCACAACTCCGGATATGGTCTTTATTCCAATGCACTTACTGGAACAGGGCAAGGCCACAACACCAACAATCACGCCGATCCCTTGGTCAGATCATCATGTGATAGAATTCACCCTGACCCTGACCCTGACCCTGAACAACCCCACCCAACACATGGAAGATGAGAGTATAGCCAGGCATTATAGAGCATTCAACAAAGATTCATTCATAGAAGAAATCATTCCACAACTCCAGCAGGAATGCGACATCCTTGACCTAAGAATAGAGAAATGGAACTCCATAATATCTAATGCAGCATCAGCCCCTACGAGTACAAAACCACAAGCACGCAGGAGACCCAATGCCCCCTGGTATTCAAGTGATATCAGAGATGCAAAGCGCATTCTCCGAAGACTGGAGAGAAAATGGAGGCGAAACAAGTCGCATAACTCCCTGACTCAATACAGAGCCAAGCTACTGGAATATAACAATCTGATAAATGAGCATAAACAGCAGCACCATACCAACCTAATCATGAAATCTGTCAGACTGAGAGAACTCTTTAGCATTGTCCAAAAGCTCACTAAGGACACCACGCAGCACTGTACCCACCATCTTGACACACAGGAATTTGCGGACTACATGAAAGCGAAAAACACCACCCAAACATGCTCTATCACAATACAGACAGATGACCATGAAATGAAAGAGCAACCTCAAACCTGGGAGGACTTCAGCATACCATCAACACATCAAGTAGAGGACATAATACATGGACTCAACACAACAACCTCACCATCAGACCCATGCCCAGTGGCTTGGCTCATAGTCACAAGAAGCCAGCTCTCCCATCACATTCACAAAATCGTCAAAGATTCACTCCAACAAGGATACATGCCACAACCACTGAAACACGCCATGATACGACCGATACTTAAAAGCAACAACCTAAGCCTATCTGAACCAAAATCATACCGTCCTATCTCCAGCCTACCATTCCTTGAGAAAATCATTGAAAAGACAGTGCAAAGGCAACTACAGGACCATTATTGACATGAATGCCCCACTGGAATCCATCAGCATGGCTTTAAACCCCAGAACGGTGTGGAATCGCTACTCACTTCCCTCTTTGATAACCTCCTAAAAGGCATAGATAACATAAAGAATAGATTTCTGCTAGTGTTCATGGACATCTTGGCAGCCTTTGACACAGTGTCCCATGCCAGATTATTGTAGCATCTGCAACAGATAAGATTATGCAAGAATACCCTGAAATGGTTCACTTCCTACTTGGAAGATCGAACACAACAAGTCAAATGCACCCAAAAGAAATCATTGAAGTTCCCCGTCACGCAGGGAATACCACAAGGGAGCCCTGTCATCAATGCTCTTTAATATTTACATCCAACCCATATGCAACATTATCAAATGCCACAAACTCCACTATCACATCTATGCTGACGACATCATGGTGTATGCTCCAATCAACCTACTAGCACTTAATACCACAACAATAACCAAATGCCTTGAAGACATGAATGCCTGGCTCACAGCCAATAACCTGGCAGTCAACTACGATAAAACTGAGGCAATGTTCATCACCAGGAACCCCACCTTCATTCCACCACAGACTATCAGCATTCTAAACAAACTCATAGTAGTCAAAGATGAAGTTAAGTACCTGGCATGACAATGGACAGAGCTCTGAACCTGAAATCTCATATCACCAAAACCGCAAACAAGGCCTATCAATGTCTAAAGATCATAAGAAAGGCTGTTAGTGTAGCTGGGTTTAAAAAAGGTTTGGACAAGTTCCTGGAGGAAAGGTCCATAAATCATTATTAAGAAGGGACCCAGGATATCAATGCTTGAACCAGTACAAGCATTGTGGAACCTGTGTCTTTTGGGGAAATTGCTAGGTGCTGTAATGGGGAAAAGATATCCTGTGATAGAAAAACAGAGGAACCTATGAGCAATAGGGCTGTTTCTAGCAGGAAGGAAGATATCAGGACACCCAGTTGCCAAGAGCAACACAAACATTCCCAGCCACGAGGGAAAGAACCCCGCACAGCTGATAAGCAATCCCCAGCTCATAGCTCTAATAGCTTTCACCTGGGAGGGGGAAGGGCTGGATTAGAGCCTCAGCAAACGTATAAGGGACGTTCACTAGAGTTAGTGAGCAGCAGTAGCAGTAGGAGGAGTGGGAGCTTTGGCTTTGGTAGCTCCAGAGAAAGCAGCTCAGAGGATTCAGAGAAGCCAGCAACAGGAAGCAGGAAAGACGTGGTGAATCAGAACCAGCTGGAGTCTGTGTGCAAGCTGAGGTCTGAATCTGGAAAGCAACGTCTGCCCTGGGCTGGTAGGAAAACTCACGTGTGTGACTCTGATTCTGAATGGGAAAGAGAAAGGCAGCTAACAGCTAATAGAGTTAATTGGAGGAGAAAGGCACAGAAACCTTTTAACCAAACCTCAAAACCTATTCCTTATGGTGAAGGCATTCACAAGGAGAAAGTACCAGTCAGGATAACTGGAAAGTATTTGCAAGCTTCAAGAAAGAGAGAATATACGGTGCCAGACATTTGTATGTTGGAAGAGGGTGCTGAGCAGCCTGAACGTAGAGAAAAGCCTCTACGGTTTAAACCCCTTCTAAAAGGAGCAGTGCACAGACTTTCTCTTGCCTCAAACCCTGAAGGTAGGCCAATTAGCCAATGTAAAGCTGGATACAAGACTTTCTCACGTAGGAGTTATAAGGGACATAACTCTCATTATAATTATATGCCAAGATATGGTGATACAGACCCTTACCTGCTAGAGGAGATAGTAGGGAGGTCACGGGAGCTGGCAGAGGAGAATAATCTGCCAACACTCTATAGGCAGCCGCAGAGTGGTACAGATGATAGTCAGATTGAATCAATGATAGTTGATCCACCAGAAACAGAATTATCTGACAATCAGATGGACTGTTCATTGGCTGTATTAAGTGATGTGGTTTCACTGTGCTGAAGAGATACAGTTGTGGAAATAATTTAACTGCCTGTTTAAAAGTACAAGACTTTACTTTATCCTATCCTTTTTGCCAGAGTGTTTGGCTTATGTTTCTTTATTACCTGTGTTTGGAATCCGTCCCCGGGAGGGGAAATAAAACCCTGTCTTGATCTTAACCATTCGTGCCTCAACTACCTTATTGAAAAGGAGCCCAACTACAACCTTTCAATAAAAGGTCCCCCTGCAGCCCAACCAGAACGCTACAGGCGGCCCAGGGTGTGACAGTACGTATGACCTAGATTGGCTACTGTTGGAAACAGGATACTGGTCTTGATGGACCTTGGTCTGACCCAGTATGGCATATCTTATGTTCTTATGTTCTTATCAAGTCATTACTCTGCCAGGACCACTTCCGAACAGTGTGCCAAGCACTCATCACACCTCTGCTTGATTACGAAAACTCGTTATATCAAGGCCTCCCTCAGCAAACCTTACACCCACTCCAAATGGTGCAAAACACTGCAGCACACATCATTACAGACACTCCAAGAGCTGAGCACATCACCCCCGTCTTACAGCAACTGCACTGGCTCCCAGTGGTGGCCAGAGCAAAATTTAAAACAATCCTGATCATCTTCAAAATCATCCACCATCTCTCGGCAGATGCACTCCAAGATATCATAACAAGGGATATCAGTAATAGACCAAGAAGAACCAATAACGACAACATGATTGTCATACCTGCAGGATACCACAAGACTAAACAAACTACTTCAAGAAGAGCTCCATCACTACTGGTGTCCACAATATGGAACTCCCTCCCAACGAGCATGAGGGCATTAAAAGACATCATAGACTTCCGCAAGGCCCTTAAAACTCTACTCTTTACAGAAACCTATGAGCAGACAACAGTCCCCACCCGAATGGTATTGCAACTACCCCCACCAACTCAATACCCAATCATCCCAACTAGACTTACGAGTATACTGTATAACGCTGTTAAGTACCCTCATGCTAAATGTAACCCTCCAATTGTGCTGTCTAAATGTTGTTAAGTACCCTCATGTTAAATGTTGTAAAGTACCCACATGTTAAATGTAACGCTTCAATTGCGATGTAAACCCAACTCTCCAATTATGATGTAACCACTTTGATTTTAGGATAAGGTGGTATACAAATCTGTCTAAATAAATAAATATAATTAACAATCATATCCTTTTTCCTATTAGTATGCTTCTCCCTGTGCACTCTAGTCATCATCTTGCCACAATGTTTTGCTATCTTGAAGACACTGAATATAATCGCCCTGAGTCCTCATTCCTGCTCTGATACCATCAGCAACTTTACTCCCCACCACCCAACACATACTATTCCAATGGGTTTGTGCATCTAGTATGCAGAAGTACATATTTTAGTGTTGAAGTTTAGAGGCCAAGTAGCTGATCACACCTCCAATTTTTAGAGTACTACTCATGCCATCTTCTTCCTCTGGCATACTTACTATGTTGCAGATCTTAGCATCTCACAAACAGGACTGTGAAAAATTGCAAGAGGATCTTGAGAAACTGGGAGATTGGACCTCCAAATGGCAGATCATATTTAATGTGGACACATGCAAAGTTACATACTTAGAGAAGAATAACCCAAAGAATGGAGAATAAAACCAAGGATATTATAATGCCTCTGTATTGTTTCGTGGTGCAACCGCACCTTGAATATTGTGTGCAGTTCTGGCCACTATATCTAAAAATGGATGTAGCAGAATTAGAAAAGGTACAGAGAAGAGTGACCAAAATGATAAAGGGGTGGAAGGGAAAGGTTTAAAAGATCAGGGCCCTCCAGCTTGAAAAGAGATGGCAGAGAGGAAATATAACAGAGGTCTATAAAATAATAAGTGGAGTAGAATGGGTAAATATAAATTAGTTGTTTACTCCTTCAAAAAGTAGAAAGACTAGGGATACACAATGAAGCTACAATGTAGTACATTTGAGACTGATCAGAGAAAATAATTGTTTTACTCAATGTATGATGAAATTTTGGAATTAATATGAAACTGCTGGTATGGGGGGTCCCATCCCCCAGCACCACAAAGGAATCAGGACACCCCCTCAATTACCCCACCACTTCAGATCTGATCCTTCCCCCTGCTAAAGCCACAGTCCAAGCCCCCCCCCCCCTTAAACACCCCCAGGCCTATCTCAAAGCAAGCTTGGTGGTCTAGTGCAACCCGGATGGGAGCAACACTAATTCGCTCCCATTTGGGATGATGCTGGGTTCAAAATAGCGTTGGCAACCCCCTGAAGGATACTGGGGGTTAATAGACCATTCTTGTTCTGTATAGGAAACATTACTGTGAAAGTGTCCTAGCCCTCACTCGGATAGACAGGGGATCTTACTTTGGTCCATTAATAGGACTAGGAGCGGAAGGAAGATAGAGATTTTTCTTCCATTGTAATTTTATTGTAGTATTATACATGATTTATATTTGTCCTGTGCTGATGGCTGGGTCTGTGATGGGGGCTTATTTACATATTAAATTCCCCTGAATGTGGATTATAATGCTGGGTCTCTACTGAGTTGCTGAGTGGGGTGAATTAATCTCTACACTCAAAAGCCCAACTTAGAAAATAGGGACAATTTTTGTTAAAGAAACATGGAAAGAATATTAACCCAAAGAATTCTACATGCAGGAAAATTTCACTTTTCTAATATTTAGCTTTTGCTGATTAAGAAACCAGTCAATATGAGATAAATATTCTCTTAAGTTTCAGGACATATCCTCCTGCTAACCACTACGGGGTCTATTCTGAGCCACGAATAGCTGGTATGTACACCCTGCCTGGACGTACATCCTCGCTATTCATCCCCCTTGCCGGCCCCATGCAAGGCTCCCTGTACGAACAGCAGAGTTGCACAGGGAGCCATAGATGGGGGCGGACAGAAGGCAGAGAAAGGACGGTGCGTGAGCGGGCTGTCATCTGAATATACAGAGTCAATTCTGAGGTCAGCCCTGTATGTCCAGGGTAGGCTGGTTAGATGGGGGTCTTATTCCACCTCAGAGGTGGAATACGTCCCCCTGGACGCAGGGTAGCAGCGGCGGCCAGCAGGGACAAGACCGGGAGGCCTGCAGGATGTTCCCCCAGCTGGACCCTGGCCATGGGAGGCCGGATCAGGGGTCTGTCTGTGAGGAAAGGACAATCTCAGTGGCAGCAGGCATTTGTGGTTCTGCAATGGAGCCGCGGTGCCATGTCAACAGGATGCCATGGCACTCCTGCTCCTTTACGGAGCCAGGCTGAGTAAGCCAGGTATGTGGCTGGGCATACTAACGATCAGAATCAGGGCCAGCCTGCACGTCCAGGCCGGTAAACCCTATTCTGGTCCTGTGGGGGCATCTAGGTCTACTGCTATAAGCCCCGGTTCTGCCCGGCCGCACAAGGGGCTGGACTCCAGAAGGGTATAGGCCTCCACATGTATTTTTTTTTTTTACCTTTTAGTAGTGGTGGGCATTTATCATATTATTAACACAATCAGGGGCGGCTCAAGGCAATCTGCTGCCTGAGACGAAGTATGAAATGGCGCCCCCTCCACCCCCCACCTTAGAGGGGGTGAGGCTTTTTCAGAAATCCAGTCAGAGACTGAACCGAACCAAACAAAAAGCCAATTAGATTATATGGAGGAAATGGAAGATGTTTGCACACAGGGCCATATCGAGCTGCAATCGCACCCTGTGCAACTTGCAACTCGGGCGCACACCCCCCTCTTCCCCCATACCTCCGTCCAGCACTGTCTGCTCTTTCCCTGCTGCTGCCGCCCTCTGTTTTTTTCATGGCAGCGCCAGCAGCAGGGAAGGAGCAGGCAGTGCTGGACGGAGGTATGGAGAGGAGGAGGGGGGACATGCGCTCGATCTGAAAGGTGCCGGCACTTTAAGTAGATCTGTCCCTCCCTACTCTGACATTGCGTTGGAGGAGGGAGGTATCAGACCTGATTAAAGTGCTGCGTAAAGGCTTGGGGGGGGGCACATTTTGGCTGCCAGCTATTGTCCTGCCAGCGGCGGCAGGGCAACAGCAGACAGCCGAAATGTGCCCCCCAAGCCTTTCCGCACTGTGCGGCTGCACCGCTTGCACAGGTCTAGGTACGGTCCCGTTTGCACATCAAGGAACTAAAAGACAGCAAGAACTAACAGCACAGTTTCTAAAACTAAATTATAACTCATTGTTATTTTGTTGTTATAAACTGTGTTATGGTTCTTGCTTTTTCTTTTTCAATATATATTTGGAATCCACAGTAGGTGCAGAGCAGAACCAGGACATTCACCCACAGAACTTAATATTTTTTTTTTAAAAATCTGATTCTGATCATCTCACTAACAACAACAACCACTATTCTCCAGTACCAGGCATATTATGAACTAATACAAAACCGTACAACAAAGAGCAAACCTTCCATACCATATCATCACAAACTTCCAAAACTTACATAAGGAGCCCATCCAAAAAATGTGTCACTGTAAATTCTACAGTGGGCCTTGGAACATCCATATACCTATTTGAAAAAGAAACAAGTCAAATTACTACGGTACAGTATAGATCTTTATGTAGAAACTCCATGTTAACAGAACACCTGGCCTCAGTCACACACTCACATCGACCCTCACCAAGTACAGAATAAGTAACCACAATCTAAAATAAAATAAAAATATGTAGACAAAATTTAAATTGAAACCCCAAGAAGCCGGAGTCCACATGCAATGCAACATCAGATAAATAAGAGGTACAGTTCCCCAATACTGTGTAAAATATAAAAACAGCACAAAGTCCAATCACTAAAATTAAATAAAATTATTTTTCTACCTTTGTTGTCTGACCATTTTATTCTCTGATCATGCTGATCCCGATCTGAGGCTTCTGCTTTCCTGTCTTCTCTTAGCTCTCTTTCTGTGGTCTATTGTCCATGGTCCATCTGCCATTTCTTATCTCTTATTTTGTTTTCTTCACTTCCTTCCATCAGCCCAACCAGTTCCAGTAATCCCGCTGGTGCTGATGGGAAACAGGCATTTCTTGTTTCCCATCAGCATCTGTGGGCTTTCCAGAGCCTCGAGAAAGGGAAACTCTCCCTTCCTGGATCTGTAAAGCCGGTGCTGAAGGGAGAGAGGAGGGCTCTGCCGGGGCGGCCGCAGGACACACTTCCTTCTGCCACTGCAGCTCTTCCTATCGGCATTTTTTTTGTTGTTTTATTTGAAGGCCGAGTGAGGCGGGGTTTTGGGGGGCAATTTTTGCCGCCCCCAAAAAGTTGCCGCCTGAGGCCACCGCCTCACTCGGCCTAATGATAGAACCGCCCCTGAACACAATTACCTTTTCAAAAATTTAACTATTCTTAACATGATTAATTTCTTTTTAACTACAACACTTTATTTACCGCTTTCTCCCCCCTTTCTCCCTTCCTCTGGGTCCTGTATCTCATTCTCTTCCTCCTCCAAAGTGTTTTCTTTCACTTGCCTTAAATCATATATCCCTGGAAGTGGCAGAAAATCACTAAATGCTCCCTCTTGCTAACCCTGAAGCTTTCCCTCTACCTCGCTCCCAGCATGGGTTTGGTGTGCAGCATAGAGCAGACTTTGGGCCAGTGAGAGGGAGTATTAGTGATTTGCTACTGCTGCCAGAGATATTTCTTCTAAAACAAGTAAGCCAAAGATGGATCCATGGGGAAAAAGAGGGGAGAGGAAAAGATGCTGGACCCATGGGGGGAAAGATAGGGGAGAGGGGTTAAAAACCGGGATGGGCCCTTTAAACCCATTGCAGACGGTGGCTACTAAAATGGTTAGTGGTCTTCGTTATAAAGCATATAAGAACAGACTTAAAGATCTTAATATGCATACTTTAGAGGAAAGGCGGGACAGAGGAGATATGATAAAGACGTTTAAATACCTCTGTGACATAAATGCACAGGAAGAGAGCCTCTTTTGATTGAAAGCAAGCTCTGCTACGAGGAGACATAGGATGTGGGTGAAAGGGGATAGGAGTAATATGAGGAAATATTTCTTTACGGAAAGAGTGGAGAATCCGTGGAATAGTCTCCCAGTGGAGGTGGTAGAGATGAAGACAGTATTGAATTCAAAATAGCATGGGACAAACACAGAAGATCTCTAAAGAAATATAAGGGGACTACTGCAGTTGATATGGAAGGGCAGAATAGACAAACATGATGGCAGAAAAAGACCACATGGCCTATGTTTCTATTGCGATTAACTGTGATTAACTGCATGATTAAAAATGTTTAACTGCATAGTTAATTTTGATTAAAATTTTAAAATGATGGCCACCCCTACTTTCTGAATTATAGACAATTACCATGTTAAAACTGCCAGGACATCCAACTCCAGGAGGGAGACCTTTCAGCAAGTCCTGGTTTTAAACTTACATCCCAAAGCAGTATGCTGCTTGCAGAACTCGCCTGTCTACTAGGTGGGCTAGGCAGTCACCTAGGGTGGCAGGCCATGGTGGGCAGCATGGCAACTTAGTGCTGCCCCTTTGATGACTGTGGCAGGCCATGTGGTTTGGTACACATGACCTGCTGCTTCTGACCCACTCTGACATGAAGATGCATCAGATGGAGGTCAGAGGCAGCAGGATATGTGTGCCGAAGCACATGGCCTTCCATGAGCAACAAAACTGCTGCTTTTAAATGGCTTCCTCCAGCCCCCCCCTCAGAATCGGTGGCGGAGATGGTGGCAGCTCGGCTTGGTGGGGGGGGGGGGGCGGCAGCGGCTCGGCACGGGGGCAGCTCAGCATGGCGGGGTGGGCTGAGATCACTGCATGGGGGGGGGGGGGGGAGGCAGTACAGCCAGGGCTTCTACCTGGGGCGGCAGAAATCCTTGCACCAGCCCTGGCTACTTGTAATCCCTGATTCTACCCAATGAGATCAGGTGCTATAAAATATCATAATTGGTTTGTCAGAACTCTGGCACTGGCCTAAAATCTCCCTCCTCGGAACTGAATAATTTGGCAGCACTGGCATGTCTGCATGTGTGTGCCCACCCATACATCTCCCTAATAACGTCTGTATTTGGTGACCTATCCACACCATGGGGATCTTTTACTAAAGAGCATTAGTTTACAATGTGTGTTCTGCATGCCTTGAATGAGCGTTCGGACATGCGTTGCTAGTTAGCGCAGGGCCATGACAACGCAGGATGACTAACTCATGTTAGGGTAGCGAGTGGGCGGGATAGGGGCAGAAAGTGATCGTGGTGTGTTCTGTGCAATTAGCGCCAAGTTCATACTGCATGCTGATTTCATTAGCATAGGATCACCTAAAGCACCTCAATAGGTGGAGTTAAGTATACTCATGCTAATGTTGCATTTCCTAAGGGACAGGGTCCATGTTAACTACAAGGGAAATCCTTCCCATGCTCCTGACAGTTAGCACAATGGTGTTGCACCTAATGTGCCATAGTCTCAATGCTGTTGGCACGTTCGGTGCAACTCCCTAGAGCTCTTTAGTAAAAGGGCCCCCAAATGTTACGTGTATGTCAAAGGGTATATGGGGATTCTGATAGGGCTTAGAAATTTTTTATCCATGCATACATGCTGATACACACATGCACTTGTCCTGGAGAGTAAGCTCGTTAGAGTCCCATTTACTGACACACAGCTGATAGAAAAAGAATGGCCCATGTATCAGAGAGTGAGAGCTAAGTGTTATTAAAAGGGGTCCTTAGTTCCTTAGGGACCCTTTTACTAAATGCCGCCAGCAGTTAACATGCATTTTAGCAAGTAATAATTGAACACTAATGCATGGGCAGGCAGGCTACTGACCACTGAAATGCATGTTAACTGGTATTCGCATGGTACAGTGGGCAGGTAAAAGCAGAGCATGGGCATGGCCAACACAGTAGCATTCAAGTGCAGTGACCATGACACTTAGCACAGGTTCATCTGTAGGTAGTGTTAGGTGCCTCATGTTACTATACTGCTCGTTAGGGTACTCAACATGCGTTAGCTGCTGGGAACATACAGATTATGCTCCTGACACTAATGCAGAGGTTTTGCATGTAACGTGCACTGGTAACACACATTAAGTGCAAACTCTTAGCGGCATTTAGTAAAAGGGCCCCTTAGTGAAATCTAGGATTTTGATGCTGCCAGCACATCACTAAAACTCTGCAATCATAGCTGGAAAAGTGCAGGAGATATTTGAACAGTAGCACATACACAGACAAGGACAAGACTATATACTGACAAGGAATGAACTATTTTCTGGAATTTTAAATTTGCAAGAGTGCTTTCATCCACTGCTACACAACATTTCCCTTTGTGCTCCGGTCCAGTATTCTTTATATGCTACACACAAAGAGCACTTTGAGCAGCTTTACTTTTTATGTTCAGATACTGGTTCCAACCTGTCAAATTAAGAATACTATGTAGTGTTCTACTGTACTCTACTGCCACAGGAAGAAAGGTAAAAAAGTACAACCCTTTACAACTGGACCACAAAACAAGGACAGTGTACAGTACCTGCTTTACTGACTGAAGAAATACTGGTGTACTATTTGCACTTTAGAAAGGCTATATATAGCACATAATATAGCAATTGAAAACAAGCAGAAGTGCATGTTAAAAGAAGGCCAGACAGTCCTTTTTTGGAATAATGGGACAAACAATACAAATATAACATAGTTACTCACCTGTAACAGGTGATCATAAGAACATAAGAACATAAGATATGCCATACTGGGTCAGACCAAGGTCCATCAAGCCCAGTATTCTGTTTCCAACAGTGGCCAATCTAGGTCATATGTACCTAGCAGTTTCCCCAAGGGACACAGGTTCCACAATGATTGTATTGGTTCAAGCATTGATATCCTGGGTCCCTTCTTAATAATGGTTTATGGACCTTTCCTCCAAAAACTTGTCCAAACCTTTTTTAAACCCAGCTACACTAACAGCCTTTACTACATCCTCCGGTAACAAATTCCAGAGTTTCATTACACGTTGAGTGAAAAAATATTTTCTTTTATTAGTCTTAAATAGTTTACCCTGTAGCTTCATTGCATGTCCCCTAGTCTTTCTATATTCTGATAAGGTAAACAATCGATCTACGTTTACCCGTTCCACTCCGTTCATTAATTTATAGACTTCTATCATATCTCCCCTCAGCCGTCTCTTTTTCAGGTTAAAGAGCCCTAACCTTTTTAGCCTTTCTTCATAGGAGTATCCTTCCATCCCCTTTACCATTTTGGTGGCTCTTCTCTGAACCTTTTCTAAAATCGCTATATCCTTTTTAAGATACGGCGACCAGAATTGCACACAATATTCAAGGTGCGGTCTCACCATGGAACGATATAGAGGCATTATAATATCTTTTGTTTTATTTTCCATTCCTTTCCTTATCATACCTAGCATTCTATTTGCTCTCTTGGCCGCTGCTGCACACTGGGTCGAGGGTTTTAACATGGTATCCACAATGACTCCTAAATCTTTTTCCTGGGTGGTGTTTCCTAATGTGGAACCTTGCATCGTGTAACCATAGTTTGGGTTGTTCTTCCCTAGGTGCATAACCTTGCACTTGTCCACATTAAATTTCATCTGCCATTTTGATGCCCAGTCTTCCAATTTATCAAGATCCTCTTGTAATTTTCCACAATCCTCTTGGGTTTTAACAACTTTAAATAGTTTTGTGTCATCTGTAAATTTGATAACCTCACTCGTTATTCCACTTTCCAGGTCATTTATGAATATGTCAAAAAGCAGCGGACCCAGCACAGATCCCTGGGGTACACCACTATTCACCTTTCTCCATTGGGAAAATTGGACATTTAGCCCTACCCTCTGCTTTCTATCTTTTAACCAGTTCCTGATCCACAATAGTACACTGCCTCCTATCCCATGACTCTTTAGTTTTGCCAAAAGTCTCTCATGAGGGACCTTGTCAAAGGCTTTCTGAAAGTCCAGATACACAATATCAACCGACTCACCTTTGTCCACCTGATTATTCACTCCTTCAAAAAAACATAACAGATTAGTAAGACAAGATCTTCCTTGTCTAAAGCCATGTTGGCTGTCTCCCATTAGGTCATGACTATCTACATGCTGAGTAATTTTAATCTTTATGATGGTTTCTACCATTTTTCCCGGTACTGATGTCAGGCTCACCAGTCTGTAGTTTCCCGGATCACCCCTGGAACCCTTTTTAAAAATTGGTGTTACATTGGCGGTCCTCCAATCTTCAGGTATTAGAGATGATTTTAATGATAGTTCACAGATTACTAATAGCAGATCTGCAATCTCATATTTCAGTTCTTTCAACACCCTTGGATGTATACCATCCGGCCCAGGTGATTTGCTACTCTTCAGTTTATCTAATAGTTGTAATACATTTTCCCGATGTATCGATATTAGTATAGTCTTCACATATGGGTGACATCTGTACTGACGGAACCCGCGCAGGAACGCTCCCCAGCGTCCTATAAGAAAGCTTTTCGGAGCACTCCTCGGTGCCTGAGTGACTGCCTTCCTGCCTTCCCAACTTCTCCTCAGTTGAGTTTGTAGCTGAGAAAAGAGTAAATGAAAACCTATAACTCCTAGGGGAGGAGGGCAGGTTGTGAAGACTAAATTCCTGCTGTTCCCGGAGATCACCTGTTACAGGTGAGTAACTATGCTATCTCCAGGAACAAGCAGGAAAGTAGTCCTCACATATGGGACTCTCTAACTCCCAGATGCCAGATAAAGTGACCTCAGAACCAGTAGAGGCTCACCTGAGAGTAGGCATAATGAGGTCATGGATCCCAAATGGATTTCTGGTATCTTCAAAGTCCAGGACGGAGGGTAGGAGTTGCATCGAAGTCAGAAAGAAGTGCTGACCAAACATGGCATCCCGACAGAAGTCCTTGTCCACACAATAATGGGCAGCAAAGGTATGGACAGAAGACCAAGTTGCTGCTTTGCAAATTTTGTCGATGGCTACTGAGCGTAGGTTTCCCATCGAGGTAGCCAAGGCACGAATGTTGTGAGCAATGACATGCCCTTTGACTGAGAGCCCTGCTTTGTCATAGGCAAATAAAATGCAGTCTGATATCCATCTGGAGAGCGTATGCTTAGAGACAGGCAAGCCCAGGTGACTGGGGTCAAAAGAAATGAACAACTGCGAGGCTTTATGATAAGCCTGAGTTCTTTGAAGTTAAAAAGCCACTGCATGCTAGCAGTTAAGAGTGTGCAGGGTTGCTTCCGCTCTAGATGCATGCAGCTTAAGAAAGAAAATAGGAAGGTAAATTGACTGATTTAGATGGAAGGGAGATACCACCTTTGACAAAGCATCTTGAACTTTTCTTTCTCTAGGAACTTGTTGAGGTTCCTGAGGTCCAGAATGGGTCGAAGGCCACCGGTTCTTTTGGGCACCAGGAAATACCTGGAGTAGAATCCGTGACCGTGCAAGTGGGGAGGCACAGGCTCCACCGCCCTGTCCACCAACAGACCTTGAAGCTCTTGAAGGAGAAGGTCTGTGTGCAGGGGAGGCCTTGGAGGTTCCCCTGGAAAGTATGGCGGAGGCAGTTGGTGAAAATGCAGTGGACTATGTTTAACACCCAACTGTCTCCAGTGATGTGGGGCCACTGGTGGGAAAAGAGGGTGAGGCCACCTCCTGTGCAGGGTTGGGAGAGCGGGGACTGAAAGGCTACGCTCAAGGAGTCAAAAACACCCACCCTGCTGAGTGGGAGCAGGGGCCGGAGGCTTGGGGGTCCTCTGCCTACAGGGCCCATTACCCTGGCCCTTGGCTTGCTGACCCTGGGGTGCAGCTTGGGCAGCCTGATACTGAGGGTACTGTTTGTAGGCAGTGCCCTTCCTTGGACTACTTTATCATGATGGAAGCAGGTATAGGGAAGATCTGCCACCAAAACCTGAAGTTCACTAATGTGCCTAGCTGAAGTGAGGGCAATTAGGAAGATCACTTCCACGAGAGGAATTTAAGTAAAGCCATGGCCAATGGTTCAAAGGGCGGCTTGAGGAGCTGCATTAGAACTGCAATGAGGTCTCAAGCAAACAAAGGAGACTTAATGGGAGGTCTGGACAACAAGAGACCACGCATAAAACGCACCACTAGCAGTTCTGAGAAAATGGGGTATCCATCCAGCAGATGAGTGGCCACAATGGTACTAAGGTGGATTCTCACTGAATTAGTCTTCAGTCCTGTCGAGGACAGATGGAGGAGATACTGAAGGAGTGACTCCACTGGCACAGAAAAAGGATTGAGATCCTTCTGGGAAAACTAGATAGAAAATCTGCACCACTTGAAAGTGTATGAACGTCTGGTGGAGGGCTTTCTAGAAGCTAAGAGGATGGTCTTTAATCTCTAGAGTAAGATCAAAGCCCTGTAAAGCAATGCTCTAAGCAGCCAAGATGTGAGGTGGAGAGACTGTGGTTTGGGATAGAATAATGAGCCGTTGCCCTGGGAGAGGAGATCTGGCACACAACCCAACCAGAGAGGATGAGTCCGAGTCAGATGCAGTAGCAGCGGAAACCACGGTAGCCACGGCCAGTGAGGGGCTATGAGAATCATGGAGCTCCTGTCGGATTAAAGCTTGAACAGCGTCTTGGGAATGAGAGGTATGTGAGGGAATGAGGGGTATGGGACGGAACGCATACAGCAGACCCTGACCCCAATGCAGGTGGAAGGTATCCACCTGTTGGCTAGCGGATGTCAGAGTCCTTGTGCAGAAATGAGGAAGCTTGACATTCCGTGGAGTCGCAAACAGATCTACGTCTGCAGTTCCTCAGGTCTGGAAAATGTAGGACACTGTGTCCAGATGCAAAGACCATTCGTAGGGAAGAAGGATGCGACTCAGCCTGTCTGCCAAGACATTGGATTCTCCTGGTAGGTACACCGCTTGAAGGTATATCTGATGTGCAATGGCAAAGGACCAGAGGTGCATCACCTCCTCACAGAGGGTCCAAGAGCCTGTTCCTCCCTGCTTGTTCACATAGAACATGGCAACCTGATTGTCCATCTTGATTAAGACCTGTTGCGCTGTGAGGTGGTGCTGGAACACCCAAAGGGCATTGAATATAGCCCTGGAGTTGTGACTCTTGCATGGTCCAGAGTCTTTGTGTAGTCAGGTTGCCCAGATGGGCTCCCCAACCCAGTTTGAAGGCATCTGTCATCAGAGTGCATTGACATGGAGGCATCTGAAAAGGTGACCCTACGAGCAGAATTTCTGGAAAGCACCACCACTGAAGGGATGTGGTTAGACAGGCAGTGACTTGGATCCTCTCTCTGAGATGGTCTGAGGCCTGCTTCTACTGGGAGGCCAGAGTCTACTGGGCTATTTGCATGTGTAGTCGTGCATGTGGAACGACATGTACTGTGGAGGCCATGTGCCCAAGAAGTTGTAGCATTTCTCTAGCTGTCAGATGGTCTCTTAGGAGCATCTGGGATGCTAGTTCTACTAAACAGGTACAATGGAGCTGGGGCAGAGGTGCTCTGGACTGTTGGGTGTCCAGCATGGCCCTGATGAACTCTAGTCTCTTAGTTGGAGTGAGATGGGATTTTGAGAGGTTTATAACAAATCCCAAGTGCTGTAGTACTCTTATAGTATGATGCAAGGACAGCAGAACCTCTTGGGAGGTGTCTGCCTTTATTAGCCAATCACTAAGCAGGGGAAGACGAATAGCCCCAAAGTTCTTAGATATGCGGCCAAGGCCGTCATGCACTTTGTGAAGACTCTTGGGGCAGAGGTGGTCCAAATGGGAGGACTCTGTAATGGTAATGTTTTCCTCAAAAGGTGAAGCATAGCTATTTCCTGTGTCCTGGATGGATGAGGATATATGTGTATGCTTCCTTCAGAACTAGAGAACAGAGCCTGACTCTGGAGGTAGGGAAGAAGAGTCCCGAGAGAGATCATCTTGAACTTTTCATGGACTAGAAACTTGAGGTTTCTGAGGTCTAGAATGGGCCTCCAGTTTTCTATAGAAAGAGAAAGTAGGCAGAGTAGAAACCCACTCCCTGCTGAGATGTTGGGACCTCTTCTATGGCACCCTGAGACAGTAGAGAGAAGACCATGTCTTGCAGGAGAGCAGTGAGAGGGGGTTGTGTTTGATACTCCTCCTTGAATGTGGAGAGGGGCAGAGCTTGCAGGTGAAGTCTGTACCCCTCCTGAACTATTGTGAGTGTCCACTGCTCTGAGGTGATGAGGTGCCATCTGTGGACGTAGTGACAAAGCCTGCCTGCTATGTGGAGAGGTCGGGGACGCTCCAGAGGCAGGATGACAATGTTGTCTAGAAAAGAGTCAAAAATCAGAAGCAGCCTGGTTGAGACTGGATGTGGCTTCTTTTGCTGCTTAGGAGGCTGCTGCCTCTTCTGTTGGACCTGGCCCTGATACTGAGAAGCAGGAGGATAGGAAGAGAAGAATTTCTTATTCTTAATGTAGGAAGACTTCTTTGCAGGAGTCTTTTTCCTAGCAAGGTCAGCTGTTATTCTGGACAGCCTCTTTAGAGTAGTATTTTTTGACTCTAATTGAAAGACCTTATCTTGCAAGTCTTTGCCACTGGTTTTCTCCTGTTCAAGGTATGTTGCCCAGCTTTCTTGAACCCACTGTTCAAGATCTAAAGTCTGAAGTCATGCAATGTGATGTGTATCGATGCAAATTGCTGAAGCCCTGCTCATACACTAAAAGCATCAAAGGTAGCCCTACTAACAAACTTTGACACATTTTGGCTATGTTTAACTAGAGCGAGATAGTCTGCCTGCTTGTTATCTGGAAGGAGAGCAGCAAATGCCTTGAGATCCCTGGAGACTTCCTTCAGGAACATTCCCATATAAAGTATATAGGAACTGATCCTAGCTGAGAGCATGGAGGCCTGGAAGCTTCGACACCCAAAGGCATCAAGGGTTCTCGATTCTTACCAGGAGGCCAAGGCATTTTAGACACCAGTCATGTGTGTCAGTTGCCAAAATTGTGCTGGCACACTTAGTGCATTTTTTTGAAACCACTAGTTGGTTTCTCCATACTATTGATGAGTATGGAAGGTTTAAGGCCTAAAAGGGCGTTGACACCCAAGTAGATTTTTTTTCAAAAAAAGAATGAAAATAAAGAGAGAAAGAAGAATAAGGGAACCAGCGATGTCTTAGGCGATGCCGGTGTCAATGGGAAAGCAGACGCTATCCACAAAAATACTTTTTTCCGACGTTGACAGGATTTGCTTCCTGCTGGCTCCGTGGAAAACAATGAACTAAGTTGGGAAGGTGGGAAGGCAGTCATGCAGGCACAGTGGAGTGCTCCAAAAAGTTTTCTATAGGACGCTGGGGGGGGGGGTTCCGCGCAGGCTCCGTCGGTAGACGTCACCCATAAGTGAAGACTACATTCCTGCTTGTTCCTGGAGATAAATACATCTTCTGATTTAGGTTTTAACCAATAAAGACAATAAAACAGACCAAATACAAAAAAAATTTAATTAGGTGTATATTGGATAAACACAAGGACTTCTCCACTGGCTTGTCTCATATCCTCCACTGAGGTTTTGTGCTTTTTCTGCATTGATGACTCTTACGTGTCACAAATATGCATATTTGATTCCATGAGAAAACTGGTACTGCAGTAACACTGATAAACACAGATTTTTTGCACCCTCAAATAATCCCCTAATTTGATGCAACATAGACATGTAAATCTGCAATGCAATGCCATGTGTGCCTTCAAGTCGATGCTGACTCCTGGAGACCCAGCAGCTCCTGGGTTTTCTTGGCAGTGTGACCAGAAGTAGATTGCCAGGCCTTTCTTCCAAGAGCAATGGAGGGTTAAGTGAGCCCTATTTATAAATACGTTTATCCTACAAACGTTTATCAGCATTTTAAGAGCTTGGAAAAATATGGGAGTTCGCTTCCACTGGTCATGGAAAACCTGTTTTTTTATCTTTGTATGGCACTGTGTCTATCTGGTTTCTATGACAGCATGCAATCATGTGATATGCCAAATTGCATCACAAGTTAAAATATGCCATAGGGAGCAATAGGCATTGCATATTCACTGCAACTATGAAAGTCTCATTCTCCAAGAGAAGCTGAAATATTAAACATGGAGTTTATTGCAAGAACGTAGAAAAACAAAATCTGTATTAATGCTGAAAATGTAAAGCTACAGTTTAAGAGCCCCATTGCAGAGCTGCCTGAATTAATTATTCCAGACTTCTGCAATAACCTTGAATTAAAACTGCAACCTTCTATTCTTAAGAAACAATTACCTTTCTGGTTGATGAAACCTGTCGTCCCATCAGGTAACAGACGTGACCAGGAAAAGGAAAAGCGATAATGAGTCAATCCAAGCTGTTTGATACATTTCAAATCTTCCTCCCACAGAGTGTAGCTGCCACAAGCTACATCGCCAGTCTGGTTTTTGAAAATTTGATCTCCTCCCTGATGGGTGAATGTATCCCAGACATTAGGGCCTTTTCCATCTGCATCCCAGCCTCCTGATTAAAGGCAAACCGAAGAATTTTACACTTTTGGCACCAAAAGACTTCATTTTGAATACAAATGTTGTACAATGCTCAACACAACAGCCTCAGCACCACAGGAAATTCATCACTTGGTCTTTTTCCATCTCACAATTTTTATTTGCATCTAGTAGTAACAGAAATGAGTGCATTCAGCTTTAAAATTTTATTTTCACTCTGGCAACGTGTACTAGATACCCAAACACCTTGTTGAAGAAATATGGGCAAGGCTGTATATGTATCCCAAAAGTCATGCAATGAAAAGAGCAGGAAAGATTTGGACATTCTAGGTGATAATTATCTGGAATGAGTGTTAAGCGGCAATAGTCAAAAGCAAAAATGGGTAGAAGCTAAGAGACCATGATGTTATTTCCTCACTGTGGTAGACTTTTCTGAGAGAAAATTTGGAATATGAGACTCAGTTTTTGGTAACTATCATCAAAAAGGATCCAAAAACTGGATCACTAAGATAATAAAGTAAATATAAAGGCCTAGGAAAATGAAACTGGGTGTCAAGCCAAGGACTGTTTTCAACTTGCATAGGCATTAAAGAATGAGAGTTCAAACATATTAATAAAAAATGTTCAAGTATATTGATGGATCCCATAGGGCACATGTAGGGCATATTATTACTCTAAGATTAACAAGCTAAACAAGATGGCATCCTTTCAGGCTAAGGGAAAATAGATCTCACAACCTCCAAATGAAAAGATTTTTCACTCAAAAGAAATTATAGCATATATAGCCCATAGAATAGTCCTGATTACAACACTGAACCACTACAAATGAAAATTGATTATTTACAGAAAAAGGAGATAAGTTCAGGGACAAATATTAAAAAACTTGATTATCAAATGTGGGTTCACAAAAAGAATTTTCTTCACTATGCTGCAAAATTGGTTACACATCCACAGCGTGTTTTTTCATGTCTCCTTTTAGAAAGACCAGATTTTACATGTACTGTCACGCCGCCACCGCTCGCTTCAAGCTAAGAGGGGCGTGGTTATTTTATAGGAACTTTTTGCTGTCTGCTTTTTTTAGCCCTTTCCAACTATTTCCCCGTAGTGCCTTCTGGGAAAGGTAGTCTTTGCTTGGCTGTATGTGTGCATCAGACAAAAAGCTGTAGTTAGGCTCCAAGGGTTAAGGCAAATGACAGAATTTATTTTACACAATGGTTCGTTCTCACCACGTACAGGATATTTATTTATTTAACGTCATTTATATACCGCCTTATCCAACAATCAAAGCGGATATTGGTTCAGGTCTCTGTGAAACAGACTATTCTCCCAAAAAACAAACACAAAATGAAAATGTCTGTTAAAGGTTTTTCATATTGCAGGATACACAGTCTTTTTAACAGAATGGATAATTCACTTCCTTTGTAGCCTTGCTGGCCAAAAGCCCAAACAAAAATCACATTCACTGTCCGTGATAGTATAGCTTCTCTTCAGCTGCATAAACCTTCACACAACAAATACAATTCAGGGCACAAGAAAGCTCTGTTACAAAAGCTACTTTCTTACCCCAATGTCCTTGTTCCTGCAGCAGGTGCTTAACAACCTTTCCACAGCTTCCAGGGTTACTCCTTAGTGCTTGTGACCTTTCCCTTTACCAACATGAGGGAATTAGGGCCACCGGCTTGTGGACTGTGGGTTCCCTTCCCTGGTAAACTCTCTCTCAGGATTGGCTTGTTTTCTCCCTGTTCCTCAGGTACCTTGCACAAAGAACAGTCCATAGGAATCTCTTCCCCATTTAGCTTTACCTCAAGCTCTCCCAGCTGCATAGGCTCAGACTCTCCCTGTTCCTCAGCTACCAGCCTCCCGGGGAATCCTGGAGTCTCTCCTGTTCCTGGCTTCAAACCCTCTGGCAGATGTGCTATATTCCACTTAGCACTCTCCTCTCTTGGCAGCTCAGGGGCTCTGCACCGGTCAAGCTTCGCCAGCTTGCAGCTGTGCCTCGGCTCATGGCAGTTTGGCTTCCTGCTTCGCTTTCTCCCCTGCTGCTCCTCTTGCTGCTACTCCTGACAACGACCACCTTGCTCTCACACTCTGGCTTCAGTTTATACTTCCAGGGCTCTCTCTTCCACCCCTCCCTAGCCAAGTGATGGCAATCAACCTGACTTCGTGAACCTGCATACATGGAGCTCTCCCTGCCTAAGGGGTTCTGGGCTCTGTATCCTCTCCCCTTCCTTCCACTAGGGGGAGCATGGAATGTGGGCCATGTGGAAGTTTTCTGATTCCTAGCTGTGTTTTTGTCTTTCCTATCCTGCCATGGGAAAAGGGGGCCCTTTACTAGGGTGAATTCCCTGTCTCTTTGTCCTCCCTCATACTCTGGATAGGCCTCCTTGCCACAGTATCCAAATGATCACATTTATATTACAAGGGGACATGGCAAAGGTGTGTCCAGGGCAGTCTGTACAATATGAATGTACATCCAATTTTAGAATGGCGTCACATGTGACTGCCGGCAGACTCATCTATGTCTATACATGCTCATGGCCACGAATAGGCATTTAAAAAGTGCTCGTTACAGCCAACAAACAAGAGGGAGAAGAGGGGAATTCCCTCTGGCTCCCCCAATAATTTTCACCCTCTCAAAGTGGCATACAGGTAAATACAGAAGCCTTTTTGTGCGCTGCCATATCGCTGCAAGTCTCTGCTTGCAAAATAACAAACTGAGACATGCTTGTGGCGACAGATACATGTGCGCTGTCATGGACACTTCTATGTTGCCAGTTTCTCTAAAGTGCACGTTTCGAATATATACATTTCTAAAATAATCTGTTTTCCTGCAAGTGTCTGGGGCTTTAGTCTGCATGTCCACATTCCTTATATGTTGGTGGAGACATTTATCTTTTGGATCGGGAACAGGTTGATATTAGAACATTATTTACACATATCCAATCTACTGGCTCTCCCAACGGAATTTCAGACATTTTAACTTGGACGTCCCAGATGCCACCTAAACGGCATTTCTAATATGCCATTTCACCAACTTACAATGTTTTTTGGCTTTTACTACTCTAGTCCTCTCCAGTCAGTGGAAGATGCATGAATGACTATAAACACTAAAAAGGGGAGACTGGTTTATTGTCTTTGGGACCTGGCTGTCAGGAACAACATACAGAGGAGCTTAACAATTTTTATTTATCCAAAGAAGGGCTTTAGTATGACATACCTCTTTACAGCACAATTTTCCAGCTGGCCATGCTTCAACAAAATCTGTAAGTACTTTTTACCCATTGTCTTTGCAATCATTTTCAAAGTGAAATAAGAACATAAGAATTGCTGTTCTGGGCTCTTCCTTTCTGAATCCACTACTAAGATCCTTATCTGTTCTCTAGTCACCTCCAGTCCATACAACTGCAATCTCCTCTTTGCTGGTCTTCCCCTGAATCATCTCTCCCCACTTCAAAACTCAGCTGCACGGCTAATCTTCCACCAGTGTCGCTATGCTCATGACACCCCGCTCTTCAAATCCCTTCATTGGCTTCCTATCCATTTCAGCATCCAGTTCAGACTTCTACTGACTTATAAGTGCCTTCATGTGGCTGCTCCTCATTACCTACCCTCTCTTATCTCTCCCTACACCACTCCTCGGGAACTCTGCTTCTCTGGCAGATCCCTTCTATCTGTACCCTTTTCTTCCACTGCCAGCTCCAGACTTTGATCTTTCTACCTTGCTTCATCTTTGGCTCTGTTCAAATCTAGACTAAAAACTAATTTCTTTGAGTTTGCATTTGGATCTTGATCCCTTAGTTTCCTGTTCGCCTCCTATATGTTTCCTTCCCATTCCCCTAGATGTATCCTAGTCCTCAGCTATTGTGTTGTCTGACTTGACTAGACTGTAAGCTCTTATGAACAGGGACTGTCTCTTACATGTCTCTGGAATCCGAAGGAGAAACTCACCCTTGCAAAGAAGAACCAAAGGCACTGGGGAGCAGGGTGAAGTAAAGACAAACCTTCTGTATGTGGGACCAGCCTTGATTAAAAACCCTACACTGACAACACAGTTTCGGCATGGAGAGCCTTCGTCAGGGCGTATATGTATTCACACCTCCAACAAAACATTTGTTTTATTTTCTATTCCTTTCCTAACAAATCCTGTTGGCTTTTTTGGCTGCTGCAACACACTGAACAGAAAATTTCAAAGTATTGTCTGCAATCACACCCAGATCTCTTTCTTGGGTGGCAATTCTTAATGTGGAATAATCTGTTCTACACACAGTTTTTCACTGCTTTTCTGCAAGTAACCTTCACATGAAAAACTGCGTGTAGAACAGATTATTTTTCTCCCCTGTCATAATCATGTCCCCAGGAATTCTTCCTACTAAAGCAGATGAAAGCACGGTGTATTGTGGCACCCCACACCTACTTTTAGTCAGCTACAGGGTGAGCCATTTTTAGACAGCCTTTTTTGCCATGTAAATTGACATGTAACCAGTTGAATGGATTTTTGAAATAGTCTTCCTAAGGCTTATCCTGGTGAATAATAAATTGGAAAGGCTTTACACCTGAGGGGAATACAGATGAGACATTCTTTTCCCTGCCAGCTGAGATAACATGACTTCCCCTTCTAGACCATCCATCTCGGTGATACTGGGGCATGGGTCTCTGGATTGTGGCTGCCCGTGACTCCTTTCTCAACCATGGCATCCTCTGGTGGTCGCTTTGCCAGATGGACCATGTGTGTGTGACCCAGCATCAGCTCCAAGGATCTGGTTGCAACTGCTTTACTGTCCTCGGACAGAGAAACCTCTGGTGTCAGCTCCTCCAGGTGAGTCGGATGGACAGCTATAGCTGAGCAAAGGCTCCAGCAGCTATTCACTGTCCTTACCACTGTACTGCCCCTAACAAACACACCCTGGAGTGCTGCACCAAAAGAAGTCACAGATAGATATGACCACACCAGGCATTTTCCTGTAGAAAGAGCACCTAAAAAAACAATAGGCCCCAGTGAGAAGAAAGAGGTATGTCATCCTGTCATTTTGATCTCTCCATTACAAAGATATGCACCTTGAGGAAGTCCCAAAATACTTTTTCTGGGAGAATTTCCCTCCTAGAAAAACTAGGTGCAATCAAGAACAGGATGCTAAGCATCCTCTGCATAAAAAAAGAAAAATACCAAAGCACCTTTTTGAGCAGGGAGCAGCTCTTTCTTTCCATCAGTGCTGCTAACAAATTCCACTCATAATAAGCAATAATGAATTTCTAAGTCTGAATTAAACAGTGCAGTGGCTGAGTTAGGCATTGTTGATTTTCTGCCAACCTTTTTAAATTTGCTAGAGATTTTGAGCACAACAGAGGTGTCTAGATAAAAGAGTACACTGTGAAGACAAAGAAGCTAAAGGTTTCCTTTTTTGTGAGAATAGTAAAACAGGATTGCTCTTTTGGACAAGATAAATGGAGCTGCAGGGCGCATAACACATCCAGCAAAGGAAACCAATTGACATACATTTTAACCAGTATGGAATCCCTAATAGTACAAAACAGTTCAGTACAAACCAGTTTAACACTGTTCAGCACAGCAACATGAAGCATGCCAAGAGAACTTCCCAGAGAGAACTACAGCAAATTGCTTCTTCTCTTTTCTGCACTGCAGCAGAAATGGAAGGTGTGGCAGACCTGGAAAATCATTGCTTATTATGAGTGGATTTGGTTAGCCGCAATGATGGAAAGAGCGAGCTGTTCCCAGCTCAAAAGGTGCTTTTGGATTTTTCTTTTTTTATGCAGAGGATGCTTAGCACCCTTTTCTTAACTGCATTAGTTTTTCTGAGAATGAAATCCTCCCAGAAAAAGTATTTTAGGACTTCCCTCAAGGTGCACATCTTTATCATGGAGAGGTCGAAAAGACAGGATGACTTATCTCTTTCTTCTCACTGGAGTCATATGGTTTTTAAGCGTTCTTTTTACAGGAAAATGCCTGGTCTGATGATATCTATCTCTGATCCCCTTTGATGACTGGCCCACCATCAACATCTTTATCATACAACTCCAGCAAATAGCTGTCCCCAAATTAAGGAATCTTACTCCCTCTTCCATCTACTAGGATCACCAACTGGATATCATCTGCATAGATGCAGTATGCAGGCTCCCAACTTCACAAGAAAGGGGCCAAAAAGACTTAGAAAAATATTTAAGAAGATTGGGGATAGAGCCAAGTCATGTAGGACTCTGAGAGGATAAACCTTTCAGACAAAGACTATTTTCTGTCATTGCCTTCAATCTGTAAAACCTAACCAAAGACCCTTCCACCACAACCTGTCAGTTTTAATCAACATAACAGATCATCATAATTCACTTTGTCAAAGACCAATGATATGTTTGAATAAAAAACAATACACACATATTATTAGCATCCATACCATTCAACAATACATCCATGAGGGATAATAACAGACCATGTCCCTTGCAGAATCCTGACTGATAATAAATTGAAGACCATGTTTTTCCTCAAAAGGTTAGTCAGCTGTTCCAGCAACGCTTAGGAAGTTATTCCAGAGCACGAATAAGCCGGTTAGATGTGCAGGACAGACGTTGTTCTCACTAAAATGTCTAGAAGCATATTCCGAAACCAGGTACATGGTGCTAGCACAGGGAGCTCAGAACATGGGCAAGAGGGGGAAGAATGAGAGTGTTGCAAGCTGCGGAGACATAGAAAGCATATTCAGGAAGGGCCCGTGTATGTCCTGAGTGTTTCCTGCAGACACCTACGTTATACTAGCAGCAACATAGAAAAATTTCTGTTGTGATCTTCAACGCGCCCCATAGAGATGAATGGCTGTGACACGTCTGTATTGACTTGGTGTGTCTGATGACTGGGAGGGCACAAGATGAAGTTGTAAAGAATAGAATGCATAGGTGAGGGATGTTTGTAAGGTTAGAGAACAATTAAAAAAACACACCTATAGAAATTTAAAGCACTGCAATAGTCTTTATTCTGACATTTGCTGTTTGTGCTAAAGGAGCTATTCTCGGATTCCCTAACAATTCCAGTGTTCAGAAAAATGGGAATATAGATGTAGGAATGGTATTTATTTATTTATTTAACAGTTCTTATATACCGCTTTATCATTGAATCAAAGCAGTTTACATTATAACTCACAGGATTTACAAGGAACTTGTTATGAAACTTGAGGGGGGGGGTATGTGAGATAATATGGAGCAGAATCATGTTTAGTTCAGAAATGCAGATCAGATGTAGTGTCCCAAGACGCCATGCCATTATGTCTTCACAGCAGTTGTTTATAGGTGCAGGGCATGGTTTGGCAGAGGTATGCTATCTATGACTGCAAGTGAGAGTGCGTGTATATGTATGTTTGTGTGGTTTGAGTGTTGCACAGGAAGATCTGTTGTGCTTTTCCGCAAATCTTGGGGGACATGAATGCCTGGCCAGTACCTGGAATTCAGGGATGACCACAGCGTCATCAGGTACCAGTGTGATTGGGCGTAATATATCAGAACAGGTTCCCTATAGCTAAATGTCAAAACATATCCCTGTCACTAATAAAGGACCCTCAGAATGAGAGCATTCAACTGTGCAAACAGCACTAAGACATGCCCAGACACACCATCATTGGTCTCTAAAAATGTGCACATTTGTAAAGAGTGATGATGGTGCCTTTCGGCATGTATTAGTGATGTTTGAACTGTTGAATGCTCCCATTCTGAGGGTCCCTTATCAGTAACAAGGATATGTTTTGACATTTCACTATAGAGAACCTGTTCTAATGTTTTCTGGTCCATGCTTAGCATTGTACAGACTGTTTGCAGAGACATCTAAGGATGTCTTCTACTATCATGTATGTTGTGATACAAGGTATGTCCTGACAAACCTATCACTTTCTACCTGCTTTTATACTATCTTAGAGTGCATTGACATTACTTTGAAGTGTTCTGGGCATGCAACAGACTGGTATATGGTGTATAGTCTAGTTTGCATGAACATTTATGTATCATCAGTATTCATGTGCAGCTCGCATTAACACAACACTGTCAGTGAGAGGAGCAGCTTAGGAGATGCATGTTTTACAGGGTGGTGTGGCCGTTTGTGGGTATATAGCAGACAGAGGCAGGATTGAAAACAACCATCGTTTTAGAATATGGTGAGCATGGGGATGTACAAAGCCATTTGCTGCAAATAGCCATTTTTTGTACTCCATAGTGCTTTGTTCATGCCACGTCAAAAACGTCTATGTCCCCATTTCCATGGGTGTGTCTATCCTCATGGCTGTGGAATCACGTCTAAATTGGGCCCGTTTTTAACATGCCTGCGGCCTGCATGTTCTAGAATTAGACTCTTACTGTATTACCTTCCCCACAAAGCAGAGAATGGTGATTGGTCAGTAACTGCCAATTTCTGCTTTGTGGGGAAAGCAAACCATTGGCCAGGGGGGCAGGCTTCATTGGAGGACTAGAGCAGCAGGCTGACAGCCCTGGAAGCCACAGCCTGCTGATGGTCCTTGTGACCTTGGGCAAGTCACTTAACCTTCCACTGCTTCAGGTACAAACTTAGATTTTAAGTCTTCTGGGGATGGGAAAATATCTGTTGTACCCAAATGTAACTTAGCTCGAGCCACCAATGAAAATGACGTGAGGTAAATATACAGGGTGGCCCAAAAAAAGTGAGAACATCTCATGGCATATAAGTTGTTTAAAAATTCAAAAAGACAGATGTAAACGATTGACAAATTAAAAAAAACAAAGATGGTGACTGGAAATTGTCGAAATAAAGATGTTATATAGCTAAAAAAGGTAAATAAGTAAATTTAAGCTTTTAATTTACGAGATGTTCTCACTTTTTTTGGGCCACCTTGTAAATAAATGCAATTAGCTGGATCAAGCTCAGAGGGTTACTTAGTGGTCAGCAGCAGCTGGATCCTTTTTTACTTTAACTGAGTAGGCAAGTGACCTTCATTTAAGGATATGGGGGAGGGACTTCAGCCTATTCACTGAGGGAGAAGGAGAGACAACCAGAGCTCCAACTGAGGCAAACCTTAGCTAATGGGGACTTACACAAAAACTCAAGTATACTTCACAAGTTGTAGCTATCAGCTGAGTTAACAGAAATTGAGTGGCTTAATGTGATTTGCCTTAAATATTTGTATTCTAATGGCAGTGCAAACATGTGTGTTTAGGAGGTTAATATAGCCATTTAATGCATATTAACACACTTTAGCAAATAAAGCTTTTATATGAGGTAAAGTTTAAAAACAAAAAACAATGCATCTCTCTAATCCCTCTGAATCTGTTTCAAGGCGTCTGTTTAGTAAACAGCGATAGCAGCGATCATGTGAAATCAGTGCCGCGCAGCAGCATTTTATTCAATGGGGCCGCAGCACTGATTTTGCACGATCGCCGCTATCGCTGTTTACTAAACAAATCCCAAAGTGTTTGATCATTTTAATTTAGACTGCAATGCTTTCTATAGTCCAGAATAAAGCTATTGCCTACAACTTGTTTACTAGTCTTTTTCACTATGATCTCTGGACAAGAAATTGACTACAGCGTCTCACTGAGCAGACACAGTCACATCAACATTTTGCTAAAGTGATTTCTTAGCCTGATGATACCAATATGACTTTGGAAATCTAAGGGTAGAAGGAGATGTTCAATCCAAGCTACAAGGCTGAGAACTTCTACTTTGTCCCTTTTTATAAAGACTAAGGACAGCATTTTTTAGCCTGACTTTTCCAAATGATGCTCAGTCCAGTAAGCCCCCGCCCCAATGAGCATATGATCTAAATAGGTACCTGAAACATTGGGAAATAAGTTAGGCAAGAAGTGCTTCGGCTGACTTTAAAAACTGTGAGAGCCAGAAGGGAAAGAGTTAACACAAAGAACCAGGGGCAGCTCCAGGCAATCTGCTGCCTGAGAGGAAGGATGAGATGTCGCCCCCCCCCCCCCCTCCCATAGAGGTGGGCAGGGCTTTTTCAGAGCTCCAATCAGGGACTGAACCAAACAAAAAGTCGATTAGATTATGGAGGAAATGCACACCAAGGAACTAAAAGAGAGCGAGAACCAACAGCACAGTTTATAAAACCAAATCAGAACTCATTTTTATTTTGTTGTTATAAACTGTGTTATGGTTCTTGCTTTTTCTTTTTCAACATATTTTGCATTGATTTTGCATTGATTTTGTTCTGCCCACTTCTTCCCATTTTTCGTTGATGTGTGATTTAAAAGTGTGACTGTTTCTGATGTTGTTCTGCATTTGTTGGGAGTGACATCCTGAACTAGTCCTTCTCCATCCATCACCCCCTTTTTCTAGTTTAAATGCATATCCACATACTGCCTGAATTTTTCACTTAGGGTTCTTTTCCCTGCGACAGAGAGCTGTAGTCCATCAGCACTGTTTAGTCTCTTGTTGGTCCATCTGTTTCCCCAGTCGCCAATAAATCCGAATCTTTCTCGTACGCACCAGGTCTGGAGCCATGTATTAAAGCAGTTTATGCGATGCAGCCTTTCTGCCCCCTTACCATAAACAGGTAGAACTTCTGAGAGTGCTACAGTGTTAACAATGGGCTTGAGTTTCTCTCCCAGAGTCTGGAAGTCCCTTTGAACTGCAGAGGAACTGTTTCGAGCGACTTGCGGGACTGCACGTCCCGGCGGGACGCACTGCCCTGCAACCCGCCTTTCAGAATAACCTCCATAGTGGGGAAGTAGCCTAATGATTAGAGCAGTAGGCTAAGAACCAGGCAACCCTACTTCAAATCCTATTGTTGCTCCTTGCGATCTTGGGAAGTTACTTAACCCTCTATTGCCTCAGGAACAAACAGATTGTAAGCCCTAAAAGGGATAGGGAAAACATCTACTGTACCTGAATGTAACTTGCCTTGAGCTATTCCTGAAAAAAGTATGAGTAAATTCCCATCCCTTCCTTTCCTTATGTGTGTAAATAATTTAAAAACCTAGATTTAGGCATGTTCCTTGCCGCTTACGTTTAAGTAGCTCCTTATAAAATGATCCCTTAAATGGATAAGTTACTTGTTTAAAGTTTTATATATGAATCTTCAGCAATCCTACATTGCTTATGATTATGGTTTTAGGCATTTGATATACTGCCCTTTACTTATGCATCAGAGCGGTTTACATGTATGCTAACAGGTACTTTTTATTCCCTTGTCCCCGCAGGGCTCACAATCTAAGTGTACCTGAGGCAATGGAGGGTTAAGTGGCTTGCCCAAGGTCACAAGGAGCGGCCATGGGACTAGAGACTCCAGTCCCTCCGGCCTGAGGTTACTTGTCCCCATGCGGGAATTGAGCCCCTGGCCCTCTGGCCTGAGGTAACCTGTCCCAAACACTGAGCCACTCCTCCCTCCCATGTAGGATCAATGAAAAGCCACATAATTGATCAATGAAAAGCCTCCACAGTGGGTGCAGAGCAGAACCAGGACATTCATCCACAGAACTCAATATCTTTAAAAAAAATCAGATTCTGATCATCTCATGAACAACAAACATTCTCCAGTACCAGGCATATTGTGAACTAATACAAAACCTTACAACAAAGAGCACATCTACCATAACATATCAACACCAACTTCCAAAACTCACATAAGGAGCCCATGTAAAAAAAGGTCACTGTAAATACTTCAGTGGGCCCTGGAACATCCACATACCTATTTGAAAAGCTGAACAAGTCAAATTACTATGGTACAGTATAGATCTTTATGTACAAACTCCATGATAACAGAACACCTGGCCTCAGTCACACACTCAGGACACAGACCCTCATTTTATCTGATGTTGCACTGCATGCGGAGTCTGGCTTCTTGGGGTTTCAGTTTAAATTTTGTCTACATATTTTTATTTTTACTTTAGATTGTGGTTACTTATTCTGTACTTGGTGAGGGTCTGTGTTCTGAGTGTGTGACTGCACAATGCAAAGGCAGCAGCCTGTGGAAGGTAGGCCCTTGTTTGTCTGATATCCAGAAGAGCTCCTATAAACTCTAGGGATGGAGTGGGAGCAAGGTTGGACTTTGGGAAGTTTATGACAAGTCCCAAATACTGAAGGATGCGCATTGTGCGAGACAGAGCAACCCTGGCCTCTGGCTCTGAAGGGGCTCAAATGAGCCAGTCATCTAAGTAAGGGAAGACAAATATTCACAGGGTGCGGAGAAATGCTGCTACCACAGCCATGCATTTTGTGAACACCCTTGGTGCAGAGGCCAGGCCAAAAGGAAGAACCCTGTATTGGTAGTGCTTCCCTTGAAACAGGAAGCGAAGGAACTTTCGGTGAGTTGGATGGATGAAACATGAGTGTACGCATCCTTGAGATCTAGAGAACAAAGCCAATCCTGACTCTGAAGGTATGGCAGCAGAGTTCCTAGAGAAATCATTTTGAACTTTTTTCTGAACAGGAATTTGTTCAATTCTCTGAGGTCTAGAATGGGTCTGTGTCCTCCTGTTTTCTTTGGAATAAGGAAATAGGGGGAGTAAAACCCTGTACCCCGTTGGGGAATGGGTACCTCTTCTATTGCCCCTTGAGGGCTTCTTGACCTAACCGGTTGTTGAGAAAGGTCTGAGAATTGAACTGTCTTACTACTGTAGGAGGGGGCATGCTGAGAAAATGAAGCTTGTAACCCTCTCTTACAATAGATAGAGTCCAATTTCCTGCTGTTATCTGACCCCAAAATGACATAACCTTCCTGGGGATGGCGGAGGGTTCTGGGCCGTTCAGGGCCAGGAAGGCAAAGTTCTCTAGACCGGAGTCAAAGCCCCTGTGGAGGCTGAGTCTGCTGAGCCGGTTGAGGCTTAGCTGCTTTTGGTTTCCTTTGTTGCCTAGGTTGTTGGTGTTGTCCCTTTTGGGCAGACTGACCTAAACGGTGTCCCTACTGGGTATAGGAGGGGTAAAACTTATTTTTCTTGCTGAAGAATGGTTTCTTAGAGGATCTTTTCCTCGCAGGATCAGCTGTAGATTTTGATAATCTATCCGAAGTGATATTGTCAGCATCAATCTCATTAGCTTTTTCCTGCCAATGCTTGCCAAAGAGATTCTCTCCTGTGCAAGGTATATTCCCCAGTTTGTCCTATACCCAGATTTCTAAGTCAGATGCCTGGAGCCAGGCAATTCTACGTGCACCTATGGCAATAGCAGAGGTTCTGCTTATGCATTCAAAACAGTCAAAGGCTGCACGATTCACAAACTTGGAAACATCCTGAGCATCTTTAACGAGAGCAAGATAATCTTGCCTTTTATCATCAGGAAGGAGAGGGCTCAAATGCTCTCCTGTGACCTCCTTAAGGAACATTCCCATATACAAGATATAGGAACTGATCCTAGCAGAAAGCATGGAAGCCTGGAAGGATCGACGTCCAAAGGCGTCAAGAGTCCTACACTCACGTCCTGGAGGATGAGATGCATGCCTTTTTGCACTCTTTATCCGTCTCATGGCTGATTCCACCACCATGGAATGGTGTGGTACTTGAGTCTTCTGAAACCCAGGACAAGGAGGAACTCGGTACATGGTGTCGAGTCTTCGAGAGTGAGGAGATGTGGTCAGAGGTGTTTCCCACATCCTTAAAATAAGATCATGCAAGATCTCATGAATAGCTAAGATAGCCGCCTCCTTGGGAGCTTTAGGGTATTGTAGGATTTCTAATTCCTTTGCCCTAGGCTCTTTTTCAGGAGCCACTGTGATGGAAAGACCTCAGGCCACATCTCGGATAAAATCCTGAAAGGACATATCCTCTGGTGGAGACATCCTACGCTGAGGATAAGAGGAATCCTCAGGAAGAAGTACTCTGGTATCGGAAGATCTTTCAGAGTCTTCAGACTCATCCGAGGATTCAAAGTATCTCCGATCCGGGTGATTGTGCAAGGCATGGTACCGGTAGAGATCGAAGTCGGCATCGGAGTGGTCCAGTACTGACTTGTCGATGTTGGATAGAGACGCATGACTCGGTCCCGGTAGAATACCTGCTGATGTCGATGCAGTCGGTGCCGGTACCGGAGTCGGTGCCGGTACCGGAGTCGGTGCCGGTACCGGTTGAATTGTCTGAAGCAGTTTCAGGGGCATCGAGGCCGTGAGAAGAGCCGCCAGACTGCATTCAATAGCCAAGAATCTCTGGTCTATCGACACAGCCGATGCTTGGGTATCAGTACCGGATGAAGCGGCCGGAACCCCAGAGCATGGCACCAGTAGTTCTGTCGAGGTTGAGGCCTCTAGAACATCCTGGAGACCCGTTAGTACTTTGGAAGCCGAAGCCTCTCGCCGGGGCAATTTTGCCGGTGAAAGTCCCTCAAGTCCCTCAAGGGTAACGCCAGAGGCATCTCGATGCTTAGAAGGAGATCTACACTTTGAGGACCAGCCAGATTTATGTTTAGTTACCTGAGATCCATGGGAGGAAGATGAAGTCCTGGAAGACGATGCCACGGAGGCTGCATCGGAGGGAAAAAGGGTGCTAAGTTTAGCAGCTCGGTTTTGCCGGCCCCTTTTCAACATTATTCCACAGGCAACACACTCTGAAATAGAGTGGTCAGGACTTAACATTTGAGGCACCACTCATAGGTGTTGGTGACGGAGATGGTAACCCCACACTTAGAACACTTTTTAAAACCCGAAGCGGGTTTTTCCATCTTGAGGGAAAAAAATTGGGTCTAGTGCCCAAAATGGCGTGTGGCACCCGAAAAGAAAATTACTGGAGAAAGACTCCAGAAACAACGTTTTTTTGTTTGTTTGTTTTTTTAGAAAAAAGAAAATAAGAAACGGCAGTTCCGAGACAGCGTCGAGGGAAGGCAGACGCGCCCACAAAAAAGAAGAATAAGAAGGGAAATTTTCTGCGGTGACAGGATGTGCGACCTGTCGGCTCCGCAGAAAATGAATAACAGGAGAGGGACAGTTGGGAAAGGCGGGACGGCAGCACGCAGGCGCTGTGGGATGCTCCCAAAAGCTTTCCTATTGGATGCTGGGGAGCATTCCTGCACAGGCTCCGTCGGTACCGACGATACCCATATGTGAAGACTACATTCCTGCTTATTCCTGGAGATTAGATCTGCTCCAGAATTTGGAGAGACCACCTATTGCAGTGCTTAGTCTGGGGACAAGGTGATATGTGCCCTTCCTCTCATTCAGAATGGACAGTGAAAAAGGTCATTTGCACATATGGCGGCTGTTATGTCCATGAAGAACACTACAATTCTGCACATTCCATAGCTGATGTGATGGATCGCTGCATTCTCCATTGGGTAAAAAGTAGCATATAGGTGCTCAGATGGTGAGGTGCATCCTGGAAAAGAACTCAGCTAACCAATACTGGTACACATAGCCCACATTGCAACCATAGTGACAACCCTGATCACTGGAGCATTGCCCAGTACCTGCATGTCCTGTATGATAAGGGAGCAAGCGTGTATAGCCCCCCAGAGGACAGGATGGACCTCATGAGTCATGACTGAGGTGTGCATTTGGTATATGTGCAAAAGTACTTATCTTGTAGTATACAGCAGGTCACAAGGAAATGCATGCCCTGCACATGTGCGGCCTCGAAGATTATTGCAACACTGCAGCCCAGAGGACCTGTGTGTGTGAAAGTTGCTTGGCTTAGGAGATAAAATACAGTGGAGGGAAAGGTAGCTTGCCCTCACATGTGGCTTGGTCTTTGCAAGCTGATTACTACTGCTGCTGTGTGTCTGTTATACAGCTGCAGTACTGAGTGTCCAGTGCAGTCCGCACTGCATGTGCACCGCTGCAGGCAGGCCCTAGGTGTGGTTTACAACTTTCTCAGAATGTGTCTGCCAGGTTGTATGAAGTCCAGGGTTTAGGCCATTGCAAGCAGGGACCTATAATTCTAGAGAGTACTATAGAGAGATATGTGAAGCTGTAACTGAATTGTTAGAGCACTGGCTCAGTAAGGAACAGACCAGAGTTCAAATCCCACTTGTGGTCTTGGGAAAGTCACTTCACCCTCCATTACCTCTGACGTAAAGCCTGTCAATATATGCCTGATCACACTGCCAAGAAAACCCAGGAGCTACTGAGTTGCCAGGAATCAGTATTGACTTGAGGGCACATATTGTTAGTATTATTCGTTTTTATGTGTTATGCCCATTGGTTCTGTAAGCATACACATTGCAATCATAGCCATCTGACAGCATGACTTTATTGTCTCTGCTGCAGCACGTTGCAAAGGGTCTTTTAACTTGACACTGTAGATGCATGACACATGAGTTGTACATGATTGGAAAATGTCATAATAACTGTGAACGAACATCATTTGCTCCATCACATATATGTAGTACATGCAGGCACATCACACTCCTGGGATGCCCACCTGCACAGATCATCCCACATCCTTACTTGCTCCATATGGGCAATATTAGAGACATATCAGTTCAGAGACATGAGTGGACAACAAGTGTGTAACATCATGCGAGTGACCTTGTTGTACCAGATGGTAAATATGTAAACGCTTTCAGGCTTATTCAGTCCCGGACATAGATCCCTCCATACGTCCGGTCCAAACCGGACGTACAGAGGGGATTGTGATTGTGATCCATCGGGTCACGTCTAGCCCCACAGGATCAGAATCACGAACAATCCTACATGTGCAGGCCGGGACTGCAATTCAGCCTGGCCTGCACGTACAGGACTGTACCCAGCTAACTCAGTGAAGGCTCTTCAATGGAGCCACGGCGCGATGGCATCATTGAAGAGCCGCGATGCCAGCCGCCGGAATTTAGGACTTCGTTCCCTGCAGTCTGTCCCCCAATCCGGCCTCCTAAGGCCAGGGTCGGGCTGTGGGGAATGTCTTCAGGCTCCCCCTGCCCCATCTGCGACCCGGGCTGCCGAAAAAGAGATGTGCAGGGAAATTATTCAACCTTGGAGGTGGAATAACTTCCCCGTACAAGTCGTTGGCCCTGGACATACAGGGCCGACATTAGAATTTGCCCTGTACGTCCAGGGCCAGCGACCACCCACTACCTGCCTAGATTCTGCCCCCAAGCTGCCCCTTCCCCGCTCCCATTTAACTTCCCCGTACAACTGGCGGGGAAGTTAGACTTGGCTGGAAAAGGCACGAATAATGGCCCTTTGCGTTTGCATGCAGCTTGTACAGATGTATGGCTTTTATGTCTTTGGATCATAGCCTCCTTACTTGTGCAGTAGTTATATGCATATATGTCAGGAAGAGTATATGGTGGTTAGAATAACCGCAGAAATTTAAAACTCGTATAACTGAACATGTTTCTGCCCTGCGTAGGAGTGTTCTGTCGGGGGTGTTCTGTCGGCTCCATTGATAGAGCATTGGCAGATGTTTGGCCATCAGATATCACAACTTAGATGTTGAATGCTTATACAGTTTTCAGTGGAGGGTGGAGGGGATTTAATGTTACAGTTACTGCGTAGGGAACAATCCTTCTTATTTCAGTGGCAGACGGTGTCTCTGAAGGGTCTTAATACAGGTGTGGAGTGGCATTCGTTTTATTGAAAAGTTCTTTTGAAAGTTTAATGAAGAAAACTCTTTGGTTTGAAGTATTCTGGGTGTTCTAGGTAAAATGAAGTGGATTTGTGTGAGTGGCCTTTTAAGAGGTATATGTGTTATTTGGCCCGTAGTTAAGGGCTATTTGTTTGTCTGTTTTTTAATAAATGGATCTTGCTGTAGTAAGGCTTTGCATTGTGGGAAGGGTATTTTGATTGGCAAAGAGGTAGGATATACGTTTTTGATTGCAGACTTCTTAGTCTTTAAGGGCTCTGTTTTGTTGGGTGTGAGTACCTGCATTTTTTGGAAGGAGTCAGCCATGGTTTCAGCATTTTGTTCCAAAAGAAAAAAGGTAAATGTTTGTTAAGGGTTTTTTTTTATGTTGGTAGTAGCATTTTAAGTTTTCATGGCTTTGATTTTGTGTTTTTATTTGTTTTGCAGTGGCATATGTTGTCACAAGTCATTCCATTGTTTGTGCAGGGACTAATTGGGGTCCATATTGCATTGTTTGTGGAGTGTTTTGAATTACCTTTGAAGAAGCTGCAATAGGGGTAAAACCACTGGCTGTGGTCAGCAAAATTGAGTAACACTAGTAAGCAGCAGGAACAGCAGTGGTAAAGCTGTTGAAAAAACTGTTGGAGTGAATCTGCAGATTGGAATTTGTGTATTACAGTATATGGTGGAGTTACAGTTTTGCCTTTTGTATTCCCCTATCTATATCTATATTGAAGGCTTTTGAATGTTTAGCACTTAATTGCCTAATGTTTTTTTAGAATGTATGATGCTTGATTCTAACTATTTATTGTGTTGTGAATTTTGTTAATGTTGGTCAGTTTTTTAAGGCTGTGGGAACGATGATGAAGGTGACCAGGTGGTTTGGTTATAGAGTGTTGTACTAGTAAAATCCACGGTTTGAGTTCCCGCCTGCTAATAAATATGGTTAACTAAATATGGTTAAAATTTGTTATGAGCTAAAAACTGCTTACAAAAAAAGAAAAATTTGTTTGTTAGAAAGTTGTTAGTAATATTTGTATGCTGTGTATTTTGAGAATTTAGATGTTCCAGTATATAGAGAACAATTTGTATAAGTCCCACTATTTATCTTGGTTAGAACAGCTGAGACAGCTATGAAAACTAAATAGACGGTATTAGCCTTTCCCTGTGGCCCAACAACTATATTTCACGCACACTACAACTGAGGTTACCAGCATTTGTGAGGACACATTGTAGTAGCAAAGCCATACAGCACTCATCTACCCCCATCCATCCTTCATCACATCCATCAGCATATATCCACCATGTTCAGTCATGTATTCTCCAGCCAGTTGCTATATCCTGGTCCACACTGCGGCATTTTACTCAATGGGGCATATTGCTCCCACCTTGCCTGCAGCTGATGTACATGTCACCACTGCTGCCCTGACATTCTCTCTATGCCTACATCATAACTGCTTGTCCCAATATAAGCATTGTGGAACCAGGGTCTTTTGGGGAAACTGCTAGGTACATGGCACACTACTCCATGGCACACTTCTACCCACTCCTATGCTACCCACTGACATCACCACAGATTACATGGGCACCCCTTACTGCTACAGTCTACCTGCTTCCCACATTCTCCTCCCACTCATTGTCTCACATGTATGAGACATGTGGATGTGACATGTTCATCAGTTATTACCTTTGCTCCCGTCCAGCTTCTCAAATGTAACTTACAGAAAGGCTCCCTTATCCCACCTTAAGGCAACCAGCCTTAGCAGGCATTAATGTGCACACTGGGGACTCTTAACGTCCGCTAACTAGCCACTATCACCCTTAACACCAGAATGCCTACTCTCCGCCCCATCTTTTAACACACATAGGGACCTTTAATGGTGCCGTTTTCCACTCGCAAATGGTGCACCCTTAGCACTGTTTAGTAACTGTACACTTAAGAGATCGTTTAAGAGGTGGTTAATTGAAGATCATAGTAGACTGCATACAGGACAAGCCCGAAGGTTTCCGCTGCCCTAGGCAGACCCTCCACGTTGCCCCCCCCCCCCAAAAAAGATTTCGGTGACACCTGGTCTGCCATGCCGCCCCCCACTCCCCCTTCCTGGCATCCATCTTCTCATCTGGGGGAGGGGGTAGCGCAGTGAGACTTTAAACTGCCCATGCTAGCATGCTCATGACCTGCCACTTCTGCACTCATATGATGCAACTTCCTTTTGGAGGGGACAGGAGCAGAAGGAAGTTGCATCGAAGGGGGGCAGGAGAGGCAGGCCATGAGCACGCTAGCATGGGTACTTTAAAATCCAATGGATGCTGGGACGGGGGCAGCATGGCATGCCAGGCGGCGATGAAGTGCTGTTTCATTGGGAGGAGGAGGGGCCGATGACACCCACTGGAGCCTGCTGCCCTAGGCAACCGCCTAGTTTGCCTAGTGGACGTGCCGGCTCTAAGTGCATACTAAGACATCTTCGGCTTGAATGGTTGAACACTGCAATAAATTTCATCATAAAGTCACAGAATTACAATGACGTGCTACCGAGAAAATTGATGAAATGTGGCACAGTACACCATGATCGAATGAACATAAAGATAAGAACATAAGATATGCCATACTGCGTCAGACCAAGGTCCATCAAGCCCAGTATCCTGTTTCCAACAGCGGCCAATCTAGGTCACATGTACCTAGCAGTTTCCCCAAAAGACCCTGGTTCCACAATGCTTATATTGGGACAAGCAGTGGATATTCTGGGTCCACTTTAATAATGGTTTATGGACCTTTCCTCCAGGAACTTCTCCAATCCTTTTTTAAACACAGCTACACTAACAGCTTTTACTACTTCCTCCGGTAACAAATTCCAGAGTTTGATTACACGTCGAGTGAAAAAATATTTCCTCTTATTAGTCTTAAATAGGTTACCCTGTAGCTTCATTGTATGCCCCCTAGTCTTTCTATATTTTGATGGCATAAATAATCGATCTACGTTTATCCGTTCCACTCCATTCATTAATTTATAGACCTCTATCATATCTCCCCTCAGCCGTCCCTTTTCCAGGTTGAAGAGCCCTAACCTTTTTAGCCTCTCTTTATAGGTGTATCCTTCCATCCCCTTTACCATTTTGATGGCTCTTCTCTGTACCTTTTCTAATAACACTATATAAGATACGGTGAACAAACTGCACACAATATTCAAGGTATGATCGCACCATGGAACGATACAGAGGCATTAGAATATCCTTTGTTTTATTCTCTATTCCTTACCTTATGATACTTAGCATTCTATTTGCTCTCTTGGCTGCCGCTGCACACTGGGCAGAAGTTTTTAACATGTTATCCATGATGACGCCTAAACCTTTTTCCTGGGTAGTGGTTTCTAGTGTGGAACCTTGTATCGTGTAAGCATAATTTGGCTTTTTCTTTCCTAGGTGCATAAATTTGCACTTGTCCACATTAAATTTCATCTGCCATTTGGATGCCCAGTCTTCCAATTTATCAAGATCCTCTTGCAATTTTCCACAATCCTCATGGGTTTTAACAACTTTGAATAGTTTTGTGTCATCTGCAAATTTGATAACCTCACTCGTTATTCCCTTTTCCAGGTCATTTATGAATATGTTAAAAAGCAGCGGACCCAGCACAAATCCCTGGGGTACTCCACTATTCACCATTCTCCATTGGGAAAATTAGCAATTTAGCCCTACCCTCTGCTTTCTATCTTTTAGCCAGTTCCTGATCCACAATAGTACACTGCCTCCTAACCCTTGACTTTTTAATGTTGCCAAAAGTCTCTGATCAGGGACCTTGTCAAAGACTTTCTGAAAGTCCAGATACACTATATCAACCCACTAACCTTTGTCTACCTGTTTATTCACACATTCAAAAAAACATAACAGATTAGTAAGACAAGACCTTCCTTGACTAAAGTCATGTTGACTGTCTCCCATTAAGCCATGACTATCTACATGTTCAGTAATTTTGTTCTTTATGCTGGTTTCCACCATTTTTCCCAGTACTGACGTCAGGCTCACAAGTCTGTAGATTCCTGGATCACCCCTGGAACCCTTTTTAAAAATTGGCATTACACTGGCCATCCTCCAATCTTCAGGTATTACAGATGATTTTAATGATAGTTCACAGATTACTAATAGTAGATCTGCAATCTCATATTTCAGTTCTTTCAGCACCATTGGATGTATACCATCCAGTCCAGGTGATTTGCTTCTGTTCAGTTTATCAAATAGTTGTAATACATCTTCCCAGTGTATCGATATTTCTTTCAATTCTTCCGCAGCATCTCCATTAAATACCATTTCAGTCATTTTTTTCTTAACTATTTTCCTTCTTTTATCATAGTCTCCCTTTCGAAAGTTAAAAGGTAGTACTGTGAATTTCCTTACCATCCTTCCTTCATTTATTAAATCAAATGCGATCATGCTATGATCACTATTGCCAAGTGGCCCCAACACCCTTATCTCTTGCAGCAGATCTTGTGTCCCGCTAAAGACTAGGTCCAGAATGGCTTCCCCTCTGGTCAGTTCATGAACCAGCTGCTCCAAGAACCAGTCATTTATTTCATCTAGAAACTTTATCTCCGTAGCATGTCCTGCCGTGACACTGACCCAGTCAATACCGGGGTAATTTAAATCACCCATTATTATTACTGTGTTATAACTTTTGTTAGCTTCCCTGATTTCTTTGAGCATTTTATCATCCATTTGTTCATTCTGGCCAGGCGGTCGATAGTACACCCCCTCTGCCATCGCCTTCCCCATTTTTACATTGAATTTCAATCCATAGAGATTCTACAGTGAATTTTGTTTCCTGCAAAAAACTTTAATCCTTTCTGACTCAATGCCCTCTCTAACATAGAGTGCAGCCCCTCCATCAATTTGATCTGTTCTATCATATAGTTTATACGCAGGTATCAGTGTCCCACTGGTTGTCCTCCTTCCACCATGTCTCTGAGATACCAATCATATCTAACCTCTCATTTAGTGCTATAAATTCTAATTCTCCCATCTCATTTTTTAGACTTCTAGCATTTGCATACAAGCTTTTTAAAGGCTGTATTTTATTCATATTAATTTGGCTATCGATAGGCAGGTGTCATTTGGAATCTTTAAGCTCTGTCTGCTCTGTACTCAAGGGCATTTGGGCTATTTTTGTCTTTATTGGAACCTTTCTACTGATATGCCCTGACTTCAATCTTTTGCTAGTATCCTTCAAGGATACATTGTTCTGAACCATGCGCTCTTGGGGCGACTGTCAGCTTTCCCCTATTATCTAGTTTAAATGCTGCTCTATCTCCTTTTTAAAGGTCAATGCCAGCAGCCTGGTTCAGTTTCGGTTAAGGTGGAGCCCATCTCTGTGGAAGAGACCCTCCTTTCTCCAGAATGTTCCCCATTTACTAAAAAATCCAAAACCCTTATCCTTGCACCATTGTCTCATCTACACATTGAGACTCCACAGCTCTGCCTGCCTTTTGGGTCTTGCGCGTGGAATGGGAAGCATTTCGGAGAATGCTACCCTGGAAGTTCTGGGTTTCAACTTCCTACCTAAAATCCTAAATTTAGCTTGCAGAACCTCCCCTACCACACTTTCCTATGTCATTGGTATCGACATGTACCAAGACAGCAGACTCCTCCTCAGCACTATCCAAGACCTTGTCTAGGCAGCACGTGAGGTCCTCTACCTTCACACCAGGCAGGCATGTTACCAGGCGATCCTCAAGTCCACCAGCCACCCAGCTATCTACATGTCTAATGACCTTATCACCAACTATAATGCCTGTACTAACCCTTCCCTCGTGGGCACATAGCCCTGGAGAAACCTCCTCAGTGCGAGAGGGTTTTTCATCACCTGGAGGACAGGTCCCAGCTACAGGATCACTTCCTGCCACACCAGGGTGATGCTCTCCTGTCATGTGAACTCTCTCCTCCATGGCAACAGGGATGCTGCCAGACTGGAGGTAGGACTTCAGGACTATATCCCTGTAGGTCTTGTCTATGTACCTCTGTCTTCTTTATGTCCTCCAAGTCTGCTACTCTAGCCTCCAGAGATTGGACTCGTTTCCCTGAGAGCAAAGAGCTCCTTGCACCTGGTGCACACGTAAGACCCCTCACCAACTGGAAGAAAATCATACATGTGACACTTAATGCAAAAGACTGGAAAATCCCATCTCGCTGCTGGACTGCTATCTGTATATTAGTTTTAAGGTTGTGTTTAGGTATTTAAGTTCTTTACTTACTAAGGGTTGTTAGGGATAATTATACTAATAAAACCTTACGTAATATGTTTAATGTACTTTGTTCATCTGAAGCTTAATTAATCTCAGGTCCTTATTTTATGCCTGATGAGGATAAACAGCTGCACCTGAGAGTGAATATGGCACCTCCTTTCCTTTAAGAGATTTAAGCACCTATAAAGCTATGATTATCCCAGGGGTGGGTGGGTGTCATGGAGGGAGGGAGGGAGGGAAAGAAGACTTATTAAAAACTGGCTGCTACACAGTACCCTGTCCTGTGCTTCTAAGGTAATCTGGGACCAATTTCCTGGGGGATTCACACAGCTCTTGCTTGGATTGAGGGAGTCTTGGGTTCTAAATTTAACCAGAAAGCTCTCTGCTCTGTTTTAAATTTAAACTGAAAGCTCTTTGCTGCTACTAGGCCCTGACTGAGTATTACATTTAAATCAAAAGCTCTCTGCTGGGTTTGAAACTTAAACTGAAAGCTACCTGTTGAGTTTTTAATTTAACTAAAAGCTATTTGCTGATACTAGGCTCTGACTGATTTAACAAATACACTGGATTCACAGATTAATCAGCTTTAATCTAAAGAATTCCTTTTCACCAAGATTTAGAAAACTTCCCAGAAGTAAATACTTACAATTGCAGATCTCTCTCCAGAAGTAGCAGTCCCTTTTGGTAGTCCTTCAAGATAATCCATCCTGGATCAGACCAAAAGGTTCATCAAGCCCAGTATCCTGTTTCCAACAGTGACCAATCCAACTCACAAGTACCTGTCAGGTGCCCAAAATGAGGAAGATTCCATGCTGCTTATCCCATGTGTAAGTAGTGGATTTTCCCAGTCCACTTTAATAATGTTTTATGGACTTTTCCTCCAGGAACATGTCCAAATCTTTTTTAAACTCAGCTACACTAACAGCTTTTACCACATCCTTCCGAGGAAGGGGATCATGTGTGCTAAAGGACATGGCCTGCCACGGGAAAGAAAGCGGCAGCAAAAAGCACCGCTTTTTGAAAGCATAGTTACTCACCTAACAGGTGATCTCTGGGAACTGCAGGAATTTAGTCTTCACATATAAGTGGCATTGATACCAATGGAGCCCACGCGGGAACACTCCCCAGCATCCAATAGGAACACTTTTGGGAGCATCCCACTGTGCCTGCGTCGCTGCCTTCCCACCTTTGGAACTCTCCCTCCTCAGTTGAGTTTGTAACGGAGAGAAAAGGAGAGAAAAGAGAGAAACCCTACAACTCCTAGGGGAGGAGGGTGGGTTGTGAAGACTAAATTCCTGCTGTTCCCTGAAATCACCTGTTACAGGTGAGTAACTACGCTATTTCCAGTAACAAGCAGGAATGTAGTCTTCACGTATGGGACTCCCTAGTTCCCAGATGCTAGAGAAATGACCTCAGAATCAGTGGATTTGCCTCAGAATAGGCATCAAGAGGTCAAGGATCCTCCATGGATGTCTGGTACCGTTAAATTCCGGGATGGAGGATAGAAGTTGCCCTAAATCTGAAAAAGGTTCTGGAGTACAGCTTGACCAAACATGGCATCCCGACGGGCGTCCTTGTCAAGGCAGTAATGAGCAGCAAAGATATGCACTGAAGACCAAGTAGCTGCTTTGCAGATTTTGTCAATGGCCACAGACCGTAGGTTTGCCATCGAGGCAGCAATGGCAAGAACATTATGGGCAGTGACATGCCCTTCAAGGGAGAGTCCTGCCTTATCATAAGCAAATGAGATGCAATCTGCTATCCAATTGGATAGAGTACATTTAAAAACTGGGAGACCCAAGTGACTAAAGTCAAAGGAAATGAACAACTGTGAAGCTCGATGGTATTCTTGGGTCCTTTGAAGGTAAAAAGCTAAGACACACTTGCAAGTCAAGGCTGTGCAAGGTTTCTTCTGCCCTAGAGGAATGCAGTCTAGGGAAAAAGACAGGAAGGTAAACTGATTGAGATGGAAAGGATACACTACCTTCGGCATGAAATGGGGGTGAGTCCTAAAGACAACCTTATCATGGTGGAACTGGGTATAAGGTGGATCTGCCACCAAAGCCTGAGCTCACTAATGCGTCTAGCCAAAGTGCGGGCAACTAGGAAGATAACCTTCCATGAGAGAAACTTTAGTGAGGTTGTGGCTAAAGGTTCAAAAGATGGCTTGAGGAGCTGCCCTAAGATGACATTAAGGTCCCATGCCACTGATGGTGTTTTGATGGGAGGCTTGGTTAATAAAAGTCCTCTTGTGAAATGCACCACAAGCAGCTGTGAGGAGATAGACTGTCAATCCAATGGTTGGTGAGAAGCAGCAATTGCACTGAGGTGAACCCTCACTGAGTTTGTCTTGAGACCAGAGGAAGAAGATGTATTTATTTATTTAGCTGTGCTTATATACTGCTTTTCACCAGGTCAAAGTGGTTTTACAGATATATGCTAACAGGCACTATTTATTCCCTTGTCCCTGAAGGGCTCACAATCTAAGTGTACCTGAGGCAATGGAGGGTTAAGTGGCTTGCCCAAAGCCACAAGGAATGGCCATGGGACTAGAGATCTCAGTCCCTCTGGCCTGAGGTTACTTGTCCCTGCATGGGAATTGAACCCCTGGCCCTCCAGCCTGAGGTAACCTGTCCCAACCACTGAGCCACTCCTCCCCTATAGGAGATACAGGAGATACTGAAGGAGAGCCTCTACAGGAGCTGAAAAGGGATTACGCTTCTTCTGGAAATACCAGATGGAGAACCTACGCCACTTGAGTTCATAAGAATGTCTAGTGGACAGTTTTCCTGGAGGCTAGCAGGATCTCCTTTACTTCCTGAGTCACGTTAAAATTTTGTTAGACTACGCTTTCAGCAGCCAAGCCATGAGATGGAGAGACTGCGGATTGGGATGGAGTAGCATCCCTTCCTCCTGGGAGAGGAGATCGGAAGCTGACCCAAAACTCAGAGGGCCAGCCTAAGAGAGACGTAGCAGGAGAGGAAACTACAGTTGATGTGGCCAGCGCGGGGCTATGAGAATCATTTTGCCCCTGTCTGCTTGAAGCTTGAAGAGCGCTTTGGGAATCAGGGGTATGGGAGGAAAGGCATACAGGAAATCCTGACCCCAGTGAAGATGGAAAGCATCCACCTGCTGTAAGCTGGACATCGGAGTTCTGGTGCAGAAACGAGGAAGTTTTGCATTTTGCAGAGTGGCAAAAAGATTTACTTCCGGAGTTTCCTATGTCTGAAAGATGAAGGAGGTTGTCTGCAGATGGGAGGGGCCATTCGTGTGGAAGAAGGATCCGACTCAATCTGTCTGCTAGGACATTTTGCTGCCAGGGTAGGTATACCGCTTGGAGATGTATCTGATGAGCAATGGCAAAAGACCAAAGCTGGAGAGTCTCCTGGCAGAGGGCCCAAGATCCTGTTCCTCCCTGTTTGTTCACAAAGAACATGGCTACCTGATTGACCATCTGGATGAGAACTCTGTGGCCCTGTAGGAGTTGTTGAAACGTCTTAAGGGTATTGAAGATAACATGAAGCTCTAGGTGGTTTATCTGGAGCTGTGATTCCTGCTCCATCCAGAGTCAATGAGCGGAGAGAGGACCTAAGTAGGCTCCCCAATCCAGTTTGGAGGCATCCATTGTCAGAATGCATTGATGTGGAGCATCTGAAAAGGTGACCCTACAAGAAGATTTGTTGGGGTACACCACCATAGAAGGGACTTGGTGAGCTGGTCTGTGACTTGGATCTAGTCCTTGAGGGCCAAAGAGACCTGTTTCCACTGTAATGCAAGGGTTCATTGGGCTGTTCGCATGTGCAGCCAGATATATAGGACCACATGTACTGTAGAGGCCATATGGCCCAGAAGTTGCAGCATCTCTCTGGCCGAGAGATGGTCCCTGAACCATACCTGAGATGCAAGCTGTACTAGTCGAGTATAACGGTCCTGGGGTAGAAATGCCCTTGACCGTCAAGTGACTAGAAGAGCTCCTATGAATTCTAATGTTTGAGTGGAAAATAGATGGGATTTTGGAAGATTTATCACAAATCCCAGATCTTGCAGTACCTGCATTGTACAAAGGAGGGATAGATGAACCTCCTGTGAGGTGGATGCCCTTATTAGCCAGTCATCTAAGTAAGGGAAGACGAATATCCCATGAGTCCTTAGATATGTAGCTATGATCCCCATGCACTTTGCGAAGACTCTTGGGGCAGAGGCGAGTCTGAAGGGAAGGACTCTGTGTTGTTGTGGTTGTTAAGTGCCGTCGAGTCGGAGTCGACTCATGGCGACCCTCTGGATAGCTATCCTAAATTGTGTTCGGTCTTCAGTCAGGCGGCTCATTGTTGACAGACTGGTACCCGTAGCTGCTGTTATTGTATCGATCCATCTCATTGCTGGTTTTCCTCTTTTGCGTTGACCTTCTATCTTGCCAAGCATGATGTCTTTCTCTAATGATCTCTCTCTTCGCATGATGTGTCCAAAGTATGAAAGTCAAAGTCTTGTCATCTGAGCTTCTAAAGAAAGCTTAGGTTTGATCTCCTCTAGTACCGACTGGTTTGTTCTTCGGGCAGTCCATGGTATACACAGTATTCGCCGCTAGCACCATAATTCAAAGGCATCAATTTTCTTCCTGTCTGTCTTTTTCACTGTCCAGCTTTCACATCCATATGATGTTATTGAAAATACCATGGCTTGAACAAGTCGAATCTTTGTATGGAGAGAGACATCTCTGCTCTTGAGAATCTTATCTAGCTCTTTCATAGCCATTCTGCCAAGAGCAATGCGTCGTTTGATTTCTTGACTGCTTGTTGCTTCTTTATTGATAGTTGATCCAAGTAGGTTAAAGTTGTTCACAATTTCAATTTCTTCTCCTTCAACGATGAACCTGCTGATTATGCCAGTTGTCATGATCTTTGTCTTCTTTACATTAAGGTGCAGGCCCATTTTGAGACTATGTTCTTTGATTGTGAGAAGCAAATGTTTCAGATCAGCTTACTTTCAGCCAGTAATGTGATATCATCAGCATAGCGAAGGTTGTTGATGAGTCTTCCACCAATCTTCACACCTCTGTTGTCTTCATACAATCCTGCTTCTCTGATGATTTGTTCTGCATATAAATTAAACAGGTAGGGGGAAAGTATGCAGCTTTGTCTTACACCTTTGCTTATTTTAAACCATTCTGTTTCTCCTTGTTCCGTTCGAACTGTTGCTTCTTGATCAATGTACAGATTGCGCAAGAGAACGATCAGGTGTTTTGGTATACCCATGCTTCTTAATGTGGCCCAGAGTTTCTCATGGTTTACACAGTCAAAAGCCTTGCTATAGGACTCTGTATTGATAGTGATTTCCCTGGAAGATGAAGTGGAGATACTTCCTGTGTTCTGGATGAATGAGGATATGAGTATACGCTTCTTTTAAATCTAGAGAACAGAGCCAGTCCTGACTCTGGAGATAAGGTAGAAGGGTTCCTAGCGAGATCATCTTGAATTTCTCGCAGACTAGAAACTTGTTTAGGGTTCTGAGGTCTAAGATGGGTCTGTACCCTCCATTTTTCTTTGGTATGAGAAAATAGGGAGAATAGAACCCCATCCCTGGTTGGGATGTTGGAACCTCTTCTATGGCAGAGATGGTGCTACCACACTTAGAACATTTCTTAAAACCACTAACTGGTTTTTCCATTGTGTCAGTAGACTAAAATGGTGCCTGAAAGAATTGAAGTTGTTGGGGGGGGGGGTTTGGGGGGGGGCGGTTTACAGAAAGAAAGAAATAGAATTGAAGATATCGATTCCGGCATTGACGGGAAGGCAGATACAACCCTCAAAAAATAACAAAAGAAGAATGAAGACATTTTCTGCGATGACAGGATTTGCTTCTTGCTGGCTCCACGGAAAACAAAGAACTGAGGAGGGAGAGTTCCAAAGGCAGGAAGGAAGCGACGCAGATACAGTGGGATGCTCCCAAAAGCTTTCCTATTGGACGCTGGGGACCGTTCCCATGCAGACTCTGTCGGTACTGATGTCACCCATGTGTGAAGACTATATTCTTGCTTGTTCCTGGAAATAAACTGCTACTGCCACTGCTGCCTGATCTGTGATGGAATCGGCGGCAGCTGGGGGGTCAGCATGGCCGGTCATGTGGATGAGCTGGCCCTGCACACACTATTATTAATAGCACTTTTCAAAGTTTTGAAATGTACTATATATTAAACATTTCAAAGGTAGTGTATACAAACAAGTAGGGCTTTGCAGAAGTTGAGCGAGAGGCCTCAGCTGACTTCAGCAGGCAGACCTGCTTCAACTCCTGTCACTTCTGGCAGGGTGCAACAGACTCATCTCTCCTCTACCCTTGTTAAGAGTTTGTATTACAGGTTCCCAGTCCTTTTGTCTTTGTGGACCCCTTGTTAACCTCCAAAGAGTTCAGACTTCCAGTTTATCCCCAGCACTCTTCCCAGTCCTCCTTCCCTAGTGCCAAGCTAGTCCTTGCTTAGCCCTTTTTCTCTCTTTTCCCCTTTCTGTCTCCACCACCCTCTCTCTCTCCCCCCACTTTCTCCAGCCAATCCACACCAGTCTCTTTCTCTGTCTCTCTCCCATCCAGTTCCCTCCAAGGTCTCTTACTTTCCCCCTCAGCCAATTCCCAGCAACCTCACTTTCTTTCTCTCTTTTCTGTATCCTATGGACCTTTTCCTTTTGTAATAGTCTGATGGACCCCAGGAGTCCACAGACCACAGGATGGAAACCACCGATATATATATTTAGTGGCTGTGTAGTGGTTCTATCTGTCCATACTGTTCCACTCACAGCCACCAATGGGCGCTCTCAGGCACAAAGCACACATAGGAACTTATTTTCTAAGGGATCTGCATAAAGATACGTGCATAAGTCCCTATTTTAAAGGATTTACATGCTTGCTTTAGGCAGCTGCTATTCTGTAAGCAAGCGTGTAAGTGCTATTGTGCATACTTACAGTGTGGAGGTGCAGAGTGGCGGAGCTTGGGAGAAGCACAGACAGAGCACAAATGTACACACACAAGTTATAAAATACAATAACTTGCATGTGTTTTTGAAAAATCTAGGCATAGCCATTTACACCTGTCCTAGATCAGGCATAACTTCCACAACTAGATTAGAGACATAAAGACCTGCCTCATTTTATAAGGTACGCACATACGTTATAAACTAGATCCCAACAACCCACATAGCAATATGCATTAACTAAGCAGGTGTTTATGAAGTTACCCTCCACAAGTCATTTTTGCACCATACATCCTTGATCAGCTCTGCTCCACTCGGAAGAGCACCTGTGCATGAAAGGCAAAAAAAGAAAATCTGAGATGAGGGGGAGGCTATGGTGGAGTGGTAAAAGGAGTAAGGCACACGGTGACATACAGGGACACAGAGGAGAGGGATACTCATTCCACCGCAAATAGAAACATAGAAACATGATGGCAGAAAAAGACCAAAACGACCTATCCATTCTGCCCTTCCATACTATATCCCCTTTTTCCACTTTAGGGATCCTTTGTGTTTGTCCCATGTTTTCTTGAATTCAGATACTGTCCTGGTCTCTACTACCTCTGCTGGGAGACATTCCATGCATCTACCACTCTTTGCATAAAGAAAGATTTCTGCATATTGCTACTCACACTCATCTTAAGTCCACTCAATGCAGAGCTTTCTTTCAATTGAAAGAGGCTCTCCTCTTGTGCATTTATGCTACGCAGGTATAGCACAGTTACTTACCTGTAACAGGTGATCTCTGGGAACAGCAGGAATTAGTCTTCACATATGGGTACGTCGGTACCGATGGAGCCTGCACGGGAATGCTCCCCAGCATCCAATCAGAAAGCTTTTGGGAGCATCCCTCGCGCCTGCGCAGTGACTTCCCGCCTTTCCCACTGCCTCTCTTCAGTTGAGTTTCATAGCTGAGACAGAAAGGAGAGACAGAGGAAAGGAAATAGATAGATACAACTCCTAGGGGAGATGGGTGGGTTGTGAAGACTAATTCCTGCTGTTCCCAGAGATCACCTGTTACAGGTAAGTAACTGTGCTATCTCCAGGAACAAGCAGGAATGAGTCTTCACATATGGGGACTCCCTAGCTGTCCAATATGTGAGATATATATATATAAGTAAGAATATATATATTGTCCCCCTCAGCCCCCTCTGGTGGTGGCGTAGTGGTTCCACAGGGGCTGGGGAGCGCATAAGAAATAAAGGGTTTCAGGGTTGACCTGTTGTGAGGGTTAATGAGGTAGCAGGCCTCATTGTCAGCCTCAAGGTCAACTTCCTAAAAAGTAACTCTTGCCAAGTGTAGGGTAAAGAAAAGGCTTTTATTTCACCTTTGCGCATAAAGAAGTTCAAAATATGAGGTAATGAGTAACAGAACACAAACTTTGGTTGCATCAAAATGTGAATCAGCAAAAACACTCAAAATAACATGGTTATCCGTCACCAACTTAAAACATAAGGTTTCCAGTATTCTTTGCATACATGGGATTTGTTTGCCTTTTACTTAAACACATCTCCTTGTGCAATAATCACATTCCATTGGTTCTATGTCTTCAATACCCTCAGATTCCCCTGGCAGCCATTCCATTTCTACGGGGTCCGAATCTGAGGTCTCTGAGATCTCTGGGATGTTAAAACCTGGTTTTCTAAAAGCATGCCATACCGTATCCCAGTGCTGGCTTGGGAGTTTGGGGCGTCGGCTTTTAGGTATATTATAACTCCCTGGGCTTACTGCTGTTTCAGGATTAAAGGTTTGCTTCTTCCAGTCTCTGGCAGCACTAAACTTTTTCCTGTAAAACTTATCTGGTATTTCTGGTTTAAAACAGTCCTTATTATCCAGATAAAAGCTAGCCCTTTGTTTCTCTCTAGGCTTCTTGTGAAAGGCTTGAGGCCTAGTCTGAAAGTCTTTTGCTTCAGGTAATTTCCAACGATCCCAGGATATCTTTCCTGTTTTAGCATGAGGTATAATTCTTTTGAGGTAAGGCTGCTGCTGAGGGGCCTGTCTTCCACCTCCACCCCTGTGGCAGTTGGTTAGGGGCCGCGCCCTCTCAGCTATATCCTCTCTCTTAAGGCTATGAACCTTTCTTTCATCCTTCAAGTTACTTTTGTAAAAACTTTTAAAAGTACCTTTTTCCTCTTGAAGGTTTCTTCTCCAGTTAGAAGGATAAACCTCTCCTTCCTTGGCTGTCCTCTGTATGACTGCCTCTTGCAGTTGTGTATGGCCTTCCTCTAGGCCTGCTCTTGGGCCTTCAGCTCGGCCTGCTCTCCCAGTAGCTTTCACTCCTTGAGCTCTTCTGGGTTTGTCAGTGACTTCACCTCGGTCTCTGACTCCGGCTTCTGGAGCTTCCCTTGGCACTGCTTCCTGCGCTTCCTGTGAAGGTCTCTGCCAAGCTCCTTGCCTCCTCCGGTGCTTCCCCTCTGGGTTGCTCCTTGACTGCCTCTCTGGCTTGCCCCTTGGCTTCCTCTCTTGCAATGCTCTGTCCCTACTTAAATCCAGAGCAGCTGCTTCTGAGTCCTGCCCATAGAGGTGTGGTTCTTCCACTTCCAGGCTTGCTCTCCTGCCCCCTCTATGTGTCCCTTCTCGTAATTGCAGGTAAATCTTGTTTTTTTCAAGATTTAAAACTTTCTTTCCTTGCGTCAGAGGGCCCGCGGTATCACAAAATATATATATATATATATATATAGATAGATAGATAGATGGGCATGGCTTATGCCCACACAGATTATAAAAATATGTATGGTTATATGCCTGCAACGGAGCCCCACAGCATTCACATGGGGAATGTGAAGGGAAAAGATTCATCTAATAATAAGGGGGTAAAAAACCACCTGAAGATATATAGAGAATCTATTTCCGTGGTGCAGGAATGCATTTCAGTGGATAACCAGTATGGTTGCGTGAAAAACAGAGGATAATAGCAGTCTGGTAAGAGCATGTCAGGAGTACTGGAGGACTCTGACATGTCCAAAGGACAAGGAAATGACAGGACTAAGATACCTGGATAACCCAGTTAAGGGACTCAGAGGTATCATGTATAGTAAAAGAGTATGCGTTGTCCAAGTGGAGTAGAAAAAATACCAAGCTGCAAGGAAAAAAGGGGGTAAATTCCTGCCAGATTGGGAACCCATGGACATTCACGCAGAAAAAGCTTGTCTTCTGTATCACAATAGGAGACAAGAGGGTAGAAAGAACCTACATAGCCATGGAATGACTATATAAGCTTTTTCTATTATATGAAAAAAAAACCCAGAGACAAAGATGAATGCTCTACAGCAAGGGCCCATAGTAGAAAGCTTCTCTAAAGATTGCAGAGAGCATTGTGCAGGAAAATTATGAGAGAACTGACAGCAGTCAGAAGTGCTGCCACATCCTAGGTAAGGATATGGCTAGAAGAAGATAACCTGCAATGAGTAGTATTATGCAAGATAATGAAAGTAGCTTGCAAGAAACTTGAAAGTAAGCACTGGAACTTCTGTATGTGCAGCAACTGAACAAAGAAAAAAGGGGATTCCCCTGTATAAAAACAGGGAGAAAAACAGACAGAGGGAGCGGGGATATTTCCGTCCCTGTCTGATGAGTTGTTCAGAGCATGCATTGAAGGACAGTAGAAAATCTACACTGGAAAGAAGAGAAGTGTTTCAGTATGGTACCAACTCGAGCAGGGGAAACCCAGGAAGAGTGGGGGTTGGTAGGTGACGTACCATATGGTAAGTCAGCTGAAGGAAAAAATGTCCATGTGGGGACAGAAACTATCATGGGATAATTGTAATCTCCCTTTATGATAAAAAGAAAGGGAGAATTCTGTAACCCATGGACAAAAATATCCTAACAGCTTAGCATACTGAAAAGAAAAACCAGTGTAGAGTTTGAAGAATAAATTCTGGTAAGAAGTTAACTGTAGAATTGCAACATACAGGAACCTATGGTTGCTGGCTATGATTAGCCTGGTTAGAGTCTGGAGACTTCAGACTAGGATGAGATGTCCCTTGCTTGGGTACATCAAGAGGATGGGCAGAAGAAAGGTGAAACTTTCTTTTCTTAGGGAAAGAAGGTTTGGTAGGACATTTCCTACGTCCTGGGGAAAAAGAAGGCTTAGGACGGTTTCCAGAACTAGAAAAGTCAGTGGAGCAATGAGCAACCTGACGTAAAGCCTCTTTATTGAAGAGATTTTCTCCAGTACAAGGAGAATTACCCAGTGTATGTTGTGCCCATCTGCTCAAGTCAGAAGCTTGCAGCCAGGCTGTACGACATGCTCCAATGGCAATAGCAGAGGATCTGCTGACAGACTCAAAAGAGTCTAGAGAAGCACGAGAAAGGAACCAAGAGATATTCCTGCTATGATTAAGAAGCAAGGAATAGTCAGAGGCCTTAGGATCTGACAGAAAAGGAGACAAGAGAGATAATTTCTCTGTGACCTACTGAAGTGTCAGACTCATATAGAAAATATATGAAATAATTCTTGAAGCCAGCATAGATGTTTGGAAGGTTTGACATCCAAAGGCATCAAGTGCTTTAGATGCATGACCTGGTGGATAAGAAGAATGCTTCTTCTTGCTTCTTACCTTCCTCATTGCTGATTCCACTACAATGGAATGATGTGGAAGTTGGTTTTTCTGGAACCCTGGAGAGGGAGGTACTTGATACCGAACGTCAATGGCTGTAGAAGGCAAAGGAACCTTTAAGGGTGATGCCCATATCCTCAGAAGAAGATCCTGTAAAGAATGATGTAAAGCATTATGTTTTCCTTTTCTGCAGGATCTTGGTCAAGAGAAAAACCAGGAATAGGAATGGCAAGAAAAGCTGCCATGTCAAGGAGAAACTTCTGAAAAGAAGGATTTCCAATAGGAACTAATCCTGGGCAAGCTGAGGTTGAAGGAGCAGCTTGAGCACCAGAAGATATAATGGACTGGTGCAGAAAAAGAATCCTGCTCGATGGACTGTGATACTGACAGTTCTGATTTGAGGCAGTTAGTACTGCATCGTCAGTGCCTGGTATCGATTCCAAACTAGGCATAGAAAGGATTGATGGCACCGATGGAACTGCAGGAATCGACCCCGACACCGGTATCGGTATCGGAGATAACGTCATCGAAGCAGTAATCGAGGGCTGCTGAAGCGATACCGAGGTAACCAGAGAGCCTTGGTGAATATCCTCGGTACTGCGTAGCCAGAAACGATATGGATTGGTTCCGAAACGCGTCGGTACCAAGTCATCTAGACTGGATATCGATTCTAGACTCAGCATCGAAGCAAGCGAGTCTATCGATGCATGTCTAGAAGGTACCGACGTTGGTGGTGGTATCAGCGATGCCGATACCTGAAAGTCAATTGGAATCTCATCGAACGGCACCGAAGGTACCGAAGTCGTTTGAAGACGATGCCCGGCGAAGAGAGGAACACTCGACACCGGCACCGATGTCGGGGTATCGGTACCGCTCGAAGTCGGTACCAACCCTGAGCATGGTGAAGATATAGGAAAGTCAATCTGGGTCATATCGATCGGCCCCGAAGGCACCAAGGATTCCAGATGACGATCCCAGATAAAGAGTGGAACACTCGATACCGATGCCGATACCAGGGTATCGGTACCGCTCGAAGCCGGTACCAACCCCGAGCATGGCAGGGATATAGGAAAGCCAATCTGGGTCGTATCGATCGGCCCCGAAGGTACCGAGGACACCAGATGACAATTCCTGGTGAAGAGTGCAGCACTCAACACCGATGCCGGTGCCGGGTTATCGGTACCGCTTGAAGCGGATACCACCCCCTGGCACGGCTCAGGTATGTTCTGTGAAGGGTGAGCCCCAGGAACAACCTGAAACCCCGTGAATGCTTTGGAGCCCGAAGACTCCCGCCGAGGTTTTATTGCCAATGAGGTCTTGAGGATAAGGCTGGAGCCGTCATCATGCTGGGCATGAGACTTACCCTTCAAGAAATGGCTAGTCTTAACAGACTGTTTGTGGGTTACCTGATCCTGGAGAGAAGAATAAACCAGTGTCCTCACCTTAGGAGGAAAAACGGTATCGAGGGAGACTCGAAAGAGGGAAGGTCTTCTCCCAACCATATAGCCTGAAGTATCAGGGGAAAAATGGTCAGGACTCAGACAGGATAGACACCAAGCATTGGAGTCTAAAAAGAAAACTGAGTTTCCACAGTGAAGGCACTTCTTAGGGGAAGAAGGCTCCATTTTGGAAAGGCCTGGTAGGCCCAAAAAAGTTAAACAAAAAACTGAGGAGAAATATTTCTCTAAGTTTGAAAATAAAATAATAAAGCACCAGCGGTACCGGTATCGGCGGGAAAAACAGCCGCGACCACAAGAAAATAAGGATTTCTAAAGAAAAAAGTTTCTGCGGTGACAGGAGGACGTCCTGTTGGCTCCGCGGAAAAACGAAAACTGAAGAGAGGCAGTGGGAAAGGCGGGAAGTCACCGCGCAGGCGCGAGGGATGCTCCCAAAAGCTTTCTGATTGGATGCTGGGAAGCATTCCCGTGCAGGCTCCATCGGTACCGACGTACCCATATGTGAAGACTCATTCCTGCTTGTTCCTGGAGATCTAAACGTCTCTATCATATTTCCTCTTTCCCATCTTTCCTATAATATATACATATTGAGATCTTTAAGTTTGTCCCCATATGCCTTATGACAAAGCTCTCTGACCATTTTGGTAGCCACTCTCTGCACCAACTCCATCCTCTTTATATCCTTTTGAAGGTGCGGTCTCCAGAATTGCACACAATAAGCCAAATGCAGTCTCACCAAAGCCTTATACAGAGGCACAATCATCTTTTTCCTGCTGACTATTCCATTTTCTGGGTTACGGCTAGTCACTAGCTGTTAGTGTATACGAATGCAACCGTACATCCACTGAAAAATCAAAAGAGATTTTCCTGTTTACCTTGAACTTATTTCACTACCTTTCAGCTGCCTCTGTTTGTTACTGAAGTCCCTTCTCTCTTGCAAACAGCTTGCTCAATTAGCTGAAATTACTCCACAAACACATGCCACTGTCCTTTAATCTAGTGCTTTATTTCCTTGAGGGTGAGGGTTTAAAAAATAACATACATTTACATTTTTCTAAAAGCAAAGGATCAGTTTTGCTTCTGAGCTACTTAGCTGTTTCAGAGTAAGCTGAACACGTGTCCGGTTCAAGAACTAATCTGGCATTTTGAAGAGGGTTAGACTCCTCCAATCAGCTTTCTTGTTCTTTTCCTTTCTCCAGCTTTTAACATCAATGATATTTACCACTGAGGAACATCAAACATGTGCAGCCTTAGGCAAGCTGGTGGGAGCAACTAGCAGACTAATGGAAATAAAGATATGTGAAGCACAGTGTCACTACTGAGACAGGCAGGGAGAGGGGGATATAGGTAAAAAGACCCTGCCAATCAAAATTAAAGATAATTGTGCTAAAAAGGATGCTGCATGCTGGGAGGGGAGGGGGGAGTGTTGATAAAGAAGCCTGAATGCACAAGTGGAGAGGAACATATTTTTAATGCCTTCTTTAGAAAGGAAGCCCAACTTTTTTGTTCTTGTTTGCTGTTTTCTCGTTCTCTGATTTGTAAAATTAAATACTAATCCTCTAGTGGATTTCAGTGTGAGAAAATTGTATTTTCCTGTCTTCTATCCCCAAATCTCCTTAAGCGCTTTCAATTGTAAGCAAGATAGCTTGAGGTCATAAGGGGAACACCGGATAAAATGACAGGTGTGTTACAGGAAAAAAGTAGATATATTTCATGTTTTTAATCTATTTTAAGGATTGTTCTTATTATTTTTTATCTTTACTGTGGTTTTAGTTATTGTATTTTGCTAAGAGCTTAGAATGTTCTATCATATTCGGGTTTAGTGCGTGGTTTCAACTCCATGCTAAAAAGTAGCATGGGCCTGCATACCAAAAACCTCATGTTATCTAGTGCTAGAAAGTAGTATGGGTGCAACTAATGCCACCCATTGAGGTGGCCATTTTGCCATGTTAAAATGCAGTAACTGCAGAGAGACAGATGTACCCAACCCCATGCAGTAATTCCGCAAGCCTGAATTGGTAAGCCCATATACGTTACTTAAGATATGCCATACTGGGTCAGGCCAAAGTCCATCAAGCCCAGTATCCTGTTTCCAAAAGGGCCAATCTAGGTCACAAGGACCTAGTAGTTTCTCCAAAAGACACACAAGTTCCACAAGGCTTGTATTGGGGCAAGCAGTGGATTTTACGGGTCCCCTTTAATAATGGTTTAAGGATCTCTCCTCCAGGAACTTGTCCAAACCTTTTTTAAACCCAGTTACACTAACAGCTTTTACTACATCCTCCGGTAATGAATTCCAGAGTTTGATTACACATTGAGTGAAAAAATATTTCTCTTATTAGTCTTAAATGGGTTACACGGTAGCTTCATTGCATGCCCCCTAGCTTTTCTATATTTTGATGGTGTAAACAATCGATCTACATTTACCCATTCCACTCCATTCATTAATTTATAGACCTCTATCATATCTCCCCTCAGCCGTCTCTTTTCCAGGTTGAAGAGTACTAACCTTTTTAGCCTCTCCTCATAGAGATATCCTTCCATCCCCTTTACCATTTTGGTGGCTCTTTGTACCTTTCCTAATAATGCTATATCCTTTTTAAGACATGGCAACCAGAATTGCACACAATATTCAAGGTGCGGTCAAACCATGGAACGATACAGAGGCATTATAATATCCTTTGTTTTATTCTCCATTCCTTTCCTTATGATTCCTAGCATTCTATTTGCTTTCTTGGCTGCTGCTGCCCACTGAGCAGAGGGTTTCAATGTCTTATCCATGATGACACCTAAATCTTTTTCCTGGGTGGTAGTTCCTAATGTGGAACCTTGCATTGTGTAACCATAGTTTGGATTGTCCTTTCCTAGATGCATAATTTGGCACTTGTCTACATTAAATTTCATCTGTCATTTAAATATCCAATCTTCCAATTTATCAAGGCCCTCTTGCAATTTTTCACAATACTCTTGGGTTTTAACAACTTTGAATAACTGTGTGTCATCTGCAAATTTTATTACCTCACTTGTTATTCCCATTTCCAGGTCATTTACAAATATGTTAAAAAGCAGCAGACCCAGCACAGATCCCTGGGGTACTCCACTATTCACCTTTTCCATTGGGAAAATTGGCCATTTAGCCCTACCCTCTGCTTTCTATCGTTTAACCAGTTGCTGATCCACAATAGTACACTACCTCCTATCCCATGACTTTTTAATTTCTCCAAGAGTCTCTCATGAGGGACCTTGTCAAAGGCTTTCTGAAAATCCAGATACACCAAATCAACTCACTCACGTTTATCTACCTGTTTATTCACACCTTCAAAAAAACATAACAGATTAGTAAGACAAGACCTTCCTTGGCTAAAGCTATGTTGGCTGTCTCCCATTAAGCAATGACTATTTACATGTTCTCTAATTTTGAATTTTATAATGGTTTCTACCATTTTTCCCAGTACCAACATCAGGCTCACCCCTGGAACCCTTTTTAAAGAGTGGCGTTACATTGGCCATCCTCCAGTCTTCAGGCATTACAGATGATTTTAATGATAGTTCACAGATTACTAATAGTAGGTCTTCAATCTCATATTTCAGTTCTTTCAACACCCCTGGATGTATATCATCAAGATCCAAGTGATTTGCTACTCTTCAGTTAATCAAATAGTTGTAATACATCTTCCTGCTTTATTAATATTTCTTTCAATTCTTCCACAGTATCACCTTTAAATACCATTTCAGTCATGGGCAACATCCCTACATCTTCCTCAGTAAAGACCGAGGCAAAAAATTCATTCAGTCTCTCCGCTATGGCCTTGTCCCCTTGTAGTGCCCCTTTTACCCCTCTATCATTTAATGGTCCAACTGACTCTCTCAGAGGTTTTTTGCTACAAATAAGAACATAAGAACATAAGTACTTGAAAAATGTTATTATGCGTTTTTGTTTCCACAGCAAGCTTCTTCTCAAATTCTCTCTTTGCCTGCCTTATCAATGCCTTGCATCTAACTTGTCAGTGCTTATGTTGTTTCCAGTTTTCGTCATTTGGCTCTTTTTTCCATTTCCTGAAAGATGCTTTTTTGGCAACAACATCCTCTCTGATATCACCTTTAAAGCATGCTGGCCTAGTGGTTGGGGCAAGGTACTTCAGGCCGGAAGGTCGGGGGTTGAAATCCCACTAGAGGACAGCAACCTTGGGCCAGAAGGACTGGGGTTTCTAGTCCCACAGGTGCTCCTTGTGGTCTTGGGCAAGCCACTTAACCCTCCATAGCCCATGTTCCTTGTAAAATAGTTATCTCCAAGTTATAATACCCTGTTCAATGTAATTTCAGTTTGTTCAATGTAAATCGCACTGATGCAGAACAACGCGGTATATAAGAGAATGTAAATAAATAAATGCTGGCAGTTTTTTGGACTTCCTTCCACTTTTCTTAAAGTGTGGAACACAGCTGGTCTGGGCTTCCAAGATAGTATTTTTAAACAACACCCAAGCTTGATATAATTCTTTAACCTTTATGATTGCTCCTTTTAGTTAGCAACACAGGGCTTAATAGACATGCCCCTAGGTGAAATACCCATTAAGTATGACTGGTGCTGTGTAAAAACAGAAAGGCAGAAAAAAGGGTAGGCCAGCAAGCCTGTCCTACATTTTGCTCTGCACAAGACCAGAAAATATAAACCAAGCCAGCGAAACACTAGTTCAGCTAGCACAAGGAATATTTTACAAAATCAGTACAGGACCCCAGAAAATGCTACAGTGTCTCCCATGGCATGTTTTTGCATGATCGCAAGAAGCATGTGCAAGTGGAGGGGAGACACTGCATGATCTATAATCTGATTTTATTTTCATATTGCTGCTGCTATGCTGCTGCCATCACCACAGGCTCAGACCAGCCAATAGAGATAATGGGATGGGGTGGGACCCGTGAACGAACCATGAGGGTGGAAGTGGGGGATAAGAGGGAGCTGGGAAGGCATCATCATGGCAAAGCTGCAGAGTTACCCAATTCAAGAGGCGAGAGTTTTACTTGTTCTAGTTTTAAGCTTACATCCCAGTATATAGCAGTAATTATAACCCTTGATTCTCCCCAATGGCATTAGTGCTGTAGTTCCATCATGTATCTCGATGGGGTTGTAGGAAATCCAGAAATGGCCTAAAATCTGCCCAATGGAATTGCAAAACTCCACAGATGTGTGCAATGGAGGAGCAGACTAGTGGTTAGGGCAGCAGCCTGGAACCAGAAAGACCAGCGCTCAAATCCTACTGATGCTCCTTGTGGGCTTAGGCAAGCCACTTAACCCTCCATTGCCTCAGATATAAACTTAGATTGTAAGTCCTCCAGGGACAGGGAAATAACTACTGTACATGAATGTAACTCACCTTGAACTGCCACTGGAAAGGTCTAAGCTAAATGCATATAAATAAGATGATGTACTTGTTGTTGTACTTTACTGTAACTGTTTTAAGTTATGTATGAAACATCTTGGACAAGTAATCATGTCTTCTAGTATTACGACATCATTAGGCTTCCAATGAGAGTCCAAGGTTAACACCCAACTTCAGTGCGCACAAGAGAGCATTTTTTTTGTTTAACACTACAGCATTAGTAACCTTGGTAGCTGAGGTGGATTATTACAAAGTTATTACACTTTGGGACATGTTTATTAAGATGGTCATTCTGGAAGCCCAATTCATGCTTTGGACATCCAAAAATAGGCATAGAGATGTCCAAAGCACAAAGGTGTCTCCAGAGCCATTTTATAAGCCAGCTCTAACGACGTACTCAGAATAAGGACATCCACGTTTGAACAGGGGCATGGTGGAGGCATGGCCAGGGCATTCCCAGGAACCTGTAAATCCCAACCTGATCTCAGAAATGTCATGGAAGTCAGGCATCATGTCTAAGTTTAGACCTGCTCCAGACAACTGAAAAGTGCTTGTTTTGGATGATCATCATCTAGAAGGTATAGAGAAGATAGCATTCCATCATCCCCAGTACTCAGCACAATGTCAACGCCAGCAGCAGTGGGATTTAAACCCTGTCTGTCCTTTTCCAAGCCCACTACTCTAACCATTAGGCTATGCTAGACAACCAAGTTCTGAAATATGGTTCTGGGGATGACTATGTAGATGCCCCTGCAGACGTCCATATTGGGCATGCCAATGTTTGTGAAATCATGTCTGAACTTAAGAACATAAGAAATGCCATACTGGGTCAGACCAAGGTCCATCATGCCCAGTATCCTGTTTCCAACAGTGGCCAATCCAAGTCACAAGTATCTGGCAGGTTCCCAAAAAGGTACAGAGGTTCCACAATGCTTGTCCCGGGGTAAGCAGTGGATTTCCTGAGTCATCTTTAATAATGGCTTATGGACCTTTCCTCCAGGAACTTGTCCAAACCTTTTTTAAACCCAACTACACTAACAGCTTTTACTACATCATCCGGTAACGCATTCCAGTTTGATTACGCATCAAGTGAAAAAATATTCTCTCATTACTCTTAAATCTGTTATATTGTAGCTTCATTGCATGTTCCCTAGTCTTTCTACTTTTTGATGAAGTAAACAACCTATCTACGTTTACTCATTCTATTCCATTCATTAATTTATAGACCTCTATCATATCTCCCCTCGGCCATCTCTTTTCCAAGTTGAAGAGCCCTAACCTTTTAAGCCTTCCTCAAAGGGGCATCCTTGCATCCCCTTGGACATGCCTGATTTTTTTCAGACCTTCTGGCTTAGATATCCCAGAATGCACTGGGACATCTTCTAAAATTCCCCTCCACAGGCTGTTACATGTGTTAATAAAGATAATAAGTGTTATGCACCCACAGTCCTTCTATTCTTTGGACGCAGTAGAACTTAACGGACCTTAACTTCATTAACATGTGTTAACTTTTAGTAAACATGCCTGTTTGTGTTTATCCTATTAGAGAGCTAATACACATGTATCTACCATGCTGTAGGATGGTAATAATTTTATTTTTTTGTTTTGTATGTATTTGATAACCGCTTTGATAACCATGAAAGGCAATATGTAAGTAATGTTAAATAAATAAATAAATAAATATTGTATTTATGATGCCTGTATTATTATTTACTTTTCTGTAAACCACTTTAGATGACTTTTGCCAATAAGGTGGTATATAAGCTTTTTAAATAAAAGAAAAATAAATAACTGAAAGTTATTCAATAAATAAATATTTCTTGGTAAAACACAGAAAAGAAGGTGTACATGTTGGCATACATTTTGCTTTTATAGGAAGTAAAGTTGAAGATGGTAAGCAGAAATGGCCTTTTAACAAAGATGGTGGAGATCACTACTGTAGCAGATTTTGGGCATGCATGGGAGAGAAGAACAATGATAGGAAAAAGGTCAAGAGGCCAAGTAAGACATGAGGGAGGGGGGTTTGTGTTGAGTTGCATATGGGAATTTATATGCTTAACTACTCAAATGTCTGTAGTAGTAGGTATGGAGGGGCAAACTGGATAGACCATATGGTCTTTTTCTGCCTTCATGTTTCTATGTATAGGGAAAAAATCTGAACTGGGCATAATGGGTCAAAATAAGAACATAATCTCAGAAATGCAGTGCTGAGCAAAGGTTTTCTTTCTTTAAAAATAATTTTTAGGGCTATTTAAATGAGTGAAGACTGAATAGAGTTTGATAAAATTATTTCCTCCTGCCAGCAGGGGCCACTGTTGACGCTGGGACTAGTTGGTTGGTCCTTCTGGCTCCATGATCGTTCCTTCTACTGACAGCCATCTTCTTTCCTGTTTAGTATGCATATATGTTCCTGTTTAGTATGTATACGTGTATTAGATTGTGTGTGGGTGTGAATGTGTGTATTACTGCAAAATTAAGTAGGAGACTTAAGTAGAAGACCAGGTCTCTGCACATCTAAAAGCAAATGTGTTCTTCTTTTCCAAGTAGCTATATATCACAAGTGTCCTTGGCCAGTAGACCTTATATGAACTGAGGGCACACTCAGATATCTGATTTAAAGGCTATGCAAGGAATGTCGGCAGTCTGAATATTTCTAAAAACTTATATCCAACAGTTAAAATTTATATTAAAAAAACCCAGACAATTATAAAGTCTGAAAGCTTAGCTGTGTGTAGTCTCTTGGAGCTGTGATGACAAGACTAATCTAAGAAAACATTTTTTCACATCATTGGGTGACTTTAATCTACCCGATGTGGATTGGAGTATTCCTTCTGCAAATCTGGAAAGAAGTAAAAAAATTGTGGATGCCTTCCAAGATGCATTACTTAGACAAATGGTGATGGAACCAAACAGGGAAAGCTCAATGCTGGATTTAGTGCTCATCAATGGAGATAGCGTGTCGAATATCTGGGTGGGTCCCCATGTGAGCAGCAGTGATCATCATACGGTGTGGTATGAGAAAAAAGCCAAGGTGGAGTCTAATCACTGCAAGCTCAAAGTCCTATACTTCAAAAACACTGACTTCAGTAAAATGGCCAAGCACCTGAAGGAGGAGTTGGCATGGTGGGAGGGGATAAGCAAAGTAGAAATGAAATGGGCTAAACTAAAGGAGGCAATAAAAGGGGTAACAAATATATATGTAAGGAAAGTAAATAAAAACATGAGGAAAAGGAAACCTATTTGGTTCTCCAAAGAAGTAGCTGCACAAATAAAGGCAAAAAATCATAGCTTTCAAAAAATTCTGAAGTTCACAAACAGAGGAACACAGAAAAGAATACAGGATCAAACTAAAAGACACAAAAAGAGAAATAAGGATAGCAAAATCAAAGGCAGAAGAAAAGATGGCTAAAGATGTGAAGTGTGGTGACAAAACCTTTTTCAGGTATATAAACAAAGCGCTCAATAAGGACGACCCAGCTTCCCACCGCCCGATATCCAGCATATCCTTCCTAGAAAAGATCATGAAAAGGCAGTCCTACAACAACTGCAAGACCACCTGGATGACAACGAAACCCTAGATGATCATCAATACAGCTTCAGACAACATCATGGAGTTGAAACCCTTCTGCTTGCACTACTAGACAACCTCCTCAAAGGCCTAGAAGACAAAAAGAAAATGTTTATCCTCATCTTTATTGACATCTCAGCGGCTTTTGATACTGTACACCATAGAACCCTCATGAATAGGATTGAATCAACCGGAATATCAGGAACCCCCCTAAAATGGTTCTCATCATATATAACAAACAGAAACCCTCAGGTACAGTTCAACGATGAGAAAGCGCAGGCGTTCCCCCAAACCCAAGGCATACCACAAGGCTCTGCGCTCTCCTCACTCCTCTTCAATGTCTACATGCAACCAATATGTAAAACCTTCCAAAAGCACAAAATTGACTACCACATCTACGCAGACGATATAATGCTGTACACACAACTTGATGTAAACAATCCAAACTACACCCAACTAGAAGAATGCCTGAGTGAGATGCAAACCTGGCTACAGCAAAATAACATGGCAATAAACCATAAAAAAACAGAGGTGATGTTCATCTCCAAAAAACCAAACTTTGACCCGCCCGCAACAATCACCCTGTGCAACAATGCCTACCACACAAAGAAGGAAATAAAGTATCTGGGGGTAACGTTTGATAGCGACCTAAAGATGGAAAAACACCTCCGCACAATAAACAGGGCTATCTTCCACAAACTAAGAGTCATACAACCACTCCAAAGCATTATTGAACCGCATGATTTTAGGACAATAGCACAAGCTCTCATCACGCCTCATCTCGACTACTGCAACGCCATTCTACAGGGCCTTCCAAAGAAAACCCTGAACATACTCCAAATAGCACAGAACGTTGCGGCCAGAATCATCATGAAAAAAGGTTTTGCCGAGCACATCACACCAGTGCTGATCGAGCTACACTGGCTCCCCATTGCAGCTCGCATAAAATACAAAACCCTAACAACCACATTCAAACTCATGCATAACATAGCACCATCTTTTCTCTCCAACCTTATCAGCACCCAACCTCCCAACAGAAGCAGAAGAACCACCAACTTAAATACCCTCTGCGTATCGAAAAACATAAGATCTGTCAAAACCGGTACAAGTAACAGAGCATTCTCATTCACAGCACCAACTCTCTGGAACCAACTGTCACCTGAGCTACAAGCGTGTGAAGACTTAATGGACTTTAGGAAAAAACTCAAGACCCACGTATTTCAGATTCATTACAACATGATTTAAATCTAAGTGACTTCAGCCGTGCTACCCAGAAAACCAAAGATGTATATCTGTAAATTATGTAAAATTATGTAAATTATATTTTAAAAAAATGTACATATGTAAAATGAAAATGTATATTTGTAAAAATGTACATAGGTAATAACTCCACCTTCCTTGTGGAAGGAAGCTCTCTTTCATAATTGCTGTGTGCTGTGCTTTTCCTTTCAATCACCTTGTATATATTTCAAATATCCCTGTCCTGATCAGACAGTTCCGTTTTGTAATCTACCCCGCTACTGATCGCTGGAAGTAGCGGTATACAAATGTAAGCTAAATAAATAAATATATTCGGGAGAGGAGGAAAATCAGAGGTGGAATTGCAGGACTCAAAAGTGCTGGGAACGGATTTGTGGAAAATGACATTCAAAAAGCAAAAATGCTAAACAAATACTTCTCTGTTTTTTCTAAAGAAAATCCTGGAGAAGGACCACCTGTGATTGACAAGTATACAAATGGGAATGGAGTAGATACCACACCATTCACAGAAGATGATGTATTAAAACAGCTTGCAAAACTGAAAGTGAGAACGCCAAGCAACTGGATGGGATACATCCCAGGATACTGTAAGAGCTCAGAGAGGTTCCTGCAGGGCCATTAAAGGATGTTTTTAATGGATTCTTGGAGACAGGAGATGTTCCACAGGACAGAGAATAGCTGATGTGGTACCTCGTCACAAAAGTGGCAATAGGGAAGAAGTGACAAACTATAGTCCAGTAAACCTTACCTCAGTGGCTGGAAAAGTAATGGAGGTACTCCTGAAAGACAGAATAGTGGACTTTCTCAAAACCAACAGGTTGCATGATCCGAGGCAACATGTTTTTACCAAAGGACAATCTTGCCAACAAATCTGATTGAGTTCTTTGACTGGGTGACCAGAGAACTAGATCAAGGGCATGTGATGGATGTGAATTATTAGATTTCAGCAAAGACTTTGATACTGTTCCTCATAGGAGGCTTATCAATAAACTCAACAGCTTGGGGATGGGTCCAAAGATGGTGAACTGGATCAGAAATTGGTTGACTGACAGACGACAGAAGGTGACGGTAAACGGAACTCACTCGGATGAAAAGAATGTGATTAGCAGTGTGCCCCAAGATTTGGTCCTGTGACCGGTACTGTTCAGTGTATTTTTGAGTGATATTGCTGAAGGACTCTCCTGAGGGAGTGGATAATATGAGGAAAGATCTACAAAACCAAGAAGAATGGTCTATTGCTTGGCAGCTAAGATTTAATATGAAGACATGCAGTGTCTTGCATTTGGGAAGCAGAAATCCAAGGGAATTGTATGCTATAAGGGGCAAGAGGTTGGTCCAAATCAGGAGAAGGACCTCAGAGTGATTGTTTCTGAATATCTCAAGGTGGCGAAACAAAGTGACAAGGTGGTGGCAAAAGCCAGAAAGATGCTGGGTTGCATATAGAGAGGAATTACCAGCAGAAAGGAAGAGGTACTAATGCCACTGTACAAGTCGTTGGTGAGGCTTCACTTGTAATATTGTGTTCAATTTTGGAGACCATATCTCACAGAGGATATAAAAAGACTGGAAACGGTTCAGAGGAAGGCAACCAAAATGATTTGTAGCCTACGCCAGAAGACTTATGAGAACAGACTTGAAGACCTAAATATTTACACTCTGGAGGAGAGAAGGGACAGCGGAGATATGATTCAGACCTTTAAATACTTACAGAGTATTAATGAACTAAGAAATCTCTTCCAAAGATGGGGAAGCTGTAAAATTAAAGGGCATAACATGAAGCTGCAAGAGGGTAAACTGAGAGGCAATGTCAGGAAATACTTTTTCACTGAAAGGGTGGTGGATGCTTGGAATGTCCTGCCAATGGAAGTGGTGGGGGAAAATACAGTGACAGAATTAAAAATGGCATGGGACAGACACAATTGATCCTTTTATAGCAACAGAAAAAAATCAATACAAACATAACTATCTCTTTTTTATTATTTATATTTTTTGAATTTTTAAATTATTCCAAGAGTTAACAAAAACCATCTTGTACAGAAAAAGAGCATGTATCACAGAATCCAACATCAACAGAAAAAGAAAAGATCTTCTAATAAATTAACTTATACAAATGCATGCTCACACTAGCCCACAAAGGGGAGAGTACCCAATCAAAGAAATAAGAAAATAATTCAAAAGACCAAAAGAAAAAGGCGTTACATTCCGGTAGATCCTATTACACAGTTTGCAACTTATCCTGGATGGAGCCAATGGAGGCTTCCAGTCGTCTCGCATTTATGAAGGCACGCAGCTGGGTGGGCTCATAAAATATATATGATACTGACTGATATTTCACCAGACACTTACAAGGATTTTTTTAGAAAAAAAAAGAGTGCCCCCCCCCCCCAATTGCAAAACCCCTGGCCGCATCAAGAGAAACTCTTTATGGTGACATTGGGTTACCCTAGCCAAATCTGGATAAATGTACACACGTTGACCATGAAATAGCAAATGCCTCTTATGGAAAAAGAGTTTTAAAAGCCATTTGCTATCCAAAGAAGTGCAAATGTCACAATCAAAGTGGCATGAACCACTTGCTCATCTCAGGAAGGCTCAAGAACGTCAGTGATATTCAAAACATCCACTTGTTGAATTGGAGAAGAAGATTACTTCCTGCCAGGTGGAAGATAAAAGGAGGAAGGGAGTCACGAGGAACTGCTAGGGTATCCACTAAATATTCCATAAACATATCCTTTGCAGAAATAGTAGGCATTCTAGGGAAATTAATTAATCGAAGATTAAAGCCTCGATGAGCATTTTCCAAAACTTCCAATTTCTTCTCAACCACCTCAAAATTCTTAACAAATGCATAAGCTTGAGTCCCCATAGAAGCCAGTTTATCATGCAAATCAAATATCTCAGTCTTAGTTGATTCCAACGAGGTAACAACCTGTTGAATCCCAGCCTCATTACTAGACACTCGCACTGCCAATGATACTTGAGGAATCAGAGCCTCCCCAAGAGAGACTAAAGCCTTCCAAATAGCCTCCAAGGTAAGGTTCTCCAGACGGACAAACGTAAAAGTACCAGTTTCCAGATTGTGCTGTAGCTGCCTCCATTCTGGTGAGTGCTGGAGCCCCTCTCAAAGACGCAGCTTCATCCGTCATCTGGTCTCCCACCAGCAGTGCTCGACCGTCAGCGTGTATCAGTTGCTCCGGGGCAGATAAGCTTCCTGCCACACCAACCCCCATGCCTGGCTCTCTCAATGCATTCAGCTCACCCCCTCCTGAGGATTGCTCCTGCACCAGGCCTCCAGGGGACTGTTGGAGATCCACCTGCTTCAAAGCCAGATGCAAATCAGGGAAGAGAATTGTGACATCCGAAGCAGAAGCCGGGCTCTCCGGCCCCAGTACAACCGCAGCCGGCAATACCTCCCCTACAACTGCTTGAAGCCGCAGCAGCTGGGCAAGAAAATGGTACATCAGACCAGAAGAAACCACCGGAGAAGAGGGAGATGGTTATGAAGGCTGCAAACCATCCCGCGCTTTCCATTTATGCCCTATGGGAAAAGCCAGCACTGCGGTTTAGCTCCACACTGCCGCATTCTTGGATCTCTCCTCAACAAACATAACTATCTCTTATTTCTCAACAAGTAGGGGTGACCTACACAGAGCAGTGGGTACGCCCCTAAACAAAGGCATGGGGAGGGGTGATCTGCACGAAGCGGCAGGTACACCTACTCTTGCTGCCTTGCTGAGCAGACTAGACAGACCATACTGGTCTTTATCTGCCATCATATACTATGTTACTATGTTAGTCTTGAATGTGCTACATTGTAGCTTCATTGCGTATCCCCTAGTTTTTCTACTTTTTGAAGGAGTAAACAACCGATCTGCATTTACCCATCCCACTATACTCATTATTTTCTAGACTTCTATCGTATCTAAAACCCACACCTCCATATAAAGCATTTTTCTCATAGATACAAAACGGAAAAAAATGTATAGTAAAGGGCTATCAAACTATAATCCTGGACTGCTGCAATTCAGTAAAGTATTTAGGATATTCCTAATGAATGATCATAAATCCTACTCCTCACACTCACAGACCAAAAACCCTTCTCCCAACATATAGTTCAAAAACAGATTTTTAATGTATATAAATCACTTACCATGAACTTAATCCTAACTACAAACAATCATTAAAGACTCAGTAATGAGTAGACAAACAGACTAAACAATGGGTAGGAGAAAAGCCTCAGATAACTTAACCTCCCTCTATGTGGCTACTCAAAGCCATAGAAGAACAAACAGCTCCACATCATAGGCTGAAAAAGCTCCTCCCATCAATGAATACAAAATTGTTTTTATTACAAAATACTTAAAAACCTCTAAACATCTACAGCAAGAGTACCCCTGGGCGCCCTGACAGTTACAACCACTCAAATGGTATTATAACCCCAATTCTATAGGAGCTATTTGTTGACTCTTACCCTTCTGGGGTCTGGAATCCCACACACAAAATACCTGGGTTCTTATATTTCCCTGTACCACTCAACAGGAAAGAAAGACACGACACAATTAATTAATTAATTAATCTCTATTGAGCTCTATAGAGAAGAAACGCATGGAGTCTAATTTGACATATCCATTCCGCCTCTTCAAAGATGGTCCTGTAGGGCTCTGGCTTTTATTGGGAGATATCAGCTGATTCAGTTAATCTTTAACATCTGGTACTTTCCAAATTCCACGTGTACATAAATTTTGCTAACATAGACAACATTATTATATAAAAAGCAGAAGTTATGTCTCAAGACTATGTTCACTAAATTCAATAGGTGTCGCTGTGATTTTACTTTTTAATAGAAGCTAATTAGTTACTTATTTTATTTTGCTGATTTTCTATTAAGCCATATCCGTTATCTTGTTAAGAGCAGCACAACCTGACCTAGTAACTACTTTAGCCTATCCGCTTGCAGGATGAGCAACTTCACCCTCTGTTCTATTTAATTAAGGAACTACAATCTGACCTTATATCTATTGTTACACAAACTCTATTTGCTAATCACACAAGCTTCAGTTACTAAATGCAATGTCCTAGCAAAAGCAGAAATGCTCTTTAAAGGGATAGTTTTAAATGTAATTCAGACCTGTATTTTCTAGGCCTACAGCAAGCTAGATTTTTATAATCCTGTTTCATGTATGGTTTCATGTATAGCTGATTCTGGTTCTATTCCAATCGATATTATTGATCCCGATCCGCTGTCTGTTTCTGAATCTGACAGTTCCAAGTCTGCATATCCTGGATAAGTCATAGGTGTATAAATTTGCTTATCTGCAGCTGTTTCTTCTACCTCACTGATTATATCCAATTTGCATTTGGGGCCTAGTCGAGTTAGTCCTCGTCTACACTATTTAAACTGGAATCACAGATCAACACAATGGCCACCTATAAAGGAATAAAGAAAGGGGCAGTCACAAAACTTCTCAAACACAGTTCAAAGCCTGCCCGCAGCCCCATGCTTAGCTCTGGACAGCAGTTCTTCAAACTCTTCAGGAGCTCTTCAAGCTTGCAGCACTCTAAGCTTTAAACACTTCTGCACAGGACGCCGAGAATCCAGGCACCGCTGCTACAGTCACCGCTGCTACATCCACCACCATACCATTTCTCAGAATAACCCCACAAAGATCTTTGTTTTGCTAAAAACAGCTTCTTCAGGGGTTACAGTACCAGCTGAAATTCTTCATGCAAAGAAACTGACACAAAAAGCCAACATCTTTTAAATACCCAGCTCCACCCAATCAGAATCTTGCTACCCTCTGATTGGATAAGCCCCACATATTCACTCTCCTATGTTTGGAACACACAGTAAACCCAAAGCTAAAAACACAGTTACAAAAACACACTCCAGTCAATTTTATTATTAAGCCCTACTGGCTCAAGAATATTCAACTTAAATATCCATTTTTGTTCACGCTGGACTAGCAATCTCCCACGATCACCACCACGGGGGTTATCAGGGACAGAGTCCAACACCAAACATCGTAGATCAGTAAACTGATGGTTAAACTGTAGTCAATGTAATACCAAAGGAGCTTTTCATGGGCTTTAAAAATGTTCTTATGTTGAGAAAGCCTCATCTTTAATTGACGCACCGTCTTCCCCACATAATACTTATTACATGGACAGAGCAGGGTATACACAACAAACTGAGTAGAGCAGGTCGTACTGAGAATACACACTGTGTAATTGTTGATTACAAAGATAGATCCTTCTTCCATAATCCCACAAAAGTTGCAGCAGTCACATTTAGAATGTCCCATTGATTCCATATCAGAAAAATGTCTTGGAACTGCAGGACAGAGAAGAGCTCTAAAATTCCGCCCTGGCCCATTCGAGGTCTAGTTTCAGCTAGAGCTGAAGGAGGGCTAGAACTCAGATTGATTACACATATAGAGCAACTATCATAGGCCTCCACACCTATCTAACTGCATCACTGGATCCAAATATGCAAAAAGTGCTGAAATATGAAAGTAAATGTCCAGACTCTGTCTTCATCATCAAACTTGGACAAGTGTTCCCACAACTAGAAGGAATGAGTGAGAATCCACAAGCATGCACATGTAAGGAAGTAGCAGAATTTACAAAACAAGAGAAAAAACTCTTCAAAGAATTAGATCAATAAACAAGGAAAAACAAGTGGCGAATGCATACATATAGTGGGAAATACAGAATTTCAGCAGAAAGCAAATGTGTTAATGGAAAGTTAAGGAAACAGAGATTCCTGGCTGGTGAAAAGTTCTCAAGTGCTTCCAACCTGGCATGCACTGTCAGCGAATCTCTAATGTGGGCCACATTAGTTAGCAAGGTGGACTGCACTTGAGAACCAACACGCGCCAGAGACCTATCTAATGACATAACTTTAGTATTTAAATCTTGCAGCTTATGCATATTCTCTTGCATGAAATGACATAATGAGGAAACCGTAGAGCTCAATTTAAAGTCAATGTTTTAATAGCACTCCATAGATCCTTAAGGGTAACTTTCCCAATAGGGGACGTATACAGGGACTCAGAGACTCTTACCGTGGCGTTTTATCTATTTTATTTTATGTATTTATTTGTACTTAAAATTCTTATGTGTCACTTACATGTCACAATGGACAATAATTAACAGTCTACAGTAAAAATACATTTCCTTCCCCATTCCCATGCTGCTAATGCATGTAAACTTTTGTCTTTCAGGCATGTTAATGGCAAATGCTTACTGTGACTTAGTAAACAGACCTCTTAGCATCTTAGACTAAGCAATCAGTGAAGTTGTGTTGTAGGTTTTTGAAAAGGAAAGCTTAAGTCACCTATATGCTTCTCAGATCTTTCAGCTGCTGTAATCCTCTTTTCACTTACTCTGTCCATGTTTCTCATTTAGGAAAAAAGAAGAGGTTCAACAATCATACAGTTATATCAAAAAGCAAGCGGAAAAAGGACAAGATGCAATACCTTCAATCTGATAGGCTGCTGTGGATGCTCCCCAAGCAAACCCTCTGGGAAATATGTAGCTGCAGAGTGCCACGTCCGAGGTCATTGTAGTGAACTGCAATGATCTTCAATCTGTTCTCACTCAATTTCCGCTTTGGCTGGAGGAGCACCAGTGTCTCTCAGCTTTCTAGTTCTGTTAAATGTTAATTAACAGTATTTTGCATTCATTATCTTTTGTAGGACTGCAAAACATCGTCGTGCTCTTTAAAAATGCACCTATATGCAAAGAGAGGGAACCCACTCATACATACTTTGAAATAAATATAAACCAGAAAAGAGGCAGCTGCTAAAGTTTCATGATATGATAACGGAGTCTGTCAGACACAGGATGGAAGTAGATAAGGATTTTATTTCTTGTAATTACTATTTTCAGTGCTGCAATAGCAGATTTTGTGCACAGTCATGCTGTGTATTCAAGTTGTTAATGCAAGTGGAGATTTGTTATGTTACGGCACCAAATGTGTATCTCTGGAGGAATGCAGCCCGACCAGTTCCCAAACTCAGGGAGAGTGTCTCTCCCCTGGGCATTCCATCATCCCCTGATTAACAGGATACTAGTTGCCAGCTGGTAGAAAGCCTTTTCAGAATCATACACTAGATGGCGCTGCTGCAACTATTCTGGTTGTTTCTGGAGCAACGAAAGGCTTATATTTTAAGATCAAATTATTTCTGAACTGTATTTCCATGTTCAAATTCTTATGAAAGGAGGATTTGGGGAATTTAGAATACCAGATGAAGATGCCATTTGCTATCTACAGAAAACTGAGTAATGCCCATTATACTACAGCCTTATGCTATATACAGCTTGGGAAAAAGTCTGAATGAATAAAAATAGTAATAAGAAAAATCAAAGAGTTTGCAATCTTATTAAGGTTGAGCATACAGAGGCATAGTGACTTGCTCAGTCACTGAGACGGAGATGAGTGACAAGTTCAACTGCTTTTCCTTGTTTACAACTCTGTGACATTTAAAATTATCACAAAACAGGTAGCAGTAGGAGAGCTATCATCTCAAGAGGGGGAAAAAGCATATACTTTTTTATATAACTTTGTCTGGAGGGCTTGGGTGGAAGGTGTGGAGCTGGGTAGGGGTAGGTTAGAGTTTGGGAGGGACTGGTATAGCCGGCTATCCCCAGGTGCCACCTCCACTGTATCCGTGATATGCCCTGAGGCTAACCTGCTAGTGTCAGGTCATTCAATGCCAACACCTGAGGATATTCGGAATATCCCGTTATGCATCATTTAGGAAGTTTACAGGTCTGCGAACCATCTAAATGGCTTTGAATTCAAAATGGCATGGGACACAGTGGATCCCTTTATAGCAACAGGATAAAATCAAAATAAATATAATTATCTCTTATCTCAACAAATAGGGGTGACCTGCACAGAGCGACAAGTGCACCTTCTCTTGCCACCTTGCTGAGCAGACTAGATGGACCATGCTGGTCTTTATCTGCCATCATATATTATATGTTACTAAGAAACTCCCCTCTGCGATGTCCATTTATGCATTTTTACAGAACTGTTGTGGGAGGGGTGATGTTAGGATTAGTTGGACCATACTTTGCATCTTTAAAAACATGTGTAATCAAGTTTAAATACATAAATCATGATTGTTGAGTTTGATTACCAAAATATTGCAGGGGGGGCTGAAGATTTGCCTAGGATACCCAATATTGGTGAAAGGTCAAGTGCAGTAAAAGCTGGCATACCTTGTACCACTGAAGTTAACCGGGCAGCAACTGAGTATCGCCACTGCCCAGTTAAGCTTTTTGGAAATCCGGGCAACCCAGAAATTCAATGCCAGGGTCCAGATATATCCCAAGCATTGAATATCGAGGTCTTAGGTTCAGCAGCGGCTGTTAGTCACTTTAGCAGTGCTAGCCGCTGCTTATCGGGCCCTTTGGTTTTAGGTTCATTATTTGCCTTTTCCAAATCTGAGCTCAAGATGAGTTACATTCAGATAGATGAGTTACTTCCCTGACCAAATGGTTCAATAGTTAAGCTGTATCTGAGTGGTAAAGGGTGAAGGAGAGATACCAAACACAGGGGGATTGAAAGAAGGGCACTGCAGGGTAGGTAGCTGTAAGAGAGACTGGAGGTAGGGTTGGTGGATGAGAGAGGTACCAGATGAGGATAGGATGAAGGGATTGTGGACTTTTGTCAATGCTTTGCATTAAGGACATGATTTACTAAGCTTTCTTCCCCTTAAACAGAAGTGGGAAACAGCCCAGTAAAGCAGGTCCTTGAAGAGATCTCTTGCCCTTCCCCCTCCCCCTCCAACTTTGGTTGAGGGGTGAATGTTTCATCTCTTGGTTCCTAAGTTCTTGGACTGGCTCCTAGATTCCGAGAAAATTTGTCAAGGCTTGAACTAGAATACTTCTAGTTTAATAAGCATAAAATGTCCTTTTGTTTACCTTATATTACTGAGCATGTGTACATTTTTAGTAATCCTTAATTATTTTTATTAACCTCACTGTATGTACTTTTCAGAATCTTCGACACCACAACTTTTTTAAATTCTAACTGTCCTGCAAACTACATATTTCAAATTGTTAATGACAGCAAAAAAAATGATCATATGTGGATTAATTTAATTTCAGCATTTCTGTTCTGCTTAACCCATTAAGAGTTCAAGGCAGATAATGGCAATTCAGTACAACAATCAACAACCAGTGTTGGGTAAGTTACTTTTAAAATATAACTAGACACTTTTGGGTTGTGTAACTAAATGTACTTACAAAATTACTTTTTTTTAAAGTTCCTAGTTACAGTTACATTTGAAAGGTAACTATGGTTACAGTTTAGTTATCTTGACCATACATCTTTTCACGATATGTTATAAATTTTCTATACAATGAACTTGAGAGAATCCCAAGCGTGAGTAAGAGCAATACCACCCTTTGATGGCTTCCAGGGAAGGAGCAATCCTTGCTTTTCAGCTAAAGGAAGGTGGCTATTTGAGCTAGATGAGTAGGTTGAAACATGTAAAAAGCCAGTAGCTGTAAATGATAGTACACCCTAGTCTCCGCAGGGGCCAATTCCATTTGAGCTAAAAGTCAAAAAAAGTAGGTAGTAGTGACAGAGCAGACATCACAATATGATTTCCTTTTAATATTTCTGGCAGGCAAATTTTAGCCCCAACAGGTGGAAGGGAACACTCCTGAGTGAGACAGTTGTCTCCTCATCTGACACTGCAACTGTATGCCAGCCTCACTGAACACTAATTGACAGGAAAAAGAGGTTTCCCGCTAGTAAAGGAAGCAGATGCTGCTGGTGTTTCTCTGGTGTTACTGATTGCCTCCCCAGTCATTCGCTTTACACCACTCCTATCAGCAGGTGGTGATCTTCTGGCATCTATCGTCTTTCAAGGAAAGAGAAGGGCTTTTAACAACTTTTTACACCCTCTGGCGGCAAGCTGAGCAGGCTAAAGAGTGGTTCAGTGCCTTATCCACTGCCACCTCATCACCTAGTCCCAAGTCCGCTCCAGCTGTGAGCAGCAGAAGAGAGTGGCACCAGGGAGAGATGAACCCGCCCCCCACACACCTCGCATGGTCAAGCCCCCATTCACCCTGTGGTTCTGGAACCATTGTTGGTGCTGCTGATCACCAGCCTCACCTGCACTAGGCTGACTGTGTATGACACACGTGGCCATAAGCTGCCTCAGCTCTCAGCGCTTCTGCGGCCGTTTCTGCCATAGCCCCCCTGGCTCATCACCATCCTCCTCTGGTGGATCCCTTTGACAAGTGGCAGTGGCAGGGTGACTGCCAACTGCTCTTCGACATCAGCAGTGAGCAGCACCAAGATCCATTTCCACTGCCCCTACCAAGGCCTCACAGCGCTCCTCAGAGGATTCATCCTCATTCAGCTTGGGTTGCCCCATTGTAGTTTGGCCACTCACTGGCTGGAGGGAAGGAAGACAAGAGACCAGAGGAGAGATGCGGGGGAGGGGGTATGGACAGAGGCAGTGATAAACGTGCCCCCAGTGTGTAATGAGTAACGAGGCACATTACCATTACCGTTACAGCCATACCGTAATTTCATCACTTGGTTTCATTACAAAATTGGGTTGTAACTTATTATGTTGCAAGTTACCAGATTTTGTAACAAATTACTATAGTAAGGTTACAGTAATGCTATTACTACCTAACACTGTCAACAACATACATCAAATCTAAGTTAGACACATTGGGCCCGATATATTCGAAAAGCATTTACATGTTTTACAGCCCAGTACACCGTGTAAAAGCCTTAAATGGGGATATTCAGTGGCACTTACATGGTTAGAGCCATTGAATATCCCCTCCTAACTCCCCTATGTGCCCCAATGCTATCCCTGTTAGCATTGGGAGTATCAGCAGCATTCCAGGGTGGAACAGAAGCAGCGACATGTGCTAACCGGGCAACATGCAATATCGCTGCTACCTGGTTAGCTACTGCGGCTTCCGGCTTTTGCGGCAATCCCCGGATATTCAATGCCAGGGCAGCATATGACCCCGGCATTGAATATCTGGGATTAAGGGTTGGCGGGCAGGGCTATGCACCGTAGGGTGCATAGCCTGCCCAAATCAATATCGGGCCTATTATAGCCATTACAACAATCACTGCAGCAACAGGACTGAGAAAGGTCAAAAAGTGACAAACTGAGTAACTTACACAGTAGATACTTTCAGAAGAACCAATGTTTTGATCTACGTGTAAACGAAGCATAAGCTGGAAAGAGTCTTAACTCTTCCTGCAGCTCATTTCAGCATGTTGGGGCAGCACTAAATCATAATTGTTATTACTGATGCAGCAGTTTCCTCCACCTCCTTTGTACTTCCAGCTCAGTGAAAATCACAGCCGAGACCAGGCATGAACCTTCATTTGCATATATCTAGGGATTCTTTTTCCTTATTTTATATCCCCCCTCCCCCCCCCCAGTACTCTTAGTATGGGCATTGCAATGCTGGTCCTTGACTAGATGTCATGCACCATGGCTTCTTTGAAACCCCTTCTATCATGGGCGCTGGATCTGGTCACTAGGGGGAAATTTGAAAAGGAACTACCTAGATTTATGAGCATCTAGATTTTTTAGTCACATACGCTTGTAAGTGGGCACTTATGTGTAAAAATGACATGGTCACCATTTTGTAAGTGTGTGTGCATGACCAATCACATGTATTTTCACTGTGGGTGTGCACAGGGGCAGAGTTTGAGCGACGTGTGAGTGGAGTGCAAACTTAAGCATGCACATTATAAAATCCTATATGTGCATTCCTTACAAACTTAGGTGTCTTAAATTAACACACGTTTTTAGTCATTTACACTAGTATTTTACAAAGTAACGTATGCACTAGCTTTCTAAAATAGGCTTGAAATATGTGCATAAAACCATGTGTTAATTAAGCAATGACTGGCAAATCCTTCTCCAGAGGTGGTTGCGGTACTGTGAATACTGCCTCAGCAGCATCTTCAGCCCCCCTCCCCCCTCCCCCAACAAACTTGCTTACCTGGAACAGCTGTTCTCTGCAGACAGCAGGATTAATCATGCACACAACTGTCTGAAGTCATCAGTGACAAAACTGTTCTCTCAGAACTCAACTTCTGAGCAGTGCAGTCCTGCTCAGGTACAACCGTCTCCTCAGTTTATAGCTCAGAAACAACTCTAAATGCAGCAGGTAAGATTGCATGCCTGATTAATCCTGCTGTCTATGGAAAACACCTGCTACAGGTAAGTAACTCTGATTTCTCTGTAGCCATCAAGGACATCACCTTCTAAGGGGCGTGAAAGAGCTGCGGCAGTCAAAGCAAAACAGTAGATCCTGACAGCCGCAAAGAACCATCAGCACATTCTTTTACTTACAGGGAGACTGGGCACATACATACAAAGCAAAATTTAATATTTAAAAGTATGATGTCCAATTATGTATTTTTACAAGGTTGTATGGAGGGTGTAGTGGTGCTGAAATGATCACAATTGCTGAGTTTATTATCAAAATCTTGGGGGAATGGGGCATAAGTCTGAAGGTTCTCCTAGGACGCCCACTACCCTTTTGCTTTGAGAGAACTTTCATACTGTTGCACTCTGCAACGACTCCATCCTGTTTATATCCTTTAGAAGGTGTGGACTACAGAATTGTACACAATACTTCAAATGAGGTCGCACCAGAGACTTATACAGAGGCACTATCACCTCCTTTTTTTCTGTTGGCCATCCCTCTCCCTATGCACCCAAGCATCCTTCTGGCTTTTGCTGTCACCTTTCCTACCTGTTTAGCCATTTTAAGATCATCAGAAACAATCATACGCAGGTCCCGCTCTTCTTTCGAGGACAGAAGTACTTCATCTCCTATACTGTACTGCTCCCTTGGAGTTTTGCAGTACAAATGTATGACCCTGCATTTTATAGCATTAAATCTCAGCTGCCAAAATCTTGACCATTCTTAAAGCTTGGCCAGATACCCCCTCATGTTATCTACTCCTTCCTGGGTGTCTACTCTATTACAGATTTGGGTATAATCCGCAAACAGGCAAACCTTACCCAACAGCCCTTCTGCAATATCACTAATAAAGATGTTAAAAAGAATCAGACCAAGGTCAGATCCCTGCAGCACACCACTAATAACCACCTCTTCCTCAGAGTGAGCTCCATTTACCTGTACCCTCTGTTGCCTCCCACTCAACCAATTTCTAACCCAGTCAATCACTTTAGGGTCCATCCATAGGGTGCTCAGTTTGTTTATAAGTCGCCTGGGTGGAATGGTATCAAAGGTTTTACTGAAATATAAGTACACCACGTTTAGGGCTCGCCCTCGGTCCAATTTCCTGGTCACCCAGTCTAAGAAATCAGGTTCATCTGACAAGACCTGCCTCCAGTAAACCCATGAACACAGTCTTCTGATAATCATTCAAGATCCCCATCACTTCTGTTCCTATTTATGAGTGTTTTCTGAGATCCTGCTCCTGGCCCTTCATCTGTGAACACAGAACAGAAATATCTGTTAAGCAATTCCGCTTTATCCTCATCAGTTTCTACATAATCCTCCCCTTCACTCTTGAGTCTGACAATACCACTTTTGCCCTTCCTCCCCTCACTAACATATTTGAAAAATGTCTTATCCCCCCATTTTAATGCATTGGCTATTTATTCTTCTTTTTGTACCTTTGCTTTCCCAATTACTTTGCTAACTTCTCTAAGTTTTTACAAATACAGAAGCCCGTCTTCCTCTCTCTGTGATCTCTTGTATTTTAGGATTATCACCATTTTTTTCTTCACCTGTTCAGCTACTTTTGAAAACCATGGTGGCCTCCATTTCTTTTTACATTTATCTACATTTCTAACAAAAAGGTTTGTTGCCCTTAAAATATCCCCTTTCGGTTTTGCCGATTGCTTTTCTACATCCTTCACCTGTTTCCATCCACTAATGACTCCTTGGCAAAGTTGGTTTTCCTAAAATCTAAGACCCTTGCTTTGGAATATATTTTATCAGCCCTAGTCCTAAAACTGAACCACACTATCTGGTGATCACTGGATGCGAGATGATCTCCTGCTATTACATCAGAAACACTTCCCCCATTGATAAGCACCAAGTCCAGTATGACCACTTCACATGTTACCAGTTATCGGAATAGTTCTCCCTGTAGAGAATCTAGTATCTCCTTACTTCTAGATGACACTGCAGCAGAGATGTGCCAATCAACATCTGACATACCAGTGAAATCACCTATCAGTAGCAGCTCTCCTTTCATAGCCATACTGTTTATGTCTTCTAGTAACTCCCCATCCCCTTCTTCTCCCTGTGAGGGAGATCTGCATATCACACCAATGCAAATGGATTTTCCACTCCCTCTTTCTAGTTTAACCCACAGTGCCTCCTCACTCCCTTTTAAGCTCTGTAATTCTATAGTTTTAATATTATTTTTTACATATAATGCCACTCTTCTTCCCCTTCTTCCTACTCTGTCTTTCCTGAATAAAGTATAGCCTGGTATAATTACATTCCAGTCATGGTTGTCTGTGAACCATGTCTCCGTAACCACCACTAAATCCAAGTCAGCCTCTTCCATTAAAGCCTCAACATCTGGGATTTTATTTCCCATGCTGTCGCCCCTTTTACCCATTTCTACAGAGGTATTTAGTGATTCACTTGCCTGGGGGGGGGGCTTTCACTTTCCTGGGGGCTTTCTTCACCCATCCTCAACTAATTTAGTTTAAAGTCCTCTTCAATAGATTAGCCGGTCTGCTGTGGAAGATACTTCGACTCCCAGATGGACGCCATCTCTGCTCTGCAGCCCTTGGAAAGTCATCCCATGGTCCAGGAAACCAAAACACTCTCAATGACACCATTCACACAGCCATGCATTCACCTCCAAGATGCGAGTTTCTCTGCCTCGGACTTTACCCTCAACAGGAAGGATTGAAGAGAAAACTACCTGTGCACCTATCTGCTTCACCCTCTGTCCCAGAGCCATGAAGTCACTTTTGATATGCTCAGAGGAATACCTAGCAGTATCATTTGTGCCAACACGGATGAGCAGCATTGGATAATAGTCAGTAGGTTTGACGAGTCTCAGCAAACTCTCAGTAACATCTCAGATTTTGGCACCTGGCAGACAGCACACTCTCTGGACATCAAGTCTGGTCGGCAGATGGATGCCTCAGTATCCCTCAGAAGAGAGTCACCAACCACCACTACCTTTGCTTCCTTGTGGTCACTGATTCCACAACTTTGGAGTGCTTGAGCTCTCGTTCTTCCCTTTCCTCAAATATTCTCACCTCCTCTACTTCCAGGGCTGCATACTAGTTCTTCAATTCAATTGTTGATTCTGCAGGCTCTGGTGACCCGATTCCAACCCTCTTCATTCTGTAGCCTCCCATCTTCACCTCTGTCAGAGAGCTTGGATGTTTCAAGAAGCATCTTATTGATGTATTTCTCATTGTCTTGAATGCTTCTCAGCCTCACCACCTCTTCTCTGAGCTCCTCCACTTGTTTGATGAGGGTTTCAGCTTGCAGGCATCTTGCACATGGAACTGGTCCTTCAACTGGCATTGGGCTTTCTGTCTGGACAGAGGCAGAAGCTATAATGAGGGAAACAGATTTGGTAATGTGATATTTTCCCAGCCATCGTTCCACTGGTGGAGCTTTGATACCTGTTGAAGTACTACTTCTATTCAGCACTTATAAAGTAAATGAGAGAGACCTACCAAAGACTCTTACTTTTCCTCAGCTGTCCTTTAAGAGGAAAAGCAGTTAACCTCTTTTATGTGTGCTCTAACAGCACTGTTCTATATCGCTGTATGCCAGTGGCGTAGCGTGAGTTGTCAGCACCCGGGGCAAGGCAAGTAATTTGCGCCCCCTAACCCGTGGATTTTAGCCGCCGGGGAGCTTCTATGCACGGGGGAGCCGACCGTGATCCTACCCCGGGAGGGAGCGATCGTCAGCACTGACCTTGCTGAGCCGGAGTCCAGGGAAACGAACAGCACAGCAGCAAGAGCCCGACAAGCATGGTTAAACGCCCAACAGCAGGGAAGAGGAGGAGATCCGGAACCAGAAACTCGTGATGCCGCCCTGCAGCTCCGCCTTCTCGAGCGCACAGGGCGATCCGACCCCAACCCCAGCTTTACATTGAGATCGAGGGGCGACGACGCGATAAACAGTCCCCCTCCCACCCCGCCCCGGCAGCTTGTGTGAAATAGCTACCTAGAGGGGGTCAATCGCATCGCCTGCGCTTTGTTGCCGAGGGTTTGCCAAGAACAATGCGACTCCCAGGACTGCGGGCTCGAGGGCTATAGCGCAAACCTCTTTGCAGTGCCACCACCAGATGGCGTACGCGCCAACATGTATCATAGGGACCTGCCTTTCCCCCTTATCGGCAACAGAGAGCTGCGAGTGCGAGCGCCCCCCCCCCCCATGTTGCGCCCGGTGCGGCCGGCCCCCCCTGCACCCCCCACGCTACGCCTCTGCTGTATGCAGCTAATTGGGGAGTTGTCCTAAAAAGCAAGAATTTGCATATGGGATGGGTAGGGAGGGAATCTAACACCTGATGAGATCAGTGGCTTCAAAGAGCTTGCTATGAATGGAAAGCTGGAAAAGGAGTTCTAACAGGTACAGCTTTACCCAGCACCACAAAAAAGTTCCCCTTTAGCAATACAGAAAAAGAATTAACTTTTAAAAATGAAGACAAAACCCCCTTTAAGAGCTCATAGGCAGAGAGCTTGTATTTAAAAGTCACACAGTATTACTTTGCTTGCAATGGAGACCCTGATATCAGAAGCAATCTTAGCTTTGTGTATAATGCAAAATGCAATGTGTGCCTTCGAGTCAGTCCTGACTCCTTGCGACCCAGAGGCTCCTGGGTTTTCTTGGCAGTGTCACCGGAAGTAGATTGCCAGGCCTTTCTTCCGAGGCAATGGAGGGTTAAGTGACTTGCCCAAGGCCACAAGGAGTGCTAGTGGGAATAGAACCCTGGTTGCTTGGTTACCAAGCCAGTGTTCTAATCACTAGGCTATCAGATGGAAAATCTTTTTCACTTAAAGCATAGGATCTTTTCATAAGTTTTCTTTCAGCCAGAGTGTCCTGAATCTGAGAGGGTAAACCCTAGAAAGTAATTAGGCAATGTTCAACTTCCAGGTCATCAGAACCAGGTACTTGAATTTGGGATGCAATAGAGCTCCTTAATTCTGTATTATCAATAAATCGACACATCCTGAACTCAACTGGGGTTGAATTAAAAGTCTCCTGAGGCGTTGAAACTAGTTTTGTCGAGGTCAATGGGGTTAGTGTAGCTACTCGCCTGTAAAAGGTATTCTCCAGGAACAGCAGGAATCAGTCCTCACATATGAATGATGTCAGCACCAATGAGCCCTCATGAAAGCATCTCCTCAGCTTTCAAAGAAAGCCTTTGTGAGATACCACAACACATGTGTGGCCCCCTTCCTGCCCAAGGGTGCCATCTTGCTCAGTCAGGTGGCATAGCTAGAGCCAACAAAAGAAGATAACAAAAAATACAGCAATTCCACGGGGAGGAGGGAGGGTTGTGAGGACCGATTCCTGCTGTCCTTGGAGAATACCTGTTATAGGTGAGTAACTACGCTTTCTCCGGGAAAAAGCAGGAAGCCAGTCCTCACATATGGGACTCCCATGCTACAGTCTACCGAGAACCTGTAGAAAACCATGGTCAAGCCTTAAGCAGCAGCACGTGAGTCCAAAGACAGACTCTGAAAAGACCACAGGGTTCAGGGAGAACCATCACTCCGGTAGCATGAAAAAGAAGTGTCAGAGGCTAGGAGTTGCCTAGACCCCAAAGAGATTACAGAGTATGACCTGGCCAAAGGCACTGTCCCATTAGGACTCCCTCTCCAGGCATTAGTGAGATGAGAAGGTGTGGACTGAGGATCAGGTGGCGGCCCAGCAGATGTCTGTCATGGGGACAGAGCGCAAGTTTGCAACAGAGGTCGCCATAGCCCTGACGCTGTGTGCCATAACTCAGTGCTCCAGCGGGAGCCCTGCCTGCTCATAGGCAAGGGCAATGCAGAATGCCACCCAGGTGGACAGCATCCACTTGGTTACTGCCTCCCCCAGCCGGCTGGGGTCATACAAGACGAAAAGCTGAGAGGTTTTGCAGTGGCCCTGGATATGCTGCAAATAGAAGGACATGGCCTTCTTACAATCCAAGGTATGGAGGACAGCCACCACCCTGTAGGTGTGAGGGCGTGGAAAGAAGGTGAGGAGCACCACCTCCTGATTGAGGTGGAATGAGGACACCACCTTCGGAAGGAATTTAGGGTGCATGCGAAGCACGACCCATTTCTTACAGAACCTGGTGTAGGATGGCTCTGCCACCAAGGCTTGAAACTTGCTGACCCTGTGAGCGGATGTGTGTCACCAGGAAGATGACCTTCCATGAGAGGTACCATATGTGGCAAGAAACCAGGGGCTCAAATGGTGGCCCAGTGAGCCATGACAGTACCCCATTTAGGTCCCATTCCACCGGAGGTGAGCAGATAGGGGACTTAGAGAGCAGGAGGCACCATAAGAACCAGGTAATGAGGGGCTGCACAGAGAGGGGTTTGAACTCAATAAAGTGGTGGTGCGCCAAAAGAGCACTCAGGTGCACCCTGATGGAGTTGGACTTTAGTCCAGCCTGCGAGAGATGAAACAGGTACTGCAGCACCATCTGCAGTGGGCAGGAGAACAGGTTGACCAGTTGTTCTGTGAAGCACACTGAGAATCTGTGCCATTCGAAGGCATAGGCCAGCCTCGTGAAGGTCTTATGAGAAGCTAGGAGGACCTCCTCAACCTCCCTCAGGAGGTTGAAGGGTGCCAAGGCTATTCGTTCAGCAGCTATACTGTTAGCATCAGAGATCCCAGGATGAGGTGAAGGAAGGAGCTGTCCTCCTGAGTCAGTAATTCCGGGGCTTTCCCCAGAGGGACCTGAGTCTCCATCAATAGGTGGAGCAGCAGTGGAAACCAAAGCTGCCTGGGCCACCTCGAGGCCACTAAGATCAGCATTGCCTTCTCCTGGAGGACCTTGAAAAGGGACTTGGCAACCAGTGGCATGTTCAGGAAGGCATACAGGAGGCCCCTCGACCACGGGATGAGGAAGGCATCTGCTGTCACCTAGTAAGGCTGGGGAGAGCAGAAGCGGAGCAGCTGAGCATTGGCTGGGCTGGCAGAGGTCCACTAGTAGGGTGCCGTTGGGCTGCTCTGGAGTCTAGTCGTCATTCATGCGGCTGTAGGACCCTGCTTAGTGTCTGCCAGGCATTGTCCTGGCCTGGCAGGTACATCGCCCTCAGGAACATTCTTTGCCTGATCACATTCAAGCACAGGTCTATTGCCTCCTGCTGGAGGGTGTAAGACCTCTGCCTCCCTGCTTGTTCAGTTAGAATATTACAAACTGGATGTCGGTCTGGACCATCACAAACTGGTGCTGTCAGTAGTGGCAGAAAGCTTTGACTGCCAGGAATATGGCCCTGAGCTCCAGCAGGTTGATCTCCTATTGGCTCTCTGCCCTGGACTAGTTGCCCTTCATGCAGAGGCTCCAGGAATGGGCCCCCTCCACCCCAGCAAGGAGGCATCTGTGATGATGAGGACTCTCTGGGGCACTGGGTTCTGGAAAGGCATACCTGTCTGTAGGTGAACATAAGAATTCAGACAAAGGTCCATCAAGCCCAGTATCCTGTTACCAACAGTGGCCAAGCTAGGTCACAAGTATCTAGCAGTTTCCCCAAAAGACACAGGTTCCACAATGCTTGTATTGGGGCAAGCAGTGGATTTCCTGGGTCCCCTTTAATCATGGTTTAAAGACCTTTCCTCCAGGAACTTGTCCAAACCTTTTTTAAACAAACTACACTAACAGCTTTTACTACATCCTCCGGTAATGAATTCCATAGTTTGATTACCCGTTGAGTGAAAAAATATTTTCCCTTATTAATCTCTAAAAGGTTACACTGTAGGTTCATTGCTTGTCCCCTAGACTTTCTATATTTTGATGGTGTAAACAATCGATCTACGTTTACCCATTCCACTCCATTCATTAATTTATAGACCTCTATCATATCTCCCCACAACCATCTATTTCCAGATTGAAGAGACCTAACCTTTTAGCCTTTCCTCGTAGGGGTATCCTTCCATCCCTTTTATCATTTTGGTGGCTGTACCTTTTCTAATAACACTATATCCTTTTTAAGATACAGCGACCAGAACTGCACGCAATATTCAAGGTGCGGTCGCATCATGGAATGATACAGAAGCATTATAATATCCTTTGATTTAGTCTCCATTCCTTTTCTTATGATTCCTAGCATTCTATTTGCTTTCTTGGCCACCGCTGCACACTGGGCAGAGGGTTTCAACATGTTATCCATGGTGATGCCTAAATCTTTTTTCTGGGTGGTGGTTCCTAATATGGAACCTTCCATTGTGCAACCATAGTTTGGGATTTTCTTTCCTAGGTGCATAACTTTGCACTTATCCACATTAAATTTCATCTGCCATTTGAAAATCCAATCTTCCAATTTATCAAGATCCTCTTGCAATTTTTCACAATCCTCTTGGGTTTGAACAATTTTGAATAATTTTGTGTCATCAGCAAATTTGATTATCTCACTCATTATTCCCATTTCCAGGTCACTTACAAATATTTTAAAAAGCAGCAGACTCAGTACAGATCCATGGGGTACTCCACTATTCCCCTTTCTCCATTGGGAAAATTGGCCATTTAGCCCTACCCTCTACTTTCTATCTTTTAACCAGTTCCTGATCCACAATAGTACACTGCCTCCTATCCCATGACTTTGTAATTTTGCCAAGAGTCTCTCATGAGGGATCTTGTCAAAGGCTTTCTGAAAATTCAGATACACTATACCAACTGATTCACCTTCACACCTTCAAAAAAACATAGATTAGTAAGACAAGACCTTCCTTGGCTAAAGCCATGTTGGCTGTCCCCCATTAAGCCATAACTATCTACACGTTCAGTAATTTTATTCTTTATAATGGTTTCTACCATTTTTCCTGGTACTGATGTCAGTCTCACCGGTCTGTAGTTTCCTGGATCATCCCTGGAACCCTTTTTAAAAATTGCTGTTACATTGGCCAACTTCCAATCTTCAGGTATTACAGATGATCTTAATGATAGTTCACAGATTACTAATAGCAGGTCTGTAATCTCATATTTCAGTTCTTTCAACACCCTTGGATGTATATTATCCGGTCCAGGTGATTTGCTACTCTTCAGTTTATCAAATAGTTGTATTACATCTTCCTGGGGTATCGACAGTTCTTTCAATTCTTCTGCAGCATCACCTTTAAATACCATTTCAGTCATAGGTGGCATCACCTTTAAATACCATTTCAGTCATAGGCAACATCCCTACATCTTCCTCAGTAAAGATCGAAGCAAAGAATTCATTCAGTCTCTCTGCTATGGCCTTGTCCCCTCTTAGTGCCCCTTTTATTCCTCTATCATCTAATGGTCCAACTGTCTCACAGGTTTTTTGCTATGAATGTACTTGAAAAAGACTTTATTATGTGTTATTACTTCCATAGCAAGTTCTTCTCAAATTCTCTCTTTGCCTACCTTATCAATACTTTGCATCTAACTTGGCAGTGCTTATGTTCTTTCCAGTTTTCGTCATTGGATCCTTTTTTCCATTTCCTGAAAGATGCTTTTTTTGGCAATAACAGCCTCTCTGACCTCACCTTTAAACCATGCTGTGAGCTTTTTGGACTTTCTTCCACTTTTCTTAAAGTGTGGAATACAACTGGTCTGGGCTTCCAAGATAGTATTTTTAAACACCCATGCTTGATGTAAATCTTTAAGCTTTGCAACTGCTCCTTTTAATTTTTACTTAACTATTTTCCTCATTTTATCATAGTCTCCTTTTGAAAGTTAAAAGGTAGTACTGTAGATTTTCTTGCCATCCTTCCTCCATTTATTAAATTGGGTATTGCCTGTGGCAGGGATGAATGAGGATGTGGGTATATGTATCCTTTAGATCCAAGAAGCATAGCCAGTCTCCCTGCTGGAGGTATGGCAGCAATGTTCCAAGGGATGACATCTTGAACTTCTCCCACAGCAGGAACTTGTTTAGCTTTTGCAGAACTAGGATGGGCCTTAGGCCCTCAGTTAGTTTTGGGAATTGAAAGTACCATGGTAGAACCCCTTGCCCCTTAGGTGATGGGGTACTGGTTCCATGGCTTTGTCAGGCACCGATGCCTGCGGCAGTTATCCTCGCTGTTGACTTGAAACCATCGTAGGCCACCCGAATCAGATACTTCGAGCACTCCCTGACGCCCTTGGTCAGGTTCTGGAATCGCTGGAGGTGGTCATCCCCAAAGCCAGCAGAGAACCCAATAAGCTTCCTTGTCAAGTCCTGAAGGTACATGCCTATATAGAGCTGGTACGCTTGGATCTGGCAGGCAAGCATCGAGCCCTGGTAGCACTTCCTACCGAGGGTGTCGAGGGTATGGGCCTCCCTGCCCAGGGGCACCGAAGAATGCATCTTCTGGCTCTTGAGCCGACGCATGGCCAACTCCACCACCATAGAGTTATGAGGCAACAGTGGCTTCCTGAAGCTGGGGCCTCACCGGACTCAGTACATTGCACTGAGTCTATGGCTGACTATGGGCACTGAGACCGGCATCTCCCACATGCAGAGGAGAAGTCTCTTGAGAATGAGAGGGATGGGAACCATCGGTGCCTCCTTCAGCGGTGAATTGTATTGGAGAATCTCTGGCTGCTCTGTGCGAGGATCCTCCTCCAACTCTGTGGAGATCAACAGAGCCCTCAACATGTCCTGCATGAAGTTGAGGAATGAGGTGTCCTCAGGCAGTGACTGACACCGAGTCGCCAGAGGGAACAGATCTAATTGGACATCGCGGTGTTTGCAAGTGTCCGGTGATATCTCATCCTCTGACTCCCAGTCGGAGTAGTCAGTGGAGGATTCGATGCTCGGTTGGGTCTGAGGGCCAGGACCCGGGCCAAGGGGCCAATGGACCATGGCGGCTTCATGGCCAGAGCCACGAGAACGTGCCAGTGAGGAACTTGTTCTTGAGGAGCAGGACCATGATTGAGATCTCTGCAAGGATCAACTCGAGGCAGTGGGCTCACAAGGATCTGCTCTGCAACTGGGGAAGTCCTCGATGTCAAAGTCCTGGTGGTATGCGCGGATGCACTGGTGGAGCCAGGCATTGGGGCACCTGCTGCATGGTGAGGAAGGCAGACAAACTGCACTCCAAGTCACCATCCTGGTTTCCTATTCAGGAGGTGTCGCAGCCTTTCACCCAGCCGCCAGGGTCCAGTATCAGTGAGGAGAGGGAGTCCTTGATGAGGATGGCCTCAGGTGTCTGATGCCAATCACCACAGGTCTCTGAATCCCTCTGGGGGACCTTGGTTGGCCGCTCCTGCTCTAACTCCTCAAGTCCTCTGTACAGGCTGTGAGACCTAGGGCAGGGCTTGCCCATCTTGCCCGAGTCCCGAGGAAGGAGTTTTCTTCTTCTTACATTTGTACTCAGGGGAACCACTGTCAGAGTCCCCGTGATGTTGATCGATAACCAAGGGATCACTGCGAAACTCCTGGGATTCAGATGGGGCCCTGGAGCGTGGAGTCACCTGGGACTCCAGGGCTGACTCTGACCATTTCAAGATCTCGTCGTGTTTCTGCTGACGGAGTTTGATGGCCTTAATGGACTTATTTCTGCAAAGGCTGGAGGCCTCTGGGTCATAGTCAGCCCCTAGACGCTGGAGGCAGCAATCGTGTGTGTTGGTGAGGGACATATTTTTTGTGTACTGATCACAATTTTTAAAGTCGCTGGCCATCAGGGAAAAAAGTACCCCAGTGAGGTTGAAGACCCAAAGAACGGCCAGTGGTGGAAAAAGGGCACTCATCCGCGCCAAGAGAAAAACCTACAAAAATGGGTCTGAGAAGCAATGCCAGGGCAAGCGAGCTCAGAGGCAGAAAAGAAACCAGTCGCAACCAGAGAAAATAAGAAACACTTTACTGAGAAAATAATCAATGTTTTCTGGGGAAATCAGACACACATCTGGTGGGTTCCGCGGAAAAAAGGAGACTGAGCAAGATGGCACCCTTGGGCAGGAGGGGGGCCATGCTTGCATGGTGGCATCTCCCAAAGGCTTCTTTGAAAGCTGGGGAGATGCTTCCACAAGGGCTCCATTGGCACCATCTCCCATATGTGAGGACTGACTACCTGCTTGGTCCTGGAGAACTATGTTAATCATTGCTCATAGCATTTTTTGGACTTTCTAAAGAGTTTTGGCTATTAGGGTATGGCAGGATACTGTGGTGGAGAAGCAGGATCAGAGTGCAGGGAAAGAAAGGGGAAACAGTCTTTTTTTTCTAAACCCAAAGAAACTGCAGGCACAGGAAGGGTTAACACCCAAAGTAAAGCCAAAGATCTCCTGCAGAGGAGTGCAGGGCCAGAGACACACCCAGTTCCCATGGAGACCAAGGGAGGAGATGGGAGTGGTCCGGGGGCGGAGTCAAGAGCCATAGGACAGCCCCAAACATTTAGGCAGGGAAGTTTCACTCACAAACGGATTGCACAGAAGTGGAAGGAGACACAGGAAGGGATTGCACAGAAGTGGAAGGAGACACAGGAAGGGATTGCACAGACGCAGAAGGAGACACAGGAAGGGAATGCACAGAGATGGGCATGGAAGGAGAAACAGACGGGAGCTGAGAAGGAGGATGAGATTGAAAGCAGACACAGAGGCACTGAGACAAGCAGAGTTGTGGCAGCGCCACTGGGACGAAGGAAGCTGACCAAGGACAGGAACAGAGAGGTGAGAAGGCCAGAGGAGAGCTCGGGGGAAGATTCGTCTGAGGAGGAGATATTTTCCAGAAGCTCCTGGTCTGGCCCTTCTCAGTATAAGGGGCCTACAGGAGGACAACACACTACTGGCAAGGTGAGCCCTTTACAAACCTTAAAGAAGCTTTTAAATAGGGAAACCTTTTCCTGCCCTTCCCCCACTAGCTCACGTACTGAGAAGCATAATTGGGAACAAGTGTTGAAAACTTTACAGCGTGTAAAGACTCCTCAGGCAGACGCTGAGGAGAACAAATATCTGAAAGAGCCCAGTGAGGAAGAAATGGAGCTAGGAGACACTTTTTATGAAAGTGGGGTTTCAGATATGGAAATTGAATGTGCTATCTGTGCCAAAGAAGAATAAGGAACTGAACAGGGTTTTAGTAACTGGAGGAAAAAACCCAGGAGTTCTTAATAAGGACATTCTATGCAAAAGCCCATAACTTTTAGCTAGGCTGATCAATGACTGCTTGGCTGATAAAGCTACATGGTTAACGAAGCCAGAAAGGAGCTAAAAGTATAACTTGTATCTTGAAGAAATATTATTGAATTTTAAAGCCTGTTGGTGGACCAGGGAATGTTATGCTATACCAGCTGTGAAACAAACAGTGAAGTATTGTACTGCCTCCTGGGGACCGGAGAACAGACTGCTGTTGTAAAGGATTTTTACTTGTGAAAAAAGGTGTGTTTAAACTAAGCCAAGCCAAAGACTGTTTAACCAGGCTTACGTTTATGACTGGAGAAGTATCCTGAACTTTATGTTTTGTAGTCTTCAACATTCTTGCCAAAGAATTTAATTTGGTTGGGAAAATCTTATTTCTTGAATAAAAGAAATTTCCTGCGACCTTTGATCTTGGCTCTAATCTATTTAAGACACAACTACATGCTATTGGGCTAACTTTCTATACAAAGGATGATCGGAGCCCTCTCACACTACTAGGCAACTGCCTGGCCACACGGGGGAGCTCCGACAATACACAACACCAGACTATTTATTTATTTATTTACTTATTTTATTTACCTCTTTATCCATGTAATCAAGGTGGCTCAAACTGCTCTTGGCAGTTTACAAGGAACAGTTTACAAGGAACAAGAAACATATTGAACCATAACAATCAACATTATAACAGTATTTTACATCATGTGCAGGCCTTTAGGGTGCAGTGATGTTTCAACAACTATTTACAGAAAGTTATTTACAATTAGATGGAATGAGCTATGTTTAGAGTTAATTAGCATTTTACATCCAGGGGTATGGTAGTGTGGTGAGGTGAGCGTGAGTTCTATGAGGGGTAGATTTCTTATGTATTTAAACGTTAACGTTCTGCAAGTTCTCTGTATAAGTTGACATTTATTGTAAACCGCCTTGATTGAATGAAAAGGCGGTATAGAAAAACTGTTAAATAAATAAATAAAATAAATTTAGGTTTTCCATTGTGGGTCCTGTGCAAAGCATTTTAAAAATACTTATTTCCTTTGATTTATGTCTGCTTATTTAAACAGCTTAGCATGATTACAACCACAATATAAACCATAAATGACAAATTACAGGAAATAGCAGCCATAGCCCATATTATACAATCAGAAATTAAAACATAAATCAAAGAAGTAATCTTTAATATATCCGGTGAAACTCAAATTGTGGGAAAGGCCTGGTCCAATAAAAATAGGCTTGTATTGGGACAAGCAATGATATCCTCGGTCCCTTTTTAAAAATGTTCTATGGACCTTTCCTCCAGGAACTTGTCCAAACCTTTTTTAAACCCAGCTACACTAACAGCCTTTACTACATCCTCTGGTAACAAATTCCAGAGTTTGATTACACGTTGAGGAAAAAATATTTTCTCTTATTTGTCTTAGATAGTTTAGCCTGTAGCTTCATTGCATGTCCCCTAGTCTTTCTATATTCTGATAACGTAAACAATCGATCTACGTTTACCCATTCCATTCCATTCATTAATTTATAGACTTCTATCATATCTCCCCTCAGCCATCTCTTTTCCAGGTTAAAGAGCCCTAACCTCTTTAGCCTTTCTTCATAGGGGTATCCTTCCATCCCCTTTACCATTTTGGTGGTTCTTCTCTGAACCTTTTCTAATAACGCTATATCCTTTTTAAGATACAGTGACCAGACTTGCACACAATATTCAAGGTGCGGTCGCACCATAGAACGATACAGAGGCATTATAATATCCTTTGTTTTATTTTCCATTCCTTTCCTTATGATACCTAGCATTCTATTTGCTCTCTTGGCTGCCGCTGCACACTGGGCAGAGGGTTTTAACATGTTATCTACAATGACGCCTAAATCTTTTTCCTGGGTGGTGGTTCCTAATGTGGAACCTTGCATCATGTAACCATAGTTTGGGTTGTTCTTCCCTAGGTGCATAACTTTGCACTTGTCCACAATGATTTTCATCTGCCATTTTGATGCCCAGTCTTCCAATTTATCAAGATCCTCTTGCAATTTTCCACAATCCTCATGGGTTTTAACAACTTTAAATAGTTTTGTGTCATCTGCAAATTTGATAACCTCACTCGTTATCCCCTTTTCCAGGTCATTTATGAATACGTCAAAAAGCAGCGGACCCAGCACAGATCCCTGGGGTACACCACTATTCACCTTTCTCCATTGGGAAAATTGGCCATTTAGCCCTACCCTCTGCTTTCTATCTTTTAACCAGTTCCTGATCCACAATAGTACACTGCCTCCTATCCCATGACTCTTTAGTTTGCGAATAGTCTCTGATGAGGGACCTTGTCAAAGGCTTTCTGAAAGTCCAAATACACTATATCAACCGACTCACCTTTGTCTACCTGTTCATTCACACTTTCAAAAAAACATAACAGGTTAGTAAGACAAGATCTTCCTTGTCTAAAGCCATGTTGGCTGACTCCCATTAAGCCATGACTATCTACATGTTCAGCAATTTTGTTCTTTATGATAGTTTCTACCATTTTTCCCGGTACTGATGTCAGGCTCACTGGTCTGTAGTTGACTGGATCACCCCTGGAACCCTTTTTAAAAATTGGCGTTACGTTGGCCATCCTCCAATCTTCAGGTATTACAGATGATTTTAATGATAGTTCACAGATTACTAATAGCAGGTCTGCAATCTCATATTTCAGTTGTTTCACCAACCTTTGATGTATATCATCCGGTCCAGGTGATTTGCTACTCTTCAGTTTATCAAATAGTTGTAATATATCTTCCCGATGTATTGATGTATTTCCTTCAATTCTTCCGCACCTTTAAATACCACTTCAGTCATGGGTAACATCCCTACATCTTCCTCAGTAAAGACCGAAGCAAAGAATTCATTCAGTCTCTCCGCTATCGCCTTGTCACCTCTTAGTGCCCCTTTAACCCCTCTATCATCTAATGGACCAACTGACTCTCTCACAGGTTTTTTGCTACGAATGTAATTGAAAAAGTATTTATTACACGTTTTTGCTTCCGCAGCAAGCTTCTTCTCAAATTCTCCCTTTGCCTTCCTTATCAATGCCTTGCATTTAACTTGCCAGTGCTTGTGCTGTTTCCAGTTTGTCATTTGGCTCTTTTTTCCATTTCCTGAAAGATCCTTTTTTGGCAACAGCAGCCTCTCTGACGTCACCTTTAAACCATGCTGACACTTTTTTGGACTTCCTTCTACTTTTCTTAAAGCATGGAATACAGCTGGTCTGGGCTTCCAAGATAGTATTTCTCAACAATACCCAAGCTTGATGTAAGTCTTTAACCTTTGCAACTGCTCCTTTTAGTTTTTTCTTAACTAAAGAGAAGCTTTATTTTTGGTTAACAGTATCTTCATTTAAACATTTTAAAATAATGGTATGTAAGCTTCAGCTGGTGCAGTAACTTATAAATTGGTAGGGCATTACTAAAAACAATTCACACTTCAGCATTTTAAAGATAATGCACCTCTTCTCAATAGATCAGAGCAGTAAAGGAAAGAGTGGGTAAACTATTTTTCAGGATCAGAGCTATCTGTATTTTTAGCCTGCAAAAGTGTGGGTTTTGTTTTGGGGGGTTTTCAGAATACCTTTTTAAGTGTAGAGTGGTACTTAAGAAGGTTTTTTTCACTTTTTAGTTTGTACTAATTTCATAAAATTGAACAGTAAAATATAATTACAATTAAATAAAGCTTTTTTGCTGCACAGACGTTAGGTGTATTAAGTGCTTAACCTTGACATTCACAGGTTTTCTAACTTACATATTAGAGACTGGCTTCAAGTTGCCAAGTCAATCTGTTCTTCCTATTATATACGTTAGTACTGAAGGCGCTGTTTGATCTGATATTGGTCTGACTTTTTTCCATTGTTCACTATCCTTTGTTTTTGTGATTTCATTCTCAAATTTTGCTGTTTGGTTTTTTTTTCCTCTGCTTTTCCTGCCATTCGCTGCAAAAACATATTGCTTCACTCTTGATCCTTCAGTGATGACAGAGGCAGGTAGAACCTTTTTACAGACTGACCAGTTTAATGCATGAGCTTTTGAGGACTTTTCAGGGGAAAAGATAGATGGGAGGGGAAGAATAGGAGTACAGAGATGGCATTGAAAAATGCAGTGCAGCGTGTGGAAAGGGAATTCATAATAGCAGATCCAGGGGCAGTCCAAGGGGGGTGCGGGGCCATGTGCGGAGACTCGGTGTGGGGCCTCATTTGCATAAGTGGCCTTATTTGCATAAATATTTGCATAATGTTATCATACACTAACTTTTAGTAAACATGTCTCTTAATGAGTGTATGGATAAAGAAAGACTAAAAGATTTCTACATTACTATAATCCAATGCCAACCGCCAGGCACATTAGGAACTACTACAAACGCTGCCCATTTAGAACCCATAGCAAACCCGCCGTATCCTGACAGCATTACCAGGACTCACAAAGCACCATACCCTACCTATCAAAAGGCAACACTGCAAATATTAAACCAATACATTTCAGAGAATACTGGGGAAAGAGAACAAGTGGCAATGTCAAATAGGAATTACATAAACAGAATACCTCAGCTCAGTTACACATGCAGAACACAGACCATCACCAAACAAGGAATCACAATTGAGAAACAGGAAGGCAATAATTAAACTGGGAACCCCAAAAGCCAAACTTGGAATGTACAACAACACTGTAGAAATAAAACTATAAATTAATTTCCTCTTGTACTAAACAAAGCGCAGACGTTAATGATGCACATTTCCCAGAGCTTTCATATTCCAGTTAATAAATTCAAAATAAAGAGATATCTTTCTACCTTTTGTGCATTTTTTTTCAGTTGCAATTGCTCCAGCCACTTTCTTCTGGTTTCTTCATGTTTTCTGCTAACTCTCCATCGTCTGCTGTCCATTTGTCCTTTCTTCTCTCTTCTAGTTTTTTTTTCCATTCTCTCTCTCTACATCTGCTTTAACATACTAATCTTTCTCCTTTTGCTCTTTCCTCATTCCTATTTCATCCACACAAATTTTACCCCTCCATTCTCAATCCCCACTTACTCTCCCAATACCCGGCCAATTGTAGATTTTTCATCCCTCCTACACAAAATATTTTTCCCCTCTCCATTTTACTCTCCCAGCCCCATCCCATTCTAATCCTCCCCCAACATCAGCTCCCTTCTAGTTCCAATCTCACCCAGCATCCATTCCCTTCTAGTCCCTGCATCAGCCCATTTCCAGTCCTAGCCCCCCATCAGCCCATTTCCAGTCCGAGTCCCTTCATCAGCTCATTTCCAATCCTAGCCCCCCATCAGCCCATTTCTAGTCATTTCCTAGCCCCACCATCAGCCCATGTCAAATCCTAGCTCCCCTCCACTAAGCCCAATTCCAGTCCAAGCCCCCCCATGAGCCTACTTCCAGTTCTAGCCCCTCCATGAGTCCATTTCAATTCAAGCCCCCACCACAGCCCATTTCCAATTTTAGCTCCCCCCAACAGCCCATTTCCAGTCCTATCCTAGCTGTTCCATCAGCCCATTTTCAGTCCTAGCTCCCTTCCCTCACAGCCCATTTCCATTCAAAGCCCCTCACCATCAGCTATTTGCAGTTCAAGCCTCCCCTTCCACTCAGCCCATTTCCAGTCCTAGCAACCCCCCAACCCATTACCAGTCCTAGCCCCCCATCAACCCACTTCCAGTCCTAACCCCCCATCACCCCATTTTCAGTTTAAGCCCCCCTATAACCCATTACCAGTCCTAACCCCCCCCATCAGCCCACTTCCAGTCCTAACCCCATCAGCCCATTTCCAGTCAGCCCCCCATAGCCCATTGCCAGTCCTAACCCCCCCATCAGCCCACAGCCCATTACCAGTCCTAACCACATCAGCCCACCTCAAGTCCTAACCCCTCCCCATCAGCCCATTTCCTGTCCTAGCCCCCCCATAGCCATTATCAGTCCTAACCCCACCATAGCCCATTACCAGTCCTAACCCCCATCACCCCATTTCCAGACAGCCCCGATCAGCCCACAGCCCATTACCAGTCTTAACCCCCCCCATAGCCTATTACCAGTCCTAACCCCCCCCAACAGCCCACAGCCCACCTCAAGTCAAGTCATAACCCCCTCCATAGCCCATTACCAGTCCTAACCTCCCCCATCGGCTATGGAAAATTAAAAAAAAAAAAAACTGGCTGCTGCCGCGGCAGTGGCAGAATGGAGTGTCCCGCGGGGCCCCCTCTGCCCGGCTGAGCTCTCCCTACCCGGCTGAGCCCCTCTGCGCCGGCTTTCAGATACGCGAAGGGAGAGTGTCTCCCTCGCGTCGGTTAAGCCCGCAGGGGCAGATGGGAAATTTCCCATCAGCTCCTGCTTCCCATCAGCCCCTGCGGGCTTAACAGAGACGCGTGGGAGACACTCTCCCTTCGCGTATCTGAAAGCCGGCGCAGAGGGGCTCAGCCGGGTAGGGAGAGCTCAGCCGGGCAGAGGGGACCCCGCGGGACACTCCATTCTGTTGCTGCCGCGGCGGCAGCGGCAGCGGCAGCAGCCAGCTTTTTGTTTTTTAATTTAATTTTTAAAAAAGCAGAATGTTCTTTGCGCGGGGCCCCCTGAAACGCGGGGCCCTGTGCAAAAAACATCCTTGCTCAATGGACGGGCCGGCCCTGAGCAGATCATTCTTGGATCGTCCTGTCCTTATCACGCTGCCTTCCAAATCATCCTGCTAGACCAGTCCAGACAAATGGGTTGTGTCCCCATACCAGCAGATTTGGAGACAGAGAGAATAAAATATTCCAGAGACTTCATGACTGCAGCTAGGAGCACATTTCAGTATTTCTGTTTCCAGCAGATGGTGGATACTGTTCTGATGCAGGATTTAAGGGTTTCCTTCCTAGTAGATTTTGACTGTGGATGTTTCCAGTGGGTAATTGAGGCGGATGTGACCATCGGTGCATTGATTTTCAACAAACCAAGAAGTACACTCCAAGCATGGACATACAAATAGCCATTATCAGCAAGTTTCCATTATTATAACAAATACTGTACATAAAATTAAATACATATATGGCATATAATCCCACCGAAACCATGGGCCAAAAAGCTAAAAAGCTCACATGATTTTCATCCCTGCCCACCCCCTTCTCCATTTCCAATACTCCCACCTCCCCAGTAACATGGTTTCCTAATTTTCTGTCCAGACACGTGGGTTATGCTCATCCATCAGCAGATGGAGACAGAGAAACTCCGAGTTGAAATACTCCTTAAATAAAATGTGCCCCTATGTCAAGTCAGTATTTCTCATTCTCTGTGAACAAGCAGGAAATAAGTCCTCATGTATGGGTGATATCACCGACAGAATGCTCCCAACTTCCAAAGGAATCTTTTTGGGAGGTACACCGCACATGCGTACCTGCCTTCCTGCCTGCTATGGTGCTATGTTCTCCAATCTTTTTTTTTTTTTCCCTGCAGAGCCCCTAGGATGTGTTCATGCAGTCTGGAAAAAAAAGTTTGATTTTTTTTCTGACCCTTCAGGCTGGATATTCTTGCCTTGTCTTGTCGGGTTTTTTGTTTGTTTGTTTTTTCTTGCTGCCTGTCTTTGGCTTAGTCTTTACAGCAACACGATAAAATCAAAATAAACTTAACTAATTAATTTCTCAACATACAGAGGTGTCCTACACGGAGCGGTGGGTTCACCCCTAAAACAAAGACACGGGGAGGGGTGGCCTGCACAGAGTGGCAGGTGCACCTACTCTTGCCATCTTACTGGGCAAACTAGATGGACCATACTGGTCTTTATCTGTCATCATTTACTATTTTATCATAGTCTCCCTTTCGAAGGTTAAAAGGTAGTACTGTGGATTTCCTTACCATCCCTCCTCCACTAATTAAATCAAACGTGATCATTCTATGATCACTATTGCCAAGTGGTCCCAACACCCTTATCTCTTGCACCAGATCAGGTGTTCCACTAAGGACTAGGTCCAATATGGCTTCCCCTCTGGTCGGTTCATGAACCAGCTGCTCCAAGAAGCAGTCATTTATTTCATCTAGGAACTTTATCTCCCTAGCATGTCCTGCTGTGACACTGACCCAGTCGACACCGGGGTAATTGAAATCACCCACTATTACTACTGTGCTGTAACTTTTGTTAGCTTCCTTGATTTCTTTGAGCATTTCATCATCCATTTGTTCATTCTGGCCAGGTGGTCAATAGTATACCCCCACTGTCATCGCCTTCCCCTTTTTACATGGAATTTCAATCCATAGAGATTCTACAGCAAAGTTTGTTAGAACAACTGAAATTTGTTTCTCCTAACACCAATTCCTGGTACATTGTAACCTCTAGAAATTTAATATCTGACTGTACTTAGTGCAAGCTCCCTGCTAACTGGAAACTAGGTACAGTATCATATTTAGCTGGGCCTCTAACCCAAGGAACCTCTGTGTTCCCAGCATTCAGTTTTAGTTTGTTCAGTCATTACTACATACTTACATTAAGCAAACAGTTCTGTAGTTGTTCCAATTTTTCTCTTCTACTCAGATTACAGTGAATCTGAACATCATCAGTTGTGATGAGGAGAGCATGGCTGAGCCCATGCAAACAGAGGAAAATTATAGATCTACCTTTAAGGAAGGAGACAGGCAAGATATCTGTAGCTTTCAGGGTGCAGGCAAAGGAAAAAAAACACGCACTTGCTGAAACTAAGCCACACCCAAGCTCTGCTGATCTAAGGGCAGGCTTGGAGGATAATGAGAGACACCTGGGTAAGGGACAGTGCAGGTTAAACAAAAGGCAGCCTTATAAACCCAGAGAAACACGTGAGAGTAGCACTGGCTGGAGAGAGGATTCCACGAGAGAGCAGTACTCAAGGAGAGAGCAGCACACGAGAGAGCTGACTAGAGAAAACACTGCAGATTTCCGTGGAGGGAGAAGCACCAGGGAAAGACCCAGAGAACTCACCAAAGAGGGGAACGGTGGAGATTTCCAGGGGGATTTCAGAGGTGAAAGCAGCACCCAGAAAGAGATCCAGGCTTGCAGGGAAACTGAAATTGGTTCTGAAGCCAGTAGAGCTGTAGCTGGAAGAATTGCAGACAAGGGACAAGGTGCAGTTTCTCCAGTACGTGGACCAGCTAAAAAGATTCCAGTTCCCAGAAGGTGGGTGGATAAAAATATACCTAAGAGTGACCTAAGCCAGTTAGAGGCACTCTGGCGTTTGAGTCAGGAAAAGAAACTTCTCACTCCAGGTGGAAACCCTTTTCCTAGTAAGAATCCCCAGTGGAGGAGAATTCAGGAGCTCTTAGAGAGTTTCAAGCAAGAAGCATTGCATGAAGGCTTAGAGCCAGACATACCGGTTGAAAACCCGGAGGAAATGCAGGTAGAATCTGTTGAACCTGATTCTGACTCAGAGGATTTATTAATGGACTGTTCATGGTGTAAAAAGGCAGAATAGAAGCTGCTGGATAAAGGAAAAAGTCTGTAACCTGAAAACCACCAAAAGCAGTGAGTAAGACAGGGAGAATGATTCTAGCCTGAATGGTTAAGTACCCTGTTGAAGGAAGAAAAAGACAATTACTTTGATTTAAAGAAAAGAAACTGTGTTTATTGCTGTATGTTTGGAAAACAGCTAACGTATGTTGTGAAGGCCAGCTAAAGCAATTTCACTGTTGGGTTTTTGTGTGATTTTCCTGAGGATCATTTGTTTTGGAGAAGAATCCTGTTTTGTTTGAGCTATATGCTTTTTGAAAAGAAGGAAATTCCTGTGTGTCTTTTGAAAAAACCCTTGTTTCTCAATACTACTGTTTTTTTAAGTGGTAGCACAACTACAAGTCCCAGCAGCCCAAGCTCTGGACGAGGACAAATTATTCTTTATTCAAAGGCTAAATAGTGGTACCCCTATGCCTATAGGCCGTGGCCTGGGCTAGGGGCCCCCACACAGTATAAATATAAAGCTGCATTTGCATTTACTGATGACCTCACTTCCTTATCACCATATTAGACTGGTCCAGACGAGTGGGTTATGTTTAAGGTTACTAGATAGTTTGCAGGCAAATCTGGGACATTTGGGTGTGTGAAAGAGAAAGGAGGAGGAAGAGACACCTTAGTTCCAAGTTTGAGCATCCATCTCTGACAGCAACAATATCACTTCCAAGCAGACAAATCGACAGAGACAGAGAAATAGAAACAGTGATGCATTTCCCCCATACTGTACAAAATATAAATTGTAAAAATCAACATATTCAAATCACTAAATTGAAAATAAAATATTTTCTACACCCTCTGTCTCCATTGCTAGAATCAAGGAAAGGAGGCTGTTTCACAGGTGGGAGTCAGGGACACAGCTCTAAAATTGGGGACAACATCTGGTAACCTTAGTTATGCTCCCCAACTAGCAGATGATGGCACGGGGGTTGATTCAACCCTGGAACTTGCTAATATTGTGTCTTCAGAAGATGACTGCAGTTTAGACTGGTGCAACATAGATTCTCTTTGTGCAGGTCAGGCTCCCTGGGGTGCAGTTCACGATTGTGACCCCAAAGTTGAGTCCTTCTAGGCCTGTGGGAAGCTCTCAGTGATTGGTCTACAGATCTTTCCCCTAATCAAGCATCAGGTTCTCTGCCTTGGGGTTAAGGTTTCTGGCTGCAGCCTCCAGGATCCCTATCAGTGGGAATAAGTTGGCTGGGGAGGATATTCAGTCTCTCTCCCTCCCCTCCCCCCAGCCTTTCCCTCCAGTTTGCTTGAGATTTGGAGGGCTTGAGCTAAACAAATAAGCCTTTGTTTTCCTGGGTCCCTGCTTCTCCTTGTCCTAACGTTATGGTTTGCAACTTGACTGAGGACGTTCGCTGCAACAGGATTTTTTTTTTTTTAACAATGCTCAAGGACTTTGGGACTCCCAAAGCTCCTTTTGTGATTCTTTTTTGGACCTGGGGAATTCTCAGGCCACAAAATGGCCACATGACCTTCCTCACTAATTGAAAACGTGGATTTTCAGCCGGCAATGCTGCAACCCAATAAACCTCCCTTCACTGTCCCGTCAGAACATTTATAAATGTTTGGCACACATTGCCTCTAAATATACCTCTTTGGCAGTAGCAGCTCAAGGCAAGTTCATTCAGGTACCGTAGATATGTTCCAGTCCCTGGAGGTCTGATCAGCCTCAAAAAGCAAAAAAGAACAGAAATTTAAATTGCATTAAACTGAATTTATGGGAATCTTGTAAACTATTTTAAATAAAGTCAAGCAAACTCTGAAAATATTACTTTCCTGAAGCCCCTTCTCTTTCCTGTACAGTTTCTCTAACTGTGAACATTGACTTGTCCCTGTGTGTAAGTTAAGTGTTTGCATGACCTACCCTCACTGCTCCTATTCCACGGCATGGATGACAAACCTTAAGTTCTGTATTTTTTTATGTGCAAGACATGGATTTTCCGATTAATATTGGGACAGTAAAACATGAAACTGAGGTGATTTAAGTTTACCTGGATTTTTTGGGGGGGAGGGGGAAACCAAGGAGGATGGGGGTCATCTACTCCTGGGTGAATTCTGCGCAGCGCAGAATTCCCTAACGGCGCTGAATCCTGCCCTTGCTATGCAGAATTCTGCGCAGGCACCAGCATCAGCGAGCAGTGAGGCAGGCTTGGAGCACACAAGCTTTAAAGGCACAAAAGTCAACAGAAGCACTTCCTGTCCCTAGCAAGAAACAGGAAGTACCTGTTTACCTTTTTAAAACATGGTTATGTCGGCATTGGAAGTATAGCACAGCCATGGGAGTGAAGGGAAATGCTCCCACCATTGTGCTTAAAATGATGCCGCGATTGGGCAGAGGATGTGAGTGGCTGGGAACTGGAGATGGGCTAATGGTGAGCTGGCAGAGGGCTGGTGGCAGGAGATGGTCTCAGTGGAGGGAGTGATTATGGGCTGGAGAGGGAATGATGGCAAGTCGAGGGGCTGGAAAAGACTAATGGTGAATCGGGGGGACTGAAGGTTTTAGAGGGACTGATGGCGAGTCAGGGTTCACTGGGTCAGGAATTTTTCCCATTTTCTATAGAAAAAGCATGACACTGATGTACTATGTACCTGCTTTATCTACACAATTAAGTGGATGTTTCACCATTGACCTAATTAGCAAATTTCATAGCTAATAAACAGCTTGCTTGTGCAGCTTAATCCAAAGTGCATTTCCAACAGGCAATAAAGCGCCCTCTCTCAGCCAGTCTGACCTTTCATACTAAAGACTACAGTCTATGGGTTGTACTTTGTCACCCAGCTGACTACATCTCTTGGCTGTTCTGCATCTCTACAGTATAGACCTCAGCCCTTGATGTTACTCTGTCAGGAGAATACTTCACCTTGGGCTCCCGGTCAGTAATTTTCCCAGTCAACATACAGCTCTCTGTACAACTTAACCTAGGTTGCAGTTCTGCCAAGCAATAAACTTATATCTCAGTTTGTCTGACTTGTCCTAGTACAGGCTTTGTGCCTAGGTATTTTAATCTACTAGGTAGATGCTTTATCACAACTACTAATCAGCATTTTTCCCAGCCAACATCCCCCCCTCCCCAACCCAACTGCCTCCAAGGTGCATTTACAACAGCCACTAAAGTTCCTTCTTTCAGCAGATATGATCCTCAGTAGTACAGACCACAGCCTAGGGCCTTTAACCCGAAATCCTCTATTCTTTAATAAAATCTGTAGCAGCATTCTTTCCATTAAGCTCTTGTCTCACTTCAACTAAGCCCAGTTGCATCCACCTTTGTGTTCTTCCGGTTCATCCTCCTGCTTTTACAAACTGCATGGTTTTTGTTTCTTTCTCAAACAGCTTTCCAAATCTCTTCCAGGTGCTCAACTATCTTCACCTGTTCTGAACCCCAGTGCTTCCTCTCTAGATTTCTGAGTGCACTTCTCCAACATAAGCTCACTTCCTGCTGGTTTAGGACCCTCAAATACCATATCTCCCAACATTATCATGTATTCACCTCCAGAGAGAGCTTGAGAGTAAATGAGAGCTCTGAAAAGAAGTGAACTGTTGTATAACCAGTGACAAGCTTGCTATTATGTGATACAATACATAATAAAGCATATTGACAGGTCTGAAGATTTGAAACTTAAGTAAATGGTTCTTATGAATCCTTTTTGGTTTCCGTATCTTCTCTCTGGCAGCTTTCAACGGGTCTAGCTTTCAGGCTATCCAAAATGAATCACAATATTTGCTTATGTGTGCTTGAATGAAATAGTTTGTCTGCATGTTTTTGGTTTCCATGATAATCGGATCTGTTGGATGTTCTTGGGGAACTAAATTTAGGAGTCATGTGGGTTAATATTCAGCCAAGCAGTGTTTTTAAATTCTAACTGTGGTGCTAAAAAAAAACATAACGCATTCAATGCTGCTGTAGGTATGGTCAACAGCAACTACTCAAACAGCTCCCATCCCAAGCCATCCCTGCAACTTGTTTTACATAGCAGAAACCCTGCAATAGCAAAACCTTTACCTGTCTAACTCATACTTTTACCACTAAAACTATCCCAAAAAGGGGGCAGGATAACTCCATTCTAATTGATGTGGGGGGGGATAAGGTCCACCCCACCCCCAAGTTCAGGGGCGGCCGAAGGGGGGTGCGGGGCCATGTGCGGAGATTAATTGCAGGGTCTCATTTGCATAAATATTTGCATAATATTAACATGCGCTTTTAGTAAACATGCCTCTTAATGAGTGTCTGGATAAAGAAAGACTAAAAGATTTCTACATTACTATATTGCAGTGACAACCGCCAGGCCCATTAGGAAGTACTATAAACACTGACCATTTAGAATCCATAGCAAACCCACCGTATCATAACAGCACTACCAGGATTTACAAAGCACCAAACCCTACCTATCAAAGGGCAACACTGCAGATATTAAACGAATACATCTTAGAGAATACCAATACATCTCACTGGGGGAAAGAGAAAAAGTGGGACTGTCAAATAGAAACTACATGAACAGAATACCTCAGCTCGGTTACACATGCAGAACATAGACCATCACCACACAAAGAACAAGGGATCACAATTTAGAAATAGGAAGATAATAATTAAACTGGGAACCCCAAAAGCAAACATGAAATGTACAACAATGGAGAAATTAAACTATAAAGTAATTTCCTCTTGCACTAAACAAAAACGCAAAGATGTTAGTAATACACACTTCCCAGACCAGACATATTCCAGTTAATAAATTCAAAATAAAAAGCATTTTTGTACCTTCTGTTTGGGCAATTTATTTTTCAGTTGCAATTGCTCCAGTCATTTTCTTCTGGTTTCTTCTGTCTTCTGCGAGCTATCCGTTTGTCCTTTATTCTCTTTTAGATTTTTTCCATTCTCTCTCTATATCTGCTTTAACATACTGATCGTTTCCCTTTTGCTCTTTCCCCCAGTTCTTTCCTTATTCCTTTATCATCCACTCAAATTTCACCCTTCCATTCTCAATCACCACTTACTCTCTCAATACCCGGCCTATCGTAGACTTTTCTTCCCTCCCACACAAAATATTTTTTCCCCTCTCCACTCTCATTCCCCAACCCCATCCCCTTCTAGTCCTCCCCCAAAATCAGCTCCCTTATAGTTCTAGACCCACCCAGCATCCGCTCCCTTCTAGTCCCATTCTTCCATGCCCCCACATCAGCCCATTTCCAGTCCTATTCTAGTCCATCACCCATTTGCAGTCCAAGCTCCCCCCATATGCTCTTTTCCAGTTCCATTCCAGTCCCCCATCAGCCCATTTCCACTCCAAGCTCCCCATCAGCCAGTTTCCAATCCTAGCCCCTCCATCAGCCCATTTTCAGCCCTATTCCAATTCCCATCAGCCCACTTCCAGTCCTGTTCCATCCCCCATCAGCCCATTTCCAGTTTTATTCCAGCCCATCAGCCATTTCCAGTCCTATTCCAGCCCATCACACATTTGCAGTCCAAGCTCCCCCCATTAGCCAATTTCTAGCCCTATTCCAGCTCCCCTTCAGCCCTTTTCCAGTCCTAGCCCCTCATATGCTCTTTTTCAGTTCCATTCCAGCCCCCCATCAGTCAATTTCCAATCCTAGCCCCCTTTGCAGTCCAAGTTCCCACCCCTCACCATCACAGCCCATTTGCAGTCCAAGCCCCCCCCCCACCATCACAGCTCATTTGCAGTCCAAGATCCCCCCACCATCACAGCCCATTTGAAGTACAAGTTCCCCCCACCATCACAGCCCATTTGCAGTCCAAGTTTCCCCCCCCCCCATCACAGTACATCGAGTCCTAGCCCCCCGCCTCTGAACAGCCCTGCGGCTATCTAAGGGACTTCAGAAGGAGCCAGGGAAGCCCGCACGAGCCCCCGACTCCCTCTGCACAGCCGCCAGTGTGAAGAGCCTTTTCCTTCACGCTGGCGGCTGTTTCTGTGAAGCCGCAAATGCCGGGAAAGGTCAAAGGTCACTGCCTTTAACCTCTCCCGGTACTCGCAGCTTCACAGAATCAGCCACCAGCATGAAGGAAAAGGCTCTTCACACTGGCGGCTGTGCAGAGGGAGAGGGGGCCGGGGCCGGAGAGGGGGCTGGGGCTGGGGCCGTGGCCGGAGAGGGGATCGGGACCGGGGACCGGGGGCCGGGGACCGGGGACCGGGGACCGGGGACCGGGGGCCGGGACCGGGGCTGAGGACCGGGGGCCGGGACCGGGGCCTCGCCAGCTCCCTCTGAAGCACGGGGCCCTGTGCCAACAACATTATCGCTCGATGGACAGGCCGGCCCTGCCCAAGTTCCTTAGTTAGTGATGGGCAAAAGAATGATCAGGCCATGGACGTGGTAGCCAACCTGTGCTGCTCCAGATGTAAAATCTGTAACCCTGTGTAGCAGCAGATCATTGTATATAGCCAATATATTCCAGGAAATTATTTTTTTTTATTTTATTTATCAAATTTTAACAATAACTCAAGCAAAACAGCTTGTACAGAAAGATACAACTTGCGGCAATATACAAAACAAGCAATAAACAAAGATAATAAAGGCAAGAAATATCTCTAGTCCACCAAATAGAGGGCAGTGACAACATTAACACAAGGGGGACAGGATCTCCCCATTGGTATAGTAAATAAACAACTTTATCAAAAATCAAGTGAAGGCGGAAGGTCCAAGAACTTACATATATATGAATGGGAAAAACATAAAATCTACTCAAGGAGGAGAAGAAATAGACACATGAGTGCTAATGAAGGAAGAAAGGTCTTCAGGTTGAAAAAACACATATTTCTGTGACTTATATACTAATATGGATTTACAGGGAAACCATAGCACAAAAGAAGCTCCAAGTTGCATTACTCCAGGTCTACATAACAAAAAAGATTTCAGACGCTGCTGTGTTTCCCTGGCAACATCTGGGAAAAGCAAAAATTTGTTTCCCATATAACAGATTAGCTCTTTTTTTATATTACAACTAAAGGAGCCAGTCTCTATCAGAAGACAAAGCTAAAGTTACAAGCAATGTGGAAACAGCCAGTCCCTGGAAATTATAATAAAACTGTGGGTTGATATTTAATCTCTTTAATGATTTTTTAAACACTGGCTGCAGCACTGCATATCTTCAGTGCTTCACTAAGGGGCACATTTAGTAAAGCAAGGAAATCGTGCATTTTTGCTCTCAAGCTAAAAAGTAGCATAGGGCCCTGCGCTAAAAACCAACACTACCTGGGCAGCATGTGTCTGAGCGACGCCAAGGCAGGACATGGGCCTTTGAAGCCCGTGCTGCTGACTCCCAGCAGGCACAACAACCACCAGCACAATGGGTGGTGGTAGTTGTTCCTTGTGATGGTTTTAACACTGTGAGCAACACTAAATTCAGGGGGACTGCTCTCTCTGCCCGCCCCCACCTCCTCTCCCTGGCATCTAGCGCTGTGCTCTATACTAGTAGTGTCTCAAACCCATCTTACTAGCAAGGGGCTTAGCAAGCATGGTCCTAAGTTTTTACTACAGAATGACGGAAATTCTTCCCCCATAGCAAATTATTTAAGATGGGGGGGGGGGGGCTTCCTCTCCCAGTTTTTCAGTTATTCCAGCATCTGGCCACCTGCAAGCACTGAATTCTGAAAGCAACAGAGGCAGGCAGCATGAACAGAATCCCAAAAAAATTACAACCTTTTGGAATTGGCTTTAATTGAATAGCCTTTGTGTCTGTGGGGAAAGCCCCCTTCGCACACCTAGCTGAACATTTCAAATCCTACCCAATCCTATCACAATCCATGCTTAAATCTGTTGCATGTACCTTACAGTAACAAAACCACATCGCTGGCCTTATATGCAACTACTTACAGTTGTGAAGTCCAGGCAGAACTAACCAACTTTCGGTCTCACAGCCTACAGATCTCACAGGAAGCCCCTCCTCCTTTTCCAGTTCAGAAGTCAGCTGCTGGAAACCCAGTCATTAACCCTTCATGGCACTGACATGCAAGAAGGATTTTACCCTTTTCGTGTCAATGAGAAAATTCTGTAACACATCTGTGTCTCTCTCTTTTTCAACTTATTCCTGCTTTCTGGAAAGTGGTTGTCAGGAGAACTGATAGTAAGTGTTAGCCTTTGACTACGGCTCCAGGTTTCCTACTGCAGATTGTCTTTTTTTTAACATTCTGTTGCCAGAATTTGCAATTTATGTGGTATTCTTTCATAAATTTGAATGGATTTGCATATTAAAAGTTTGTTTTTTATAATATAAAATAGAAATTATTTTCTGAGATTTTGTGTGTCTCACTATTGAGTTCTTTGGGATGGAGGGGGAATAAGCTATTACTGAGCAGTGCTAGGCAGAAATAAGAGGAACAGACAATAACACTTTTACACCTCTCCTCCTGATGCTAATCTACTCTGACACACCCTTCTTCTCCTCCCCCCCCCCCTCCCCCAGCCCCTCTGGAATCCTCACTCATGCCTCACACCCCCTTCGGACCCCTCTCTCATGCCTAGTATTACCAAAAAGGCCCCAGATTGTCAGGACAAGTTGATCTGGAGATGGGAGTGAAAAATGAGGTGATCAGATTTGTAGATGATTCAAAATTATTCAGAGTTGTTAAGATGGCAAAGGTTTACAAGGATTTACAGAAGGATCTTGTGATTCTCCATAGACAAGCAGAATAAGTCAGTCACACCTGGGTGACATCATCCGATGGTGCCATGGACGGAAATGCTCTCCAACAGCTCAGAAAAATCAAGACAACCTTTCTGAGCTTGTGCCATGCCAGCCCGCTCCACCACAGTGCCTATCCCCTGCCCACTTTCATCTGTTATTTCCATCCAGCCAAGCAGACGGATTTTCCTGCTCTCCATGTTTTCTTCAATTTTCTTTAATTCTTCCTTGTTTTTAATTGCCTTCTGTTTTCTCCCTTTTTCCCCAGGATCGACTGATTGGAGGAGGTTTCTGGTTCGAGACTTCTTTCCTGTTATAGTTAGCATGTAGGACCATGTGGACCCACAGCAGCAAGGCCCTTTCCCAGGAACCCTCTGCCCTCTGGCCATATGTTGAGCCTGCAATGCCCTCCTGAGTAGCTGCGGCCTATTCAGGGGGAGAGGCCAACGTGTGGAACATTACAGTACAGCTGTTTGACCCCTCCATCCGGATGGAGTGAAGTCAAACCTCAGTGAAACCCATGGCCGAACTCACATGTGGCCCAGTTGTCCTCAGTGTCGGAAGAACCCTGGCCATCTTTAGGTCATGCAGAAAAAGAACTTTCAGTGCTGAGTGCTCGACCTGCATTGGAACCCTGCCACAGAGGAAGGGAGGACCCTTAGGCTGATCCAGGCAGCAGCTTTGCCTACTGATGCACTGACGCATGCAGACAGCATGGACCTCAGCTCATCACTACAGTGGTCACCAAATGGTGTGGCAGCTCAGGAGAGATCCTTCTTGGCATGCAGCAGGACGCACCAGAGGCGTGTATCGAGTCCCCCATCACAGGGCTGCTCTACAAGGGTTTAAGAGCTGCTAAAATCAGTAGCCTTTAGCATATTAGTCCATTTTTTTATTATTTGTGATCAATGGTACTTTTTTAAAAATAATACTTTTTTATATATATAAAACTCAGAAAGAATCTCTGCTCATATAGTCTCTTGCCATTAATTCTGGAACATCTACCATACCGACCACGACTGTCTCATTTCAAATAGAATATCTTATTCTGCTTCAGGGCTAAGATAATTCTCAGTTATAAATCACACTTATCTGTGCCTTAAAAGTCCAAAGCTGTCCTCCTCATTTTTTAAATTTCCTCTACCATGATTCTCTCACTGAAGAATCATGGTAGAGGAGATTTAAAAAATGAGGAGGACAGCTTGCTGATGTTTGAAACCAGGGATATATTTTCCCCCTGTGTTATCATCGCCCAAGATCTACCTCACACTATTGCTTGCCTAGCCCTTCCCTGTAGATGTGATTCATCCTAGCTCTGATGAATCCTTCCAAGGGAAGACTCAGAGCACTGTACAACCCTCACCAACACTGGGGGCACCGCTGCCCCTGCACTGTAAAATTCAGGCCCTGGCCTCTCAGAGCTGCACATTAGTTCATGTCTGGAGCAGCCAACCTGTGAAAATCAACGTTCAAAAAGTAGCCTAATGGCTAGTACAGTGGGTTGAGAACTATTGAAGCCAGGTCTAAATCCACTGCCACCCCCTTTTGCAACCAAATCCTACAAACTCCACCACCTGGACTCAACTATTGTTCTTCACCCACGCCAGTCTAGGTTTCGGTCAGGCCACAGCGTAGAGGCCATCATGTCCACTGTTTTGAATGAAATACTCTTCTCACGACCGGGGTGACACCTCGGTGGCAGTGTCTCTTGACTTATCTGCGGCTTTTGATTTAGTAGACCACTCACTCCTACTTTCAAGACTACGGGATGCGGGTCTTCGGGTCTCTGTCTACCACTGGTTTCACTCTTTTCTGTATTCTAGGTCTTTTGCTATTACCTCTGGATTCTCCAACTCTGATCCTTACCCTCTCCCTTACGGGGTGCCGCAGGGTTCTGTTCTATCACCTCTACTTTTCAATGTTTTCCTCGCCCCTTTAGCCCTTATGGTTCAGCAGTCTGGTCTGTCAGCCTATTACTATGCTGACGACATCTTCCTTCTACATCACACCTCTTCCGCATGCCCAGATATCTCCCTCCTTGATTCTTGCTTAACCATGATTTGCACTTGTCTCTCTACAAACTGTCTTCTCCTTAATCTCGCTAAGACCGCCGCCATTTGATTCCCGCATAGCTCTACCTGTCCCTCCCTGGCCCCTTCTTTCGCAGATGTCCCTATTGCTCTGGTTTCTCAACTACGCTATCTGGGTGTCCTCCTGGACACCAACCTCTCTTTTCATGATCACATTTCCCTAGTGTCGCGGCGCTCCTTCTTCTATCTTCAGCGTGTTCGGGCTATCAGACCATTTCTCTCTCCACAGGCTCTCACCACACTTCTTCTCTCGCTGGTTATTTCTAGATTGGATATCTGTAACTCTGTCCTCACCGGTCAGTGTCCACAAGTACCAGCGGCACCGATTACAATTAATTCAAAACACTGCAGCTCGACTCATATTTCATGCGTCATCCCGGGATCATATCACCCCCATCCTTCAGCACCTCCACTGGCTTCCGTTGGACTTTCAGATCAAATTTAAGGTTCTTACACTGGTGCACCAAGCCGTCTACACACATAGACCCCAATATTTAGCAGACCTGTTGGTTTTTCACAGCCCCTCCCGCAGTCTTCGTTCAGTCCATGTCACCTGCCTTCACCTACCATCCCCAACCCATGCACATTTACAATCTACCAGACAGTCGGCCTTCTTCTATCTTGGCCCTTCCCTCTGGAACTCCCTTCCTGCAGCCTTGCATTCAGAAGAGTCCTACTCTAAGTTCCGCTCCCTCCTGAAAACTCACCTTTTTTCTTCTGTCTTTAACCTTCTCCACTGACTTTCCTCCCTCCCTTTGGCTCTCCCTTCCTTTAGTATACTTGTCTGAAGAATGTCCTTTCTCCCCTCTGTCCTATATATGATTTGTAGTTCTTTTTGTTTCCATCTCCTTGGGTTTTGTAACATTGTAAACCGCCCCGATGTAATGGGGGGGGAGGTATATCAAATGCCAAAATAAACATAAACATTCAGAGATGGCACCTATCTCAATTGTGGCAATAAGAAACCCTAGCAATCCAAACTCCTTTCTACGACCCCAATCCTCCCATATTTTTTTCCTACCCTCCCACCTTGAGAGGGGAGGGGGTCAAATTGATTCTACCCACTCATCCTCACAGAGAGGTTTCCCCCAAACCTGGAGGTCAATGTGTGCAGCAGTGTACCTTGCCCCTTTCAGCTGCACAGTTCCTCAGTAATCCTCCTGAGTTTGGCCCAGAATCCCCAGGGTGGACCTAGATTTGGACCAGAATCCCTAGGGTGTGCCTGTGGAATGATCATAATGACCGTTAAGTCACCTGGTGTCAGGGCCGGCCCGTCCATTGAGCGAGAATGTTTTTTGCACAGGGCCCCGCGTTTCAGGGGGCCCCGCGCAAAAAACATTCTGATCTAAAAGTAAAATTTTAAAAAAAAAAAAAAGCTGTCTGCTGCCGCTGCCTGGGCCGCCGCGGCAGAATCGAGTGTGCCGCGGGGCCCCCCCTGCCCAGCAGAGCCTGCCCTCCCCTGTATCACCTCTCTCTTTCAGCTGCAGTCACACGCGCCGGCTTTCAGAGCGCGAGGGGAAGTTCCCATCAGCCCCCGCGGGCTTAACAGAGCCGCGAAAGGGAAACTAGTTCCTTCGCGCTCTGAAAGCCGGCGCATGTGACTGCAGCTGAAAGAGAGAGGTGATACAGGGGAGGGCAGGCTCTGCTGGGCAGGGGGGGCCCCGTGGCATCCTCGATTCTGCCGCGGCGGCCCCGGCAGCGGCAGCAGACAGCTTTTTTTTAAAAATTTTCCCTAGGCTAGGCTGGGCTGGGCTGGGGGGGTTAGGAGTGGTGATGGGCTATGGGGGGGCTATGGGGGGCTGGGGGTTAGGAGTGGTGATGGGCTATGGGGGAGCTAAGTCTGTATATGGGCTGATGGGATTAGGACTGGAAGTGGGTTGATGGGGGGTTAGGACTGGTAATGGGCTATGGGGGGGCTTAAACTAAAAATTGGGTGATGGGGGATTAGGACTGGAAATGGGCTGGTGGGATTAGGACTGGGAGTGGGCTGATGGGGCGGTTAGGCCTGGTAATGGGGTATGGGGGGACTTAAACTGAAAATTGGGGGAGGGGGGATTAGGACTGGAAATGGGCTGGTGGGATTCGGACTGGGAGTGGGCTATGGGGGGCTAGGACTGGTAATGGGTTGGGGGGTTGCTAGGACTGGAAATGGGCTAGGTGGATTAAGACTGGAGGTGGGCTGATGTGGTTAGGACTGGTAATGGGCTGTGGGCTGTTGGGGGGGTAGGACTGGTAATGGACTATGGGGGGCTAGGACAGGAAATGGCCTGATGGGGAGGGGTTAGGACTTGAGGTGGGCAGTTGGGTGGGGTTAGGACTGGTAATGGGCTATGGGGGGCTAGGACTGGAAATGGGCTGAAGGGGGGGTTAAGACTGGAGGTGGGCTGATGGGTTAGGACTGGTAATGGGCTGTGGGCTGTTGGGGGGGTTAGGACTGGTAATGGGCTATGGGGGGCTAGGACAGGAAATGGGCTGATGGGGAGGGGTTAGGACTTGAGGTGGGCTGTTGGGTGGGTTTAGGACTGGTAATGGGCTATGGGGGGCTAGGACTGGAAATGGGCTGATGGGGGGGTTAAGACTGGAGGTGGGCTGATGGGGTTAGGACTGGTAATGGGCTGTGGGCTGTTGGTGGGGTTAGGACTGGTAATGGGCTATGGGGGGGCTAGGACTGATAATGGGCTATGGGGGGGCTATTACAGGAAATTGGCTGATGGGGAGGGGTTATGACTTGAGGTGGGCTGAAGGGGTTAGGACTGGTAATGGGCTGTGGGCTGTTGGGGGGGTTAGAACTGGTAATGGGCTATGGGGGGGTTAAGACTGGTAATGGGCTGTTGGCTGATGGGGGCTGTCTGGTAATGGGCTGTGGGGGGAGTTAGGACTGATAATGGGCTATGGGGGGGCTAGGACAGGAAATGGGCTGATGGGGAGGGGTTAGGACTTGAGGTGGGCTGAAGGGGTTAGGACCAGGGCCGGATTTACCTATGCGCCAGGTACGCCATGGCATAGGGCCCACAGCTGGCAAGGGCCCACAAAAAGCTGCCACGGCAGCATGGACGTTCCCGCGGGGCCTCCCATCAGCCCCTGCGGGCTTAACAGAGACGCGAGGGAGACACTCTCCCTTCGTGCCTCTCAAAGCCGTCGCGGAGGGAGGGATTCGGCAGGGCAGAGGGGGCCCCGCGGGACCGTCCATGCTGCCGCGGCCTTGGTAGCAGCCAGCGGTTTTGCTTTTTTAAAAATTTCATTTTACTTGAGCCGATGGGGGGGGGGTAGGACTGGAAATGGGCTGGGGGGGTTAGGACTGGTAATGGGCTATGGGGGAGGTTAAGACTGATAATGGGCTGTGGGCTGATGGGGGCTGTCTGGTAATGGGCTATGGGGGGGCTAGGACTGGAAATGGGCTGGGGGGGTTAAGACTGGAGGTGGGCTGATGGGGTTAGGACTGGTAATGGGCTGTGGGCTGTTGGGGGGGGTTAGAACTGGTAATGGGCTTGGGGGGGTTAAGACTGTTAATGGGCTGTGGGCTGTTGGGGGGGGGTTCGAACTGGTATTGGGCTATGAGGGGGGGTTAAGACTGATAATGGGCTGTGGGCTGATGGGGGCTGTCTGGTAATGGGCTATGGGGGGCTAGGACTGGAAATGGGCTGGTGGGGTTAAGACTGGAGGTGGGCTGATGGGGTTAGGACTGGTAATGGGCTGTGGGCTGTTGGGGGGTTATAACTGGTAATGGGCTAGGATGGGGGGTTAAGACTGGTAATGGGCTGTGGGCTGATGGGGGCTGTCTGGTAATGGGCTATGGGGGGGCTAGGACTGGAAATGGGCTGGGGGGTTAAGACTGGAGGTGGGCTAATGGGGTTAGGACTGGAAGTGGGCTGATGGGGGGTTAGGACTGGTAATGGGTTATAGGGGGGGCTTAAACTGAAAATGGGGTGATGGGGGGTTAGGACTGGAAGTGGGTTGATGGGGGGGCTAGGACTGGTATTGGGTTGGGGGGTTGCTAGGACTGGAAATGGGCTGATGGGTGGCTAGGACTGGAAATGGGCTGATGCAGGGACTAGAAGGGAATGGATGCTGGGTGAGGCTGGAACTAGAAGGGAGTTGATGTTGGGGGAGGATTAGAATGGGATGGGGCTGGAAGAGTAAAATGGAGAAGGGAAAAATATTTTGTGTGGGAGGGATAAAAATCTACAATTGGCCGGGTCTTGGGAGAGTAAGTGGGGATTGAGGATGGAGGGTAAAATTTGAGTGGATGAAATAGGAATGAGGAAAGAGCAAAAGGAGAAAGATTAGTATGTTAAAGCAGATGTAGAGAGAGAATGGAAAAAAACTAGAAGAGAGAAGAAAGGACAAATGGACAGCAGACAATGGAGAGTTAGCAGAAGACACGAAGAAACCAGAAGAAAGTGGCTGGAGCAATTGCAGCTGAAAAAAAAATGCACAAAAGGTAGAAAAATATCTCTTTATTTTGAATTTATTAATTGGAATATGTCAGCTCTGGTAAATGTGCATCATTAACGTCTGCGCTTTGTTTAGTACAAGAGCAAATTAATGTATAGTTTTATTTCTACAGTGTTGTACATTCCAAGTTTGGCTTTTGGGATTCCCAGTTTAATTATTGTCTTCCTGTTTCTAAATTGTGATTACTTGTTTGGTGATGGTCTATGTTCTGCATGTGTAACTGAGCTGAGGTGTTCTGTTTATATAATTCCTATTTGACATTGCCACTTGTTCTCTTTCCCCAGTAGGTCATGTATTGTTGTTCTCTGAAATGTATTGGTTTAATATTTGCATGTTTCCTTTTGATAGGTAGGGTATGGTGCTTTGTGAGTCCTGGTAGTGCTGTTAGGATACGGCGGGTTTGCTATGGGTTCTAAATGGGCAGTGTTTGTAGTAGTTCCTAATGTGTCTGGTGGTTGGCACTGGATTATAGTAATGTAGAAATATTTTAGTCTTTCTTTATCCATACACTCATTAAGAGGCATGTTTACTAAAAGTTAGTGTATGGTAACATTATGCAAATATTTATGCAAATGAGGCCCCTTATGCAAATGAGGCCCCGCACCGAGTCTCCGCACATGGCCCCGCACCCCCCTTGGGCCGCCCCTGCCTGGTGTTGAGGGTTTTTGAATGACCCATAGCTGAGCCAATCCGTCAGACGGAAAGAGTCTTCAGGGCCTTTTTTTTCCTTATCATCCTACCTTGGTATAACACTCCTGATTCCCAGTATTTTGAACTTCTACTGGTTCTCCAACTGCATCTCATGGACTGCTTGTGCCCAATATAAGTGCACCCCCTCCGTTCATGACTTGCGGGGATTAGAGCTCGCATCCCTCCTGAGCTCTAGTCGATCCCCTGAGCATTTCTTTGGGAAGGGAGGCACATGCAAAAGATACATAAATAAATAAACAAAAATAAATAAATAAACTGAAATTACATAAAGGAGAATATTCAACCTCAGACTGAGCATCTTATGTGCCAGGCTACTGACGACCAAAGTTCATGGCTGTCTCCTGAAACCTTACCCAAACTGTTTTAGGGGTCACAACAGGCAGTGGAATGTGCACTGTCTTAAACCACCCCCTCCCTGAGTCCATTATCAGGATACTCTCTAGAGCAGAGGTACTCAAATCCAGTCCTGGAGGGCCGCAAACCAGTCAGGTTTTTGGGATATCCCTAATGAATATGCATGAGATATATTTGCATGCACTGCCTCCATTGTATTTGAATCTATCTCATGCATATTCATTAGGGATATTCCAAAACTCTGACTGGTTTGCGGCCCTCCAGGACTGGATTTGAGTACCTCTGCTCTAGCGAATGTAATCTACCATTATTCCACCCCCTCTTCCAATGCTGATATGGGATGGTCTCTCTGTCCATTCCACAATCCCCAAAGTCAGAAGGTCATCTCTTCCTCATGTCCACACACACACATTCCATGGTCTTGGACAATAGCCCGATACTTCATGGAGCCCTACTCAAACAATCTGAATGCAGCTACCCACTGTAGCCTAGTGGTTGGAACATTGGCCTAGTGGCCAAGAGCCCAGGGCTCATTTTTTCCCATTGGCACTCCTTTTGGACTTGAGCAAGATGCTTTATCCTCCATCACCTTGGAAGAAAGACCTGGCAGACAGGTCTCAGATTGCATGGGCTGCTGCCTCACCAGAAGTCATCTTTGACTCCATGACACACAGGGTCCTACCCCTCACAGGCTTCTGCATACACCTCACTTGGGTCCTTAAGCAATGCACATTGCTGGTGGTCACTAGGAGGGGGGAAGGGGGACTTCAGCTATACTTTGATGATTCTCATGGTGACAGCAGAAAATAAGTCTATGGACAACAATTCCTATCTGACCCCCCCCCTCCCCCCAAATTGGGTAACACACACACTTTCTCGGCCCTTGGTGTAGCGAATGCAGCCGCACCCAAGTTTTATGGAAGGTTACTGAGGCAGAATGGCAAACAAAATCCTAATCAAGGGTATTAAGAGAGATCCACCTACATTGCAAGGAGGGTATGCATCCAAACCTCACTGTGCGTGGATGACCAGAGGAGAAGTCCTGGATCTGTTCAACCATCTTATGCTCCTGGACCTGCATTGAATGGTGAGGACAGCAAGGACCACATCAAAGATCGGCCCCCTACCCATGCATACAGTATATGTCTCCAAGTCCACCTTGCAGACCTCATAGCCTCTTACAGAATAAGGAGACTCTTCTGATGTTCTTTTCCCATCCTCCCTTCACCTAGGACCAAGGTGGATCATCACTCTTAATGCCCCTTTACCCAGAAAGGGAAGATTTTCCCAGGGGGAGTAGTTGAGCAGGATGGATTGAGATGATGTAACGTCAGGTCCTAGTGCTCCTTAAATGAGATGCGGCCCCTTTTAGGGGCAGAGCCCAACATTGCACTGGCCCACGGCTCTCCTACCCACACCAAATGGACCACAGCAATCCTCATGACCGTAATCTTCTGGTCTTGTAATCTTCTGCTCTAGTCTCCGTTTGGTCCTGGGTTCATTTCACAGAGACAGTAAGGTAAGCATCACAAATAAGATAACCAAACAGGTGTGGCTTGGAAACAGGTCTTTATGTAGAAATAGGCTTATTACATAGTGAAGTGAGAGAGAATAGTCTATATGAAAGACTCTGTGTGTGCATGTGTGTGTGAGAGAGAGAGAGGTAAGAACATGTGGGTCAGAGCCTCATGGCAAGGTGTGTCCGATGAAAATAGGAAGAGAGGGAGAGAGAGGGGGAGGGGTGAAGAGAATTGATTATCAGAGCCTCCTGTCCTTCATGTCCGATGAATAGTGGAAGAGAGAGAGAGAGAGGGGGGGGAGGGGTGAAGAGAATTGATTATGAGAGCCTCCTGTCCTTCATGACCGATGAATAGTGGAAGAGAGAGAGCAAGAGGAAGTGTTTCTATCCTTTATAGTGAATTTTCTCTAGCACCTCCTTTTGAGGTCTGCTATTGTTTCTAGCAAGGAGGGGCTGCAGACCAATCTTCTCTAGCACCTCCCTTTGAGGTCTGCTATTCTTGATTTAGCAAGGAGGGGCTGCAGACCCATCTCAACAGGCCCTGAGACTGACATCAACAGGGGGTCAGAGTTAATCTCATCTTGTAAACTACTCTCATTAACTTTGGAGACTGATATCACCAGAGTAACAAAGCTGCATGAAATCCAAGGTTTGGGGAAAAAGCCATGACTCCTATGCCATGTATGCTGACAATGACACCTCAAGCCATACCCATTTGTCCATTAGAACACATTTAATCCTGGTAGGATCATATCAAGATGAATACACCCGGTCTCAGGAGGACCACATAGCCTTCATAATGCCTGGTGGTTCCTTATTGGGCAGGTGAGCTTAAAACCACAGTCTACCACAAATGTCCCAGACGGGAGGCCACATGTTATGAACTATTAGAGGTTAAACCCTGCACAAGCCACATTCTTGCTTCTGGCCCTGGGAAAACACTCCATTTGACCATTGAAACACAGCCATCCAGTTATCCAAACCATGCAACCTTGGCGTCCAACCCAAACTATGCAACCTTGGCATCAACTCCTACCTGGGGCTCAATTGGCTGCTGGTGATGTTCCAAGCACATCACCCTCTGTCCATAGGGTTATGGCAGTTATGTGCACCAATTTGCTACCTGTTGGGTCAAATGAGGGTTGGCACCGTCATGCCACAAGGACATCATCAGTGGTTAACTGATCTAATTTGACAGCTTCATCCTATCACAGCACCACATGGACTGTGAAGGATGGACAAAACTAAGCAAAAAAAAAATCCCTTCACAGGTGTGGCTGACTTATCCTGCTTGTCCATGGAGAAAGTGAAGTTACTTACCCATAGTAGAGGGTTGTCTGTGGACATCAGGATAAGTCAGTCACACAACCCATCCAGGAAGAGCCTGTTTATAGCTGGTAAACAGACTGAAGTGAAAAGGGAATGAACACTGTGGTAGGGTGGGCTGGCACATGCTCAGAAGGGTCCAGAAGAATCAAGAGGACCCTTCTGAGCATGTGCCAGCCTACCCCATCCATGGCACCATCGGATGATGTCACCCAGGAGTGGCTGACTTATCCTGCTGTCTGTGGAGAACCCCTGTTACAGGTAAGTAACTTCACTCACTAGGAAACCGGGCATTTAAATGGCAGATGAAATTTAATATGGCAAATGAAAGTGATGAACATAGGAAAATATAATCCTAACTACAAGTACAAAATACTGGATTCTGAGATAGGAGTCACCACCCAAGAAAAAGATCTTTGAGTTATTGTAGCCAATAAATTGAAATGTTCAGCCCAGTGTGCCACAGCAGCTAGAAAAGCAAATAAAATAATAGGGATTATTTGAAAAGGGATGAGAACAAAACTGACCGTCTGTAAGCCTCTGAATAGGTTTTGATGCACCCTCACCTTGAGTATTGTGTGCATTTCTGGTTGCTCGACCTCAAAAAGGATATAGCAGATCTATAAAAGGTTCAGAGAAAGGTGATAAAATGATAAAAAGGATAGAGCGTCACCGTTATGAAGAAAGACTAAACAGGTTAGGGTCTTTTGGCAAGGATAAAAGACTTCTCAGAGGAGAGATGATAGAAGTATAAAATCATGAGCGGGGTAGAAAGGTTAAATAGGTTAAAATGGCCAAACACCGCAAAAACAATATGTGGTAAAAGCAGGCAGAGTAGCTGGGTTTAAAAAAAGGTTTTGACAAATTCCTGGAGGAAAAGTCCACAAACCGATAACCATCAGAGATTTTACTCAGTGACAGGGAGAAGTGTGTTGGCTGCATTTCGAAACCAGAGCAGTTCTGGGGATCAGTCAGTCTAAGAGAAAACCATTGTTTATCCCTGGGAATAAGTAGCTAGGACCTGGCTATTTTTGAGATTTGTCATGTACTTGTGACCTAAATTGGCTACTGCTGGAAACAGGATTCTGGGCTTGATGGACCATCTTTGGTCTGACCCAGTATGGAATATCTTATGTTCTTATGTTAAAAGAAAACTTCATAAAACTAATAATAGCAGACTAAAAACAAATTGTAGAAAGTATTTTTTTTCACGCAGCACATAATTATCTTGTAGAATTTATTGCCAGAAGATAAAAAGGTAACTACATAAGAGGATTTAAGAGAGATTCAAGAGGTTCCTAGATGAAAAGTCCATAAAAAGTATTAGCCAGGTAGAGTTGGAAGAGCCACTGCTCATCCCTGTAAATGAGCTAAGAGAAAGAGATCTACTTTTTGGGATCTGATGGGTACTTGAACTGATCATTGCTGGAGTCAGGATGCTGGGCTTGATGGACCTTGGTCTAACTCAGCATGGTTTCTTTTATGTTCTTAAATTCATGCAGGCAATGGTGTTAACCTTGTACTGAATCAACCTGTCCTGAAAATCTGGAGCTGGTTGGCAACTTTATTCACACCTCATAACCTCACTCCACTTTCAACCCCTTTGATACTCCTCACTCATCCCACCCATATTACTCTCTTCTGTCATCCTTCAACATTCTGGACCAAGTCTCCTGCTTATTTCCCTTTACCCCCTCATCACCTCCACAGGTAAGAAAGGGAAGCAGGGAGTTCTAATTTTAATTGAGCAGATGGTGTTATGCTTAAATATTCAGCAACCCTTATTGACCATAATATTCAACTGTATTGAGTGGCTTGCCCAAGTTCACAAGGAGTGCTAGTGGGAATCAAACCCTTGATCTTCTGGGTAACTAGGCAGTTGCTCTAACCACTAGGCTACTACTTCACTGATTGCATGTACATCAATTTGTAGGTTAATATGTGTTAAATATGATTTTGTGTGCACTCAATTTTCTAAGGTGTGCGAAGAAACCAAATGTGAACTAATGTAAAATAGTTACCTCCAAGTTATAATGCCCTGTTCAATGTAATTTCAGTTTGTTCAATGTAAACCGCACTGATGCAGAATAGCGCGGTATATAAGAGAATGTAATAAATAAATAAAAATAAATAAATATTGCCACTGAATATCATTACAGACCATACTGACCTGTAATTATCTTACTGAGATGTTATTAAATAAACATTGTTTAGCTAAGCAGACAGTTAAAACTGTTTTCCAACAAGATGTTCAAATATACTGGAAACAATCCAGTGAGGTAAACATCTAATCTCTCCTTTGTTAAAATGACAATAAATCACAGAATCTATGTCAAGTAATGATTCACATATTTCATTTCACTCTTCTCCCATTAGGAACTTTAGAGTATTTCCAGTTGCTATCAGTTAAGTGTTTTACTACAGCTGCAATTATCATAAAGGTTCTTAAAGAATTACCTAAATCTTTTCCAAAAAAAATGTGATCCTTTTTGCTGTTTCTGACTTCTCAGAGTTCCTGTGACAATCAGTCTTTTCAAAGGTAAGTATTAAATGTTCTTTTTAATTACTCTCCATTACCTGTACTGGCTTGTCTTAGGTGCTTGTTTTGTTTAAAATGGTCTCTCTGTATGCTTTAGTTTTTCTTCTAAGTTGTTTCAGAACTGTTACTTTAATGCAGTACATTTTTCCTAGGACAAAAAGGTGTTGGTGGTCATAGGTAGGGCTCTGTCATTAATATATGAGGACCATGGGTCAATTTCAGCAGAAATAAAAAAGGTGCCAATACTCCTTCCCACCGAGTACACATTCACAATAAAAGCCTTGCTTTTAATGTCTTGTGCAATTCTGTAGTCTGAAAAATGTCTGTTCTTGTTAAAAGAAAACCCTGTCTTTCTTAAGAACTTCTGCATAAAGTCTATGTTTAAAAGTCTTTGCATTTGAACCTGTGGTCAGAGTGAAAATGTGCTGAGTGTACGCTTATCAGTAGTTTTGCAGTGCTTTTCTTGAAGACTCTATCTATGATTCCTATTGTCCTTTTTTCCTCTGCTCTGTTTTGGTTTTAAAAACTGGATTCAGGAACAGGTTTACCTACTAACTTAGGGGGTCTTTTACTTGCACCTAATGCACCAATAGCGCTGAAGCCATGGCATTACATGCAAAACCCCCGCATTAACTGTTGAGGGCATGGAGAGTACTTTCCCCGACCCAGTTCTTTTATCTGACTCGAGGGAGGGGGAGAAGCAGAGGAAGGGGCACATACAGGAGGGAATCCCTTCGCAATTAGAATATGAGATCATTAATTTATCTAATTAAACATTAAATTATATAGAAAAAAATGTCCTTAACAAGGGCCTATCCTTTGTCCCCTCCACCCCTTTGACCCTTTTTCAGCCCATGTGGACCTATATAAGTTCTTCAGGAAATAAAAAATTATGCTTTTTTTTAGCGAACAGGAGCTGGGATTGACTGATGTGTTGGTTATTAAAAAAAACTTTCTACATGGCTTCCTTCTTCTTTTGAATACTTTTGAAAAAGTGGTGCTCAAAAAGGTTAGATGAGCTTCAAGAGAGAAATGTCCACTTTTATAACATTTCGAAAGAGGAAAAAGTGGCTTTGAAGTCATTAAAAGAGAATCCACAAATAGTCATCAAAACAGCAGACAAAGGGGGAGCTTTAGTTTTGATGAATACCATGGATTATGTTGCCAAGATTAATCGACAGCTCCAGGATCGCACGTTTTATGAGTGTTTAGATGGAGATCCCACAGAAGCACTCAAAAGAAGTTTAGACAGTTTTCACTAGACAGGACTAGATATTGGTTTTCTTGCAAAAAATAGTTTGAATTTCTAAGAGTAGGACACCTAGATCTATATGCTTTGGAAAGTACAGAAGTCTTTAGATAGGCCACCAGGGAGGCCGATAATTTCAGCAATTGGCTCACTTTTTGAGCCGGTTTATAAGTTTCTTAATGTGTTTTTATGCCCTTTTGTCAGCCGCATACCCTCATACATCAAGGATACATCACATGTAATTAAAATATTGGAGAGCTTTTCGGATTATCACACAGACCTAGGGGTATGTTTACTAAACTCCGAAATTGTGCGGGGCCGCGGTAGTGTGCCTGTGCCATATAAGGAGTGGGCGGTTCAGGCAGAGAAAAGAAAAAAAACGGGAGAAAGCGACCTTACTTGTGCGCATCGCGCTAATGTGCGGGGTCCACATTAGCGCGTGGGAAGGCTAAGTGGCGCGCTGCTGGGCACAGAAAAGAACAGAGCCGTAGTACAACAGTGAAGACACTGACCAATGGTGCAGGGGCCATGGGTTCAATTCCCCATTGTGCGCAACAAAAGCTGTTGTCTGAGGCAATAACTGTAATGGGTTAAAGTGCTGTAGGAGGCATATTAATTTTGTGCGGCATAAGGCAGCGCACTGTTAATTTTGGGCGACATTAGGCGGTGCGCTGTTAGGTGTGGGCATCATAAGGTGTAACACTGTAAATAGTGGGCATTAGGCGGCGTGCTGTTAAATTTGTGCGGTTTGGGCGGCAGAAGGCGGTGCGCTGCTACGCCATGAAGGCCTAAGGCAGTGCGGAAATATCCAAACACAGGAATAGAGCCACAGCACAATGGTTAAGACACTGACCAATGGTGCAGGGATCAGGGGTTCAATCCCTCACAGTGCCCAGTGAACAAGGCTGGCTGAGGCATAACATATTATGGGGATGAGTGCTGTAGGAGGCATATTAGTTCTATTTTATTTATCAGTACTAGCAAACTCACTCTCAAAGCGTGTTAACATAAGGCGGCCCATACGGCACATGTTAAAGTTCACTGTCCGCCAAGGCACCCTAGAATGTCCCCTATAGGTCACCATATATGTTGCGTCACAGGATAATGTATAGTGCACCTTATATGGACGGCAACCATAAGGTGCCCTATAGGGCACCCTATAAAGCACCCTCAGCGGCACCTTATGGGTACAGTACGCTGCAGGTGTTTTTGCTGGCATCAACATATGTACATTAAATAAAAAAAAACTTTGGACAACCCTGGCAAATTACCCCACTGTGGGTTTGAACCCATGACCTCTGGCTTCTTAGGCAGTGAAGCAACCATTAGGCTACAGCTCTATAGCTGCCAGCAAGCCCCTGGCTGGCTGCAGAGAGCCTGCATGTCACCACACAGACAGTCTGCTGTGGTAGCCAGGATAGGGTTAGGCCACCCGTACCCATGATGCACTGCACATGCAAATCAGCTGTCCACAGATGAACACAAGATGGGGAATGCACCCCAACAGCTCCCCGGCGTGGTAGGGGGAAGTGGCCATGTGCACCCACACAGCACCTCGGCCTGGTAGGGGGTACTGACCAGGTGTTTTACTGGCACAGAGTAGCTACACACCGTCACATTGTGCGGGTACTGTGCTCACCCTGAGGGTGTGAAGAGGCGCCCAGGACAGGTCCACAACACCTTCCATGGATGAAAGAGGCCATGCCAGAGCTCCACAACAGTATTAATCTGTGAGATAGGTAGTTTCTGCAGAAACACCTTGGATCTCACTTTCTGTCTTAGTCAAGGGAACCCCTTATGGACACCTAGGTGGGCTATGTACCACCACCCAAGGTTGAAAAAACAGGGTCTCCTATCAACAGATCCACATTCTACCTCCCTGCAATGGGGGCAGTAGAGTGGACCATCAACCCCGGTACTGCTGGGGAACAGACACCCTACAGGGCAGTCAAAGCAGCTCTATACACCTCCACAACACAATATCAGACAGACATTAGGCATGGATATGCTAAGCTGCACCCCACCACTATCTGATATTCTCCTGCAGCAAGCCTTCAGCCGCTGCACCCTGCAAGGCGCTCCATCACAACACAGACCAGCTGAAAACAGTCTGCTAGCTAGTCCTGGTGGAAATGCATGCACCCAGAACTGGGATGGCAGTGCACACCAGCAGATAAGTCAGTGACTGGGCCCCAAAAGTAAACCCATATATATCACATGAGAGAAATACTATACAGCACTATGGGGGTGCCTAGACATGCTGTGGTCACTGCACAGTCAGGGTGAGAGTGATCCCCCAGCAGGACAGAAAGTGGTCACCCTGTCTGTGTAGGTGGTGGCCGGCCACGACAATGTCCCAGGCAGTGCCCTATGCCCTGTGCAGATGCATCCTGGCCAGCCCACCCTGTCTGAGCTATACCCATGGTACCTTGCTGCTCATTATGCACATTGGCAGGCCAATAATGGCAACAGTGCTGGCAGTGTGGGCTGTGGAAGGTGTTTGCAGCCAACACACACTGTATAGACCAGGGGTGGGCAATCTCGGTCCTGGAGGGCCGCAGACCAGTCAGATTGGCAGGATCTCTGTAATGCATATATATCGCATGCTTATTCATTAGGGATATCCCGAAAACCTGACTGGTCTGCGGCCCTCCAGGACCGAGATTGCCCACCCCTGGTATAGACAGACACACACTCCCACACGTATGCCAGCATTGTGCTACTATAGAGGAGTTTATCAGCCTTGCCCACCACACCAGTCCTGGACACAGCACAGGTATGGATATGGTACGCAATACTGTTGGGGGTCACTCCCCAGGGTGGTGACCACTGTCAGAGGCCAGACCTGAAGCACACACCGCAGACATCAGAAAGATTGTTATGATGGAGCTCAAAGAGCAAACTGTGCTTAACGTAGGAATGTCTATCTGCCAGTACTCATAGCAAACGTTTGAGAGCTGTGTACCGTATACCCAGGTGTAGGGTGGCATTGCTAAGGTATGGAGGTGCTAGTATTGGGAGATGCACGCAGGGCCCAATGTCCTGCCCCTCCAGGAGGCATTGGCCAATGGGGCCTGTGGGTGTGTCTGCCCCTGTTGGCTGCTGCTTTACGGCAGAGGTTCCCAACTCCAGTCCTGGTGTGCCTAACACTGTTCGGGTTTTCCTGCTGTCCCTCATGAATATGCATGAGCTACATATACATGCCATGGGGGTGGTGCATAGATATGCAGCACAGGCATTTGTATTAGAGGCAGCATGGAACCTGAATGGTGTGTGGTCCTCCAGGACTGCATTTCGGAGACTCTGCTCTAGGTAATGCCCCTGTTCATGGTGTCTGTGCTCGGTGTGGTAAAAGATAGGCGTATTACCAATGCGTATGCCCTCATCAATAAAGGTTTGTCCTTACTATCACGGTTTAGTTGTGGGAAAAATATGTGGACAGGATTGGCAGTAGCCTCAGCTGGGCTTTGAACCTGTGACCTTCTGTTCTTGCACACACTGTCTGTGTGCACTGCACCACTGTGTTGCCACAGATTGGCTGAATTCCCTGGGAGGTCCATGACTGTACATCCGACAGGGCCTGTCTGTTGCAGTGGACGGTGCCATCCTGCACATGGCTAGGCCACTGTCTTCTGTGGCTAGCAGCCACTGCCCCTCCACCACCTGTACCCTTCCGCCAACATGCTGGCATGTCCTTATCGTAGTAAAACCATATGACCTGATTGAGTTGTGGCACTCCAGGCCTGCATTTGGGGGACTCGGCTGTAGGTAATGCCCATTGTTATGGTGTGTGAGCGGTGTAGGGTAAAATATGGGTGTTTGCAACATGCTTGTGTTCTCTGCAATAAAGGAGTGTCTTTACTATCTCTGTTTAGTGGTGGGTAAAATATGGGGACAGGGCTGGCAGGTGCCCCAGCTAGGATTTGAACCTGTGACTCTCTGGTCCTAGAGATACTGGCTCTGTCTGCTGCACCACACTGTGGCCACAGAAACAGTGCAGTCCCTGGAGATAGGAAACCTGGCAAGAAGGAGTCGGAAGCCATGCTCTGCACATTTTTACTGTGGGCTCGTTCACCTTGTCTGGGGACAAAAGTGCAAATACACCACAAAAATGCCTGCAAAAAAAGGGGGGAAAAAAGATAGCCAAGCTGGGCAACAGTGTTATTAATGGGCAACCATACAAAACACTCCAAGGACAGCTCCAATAGCAAGAAATGATTTTTGGAAGGGTCTCCACTCCATAGACCCTTCCAAAATTCATTTCTAATTTTATGGAGCTTTCCAGGGAGTGTTTTTTGTTGTTACCCATTAATATCACTGTTGCCCAGCTGAATTACTATTTTTAATATTTTTGTTGTGGTCATTTTCGCTTTTTATTTGCACTTTTGTTCTGTGCACATGTATCACACTGCTCACGTTTTGTAGGTTTCCCCGGTTTTCCTGTACATTGCTGACGTAAATGGTTTCTCTTCCCTTTAAATGCCCTCTACCGCGAGTGTTTCACTCGTGGTATTTTTTACTTGTATATTTGGCCCCGTAAATGTGCAAGGAGCCTCTCCCCTCCCCTTCCCCGCCCATTGCAGCTGTCTCTCCGCCCCTCGGGAGCCTTCCTCCGCCCTCCGTTAGCCTTTCCACGCCTCTATCGGACATTTGCGGGCCCGTACTTGTGCGGGGCCCGTTAGTGTGCCGCACACGTGTGCGGGAGTGACGCGCACGTGTGCGGGGCGCTTAAGAGCACTTAAGTGCTGCTTTCCGTGCGCTATTGCGCGGATGCGCAATTGTGCGGTGTTTAGTAAACATATCCCCTAGTGTTGGTCACCCTAGATGTGACCTCACTATGCACCAATGTTCCTCAACAGGCTGCCTTGGACATCATTGAGGATGTCCTGTTAGAAAGAGCAACACTGTGGCATATCCCCACTTGTTTTTTAATTCAAATAGCCTGTCTGGCTTTGACAGAAAATTATTTTTGTTTTAGAGGATTGTATTACAAACAAGCTAAAGGTGTTGCCATGGGATCTTCTATGGCTCCTGACATGGCAAATTTATATGTAGCTTATTTTGAGGAAACATTTTTGACACGTCATTCTTTCACTTCAAATATAAAACTTTGGAAGAGATACATCAATGATGTTTTATTGATATGGGAAGGTGATCTCTGCTGGCTACAAGGTTTTCTATTATGGTTGAATCAGCTGGACCTCAATTTACATTTCAAGGCCACCATAAGTACACAAGAAGTGGCATACCTAGATATCTTAATCAAGAAAAACAGTAATGGGTTTACCATAGAACTTTACCATAAGCCTTCAGACAGAAACCAACTTTTACATTTCAGCAGTTTCCATAACCGCTCCTTAAAATGTAATCTCCCAGTTTCACAATTTTTAAGGGTTAAAAGAATTTGTTCCAAAAGTACAGATTTTGAGAAACATGCACTAGATATGAAGAGCAGGTTTAGCGAAAGGGGATATCCAGACTCATGTATTCAGAAAGCATACCAGAGGGCTAAGTGTACCGATAAACTACAGTTGTTACAGGAGTCTAGAGACCGCTCCTTACTTTTACTAACCTTTCCCATACCATTACTAAGATATTAAAGGAGGAATGGCACATTCTTTCTACCATTTCTACCTTTAACAGGACCACAGTTACAGTTGCACATAAATGCAACACAAATTTAGCAAACATTCTGGTACCTTCGGCCCTTTCTGTGCAGAAAATTAGGCCCAGGTTCAGGGGACACTATAGATGTGGGCGATGTTCCATATGTACCCGCAGTTTGGACACCAAAGATTTTTTCGTTCATCCGCGCACCAGGAAAAAATTCTTTCTTACAGATTATTCAAATTGCAAAACACATCATGTGATATACATGATAATTTATCACTTGAGTTAATTTATGTAGGGAAAAACTAAGTGGGCAATACAGACCAGGATGACAGAACATAAGAGTTGCATAAGGAGAGGCCTTGTGGATAAGCCTTTGGTATAGCATTGGAGTTCCAGACAACATTCGATCTGAGACCTTAAATACCGAGTCCTTAGGATTATGCATCCCTACTGGGGAGGAGGGAACATAGATCGTATCCTTTTAAGGCTAGAACAAACATTATTTTTTTGAGCTTGGTACTGTCACACCCCAGGGCCTAAATGCAAATATAGATTGGTCCATTTTTCTTTAAAAGGTGTCCACTCCTAGATCATTGGGGCTGGATGAGATTTTGGCTGGTTTGTCTACCGTAATACCTTCACCCCTTTTTTTCTCCCCCTTTTCCCTCCCCTCACCCTTTTCCCTTCCCTCCCTCCCCTCCTTCTTCCCCTTTTCCCTTCTTCCTCTTCCCTCTCCCTTTCCTTCCCCTTGCCTCTTTTCTCCCTTTCCCCCTCCCCCATTTCCTTCCACCTTCCTCCCTCCCCTCTTCCCCCTCTTCCCCCTCTCCTTCTCCCCCTTTTCATCTCTCTCCCCATTTCTCTCCCCTTCCCCTTCCTCTCTCCTTAACCTTTTCCCCTCTTATTTCTCCCTCCCCCTCCCCCTTCCTCCCTTCCTTCCCCTTCCCCCTTTCCCCATCACTATTTCCTTCTCCCTCCCCCCCCCCTTTTTAGTTAGTTTTGTGTATATTTTATGACACTTAGAATGTTCAATATTTTTGTCTATATATGTTACCCTTTTCGATATCATTAGTGCTGTGGATCCTATTAGGATTTTATCCTTTTCATTTTTATCAAATTTTACTTCATGTTTTTATGGTTACTTTTATCCAGAACGATTTTAAGTAAATCATTTTTATTAAAAGGACAAAGTGACAAACAGCAGAATACGCCCTGCATGGGCCAACCATATCAAAGCAACAGATCAACAACGGCCCCTGAGAGCACCCTGAGGCAACATGCTATACAGTGCTGTGCAAACAACCAATACACAATTTAACGTTGTACACACAAACTCCACATTCCCCCCCCCCCACCCACGCTATGAGACCCAAGCAAAGGGCCACAGGAAAAAAACAAAAAAAAACATGGAAAATCCATAAACCCAGAGTACCCCACCCCATCTCTCCCAGCCCATCCCCTCCCCCTCCCCCTGCAGCCCCATCCTACAATAATGGCTCCATGGCTCCTTTTATGAACAGCACAGACATCGCACCCAACCACTACTTGCAGCTTCAATTCTCCATCCTCAAGGGGCCCCACACCTTTACAAAACGTTCCCAAGCTCCTCCCGCCAATAGCCGAGCCGTGCGCTGTTCCATGTGCATCAGCTCCCTCACAGCCTGTTCCCATTCCGCTACCCCTGGGACCATATCTCTCAGCCAATGTCTTAGGAGGCAGAGTTTAACTATAATAAAGCCTTTAGCACAGAGTTGGCGGGCTCCATCTCCAAGGGGTTGCACTCCTTCACAGGAACCAAAAAGGCACCACTCGGGGGACAACACCACTGGTGTCCGTACCCAACCCCCCAACACACGTCCCACCTTAGACCAAAGCCCCTGGACCTGACTACAGGACCAAAAGCGGTGCATGAGACCACCCTTATCCACCTTGCAAAGAGTACAGAGATCTGACGTCGTCAATCCAGCCCGCGCTGCCCAAATGTTATGAACATAGGCACGCCAGAGGAATTTATACTGAAGTTCCTGTAGTTGAATCGATTCAGAAAGAGATTTAATTCCCTGGAATGCCCCCCGCAGACATTCCACGGTAAGCTGGGGCATGCCATCACTACGCCACCTCTCCACCAATCCAAGCAGGCCGTGTAATTGACCCTCAGGCGAAAACACTCTGCGGAGAGCCGCGATGGTAATCTTCCCATCTAAAGCTCCGAACAGCGATAGCATCCCCTCACCAGCCAACACACCTGCGCACTCCCGGCGCAGGGCTCCCACGTAATGGCGGGCCTGTAAGTAAAAGTAAAAATCCCGGGATTCCAAGTCATAGCGCCCGCGCAAAGAAGCAAACGAGTCCACCACGGCTCCAGTCGGCATACGGAGGTGCCCTACAAAACAAGCACCCCTAGAGGCCCAGGCAGAAGCCACCCGGGTTCCACAGCCTGGCGGAAAGGCCAGATTCCCCCCCAGTGGGAGACAATCCGTCACATGAGGAGCCACCCCACGCCGACGACAGAGGGCCCCCCACACCTTGCGCACGCCGAGCCAAAAGTACGACTGCCTACAGCCCACGGAGAGCTGCCTACCAGACGCGTGGACCACAAATAAGCGATGTTGTGGAGTCGCCATTTCATCAAGAATAGGGAGAGGGACCACCTCCGATGTCCCGTCTATCAGGTCGCGCAGAATACGTGTCCAACAAACTAAATTGTACCACCGAAGCGATAGTAAGCCAGCTCCTCCATCTTCGCGAGGCAGCAACAAGGTGTGTAGCGCAATGCGCGCTCGCCATCCTTTCCACAAGAACCGCGACAGAAGTCGGCCGATCCGCTCAAGGTCACAGCGCGACAACCATATGGGGAGGTGACGCAACACATAGGCCCAGCGAGGAAACTCCACCATATTGAACAAAGCTATCCTTCCCTGAAGCGATAGGGGCAACTGCAGCCAAGACTGTAGGTGTCGCGCCAACCCATCAATAAGAAGAGGGACATTCACCTGGTATAATTGGTCTGGCCGTTCAGGAAGGTGAATGCCGAGATAGCGGAGCTGTCCGTCCGCCCAAAGCAGGGGGAACCGACCCGCCCAGCACCACCGAGAATACCCACCCACATCGAGTCCTAGAGATTTAGCCGTGTTGATTTTCAAACCCGAAAAAGTACCAAAAAGTTCGATCAACTGCAAGGCTCGCGGTAAAGACACCTACGGGTCCGTAAGGCAAAGCAACATATCGTCTGCAAAGGCGCTGACCTTAAATTCCCCAGCCAGCCAGGGCACCCCCGCCACGGCCCGCTCCCCCATTAGATGCACCAATAAAGGTTCCAGATGTAGAATAAAAAGAAGGGGCGATAATGGGCACCCTTGACGAGTCCCTCTCTGTAGCACAAATGGTTCCGAGCGGTCCCCCCCCACCATAATGAACGCCCTAGGTTCCGCATACAAAGCGCGGATCCACCCTACAAACTGACCCTCAAAGCCAAATCGATGCAGCGCCTCAAACAGATAACTCCAGGACACCCGATCAAAAGCCTTCTCGGCATCCAGACTAGCAAGTAATAAAGGGCAGCGTTGCTGGAGACAGCGTTCCATACTCAGGAGCACCTGCAATATGTTTTTAGCAGCTACCCTCCCCCGGACAAAGCCCGTCTGATAGGGCCCAATCAATCGGGAGAGAACCTCCTGCGCTCGCGCGGCCAACACCGCTGCGAGGATCTTCATGTCGACATTAATGAGCGATATAGGTCTATAGGAAGTGGGATCTTCAAGGTTCTTCCCAGCCTTGGGAAGCAGCGTGATGGAGGCTGTCCGCATATCCCGTGGGAATTGGCCTGTCTCCAACGCTTCCGCATATACCGCTCCCAACGTAGGTACCACCTGCCTTTCCACTATTTTATAAAACTCCATACCGTACCCATCGGGACCCGGCGCCCGATGCAGTTTGCCCCCCCGTATCACCCTCTGGATTTCCGGCCCTGAAAGTGGTTGATTCAACATCTCTCGCTCCTGCGGGGTCACTTGAGTCAACGACACACCATGCCAAAACGCCTGCCTATTCTGCAGGTCTTCCCCCTCCGGGGAGTAAAGACGACTATAAAAACGCCGAAAAACCTCGACAATCTCCGTGGGATCTGTCCTCATTCGACCCTGCTCATCCCGAATCCGCACCACCAAGTGTCTGCCCTGTCGCCCTCGCGCCAACCGCGCAAGCAATTTCCCCGAGCGATTACCAAAACGAAATAATTGATGCCGATAGAACTGTTGATCGAAGACCGCTCGATCCTGTAACAAAGCATTTACCTGGCGCTGAGTTTCAAGATAGGCCTGATAGTCCGCACCACTCCCCGAACAGCGTACCGCAGCGCGTTTCTGCGTTTGCAGCACCCGCGTAAGTTGCACCAAGTCAGCATTAACCTTTTTCTGAGCTCGCACTACATAAGCCATCACATGTCCGCGAATCACCGCTTTGCCCGCCTCCCATAATGTAGTTACAGAGGCAACGCTGCCCTCATTGAGCTCCAAATATTCTTGCCAATGAGCCCTGACATACTCCTGAAAGTCCTTTCTAAGCCAGAGGTGGCCGGGAAAAGACCATCTTCCCCCCGCTCTGCGGCAACCCGCCCAGTCCAGCACCACCATCGCATGATCCGACACCACAATTGGACGAATGTCAACCTTCCGTACCTTCCCCAGGTCAACCCGCCGCACCAAAATATAGTCTATACGGGACCACGTCTGGTGTGCTCGAGATAGGTGGGTATAGTCCCGCTCACTCCCATGTAGCAGCCGCCAGATATCAATCAAATCACTGACCTGGCACACATAGTTCACCCCCCGGGATTGCCACCTACCCGGTTTCTCACCGGAGGACTTGTCCAGTGCCGGATCGCTAGGGCAGTTAAAGTCACCGGCCAATACCAGGGACACATTAGGCAAACCGCCAAGCTTACGAGTAATCTGCTCGAAAAAGCCATGCGTATATTGATTGGGGGCATAGATATTACCCAAAATCAGTTCCTCTCCATTCAATTTCACATGTACCCACAAATAGCGCCCAAGGGGATCCAGGTCTTCACTGATAATCTCAACCATAAGGCTCCTATGAAAAAGGAGTGCAACCCCCTTTTTCCGACCGTCAGCTGCTTCCGCAGCACAAACATGACCCACCCATTTCTGCCGCAGTTTAGCATGCTCTCTAGCAGTCAAGTGTGTTTCCTGCAGAAAAGCCACCTGGGCCCGTGCTCTGTGCAGCGCCTGAAGTACCTTTGTACGTTTTATCGGGGTACTTAAACCACCCACATTCCAAGATACAAATCGCAAATCAGAACCCATTAGCCCCCATTGCCCTGCTGAGCACAGACTCGAATCCATAAGTGCAACCAGCGTGCTGAGAGCCGCCCAGCCTCGGCGCTCAGCACCCCGCTCCAGCTTTTCTTCCCCGAAGACACTAATCCAGAGCCACGTAACCCCCTCTCCCAAACCGTGAGACTGCATCCCCTCCCCTCCCAATCCCTCCTAGGAATCCCCACCCAGCCCAACCCTATTATACCCTCCCCCCAGCCCCCCACCCCCCTGTCCCTTCTTCCCAATACAGTACCCTTACTCTCCCTTGCCCCCCTCCCCCCCTCTATAAAAACACCATGTGAATAACTCCTGGCCCACCCTGCCAGGCCTGAGACCTATCACCGTGCGCTGCAGGGCCGTCCTGCCCCGAAGCGCCTAATCCCCTAGTAAGGGGACAGAGCTAAAACCCCCATGCAATAATACAACATGGAGCCCGGGGTAAGAAACTCGGCGTCCCAAACATGCACACACACCCCCCTCTCATCCTCCACACACACACCAGGAACCCCCAGTCTCATCAAGACCACACAACCTCCAGCCAAGATAAAAGAAAAGAAAAAAAAGAACAAGAAGCAAAAAAACCCCTGCCCTCCCAAACCGATGCAAACACCCTCCCCAAGCTAACCCCCCATTACTAGACATTCATTCACGCATTCAACAATACAACCACCATGCTGTCTCTGACTCAAAATCTTTCCGAGTCACCCTCAAGCAGAATTTTAAACATGATTAGACAGCAAATAACACTACACTGTCTGGGCAGCGAGTCCGGGCCCGGCCACCCGCAACGCTCAGTCCAGTCCTCTAGCAGCTAGGAAAGTCAATTCGCACTCCCTGTGGTAGCTTCCTGCAACTTGGCCTTCTGTTGTCCACTCTGCTCCAGGTCCGCAAGAAACCGCTTTGCCTCTGCCGCGGTAGCCAGCACCCGTTGTTTCCCCTCATGGTGCACTTTAAGGGTAGCCGGGAAGGCAAGGTTAAAGCGGACATGCTTACTAAAAAGCGCTGCACACACTGGGGAAAACTCTTTCCTTCGCGCCGCCACGGAGGCAGAGTAATCCTGAAAAATCAGCACAGAGTTATTGTCTAAACGCAGGTCCCGCTTCTTGCGGAACGCTTGCATCAGCTGCCACTTATGTTGAAAATTTAATATCTTGGCAATCACTACTCGAGGGCGCTGTCGGAGCTCCCCAATAGGCCCCAGACGATGTGCACATTCTACTGTTATGTGACCCACAAGGTCTGTAAGGCCCAGCTCACGTGGCAACCAAGTCTCCACGAGGTCTATCAGCATCGCATCGGTTTGTGACTCTGGTATGCCCACAAGCCGAATATTGTTTCTTCTGGACCGATTTTCTAAGTCATCGACTTTTTCCAGCAGCGCGTCCACATGTTTCCGCAGCTGGCTCTCATCCCGTGCATGCTTGCCGTCTTCTTCCTCCAGCGCCGACACCCGGTGTTCCAGCTCCTCCACCCGGTGAGTGCACTCAGTGAGCGCTTCGGTCACAGTTTCCAGTTTGCTGAGGATCAAATCGAACTTAGGTTCAAGCAGTCGAGCCACTTCCCTCGCCAGCTCTTCTGGGCCTGAGTCCACGCTCTCACTCCCCGGCGATCGCGCCACCACCACCGCGGCAACTGGTCCAGCAGCCGCGGAGGGCCCAGCCCGGAGCACCTTCTCCTCTTTCCGCGCTGGAGGAGGCATTTGTAGGATGTGCGCTGCAGCTCGGGGTAGCCCTAAGGTAACCCCCGGTGTTCCCCGGTATTTTCGTCCAAAGATCTTGGGGTAGGAAATGAAAATATGCCGCTTAATACAGGACGGTCCCGGAGCGAGCTGAGAGACCTCTCACCCGCTCATGCGTCACGTGGTCCCCCCATCCAGAACGATTTTACTTCAGATTGTATTTTTTTTTGGAGGATAATGTATGAGTCACCTTGGATTTTGTAGCATTTCCTGAATTTTATGTGATGTGCTTGTTTTTTAGACTCTTGGTTCATCCACTTTTATTAGGAATACCTCTGGGTTTAACTTACTTCAACGTACTCATCATGATTTTTTCCTCCCCATTTTTGTTTGCCAGGTTTTTATTGTTTTGAAACACTTTTATACAATGGGTCCAATGATAGTAACATGATAGCCGTGATGCCACTAAATTGCTCTAAGGTAGGCTGTAAGTTCAATTTTATTCAGGCTTGATTTTTTTCTTTGATATAAATTTTTTCCAGTTAGTTATATAATGCAACAACGCTCCTACCTGGGCCCAAGGGCTTACAGGCAGGAGTGGCCTTTGGAACGTCCTTTTTGGAATAAAGCTTTGTTAGATGTCCCCAGGAATTCTGGGACCTGTAGTTTTCTTGTCTCCCTTAAGGATTGATTTGTAGTTATGACTCGAGTAGGTAAAGCTGCAAGAATATTTATTTGTGGGGATTTTCTCCAGCGCATCAAAGTTCAGTACAACAAAACGCAAAAGGATGCAACTCCAACATAAAGGTTGAAACATAAACACAGGAAATGCAACAGAAACTAATTCGGCAGTATTTGGCTGTTTCACAGTTCCTTTGCCTTTCACCTAGTTTGGCTATGCTTTAAATTAACCTCCGCAAGCTGTGAGGTGCGGCGTGCTTGTTGCTCCTTAGGGAATGTAGGGAATTTGCCCACTAATTCCCCGGTACCCATGGCAACCCTTGTCCTGCTTGCACTTCTGCCCAGTGGCGAGAGCGAGCCTGTCTCTCCCTGCGCTTTTCTCCTTTTCCCTTTTTAGTTTTATTCCCCGGGGTAGTTATCAAGTCCTCATGTGAGGAAAGATTTTCTATGGGCTCCTCTGGGGGTTCTTCATTATTTCCTAGGGCTTCTAATTGGGCTCTTGTGGACACCATAGCATCTTTCCTCAGTAAGCCTTGTTCCATACCCCTATGGAACTGTGGCCAGTCCCTCCCCAAAACTACAGTATGGGGCAGCTTAGGTACTACCGCTAAGGGAATAGTTCTGTTCGCCCCCAACCCTTTTACTTGGAGACTATACACCGGTTAGAGTGAAGTACCCCCATGAATGCAACGTATTTTAACTGTGCTCACAGGCTGAATGGCTATTTCTCCATTCTTGGCCTCGATCTGCTGCCAGAGCTCTCTTGATAGCATGCTCTGTTCAGCCCCCGAGTCCAACAGTGCTATGGTAGTAATTCCTTGCACCTCCACTGAGAGTAGAAAACCTTCTCTAACATTTTGAGAATTTTCTGCTACCAGTGCTGTCTTTACAAAACAGTTTCTCTGCACATGGCCCTCTTTACCACATTTAAAGCATTTTCTCTTGGTTACAGGTATGGCAAATTTACTCTGTATTCCTTCATACAGTTTTCAATGCTCTGTACCACTGCTCTTTTCTATAAGACAGGTTGAACAGTCCATAGCAGAAGGTTCAAATTCTATTGCAGGCAAACACTCATCCATCTGCATACATTCTTCAGAGCCAGAATTAAAGGTATTTTTGTCAGGTTTGTTATCTTTCCCTGACCTCCCTTCCAGAAACTCCCGGAATTGGCTTAAAAGCAATTCAGCTTGTTTATGCACATTTTCCTTAGGATAAACATTTTCCTTTTCTGATAAAAGCCTGCATAAGGTTCCTGCCCCAGAGGGTTCAGCTGTCCTGCTTTTATCAGGGGGATAGCTTCCAGCAAGGGTAAATCCCTTCCCCCACTTGCTATCAGCTAACTGTGCTCGGTTAGTCTTTTGAACGTTAGCATAGGTAAAAGGCTTCTCAAGCAAAGAGTTAAAATTGGAAATATCAGCTTTACCTTTGCCAGGGACTTTTAGATAAGCGCTGGTACCTTTTCTCCTGCTATCTCCCAGGGTTTGGAACTCAGCTTTCTTGTAGCTATTTCCACTGGCCTTCTGGTAATTGCTCGGCTGATAGTTTTCCTCTTGGCTTTCTCTGTTGCAGTTATAGCCTTGGCTGCTATAGGTCCAACTGCCGTTTCTCCACGTATTTGCTCTGCTAGCTTTCTTGTTCCCAGGCTCTACCTTGCAGTAACGTTTCTTCCAGGGACGTTCACTGCTCCCAGGTTCTGCCCTGCTCCAAGGTTCTAGCTTGCTTATCCTTCTGGCAGTTCCTCCTGAACTCCTTCCTGGAATGCTTCCCGTCTCCTCTCTTCCTTCTCTCCTCGCTTTTCCTTCTCTTCCCTCTCTCTGCATTGCTTGAGGATTTAAAAAGGGTTCACTTCCCTGCACTCCCTGACCTTCCCCCTGGGCGTGACCAATCAGAGAACCCACCTGTCTCCTCCTCTGAGCTGAGGTGTGGCCTGAGCTCAGCAGAGAGCTGTGTTTTTTTCATCTCTGGCTTGAAAATCCTGTGTGTCAGTGCAGTGTTATTTACTCCATCAGGATTTTCCCCTATTTCCGTCTCTTCTTGAGGGCATTCCTCACTACAATAATCACTAGAAATGTTTATTCATCGATGTATTGCTTCCCTTGCAGAGCCACTTCAGGTCACCCCATGACACACCTTGTGTTTTCATTTTAATGTAATACCAGATGGGCTTAAATAAACACAATATTTCCTATTTGATTCCATGGCCATCTGAAAGATATAGGTAACATTTTAGATATAATTTCCCTTTCAAATATTATACTTGAATAGTAGCTCCCCTATGTTTTTGTTTCATTTTATTTTATTTTATTTTTATTTTGATCATAGATATTCGCCTCCCTAGGACCTTAGACGACATCTTTACTTATTTCTAGATTAATTTTAGATGGATTTGACATATGTTTTTAATAGCATTCTGCTAATTGCCATTATCTTTTATGATCATAATTCCTCATGATTATAAGCTTGCAGATCATTTAGATGTAATGTTATTAGAAGAAGCTGTACTATATGGTCCTGTCATTAGAAGGAGGGTATATCATTGCGATATGCATGGCAGGATCTTCTCAGTGTTGGAACTTAAGTCTAGTTCTAGGTTCATCTGTACATCTTTTTGTTTACTGTCTTTTGTTTAGCAATGGATATAAATTAATTTTTAAGTCAAAATTTGGGATTCCTTTGAACCCACATTTTGGCACCAAAAACGAGCCCCTTTAAAAAAACAGAGTCGGCAATACTAAGACACTTTAGTCACTGAAGTACTAATGCTTGCTGAGGTAAGCTGCATACATTGTAGCCTGTTCCCCTCACATTTTCTTTGCATTGACATGATTTAGACTACCTGATAGCTTTTATGTTTGTTTATTTCATATTATTATTATTTTTTGTTTGTTCTAGTGACATTCTATTGGGAATAGAGTTACCTGCTTTGCACATGGTAGTATTTTCAAGTGGATAGACAATGAGTCATCTTACCATTTTACATGTATACTACCTTCTGGTTGGGCGTTTAATGGTAGACTGTTAGGTACTTGTGACCTAGATTGGTCATTGTTGGAAACAGGATATTGGGCTTGATGGACCTTGGTCTGACCCAGTATGGCATATCTTATGTTCTTATGTTTTCCCAAGCCATCTCTATATTTATAATAATAGATGCTTTATTTACCGTTATGTAACCAATAAAGTCTAATTCCACATTGAGAGAATTTGCTGGTCTTCTTACTTCTGTTATGTCTCCGGACTCAAGGAAAGAAAATTAGCAGGTATGGTTTAATTTTGCCTTCCTTATCATCCCTCAAGTCCAGTCCAGTCCAATATATGTAGGATGTACCCAAAGCAGTAACCAACTTGGGAGGGACCTGCAAGTTTGGTCTGTAGCACCGAAGCCCCAAACGCGCATCATTTCAACCTTGCACAACCAGACGGTAAGGACACAAAAAGATATGCAAGAATGATCCAGTGGTGGCCCTGCAAATGTCAGCTGGCGTAACTAGCCTGAATTCCACCCAAGAGGCTGCTTGAGATCTCGCTGAATGTGCTTTCAGAGCAGTTGGGACAGGCCTACTTTTTAATCCCTAAGTAGAGGCAATCGCCTCTTCAACTCACCGAACAATCGAGGCCTTGGAAGTCGCTTCACCTTAGGCACCCCCCCAACCACAACAAACCGATGATCAGACTTATGGAAGGACTCCGTTCTCCTATGATACTGGAGCAATACCCTGTGTCAGGCCAAATAGTACAGCAGATGATCCTCTTTGAAGTCCTGCCAGTGAGTAAAGACCAGAAGGATCATGGTCTGATTGGAATAAAACTGCAGCACTCCATTGGGTAAAAGGGATGGTACTGGTCTCAGCACCACTTTCTCCTTAGAAAAAACACCAGAAAAATTCCCTGCCAGATAGAACCTAAGTTTAGAAATCCATTGCATCAAACAACAAGCAACCAGAAAAAAAAATGTCTTCAAGGTAAGGTACTTCAAGGAAACCTAGAGAGAGAGGCTCCCAGGGTGATCCTGAGTGCCGACAGTACCAGGCTGAGAGCCCTCGAGTAAACAACAGCCTGCACAGGCGACTGTACTTGCTTCACTGCCCTGAAAAAGCCAGATCACATTGGCTTGAGCCATCAGCGAGAACTCCTGCATGCACCCGCGGTAATGTAAGACAGCTGTCATTTGGACTGCAAGGTAGCTTAAGGTCAACCCTTCATCCAATCCAGCCTGAACAATGGCCAAAAGATTCAAAACTGAGGACGAAAAGCTCTGGGGACTATTCTCCTCACCCCGGTTTCCAACACTCTCCAAATGCTGACATAAGCCAAGGACATTGAACAATTACAGGCTTTCCAGACAGTGGCAACCCTTGACACTGAGTAGCCCTTCCACTTTAGCCTCATCCTTTCAAGAGCCAGGCTGTAAATGAGAATCAATCCTCCTGAGGCATCAGGATTGGTCCCTGCGAGAGCAGATTGCTTCTGTTCGGGAAGCACCATGAACTCGCTAACAATAGCCTGCGGAGGTCGGCCTACTATGGCCTGAAGAGCCAGCCCGGAGCAATGATAACCACCATTCTGGGATGGGACTCTATGCAGTGAAGGAGACATCCTAATAGAGCCCTCGGAGGAAAAACATACTAAAGCCCCTCCATCAGCCACCCCCACACCAGTGCATCCAATCCCTCCCGACACCTACTGAAGAACCTGTTCACCTTGGCATTGAAGGTGGAGGCTATGAGATACATGATTGGCATGCCCCATTGGCAGGTGAATCTGTGAAACACTGCCATGATGAGTCCCCATTCGCCCAGGATCAATCAGTGCCGCCTGAGAAATCCGCTTGAACATTCGCTATGCCAACCACAGAGCTGCCAAAAAAACCTAGAGGTCCTTATCCACCTATAGTCAGAGGGTGATGTCTCTTTTTTTTCCTACCAATGTTGCACTGTTTGTACCCTCCTGACGTTTGATGCATGCTACTGTCATCCCAGTGTCGAAACGAACTCTTACCTCTCTCCGATGAAGTAGGGGGAGGAAAATTCATAGAGCAAGAAAGACTGCTCTCATTTCTAGGTGATCGATGGACCAGAGTTCATGTGGCACTTGTGACTCGCCCTGCACTTCCCACCCCATGAGGCTGCCACCCGATGTCACCAATATCCCATCCGGTGGCTCCAGTGGCCAGGGCCGGCCCGTCCATTGAGCAAGAATGTTTTTTGCACAGGGCCCCGCGTTTCAGGGGGCCCCGCGCAAAAAACATCTTGCATCCCAGATTCCCAGCTAAGTTTAAAAAAAAAAAAAACAGAAACCGGCTGCTGCTGCCGCTGCCGCCGTGGCAGCGGCAGAATGGAGAGGGGCCCATTTACAGTCCTTACCACCCCCCCCCCCCCATCAGCCCAGCTAAGTTAAAAAAAAAAACCAGAAACCGGCTGCTGCTGCTGCTGCCGCCGTGGCAGCGGCAGAATGGAGAATCCCGCGGGGCCCCCCTGTCCTGAAGTCTTCTATGCGGCCTCCGTCGGCTGTCAGAGCTGCGTGAAGAGAGAGAGCTTCTCCTCTCGCAGCTCTGTTAATCACGCCGCGGGGCTGATGGGAAATCCCATCAGCCCCGCGGCGGGATTAACAGAGCCGCGAGAAAGGGAAACTCTCCCTTCGCGCAGCTCTGAAAAGCCCACGCTGAGTCCGCTTAGAAGACTTCAGGACAGGGGGGCCCCACGGGATTCTCCATTCTGCCGCTGCCACGGCGGCAGCGGCAGCAGCAGCCGGTTTCTGGTTTTTTTTTTTAAACTTAGCTGGGCTGATGGGGAGGGGGGGAGGGGTAAGGACTGTAAATGGGCTGATGGGGGGGGGTAAGGACTTTAAATGGGCTGATGGGGAGGGAGGGGGGTAAGGACTGTAACTGGGCTGCTGGGGGTAAGGACTGTAAATGGGCTGATGGGGAGGGAGGGGGGGTAAGGACTGTAAATGGGCTGATGGGGAGGGAGGGAGGGAGGGGGGGTAAGGACTGTAAATGGGCTGATGGGGAGGGAGGGAGGGAGGGAGGGGGGTAAGGACTGTAAATGGGCTGATGGGGAGGGAGGGAGGGGGGGTAAGGACTGTAAATGGGCTGATGGGGAGGGAGGGAGGGGGGTAAGGACTGTAAATGGGCTGATGGGGAGGGAGGGAGGGGGGGTAAGGACTGTAAATGGGCTGATGGGGAGGGAGGGAGGGAGGGGGGGTAAGGACTGTAAATGGGCTGATGGGGAGGGAGGAAGGGGGGGGTAAGGACTGTAAATGGGCTGATGGGGGGGTAAGGACTGTAAATGGGCTGATAGGGAGGGGGGGTAAGGACTGTAAATGGGCTGATGGGGAGGGAGGGAGGGGGGGGTAAGGACTCTAAATGGGCTGAGGGGGAGGGAGGGGGGGGGTAAGGACTCTAAATGGGCTGATGGGGAGGGAGGGAGGGGGGGTAAGGACTGTAAATGGGCTGATGGGGAGGGGGGGAGGGAGGGAGGGAGGGAGGGGGGTAAGGACTGTAAATGGGCTGATGGGGAGGGAGGGGGGTAAGGACTGTAAATGGGCTGATGGGGGGGTAGGACTGGTAATGGGCTATAGGGGATTCGGACTGGAAGTGGGCTGATGGGGGGGGTTAAGACTGGGAATGGGCTATGGGGGGTTAGGACAGGTAATAGACTATGGAGGGGCTAAGACTGGAAATGGGCTGATGGGGGAAGTTATGACAGGTAATGGGCTATGGGGGCCTACGACTACAAGTGGGCTGATGGGGGGATTAGGACTGGAAACGGGCTATGGGGCGGTGGGCTAAGACTGGAAATGGGCTGTGGGGGGCGTTAGGAATGGTAATGGGCTGGGGTGGCAAAATGACTGGTCATGGGATAGGGGGGGGTTACAACAGGTAATGGGCTATGGGGAGGTACGACCACAAGTGGGCTGATGGGGGGATTAGGACAGGTAATGAGCTGATGGGGGGTTACAACAGGTAATGGGCTATGGGGGGGCTAGGACTACAAATAGGCTGTTAGGGGGTTAGGACTGGTAATGGGCTGTGGGGGGCGTTAGGACTGGTAATGGGCTGTGGGGGCATTAGGACTGGTAATGGGCTGGGGGGGTTAGAACTGGTACTGGGCTATGGGGGGGGTTGCAACAGGTAATGGGCTATGGGGAGCTACGACTACAAGTGGGCTGATGGGGGGGTAGGACTGGTAATGGGCTAAAGGGGATTCGGACTGGAAGTGGGCTGATGGGGGGGTTAAGACTGGGAATGGGCTATGGGGGGTTAGGACAGGTAAAAGACAATGGAGGGGCTAAGACTGGAAATGGGCTGATGGGGGAAGTTATGACAGGTAATGGGCTATGGGGAGCTACGGCTACAAGTGGGCTGAGGGGGGATTAGGACTGGAAACGGGCTATGGGGCGGTGGGCTAAGACTGGAAATGGGCTGTGGGGGGTGGGAGGACTGGTAATGGGCTGTGGGGGGCATTAGGACTGGTAATGGGCTATGGGGGGGTTACAACAGGTAATGGGCTATGGGGAGGTACGACAACCAGTGGGCTGAAGGGATTAGGACAGGAAATGGGCTCTGGGGGGGTTAGGACAGGTAATGGGCTGATGGGGGTTACAACAGGTAATGGGCTATGGGGAGGTACGACTACAAGTGGGCTGATGGGGGATTAGGACAGGTAATGGGCTATGGGGGGGTTAGGACAGGTAATGGGCTGATGGGGGGTTACAACAGGTAATGGGCTATGGGGGGGCTAAGACTACAAGTAGGCTGATAGGGGTTTAGGACTGGTAATGGGCTGTGGGGGGCGTTAGGACTGGTAATGGGCTGTGGGGGCGTTAGGATTGGAAATGGGCTGATGGGGGACTAGGACTGGAAATGGGCTGATGCAGGGACAAGAAGGGAGCAGATGCTGGGTGGGGCTGGAACTAGAAAGGAGCTGATGTTGGGGGAGGATTAGAATGGGATGGAGCTGGGAGAGTGAAATGGAGAGGGAAAAATATTTTGCGTGGGAGGGAAGACAAATCTACAATTGGCCGGATATTGGGAGAGTAAGTGGGGATTGAGGATGGAGGGATAAAATTTGAGTGGATGAAATAGGAATGAGGAAAGAGCAAAAGGAGAAAGATTAGTATGTTAAAGCAGATGTAGAGAGAGAATGGAAAAAAAAAACCAAGAAGACAGAAGAAAGGACAAATGGACAGCAGATGGAGAGTTAGCAGAAGACACGAAGAAACCAGAAGAAAGTGGCTGGAACAATTGCAACTGAAAAAAAATGCACAAAAGGTAGAAAAATATCTCTTTATTTTGAATTTATTAACTGGAATATGTCAGCTCTGGGAAATGTGCATCATTAATTTTTGCGCTTTGTTTAGTACAAGAGGAAATTAATTTATAGTTTTATTTCTACAGTGTTGTTGTATATTCCAAGTTTGGCTTTTGGGGTTCCCAGTTTAATTATTGTCTTCCTGTTTCTAAATTGTGATTCCTTGTTTGGTGATGGTCTGTGTTCTGCATGTGTAACTGAGCTGAGGTATTCTGTTTATGTAATTCCTATTTGACATTGCCACTTGTTCTTTCCCCAGTAGGTCATGTATTATTGTTCTCTGAAATGTATTGGTTTAATATTTGCAGTGTTGTCTTTTGATAGTTAGGGTATGGTGCTTTGTGAGTCCTGGTAGTGCTGTTAGGATACGGCAGGTTTGCTATGGGTTCTAAATGGGCAGTGTTTGTAGTAGTTCCTAATGTGCCTGGCGGTTGGTACTGGATTATAGTAATGTAGAAACCTTTTAGTCTTTCTTTATCCATATACTCATTAAGAGGCATGTTTACTAAAAGTTAGTAGTGTATGGTAACATTATGCAAATATTTATGCAAATGAGGCACCTTATGCAAATGAGGCCCCGCACCGAGTCTCCGCACATGGCCCCGCACCCCCCTTGGGCCGCCTCTGCCAGTGGCATTCCTGTCGCCAGGTGCTCAAGCCATAGCCACCAGACAAGGCTCCTTCTAGTGTCATAGTAACATAGTAAATGACGGCAGATAAAGACCAGCATGGTCCATCCAGTCTACCCAGCAATACGGCAAGAGTAGGTGCACCTGTCGCTCTGTGCAGGCCACCCCTCCCCATGTCTCTGTCTAGGGGTGGGCCCACCACTCCATGTAGGACACCCCTATTTGTTGAGAAATTAGATGGTTCAGTTTATTTTGTTTATGTCCAGTGGATAGAATAGCATCTCTGAAGATGGAAGGGTGAGTAGACCAATGAAAGAGCAGAGGCTGTTGTAGATGTCTCAAGTGATCCTGTGCACAAGGGACTAACTCCAAGGCCGCCACAATGGAGTTCAGGAGCCAAAGGTAGCACTATGCCCCAGGCATGCCCCTGTCAAGGAGATTGAAACTTCCTCATCCACTCGACCAGCAGGAAGATGACACCGGCCTCTGTGTCTAGATCCTGCACTGGCCCGAGTGTCCTCAGAGATTGAGTGATCACCTAGCCCAGACTCCGGCCACACAGCGTGAGGGGGAGGTTATCTCCAAAGTGTTGTTTCTGCTCAAGTTTGTTCTGATCAACTGATGGTTGCAATCCGGGTGAGCTAATACACCCTCCTGTCTCAGGGCAGCTGTCACAACTGCCATAAGTTTGGAAACAGTACAAGGGGCCATAGTCCGGCCAAATGGCCATGCTCTGAATTGATGGTGCCCCCTTAGTATGGCAAAACGTAGGTACCACTGATGGTCTGGACAGATTAGAAAGTGAAGAAATGCCTGCATGATGTCCCATGCTGATAGGAAACTTCCTTTACTGACTGCCACTAACCGAGTGCAAATTCCCCTACGAAAATGAGGCACTCGGAGGGCATAGTTGACATGTATGAGATCTAAGATGGGATGGAAAGGACTTTTTATTTTAAAACCTTTATTTATAGATTTTATGCAGATAAAACAAGAAAACAAACACAAATAATAAGACAACCAACCCTGCCTTCCTCCCCCCACTCCCCGGCACCATCTGGAGAGAGTAAATCTAGTAGCTGAACTTGAAGACCCTTAAAAGCAGATCTACAAAATAACATGTCAAAGAATATCAGTCAAGGAGTAAATCAGGGCATATCTTGTACAAACTCTTCTAGTAGGTTCAAGTTTGAAGATATTTACTGGATCATGAAGTATGAGCTACATACATAGCTTCGTATTTCCTATATATCTACACTAGATTCCACCAATAGTGAGCATCCAGACTTTCAGAGGATTTCCAGTGGCTTATAATGAGTTTCAGAGCAATGCCCATCAAAATATCAAACAGGGAGTGATGTGCCTGAGTCAACGAGGGGATATCAGCTTGTAAGCGAAAAGCTACTATACAGAGTGATATTACTTACCGAAGGCCAAAGATTTGCTGAATTTGTCTCTAAACCTGTTGCCAATAAGCTTGAAAACATATGAGATAAGATTCCAATGGCGAAATGGCATGACCAGCAGACAGTGCCTGAGTCTTTTTTCCATTTAGCAAGTTGAACTGGTGTGATTAGAGCTCTGTGTGCAAAGAAGTAAAGGGACTGGATAATTGAAGCAGATCTCAAAGAGAACACATTAGGGCCCCAAAACCATTGCCAATGTTGACAAGAAGAAAGAGGCCCAGCATCTATTTCCTAGTTACTTTCCATTCCTAAGCGTGGTTTAGGAAGTCCATCTCTCAATTTTGCATAGACCCGTGAGATAACTTTTGTAGAAGCCACACAAGCTTGTAGCATCTGAGATAATTTCCAATCCTTAGAGACAGACCAGGGGGAAAATTATCTCCTGGAAGACAATGTTGAAGTTGTAACCACTAATAGAAGCAGCTATGAGGGGAGCTGTGCTTGGCAGAGTGAGGAGAAGGAATGAGAAAAAGGGGTTTCCATCTGCCCCACTGGGCTTGCTTACTGTGAGTGCTGTTTGTTTTCTGAAGTTCCTGACAGGCGCTCTAAGGACTGCCTGCCCAGCAAGGTCCCCTGCTGTTTAAAGTGCCATGTTTGCTGCCCACGGGCCAGGCTCCAAAGGAGCGTGACCAAAGGCGCAGGACATGCCCCTTTGGAGGCCCTTGGTGGAAAGGTTTGTTGCCAGTGGTTCAGTGTACGATGGAGAAACGAAAAAATAAGGGTAGCATCAAGGTGGATTCCACGGTGATGATGCCAGGTAAAATTACTGGACCTATTGACAGACAATTAGTTCCCATTTTGCCAAGTCCGTTATCACTGGAAGGAGCTTCTTTAAGCTCTGGTAGTCGGATGCCACCCACATCCTTTATTCGCCCTTGTCATCCACATTATTGGACAGAGGGTCTTCTGCACTGGGTGAGGGGGCTGGCCTCTTAGTCCAGATGCCTAAGGCTGTAGTTCTGCCAGAAGTGGTGGATGCTGCAGTTTTGCCCCTGGAGGGGGAAATTACATTGAAGGATATGTGGGGCAATTCGCACTATTGATCTTAAATTGTCTACAACAGTTTCCTCTTTATGTAATTTTACACGGTGAGTGGCACAGGAAAAATTAAGTGAATTAGAAATAATGTTGTATTGTTGGATAAATCAGTGACATGGGTTGACTCTCAGGTACACACCTGTATGGCCTCTAATGTAGCTCATATAAAGGACTCACTGGTGGTTCATGGCCAGATTAGAGTCCCTTGAGAATGCTTCCCGTGCAAAAAATTTGCATTTTTTTAAAACTTTCCTGTTACGCATCTTCTCTCCTGGAGATTCTTCTCAAAAAGTATTTTGTGGAGGTCCTGAATTTTCAGGACCCAATAGATGTTGTTCAGGTTTACTACAGTATATCCTTGCAAGAAAGTGCTTGGCTGACTTGGATAAAGGCAATTTTGATGTTCTTCACCCAACGGTGAGCCAGGATGTAACCGCTTTCTTGGAGGATTCAGCAGATATAATTACCAAACAAAATACCTTAATGGTTGTTTTTGGGTCAGAGTTTGTGAAGAGAAAAATCTTGAAACTTTTCTTTAAACATAAAGATGCTCCGTTTTGTGGGCAAAAGTTGAATGTTTTCCCTGATGTTACCCGGTCCATGCAAGTCCGGAGGAGGGTTTTGGGGCTGGGAGCAACCTTTTATCTTAGATTTCCATGTAAATGCTTTATTACTTTGCAGGGGCAAACCTATGTATTTTTGGATGTCCCTCATCTTCAAAACTTTTTGGTAGACAGGGAAAGTAAAGATGCTGTGGTGGAGCATTGTTAATCATATACTCCTTAAATTGGTGCTCATTGCGCTTCGTTTTTCCTAGTGTTTTATTTCTTAGAGTATGTTCAGGTACTTCTCCCTAGATGTGGTCACTTCTCCTTTTAAGAGCATGCTTTGAAGGGGTTGTGTGGGATAATTCCTTGTGAAGCTGGTGGGGGGGGGTAAGGTTTGGCAATGAAGCTGATAACCCCCTTGGACAATCTGCTCTGATGTTATGAGGCATAATGACAGAGTCTGCCGGCTATGTGGAGGGGTTGGGAATCCTCCACGGGCAGATTGGCAATGCTCTCCACGAACAAATAAAAAACTAGACGCAAGTTGTGCCTGTGCAGCTGGTTGAGGCTTAGCAGCCTTGGGTTTCCTGGGTTGGAGAGGGACCTGCTTTCTCTGCTTAGGATACTGAGACTGATAGGCAGCAGAAGGCAGGTTAGAAGGATAGTATTTCTTGGTTTTAGGATAGAAAGATTTCTCTAGGAAGAGCGTCAGATGTTTTCCTGGAAAGGCGCTTCAGGGTGAGATAGTCTATTTCAATCTCCTCTGCTTTATCCCTCCAACCCTTGCCGAACAGGTTCTCCCCAGTATTTGGTATGTTGTCCAGTTTATCCTGGACCTATTGCTTGAGGTCTGATGCCTGTAACCAGGCTACTGATGGTTGAAGTTTGTGGATGTCCCCTGTAACCTTACCCAAACTGTTTTAGGGTTCACAACAGGTAGTGGAATGTGCACTGCTTTAAACCATCCCCTCCCTGAGTACATCTGTAGGACACTCTCTAGAGAATGTATTCTACCATTATTCCACCCTTCTTCCAATGCTTCTTCCAATATGGATGGCCTCTCTGTCCGTTCCACAATCCCCAAAGTCAGAAGGTCATTTCTTCTGCAAATGCTAGGGTATGTCCACACACACACATTCCATGGTCTTGGACAATAACCCGATACTTCATGGAGCCCTGCTCAAACAATCTGATTGCAGCTACCCACTGTAGCCTAGTAGTTGAAACATTGGCCTAATGACCTTTTTTCCCATAGGCACTCCTTGTGGCCTTGTATCACCTTGGAAGAAAGACCTGGCAACCAGGTGATCTACTCCCAGTCTCAGACTGCATGGGCTGCTGCCTCACCAGAAGTCATCTTTAACTCAATTGCAAAAGAATAAATTTTATCGTTCACTTTCAGCACTCTGAGAGAATCCAAAACACACATGAGGTCTCAGTAGAAAAACACTGCTGTCTTTAAGGCTTACACCCAATTACAGCAATTGAGTTATATAACATCAGCGACCGGCCAAGAGAGCAAATAGAATGCTAGGTATGATAAGGAAAGGAATGGAAAATAAAACAAAAGATATTATAATGCCTCTATATCGTTCCATGGTGAGACCGCACCTTGAATATTGTGTGCAATTCTGGTCGCCATATCTTAAAAAGGATATAGCAATTTTAGAAAAGGTTCAGAGAAGAGCCACCAAAATGGTAAAGGGGATGGAAGGCTACTCCTATGAAGAAAGGCTAAAAAGGTTGGGGCTCTTTAACCTGGAAAAGAGACGGCTGAGGGGAGATATGGTAGAAGTCTATAAATTAATGAACGGAGTGGAATAAATAATCTCCCTCACGTGCTCATAAATTAAAATATTGACTACTTGTGTACCCCATAACCACAAACTATAAATTACCACTTACCAAAGATGCTGCCCACGTTTACACACACTCTTACACCAACCGACCAAAGGTAATCAGCAAAAAAACGCCGCGCATGCGGACCGATCATTCACAACTCATTTTTAAACCCCTCCTAGAATAGACCAATTCTCCAACATTAACCAATCAAAACATCAGAGCTGATCCCCGCTGCTATACCCAACTACTACAAGGTCCCCTGAAGAAATTACGTTGTTTTTTTTTTTTTTTCTATTTATTGATTTTTACAAAAAATCCAAACAAAACAAACTTGAATGGAAAATAAAGGAAACAGGTTACATAGGTCAGCAAACATCCAACCCCACATGTAATTAATATAACAGGAAATCAAAACAAAAACCTGTTCCTACCACAGCCCACAAAAAGAGGGAGAATCCAACTAAGAAAAAGAATATTACATTATAAGTGAGGAAATAACGCTGGAGGGAAACAGTCAGGTACTATCATTTGCAATGACACCTACACTGTATCAGAGGGACGACGGGCATTAATGGAGGCAAGCAACTGAGAAGGATCATAGAAAACATATGTAGCGGAAGTCATTTTGATAATACATTTTGAAGGAAATTTAAGAAAAAACTGAGCACCCAACATCAACACAGCGGGACGTAACAGTAAAAAGTCCCGTCGACGTTTCTGGGTCATTCTTGCAAGGTCTGGAAAGACCCGAACAGTCAGACCCAGAAAAGTAACATCCCTTTTACGAAAAAAACATTTTAAGAAACCAATCCCTGTCCGAGGGTAGTGCAAAAGTTGCAATTAAAGTAGCAGGGGTAATAGTATCCACTAAAGAGGTCTCCAGCAAAGCTGTAACATCTAAAGAATCAGCTACATTTACCCCCGGTATATCCCCACCTCCTTCTATCTTCTTTCTAACAGGAAGATAATACAACTTAACCAAGGGGGGATGTGACTCTACAGGTACCCCCAAAATTTCCAACATATATTTCTTAAGCATTTCCTTTGATCCCATTGAAGGGGCCTTAGGGAAATTAATCAGACGTAAATTGGAGTATCGAGAGTGATTTTCCAAGATTTCCAACCTCAATTGCATAGCCATAGAGTCCTTTTGGTAACTTTGGCCAGAATCTTCAACCAATGTGATTTTCTGCTGCAGATCCGAAACAGAGCTCTGCACCACCGAAATCTCCAGCGTGTGTTGTTGCAGGAGTCCAGTGTGATCCTGAAGTTGTGAGGAAACTGACGAAATCTGAGGAACCAAAAGTTCACCAAATTTGACGATTGCAGACCAGATCGTTTCAAGTGTGAATTCCGCTGGTTTCTGAAGAGGAAAACAAAATGAAACAGCTGTTCCCTCCGCACCAGCCTCCATTCTCCTTCGTTCCACCTCCAAGACAGCAGGAACCCCTGAGGCCACCGTTGACTCACTGAATACGCCGGGACTAACCGAAGCCAAACTGCTGCTCCGAAGAACCGGCGTCCCTCCGATCCCCACTCCCCTATCTGAAACCAGGGGAGGGCTCACCATCGGCACCGGAGTCCCATTCAGCACAGGCACTTTATGGGGCCGCCACTGCTACGGCGATGAGATATCGGGTCCAGAGCCTCCCGCCGAACTCAAATCAGCCGAGAGACTCCCCAGGCCACTTATCGCCGGTTCCTGACCAGACCGCTGCCGTGAGACCACAAAAGCGTCAAGCGGGCCACCCGCAGAAGGTAACGGGGTCGAGGTTGCAGGGGTAGAGGAGGGCTTCTGCGCCCCTTTTGCTTTCCTTTTCCCCATAAATTAAGAAGACAGCCGCACAGCACTCCCTTCAGCACGCCATCTTGGATCCTCCAATTGTGGGGGTTTAATATTTTAAGATGATATTAAAAGTGTTTTAAATGACAAATAGATCAATTTAGACACTCACTCCTGCTCCTGTGTATCGATCACCAGTGTGATAATGTAGTAATCTCCTCTTCTAGTGGGTGTCTTCTAGTAATGTGGTATAGTGCTACTTGGGTGCCCTGAGGTGGCTGCCAGCAGGCAGAGCCTGCAGCGCCAGCAATGCAAACACACGTCATGCTGCCACCTGCTCAGCTCCTTCAGTGACGGGATTGATCTGACCCAGTTCCTGGTCAGATCGAATCCTGCCACTGATGTATAGCATGTAAGAGTTTATTCTGGAGGCCAACATGCATGCTTGGAAGCGACATCTGGTGGCATGGATGAATAGTTCTAGAGTTCTTTATGCAGTGCATTGCTGATTCCACCATTGAATGGTGGGGAAACTGAGGTTTCTGAAAACCTGGGCGCTCTGGTACTCAGTACATGGTATCGAGCTTTTTGCTGACAAGTGGAACAGTGAGTGAGGCTTCCCACATGCAGAGCATAAGATCCTGTACGATTCGGTGCACCACTAATGTAGCTTCAGATTCTGGTGAAAAATCAAAGTATCGGCAGTCTTGGGTTCCATCTCAGTGTTTCATAGACGAAGGTCAATGCTGATACCGATACTCGGAAGTATCAGAACCGAGAGTCATGTTAGCTTGAGTCGGTTGAATACGGGTGGTTTCAGTCGGTTCCAATGATGGTAGCGGCCTCGAGGGTTCTAGGGCCAGCATCGGGCCTAATACACCTGCACTCCTGGAGCTCTCAATGTTATAGGTACCAAGGCTGCCAGGAATCCACTCCTTAATCACCTCCTGTCTCGATTACTGTAACCTACTCCTTGCTGGTCTCCCTTTGAATCATCTCTCTCCCCTTCAATCTGTTCAACACTCTGCTGTGTGACTAATCTTCCACCAGCCTCGTCATGCCCACATTACTCCTCTTCTCAAGTCACTTCAATGGCTCCCTATCTGTTTCCGCATCCAGTTCAAACTTCTCCTCCTGACCTATAAATGCATTCACTCTATGGCTCCTCAGTACCTTTCTTTTCTTATCTCTCCTTACAATCCCCCTTGGGAACTCCTCTCTTCTAGCAAACTACTTCTATCTGTGCCCTTCTCTCCTACTGCTAACTCCAGACTTCGCTCCTTTCACCTTGCTGCACCTTATGCCTGGAACAAACTATCTGTGTCTGTACGCCAGGCACCCTCTCTGACCCTCTTCAAATCCAAGCTGAAGGCTCACCTCTTCGCTGCTGCTTTTGAATCTTGACTCACCTGACCTCCTTTTCTTTCCCTATGACTCACCTGATCTCCTTTCTTTCCCCTAATTTTGTCCCTGTTTACACCTTCTATGTTTTGTGTTTTGTCTTGACTAGATTCTAAGCTCTGATGAGCAGGGACTGTCTCTTACATGTCTGTACAGCGCTGCGTACAACTGGTAGCACTATATAAATGTTCAGTAGTAGTAGTAGTAGTAGTAGTAGTAATGCGGCCAAACTCTCGAGAGCCAGCATGCACTGGACCAGGGAGATGTCCAATATCTGGGTGGAATCAACAATGGCACTGTGAGCCACCGTCCCAGAGCATAGAATGGGTAGCTCTCCGGAGGTTGATGCCTCAGGAGTATCCTGGAGCTCTACTTGTGCTTCGGAGGACATATCATCCCACCAGAGTTGTTTGACTGGTCGGTCTGCACCAGAAGCACCTCTGGAGGAGTCACGATGCTTATGCTGGGACTTCTCTCTGGTCTCAGTATTGATCTTCAATGCCGATGACTTTGGAGCAGCTAAAGAATTTGACTTACTTTTATGTTTGGACTTTTAAGAAACCTGAGAGGAAGTTAATGCTCTCAAAGACGTGGAGGCCACTGACAGAGAGTCCGAGGCAAACAATGATCCGTGCTGTCTGGTTTGGTTCTTTAGACATTTGCCGACACAAAAGATAAGAATTGAGTTGAAGGTCAGGTTCCAAACATTTTAAACACCAGTCATGTTTATCAGTTACTGATATGGTACCAGCATCCATAGTAGCATACATTATATAGTAACATAGTATATGATGGCAGATAAAAACTAGTATGGTCCATCTGGACTGCACAGCAAGGTGGCAAGAGTAGGTGCACCTGCCGCTCCGTGCAGGTCACCCTTCCCCATGCCTTTGTTTAGGGGTGTACCCACTGCTCCATGTAGGTCACCCTATTTGTTCAGATATAAGAGATAGTTATGTTTATTTTGATTTTATCCTGTTGCTATAAAGGGATCCACTGTGTCTGTCCCATGCCATTTTGAATTCTGTCACTGTATTTGCCCCCACCACTTCCATCGGGACATTCCAAGCATCCACTATCCTTTCAGTGAAAAAGTATTTCCTGACATTGCCTTTCAGTTTACCCCCTTGCAGCTTCATGTTCTGCCCTCTAGTTTTACAGCTTCCCCATCTTTGGAAGAGATTTGTTTGTTCATTTAAGTATTTAAAGGTCTGAATCATATCTCCCCTGTCTCTCCTCTCCTCCAGAGTGTACATATTTAGGTCTTCAAGTCTCGTCTCATAAGTCTTCTGATGCAGGCTCTAAATCATTTTGGTCACCTTCCTCTGAACTGTTTCCAGCCTTTTTATATCATTTGTGAGATATGGTCTCCAAAACTACATGGAACATTTTTTAAAACCACTAGTTGGTTTTTCCATATCTGAAAAATTTGTCTTCAAGATTGAATATAAGGCTATGGAGGCTCAAAGGCCTAACTTAGCAGTAAGACCATGTGAAAGAAAAAAAAGATATAGAAAAATGAAAAAAGAAATATCAGGACTGGTGTCAGACTCGATGGACCAATGTCGACAGGAAGGCAGAAACATGATATTTCACACCAAAATGAAAGGTTTTTCAGTGGTGAAAGGACAGCATGCCTTACTGACTCTGTGGAAAACTAAGAACTGAAGAGAGGAGTTGGGAAGGCAGGCACAGTGGAGTGCTCCCAAAGGCATTCCTATTGGATGCTGGGGAGCATTCCCGAATGGGCTCTCTCGGTGCCGATGTCACCCATATGTGAAGACTACATTCCTGCTTGTTCCTGGAGATAAAACTATTTTCTTTTGTTAGTCTTAAATGGGTTGCATTGTAGCTTCATTGTGTGTGCTCTAGTCTTTTTACTTTTTGATGGCATAAACAACCAACCTACGTTTACCCATTCCATTCCAATCATTACTTTATCATATCTCCTCAGCCGTCTCTTTTCCAAGTTGAAGAGCCCCAACCTTTTAAGCCTTTCCTCATAGGGGTATCCTTGCATCCCCTTTACCATTTTTGTCACTGTTCTTTGTACATTTTCTAATTCAGCTATATCTTTTTTAAGATATGGCAACCAGAATTGCACACAATATTCAAGGTGTGGTTGCATCATGGAACGATACAGAGGCATTACAATATCCTTTGTGTTATTCTCCATTCCTATCCTTAGGATTCCTAGCATTCTATTCCCTAGCTTAGTTGTGTGTGAGAACTTCAATTATCATTCAGAACTCGGCCAGTTGGGTTTGGAATGTCCTTTTACTGAAGGAAAAGAAAAGCAGTCACAGGCATGAATAAAAAGGAAAGACAGAGTTCTTTATTAAACCAATGGCCGCCCGACACAGGCTGTGTTTCGTACCCTTCCTCAGGGGCTGACCAGGCAAAAAACTAAAAACATACTCATATTAATCATAAAAATGATAAAAGAACAAACAAGCCAAGCCAATAGTAAAAACGTTAAAAACAATAATAGTAAAAGACATAAGACAATGAATATGTGAAGCAATATTAAACCAATATAAAAATATAAAAACCATGATGCGATAAAAATGAATATGAAAAAATGGTTTGATTACATATTCTGTCCTTTTCCTCCTCTCCCTGTGTTCTCTGATTGCTAGTTGGTTGCAATGTTTTGCCATATGTATTTTATTACATTTTTAATTGTATTATTTATGTTTTCTAGCATTAGTATATAACCTATATGTTTGCACAAACAGTGTGAAGTAAGATTTATTTTATGAATCGCAACAGAGGTTAGTAAATTTTACTCACGCACATTTTGTGTTAGGTCCCGAGCACTATTGTTTTAATTTTCATATTAATTTTTATTGCATCATTGTTTTTATATTTTTATATTGGTTTAATATTGCTTCACATATTCATTGTCTTATGTCTTTTACTATTATTGTTTTTAACGTTTTTACTATTGGCTTGGCTTGTTTGTTCTTTTATCATTTTTATGATTAATATGATTATGTTTTTAGTTTTTTGCCTGGTCAGCCCCTGAGGAAGGGTACGATTTAACACAGCCTGTGTCGGGCGGCCGTTGGTTTAATAAAGAACTCTGTCTTTCCTTTTTATTCACGCCTGTGACTGTTTCTCTTATGTTCAGCATGATTTGTGCTCTTGCGGTGTTGTACTTTTACTGAAGGAATGCAGGATCTTTCTTTTATTCAAAGTATCCACAGTCCCTCCCAGTGGCAGAGCCAGACTGTTATGAGTTGGAGGGTTTTGTTATTGAGGACTTAGTAAATGTATTGGTAGGACTGTCAGATCACCATCTCTTGCAACTTTTTGTAACATATAATGGGAAAGTTTGGGTGGAGGTGAAGGAGGGATGAGTTCAGCCTATTAACGATTTGAATATGGATGATATGAGACATTTTTTTACAGGTGGTTATAAAGTCCACCTTTCCTGAATCCTGACATGACAGCAGCAGAATGGAATATACAATTTGAGAAGGTTTTTTGAGGTGATAGCTCTACTGAAGAAATTGAAGCGTCGTAATCAGCGATGTGCTCCATGGTTTCAGCTTCTTTGAGGGGTTTAAAACAAACTGGTATATTTTTAACGTGTAAGTGGAGGAAGACTGAACATGAAGAGGATTTGGATAAATAGAAAGATCATGGAGATTTATATAAGCAGAAGATTGGAGAGACTAAGCAGAAGTTAGTTAATGGGTTGATTGGAAAGATGGGGGAGGATGCTAGGGCCTGTTCTCTTTAGTTAGGGTCAAGATGCCCATCTGTGGAGAGAGTGGTAGGAGGAGAAGATCTTTTGGTTGAAACATTTGTTCTATTTTTATAATAAAGTACAGTCACTTGTAGAAAAGTGGGATGAGGAGGAAAGTGCTGTAGGTAAGAAGGAGTCCAATGAGGGAGTAGAGTAAGTATTAGAGGAATTATGTATGGTAGGAATTGTAGAAGTAGTTAATAGATGGATAGGATTATGAGTTAGTCATCAAAGAAGAAATACTGTTAGGATTGCTACTAGTGATTTGGATCACTGTTCATCTTTGGTGGTAAACCTTCAGTGCCGAACACTGTCAGTAAACTGATGTCTTTAGTCAATTTCTCTTTCTCAGGGGTTGATACCCTCAGAGTTAAAACATGTGGCAATATACCCCTTGTTTGAGAAGAGCAGCAAATTATAGACCTGTATTGAACTTGCTGTTTGAGTAAGTTTTTGGAAAAGGAAGTGACGATACAATTCATAGATTTTATGAAGGAATTTCAAGTGTTAGATCAATTTCAATCAGGGTTTTGTACCTGTTATGGTACAGAAAGGTTGCTGCTGGTTATTTTGAATGAATTGTAACTGTGGTGTTACAGAGTGTACCACAATGTTCAGTTTTATGACCTTATTTATTCAATATCTGTGTGGCCCCTTGTATAATAAATTTAAGGAACTGGGTTTTTATTATTATTCACATGCTGATGATTTTCAGTTGATGTTACCCTATTAAGGGGGATAGGAGGGAGGAGTTACCACAACTGATAAAATGATAGAAAAACTGAAGGGTGGTTAAGGAGAAATAAGTTGCGATTGAATTGCAAAAAAATCAGATGCATTGTATATGGGAAACAGGTATTACACCGTCATTTAGGGTTATGTTGGGGAGGAGAGGACTTTCTTGTTTTTAGTGGGAGGGTGAAAAGCCTGGGGATATTTACAGAGGCAATCATGACCTTCTCCCAGCAGATATCCTCTGTGGTGCATTCATCTTTTGGGATATTGATTATGGTTTATTTGTGGCCATTTCCTAGAGAACTTATGGATAATGGTCCAGGCCTTGGCTGGCACAAGGTTAGATTACTATAACAGTGTTTATATGGGGTTACTAGACAGGGAATTATGGAGGTTACAGTGAATACAAAATATGGCCACTAGGACTGTTGGGCAGCCTGTGAGCCAGGGATCATGTTATTCCTATGCTACTTTACCTTCAGTGGTTCTTCATTCAGGTACATGCCAATTCAAGGTGCGGGTTTTGGCTTTGAAGGTTTTGATGGGGAAGACAGCATGGGAAGACTGTACTTTATTATAAAAACACCATCTGGTGATCTCAGAGAGAATGAAGCAGTACCACGCCGAACTCCTACAGCACTCCCTGAACAAACCACGGGACTTATTTACCTTAGATCCCTTACAAACGAACCTTCACCCACCCAACTGAGCATGCCACAGCCACAAGAGTTCGCGGACTACCTCCAATCGAAATCAATCCAGACTGACAAGACTGTACCATCCACACCCATACACAGATTACACCACCCAACACCTCTAGCCACCTTCTCAGCACCATCAGTGAGAGACATCAAGAACACCATTACTGCTATCAACACCACCACAGCCCCAAATGACCCTTGCCCAACGTTCTGGATAAAAAAACACTACACCAAGAGTTCAGCCCATTTCTAGCCAAACTTATAGACCTATCCTTCTATATGGGCACTTTCCCATGAAGCTTGAAACAAACATCCATTAGACCACTTCTAAAACACACCAAACTCGATCCCCAGAAAGTGGATTCTTACAGACCAATTTCAAGCATCCCTCTAATGGCCAAAATAATCAAAAAACTTGTCCATCATCAAATCCAACACCATATTGAGACCACTGGTCCCCTTGACCCAAGCCAACATGGATTGGGAGAACTGCACGGAGTCGAGAACTCCTGACTAGCCTCTTCAGCACACTAATCACAGGATTGGACAACATAAGACAGCGATACGTCTTAATCTTCATGGACTTTGCCGCAGCCTTCGACTCCATGGACCACAAACTGCTTCTAAGGTGTCTCGTAGAGAAAGGGATCCAGGATACAGCATTAAGCTGGTGCAGATCATACCTCACAAACAGATGGCAACACATACGTATCTACTGGCCTCAAGACCTCCAACCCGTTCCGGCAAGAACAGGGCATACCGCAGGGCTCCTCGCTCTCAGCACTGTTCTTCAACATATATATGCAACCCATCTGTGCACTCACCCGCTCCTTCAATATCTTCTGCCTCATGTACGCGGACAACATGCTACTCTACATGCCATTTTCAACTGACCATCTGGACTTTTCAACCCTAAACCACCTGTTTTGATGCTGTAACCAAATGGCTACATACACAAAACCTCAGAATAAACTTTAAGAAAACTGAGGCACTATTCATCACCAGGAACCAAGCGTCCACCCCCCCCCCCCCCGCATCTCTAAAAGTGAGAGGCGTGGAGCTTCAAAGCAAAACCTCGATCCGCTACCTAGGGGTCATCCTTGACCAACAGTTGGACATGAAAGCCCACGTAAACACCGTCAAAGCAATATACCACAAAATAAGGACGGTCCGGCATCTTAGACCCCTATTGGCGCCGGAAGATTTCTGGACAGTCTACCAAACCTTAGTAACCCTCCACTTTGACTACGCCAACTCAATCCTACAAGGTTTCCCAAAAAGCACACTGAACCCGCTGCAGCTCGCAATGAATGCAGCCACCAGAATATTACACGTAGCTGCCAGAAGCGACCATATAACTCCAATCCTGAAACACCTACATTGGCTACCAGTCCACTGCAGACTTGCCTTCAAAATTTTATTGATGACATTCAAGGCCATCCACGGTATCACTTCCACCTCCATCATGGACCTCGTCCTCCCCACTCCTTCAAAGAAAGTCAGGTCAGCCGCTGTCAACATACTGAACATCCCCAGCAAGATCACGAAGTGCTCGCAAGCAACAAGAAAGAGGGCCTTCGTGTACTACGCACCCACATGCTGGAATGCCCTCCCACCAGACGTCCAATCCATAACTGACCTTGCCCAATTCAGAAAGGCTCTGAAACACCTGTTTCTCCAGTACTACTCCCACAACGGAGATCCACAACATCCAGCCTCACACAACCACCAACACAGCACCCCAGACCCAACAACAACACACAGGCACACCCCCGCCCAATAACACTGCCAGACACCTGATATGCAATATTATATAGTACACAACTCGTATAGAGCACGTAATCCTGTATATAGCACACAAGCTTGTAAATAGCCACCAAGCAGTCATGTCCCCACCCTCCATCGCTGACCCGACTGCTTTGCCTGTATATAGTTATTTAACTGAGTAGCCGCTACTAAGTAACCTGTACATAGTTACCCCAGTTAGCCAAGTTGTAAACCCTGTTCCATGTAAGTACAGTGCAGAGGCCGCCTGCACTGTACAAATTTGTTCTAATTGTAAACCGAGCTGATTTTAAAGAGCATGGTATAGAAAAACCTAAAATAAATAAAAATAAATAAATAAGACCCTATCTTATCGCAAAATTTGTCTGTTGTTTACATGCCATTGTGAATGTTGCACTTTGCACAGAGTAAGAGATTAGTGTTGCTGAGAGGGAGGAAAGTTCATTTACTTGAAATGCGAAAACAGGTTTTTGCTGTAGCAGTTCCATTGTTATAAAATTCTTTGCCTCAGGAGATTATGTTGATTACCAATTATTATAATGTTTTGTAACCAGGTGCAGGCATGGTTTTTCAGGAAGTTTTTTAATGAAGATCTGTGAAGGGCAGGGCAATCTTTATAAGAATGGTCTGGAAAATTATTTTAATGATCTTAGTTGACAATAGCTTAATTTAAAGTGAAATTTGAGGTTGTGGGTGGGGTGAGGAGAGATGGGAAGGCAGAATATTTGTACTTGTATTATTAGAAATACTATACAGTTTTTATTTTGTATTGTGCATTTTATATAAGCCACTGTGAGCCTTATGGTATCAGCATCTTCAAAATTTAATAAATGAAATGAAATAAAAATCTGAGTGATGGGTATTACATGGACTGTCCTTTCCTAGTTTGAATCATTTCTACTTATTTAAACTTACTTTTATACCACCTTTTTACTATTCAGAGCGGTTTACAGATAACCAACAAGTGCAACAGGGCCTGAGGAGGCACTCTGTTGTACAGGGAACCTATGTAGCCAGCCTCTTACTAGGGAATGAGGGCAAGCATTGGAGGTCCTACACGCTTCCATCCCCATGCAAACAGGAAGTCTGCATCAGAGGGGGTGGAAGCGCAAACAGTTCCGCAGCACCAGAGGCTTAGTCAAGTGCTGGAGCATTGCCTGGCCAAAATTGCTGTCCTGTTGGGAATCCCCATCCAAACAGAAATGGACTGTGAAGGTATGGACCGAAGACCATGTCACAGCCCTGCAGATCTCCTTCTGCGGAGACAGGTTGGCTACTGATGTAGACATCACATGGATAACGTGAGCAGTGATAAGACCCTCAAGGCTCAGACCAGCCAAGGAATACGTATGGGCGATGCAGTCAGCAAGACTGAGGGATAGCATACGCTTGGAAACAGCAACACCGAGCCTATTGTGGTTGAAGGAGATGAACAACTGAGAGGATTGATGGTGCACCTTTGTGCATTACAGGTAGAAGGCCAATGCACGGTTGCAATCCAGCAAGTGCAACACTGCCTCATCGCAACTGGTGTGAGGCCCGGGAAAGAATGTTTGAAGGACAATGGACTGGATGAGGTGAAAAGCCAAGACCACCTTCAGCAGAAAATGGGGATGCATGCAGAGCACCACCCTGTTCTGCTGGAACCTGGTGTATGGAGGATGTGTGACCAGATCATGGAGCTCACTCACACATTGGGCCAACGTGATGGCCACCAGGAAGAGGACATTCCAGGTCAAGAACTTCAGAGGACATGCATCCAGTGGCTTAAAAGGAGCCCGCATGAGCTGGCTGAGGACCACATTCAGATCCCAAGTGATCATAGAGGTCTTAACTGGAGGCTTCAATTGAAGCAAGCCCCGTATGAATCGGCTTACCAGAGGTTGAGCCAACACGGGCTTCCCCTTGCAGCCATGATGGTACACTCCTATCGCAATGAGGTGAACACACACCAAGTTGAACTTGAGCCCAGAATTGGAGAGGTGCAAGAGATACTCCAAAAGCTGGTCCATGGGAGAGACAAAGTGATCCAGTCCCCAACCAGCACACCAGACAGCAAACCACCACCATTTGAACGTGTAGGCCTTACGTGTTGACTCCTTGTGGAACGCCAGCAGGATCTCGGTGATGCCCTCAGGGAAGGTGAGCTGCTCAAGTGCTACCCACTCAGCATCCATGCCATGAGAGCCAGGGTGTGAATGAAGTCTGATGCAAAGCCATTCCCTCAATGAGAGCTGCAGCAGTAGCAGGAACCACAATTGTCAAGGCCAGTAAAGAGCAATGAGAATCATGGATCCCCTTTTGGCCTGAAGCTTCAAGAGCATCTTCACGATGAGTAGAATCGGGAGATAGGTATAGAGCAGGCCTTCCCTCCAGTGGAGAAAGAAGGCGTCCACAGCCAGGTGATCACTGGCTGGCCTTCGAGAGCAGAAATGAGCTATCTGGGCATTCTGTTTCATAGTGGAGAAATCCACGTTGGGGGTACCCCACTCCTGGAAGATCCGGTCCACTACCTCCTTCTTGAGGGTCCATTCATGTGGCTAAAGAATCCAGCTGAGGCGATCTGTTAGGCCATTGCTCTCTCTGGACAAATAGGTCACCCTGAGGTCCATGTCATGAACAGGGCAAACTTTCAGAGGCGAACAGCCTCCCAAAATAGGAGGTATGAGCACGTGCCCCCTGCTTGTTCACATAGAACACAGCCACCTGGTTGTCTGTCTGGATTAGAACCACATGATTTGCCAGGTAGGCCTGAAAGGCACAGAGAGCATTTGCAATGGCCCAGAGCTCAAGGAGGTTGGCCTGATGGAGGCTTTCATTCTCGGATCACAGATCCTGGGTGCGGAGACCATCCAGGTGCATGCCCCAGCTGAACTTGAAGGCATTCAATGTGAGCAGCCTGCAAGGCGCTGCTGGTTGAAATGGGAAGCCCCAACACAAATTTTCAGGCACAAGCCACCACTCCAGGGACTGTGCAAATGGCACCATGACCACAACCCTGTCCTGCAGACAGCCTGAGGCCTGCTTCCATTGCATTTGCAAGGTCCATTGAACCTGCCACATGCTGAGGTGGGCCTGAGGGGTGCAATGTACCATGGCAGCCATGTGTCTGAGGGCTTTCAGCAGCCAACAGGCCATGGTGTGGAGCTGGCAAGGCAACATACCCACCACCTCGATGAGATGCTGCAGGAGGTCCACCGGCAGAAAAGCTCTCGCCTGAGTGGTATTGAGGAGGGCCCTGATGAACTTCAGCTGCTGTACTAGCTGGAGGTGGGACCTTGGATAGTTGATATGAATCAGAGCCCTTCGAGCACCTGAATAGCGAGCTCGGTGGACTGCCGTATGCTGGTTGGTATGGGATCTTTTACAAGCCAGTCATCCAGGTAAGGGAAGACAAAGACTCACCCCCCCCCCCCAGGTTCAAAGGAAGGCAGCCACTACTGCCAAGTACTTTGTGAAGACCCTGGGGGCTACGGCCGGCCTGAAGGGTAGCACCCAGTATTGATAGTGCTGGCCGCCCAGCATAAACTGAAGATACTGCCAGTGATACAGGTGGATCAGGATATGCACGTACACATCCTTCAGATCCAAGAAGCAGAACAAGTGGTCTTGTAGGAGGAATGGAGGCAGCACCCCCAACAAGACCATTTTGAACATTTCAGGCACCAGATCCAGAATGGCACGGAATCCGCCAGTCTTTTTGGGAACCAGGAAGTATCTGAGATAAAAGCCCTGTCCAATCTGGGCCAGGGGAACTGGCTCAAAGGTGAGGTCAGCCAGCAGTGCCACAACCTTGGTCTGCGGGAGGCTCCAGTGCATGGGGTCCATGGAATACTCCCCAGGATAGTAAGGGGGCAGCAGCTGGGTGAAATGCAACCAATAGCTGCTTTGGCTGTTCTGTAGCACCCAGGCATCTGAGGTGATGAGACCATCGGTGGGCAAAGAGTACGAGCTTCCCCACCACCTGTGGGGGGACCTTGGCGGACAACGATTGGCTGACTATGCTCCTTAAGACTCTGTGAAAAACACGCACCTGGCTTAGGCTGGGTTGCGGTCTGTGCCTTCAGGGTTTTCTCCCTCTGCTGCGAGTGAGGAAGTTGGGCCTTAGGCTGGACCTGCAGCTGGGACAGAAAATACTGCTGCAGGCATGGAAAGAAAGCCTTCTTGGCTTGTTGTTTCTTTTGAGCAGGGTCTGCAGTCTTTCTGGAAAACCTGGTCGGGGTCACCTGCTCCTCCAGCTCCTCGGCCTTTTCCTCCACAGGCTTGCTGAAGAGGTTCTCACCCCAACAGGGGACGTTGACAATCTTGTTCTGGACCCACTGTTCCATGTCAGAGGACTGTAACCAGGTCATCTACCATGAGGCGATACCCACGGCCACCACTCTGCAGGCGTATTCAAAGGCTTCATAGGTGCCCTGGACCATAAACATTGAGCAATCCTTGTCATGAGCTAGATGGTCTTGAAAACACTCACAGTGGTCTTCGGGAATGAGGGAAGTGAGGTCCTCTATGTCCAGCATGACATCCTTGAGGAACATGGCCATATAAGTCTGGTAGGCCAGGATCCGGACTATCAGCATGGAATCCTGGAAGCACTTCCTCCCAAAGGAGTCCAGGATCCTCGCCTCCTGCATGGGCAACACCGAGGAGTACATTTCGACACTCTTTGCAAGCTTCAAATCAGACCCAACCACAATGGAATTGTGGGGCAATTGAGGCTTCTTGAACCCCAGGGTTGTTTGGAGCTGATTCAGGGAGTTGAGCTGGGTGCTGATGACCGGAAGCATAAGCGGCGCCTCCCACAACTACAGTAGTAGCCCTTGCAGGACATGATGGATGGGAACCATCACTGCCTCATGAGAGGCTGAGGGGTACTGGAAACATTCCAGTTCTTCTGCCCTCAGTTCCTTTTCCAATTCCAAAGAAAAGAGAATAGCATTCGACAGATTCCAAACAAAATCCTGGAAGGACATGTCTTCCATGGGCGACTTCCATCGATCTGGAGGGGGCAGTGGGTCGGATGGGAGATCTTGGGCCCAAAAGGTCTGACATTGTCGATTCTGCATCAGTTTTTCATTCTGATTCGGACTCCAAAAGGAAGTTGAAGTAATGTCAAATCTCCTCCAAATACCGACTGCATGGCTCAAGAGAGGGTGGACGTCGATGGTTCCCTTTGCACACAGCATGCCGATGATGATGCCCCATGGCCTCGGATTCCGACACACTGGAGAGGGAGATGGCTCCAGCTACCGGAGGAAATACCGATCTCCCACCCATGATGGGCAGTGCATGGGTCTCCAGAGTGTGATGATGATGTGTTCCGTGCTGTGAAACTTGCATTCCACAGGGCTTCCGCCACCACCAAGTGAACTTCTAAGGCCTATAGATGTTCCTCCAGAGCCACTACTGACAAGGATGTCGATGCCAAGCAGTGGGAATGGATTCCATTGTCTGGGTCTGGTCCTCCTACCAAGGAAGCTTGGTCGGTCGTTTGCGGCCCTCACTGTCCATCTCGTGCCGAGAGGGGTTGTGGTGGTGCTGTACACGGATCTTCTCCTTGTGCTCCCCTTTTGAGGTAAATAGGGTCTATGCGGAGGGTTGTCCTTCTCCGCTCGAACCCTTCTGTTTCGACTGAGCACTCTGCTCTTTTCCCTTGGCTACCTCAGGCGTGGATGAGGGGGTTAGAACTGAGGATGCAGAATCAGATGAGCCAAAGAGGGACTCCTTTTCCTGACCCTTCAGCCCTCGAAGCATCATCTCCAAGCAGAGCTTGCAAGATGCTGGCTGTTAGTTGGGCTCAAGGCACTGCAAGCATCAAACTATGACGGTCAGTGGCAGAAATATTCTTGCCGAATTTGGTGCATTTTTTTTTTAAAGCTGATAATCGGCTTAGACATGTCAAAAAATATGGCCTCAGCAAAATTAAACTGAAAAATGGCCATGGGTGGGAAAAAGCCCCCGAAGGAGAAAAAACATCCAAAAAGGTGCAAAAAACCTGCAAAAACAAACACACCCTTTGGGTGTAAGAAAAAGGCTAACCAACGACAGGCAGGTGAAAGAATGAGCAAAAGCACAGCCACAAGGGCAAGAAATTCAAACTTTTTTGCAGACTGCAGGAACATGTCCTAGGAGCTCTGCAGTAAAAAGACAACTGCAGATTATGGTGCTATGTCAGGCGGGGAAGGCAGGATTCCTTTGGAAGCTGGGGAGCATTCTGTGCAGGGATCCGTTGGTGACATCACCCACATGTGAGAACTTATTTCCTGCTTTTTCACAGAACTACATGCTAGCCGAATCCTTTATTTCAGTCACACACACACAGAATATGGTCAGACTCCCATGCTAATACAGAAAAGGACCACAAATTAGAAACAGAACTTTTCAGCCAAAAACTGAAATACAAACCTCAAAGAGCTAGACTAAGAAGTACAATACTGGAAAAAGAGTAATAGAAATGAATTTCCTACTGTACTTTAACAAAATACAAAAATAGAAGGGGTGCAAATTTCCCCATACTGACATAATCCAATCCATTAGAATTGAAAATATATATATTTTTTTTTAATTGTATACCTTCATCGTCTGGGCATGTCATTTTTCTAACTTAGCTGGTTCCAGTCTCCACAGCTAGCTCGTCCACTAGGCAGCCTAGGTGGACACCTACGGTAGCAGACTCCAGTGGGCGGCATGGCAATCCTCTCCACAATTTTTCAAAATGATGGCTTTCTCTGCTGCTTCAGCACCACAGCAGGCCTTAAAGCACCCATGTGTGTATGCACAGTCATGGCCTGCTGCTCCTGCTTCTGGCAGGGTGGGGGGGGGGGCAGCAAGATGGGCCTGCCTGGAGCAGCAGAAACCCTTGGGCCGACCTTGCCAGTCTCTTTTCCACTTTCCTTGTATCTATCTTCTTAATGCATCCTTTCTTTCTGTTTCTTCTCTCTCTTTGTCTTTTTTCCCTTCTCTCCTTATCTGACACTGATCTTTCCTTTTTATTTTATTTTCCATTTCTCTCCTTTGCCTTTCTATCCATTCATATCTAAGTTTTACCCCTCACTCTTCTTTTCTCTCATACTCAAGTCCTCAGCCTCCTCCTATCAGCTTTCTACCTCCTACTTTTGCCCCTTCTCTAGTGTTATCATTGCTCTGTCTCTCTCCTTTCTCAGCCTCCTATAGCTTTTACACTTTTCACCCACTCCCTAGGCCACTATTTTTACCTTCTGTACTCAGTAACTCAATCCTCAACTACCATCCCCTGCCTCTCATCCCCTCAACAGCCCTATCTCCTTCCCTGTCACTCATTCCCTCCCTAGTTCCCAGCCCATTCTTCAATTTTTCACTCCCTACCCAACTTCCTATTACCCTTCTTTCAGCATTTCCCCAGCCCATTTCTATCCTCTTTCATCTCCTTCAGATATTCATCTCTTTTCCCCTTCTTTTCTCCAGTCCTATAAGTCATTTGTATCAGATCTCAACCCCCCTCCTCCATCTCTCTTACTTATTCTCTTACCCCCATCTCACATTCTCCATCATATCTATCAATTTCTAAGTACTGCCCCATCTAAACTCATATCATTCAGCCTCTTGAATCCCTATCATCTCCTATCTCTAGTACTTTGCTCTGCATCCCACTCTGACCATGTTCTCACTCTTTCACCAAATCTGATAGCATGCCTTCTACCACATTTTCCCCTTGCTTTCTCCCCTCCCTAGGTCCCTGAATCCTCATTCTTCCCTCGTTTCTCTCCCATTCCTTACTCCCCAAGTCCCTGCAGTGCTGTCCCTCATGGTTGCATCCCTTCTTTGCTCTTATTCAGCCCTGCTACTCCCTCCACTTCCCCAGCCCTTGCTTTCATTTCACCCCGAATCCAAGTCACCAAACGTTTCTCTCACTATCCCATGACCATGCCTAATGACCCAAGCCCAGAATCTGTTTTCTGGTGCTGGGGAGGAATCTGCTGTCTTGGTACATGTTGAGTACCAATGACATAGGAAAGTATGGGAGGGAGGTTCTGGAGGCCAAATTTAGGCTTTTAGGTAGGAAGTTGAAATCAAGAACTTCCAAGGTAGCATTCTCCATGCAGAACCCAAGAGGCAGGCAGTGCTTCGGAGTCTCAATGCATGGAAGAGACGATGGTGCAGAGAAGAGTGTTTTGGATTTGTTAGGAACTGGGCAACATTCTGGGGAAGGGAGGTGCTTTTCCGAAGGGATGGGCTCCACCTTAACTGGGATGGTACCACGCTGGTGGCATTAACCTTTAAAAAGAGAGATAGAGCAGCTTTTAAATTAGATAATAGGGGAAAGCTGAGAGTCACCCAGGAGCACATGGTTCAGAAGGATGTATCCATAAAGGATACTAGCAAAAGAGGGAAATTAGGGCAACCCAACAGAGAGGTTCCAATAAAGATAAAAGTAACCCAGATGTCCTTAAGTACAGAGCTGAAAGATTCCAAATTACTCCTATCAACTGATAACCATATTAATATGAATAAAATACAACCTCTAAAATACCTGTATGCAAATGCTAGAAGTCTAAAAAATAAGATGGGAAAGCTAGAAATATAGCACTAAATGACAGGTTAGATATGTTTGGCATCTGAGAGACCTGGTGGAAGGAGGACAATGAATGGGACACTGTTATAAACTATATCACAATGATAGGGTTGATCAAATTGGTGGAGGGGTTGTACTCTATGTTAAGGAGGGCATTGAGTCACACAGGATTAAAGTTTTGCATGAAACAAAATACACTGTGGAATCTCTATGGTTAGAAATCCCATTTAAAAGGGGAAGGCACTGGCAGTGGGGGTATACTACCAACTGCCAGGCCAGAATGAACAGATGGATGATAAAATGTTAAAAGAAAACAGGGAAGCTAACAAAAGTTACAACACAGTAATAATGGTTGATCTCAATTACCCTATTATTAACTGGGTCAATGTAACAGCAGGAGGTTTCTAGATTAAATAAATGACTGCTTCTTGGAGCAGCTGGTTCATGAATTGACAAGAGAGGAAGCTAACCTGGACCTAGTCCTTAGTGGAACACAGGATCTGGTGTAAGAGATAAGAGTGTTGGGGCCACTTGGCAATAGTGATCATAACATGATCTCATTTTATTTAATAAATGAAGGATGGCAAGGAAATCCACAGTACTACCTTTTAATTTTCAAAAGGGAGACTATGATAAGATGAGGAAAATAGTTAAAGAAAAAAATAAGGGGAGCAGCTGCAAAAGTTAAAGATTTACATCAAGCCTAGGCGTTGTTTCAAAATACTATCTTGGAAGCTCAGACCAGTTATATTCCACACTTTAAGAAAAGTGGAAGGAAGGCCAAAAAACTGCCAGTATGATGTAAAAGGTGAGGTCACAGAGGCTATTGTAGCCAAAAAAGTATCTTTCAGGAAATAGATAAAAGGAGCCAAATGACGAAAACGGGAAACATCATAAGCACTGGCAAGTTAGATGCAAGGCACTGATAAGACAGATAAAGAGAATTTGAAAAGAAGGTTAAACTGGAAGCAAAAATATATAATAAAAACATTTTCACGTACATTCGTAGTAAAAAATCTGTGAGTCAGTTGGACCATTAGATAGAGGAGTAAAAGGGGCAACAAGGAAGGACAGGGTCATAACGGAGATATTGAATGAATTCTTTGCCTCGGTCTTTACTAAAGAAGATGTAGGGAAATTACCCATGCCTGAAATGTTTTTTTAAAGGTGATATGTCATAAGAATTGAAAGAAATATTAATAAACCAGGAAGATGTATTACAACTATTTGATAAACTGAAGAGTAGTAAATCATGTGGACTGGATGGTATACATCAGAGGGTGTTGAAAGAACTGAAAGATGAGACTGCAGACCTAATATCAGTAATCTGTGAACTATCATTAAAATCATCTGTAGTACCTGAAGATTGGTGAATGGCTAATGTAACACCAATTTTTGAAAAGGGTTCCAGGGATGATCCTGGAAACTACAAGCCAGTGAGCCTGACGTCAGTACTGGGCAAAATGGTAGAAACCATTATAAAGAATAAAATTACTGAACATGTAGAGATAGTCATGGTTTAATGGGAGACAACAAACATGGATTTAGTCAAGGGAAGTCTTGTCTTACTAATCCGTTATATTTTTTTAAAGGTGCGAATAAACAGGTAGACAGAGGTGAACCAGTTGATATAGTGTACCTGGATTTTTAGGAAGGAGCCAGCAGGGACCATCTTTTACATGTGCCTGTGCACTGCTGCGTACGCCTTGTAGGGTTATACAAATGATCAGTAGTAAACAGGTAGAAAAGGCAGTGGCAAAAGCTAGAAGCATGCTTGGGTGCATAGGGAGAGGAATAGCCAGCTGGAAGAAGGTGATAGTACCTCTGCAGAAGTCTTTGGTGAGACCTCATTTGGAGTATTGTATGCAATTCTGGAGACCACACGTTCAAAAGAATATAAACAGGATGGAGTCAGTACAGAGGGTGTTTACCAAACTGGTCAGTGGCTTCATCATAAGACATATGGGGACAGACTTAAAGATCTCAATATATATACTTTGGAAGAATGGCAGGAGGGGAAAGACATGATAGAGACATTTAAATACCACCATGACATAAATACAGAAGTGCAGAGGCAGACTATTCAAAAGGCTAGGGGCCATAAAAAAGAAAGTAGACTGGTGCATAAACTTATATGGGGAAACAGTAACCATGAAGGGAGCGGAGACAGCAAGCCAGTGTGTGTAAGATAATCAAATATCATAAATAATCTGGGACTACATTGTGGAAGGCCTTATAGGTTAAGATAAGAATCTTATATCAGATACACAATAGAACAAGAAGCCAATGATGGTAGGTCAGAAGAAGGGTACTATGATCAAATTTCCTGACACTGGAGAATATGTGCATGCTGTATTCCAAGTGTATTTTCCATGGTCACACTCTGCCCATACTCCCTCCTCCCCCTCCCCTCCCCCACTTCACACAATGGGCAATTAACACGCATTTTAGCAGATATTCGCTGGCATGCCTGTGGACTAAGTTACCACAGGCCCTTAATGCCCATTAAAACATGTTAACCATGTTAATTTAATGTGGACAAGTGCAAAGTTATGCACCTAGGAAAGAACAACCCAAACTATGGTTACACGATGCAAGGTTCCATATTGGGAACCACCACCCAGGAAAAAGATTTAGGCGTCATCGTGGATAACATGTTAAAACCCTTCGCCCAGTGTGCAGCTGTGGCCAAGAGAGAAAATAGAATGCTAGGCACATAAGGAAAGGGATGGAAAATAAAACAAACAATATTATAATGCCTATATATCGTTCCATGGTGCAACCGCACCTTGAATATTATATGCAATTCTGGTCGTCCTATCTTAAAAAGGATATAGCGTTATTAGAAAAGGTTCTGAGAAGAGCCACCAAAATGGTAAAGGGGATGGAAGGCTATTCCTATGAAGAGAGGCTAAAAAGGTTAGGGTTCTTCAACCTGGAAAAGAGATGGCTGAGGGAAGATATGATAGGTCTATAAATTAATGGAGTGGAACGGGTAAACGTAGATTGACTGTTTACGTCATCAGAATATAAAAAGACTAGGTGACATGCAATGAAGCTACAAGGTAACCTATCTAAGACTAATAGGAGAAAATATTTTTTCACTCAAACTCTGGAATTTGTTACCAGAGGATATAGTAAAAGCTGTTAGTGTAGCTGGGTTTAAAAAAGGTTTGGACAAGTTCCTGGAGGAAAGGTCCATAAACCATTATTAAAAGGGACCCAGGATATCAATGCTTGACCCAATGCAAGCATTGAGGAATCTGTGTCTTTTGGGGAGACTGCTAGGTACTTATGACCTAGATTGGCCACTGTTGGAAACAGGATACTGGGCTTGATGGACCTTGGTCTGACCCAGTATGGCATATCTTATGTTCTTATGTTCTTAATACACAGGAGGAGAGCCTCTTTCAATTGAAAAAAAAAAAGCTCTACAATAAAGGTGCATAGGATGAAGTTGAAAAGAGACTCAGGACTAATTTACAGAAATATTTCTTTATAGAAAGAGTGGTAGATGCATGGAATAGTCTCCCAATGGAGGCAGCAGAAACTAAAACTGTATCTGAAGTCATAGAAACATGGGGCTGAGAAGATCTCTAAAGAACAAAAAAAGGGACTGTAGTAGTTGGTATGGAAGGGCAGACTGGAGAGGCCATATGGTCTTTATCTGCCATCATGTTTCTGTTTCTATCTGTTTGAACCATGTGGGGCCTCCACCATGTATAATTCAAACTGCTGATGTTGAATCATTCAGGGCATCGCAGACACAAAGTCCTGCAGTTCAAACAGAGAAAGTTTCAATTGTGGGGCTTTGTCAGGAAGCAGGCAGGGTGAATGGGATATGCTGGTAGAGCCAAGAAGCAACTGCTGAAGAAAAAACAACTTGGTGGGGGGGGGAGGGGGAGGGAAAGGAAGCAACAGACACTATTACCACCACTCCAGTAAGAATGCATTGATGGCTCTGGAGGTTGGCAGTTGAGAAAAAACAGCACTTGTCCGTTTTTTTTGTCCTGCTGGACATTAGCTTCCCTTCATAAAAACCGGTCAGGCTGGCCAAATACTGGGTGGTTGTAACCGTATATTCCACATACTCTGGCTTAGAAGTGAAATTCATTACTGTCATGGAATGCACAAAATGAACCCAGTTGGAGACTTTGCCCCTGAACGACATCCCTCATATAATGAACAAATCATTCCAATGGAAACAACTAGTACTACTATTTATTATTTGTATAGTGGTACAAGATATATGCAGTGCTGTACAGCCACATGTCAAAGACTGTCCAAGCTAATCAGAGTTTACAATCTAGTCAAGACAAACAGCTGAGGGCAAGGATATGTCTAGGGGAATGGTAAAAAAAAAAAAAACACGTAGGAGACTAAACGGATCAGAATCCAAAAGCGGCCACAAAGAGGTTTTCAGCCTGGATTTGAAAAGGGCCAGAGATGAAGCTCAATGCACAGACTCGGGTAGTTTGTTCAGGCATAAGGAGCAGCTAGGTGATAAGGAGTTGGCAGTAGAAGAGAAGGGTACAGATAGAAGTGATTTGACAGAACAGCAGAGTTCCTAAGGAGGGGTGTAGGGAGAGATAAGAGAGGAAAAGTAGTGAGGCGCAGCAGAATGAGTGCACTTATAGAAGTTTGAACTGGAAACGGAAATGGATAAGGAGCCAGTGAAACGATTTGAGAAGGGGGGGGGGTAATATTAACATATCAAAGCTGGCGGAAGATTAACAGCGCAACTGAGTTTTGAACAGATCGAAGGAGAGAGAGATGATTCAGAGGGAACCCAGCAAGGAGGAGGTTGCAATAGTCTAGATGGGAAGTGACTAAAGAGTGGATAAGTGTCTTAGCAGTGTGTGAAGAAAGACTGTGGCAGGGAAGCTTATCATTCCAGGCAGCAAGAGCTTGAGTTGAACGAACAGCCCAAGTCATCAAAACTGAGGCAGAACACAACAGTGGCCTGAACTGCCCAAGATACTAATGCTAGGATAGGAAAATATCTTTTTCCTTCTTTTAATGCACTTTTGGTGGGTTTTCTTCTTTTTAGGGATAAAAAAAAACATTTGAAACAAGAGAGCAATAGGGCAGCTGATCATGGTGGGCAGCAGTGATTTGAGAAGTACTACTACTAATACTAATACTGAGCATTTCTATAGCGCTACAAGATGTATGCAGCGCTGCACAGACACATGTAAAAGACGATCCCTGTTCAACAGAGCTTACAATCTAGTCAAGACAGACAACATAGTAGCTGTAAACACGGGATACATCTAGGAGGAATGGTAAGGGAACACAAAGGAGACCAGGCAAGTCAAGATCCAAAAGCGATAGCGAAGAGGTGGGCTTTCAGCCTGGATTTGAAAAGGGTCAGAGAAGGTGCCTGGCGTACAGACACAGGTAGTTTGTTCCAGGCATAAGGTGCAGCAAGGTGAAAGGAGCAAAGTCTAGAGTTAGCAATAGAAGAGAAGGGCACAGTTAGAAGCGATTTGCCAGAAGACCAGAGTTCCCAAGGAGGGATATAGGGAGAGATAAGAGAAGAAAGGTAGTGAGGAGCTGCACAGTGAATACACTTATAGGTCAGCAGGAGAAGTTTGAACTGGATGCAGAAACAGATAGGGAGGCAATGAAATGACTTGAAAAGAGGGGAAACATTAGCATGACGAGACTGGTGGAAGATTAACCACACAGCAGAGTGTTGAACAGATGGAAGGGGGAGACAGAGAATTCAGAGGGAGACCAGCAAGAAGTAGATTACAATAGTCTAGATAGGAAGTGACTAAAGAGTGGATAAGTGTCTTAGTAGGGTGTATAGAAAGGAAGTGATGAATTTTGCCAATGTTATAGAGAAAGAAATGACATGTTTTAGCTATCTGTTGAATGTGTGCAGAGAAAGAGACAGCAGAGTCAAAGATGACCCCAAGGTTGCGAGCTGAGGAAACAGGGAGGAGTGTAGTGTTATCCAAAGAAATAGAGAAGGGAGGAAAGGGAGAGGTAGATTTAGAGGGAAAGATAAGGAGCTCGGTTTTGGCCATGTTCAGTTTCAAGCAGCAGTGAGACATCTAAGCAGCAATGTCAGAAAGACAGGCAGAAATCTGGGCCTGGTGTAGAGAGGAAGATCTGGGAGTCATCAGTGTAAAGATGGTACTGAAAGCCATGGGAAGAGATGAGTACACCAAGGAACTGGTATAGAGAGAGAAAAGGAGTAGACCCAAGACAGATCCTTGGGGTACATCAACTGAGAGCGGGATAGTAGCAGAGGAGGATCTATCAGAACAAACACTGAAAGAGCGATAGGAGAGATAACCAGGATAGCACAGAGCCCTTAAAACCAAGCAAGGACAAGATATTGAGGAGAAGGTTGTGGTCAAGTGTCAAAAGCAGCAGAAAGGTCAAAAGGATGAGGATTGAGTAAAGGCCCTTGGATTTTGCCAGGAACAAGTCGCTGGAGACTTTAGCAAGAGCCGTTTCAGTAGAATGTAAAGGATGAAAGCTAGATTGTAAAGGATCCAGGAAGGCTTGAGAGGACAGAAAGTTGAAGCAAAGGCGGTGAACCGCACGTTCAAGTAGTTTAGAAATGAAGGGGAGGAGGGAGGTGAGTCGATAGTTAGAAAGACAGGTAAAATCTAGTGAGGGTTTCTTGAGAAAAGGCAGTAGTACTGGCAGCAGTGATCAGAGCAGCACTAGCAACAGTTCAGGCTCTGGGTGGTTACCTTTATTTTGAGATTTCCTTGTCAATGTTTTATTGTGTATGGTAGGAAAGTCTTTTTATTTCTGAACCCTAAGGAGTTCCTAGAGTTTGATGTCAGAGAGGAGCCTAAAGTTCTTGGACTGAGCATCAATAAATTGTAGTGTTTGTCTGTTGCTGGCACTGCAGTTGCCTCTTTGTATTTTGGATAAATATTTCCTTGTTTATGTTATTTGTTTGGTCCAATATGGTGGGTTGATTTGGTGGTATAAAATTTAGAAATATTTTTTTCTGATTTAATATTGCCTTGTTTCTCTTTGTCTTGATTTCTGTATCATTAAAACAATTTTCTTAGTGTTAATATTTAAAATTCAATAAATAAAAAATGTAAAAATAGAAAATCTTATCTAGGTCCTTCATAGCCGTTCTACCAAGAGCAATGAGTCAGATTTCATAACTGTCGTTTCATTACTCATTACTGATTGATACAAGCAGATTAAAGTTGTTTACTATTTCTATTTCTTCTCCATCAAAGATGAAATTATTGATTTTGTCAGTTACCAGGCCCATTTTAAGACTATGTTGCTTGAGCTGATTTAGATCGCAATCACTTTCAGCCAGTAACATTGTATTCTGGTATTCCCATGCTTCTTAATGTGGCCCAGAATTTTTCATTATTTATGCAATGCCTTGCTATAGTCAATGAAACACATGTACTGATATCCTTTTGGTATTCTTTTGTCTTGTCAAGGATCCGTTCCACAACCATGATGATAATGTCTGTTGCTCCTTTGCCTTTTCTGAACCCTGCTTGCATTTCAAGCAGTTCTCGTTCCAGGTATGGTTCTAGTCTCCACAGAATGACTTTGAATAGAATCTTGCAGGTGTCTGAGATCAGAATGATTGTGCGATAATTTCCATAATCAGTAGGATCACCTTTCTTTAGTATTGGTATGAACACAGAGGGACAGGGATATTTTTGGCTTTCCATGTTTTTATCTGACCCAGCCACAGCATGCTGGCATGTATATGTTTCTGTATTTTGTTATATATATTTTATTTGTGTTTTGTGCACCCTGCCCTGGGCATTCTTGTGCGGGCAAGTGTAATATCTGAAATGAAATAACTGGCATGCCAGATTGACATAGACCCCAGGAAAAATCACTTGGCGTCATACACCCTAGACTCATCATAGACAATGACAGACACAAATAACGAAATTCTCATGATTAGATTTCTTCCACCACCTCGTAAAGCTGATTCTTCAGACCTTTGTATCCTTGAAGGTCCTTCATAAGTCTGTGCAACAACCTTGCCTCACTAGACTTCAGCTTCAGAACAAGAAGACCCCTATCATGGGGCCCAGGTCAATCTGAAAAACATGCAAAAAACAAAGGGCATTCATCAGTGGACTGAGCCTAACAAATGTAAAGCAAAGTATTAGCCTAGAGAAAAAGCTCATCCACACTCCAGCAGCATTCACTGAACTCAGGGCTGATGCAAGGGAGCTAGGCATCCTAGGCGAACCTTCCATATTGCAGCCTCTCCTCTCAAAACTGTCTTTCGGGCCACTAGGCTCCATCTTCTTAACCCCGCGAAGTTTAATAAAATAATCATGATTGCTCCAATGTCAACTCTCTCAGAGCAATCCTGTAAAGCACATAACTGGACATCATGCTGTTAAATATACGCTGTAAAAGGGGGTGCTTCTTATGAAGGTACCACCATCTTGGCAAGTATGCAAATTAACTGTCTTGCAAAGGATTGTGGTTATTGAAGTCCATTCACACAAAGCTTGCCTTTTTAAGATAATGAAAACTCTTGTAGTTGGTCGAGTGTAGACAAAATTAGAGTTTATTTATGGGGTGATTATCCCACACACAGATATGCTTGGTAACACCATCCAGATAACTTCTACAGGGTTTATTCAACACAAAATAAGGCAACTGAAAAATCTTATGCAAATAAGAATCAAAGTTCTTTATAGAACAGAAAGGCTTCTTTCAGCCACTGCTAATAAACTCCTTAGCAGTGCTGGGGAAAAACAAATCAAAGAGGGAAACTTCTTTATACAAAAGCAATGCTCACTTTCTCCATACAGAAAAGAACTTTTTAATCCTACGTGTGCACGGCTTGTGCTGGGCTCTCCTCCACCAACAGGTGACAATTAACTGCAATCAGTAGCTTGATTTCAGCACACATGCAAAAAACTTTCCCAAAAGCTTTTTTTTCTTTTCAACAAAACTTAATGGGAAGCTAATGTTTAGAATGTTTCCTTTTGATGTTTGCTCTGATATTTAGGATTTTCCTAAAATAACAACCTACTCAAAGAACAGTCCATATAATTATCCTCTGTATCAGATATTATACCTTGCTCTTGAAATTGCATAGATTCTGTTTCTCCGTCTGACTCAGAGGGCTTTAGGAACTGACCTCTGCACGGAGAGAAACTGTCTCCCTGCTGTTTGCACTGCTCAAAGCTAGAGAAACGTTCACAGTTCCTACCTGAATCCAGGCAAGCGTCAGGCTGCTTCTTCTGGTATTCTGGCCAGTATGCAATGGAGCTTTTGTGTCCTGTCCTCCAGTTGGTTTCTCTGGACCTCAGGATCTTTTTTCCAGACGTCCTCCAAGAGGTATTTGGACTCCTTTCCTCCTTAGATGCAACAGACCTCTTCCTAGGTGTTGCTTGAGGGTCCCTGGCTGTGGATCTACAGACCTCTGGCTTTCTCCAGTCCTCTGATCCTTTCCCCCAGGTATCTCTCCAGGCATAGGTACTTTTCTGAGCTCCTCTCTTGGACCGTCTGCTTCCTTGTCCTTGTTCCTTCAGGTTCCAGTTGTTCTTCCTTCTGATTCTGATTCTGATTCCCCTTCTCCTTCTCCTTCTCCTTCTCCTTCTCCTTCTCCTTCTCCTTCTCCTTCCAGTTCTCTGTCTCCTTCTCTGTCTGACTCCCTTAAATTCCTCTTTAGTTTTAAAAGGCTTAGATTGCCACTCCACCCTTGCATTCTTCAGGTGTTGTGGATTAAACATTCTTCTAGAGGCTGTTTGATTAGGGATGACATAATGCTTTCTCTGATTAGACTCATGCTTTTCCACTCTTGCTCCCCTAGGGACTTTCTGCATACAAGTGCATTCTGGATCATGTAGTCTTTTAGGGAAACAAGCTGTCTTAGTTCTATAACCTGCCAGCACAGGTCCCTTAATCAGAGTAAATTCTCCTCTTTTGTCATTACTCCCTGAGCTTTGATAAGCTTCCTTATCACAACGCATAATGAAGGCAATTTCTAAAACCTTTTTACATGGGTAAATGGGTGAACATTTACCCCTCACCCTTTGGCTGTTGGACACACTTCCTTGTTTCAATTGTAGACGGAGTCAGGGCTACCCATTTTGCTGCTGTGTACAAATGATCACTGCTGCCGCCACCCCCTCCCTAACACATACAAGCTTTTCACGGGATGTAGTAAAGGCTGTTAATGTAGCTGGATTTAAAAAAGATTTGGGCAAGTTCCTGGAGGAAAGGTCCATAAACCATTATTAAAGGGGACTCAGGAAATCCACTGCTTACCCCAGGATAAGCACTGTGGAATCTGTATACCTTTTTGGGAACCTGCCAGGTACTTGTGACCTGGATTGACTGCTGTTGCAAACCGGATACTGGGCTTGATGGACCTTGGGTCTGACCTAGTATGGCATTTCTTATGTTTCTTTATTTTTTAACAGTACCTTTATGATTGTTTGAACAACGCTTACAGGTGGCTATTGCAGCAGAGTTGGAGTAAGGTTACTAGATTTGTGGTGAATGAACCTGGGACATATGTTCCCTTTAAAACCAATCACTGGGCAACAAAGTTTTACAAAAGTCATGTTACTGAAATAAAAATAGTCATTTCTTATCAATTTTTATATGCTGAACATGAATATGACAGTGAAATTGCAAAGTTGGCTCTAGGATTTTTGTAATCTACAAGAATTAATGTTTACATCACGAAATCCATGTCAATAGTAAATATAATAGGCCTTTGGTTAATACCTGTAAAAAAACAAGTCATAGACTACTTCTTAGATTTTTTCGCCTGTCTCTTGTACAGATGTTCGGGAGCTTCTCTGGGGAGTGACCAGCAGTAGTCAGCCAGCATTGTAGTGGACCATTTTCCCTGGTATCTTTGCTCCATCATTGCAATATCCTGGTGAAAACATTCACCCTGTTCATCACTAACCATACCACAGTTGTCAGGAAAGAAATCGAGATGGGAATCAAGGAAATGGATCTTTAGAGACATATTGCAGCCAAGTTTCTGATACTGCATCAGCATGTCTTCTACTACTCCTTGTAGTTTTCTACCCTAACATTCCCGAGAAAGTTTGTTGACACTAGGCGAAAAGCATTCCATGCTTGTTTCGCATCGCTCTGCAGCAAGTTGTTGAACCGATCATCTTTGAAGAGCTCTCGAATCTGAGGACCCACAAAAACTCCCTCTTTAATCTTTGCTTCGCTGAGTCAAGGGAATTTTTCATGCAGGTATCGGAAAGCTGGCGAAGTGCGGTCCATGGCTTTCACAAAGTTTTTCATCAAACCTAGTTTGGTGTGAAGGGGTGGTAGCAGGATTTTGTGAGCCTCAACCAGAGCTGGGTGCTGGATATTCTTCTCTCCAACTGTTACATTTTGTCTGCGATTCCATTCCTTCCGCAAGTAGTGCCAATCTCTTGCTTGGCTATCCCACTCACATAAGAAACACATGTATTTATATATCCTTGCTGCAGTCCCATTAAAAGGGCAACTACCTTCAAGTCACCACAGAGGTGCCAGCTGTACTTGTTATTTATTTATTTTATTTATAGTTCTTTTATACCGCACTCTTTTTCATCAGCGCGGTTTACATTAAAACAGGAATACTCATTGCAATCAACAGACTGTTGAGTTTACATATAACAGGATAATACAACTGGGATTATAACTTTGGGGAACTTTATATAGTTAATGGAAGTTTATATAGTTTATATAGTTAATGGAAGTCAGTAGATGCTTTAAGTTATCGTATGTCTGTTTCATGTGGACGGCATGCGCTACTGGAATAGATGGAAGACGTTTTCCATTGTTCAAAAGCACAGCCTTCAGACTCAGTTTCGAAGAGTCTATAAATAGTCTCCAGTCTTGTGGGTCATGAGTGATTTTTAAGGCATTCATGAGGCTTTAAATATCAGAACAGAATACCAGATTACTTTCCTTTCTGAAGAAAGGCTCCAACTGCTGGTGGCGCTTTCGATATGAAGTAATGTTGACATCTTCTTCGAGAAGATTCCATTGTTGGAGTCTTGATCCTAGCAATTCTGCCTTGTTCTTGGATAAGTCCAAATCACAAACCAGGTCATTTAGTTCTTCCTGTGTTATTCGCTGTGGAGTTGATAATGCATCCCAGTGAAAATCTGGGTCACTGCATGCTGACGGACCAGGAGAAGAACAGGTCGGCTCACCCTTGTCCTCATCAGATGAATCAAGAGAATATTCTGATGGAGGTTCTGGAATAGGAAGTCCCTTACCATGTGGAACTGGTCTCAATGCAGATGGAATGTTTGGGTAGACTATGCTCGACTTCTTTTGCTTTGTTATTCCGCTGGAAAGAGGAGGAACCAAGCAGAAGTAACAGTCATTTATGTGGTTGCTTGGCTCTCTCCACACCATGGGGACTGCAAACGGCATTGATGGTCTTTTGCAATTCAACCACTGTGAAAGCTGCGTTGTACATGTAGCGCAGCATATATGCGGGGCCCAAGGCTTGTCTTGGTCACCAATCTTGCATCCGAAGTAAAGATGATATGCCTTCTTCAGTTGAGAAGTGATACTTTTTCTTCTGGTTGGCAAACGTCACTTCCCCACAAATGTAGCAGAACTTGTCAACGGTATTAACGCACTTTCGCGGCATTACTGTTCTGTATTGTACCTAAATGGCTAAAATTATATGATTAATAAAAGTTACATGTAACAGTAGCTTAAACTGTCTCGCACACAGTCTGAAATATTTTAAATGCTCAACCTTTCCGACTGCGTATAGTACACTGCTGATGTCAGACGGCTTCAGCAGCCGTTTGGCAGTAGTATTGCATTGCATCAGAAAATGATGCAATCAACTCTGGATGATGTGTGCATGCTGGTATTATGCAATGTGATGCAATATTACATCATTCAAGACTTTTTTGGGATGCTGTTGATGTCCTACTGGATAAATTTACACGGTGAAACATCAAAAATGAACTACATGCAATATCTTCAAAATGAGAGCCAATAAAAAGTTTTTAATGTTATATTCATGTTCAGCTCACCAGGATACTACAGATTAGGGCCTTTTAAAGTCAGTAACGATTTCAATGTTGACCAGTGTAATGAGTCAGCAGTTTATTTGGTGGGAGAAGGAAAACAGCAGAGGGAGAAAGGTGCTGATGTTCTCTCCTGATAGAAGATTGTAGTAATCCACTCTCAAAATATCACTAAAATCACATTTTTCAAATTTTGTTAATACAAAATATTTCACACTCAATACAGAGGCATCAGTGCTGCAGGTATGTGCTGCTTCTCCATGGGCAAGCATTATAAGCAGGCCCGAACCTAGCCCTGTGCGAGCAGTGCAGCCACACAGGGCGCAAAGGCATAAGGGGCGCATTTTAGCTGTCTGCCGTTGCCTGCCGCCGCCACTTTTTCTTCTCTCAGCGGCGGCAGGCAACGACAGACAGCTAAAATGTGCCTCTTAAGCCTTCTCGCCGGCATGCTAAGCAGATCTGTCCCTCCCTACAACAGATCTGCTTAGCATGTCAGTGACTTGCACATCGGGCGCGCCTCGTCTCTCCTGCCGCGGGGGGGCGCACCCGATGTGCAAGTCACACAGGGCGCGATTTACACTCAGTACGACCCTGATTGAGTCAGCTATGTGTAGGTGTGTCATTCCCTGGGACCGGAGTAGCTCTCCCAATAGCTCAGAGGAATTCAAATTCTTTGTTTGTTTTTTAAATTCCTCTGAGTTCCCTGCCTTCCCCTTTCCTGTGTCCGGTCCCGTCCCTTCCTGCCTTAGTTATTTTCATCCACCATCCTGGACAGACAGATACTAACACTCTCCCTCTAAAACACAAATTAATTCTATATATTCTATAAAGAAATTTGAAAAGGAAGACTTCCTGCAGGAGATGGGGCAAACTAGAAAATGCAGCAGCTGTAGACGGAAAATCAGCCGCAAGGCTGCCCAAGACTGCTGCCACAAATGCCTGAACTCGCACGTGCTCAGCAGAAAAGGAGAAAAACACAAGGGGAGCCAGCTCATAGCTGCACCCGCAGACAATTGGAGGTCTGAACCGGCCAATCGCTCAGTCGGGAAACAGATAGAGCCCCCTGCGATCTCCCCCACATGCTCCACGATCCCAGAGGTAAATAATGCCCCTCCCGTACCTTCCAGCCTGCTTGCCTCCGTCTTCAGAACCTCCTCTGATGTCCCCAGTGCTGCCGCGATGCTGCAGTCAACTCCGGAGTACCCGCTCCTCCAGAAAACTCCTGCCCACGCGACTGCTTCTCCTTCACAGGCTTCTGCACGCCACCGGCACCACCGCAGCAACAGGGACGCCTCCCCTGCACATCACAGATGCTGCTGCAGCTCCAGTCACTCCTGTGGCAGCCGCAGATCTTCCAACTCACACCGCCACTGCGGGAGCAAGCCCCATCGACACAGCACATCCCCTCGATCCTCTGCAAACACCCCTCCTCCAAGCTCCCAGAGTCCTCGGCATCATCAGCACCACAGGCACAGTGGACCCTCTGCTGCCCCCTCCAGCCAGGAGGTACCATTGCAGTTCCTCAAACCTGCATCCTCGAGCACAGCTCCCCTGCGCCATCTGCAGACCACTACTGGGACTCCTCCAGCTGCAACCTCAGTTCTGGCCAACAACAACTGTGAACCCAGAGCAGCCATGCAGCACCCAGAATTGATGGAACTGTGGGGCAGATTCATGGAACAGCAACTTCTGGGACCCCAGGACCCTGCACTCCAGTCCACTGGACCCCTCCCTCTTCAGCCGACCAGAGAATCCTGATTCCCCACCCCCCTCCTCTCCCACCCAGAGGATTCACACTCGGGGGAGGAGGGCAAGATCCTGGACTCTGCCTGGGAATTCGATGACGAGTCACCCCCTCCAATCTCTCCAAGTCCTCTTCTGGACACGCCTACACCTCCCACCACACCAGCCTCCCCACCAGAAGAGCTGGCATACCCTAAATTTCTACAAAAGATCATGACGCCCCTGGAGCTGTCTCTGGTAGACAACTCTGACTCTAGCAATGAGGTTCCGGGGATCCTCAAAAGCTTGGAGCCCAACAGGGCCATAGTGACAGTCCCCATACATCAAGTGCTCCTAGAATGCAGGGAGCACCTCTGGCAGTCCCCTGCATCTACCCCAGTGACCACCAAGCGACTTGACCTGAAATACCAGGTCTGACCCGTTCCCGGCTTTGACAAACCACAGCTGCTCACCAGTCCATTGTGATCGAATCTGCTCTGAAGTGCAACAAAACTTCACACTCTCAGGCCAAAGCACCTCTGGGAAAAGACCCACACACCCTGGACGGGGTTGGAAAAAGGGTCCACCAGAGCGCCATGCTCAAAGTAAGAATTGCCGCCCATCAGTTCCAGATGATGAGTACCACACATCCTCCTCACCAAGGCCAGTGATGCCCTAGCCACATTAACCCCTGAAGCTCCAAGACCTCGGGCACTGCGGGAAGCACCTCATCAGATCATCCTTCGATGCCTTTGAAACTGCCTCAAGAACCACAGGAACAGCAATCGCCACCAGGCGGGTAGCGTGACTAAGAGCGTCTGACCTCCACGAGGACACTCATGAACGCATAACGAACACTCCCTGCACAGGGGACAGCCTCTTCGACTGCAAGGTCAAGGAGACAGTGGACGGTCTAAAAGAAGACCGCATGACACTGCAGACCATGTTCAATGAAGGACTCACCTGCCAGTGACCCCAAAAGAGAAACAACTCGCAGAAACACTACTATCCAACATGGAACTACAACTCTTTCCACAACTACAAAAATGGCTATCAAAAAAAAACAGCATTACCAAACCTACACAAACAAGTCACGGCAAAGAGATAGAAAGTAGCAGAAACCTCATTCCTCCTCCGCCTCCAAGGCTACCCTGGGGTTTTGACCATCCAAGCACAAAAGCCACTGCAGTGGGATGCAGGCTGACCCACTTCGAGAAGGCCTGGGCGGACATATCAACCGACCACTGGGTGTTCGAGATCATCCGCAGGGGACTTTGCATTCACTTACAAAAGCACCCACCCTCAGCATCACCCAGGAGGGTGACATCAGGGCAGCACCTTCCGCACCTGCTCACAGAGACTCAGCACCTCCTACTACTAGAGGCCCTAGAGCCAGTCCCACCCTCCCAGCGCAACCAAGGTTTCTACTTGCATTTTTTCCTTGTGCCGAAAAAGTCAGGGGGCTGGCGCCCCATCCTCGACCTCAGACTTCTCAACAAACAAGTCCACAAGGAGAAATTCAGAATGCATTCCCTTGGAACAATCCTTCCCCTCATCCAAGACAATGACTGGCTCGCATCCCTGGACCTACAGAATGCTTACACTCACATTCCCCTCCACCCCTCCCAGAGGCAATTCCTACGCTTCGTGGTGGGCAACCGACACTACCAGTACAAGATGTTACCCTTCGGCCTCTCCTCCGCACCCAGAGTCTTCATTAAGTGCATAGCAGTGACCACTGCTCACCTGCATAAGGCCAGCATCTGTATCTTCCCATACCCTAGATGATTGGCTGATTGCAACGCATTCAAAAAGGGAAGCACGGGAAGCCCTTCACGCCACGGCGGCCCTCCTACAGTCCTTGGGGTTTCTCATCAACCACAAGAAGTCACAAATAGAACCCGTGCAAGCGCTGAAATCCATAGACGCCCTGATACACACCACACAGTCCAAAGCCATTCTACCACCCCAAAGAGTAGACATAATCATCACTCTGACAGCCCACATCATGGGGGCAACCATGGCCTCTGCGTGTGCTCTCCTCCACCTCCTCAGCTATATGGCAGCAGCCGTCCATGTCATCATGCACGCCAAACTCCACATGTGTCAACTTCAATGGCACCTCCACCACCACTGGGACCAGCACAGGCAGCCCCTACAACACAGAATCCCCGTGGACACCCACACCAGGAGAACCCTCTGTTGGTGGCAAACAAGGCAGAACTTAACCAAGGGATGCCCACTACAACCACCACAAACTCACATCACCCTCACCACTGATGCATCGAAAAGGGGATGGGGGGGCGCACATCCTTGACCTCCACACCAAGGGGACTTGGTCTCTGTCCGAGTCATGACTCCACATCAACCTACTGGACATCAGAGCCATCAGGTACACCCTGCGTACCTTCCAAGCATGGATCTGGGGCAGGAGCATCCTAATTCAAATGGACAACCAGGTGGCCATGTTCTGCATCAACAAACAAGGGGGGACAGGCTCACGCCCAGAGGCGGCTCAAGGCAATCGGCTGCCTGAGCCGAAGGATGAGACGGCGCCCCCCCCCCCCCTCTGTAGTGGGGGCGGGGCTTTTTCAAAACTCCAATCAGGGACTGAACCAAACCAAAAAGCTGATTAGATTATATGGAGGAAATGCAAGACGTTTGCACACCAAGGAACTAAAAGAGAGTGAGAACCACAGCACAGTTTATAAAACTAAATTATAACTCATTTTTATTTTGTTGTTATAAATTGCATTATGGTTATTGCTTTTTCTTTTTCAATAAATATTTTGCATCCACAGAACCCCCTTCAACAGTGCTTGCAGAGCAGAACCAACATTCACCCACAGAACTCAATATCTTAAAAAAAATCTGATTCTGATCATCTCACTAACAACAACAAACATTCTCCAGTACCAGGCATATTGTGAACTAATACAAAACACTACAACAAAGTCCCTGAGTATCTATAGAGCAAATCTAACATACCATACCATATCAGTACCAACTTCCAAAACTCACATAAGGAGCCCATCCAAAAAAAGCGTCACTGTAAATACTACAGCAGGCCCTGGAACATCCATATACCTATTTGAAAAGCTGAACATGTCAAATTATAACAGTACAGTATAGATCTTTATATACAAACTCCATGTTAACATAACACCTGGGCTTAGTCACACACTCAGAACACAGACCCTCACCAAGTACAGAATAAGTAACCACAATCTAAAGTAAAAATAAAAATATGTAGACAAAATTTAAACTGAAACCCCAAGAAGCCAGACTCCTCAAGCAGTGCAAAATCAGATAAATAAGATATACAGTTCCCCCATACAATATAAAATATAAAGATAACACAAAGTCCAGTCACTAAAATGAAATAAAATTATTTTTTCTACCTTTGTTGTCTGACCATTTTATTCTCTGATCATGCTGGTCCCAATCTGAGGCATCTGCTTTCCTGTCTTCTCTTAGCTCTCTTTCTGTGGTCTGTGGTCCATCTGCCATTTCTCATCTCTTCTTTTATTTTCTTCACTTCTTTCCATCAGCCTATTTCCAGTCCCAGTAACCCTTCCCAGTATCAGCCCCTTTCCAGTCCTCCCTCCCAGTACCTTCCAATGTCAACTTGCATTCCCAGGACTGCCACTGGTGTCCATTCCCTTCCAGTCCCCCTCCTTCCCCACTGTCCAGTTCCTTCTAGTCCAAATACCATGGCAGCCCCTCTCAGTATCCACTCCCTTCCAGTTCCATTTTCCCATCCCCTCGTATCAGCCCATTTGTAGCCCTAGTCCCGTTTTCTTCCAGGGCCAGCAGCTCTATCCTCCCCTCCCCACCATCAGCCCATTCCTGGTCGAAGTCCCCCAATCAGATCACTTCCAGTGCTAGTCCCCCCTCAATCCCATTACCAGTGCTAGCCTCCACTAATCGCGCGGGAAGGCAGAGGCTGTAAAATCTAAAATTAAAAACAGATCTGGAGTGCCGCCTGCGTTGGGAGTGCCACCTGAGGCAATCGCCTCAGATGGTTGAAGCCTGCATAAAAGGCTCCTGTGCCCTGCCCTTTTGAGGCTTTCCTAACCAGGGCTCCACACATCAAACAGTAAGTAAGGATTTGAGGGTTTCTTTGTTTGGTTTTTTTTATTACATTGCTAGCTCTCTGACTGGGAGCTCCTAAAAGGGTTATGTGTATATTTTTTAAAGCAAGGTTACTTTCATTTTTGCTGTTTTAGGGGAACTTTGCTTGAGCACAGTAGGTTGCTGAACTCTGTAACCTCTTCAGGTTCAGAAACTGCTAACACATAATCAGGTGTTAGTTCCCTCCCTACCCACCCCAACTCCCACCCACCCCTAGTGAGCAGTCTTGCTTTATAGGGCGCCTCCCCCTTTAACAAATCACAGTGAATTGGACCAGCACATTTTGAATATAATTAAAGAGATTTAACTGCTTTTTCTCTGAAAGGACAGCTGCGAAACCAGCTGGTACTTGGTAGATCTCTCTCTTTTGCTTTAACAGATACCTAAGCTCCACAAACAGAACAATGGCTGGGAAAAATCGTAGTGCTAAAGCTGTTGCCCCCGTTACAGCTTCTGCCTCGGTCCAGACAGAGGTCCTAATGCCAGTTGAGGAACCGGTTCCATGTGCAGGGTGCCTGCATGCTGAAGCTCTGAGGAAACAAGTGGAGGAACTCAGAGAGGAGGTGGCGAGGCTGAGGAGCATTCAAGACAGTGAGAAGTACATTGATGAGATGCTTCTTGCAGCAACCAGGCTCTCCAGCACAGGAGAAGATGGGTGCCAACAGAATGTCGATGGTTGGACAAAAGTCACCAGAGCCTGCAAAATCACCAATCCAACTTCTCCAGCCCTTGAATTGAAGAACCATTATGCAGCCCTGGAAGTGGAGGAGGTGAAAGCATCCCTGGAAAGGGAAGAACCAGAGTTCAAGTACCCCATAGTTGCGGAATCAGTGACCAGAAGGAAACAAAGGGTAGTGGTGGTTGGAGACTCTCTTCTGAGGGGTACTGAGGCGTCCATCTGCCGACCAGACTTGATGTCCAGAGAGGTATGCTGTCTGCCTGGTGCCAAGATCCAAGATGTTACGGAGAGTTTGCCGAGACTCATCAAGCCCACTGACTATTACCCAATGTTGCTAATCCATGTTGGAACAAATGATACTGCCAGGTATACCTCGGAACATATCAAAAGTGACTTCATGGCTCTGGGACAGAGGGTGAAGCAGGTAGGTGCACAGGTGGTGTTCTCTTCAATCCTCCCTGATGAGGGTAAAGGCCAAGGCAGAGAGGCTCGCATCCTGGAGATGAATGCATGGCTGCGTGGATGGTGTCTTCGAGAGCGTTTTGGTTTCCTAGACCATGGGATGCTGTTCCAAGGGTTGCAGAGCAGAGATGGCATCCATCTGTCCAAGAAAGGTCAACGCATCTTTGGTAGTAGACTGGCTAATCTACTGAAGAGGGCTTTAAACTAGATTCGTTGGGGATGGGTGAAGAAAGCCCCCAGGTAAGTGAAAGCCCCCAGGTAGGTGATACATTAAATACCTTTATGGAAATGGGTAACAGGGGTAACATATGGAAAGCAGTGTGTATTAATGCCCGTAGCATGGGAAATAAGATCCCTGAAGTTGAAGCTTTGGTGGGAGTGGCTGACTTGGATTTAGTGGCAGTTACAGAAACATGGTTCACAGAAAACCATGACTGGGATGTAACTATACCTGGCTATACTTTATTCAGAAAGGACAGGGTAGGAAGAAGGGGAGGAGGAGTGGCACTATATGTAAAAACTACTATTAAAGCTTTGGAATTACAGAGCTTAAAAGGGAGAGAGGAGGCATTGTGGGTTAAACTAGAAAGAGGGAAAGAGAAATCTATTTGCATTGGTGTGATATACAGACCTCCCTCACAAGAGGAAGAGGTGGACAGAGAGTTAATTGAAGACATACGCAGCATTGCTAGGAAAGGGGAAGTGCTACTGCTAGGAGATTTCAATATGCCAGATGTTGATTGGCACATTCCTGCTGCAGTATCATCTAGAAGTAAGGAGATCCTGGATTCTCTACAGGGAGAACTATTCAGGCAATTGGTAACAGACCCCACACGTGAAGGGGCATACTGGACTTGGTGCTTACCAATGGTGAAAGTGTTTCTAATGTTGTAGTGGGAGATCATTTTGCATCCAGTGATCACCAGATGGTGTGGTTCAGTATTAGGACTAGGGCTGTTAGAATCCATTCCAAGGTGAAGATCTTAGACTTTAGGAAGACTAACTTTGCGAAGATGGGCCAATACCTCAGGGAGTTGTTAGTGGGATGGGAACAGCTGGGGGATGTAGAAAAACAGTGGGCAAAACTGAAAGGGGGTATTTTAAAGGCAACCCACCTCATCCCTGCTCAGGAGTCACCTACGTGTGGCTGACTCATAATGCTTGTCCATGGAGAAAGTGAGGTTACTTACTGTAACAGGGGTTATCTCTGGACAGCAGTATGAGTCAGCTATGCCTTCCTGCCCTCCTCCCCTTGGTCAAGCCTGCTCGACTGGGAACCCCCTGAGGCAGAAGGGGTCAGGACCGGACACAGGAAGGGGAAGGCAGGGAGCTCAGAGGAATTTGAAAAACAAACAAATAATTTGAATTCCTCTGAGATATTGGGAGAGCTACTCTGGTCCCTACGCGTGGCTGACTCATACTGCTGTCCACGGAGAACCCCCGTTATGGTAAGTAACCTCACTATACAAAAGAATTATGCAACAGAAAAGGTCAAATCAGATAGCAGAATCCAATCATTCCTAACATGTAAATTTTATGTGAGGGGCACATCCAGGTCAAAGACTTTGATCTGGCTCCTGGGATAATTTACACTGATAGTCATAAATATTCTCTAAAAAGCCATAAAAGCTGCCAACCTTTGGTGCCTCTAACTTCTGACTAATGTCTTTTTTTCTCATGTTTTGGTCTTGAAAATGTTACTCTTATTTTCTCTTTTTTTTCTGCCATATATTTCTTTTCTGTTTCAATTCTCTCTGTCTTTTCTGTCTTTTTCCTTCAAAGGGCTTATAGTATTTCTTGTGTCTTCCTTCACTCTCTATTCTCTTCTCTTGCTTCTGACCTTTTTTTCTTCCTGTCTGCTCTCATTTCCCCATTCCTTCTGCTTTCTCTCCTCCATTCCTCATCCCCTTTCTCCATGGACTTATTTCCTGCCTCTTCTAATCCAGGGTCCTTTCTGTCCCCTTCTATCCAGTTCTTCTTTCTCTCCCTCGTCATGGGTCCTTTCTTCCTTTTCCTCCACCCAATCACCAGTCTTCTTACTTCTCTCCTATCCTTGATCCTTCTTGCTCAGTCCATAGTTCCTCCCTTCTCCCTGGTCTCAACTCATTCCCTAAATCTTTTTCCCTCAGTCTCTGATCCTTTTTATCTCCTTTGCCTTGCACCCTAGACTGGTCCTTTTTCCTACTTCCCTTCCCCTGAATATCAGTAAGCTTGCCCCCACATCTCCTTATTCCTGGAAAGCTCTATCCCTGCCCCCTCTTTGTATCCACCTCCCCCCAGGATACTATGCTCCTTCACCCCCCTCAGTCTCTCACCATGTTCCCTCTCCCCCCACCAAACTCTTACCTTCATAAAAGCTCTCTCAGTTCACCTTCCCAAATTCTCACAGTGCCTTCCCTTACCCACCACCAACATGCTCTCATAATGCCTCCACTCTCCTTCCTTACTTTTCTTCCCCCCCCCCGCTATGATCTCACCAAGCCCCCTCGTCTCCAGACCCTATTTGATCTTTGCTTTACATCTCCCTCATAGCTCCAGTGCAGCAAATCTACTCAATCTTCCTTCCAAGCCAGCAAGAAAAGCAATGCTTAATAAAGTATCTGCTTCCTTCAAGGAGCACGATCAGTTTCGTGACATGAGCTGCGAGACTCGTGTGGCTCGAAGGAGCAATGGGTGCTCTAAAAGGTACAAATAAAGCTGCTTAACAAGGAATCATCCTCCAAATATCTATTTTTTATTACTAATTTGAACTAGGCTTTCAATTATAATCTAATAGGGGTGTGCACAAGGCAAAAATGGACAGTCCATTTTTGGCCCGCTTGGCCTTTTTTCCAAGTTTTTGTACAGTTTGCTTGGTTTGTTTCACACATTTGTTGTAATAAAAAGTGTTTTTAATGGGTGTTAAAACATTCAATGCAACAAATCAACTTGACACATGTTAATTCATAGATTAATGCACATTAAATCAATTTAATGTACATTGAATTTTTCAGTGCACACTAATACTCATACTGTTAACCTCAGATATAAGCTTCACAACAGAAAGACACAGGTATACCTCTCTCAACAGGAAGAAGCACATATGCATAACACTTCTGTCTTAATGTTTTTCAAGTTTAAATAATTCAGATGTTGCAATCTTCCCTAAGAAATATTCCCAGAAAATTGTCAGATACCTAGTTTTCTGATCATTTCCCTCAGGGTGTGGAGGTATAGTACATATTAAAATGTGCAGGGGGTAAAGGAAAGCCTGGGGGACTCCTGAACCCAAAGACCAAGCCTTACAGCAGTGCTTTTCAACCCTCTCCTACAGGCATCATCACAGCTTTAGCATGCTTAGTCTCTTTCCCTGCCTTATATTATAGGGGAGGGTTGACGGTAACTTTGCAAGTCTGAAAATGGATAATGAAGTTTCATATATTAGGAAAGGAGACAGCTATTCTGTGGCTCAAAATGCCTCTAATAATTGTTTTTGTCCTACTCCTATTCAGCTTTCTGTGCAACTCCTGCTCTGAGTTTGAATAGTACAAGCATTTTTTATTTGCCAGCCTGCCCAAATAGCTCAGTCCCTTCTGGTTATTTTCCAGTGAGGAAACTGCAAATTGACCCCAGAACCAGAATGCTAATGACAGTGAATTATAAATGGTTTAGAGAATTTGGTCCAAGTTATAGTAGCTGCTTGAGAAGCTAGGAATGCAGTGTTTCAGTACAGTGGGACCGGAACATACTTGCCATTCTTTGCTTTATTTTTAGAACAGACAACTTGAAATTTAAAAACCAATACTGGCAGACATATAATAAAAATGAATTCACAGAGGTATCCAGAATTGTCCTAGTCAAAAAAGAAGAAAAACTAAGGGACATGCAATAAAGCTACAATATAGCCCATTTAAAACTAATAAGAGAAATTTTTTTTTCACTAAACGAGTAATCAAATTCTGGAATTTGTTATCAGAGCAGCTAGTATAAGCTGTTCGTGTAGCTGTGTTTAAAAAAAGTTTGAACAAGTTCCTGGAGGAAAAGTCCATAAACCATTATTAAACAGAACCAGGGAAATCTGCTTCTTACCCCTGGAATAAGCAGCATGGAATCTGTGTACCTTTTTGGGAACCTGACAGGTACTTGTGACCTGGACTGGCCACTGTTGGAAACAGAATTCTGGGCTTGATGGACCTTGGTCTGACCCAGTGTGGCATATGTTATGTTCTTATAAATGCTTCATCTTTTATGATACAATAAAACTGTTCATGCAGCTATGAATGAAAACAGTTATTGAATTTCACTGCAGAGACAGTGGTTGCATCTGACCCAAGACACATTTGGCAGTACTCCAGGCTCTTATTGTTCAAAACTGGACAGAAGATACTTAATACAGTAATACTTTCTACTCTAGGGGGAAGTCTTTAGAAATAAGAGTGAAAAATCCTCAGGGTATGTTCTAAAACTTCACGTTTAGAAAAAAAAATGTAGTTCCTTCTTTCTGAAATTTGAAGCTCTGCATGTTGCCCATCTGAACTATGACCTCCCTGTTCTCATCACATACCTGACCGCCATGCAGGTTCACTTCATAGGATTTCGAAATTCACTACTTTTCAATGTTGTTTAAACACAATAAAATCCTAATATAATACCAATTAACAACACATAGAGTGGAGAAGCAGCTTAGTGGGTAGCGACAGGGTTATGAACCAGGGAAGCCAAGGTTTACATACTGCTTCTCCCATTCAAAATCTTTATGACCTTGGGCAAGTCACTTCACTCTCCATTGCTTCAGGTACAACTTTGATTGTGAGTCTATTCAAGCAGGGAAGAAACACATGTATTCAAAGGTAATTCATCTTAACCTTGGATTTGTAAAAGACAAGAAAGCGTATTTACTCACCTGTAACAGGTATTCTCCGGGGAAAACAGGAATCAGTCCTCACATATAGGTGACGTCAGCACCGACGGAGCACTCATGGAAGCATCCCCCAGCTTTCAAAGAAAGTCTTTGGGAGATGCCCCATACATGCGTGGTCCCCTTCCTGCCCAAGGGTGCCATCTTGCCAGTCAGATGACATAGCTAAAAGACGGAAAAAGTAAAGGATGGTAAAAAAAAAAAAGCAACTCCAAGGGGAGGTGGGAAGGTTGTGAGGACTGATTTCTGCTGTCCCTGGAGAACACCTGTTACAGTAGCTATGGTTTCTCTGGGAACAAGCAGGAAGTCAGGCCTCACATATGGAACTGCCTAGTTACAGGCTACCGAAAGCCCATAGTGAAAAATCACGGCTACCCTCAGGGGAAGCTGTGAGAAGCAGCAATTGAGTCCGCAGGTGCAGACTGCAGTAGGACCTGTGTGTCCAATGGGAATCAGCACTCCAGTAGCCTGAACACAGAAGGGCCGGAGAGTAGGAGTTGCCTAGACCCCAAAACTAATGCGGACCATGGTTTGGCCGAAGGCACTGTCCCATCGGGACTCCCTCTCCAGGTAGTAATGAGTTGCGAAGATATTGACGGAAGACCAGGTGGTGGCCTGGCAGATGCTGACCATCGGGACAGAGTGCAGGTTTGCCACAGAGGCCACCATGGCCCTGACACAGTGCGCCGTGACCCGGCCATTCAGCAAAAGCCCTGCCTGCTTATAGGCGAGGGTGATACAGTCTGCCACCCAGATAGACAGCGTATGCTTGGTCACCACTTTCCCCAATCTGCTGGGGTCATACGAGACAAAAAACTGAGACGTTTTACGGTAGCCCTGGGTATGTTGAATGTAGAAGAACAGGGCCCTCTTATAGTCCAAGGTGTGGAGGACAGTCTCCACCCTACTGGAGTGAGGCCTCAGGAAGAAGGCAGGCAGTACCACCTCCTGTTTGAGGTGAAAAGGTGATACCACCTTCAGAAGGAATTTGGGGTGTGTGCGGAGCACAACCCTGTTCTTATAGAATCTGGTGTAAGGCGCCTCTGCCACCAAGGCTTGGAGCTTGCTGACCCTGCAAACGGAGATGAGCGCAACCAAGAACACCACTGGCAGGTTAGTTAGCGGCTCAAAAGACAGGCAAGTAAGCTGCGCCAGTATGACATTGAGGTTCCACTCTGTCACCATCAGGCATACCGGGGGTTTCAATAAAAGGAGACCCCTCTTGAAGCAGGTTACCAATGGTGGAGCCGAGAGGGGTTTGTCATCCACCGGGTGGTGATGTGCCACCAGGGTACTGAGGTGTACCCTGACATGGAGTTTGATTTGAGCCCAGAGTGCAAGAGATGGAGCAGGTACTGCAGCACCAGCTGCACCGGACAGGAAAACAGGATAATCCTGTGCTCTGCGCACCAAACTGAAAATCTGTGCCAACTTGAAGGCATATGCTTTCCTGGTGGAGGACTTACAGAAAGCCAGCAGAATCTCCTCCACTTCTTCCAAGAGGTTGAAAGGGGCTAGGGTCACCCTTTTAGCAGCCATGTTGTCAATGACAGGGACCCCAGTTTGGGGTGCAAGAGAGAGACTCCTCCTGTGACGAGCCCTGGGGAGCTCCCCAATAGGAAGGGAGTCTCCATTGACAGCCAGCGGAGTAGTGGGAACCATGGCTGCCTGGGCCATTGAGGGGCTATCAGAATCAGCGAGGCCTTGTCGCAGAGAGTCCTAAATAACGTTTTGGCAATTAGCAGTGTGGGTGGGAAAGCGTACATGAGATCATCCGACCATGAGATTAGAAACGCATCTGCGCCACCAGGGTGGGTTTGCCGAGAGCAGAAGCGGGGCAACTGGTAGTTGTCCGTGCTGGCAAACAGGTCTATCCATGGTTCCTCCTAGAACTGGAAGAGTCAACTGTGGACTCTGGGGTCCAGCTGCCACTCATGCAGCTGGAGGACCTGCTTAATCTGTCGGCCAATGTGTTGTCCGAGCCTGGCAGGTATACTGCCCATAAGAATATGCCCTGCTGGCAAAGGATGCGGGACCCTGTGCTCCCCTGCTTGTTCACATAGAACATAGTCACATGGTTGTCTGTTTGGGCAAACATGGGTTGGCGCCGTAAGTGGAGGCAAACAGCTCAGAGGGCTAGGTGTATCACCCACAATTCCAGGAGGTTGATCTGCTGGTTGCTCTTGTCCTAAGACCAGCTGCCCTGGGTGTGGAGGACCTTGCAATGAGCTCCCCATCCTAGAAGGGACGTATTCATTGTGAGACCCCTTAAGGAGCACGGAGTCTGGAAGGGCATCCCTGCTTCGAGGTACTGTGGATTTTGACATCAGGTCAGGAATTCCACCAACCGATGGGTCACTAAAACTCTGTCGCAGAGACAGTCAGTGGCCTGTGTCCACTGGTCCCAAAGGCACCACTGTGCAGCCCTCATGTGGATGCAGGCATCTGGGGTGACATGGACCGTGGAGGCCATGTGTCTAAGTAAGCGCAGCAGGAGCCGAGCAGATACCAAGAGATGGCACTGTATGTCCAAGGCCAGAGCCCTGAGCCAGGCGGCTTGGTCCCCTGGATGGAAGGCCTTTGCCTGGAGGCTGTCTAGTCTTGCCCCCATGAACTTCAGACACTGTGTCAGAAGGAGGTGGGACTTGGGGTAGTTTATTACAAACCCCAGATTTTGCAGGACCTGGATGATATGTGCGGTTGCGTAGTGCACTTCTGAGGCCGTACCTCCCTTTATGAGCCAGTCGTCCAGGTAGGGGAAGACAAAGATCCCCTGGAGGTGGAGGAAGGCGACCACGACTGCCAGGCACTTGGTGAAGATCCTTGGGCGGCAGACAAGCCAAAGGGCAGCACCCTGTACTGGTAATGGCTGCCCCCCCCCCCCCACCATGAACCTCAGGTACTGCCTGTAGTTGGGGTGAATGAGGATGTGTGTGTAGGCATCCTTCAGATCTAAGGAGCATAGCCAATCTCCCTGCTGGAGGTAAGGCAGCAATGTTCCAAGGGAGAGCATCTTGAACTTCTCCTTCACCAGGAATCTGTTCCGATTGCGCAAGTCGAGGATGGGCCTTAGGCTCCGTATTCTTTTTGGTAAGAGGAAGTACCTGGAGTAGAACCCTTTGCCCTGAGATGGTGGGGAATTAGTTCTACTGCTCTGTCCTCAAGAAGACCTGCTAGTTCCTTCAGTAGAAGGTCCCGGTGAAGGGGAAAACTGGGGGGGCTCTCCCATAAAGAAAGGGGGAAGTCTCTGGGCCAGGTGGAGGGGGTAGCCCTCCTTGACTGCTTGGAGTGCCCAAGAATCAGTGGTGATGGCTGGCCACCTTTGGGCATAGTGAATGAGATGTCCCCCTATGGGCTGCTGACCTCCTTGGGGTAGAGAGGCTATGCCCAAGGAGTCAAAAGTTCCCCCCTGGCTGGGCCAGGGCCGATGCCTGAGGCTTGGGAGCCTTCTTCTTACGAGGGTATTGCCCATGTTCCTTGGCCTGCTGACCCTGCTGGGGAGCCAAGGTGGGTTGTTTCTGTAAGCAGCCCCTTTCCTTGGGTAGAAGGGCTTTTTACCCGAGCCCTTCCATCGGGGAGGGGCCGCAGTCTTTTTAGAGAGCCTGGCCCTCATCATGAACTCGGTCTCCAGCTCAGCAGCCTTGTTGGTCATGGGTTTGACAAAGAGGTTCTCCCTTTGGCATGCGACGTCTACCAATTTATCCTGAACCCATTGCTTAAGGTCGGACGACTGTAGCCAAGCCTGGCATCAGGCACCGATGCCCACCACTGCTACTCAAGCCGCTGACTCAAAACCATCATAGGCTGCATGAGACATAAACTTGGAGCACTCATGGACGGCTTTGGCCAGGTTCTTGAACTGCTGCAGGAGTTCCTTGGAAAGACCAGCTGAGAACCCGGTGAGTTTCTTCGCCAGGTCTCTCAGGTACATGCCCATGTACAGCTGGTATGCCTGGATCCGGCTGATAAGCATTGAGCCCTGGTAGCACATTCTGCTGAGGGCATCCAGGGTGTGTGCCTTCCTGCTGGGGGGCACCGAGCAGTGCATCTTCTGACGATGCATGGCTGACTCCACCACCATGGAGTTGTGTGGCAGCTGTGAATCTGGAAGCCCGGGCTCTGGAGGACTCGATACATCAAGTTGAGCTGCTTGCTCACCACCAGCACCGATGCCAGTATCTCCCACATATGGAGCATTAGCAGTTCCAGGATGGGAGGGATGGGCACCACAAGCAATTCCCTCAAAGGGGCCTCGTATTGGAGGATTTCTAGCTCCTCTGTCTGAGGGTTGTCCTCCGATTCCACCAGGAACATTAAGGCCTTGGATATGTCCCTGATGAAAATCGAGGAATGCCATGTCCTTGGGTGGGGACTGACACCTGGATTCCAAGGGAGGGGAGTCCGAGGGGACATCACAATGGCGACGGGTGTCCGGCGACTCCTCATCCTCCGTTTTCCACTGAATAGTCTGTCAAAGACTCAAGGGAAGGATGGCTCGCGGGCTCCAGGGCTGATCCCGCCCGCAGCCCTCAGAGTGCACTGGCTGGGGAAGTTCGCGGCCCTGTGGAATGGGAACTTCAGCCACGCTCCAGCCCCGATCAGCATCATCGAGGGAGAGCGGGAAGGTAAGCTCTGCCCCGCTCCCCTCCGACAAGGCCAATCGGGTCCGACGGACCCCTGCAGCTCCGGGCACATAAAAGAAGCCTTACCGCAGCACCCCAGCCTCTTCAGCCCCGTTCCAGCCCCAATCGGCATCATCGAGGGAGAGCGGGAAGCTAAGCTCCACCCCGCTCCCCTCCAACAAGGCCAATCGGGCCCGACGGACCCCTGCAGCTCCGGGCACATAAAAGAAGCCTGACTGCAGCACCCCAGCCTCTTCAGCCGCACTCCAGCCTGATCGGATTAATCAAGGGAGAGCGGGAAGGTAAGCTCCGCCCCGCTCCCCTCCGACAAGGCCAATCAGACCCTCCTCCAGGTTACTTCCTCCCCAACCATGAGGCGTGCCCGCACCTAGTGTGCCCGCGCCTGAGGGCCTCGCCAGAGGGCCCTTTGGCGTGGCCCTTAGGAGTGGAACCAAAGAACTCAACGTCTGATCTATCAACATAAGACACAACGCTTCCTTAAAAAAAGTAGCTACACACGTAGAACTCAGCGATAAAGTAAGGACTCCTTAGCTCTTATTAACACTGCATTGTTAATTTGTTATAAACTATCCTATCTGCCTAAATCTGCATTGCTTTTACTAACATAGCATTGACCTGTGCTAGAAATTGTGCCATTTGCTCAAGACCGCATTGCTATTTTGTGCTAGAAACTGTGCTATTTTGCCATAAATTGTACTATCTGCCCAAGTTTTCATTACTTTAACCAACATAACACTGATCTATGCTAGAAATTGTGCCATTTGTTCAGGACCGCATTGCTATTTCGCTATAAATTGTGCTATCTGCCCAAATTGACATTGCTTTTACCAACATAGCAGTAACATATACTAGAAATTTCCAGCACATTCACTAGAACATTCACACAGATTTCCTTTCACGCAACCCCCCCCCCCCCATCAAGAACCCAAAATGGCCCCACAAAGATTCAAGCCCTTCCTGGCCCACTCTTCCTAATTACTCTTCTAATACACAACATTTCCACTTACAAATCAGACCAAACCTCCTATAATACCATTCCCATTATCCACAACCCATACCGAAACACATTACACTCTCCAACATATATCTACCCACATAACCAAAATCCGCGCCAAAATATCCACAGACCCTATCCAAGACTAATCCAAATAAACCATCAACAACCTACTAACAAGACTGACTCTTCCAACACACCTCTGAACTGACTTGAGTACGGTTCAGAAAGATATTGCAAGGATATTGCTGACACTGGATGCTAAATGGAAGACCTGGAGGCGCACTTGGGAGAGCAAAGTGATGGCATGTTGGAAATCGAAAAGCAAATGGCACAACTAAAGCAAGTCAATTTTAAACTCTCAGAGAAGCTTGAAGACCTGGAGAATCACTTGAGAAGGATCATCCTCCAGTTTAGGGGCATCCCTGAAGAGCCAGCTTATGCAAACTGTGCAGAGGTGGCCTCCAGCATTGTGCAATCGTTCCTATAGCCTGAGGCGGGAGAGCAATCTGAGCTGGATTTGGTGGTGGAATTGGATCTCACGCACTGGGCCCTCGGCGTACCGCAAGCTAACCTCTCCAGAGATATTGTCGTTTGTTTTCATTAATTCTCCCTGAAAGAGAAGGTGGTGGTGAAAGCCCAGAACATCAAAGACTTTAAGTGGAACGCGCATGCAATTGAAGTTTGAGGATATTTCCAGGGCAATGCTATGCAGAGATAAGTGATATAGCATAGTTACTCACCTGTAACAGGAGTTCTCCAGGGACAGAAGGAATCAGTCCTCACTTATGGGTGACGTCGGCACCAGCGGAGCCCGTGTGGAGTAATTCCCCAGCTTTCAAAGAAAGTCTTTGGGATTGCTGCTATGCATGCGTGGTCCTCTTCCTGCTCAAAGGTGCCATCTTGCTCAGTCAGGTCCCCTAGCTAGAGCCCTACTAAGCAGATGGCAAGGGAAGGAAAAAATAGCAACTCTTCAGGGGAGGTGGGAGAGTAGTGAAGACTGATTCCTGATGTCCCTGGAGAACTACGCTTTCTCCAGGAACAAGCAGGAAGTTAGTCCTCACTTATGGGACTACCGAGCTACAGGCTACTAAGCCTGAAAACCAAAAATGCCTCGTGAGGCCATGAGTAGGAGCCCAAGTCTTTGGGTCCCCGGGGCAAAGCTCTTAGTAGCTGTCGAAAAAGGGTTAGAGGGCAGGAGTTGCTTATATCCTGAACAGATTACGAAGTACAGCCTGGCTGAAGGCACTGTCCCAGTGGGACCCTCTCCAGGCATAGTGGACAGCAAAATTGTTCACTGAAAACCAGGTCGCCGCCCAGCAGATGTCCATTAGAGGCACTGAGCGCAGTGAAGCTACCGACGCCGCCTTGGGTCAGACGCCATGCGCGGTGACCCATCAATCCAGTGGGGCACCCACCTTTGTTTGGGTAAAGGCAATGCAGTCCGCCACCCAAATGGAGATGGTGTGTTTGATGACTGCCTGCCCCAAGTGATTGGGGTCATAGGCGACAAAAAGCCAACCGGACTTGCGATGAATCTGGATACGCTGCGGGTAGAAGGCAAGAGCCCTCTTGCAGTCGAGTGTATGGAACACCGCCGATGCCTGGTCGACATGCGGTCTCGGGAAGAAGGTCAGTAGGACTATCTCCTGATTGAGATGAAAGTTCGAGACCACCTTCGGTAGGAACTTGGGATGGGTGTAGAGGACCACCCTGTTACCGTAGAACCTTGTATACAGAGCCTCAGCCTTGAGGGCCTAAAGTTTGCTGACTCGGTGAGCCGAGTTCAAAACCACCAGGAAAACCACCTTCCAGGAGAGATGCCAAAGCGAGCACATCACCATCGGCTCGAAGAGCACTCGAGTGAATTGTATCAGCACCACATTGAGGTCCCACTCCGCCGGTGGAGGCCATGGGGGGCTTGGAAAGCAGTAGAACTCGCATGAAGTGAGAGACCAAGGGCTGCCATGAAGGGGGTTTTCCCCCGACGGGGAGGTGATTCGCTGAAATGGCGCTCAGGTGTTCCCTGATGAAATTGGATTTCTGCCCTGCCTTCGAGAGGTGGAGGAGGTACTGGAGAATCTACTGGGTAGAGCAGGAGAACGGGTCAATCTGAAGCTTGGAGCACCAGGTCGAGAAACATTGCCACTTAAAGGCATATGCCCGTCTCGTTGAGTCCTTCCTCGACATGAGGAGGATCTCCTCGACGTCCTCTGGGAAATGCAGCGAAGTTAAGGTGACCCATTCAGCCACTAGGCTGCAAGGGACAGTGAGGTCAGGTTCGGGTGGAACACCCAACCCTCCTCCTGTGTCAACAGGCACAGCCCAGGGGGACTAGTGGCTTAGACATGAGCCAGAGCAGAAGCAGAAACCAAGGCTGTCAAGGCCATGAGGGGGCCATGAGGATCATCGAAGCTCAGTCCCACTGAGCCTTGTGGAGGGTCCTTGCAATGAGAGGAGTGGGAGGGAACACGTAAATAAGGCTGGTGGTCCAGCTCAAGAGGAGTGCATCCGGGGCCACCCTGCTTGGGTGCAGAACTGGGCCGAAGAAGCAGGAAAGCTGCGCATTTGCCGGGCTGGCAAACAGATCCATGGATGGGATAAACCACCGATGGAACAAGACGCCGGTAACCGGATCCAAGTGCCATTCGTGTGGGAGGAGGATCCTGCTGAGTTTGTCCGCGATGATATTCTCCTGGCCTGGGAGGTAGACCGCTCACAGGGAGATGCAAAGGAGGATCGCCTCTTGGCAGAAGAGGTATGATCCTGTTCCCCCTCCTTGTTGATATAAAACATGGCTACCCTGTTGTCGGTCTGCACGAGCACCGACTTCACCCCTCAGGTAGCCCTTGAAGGCCCTCAGGGCCCATCGGACCACCCGAAGCTCGAGCAAGTTGATCTGCTGCTGAGATTCTTCGGGCGACTACTGCCCCTGCGTGCACAATGCACTGCAGTCAGCTCCCCACCAAAGTAGGGAAGCATCCGTCATTAGGACAAACTCGTGTGGTGGGGTCTGGAAGGACATTCTCCGAAGGAGACTTCGGGGGTCCCACCACCAACTCAGGGAGTCGTGAAGACTGCGAGAGACCCGGATAGGGTCTCTGAGGTGGCCGGAGGACTGGCTCCATTGTGCCCTGAGGCACCACTGGGCTTTCCGCATGTGCATGCAGGCGTGGGGCCATGTGCCTGAGGATGCACAGCATTGCCCGCGCTGTAACCCAAGCCTTATTTTGGACCTGGGACGCCACAGCCCGAATGCGGCCTGTGCGGTCCATGGGAAGGAAGGCGGTCACCCACACCGTGTCAAGGCATGCGCCGATGAACTCCAGGGTTTGCACCGGCTCGAGGTGGGACTTGGAGTAGTTGACCAGGAAGCCGAGATGCTCGAGGAGGAGGATCATGCACAGCACCGCCAGGTGGGCTTCGCCGATCGAGGACCCCATGACAAGCCAGTCATTGAGGTAGGGGAAGACGGGTAAGCCCAGCTGCTGGAGGGAGGCGGCATCCATGGATAGGCACTTTGTGAAGACCCGCGATGCAGACGCAAGCCCGAAGGGGAGCACTCTTTACTGCTAGTGTTCCCCCTGCACCCTGAAGCGTAGGTATTGCCTGTGCTGGGGGTGAACTAGGATGTGGTCCTAAGCATCCTTGAGGTCCAATTGCCCTGCTGAAGGAAGGGCAGCAGGATTTATTTATTTATTTATTTATATTCTCTTATATACCGTGCTATTCTGCATCAGTGCGGTTGACATTGAACAAACTAAAATTACATTGAACAGGGCATTATAACTTGGAGATAACTATTTTACAGGGAACATGGGCTATGGAGGGTTAAGTGGCTTGCCCAAGACCACAAAGAGCACCTGTGGGACTAGAAATCCCAGTCCTTCTGGCCCAAGGTTGCTGTCCTCTAGTGGGATTTGAACCCCCGACCTTCCGGCCTGAAGTACCTTGCCCCAACCATTAGGCCACTCCTCCACTCCACAAGCCGGTGCAGAGGATGCCAAGCGATAACATTTTGAACTTCTCCCGCACCAGGAACTTGTTGAGGTTTCTGAGGTTGAAGATGGGACGCAAGCCCCCCATCTTTTTCGGGACAAGAAATTAGCGGGAGTAGAACCCCTGACCTTGAAGGTGCCGCGGTACCTTCTCGACCGTCCACTGGGCGAGGAGGTTGGATAGTTCCTGCTGCAAGAAGGTCTGGTGCGTGAGGAGCTGAGCAGGCTCCGCTGGGGAGAAGGGAAGAGGGTGCCTGTCCAGGCGGAGACGTTATCCATCTCGGATTACCCGGAGGACCCAGGTGTCCGACATGATCAACACCCACTCTGGGGCGAACAGGGACAGGTATCCCCCCACCAGTGGAAGAGCTGCCGGGGGGGGCGAGAGGCTATGCCGAAAGCATCAAAACCCCTGCGTAGGCTGGGACGGCAACGGTGGTTGGGCCTTAGGCCCTTTAGGTTTACGGTGACCATGTGCGTGCTGGGAGCCGGTGCAGAGGTGAGCGGGAAAGGCGGGTAACCCCGGTAAGGGAACCCCTTCCTTTGGAAGAATGGCTTCTTGATCTGCTGCTTCTTCCTAGGGAGGGAGGAGGTTCTGCGCGAGAGACGAGTTTGAATCATGAACTCCGTTTCTATCTCAGTGACCTTATCCTCCATAGGTTTACTGAACAGTTGCTTGCCAAGGCAAGGGACGTCCAGGAGCTTCTCTTGGACCTACTGCTCCAGGTTCGAAGACTGGAGTCATGTCTGGTGCCGGGACCCAATAAAGAGCAGAGGGTGTTTTTACAAACCATGGGGGACAAATTACTGGGTAGGGCTGTTGGGTCCAGTTGGGCGGTGGGGGGATTTCAATTCTGTGAGGGGGGTTGCAATATGGCGGTGATGATGGCATTATTGTGAAGGAAGGTAAGGGAGCTTGGTCTCATAGATGAGTGGTGACTGCTGTTCCCAAAAAGTAGATTTATTCCTTCTATTTCGTGTCCCATAACTACTCAAGGATTGACGTTCTCCTGGTGGATAAGGAGATCTTCCCTGAGCTGGTCCAAGCCGGTATCGAAATGATTGCCTGGTCGGACAATGCCTCAGTGTGAATGAAGCTAAAGGGGGATAGGAATGCCCAAAATCTGAAGTTCTGGAGGCTCAATGAGGGCGTTTTAGAAAGAGGGGAGGTTCTCTGGGGAGTTCAGGGAGACATTCGAGAATTCTTTGACTTGAACGGGGAAAGTGTGTCCTAGCGAGCGGTATTATGGGATGTAAAGCCTGCTTGTCCTCCATAGTTTAGATCGCCCACTATCTTCTTTTAGGGATTCAATAGGATTTTCCACAAGAAACAACCCTGTATGTAGCCATAATATGGGCAACAATAACACAGGTACACTAAAAAAAAAATTTTTTAAACTGCCTCTAATGTTTTGATTGATTTTTACGTTTTTTGGTGCGCTGAATCCAAATCTGGTAACCAATTTGCTCCATCACGTACAGATTTTTTGCTACATTGGGTTAGCAGTTTGAGGTGAACGTTTCAGATTGAGTGCGATCGAGATAAAAGTTTCTTGGATGAATTCTTTATACTAATTGTTTAGTAGTTATTCAAATAAGAATAAAGAAAATTGTAACAAGGCAGCACATAAGAATAATGTCAACAAAACACACTGTGATGGTAGCAAAATTGTCTGCACTTAAAACAGCCACATACATGTGCACAAACATTGAGCATATAAGAGCGAGGTTAGACACAAAGCAAAGCAAAGAAATGTGCAAAAAATGTTGTACAGGTATGTATGTAAGAATAGAAAACGCAAACCGCACCATTGCAATACATGAAGACAAACACCCGATGGTGTGAAAATAAAATTCTAATAAATGAGATCCGACACTGTGGTAATAACTAGCAAATTTTTATTTCAAAGTTTAGTAAAAACACGATATTTGTCAACACAGTTTAGATTTTAAAGTCATTCTTGGGTCAATCAATCTCCTGGTGGGCCCGTTTCTTCTTCCCCCGAATGCTTCTCTTGGTGCGCTGGTTGGCGTATTTTTCATCTGGGGTTTCCCGCAGCAGCAACCAGCAGAAATCAGCCATCATAGTGGTGTTCCATCTTCCTTGGTACCTTCTCTCTGCGTCCTTGATGTCCTGGTGAAACCTTTCACCTTGTTCTTCACTGTACGCCCCCAAGTTTTCGGGAAAGTAGTTCACATGGGAGTGCAAGAAATGGACTTTCAGGCTCATGTTACAGCCTTGTTCTTTGAAGGCATTGAGCATCCTGGCAACAATATCCTTATAGTTCTCATCCCGCCTGTTCCCCAAGAATTTGAGAACAACATCCTTGAAGGAATCCCAGGCTTCTTTTTCCTTCTCAGACATCGTTTCAGCGAATGCTCCATCTGAAATGAGTTTCCTTATATCAGGGCCAACAAACACTCCTTCCTTTAGCTTTGCTTCAGAAAGTCGGGGGAACTTTGAGCAAAGGTACCGAAAGCACTCACCATCTTTTGGAAGGGACTTGATGAATTGCTTAATGAGACCCAACTTAATGTGGAGAGGTGGTAATAGAATTTTATCACGAGGTACCAAGCTCTCATGAAGAACATTTTTTTCACCGGGTCTCAAATACTCCCGAATTGGCCAGTCTTTTTTCCCCCAGTGTAGGTCGCGGGCCCGGCTATCCCACAAGCAAAGGAAGCAGGGATATTTGGTGAAACCGGATTGCTGCCCTAATAGCATGGATAGAATTTTAAAGTCTCCACAAATCATCCACTTATGCTCATCATAACGAATCTTCTGAAGAATCAGGGCCAAATTCTCGTATTTTCTTGGAGAATAACAGAGTGAGCAATAGGAACTGAAGCGAATGTGTTGCCATTATGAAGAAGAACACCTTTTATGCTGTCTTTTGACGAATCAATGAACAGCCGCCATTCAGCAGGATCATACTTGAGTTTAAACTTTTCCATCACTCCGTATATATCGTTGCAAAATACCAAATCTTCCACTTTGCTGAAATACTTCAAAAATTGTGTCTCGCGGTTGCGGTAACAATAAAAAGTTGTTCCTGGTGACAATAGATTTTTCTGTTTAAGCCGAGAACCTAGCAGTTGGGCAGCATCTTTGGGAGTCCTAAATCCCGGACTAAATCATTCAATTCAGCTTGAGAGAAAAGTTCAGGTTTCGGATCTGGTTCAGTTTCAAACTCGGAAGTACTGGACTCATCGGGAAAAGCCATCTGATGAGTCTCATCATGATCAGAACCGTCCACACAAATATGATCCAAAGATTTTGGTGGTTCAGACACAGGTACTTCGTTGCTATGAGGCATAGGCCTAATTGCTGAGGGAAGGTTGGGGTAACTTATTACGTTCTTATTTTTTAAGTTGTATCCCTTCACAATGCAAGAGCAAAAATAGCAGTCACTGCTGTGGTCTCTTTGTTCTCGCCACATCATAGGTATTCCGAAACGAAATGCTTGTTTTTTACCTTTCATCCATAAGCGTAGATCTTCCTCACATATCTTTGCACACTTTGTGAGGAGCCCACGGTTTGTCTTGATCGCCTAACTTCAAACCGAAATAGGCGAAATATACTTTTTTAATAAATGCAGAAATGTTCCTCTGCCGCTTTTTCACGGTATATTCCCCACAAATAAAACAAAAACTGTCCGGAGAGTTGACGCAACCTCTGGCTCTGTGAGCCATCACAAATACACAGCACTGCAAACTACAACTGTAGTGAACCACTTCGGAATAAAGCTGGATTACGACTGAGCAAACAAAAGGTAATAATGAACTTGCAAGAAACTGAAATTTGACAGGAACGTTCATGTCGCAACCACCGTGTTTGAGCGAGCGAACGAGGCGAGGCGAACAGGAAAGAACATGCGCCAGCGCGAGTACTGGATTTAGCCCCCCGCCTCCCAATTGTCCTCTTAATGTATAAAATGAATACAAAACACTCTAAAATATCATGAGGGAGTGTTTCTAGTTAGTTAACCATTACAACCTCTATTTTGGGCCAAGAAAATAAACTGCAGTCGGCTAAAAAGAAATTATGTGAACATTCCTTATATGGGTAAGAAATCTAATTTTGCAAGAAAACGTGACGTGATGGAACATTTTGGCTATTTTTCCTGGATTCAGCACCCCAAAGTCTATAGGAATCAGTTGCAAAACTGGAGGCAGTTTTTTGGTAGTGTACCTGTGTAATTTATAAAATGACCACCTTATAGTTCTGGGAACCAATCTGTTTTCCCCAGCAGAATCAATAAAGCGCTCCACATACAGGCCAGCACCTGTTCCTCATTGCCCTCCTATGATTCTGAAGGAAAAGCAGTAGCCTCCAAGCCAACCAGATGCCCCGCTTGCTACTAGCTGGCAGGCAGTCCTAGTGCTTCCCCCCCCCCATTTAGTATCAATGCAAAAAAATCTTGAGGAATCATTTACTCTGAAATACAGATGATGTGCAGACAAAAATGATATCTGCTGTTGTACTCTTCAAATCTGCAACATTTTTAGCATTGCATAAGGCTAATGCCTGAATTTGTGAAGTGTGACATGTGAGGTGGAAGTACAGAGGGACATAACTCAGGATTTTGGAGTATCTGTCAGCTATGGCTTAACAGTACCCAACAGAAACTTACATACATTTTATTCTATTTGAAAAACTAATCAGTTATGGCAGATTTATATAGAATACAAAAAATTAATATTCCCCAAAAATTCTATAAGGAGCCACAGAAAATTATTTTATTATTTATTTATTTACATTTCTTATATACCGCACTATTCGATATCAGCGCGGTTTACATCGAACAAAAAATTTCAGAACATATACATGTGTCTGAGTTTACAATAAAACAGGATTACAAAACTTGGATAACAGGTAATTACAAGTAACAGGAACAGCCAACTTGGCATACGAGTATAACTATTTACATCATCAAGTTACAGAAAATAGATGTATAATTAATGGTCATAGGACACCTTACTACGTGCGGTATCATGGCTCACTAGATGATTTGGTGTCACTATCAGTCTTGGAGCGGGGGCATGCTTCTGTGATCGTTGGGAAGTATTTGAGGAATAAGTAGTGTTTGAGGGCCTTTCTAAATTGAATTAGGCTAGTGATTTCTCTAATGTTTCTAATGTAATTACCGTGATTTATGTGCATATATGATGGGTATTTTAGGATTTTCTTATGTAAATAGATGTTTGAGCATATACTTTAAGAGATCACTATTCTGTGAATATGCATGTTGAGCTGATCATGCCTACTTGCACTGTAGGCATGTATAGAGGTGGAATTTGGGTGGGGCATGGACGGAGGGCAAATTTGCCTGCTTAAATTATAAAATACTATAATTTACACTCGTTCTTGCAAAATCTAGGCACAGGAATTTACACCAGCCATAGGGTTGGTGTAAGTGCTTGTGCCTAGTTTAGTGTGTGTTTTTGACCACTTATGCCCCTATGTTATACAGTAAAGTAAGCATACTCTTCACTTTATAAAATGGGGTGAAATAGGTACATTAAAACACACATATATCTAGCCAACTCTTATAAACTTTCCCTCAATATGCTTAAATTCTATAAATTGCACAGGAGAAAAAAAAAGACCTGACACTGAGGGGAAGTTTAGAAAGGATGTTCAAGTGCAATCAGGGATGTCCAAGCCAGAACATCTGGGAAAAAAAAAGCAGGTGCAGACATGATGTCACAAACATGGACATGCCCAATATGAATGTCTGTGGGGGTGTCTACATAGACATCCCAGAACAGTATTTCAGAACCTGGATGTCTAGGACCAGTCTAATGGTTAGAGTTATGGGCTAGGAACAGGGATGTTGGGGTTCTAATTCCACTGCTGCTATCACTGAAAGTGTGGCGAGTACTGGGGATGTTAGGAGTGCTTTCTGCTCTACACCCTGGATTTTATTTTCAGCCAAAACAAACACTTTTCAGATGCCTGTTCATGCCTGGTGCAAGTCTAAACATAAATGCGACAGCGGACATCCAGGTCATTTCTGAGATTAGGCAGGGACAACCAGGTTCCTGAGAATGCCTTCACCATGCCCCCATTCAGACTTGGACATCCTCGTGCTGGAGACATCCACAGACCAGGCTTCTAGGATGGCGCTGGAATCATCTCTATGCTTCGGAAATCTCTATGCCCATTTTTGGATGTCTGAAGCACGAATAGGGCTTCCAAAATGATCCACAATCTACTGAAATATTCTAAAAAGCATTGTCATACTAGGTGGCTGTTTATCATTAATAAGTCAAAGAAACCTCCCCTTACCAAAATTTATATAATTGCTAAAGTCTTATGAACATTTTCTAAAAATATGCATGACTCCAAAAATATTTTAATGAGTGTGTGGATTTATAAAAAGAAACTCCAAATAGCCAACAAGTGCAGGACTAGAGATGAAAGTCCTGATCTAGTTCAACGGAGACCTTGGTTTTGCCAATAAGGCTTCTTCAGGAACTCTATCTATGCATGCTTTAAACTTTAAAATGTTCACATAGGGTCAAATATTTGAAAAATGCTGAGCTCCTTTTTTTTCATTCACAGATTTTATTGCATTTTTGACCAGAAGATACAATACAATATAATAACAAAAGAAATAAAGAAAAAAGAAAGAAAAAAGAAACAGGAGAAATCCCACGCCAATCAATTACAAGAACAAAGGAGAGCTATCTCAATCAGTTGTATCTATATAAACATACATTAGAGCAATAATTCTGAAGTGGCACGACAGGCAGATTAATTACCAACATTCATATTTGCAGTATAGGTGTCTGCAATGCAATGTGTGCCTTTGAGTCAGTGCTGACTCTTGGTGACCCAGAAGCTCCTGGGTTTTCTTGGCACTGTGACTGGAAGTAGATTGCCAGGCCTTTCTTCTGAGGTAATGGAGGGTTAAGTGACTTGCCCAAGGCCACAAAGAGTGCTAGTGGGAATCAAGCCCTGGTTGCTTGGTTACCAACCCAGTGTTCTAACCACTAGGCTACTCTCCCACTTGAGAAGCTCCCATAATTTGAGTGCTCCTATCAACAACTGTGACTTAACAGCTAAAAATTCTGAGCTCGTAAATTTAGGATCCTATTTTCGGCCAAATTTAGGAATCTAGGTTTTCAGCTGAAAATTCATCTTAATTTAGGAGCTTAAAAGTTATGGGCTCGATATTCATAGGATTCATGCTTCTAACTTTGAGAGTTATGCTCCAAAATTGGTCTCTTTGAAAATTTACTAGAGCTGAGTTCCAAAACTTATACTCAGCGGGCCTGATTTCAAAGGGATTAGCAGAGTTAGGAGACCTGCTAGGTTAATCCCCTTAGCCAGAATATTCAGCGGCACTACATGGTTAGTGCTGCTGAATATCTGCGGGTACCGCTGTTGCACACCCCAACGCTAACTGGTTAGCATCGGGGCATTCCAAGGACGACACCTGGGGATAACCGGGCAGCAGCGATATTAAGCCACTGCCCGGTTACTGTAGCACAGCGAAAGTCAAATGCAATAAAGGCTGGCCTAACTTTCGTTGCTAAAGCTAACCAAGCAAACCAGATGCTCAATGCTGGGGCCCAGATATGGCTCCAGCATTGCATATCCAGTTTTAAAGTCCAGCAGCAGGGGCTAGATGCTTTAGCAGCACTAACCACTGCCACTGAATATCGGGACCAACATTTCCTATGCTCCTAAATTTACAAGCATAAAAAGTAGTCTGCAATGGGCAGATTTAGGGCTGGGAAGAAGTAAGGAACTTAGCACTGATTTTCAGCTCTTGGCTCACAGATTAGGCTCATAAATCTAGGCAAATGAATGGCATGACTAAATTTAGGATCATAATTTTTTTAAGCACCTAAATTAAGATGATTTGCATCCATAAAATTAAGCTCATAAATTTGCCTGAAAATGGGGAAAAAATTTAGGAGACTACCTTAGGAACATAAATTTTGGTGCTCAGCTTTTTTCTGAGTATCACTCTGTGGTAGCGTGGCATGGTAGGAAGGATTTTCTTTAAAACACAGAACAGGCAGCAGTTCAGGGAAAACAAAATCAGCTTTTATCCTGTTCCAGCTTGTTAAACCTCCACAAGCTGGTTCTCTTGGCCCTTCCTCCAGCCCCAGTTAAAGTTCCTACCTCAGTTTCCTTTGTATGGCTTGCCTTGGAAGGAATTCTCAATGTGAATCAACCTCCAAATATCAAATGACTACAATATCAACAAAATATAATAAAAGTCATTGATAAATGTACCATTGGGTGCTGTCGGTACCAAACTGCAATTCTCAATTGTCCAAAACTTAAAAATGTTTTGTCGGGGTCAGCCAGCACGAGCAGAAGAGATGACAACTCTCCCCTCAGCGTCGGCAGAACCCTTTTTATTCAATGAGTAAATAACACAAAATCACTTAAACAATAGTGTATCCAACCCTTATCTTATGAACAGGCGATATTCGTCCTCCATAAGTGAGCATCGGGTTTGAAGTTGCACGACATGCATGTTTCGGGCCCCCAAGAGCCCTGCGTCAATTGTTCCCATTCAAATAAGGGAGTCTTTTTTGGAAGCCCTCTTCATGCTCTGGACATCCGAAAATGGGCACAGAGACATCCAAAGCACAAAGACGTCTACAGAGCCATTTTAGAAGCCAAGTCGGAATGGGGCATGGAGGCATGGTCAGAGCATTCGGAGGAAACTGGATGTCCCCACCTGATCTCAGAAGCATCATGGATGTCTGATGTCGTGTCTAAGTTTAGACCTGCTCCAGGCACAAACATTCATCTGAAAAGCGTTTATTTTGACTGAAAAACATACAGATGGTTTAAAGAAGATAGCACTCCATCCTCCCCAATACTCAGTGCAATGTTAATAATAGCAGTAGTGTGATTTGAACCCTGACTGCCTTATTCTTAGCTCACTCTTCTAACCATTAGGCTATCCTAGATGCCCAGGTTCTGGACCATGGTTCTGGGGATGTCTATGTAGACACCCCTGCAGATGTCCATATTAGGAACATCGATGTCTGTGAACTCAGGTCTGCATCTGGACTGCCTACTTTTTTTTTTTCAGACGTTCTTGTTTAGATGTCCCAGATTGTATTTGGACATCCTTTCTAAAATTCCCCTCCACCTGTCAAAGTTAGGAACATAAGTTCTTTGAATATTGGCCTCATGGTACTTATTGGACCATTACCAGCAGTTCTGTTTATTTTGTATTTTGAATCCTGCTGGTTTACCAGTTTTTGGTTGAGGTACCTATAGAAAGCAGAAGAGTTATCTTGGTATGTGCATATCTTTACCCTTTAGACCCAGCCAGCTAGGTTTTCAGGATTGCTACAAGAAATATGTATGAGATACTTTGGATTCAATAGGTCTTTAGTATATGCACATTTATCTCATGTGTATTCATTGTGGTAGTCCTGAAAAGCTGACTAGCTAGGCATGCCTCTGGGAGAGCCTTCAGAAGCAATGCTTTAGAGACAGGAGGACGTGATGGCAGAAAATAAGTGAGAGAAATCTTCTTGTGTTCTGTCTCACTTTCTGCAGGATGTCCCATCCTATGCAGTTTCTCATTTTCTTTCTACATTAGTACAGTGCAAACAGGCTTTTAAAATATAGAGTAGAAAACTCTCTCTTTGCATGATTGTTTAACATGCCTAAGTCTAAGCAAATGATATGCCCAGTCGGCCCTCAGAGTTTCCCCAGTGGACTGAACAAACATTACAGTTTTTGGAATAGAGAGAGCTGAATTTAGAATCCCTCTTTCTGTGGTCAGCCCATGGATGTTTGTATTCTGCCCTGTTGGCATCGCAGTAGAGAATAGTTGTGCTTCATGTGGTAATTTTGGCCACTTTAAGATTTATTTTTATAACAGAAATAGCTTTCATACATATGTCTTTGCTGCATGCAAACCTTTCAGTATATTCTAAAAGGTTGGTTCAGAAAAATCACACTACAGAAAAGTGTAAAGAATTGTGAATGTGCTTAATTGTGTAATTAATACAGAACCCATTCAATCAGTTCTAGGAACATGCACTTTTGTTGGCAGTAAGAAGAACTAAGATAATTTAATATTCCCCTCATTTCTTTTCTAAGGCAGCATTAGCATTTAACAAAAGCATAGAAATTGCTGGCATAAAAAGACTACCTGATTCACCAGACCTGCTCGCTTGTTCTTGCCCACTGTACTGCTAAGGTCATACAGTACTTGGTCTGTGGTCCTGTCCCTCTCCCTTCTGCTAAGGTCCCTTTGAGGTATCCCAGGCATGTTTGAAATCCGCTTCTGTTTTGGCTCCTGCAAGCTTCTCTAATGGGCATGTTTGCCAAGTTGTGATAAATATTTGCACCTACTTTGCAGCATGTGCAAAACTGGCCAAGTGGCAAGTGCAAACATGTGTGGTAAATAAAGGAGGCATGACCAGCATCTGCTCCACATTTAATACAGAGGTCAGTCACTTATCGCATGGACCCACATTCCCTGCATTGGCAGGTAGTGAAGGAGCACCCTCACTACCTAATGAGGCAGGTAATATAGCCTGGAGTTACCCCATGCTAAAGAAGGTAGCAACCCAGAGGTAACATCCCATTTACTATTTGTAGATGACCAGAAGCTCTGCAGTTCCAGTGACCAACAATTAGCAGTTCTACTTCATCTGTGAAAAGCTTTTCTGATGACATCAGGATGACTTTTGACCTTGACAAATGTGCTAAGGTAACTTTTTTTAAAGAAAAAATTGAGTAAAATAGAAAACATTTCCTTAGCTGAGGGCTGTGACATAAAGGACCTTGAACAGGAAAAAGTATATAAATATCTCTGAGTAGAGGAAGGAATGACACTCAAGTAGACACTACTAAGAGAAAAGATCAGTAAAGAATTCTATAGGAGACTAAAATCATTATTGAAAAGTGTTTTAACATAAAGGACTAAAATACAAGCCATCAATCAGCTGGCAATTCCTGTGCTCTCATACAGCGTTTGGATTGTAGACTGCCCTCTAAAAGATCTTGAAAAAATGGATGTAATAACAACAAAGCTCCTCCATGCCCATGAGGCAAAACAGATATATGTTGATTCTGTAAGAAAGAGCTGGAAACAGTGACTCACCTCATAGATGACTGTGATGTTCTGATGGCAAAAGGTTTCTATACAGAAAGGCACAACAAAGTAGCACCCCTCATCCACTGGAAACTCTGTAAACACTACAATACTACTGTGCCTGAAAAGCATTGGCAGCATGACTCTATAAGAATTACAGAGAAGGAAGAGGTTATGATCACTTGGGACTCCCATTCTGACCAATAAAAAGCTGGATGCAAAGAAGCCGGATACAGTGGTAAATGAGAAGACCACCAAAATGGCATTGATTATAGAGGTGTCAGTTCCATGTGATTATTCTGTGAATCACGCTGAGAGGGAGAAAATCTTCAAGTACCAAGAGACACAGTCGGAGACCAAGAAAATGTGGTAGAAAGATACCAATCTATTTCCCATTGTGTTATGTGCCACAGGTTTAATTAAGAGGAATTCCCAAGCACACCTTGATAAATTACCCATACATACACATAACATCTTATATCCAGAGGGAGGCTCTCTTTGGCACAATGCAAGTACTACGCCGAGCATTAGCAGTAAATTTGAGGGACTTAGATCATACTCCACAAACCCTGGCTTAGAAGTGAGGTTCATGACTGTCATGGTATGTGCAAAACTAACCCATTTGGAGAAACTGCCTCGAATTAAACCACAGCCGCAATGTCCCCCCCCTACCAATCCATTCCCCCCTGACCAAGCCCCCTTTGCCCAAAAATACCCCCCCGAGCATCCCTCCCCCCAATGATCAACTCCCCTCACTCCTTCAGTATCAATCTCCCTCCCCCCAGATAGCAGCCCAACATTATCTCTCTCCCCAAGACTCCCCCTCACAGGCATGAACTCCAGCCCTCTGCCCAACCCTAACCTCCCATCCTTGGGTCTTACTCGGGGCTCCCTGTGGTCCAAGTGGTGAATGGGATAGGAGCGGCCCCTCTCTGCTCCTGTCCCGGCAGTTTATAAAATAGTGCCAGTCTCATACAAATGACACCATATTATTCACAGCTGTTATATGTGGATTGTGAGAAATTACCTTGAGAGGCCAGTAGATTAGGCATCCAAATGGCAGCCAAAATTTAAAGTGGATAACAAAATAATTCACATAGGGAAGACTAACCCAAATTATAACTACACAGTGCTTGGTTCCACCTTATGAGTCACCACTCAGGAAAAGAATCTAGGTGTAATCATGAACAATACACTGAAATCTTCTGCCCAGTGCTCAGTGGCGGCCAAAAACATAAATAGAATGTTAGGCATTATTAGGAAAGAAATAGAGAATAAAGTAAGGAATATTTTATTATCTCCATATCGCTCTGCGGTGCTACCATAATTTGAATATTTTGTGCAATTCTGGTAGCCTCATCTCAAAGAAGATATAGCAGAATTAGAAAATGTACAGAGAAGGACAACCAAAATGCAAATGGTGATGGAACGACTCTGATTTGAGGAAAGGTTAAAGAGGTTAAGGATCTTCAACTTAAAGAAGAAAAAACTAAGGGCAGATATGATAGACTATAAAACTGCAAGTGGAGTGGAATGGGTAAACACAAGTTAATTGTTTACTCTTTCAAAGCATACAAAGACTGGAGAACAAACCATGAAGTTTGTCAGACGGCTGCCTGGGTGAGAATGTTCACAGTCTTGGCAAGTGCATATATCAATATGATTTGCAAGGGATTGTGGGAAATGCAGTCCATTCACACCAGACACAGCTGCTGACAATAATTAGTTGTGCTTGAGTGTAAAGCCAATAAGATATTTATTTATGGGGTTATTTCTCCCAACACAGATATGCTTGGTAGCACATAAAACAGGATACTTGCTTTCAGTGTTTAACTTAGAAAAACAAAATCAGGAAAACAACAGCTGAACTTGTCAGGCAATCAAAGCAAAAGAATAAAGACCTGGTTGGTAACAAACTGGTCTTTTCTGTAGGCTTTAGCTAATATTTTCTTAGCAGTGTATCAAACAATAAACAAAATCCACAAAGAAGGGAAAAACTGTTCTTTTCAGGTTAACTTCTTATATCTTCCCACATAGACTCAGAAGTGATTCCCTCAGAGCTCACAAGCAATTAGGTAAGGCTCAATTGCTAGCAGTTACCCAGCTGAAACCCCTTAGCTGGCTTGCTTTCTACTGCGTGGCTCAAATCCTACTTCAGGAGCTTTTCTGAGTAGATTAAAGAACAAGTTTGTATTTCTTTGTGATGGTTGTTGCACTTTGTAACAGAAAATTACCAAAGGAGTTTAGACAGAGAGCAATCCATGTATTCACAACCTGTATCTAAGACTTCTCCTTCCCCTTCTTCAACAATCATGGGTTCAATATCAGGGATTGGCACAGAGGAATTTCTCAATGGAGCACTTTCAGGAGAATACTTGTTTCCCTGCTGTCTTTCAAGGTTATAGCTAGGGCATAGATCAGTGTTCATACCTGAGCTTCCATTGCTGTTAGAGTTCCTCTCTAAATAGCCTGGCCAGTATGTAGTCCAGTTCTTATGTCCAGCCTTCCAATCCAGATCCCTGGACACTGGGTCTCTCTTCACATACCTTCTGGCACGGGTCTTAGGGTCCCTTCCAAGTGCAGCCGTCTCCCTCACAGGTACCGTCTGGAGATTCCTAGCTCTGCAGCACCATTCCTCTGGCTTTCCCCAGTCCAATGGTGTATGCTGGCCCTTGGAATGCCTCCCAGTATACGTACTGCTCCGGACTCCTCTATACCTCCCAAAGGCTTTTCTCTTCTTTCTTCCAAAGGGTTTCTTGCCCTCTCTGTCCGTCCACTCTGGCTTCTGCTTCTGATGATCCTCCAGATGATGAAGAAACTGAGGATATCCAAGTTGATCATGAAGGTTATTCTGAGGATGATTCTCTGTAGAATAAACTCTACCTTTATTCTGCTTAGATGAGTGTTCCACCCTAACACAGCGCAGCTGTGCTGAATCAGACCCTGCCCTTTGAGATGAGTGCTTAGGGATTACCTCATAGCCCTCCTGATTGAACACACGTTTCCCCACTTCAGCTCCTCTAATGGCTGTTGGAAACCTGGTGCATTCTGGGACTGGTAGTCTTTTATGGAAAAATTCTGTTTTCTTATTTCTACCAGAACTGACAGGTTGCTTGTTCAGAGTCACTTCACCTTTACTATTGCTCCTTCCTGAGCTATGATAAGCTTCCTTATCACAAGTTACAAAGTAGTATATTTAAAACACACAGGAGGAAATATTTTTTCTCTCAATACATAATTAAGCTTTGGAACGTGTTGTTGGAAGATATGGTAAAAAGACAGCATAGCTGGTTTTAAGAAAGATTTTGACCAATTTCTGGAGCAAAATAGCCTATAAACTGTTAAATTAGATCTGGGGAAAATCAGTACTTAACCCTAGAGATATGTAGCATGGAATCTGGCTACATTTGGGCTATGCCATGTACTTGTGACCTTGATTCAGGGCCATCCGAACCCACTGGCAAATCAGGCAGCCGCCTAGGGTAGCAGCTTCTAAGGGGTGGCAAAGAGCAGAGCACTGAAAGCTAAACAATAGATTCTGACAGCCAGGGGGGCGCGTAAGGCTTAAGATCTGGCTAGGGTGCCAACATTTTGAACCAACTTGGAGGCCAGCCCTGTCTGAATTGGCCACTGTTGACGTGATAGATCTTTGGTCTGGCTTAGTACGGCAGTTCTAATGTTCTCATGAGTAAGACCAAAGAGTAAGCAATAGTGACAAGAAACAATAAAGCTGATATTTTGAAGAGCACAACTTATTTAAGAGTAGGGTAGCACTTACAATACAATGTGTATTTTATAGTTTATGCCAAGATTTTATATATAACACTATCCATCCAATAGGAGTAGCAAAAATACAATTATATATAAACTTTCCATGAAAAAAATATTTATTAACGGTTTTTCAAAATGTTTTGGACCACCAATTTTGGTACACCAAAAAGAATAGAAATGAGCCAAGAGGATTGTAATTCAAGGATATAATAAAGTGTTTTGGTTCATGATTTTTTTTTTTATTAAAGCCCCCCACCACAGTGACTGAGAAAAATGATATGAAGTATATTTGGTCTAGGAACAGTTGCAAATGACTTTGAAGCACTACAAGATTTAGCACTTACAAGGAGTCTTTAAATACTACTTGGAATACATGGTATCTTCATTGGACCATTATTATTTGATGTTAAGTACAAAATTAAGCAATTATTTTATTGCAATAAATCAAAAGAAATCAAAAGTAAAATATAAACAGGTTCAATAAATGCTGAAATTCTTCAAATGTCCATTTCTAAGGCTAGCTCTCTTCTTATTCTGGACACAACAAAGGAATGGAGGGCAACTTTATAAGCTCATGCCTAATTGATGTGCATTTTTATGCACGTCTATCGCACTTTAAAATAAGGGCCCAATATTTAAAGGGATTAATGTGGACTTGCTAACCACGTTAATCCCCTTGACCGGGATATTCAGCGGCACTAACATGGTTAATGCCGCTGAATATCCGTGGTTGCTGCCACTGCATGCCCCAATGCCAGTCAGCTAGCATCGGGGCGTTTCGGGGGTGGAGTGATGGTAGCATTCCACAATAACTGGGCAGCAGCAATATTGAGCCGCTGCTCAGTTATCACAACAAAGCGGAAGTTAGGCTCTTTAAAGGCTGGCTTAACTTTCGCCACAGAAGCTAACCAGGCTGCGGCTCAATATCGCCTCTGCCCAGTTAGCTTCATGGCAATCTGGGCAACCCAGATATTCAATGCTGGGTCCCAAATATGGCTCCAGCATTGAATATGTGGGTAGAAAGTTCAGTGGCAACAGCTAGCTGCTGCTGCTGATATTGGGACCTATGGATATAAGTAGTGGGATATGTGTGACAAATCTAGGTGTGACCAGTTGCATAGAAATATAGAAAAATGATGACAGAAAAAGATCACATGGCCTATCTAGTCTGTCCTTCCATATCAACAACTACAACAGTCCCCTTTTTTCCCCTAGAGATCCTCTGTGTTTGTCCTATGCTTTTTTGAATTCAGATACAGTCCTCATCTCTACCACCTCCACTGGGAGACCATTCCACGGATCCACCACTCTTTCCATAAAGAAATATTTCCACATGTTGTTGTTGTTAAGTGCCGTTGAGTCGGAGTCGACTCATGGCGACCCTCTGGATAGCTATCCTAAATTGTGTTTGGTTTTTAGTCAGGCGGCTCATTGTTGACAGACTGGTACCTGTAGCTGCTGTTATTGTATCGATCCATCTCATTGCTGGCCTTCCTCTTTTGCTTTGACCTTCTATCTTGCCAAGCATGATGTCTTTCTCTAATGATCTCTCTCTTCGCATGTGTCCAAAGTATGAAAGTCGAAGTCTTGTCATCTGAGCTTCTAAAGAAAGCTTAGGTTTGATAGCCTCTAGTACCGATTGGTTTGTTGTTCGGGCAATCCATGGTATACACAGTATTCGCCGCCAGTACCATAATTCAAAGGCATCAATTTTCTTCCTGTCTATCTTTTTCACTGTCCAGCTTTCACATCCACATGATGTTATTGAAAATACCATGGCTTGAACAAGTCGAATCTTTGTATGGAGAGAGACATCTCTGCTCTTGAGAATCTTATCTAGGTCTTTCATAGCCATTCTGCCAAGAGCAATGCATCGTCTGATTTCTTGACTGCTTGTTACTTCTTTATTGATAGTTGATCCAAGTAGGTTAAAGTTGTTCACGATTTCAATTTCTTCTCCTTCCACGATGAACCTGTTGATTATGCCAGTTGTCATGATCTTTGTCTTCTTTACATTAAGGTGCAGGCCCATTTTGAGACTATGTTCTTTGATTGTGAGAAGCAAATGTTTCAGATCATCTTCACTTTCAGCCAGTAATGTGGTATCATCAGCATAGCGAAGGCTGTTGATGAGTCTTCCACCAATCTTCACACCTCTGTTGTCTTCATACAATCATGCTTCTCTGATGATTTGTTCTGCATGTCCCCTCATAGCAGAAATAGTTTTCAATTGAAAAAGGCTCTCCCCCTGTACATTTATTCCACAGGGGTATTTAAACGTCTCAATCATATCACCTCTATCCTGCCTTTCCTCTGTACATATAAAGACCCTTAAGTCTATCCTCATATGCTTTATAATGAAGACTAGCCAAACTAGCCAAATCCAAACCCCACTTCCAGATTTATGCAACAGAAACCACGGAGGAAGCAGACATAATCACAGTCACCAACAAACGCCTCACATTATGCCTGATATACCAAGCACTGACAGCAAACCCAGACCTCTCAGACATTCTCAAGCAAGTGACAGATGGCACTAACACCACAAAAGAACAGATAATCCTTGGTGATTTCATCCTCCCATCAATACAAGAGAAACAGGCCAATGCTTTCCTTGAGGCAATGGAGATGACACAAATTATCCATGATCCAACTCATCAGAAGGGAAACACCCTTGACCTCATATTCCTCAACTCTCGAAATGCCATCGCAAACAAAAACACAAGGATCACAGCTGTCCCATGGTCTGATCACCACCTCATCACTTTCACCAGCTCATATCAACCTGCACCCATCAAGGAAAAAGACCAACTGTGGTGAGGAATGCCCTCCAGAAGAGATGGAGATAGGGGAAAATCCTGGTAGAAGTAATGAAACAGCACTAGCACACAGGATTTCCAATGCAGAGTTGAAAAAAACACAGCTCTCTGCTGAGCACAGGACACTCCCCAGCTCAAGGGAGGAGACAGGCTTCTGCATTGATTGGGCATGCTCAGGGGAAGGTCAGGGCATGCCAGGAAATGAAGCCGCACCTTGGTGAGACCATGGTGAGACCACACCTTGAATATTGTGTGCAATTCTGGTCGCCGTATCTTAAAAAGGATATAGCGATTTTAGAAAAGGTTCAGAGAAGAGCCACCAAAATGGTAAAGGGGATGGAAGGATACTCCTATGAAGATAGGCTAAAAAGGTTAGGGCTCTTTAACCTGGAAAAGAGACAGCTGAGGGGAGATATGATAGAAGTCTATAAATTAATGAACGGAGTGGAACGGGTAAATGTAGATCGATTGTTTACGTTATCAGAATATAGAAAGACTAGGGGACATGCAATGAAGCTACAGGGTAAACTATTTAAGACTAATAAAAGAAAATATTTTTTCACTCAACGTGTAATCAAACTCTGGAATTTGTTACCAGAGGATGTAGTAAAGGCTGTTAGTGTAGCTGGGTTTAAAAAAGGTTTGGACAAGTTCCTGGAGGAAAGGTCCATAAACCATTATTAAGAAGTGACTGAAGATATCAATGCTTGACCCAGTACAAGCATTGTGGAACTTGTGTCTCTTGGGAAAACTGCTAGGTACATATGACCTAGATTGGCCACTGTTGGAAACAGAATACTGGGCTTGATGGACCTTGGTCTGACCCAGTATGGCATATCTTATGTTCTTATGTTAAGCCCTTTTAAATCCCCAAGCAGAGAGGGAAGAGGAGAGGAGGAAAAGAGAAAAGGAGGAAAGAGAAAAAGAGGGAAAAGTAAGGAGGAAAACGCTAGTACCCTGGAGCAAGGCAGAACCTTGGAGCAGTAAACCTTGGAGCCAAGCACACTCTGAGAAAGAACCTTACTACAAGGTAGAGCCTGGGCGTGGGAAGGCTAGCAAATTCAGCACATGGAAAGAATGTACCTGGTTTGATAGCAAACAAGGCTACAGAAGCAAGGAAGTGAAGCAGGAAGAAAGCTTTTCAAAGAGAAATTCACAGAGCAGAGGAAATAGCAGTAAGGCTGCTGAGTTTTTGAACCAGAGAGACTTCTGGAGGAAAGGTGCCAGTTCTTATTCAAACCCTGCTAAAGGTAAAGCTGACTTTTCTACTTTTAATGCTTTACTAGAGAAACCTTTTATTTGTGCTAACCTTCACAAGGTAAACCCAGCTGCAGAAGCTGATAGCAAGTGGGGGAAGGGTGTCACCCTTACCAAAGACTTTCACACGGATAAAGAGCAGTTACAGGCTGAATTGCTTTTTAAAACAGTTTCAAGAGTTTCTGGAACTGAGGTCAGGGAAGCTTAGCAGGCCTGACAGAGACAGTGATAGCCTTAGCTCTGATGAATGCATGCAAGTGGATAATTACCTGCCTGCCTTAGAAGCGGACCCTTCTCCAATGGATTGCTCAATCTGCCTCAAAGAGGACAGCAATGTAAGAAACCCTTGAACACTGTATGAAAAGAATACAGGGAGTTTGCTGTACTTGCTGCCAAGCTAACAGGTTTACAAATTGTTTTCATTTGTTGTTTTGAGAAGCCACGCTGTGGAAGGAACAGCTGTTTGTTTGGGGCTGCAATAATTCTGAAAGACCACATGAGGCACTGCTGAGTTAAAGCTGCTGTGATTGTGAAGAGCCAAGTAGAAGCTAACTTAATTTCAGTTGTACTTCCTATGTTCCTGGTTTCAGCTGTTTGGGTTGAAGTTGCATCTTTTGCGTTATGTACCATTGAATTTTGATGCGCTGGAAAATATCCCCACAACAATAAATTTCTTGCAGCCTTAACATTCGTGTCACGACTACAATTTAATCCTGAAGGAAATACAAGCACACTACAAGTCCCAGAATTCCCAGGGGCCAGTACAAGCTTCATTCCTCAGGGACATTATAAGGCCACTCCTGCCTGTAAGCTCTTGGGCCCGGGCAGGAGCGTCGCACAACTGACAAGAAGATTCAAGCCATTTAACAAGGAAGTACTCCCAAACATGCAATCAGAAATGACTGAGACTGAAGACCTAGCCAACAACTGGAACACCGTAATTGCCTCAGCAGCACAAGCAACGACAATTCACACAGAAAACAGAATGAGACCAACATCAGCACGATAGTACACACCCACCTTACGGAAATTGAAGACACAACTCAGAAGAACCGAGAGGAAATGGAGAAAGACAAAGAATGAAACAGACAGAGCAAGATACATGAATGAACTGGACAAAGATCGCACTGAAACAGATAATGCTAAGAGAACATACCACAAACAGCTTATAATGTCATCAATAAATAGACTACACGAGCTCTTTGACATTGTCAAGAGGTTAATGAAGACCCCTAACCATGTGAACCAGCTCCCGAGCTTACCACCGCAAGAACTGGCAGCACATTATAAGCAGCTTCAACAACAACCCAACTCACTACCCATAACTGTGAGTGTTGACCATACTACTGCCACTAGTACAGAATGGGGGACATTTGAACGATTTTCAAAGAAAGATTCGAAACCACCGTATCAGGTCTAAACATCACCACCTCCCCACTCGATCCCTGCCTAGTGGAATGGATAAAAAAGACAAAACAGGAATTAAGCTCTGAACTAGCAAACATAGTAAATGCATCATTCAAACAAGGCAAAATGCCCAACAGCCTAAAGACAGCCATCATTCGACCAACCCTCAAGAAGCCTGACCTCGACCCCCTAGAACCCACTTCATTCAGACCAATAGCAAGTCTGCCATTCACTGCAAAGATAATTGAGAAGATAGTCCAACAACTGCAAGATCACCTCAACAAAAACAACACACTTGATCTGCAGCAACATGGATTCCGCCCCTCTCATGGGGTTGAAACCCTCATGATCACTCTTCTAAACACCCTAATCAAAGGTTTACAGGCAAAATGGACTGGTTATGCCCTATTTTTCTAGACATTTCTGCAGCATTTGATACAGTCTCACATAACATCCTCCTAAGGAGACTACAGGAAATTGGCATACAAGACAAAGTGCTACAATGGTTCCAATCTTATCTAACCAACATATATCAACTCATCCAAACCAGCACCACCACCTCCTCTCCTTTTCTATAAACCCAAGGAATACCACAGGGCTCAGCGCTCTTGGCCATGCTCTTTAACATCTACCTTCAACCCCTCTGCGCAATAATATGATCTCACAATATCAACTTCCACCTGTACACGGATGACATTATGCTGTATGGATCCATCACAACTACCAACCCAGCAAACCCTCAACTAATAGACTGCTTCAGTGGTGTTTCCACATGGCTACAAGAAAACAACCTCACCATAAACCTAAAAAAAAAACCAGAAGCCTTATTTGTTACCAAAGATCAAACCTTCACCCCCCCCCCCCCCCCACACACACACACACACACCATACCTCACTGGGAACAACTCAAATAAAAGTTCAATCACGTGTAAAATACCTGGGAATCATCCTTGATCAAAATCTACCATTAAAACAGCAGACTGCAAAAACCACAAAATCAATATTCTTCAAAGCAAAGATGATACAACGCCTCAGACCGCTCATAGACCCACCGGATTTCCAAACAGTCATGCAAGCAATGACACTCCCTCTCCTAGATTACTGTAATGCGATATACCAAGGACTCACAGCTACCTCCATCAACCCACTGCAGACAGCTCTCAACACAACGACCAGAATCATCCAGAAACTAAAGAAGCATGATCACATCACCTCTGTCCTGAGAGATCTCTACATCCTCCCATTACAAGCACGGATAAAATATAAAACACTGCTACTGATCCATAAAGCCCTTTACCAACAACCACCATCTCATTTGCAAACCCTGCTTCCCCAGATGAACTCTGGAAGACCAACACAACAGACTACAAACAATGCGCTCATTGTGCCGCATGACAGGACAAAGTTTAATCTCCAAACCTGGAACCGTGCATTTGTTTTGTATGCCCCCTCACTTTGAAATTCCCTTCCAACCCAAATTTGCAGTATCAAGGACCTCTTTGCATTTAGAAAACAGCTAAAAAACCATCTATTCCAGGATCACCTAGGTTCGGATGGTCCAACACTCAGTGAAGTCCGCTAAGCAGATTGTGACTAGAAAGAAAAAAAAAAGAAAAAAAAACAGAACTGTAAATAAGACTAATACCGCTGAACTCTGGAATGTAAATATGTTGAACCCCCCTGGTGATGGTATATTTATTTATATTCTCTTATATACCGTGCTATTCTGCATCAGTGTGGTTTACATTGAACAAACTGAAATTACATTGAACAGGGCATTATAACTTGGAGATAACTATTTTACAGGGAACATGGGCTATGGAGTGTTAAGTGGCTTGCCCAAGACCACAAGGAGCACCTGTGGGACTAGAAACCCCAGTCCTTCCGGCCCAAGGTTGCTGTCCTCTAGTGGGATTTGAACCTCTGACCTTCTGGCCTGAAGTACCTTGCCCCAACCACTAGGCCACTCCTCCACTCTGTATCCCCTCTGTAAATATGAATAACCCTGTTTGATGTATTCCCCTTGTTTATTGTAAACTGCTTTGACCCGGTGAATAAATAAATAAATAAATAAGATCACTAACCATTTTAGTAGCCACTCTTTGCACTGACTCCATCCTGTTTATATCCTTCTGAAGGTGCGGTTTCCAGAATTGCACACAATACTCCAAATGAGGTCACACCAAAGACATACAGAGGCACTATCATTTCTTTTTTTCTGCTAGCCATTCCTCTCCCTATGCACCCAAGCATCTTTGTAGTTTTTGCTGTCGCCTTTTCTACCTGTTTATCTACTTTAAGATTATCAGACACAACCACGCCTAGGTCCCGCTCTTCTTTAGTGGACAAGAACACCCCCTATACTATATTGCTCCCTTGGATTGCTGCAGCCCTAGGGTTATTATAAAGGATTGCATCTAGATTTGTACTTGCAATTTTTAATATTTTATAACTTAAGTGCATAGATTTGCATCCATCTATGCTCCACCCAAGCTCTACCACCCTTGTGGATGCCCATAGTGAAAGTAAGCAGCATCGGCCTGATGCACATACTTACAGAAAAGTGACCAGACGTGGTAAAGACCCTTTCATGTGTGTAAATCACTTAAAAAAGGTAACTTATGCACCCTGATGGTGCATATCTTTACTCAGCTTTTTATAAAATTACCTCCATTTAGGAGGAATTTTATAAAAAGGTATCTAGGTGCTCAAGGCCCAGAGGTGCATATGTTATAGTTGTTTCACAAAGCAACATATGCGCCTATGTGCTTTTCTAAAACTGCCTTCCCAAAGGCTCTCACATAAAGTTACACCTGTTCTCTGGCAAGAGGAAGTACTTTGCACGTGTATGTGCCAGTAAGAATCAATGATTACTTACTGTCGAGGCCGGAACATAGCAAACTATGTGGTTCATTCTGTTATTTTAAAACCCAATGATTCTTCTATTCGACCTTCATTAATTGGACATATTCCATGTGGAAATTGTGATTTTTGTATTTCCACACTATCAGGACTGGAATGGGTTGATTCAACTACCCTTAAACGTTATAGGGCACGTTCTAATACTACTTGTTTATCTACATACATTGTCTACATGTTAATATGTCCTTGTTCATTGAAATACATTGGTAGAACCATAAGACCAATGAAGGTACGATTGCAAGAACATAGATCCCGTTCAAACAAGCAAGTACTATCAGCCCCTATAGTTGCTCATAGCATTGCATATAATCATTCCTTTGAAGATTATACGTGACGAATAATTGATCAAGTCCCTGATTCTTTCTGAGGAGGAGACAAGGTTATATATTTACAACAATTAGAACAACGCTGGATTTTCAACTTACAGTCTGTTACCCCCAGGGATTGAATCTGGAATTAGATTGGTGGAGTGTTTTATAAGTTAATAAGGAGGAGGATCAAAGATCTCTGACATCATTGATTGATTCCCTATCTTAGAGGAAGGCAGGTATGGGGCACAACATTCAGATGAGGAAATGCCTGACGAAGGGTTGGAAGAATAACATGGCCTGAAACATGGTGCTATGTTGCGAATGATTCATGAATTGTGGATGGGCTTGGTTACGGGAGTGACCTTGAGTGCCTTAACTATATGCTAAGAAAGCAAGAAGAAATGTTCACTTGAGAAGAGTGGAGCAAACAACCAGATAAGATTTCTCGTTATTTTAAGCGAGTGTTTCTTGTTGGAATAGAAAGCATTTATTTAAGTAAAGGGGTTTGCTCAAGCACTTCCCTTGGTTAAACTGCTAGATTTTTAAGCATGTTGAGCTGGTAATTTTTGTCTCATATAAAATGAATAAAAAGGAAAGGTTACCTCAAGAGGGAGTCCCTCATGGTAACACGTCCGGCAAAAATATTGGTTTATATGAATAGGGGTCAGGATTAAAAGGTTGTGATTTGTGTATTCTATATTGATTGTTCACCTTTGGTGGTTTGTTGACTAGTAAGAATCAGAGCATATGTGCCAAAGTGCAATCCCACCCCTCTTTCTGACATTCTCTGCTTCCAGAAATGCCTTTGCATACATTATATAAAAGGAAGGGCTATTAGCAATTTTATACATGGAGTGGAGGAGTCATCTAGTGGATAGAGCAGCAGCCTAAAAATCAGGAAAAATAAAGGTTCAAATTCCACTTTCCCCATTGATGCTCCTGGTTATCTTGGACGCGTCCCCTTACCCTCTACCACCTTTGGTACAACTGAAAACTTAAGCTCACTTGGGAAGAGAAATACCTTGGGTATCTGTTTTTAATGCATCTTCTCAAATTTATAAAAAGCAATTAATTAAATCTGAAATCCAAATGAGCACATAAACCACTGTTCTAAACTCTCAAGTTGCTTAACAAATTAACCCCATAAATCTCAAGCTTTAATGAATCTTTTACGCCTCTCTGTGTTCTACTAGCAGAGCTACTGAATGGAAAAGAATTCCCTAATGCATCGGGGGTTTCCTGCATTCACGGGTAGTGAATACTAGTATTTACTCTTAAGTGCTTTCCAACAGAGATGGCCACCGTTTCACAGTGAGCACATTCATGATAACAACATTAGAGATTTGTAAATTAATGAATGACTTTAGATTTGTTGCAATGAGACACCCACATTTCTCCTTTAATAACACATTTATAATTATAGAACAGTGGCATAAGTTACGAGGGGCCCCCAAGCAAAATTCTGCTGAGGACTTCCCCATTGTCATGGCAGCCCCCTTCCCTTGCGGGCCCTCCTTGCAGCGGTGGCAAACTTACTTCATCCTGTTTGCTGCACTGCCTCCGCTCTTCTAAGTTTTTCAAGGGCCTGGTGGCTGTTCCCCGCCAGGCCAAAGTCTTGTGGTGTGGCCGTTATCGCGAGACTAAGGCCTGTTGAGGAACAGCCACCAGGCCCATGGCAAACTTAGAAAAACAAAGGCAGTGCAGAAAACAGGAGGAAGTAATTTGCTGTACTGTCTTCCCACTGCTGTTTGGGCCCCCTTTCTGCTCAGGCCCCCCGCATTGCGAGGGCTGCTTAGGCGGAATTTACACCAGTGTTTTACATTATGGGCAGCTGTAATAGTAATAGTATATGAATTGACAATGCTTGGTACTAATACTGGGGCCCATGCAGTAAAGTGCACTAGATTTTGCACAGGTTAGCCATTTTTTGCACATAATTTTGTACATGTAGCCTCGAACAGACACAGATCCATACCCCTTCCCCCCCCCCCCCACCAATATGATGTGCGTGCACACACATACAGTACACTCGTAGACAGACATAAATAGATACAAACAATATAGAGCATCTGACACACACTGCCAAGTATACTTTCACATCCACAACCAAATAAATATATCCTTCTGGCTATTTAATACACAGCACAGAACATTTAAAAAAATATATTGTTTACAAATTAATGATGGAAGAAAAAAGATCTTTGTGCAGTGGACCAGCTGCCAAACAACTTACCAACAACGCCCACATCATAGGTCATAATAAAATCTTCCATGCAGTTCTATGCACATTCAAAATCCATGCGTAACAGTGCAAATTTAGTTTAAATCATTTTTATTATTATTGACACTGAACGTGTGATACACATCCAAATACAGTATACATATTCCGTAACTCTATACAACTTTGTGCTTCTCCCCTACATCCTTCTTTACACCCATCCCTGCAGAGGCTTACAAACAAACAAAATAATCGCCACACACAACTTTCCAGAATCGCTTACTTCTAACATTATCCTCTTTTATATCCCCCTCTTCATCTCTATGTTATCCCCTGCCCCATAGCCTAAGGCCCTGACTGGGGAATCACCTCATGGCCTCATACAAGACATATACGTCACTTGTTTATTACGGTGGCATGGGCCACTGTACTCTATATCTTCTTTCTTTGTTTGTTTCTTTCTCTTGTGTGGTTCATAGTTGTCCTATATATATATGTAATCCCTCTCCCCACTCCTCCTCCCCTCCACCCTCTCTCTTCCTTCCCACCCCCCCCCCCACCCCCGTCCTTCCCTTCCCCTCCCTCCCCTCCCCTCCCCTCCAACACTCCCTATTTCTCGTGACCACCACCCTTCTTTCCCTTTATCCTATCAGACCTATATTCCTCTCGGTGCGCCTTACTTCCCTATCCGTGCTCCGCCAACCCTCTCTTACTAAAAGCCCCTTTACTCTTAAGTTATGCTTAAATAATATTGAAATTATACTTAAGCTAGGTGAGAATCCTGGGCTCCAAACTGCTCCCATACTTGTGCAAACCATTCCTGTTTCTTTTCTCCTAACAAATGGGCTGTTTTCCCCTCCATGCTCTTTAGTTTTGACATTGCACATGTCCACTCTTGAATCTCTGGGGGGGTCCCCGAAGTCCATTTTCTCAGTATACAAAGCTTTGCCATTAAAAAAGCCCTCGGACAGAACTGCTTAAAGGGCTTCCTAAAACTTTTCCCATGCCCTAATATCCCAAACAGACACAACTCCAGTGGCAGGACCCGGTATTGTTGGCTCTGGCCGCTAATCTCTTTCCAAACATCCCTCCAGAATCTTTGTATCTTTGCACATGACCAGAATTTATGTGTAAATGTTCCTGAGTCTGTCCACAGAGCTTACACACATCTGTCGAGGTTATGCCCACCTGAGCCGCCCACACATCATAAACATATGCCTGCCATAAGAACCTATACTGTATTTCTTGTAATTTGACCGACTCAGACAGATCTTTTATTTCTCTAAAAGCCTGTTGCAGTATCTCCACTGTGATGTGAACCATCCGATCCTGCTGCCAACGTGTCGCTAGCTTCTGCAGCGGTCCTAAGTCCCTATCTGGACAGATCTCCCCCCTCAGTTGTGACACTGTTATTTTGCCTTCTAGTGTGTTCAACAAGTCTAACATCCCCCCTACTTTCAGTACTGGGCCATAGGTCAATTGTAGTTGCCGGACATAGTGCCTGACCTGCAAGTAAAAATAAAATTGTCTTGGTTCCAAGTTATATCTCCACTGCAACTCTAAAAAGGACTCCATTCCTGACTCTCCTTCCATTCGCAGATGCCCCACGCACACAACTCCCCGCTTTGCGCATTCCTTCCCCACTCCACCTAGAGATCCCGGAGTAAACTCCTCATTGCCCACTAAGGGTAAGCAGTCCATGCCTCTCCAGCTAATCTTTCTGTATTGACACATAGCCCTCCACACCTGGCACAATGTTTGTAAATATATTGAGGCTTTCCAGGCTGGACTCACCTCCCCCTTCTGCCTGTGTAGCATACATGCCCTGTGGTCATGTTCCGACATCTCATCCACTAAACCAAGTGGTATATTATGTTCCGTGCCTAATATAAGATCCCGTAGAGGTCTAAGCAGGTATGTCAAATTATATAAACAGTGCAAATTTAAATAAAGCAACTTATATTGATTTAATAAATCATCCTTATCTTATACAATGGGCTAAGTCCTGAATTTATTTATTTATTTATTTATTTAACAGGTTTTTTATACCACCTTTCTTACAATCAAAGCGGTTACAAGACTACATCAGGTTAGCATAAAATACAAACATACAAACAGACTATACAGACCAAACAATAAATCCAGTTTATACCACCTTATCCAAATATCAAAGTGATAAGCAAAGGATCCATAGGTAACAGGGAAAGACTACATCATGTTAACATATAATACAGACATACCTCTAAACGGAGGAACAGCCTAAGGGAGAGACAGAAGGAGAAGGTTGTACAGAGAATAATTTTTGCCATGGGCCCGCGCCTAAGGGCCACGCCAAAGGGCCCTCTGGCGAGGCCCTCAGGCGCGGGCCCGACAGGCGCGGGCCCGCCTGTCGGCGGCTGCCGTTTAAAGGAGCTGCTGCTCCCCTCCCACAGCCCCGAATGGGCCGGAGGCAGTTTGTTGGTCTCGCGCCTCTCAGACCGGCTCAGCTGTTCTTCCCGCCGTCGGCGGCTGCCGTTTAAAATTCAATTTAGACAACTTCAACTCACAGTCCGGCTGGAGCATCCACAATAGGATGAGGGCAAAAGGGAATAGACTCAGGAGTAATATGCAGAAATATTTTTTTCAGGAAAGAGTGGTGGTCTTCTGGTTGGAGATGAGCTGAGCTAGATGTGTGTGACTCAGCTCCGGGACTCCCCACCTTGAATTCCCCACAAGTGGATTGAGAGACAGAGAGTTCAGGGTGAAATTCCAGCTGGACAATAAAGGTAGGTGACTAGGAACCTATATTAAAAATTAAATACTTCCTTAGTGAATGGAGACCAAAACCCTGCGCAAGGAAAAGGCGCGTGGAGGGGAGATCAAAATGGCGGCTTGTATTTCGCTGCCGAGCCCAGATATGGCAACTTCAGCGCTCGTAGAAGAGGTTTCAACAGCAGTGGTGAGGGCGCTGAGCGAGCATTTCACTACCATAATTGCACAATTGGATCATCTAAATGGTTCGGTAGTGGAATTTACCGGGAGATTGCAGCACGCGGAGAACCGGATATCAGCAGTGGAAGATGGGGCCTTGCAACTGAAGCGCAGAATTCAACAGTTGGAGGAAAAAGTACTCAAAAGCGAAAACAAAATTGATGAGCTGGAAAACAGGGGACGTAGAAAAAAACATAAGAATATGGGATTACCGGAGTCAATACTGGAGAAAGATCTATGTAGTCTGTTAGAATGATGGATACAACTCAACAAAATGGCGGGGACGATACAGGTGGAGAGAGAGCTCATCGGTTGGGACAGCGCAGGGAAGGTCAGATGAGACTGAGAGCAGTGCTGGTGTGTTTTCTAAGCTTCCAGCAAAAAAAGACAGTCCTTCGAGCAGCTAAAAGACAGACCCGGATTGAATATGAAGGAACCCTTGTACTCTTCTTCCAGGATTATTCAGCAGTGGTAACTCAGAAAAGGCTGGCGTTCTTGGTGGTATGCAGCTCCTTGGTCAGAGAAGGGGTAAGATTTGCACTCCTCTACCCAGCTAAATTATGATTAACTGTGAATGGTCACTAACAGACTTTTGTGGAGCCAGAGAAAGCACAACAATTTTATGATAATCAGATTAAAAAGAAGGTGGGAAACCAGTACTGAGAATGGTAATGCAATGTGTGCCTTCAAATCAGTCCTGACTCCTGGTGACCCAGAAGCTCCTGGGTTTTCTTGACAGTGTCACCAGAAGTAGATTGCCAGGTGTTTCTTCTGAGGCAATGGAGGGTTAAGTGACTTGCCCAAGGCCACAAGGAGTGCTGGTGGGAATTGAACCCTGGTTGCTTGGTTACCAAGCCAGTGCTCTAACCACTAGGCTACTCCTCCACTCCACTGAGAATGGTACAGCAAAGCAAAAAGGAATCTAGTACAAATGGAAAGTTAGTTGGAATCAGCCTGTCATGTGGATACAGAACTCATCAAGTTAACAGAAATATAAATTAGATTTTGGAATACTGCATTAGTGGTGACCAAGAAATACAGCTTAGACCAAGGATATAAGAAGCCATGAGAGCGAAAGTCAAGTAAAAGGAGAGTCAAGGTGTAAGAGGCATATGCAAACGACCATCGGGAGTGGCTGGGGGATTAACAAACTCTGCATCGAGTGTGGATTATAAGAGGAACCAGCTACCAGACTGAGATCACAAGGATAAGGGAAACATAGCTATAGAATAGATATGAGGAGGAGACATGGAGATGGTACCAAATCAAACAGACAATATACAGTGGACTCTATGTGCCTCATATATGTTATGAAGTGTTCTGTGAGTTTTGTTATTGTATAGTACCAAATATATATGTGAATGAAGGTCAATAGGTAAGATGGACAAATTCAATATGGTTCGCCTAACAATTAGAAAATGTTGGATCTCCTAAATACACACTTTTTGGGGGCAGTAGGTATAAGGGAAATTGTTTCTGATGTACCAACAAGCCCCACTGAGCTGGGCAATTATTGTCTGCTCACAAAGGTGGTAAAGAAAACCTGCCAACCTGTATATATAATGTCTCATGCATAAGGAGCTAGGGAGAATGCTGGGGATCTCCGGAAGGGGGGAGGATGATAAGAATGCCAATCATTATAAGAGGTATATGCCTCATTCCCTGTGAGAATGACAGAGGAATTCCAGAGTGAAGATCCCCCTGAGATAATAACAAGACATATCATAATTGGGAGAGAGAGAAGGGAGAGGTTAAAGTTGGGATATGAGGATATGAAGAGCAGAGACATCAATATCGGGACAGAGGAGAAATGATGGAAGGGAAGGATAGAAGAGGATTTGCTAACCCAAACAAGCAATCAGTCCTATATGCCTGTTCAAAATATGGAATGATCCAATAAAATAGAAGCAAGTTGGGGAAACTATAAGGGGAAGGGGGGGGGATTTCTAGGCTGTATTACTGGTAGTAAGAATGGAGACGGGCAGGAAAGGGGACGTTTCAATATGTAAGAAGTGGGGGCAATGGGGGGAACAAAGGGGTAGGGCTGACTATAAAATAGAAATAGTGACAACATGCAGATTGGATAGATATGAAAGAGGGAAATATGATGGGCAAGTAGGACATGGTAGGGGTGAGAAGAGACTAGGTGGGTGAAGCTTGGGCTGGGAGGGTCTTCTTCATATATTAATGAAGATGGATGTGGGCAAAGCAATAATCACCCATTAGATTGAACAAAATGGGTAAAAATGTACGTATTATCACTTGGAATGTTTGTGGCATTGGTCATCCCATCAAAAGACAGAAAATGTTTTAAATGTTCAGAGATAAAGGAGCAGATATTGCTCTACTTCAAGAGACTCACATTACAGAGCCTGAGCACAATAAACTCAAAAGATGATGGATGGGACAGGTGTATAGTATGTCATCAGGGAGAAAAAAGGCGGGAGTGGCCATCCTAATACATAAGAGGATTGAGATGGAGGTGCAAACTACACAGATGGATCCCCTAGGTCACTATGTACTTATTCAAGGAAATCTGAGTGGGCAATTGCTATCCCTAGGGAGTATCTATGGTCCGAACACATATGAACCTCAATTCTATCAACAATTGCAATGGAAGCTGGCAGGAGAGGATTCGTCCCGCATTATACTGGGAGGAGACTTCAATTGCATACTTGATGCGACCATGGACAGATCAACGAGGAGAGGGGGAGGAGACCATAGAAGCACGTGTAGATTGAAGGGCCTGTGTGAGGGATATGACTTCACAGATATCTGGAGAACCTTACACCCCATGGAACGAGAATATACTCACATATCTAGAGTGCATGGCACGGGATCCCGATTGGATTATTTCTTAATATCGACCTCGATGGTGAGCAGAGTGCATCGAGTGGAGATAGGTCCAATGGCCCTGTCGGACAATGCTTGGGTTAGCCTGGATTTGGATTGAGGATGGCCTTGTGGAATGAACCAGTGGAGGTTCCCTCTTAAACTAGCAGAGGACAAAAATTTTCAGTGGACAGCCTTTGAAGAGCAGAATGGGATACATAGGAACAACCCGGCCCTCTTCTGGGAAACTGCCAAGGTGATTTTGAGAGGGCACATTATGTGTTATACTCAAGCCAGAAGGAAGGCACAAACAATACATCTCCTTCAAAAATGGAAATGGGTGAACATAGGTGGAATTACCCATTTACCTGATAGGAAACAAACTCGGCCTTTTGAGGTCTTTGGGGATGGCTTATACAATCTTGAAATGATTAAACAGACTCAAAGGCTGATGATGATACATCAATGTAGAGATTGGGTACAACAGTACACGGACATTCTTTGGAGTATATATATAAGAGGTGCTTTGTAAAACCATGGATTTAAATTGTAAATGACAGCACAATTATTTTTGTTATGAATAATGTGTTACATGTTGACTCAAGGGTTAATAAACAAATCTGAATATAAGGAAAGAGTAGTAAATCTATGGAATAGTCTCCCAGTGGAGATGGTAGAGATGAGGACCATGTCTGAATTCAAAAAGGCATGAGACAAACATAGAGGATCTCTAAAGGAAAAAAGGGGACTATTGTAGTGGTTGATATGGAAGGGTAGACTAGATAAGCCATGTGGTCTTTTTCTGCCATTACGTTTCTATGTTTCTATCACTTATGCAAAATGTGCCTAATACAAGTAGGGCCTCTAAGGCGCTCATTCCTACAATATGCTAAATTGGCAACCTTATGATCAAGGATACAGGTAAAACAGAAATAGACTGGATGCATGAGCTGCTAATGTTGGGTGATAACTCACTGCTAAGAGATAAGCGGGTGCAAGAAGCCAAGGGGAGGATTATTCAAGTCGTGTTGCTCTTGGTGAAAAAGGTGATTCTTAAACATTGGGTGGGAAAGGAGGAGCCATCCGTTCAATACTGGGTGAGCCTAACGCATGAAAGGTACTTTTTCAGTTAAAAACCTATGTGCATAAGACATAAGACATGACTTTCAAGGCACTGAACAATCAGTCTCCCTCAACTATCAGCAATCTGATTAACAATATCCCTGACAACAGAACAAGACGGCCTGCACTATTCAAAATGTTAACAGTACCCAAATTTACCACAAGGTGCACAAAGACAACTACTAATAGAGCCTTCTCGATTTATGCTCCGACAGCCTGGAATGAACTTCCCACCTGGATTCGAGCCATACCAAGCCTCACCACATTCAGAAAAGAAATAAAACACCATCTGTTTCAAATCTACTATCCTGAAACCAGTCCCGAAAAACACAAGTCGCAGGCATTCACCCCCTGCTCTAACTATCCCAATGCCCTAACCCAACAAGAAAATGGTTATCCGCCCCTCTCCCTATGGCTGTATCCTGTCCCCCACCCGACCTAGCTATGATCATACGAAGAGTTTGAGTAATAGTTGTATATAGCTCTATGTAAATTTTATGTGTATATATCTTATAAATAGCTTCCCCAGTTATCTCCCATTCATGATTGTACCCCTGTTATATGTAAGCACATTGTGTTATTTAATACATTGTTGCATTGTTCAGTTATAATGTAAACCGCACTGATCTTAATAGCGCGGTATATAAGAAAAATAAATAAATAAAATAACTGTATAAACAATTATGGCACCAGTTTAGAGCTAAAAACCCCAAAGTATAAGAGCAAGATGGGAGGGAGGGGTGTGAGTTAATGTGGATGGATGTGTATGCAATGAATAGATGGAAGTCTGATGGTTAAAGAGGAGAATGGCTGTGCCTGGAGAATGAATCAGATAAAAGAAAAGGCTTGAGGAGAATACAAGGATGTCCTGGTATGCTCAGGGACTTCAACAGAGTAAGACTTGTGGAAAGGTTAATAGCTATAGAAACATAGAAACATAGAAATATGATGACAGAAAAAGACCACATGGCCTATCTAGTCTGTCCTTCCATAACAACTACAACAGTCCCCTTTTTACCTTTAGAGATCCTCTGTGTTTGTCCCATGCTTTTTTTAATTCAGTTACTGTCCTCATCTCTACCACCTCCACTGGGAGACTATTCCACAGATCCACTACTCTTTCCATAAAGAAATATTTCCGCATATCACTCCTGAATCTATCTCCCTTCACCCTCATCCCATGTCCCCTCATAGCAGAACTTGCTTTCAGTTGAAAGAGGCTCTTTCCCTGAGCATTTATGCCACGGAGGTATTTAAATATCTCAATCATATCACCTCTATCCCGCCTTTCCTCTAAGGTGTACATATTAAGATCCTTCAGTCTGTCCTCATATGCTTTATAATGAAGACCACTAATCATTTTAGTAGCCACCCTCTGCACCGACTCCATCCTGTTCACATCCTTTTGAAGGTGCGGTCTCCAGAATTGCACACTATACTCCAAATGAGGTCGCACCAAAGACTTATACAGAGGCATTATCACCTCCTTTTTTCTGCTAGCCATTCCTCTCCGTATGCACCCAAGCATCCTTCTAGCTTTTGCAGTCGCCTTTTCTACCTGTTTAGCTACTTTAAGATCATCAGACACAACCACGCCTAGGTCCCGCTCTTCTTTAGTGGACAAAAGTACTTCACCCCCTATACTATATTGCTCCCTTGGATTGCTGCAGCCCAAATGCATGACCTTACATTTTTTAGCATTAAATCCAAGCTGCCAAATTCTAGACCATTCTTCAAGCTTAGCTAGAACCCTCCTCATGTTATCTACCCCTTCCTGGGTGTCTACTCTATTGTAGATTTTGGTATCATCCGCAAAGAGGCAAACCTTACCTGAAAGCCCTTCCGCTATATCACTAACAAAGATGTTAAAAAGAATCGGACCAAGGACAGATCCCTGGGGCACACCACTGATAACATCCTTCTCCTCAGAGTGAGCTCCATTTACTTGTACTCTTTGTCGCCTCCCATATAATTTAGAATGCTTACCCCTCATAAACTTCATTAGAAAGATATATCTCTTTCTTTTAAGATGCATTACTTTCAAGATTATATAAGTAAATAAATAAAAACTAAAAAAGTTCACTGTGGGGGTCATTTTGGAAGCCCCGTTTATGCTATGGATGTCTAAAAATGGGCATAGTGATGTCCAAAGCACAGAGACGTCTCCAGAGCCATTTTAGAAGTTGGGTCTGTCGACAACCCCTGCGAGGGGATGTCCAAGTCTGAATAAGGGTGTGGTGGAGGCATGGCTGAGGTGTTTCCAGGAATTTGTATGTCTCTGCCTGATCTCAGAAATGTCCTAGACATCCGGTGTCACATCTAAGTTTAGACCTGCTTCAGGCATGAAATGGAAATTAGACTTACCTGCTAATTGTTGTTCCTTGAGGAACTCCAGTCCAGTCCCGAACCTCTGGGTAGTACACCTCTTCCAGCAGCCTGGAGACTGAGTACGTCAGCTTTTAAGAGCACCAGTACTAATATCACTGGCTCCTCCCATGAACTTCCAGTAATCTATTGACAAAGCAAACTCACAGGAGCAACAAATAAGTAGTAATACATTAAACATGCAATAATTTAAATAGCAAACTACTTGACAGCCTTCCAAGAAGTATCCTCTGAACTCCCTGGAGCAGGAAAGGCAAGAGACAGGGAAAGAGAAAAAGAAACTCCCTGAAACAACCCCAGGAAGCTTCTGCCTAAAACATCTTAGAAAGAAAGAAGCCCGTAGCAATCTCAATAGTATAGTCCTCAAACATTATGCTAAACGAACCGCGCTATGCAAACAAACAAACAACAGCAGCATCACAAAAGAATCCTGGGTGGGATACAGGACTGGATTGGAGTTCCTCAAGGAACAACAATTAGCAGGTAAGTCTAATTTCCATTTCCTTATCGTCCCTCCAGTCCAGTCCCGAACCTCTGGGATGTAACAGAGCAGTTACCTAATGGGAGGTAACTGCTCTGTTACATCCCAGAGGTTCGGGACTGGACTGCAACACCGGCCTGCAACACCGCTGATCCAAAACAAGTCTCTCCCGCTGCCTGAATATGCAGGCGATAGTGTTTACTGAAAGTATGTAACGAAGACCAAGTATCCGCCCGACAAATTTCTATCGGAGGAACCAAACTATACCCAGCCCACGAGGCTGCCTGAGCTCTAGTGGAATGAGCTTGCAGTCCTATAGGCACGCACAACCGTACAAAATGTAAGCTGAAGAAATCGCCTCCCGAATCCATCTGGAAATGGTAGCCTTGGCTGCCGCTTCTCCCTTGCGTGGACCTCCAAACAGGACAAACAAACAATTTGACCTGCGAAAACTCTCAGAAGACTTCAGGTAACATTTAAGGGCCCTCCTGATGTCCAAACGGTGGATGTCACGACCCAGCGCTGACCTATCAGAGTTGCCCAACACTGGGAGGGGCATCGACTGATTTATGTGAAAAGCCGAGACCACTTTCAGAAGGAAAGAAGGCACTAGACGAAGAACCACCCTTTCCGGAGAAAAGGACAGAAATGGTTCCTGACATGTCAAGGCCTGCAATTCCGAAATCCTGCGCGCAGAACAAATTGCTACCAAAAAGACTGTCTTCAACATTAAGTCCTTTAAAGATGCTCGACTCAAAGGTTCGAAAGGTTCCTTCGTCAGCATCCTCAGAACTAAGTTGAGATCCCACGAGGGAACCAGCGCCCTGCGCGGCGGCCATAGGCGAGTTACCGACTGGTCTTGGCGAATTCAAAGGTTGCCATCAGATCCAGCAGAGGAGTTCCCCATCTGCGTACTACCTGAGCGTAGACCTCTGGGTGGAGAACCCATTCTCCTGGGTCCACATGAACCCAGCTGAGGTAGTCTGCTGTCACGCTGTCGACCCCTGCGATATGCACTGCCGATAACGACAGTAGTCGGGGCTCTGCCCAGCGAAACAACTCCTGGGCCTGATCCTCGAGCGGAACACTGCCTGTACCGCCCTGCCGAATGAGATAAGCCACTGCCGTCACATTGTCTGACAAGACTCTCACTGACCGGCCTACAAGCCCCTTCTCGAACGCCTTGAGCGCCTGAAACACTGCTCTCAACTCCAAATACGTTGATCGACCAACCGGCCTCCTGCACGTTCCAAAATCCTTGAGCAAATCGCCCCGTGCAGTGAGTCCCCCCAACCTGCTAGACTGGCGTCGGTGAGCACCGGTATCCATTGCGGAGGCTCGATGGGCATACCCGCCATCAGGTTCTTTCAGCTGAGCCACAATTGAAGTGCGATCTTGACCTCCCGAGGACAAGGCAGACGCTAGGTTAGAGAACCTTTCTGATGTGACCACCGCTGAAGTAGAGCCCTCTGCAACGGACGCATATGCGCTCTTGCCCATGGCACCACCTCCAGAGTGGCCGCCATTGTGCCCAATAACTGAAGGTACTGCCAGGCCGTCGAGCTCGTGTGCCTGACAAAGGCCCGCACCAAACACTGTACTGTAGACTCTGCACCCTGTGCTCCGGCAGAAAGACTGCTCCTGACTGTGTGTCGAACCGGACTCCCAAGTATTCCAAGCTCTGGGAAGGAGTCAACCAACTCTTGGCCCGATTGACCAACCAGCCCAGGCTCTCCAGAAGCTGCACCACCCATGCAGTAGCCTGGATGCTCTCATCCCTGGACTTTGCCCTGATTAGCCAGTCGTTGAGATAAGGGTGCACTAGCACCTCTTCCCTTCGAAGTGCCACAGCTACGACCACCATGACCTTGGTGAATGTCCTCGGCGCCATTGCCAAACCGAATGGTAATGTCTGAAACTGAAAGTGTCCCATAGGCACCGCGAACCGCAGATATCGTTGATGGTCTGCCTTGATAGGAATGTGTAAATACGCCTCTGTAAGGTCTAGAGAAGTTAAAAACTCGCCCTTTCTCACCGCTACTATCACAGACCAAAACGTCTCCGTGCGGAAATGCAGAACCCAAAGGTACCTGTTTACCCCTTTGAGATCTAGAATTGGATGCCAGGAGCCATCCTTTTTGGGGACCACGAAATAAATTGAGAATTGACCGCCTCCGTATTGGTGTCTGCGAACTGGGACTACCGCCCGCAATTGAAGATGCGCGAGGGTCTCTTTTACCACCAGCATCTTGCCCGGCGCTGTGCAGGGGGACTGGACAAAGGAGTCGGAGACTGGTCGTGCAAACTCGAGGGAATACCCCTCGCGGATGATCTCCAACACCCACTGGTCGGATGTTATATGGGTCCAGGCAGGGTAAAATTCCCGTAGCCGACCTCCCATGGGTTGCACCCCTTACTGGCCCCTCCTGACTTCATTGTGACTTTTTAAAGGAAGCGGGTGAAGTTGCGGCACATTCTCTGCCTGCCCACCGGAACCCTCTGAACCTGGGATTCCGAGTAGCAAATCTACCTCTCTAAAAACCTGAGAGACGGGAGGTACGAAAACGTCAAAAATCTCGTGCCTGGTCCCGAGGCGCTGTAATATTGCGCCCCTGTTTAAGCTTATCCTCTGGCAGGCGACCTCCCTTGGACTCACTCAAATCCTTATCCAACTGGTCCAGGTCTTCCCCGAAAAGGAGTTTCTCCTTGAAAGGGAGATTACTAAGGCGGGATTTGGAGGAAGTGTCCGCTGCCCAATTTCGCAGCCACAGATAATGACGAGCCGCCACCATGGAGGCCATACTCTGAGTAAACTGCAAATGAGATCGTACTGGACATCCATAAGGTGGGCCGCTCCTGCATTATCTTAAAAATTTCTGATCCCTGCTTAAGAGCCAAACTCTATGGTTGTTGTAGTCGTTGGGACCAACGTAGGCAAGCTCTAGCCACCCAGGCCCCACAAATAGAAGCCTGCATAGACAGAGCATTTACATCAAAAGCCTGTTTCAATAGGGTATCCAACTTTCTGTCCTGCGCATCCTTTAGCACTGCACTGTCTTCTACCGGTATAGTTGTTTTCTTAGTCACCGCCGCAACAGCTGCATCCATGCAAGGGGAACGAAAAACCTCCTGCTCCTGATCTGAGAGAGGGTATAGACGAGAGAAGGCCCTAGCCCCCCTAAGGCCTGCTTCTGGCAGATCCCACTCATCTTGAATCATCTGCTTAACCACTTGGTGAACAGGAAAAACAGCCTGGGTGTTGCGCGCCGCTTGGATGAGAGGATCTTCTAGGGCATCTTCATCCACAGGGCGACTGACTGGCAAATTGAGGGCCTGCATGGACTCAGCAATCAAAGCAGGTAACTCCTCTCTTCAAAATACCTGGACAATGCGTGATTGATCCTCCGGCTTCGGAATTTCGCCTTCCTCCAACTCTGGGTCCAGACCTAAATCATCCGATAAAGGCCACTCAGAAAGGGATGGATGATCATCCTCCATTCTGGCCCTCTTAGCTGGAGTGGGCCCAGACCCCTCACCCACCTGAGAGACCGCCCGTGCTGTTCCAGCTGCTGCCACTGACAGGTCTGGCCTGATCCCCCTGCTGGTGCAAGCAGAAGGCTTGGTGCATCAAAAGTACAAAGTCCACCGAAAAAGCCCCCAAGGACGATTCGCTCGAATTAAGGGAAGTCGAGGACCCAGGAAGGGCTGGACTGGGCTCACATGGAGACGGCAGAGGGAGGAAGAGAGTCTCCCGCAGTAAGAGGACCCTGGGGCCCTGGAGGAACGGGCTCCCTGTCCCTATCCTGAAGTGCTTGTTCCATGCCCACTGCCTCTGAGGCGCAGCCGAGGCACACTTCTGCTTCTGAGACAGCCCCCCGCCGGGTGCCACAAACTAGGCACTGTGGATGGGCAGGCATTGATGAAAAATGCTGCTACACCAGCACCAGAAAGATCCAAGACAAAGGAAAAATAAGAAAAAATGTAACTTCTCAAAGGAATAAAGCTTACAAAAATATAAGAAAATATTAACCTCTTTTTCTTTTTTTTTTAACTATCTTAGCATCAGCCAATATACATATCAAATGAAAGAAACCTTAAACAGAGTTTAATTAAGTTAAACTAACTAAATTAAATTAAACTAAACCAAACCCGAGGACGGCCGCTGGTCCGACGCTGCCTCAAGGCAGAAAAAGACGCAGGAAACAGGCCTGAGCAGAGACCGCTCGTGAATACCCCCGACAAAAATCACCGCTCGTGAATGCCCCCGACAAAAATAGCCGACCCGATTCCTGGCTTACCTCCGATCGTGGGGTACACAACGGCAAAAGCAGGGGCTTATAAGGAGGATCTCAGCCGCCTCCCACGCTCAGCCTGAAGCAGGCTTCAGCACAAAGGAGGGAAGGACAGCAACCGTCAGCTCTATGCTCTGAAGAGAAACGACGGCTCCTCACCCGCTGACGGGATTGGGAGCCATCAAGCCGCAGAACTGCTGCTCAAATGGAGACAAAAAAAAAAACAACTCTTGCCGGTCCTGCTGCGATGGGAAGATAGAAAAGTCTACTGAAATCCCCCGAAGAAGGAGCTGTCTCGAGATCGCTTCCTCTAAGGATGTTTTTTTTTTGCCTCAAAACAAATAAATTTAACAAATCCTAGCAAATCAAAGATAACTCAACAGAAAATCAACAAAAACTCCTTATTTGTTCCTAAAGTGAGCCCCAAACCTAGGCTCACACGTCCTCCAGCTGCTTGGAGACTGAGTGTACTGGGAGTTCATGGGAGGAGCCAGTGGTATTAGTACTGGTGCTCTCAAGAAGCTGACATACTCAGTCTCCAGGCTGCTGGAAGAGGTACACTACCCAGAGGTTTGGGACTGGACTGGAGGGACAATAAGGAACAGGCATTTGTAAAGTGCTTGTTTTGGCTGAAAAACATCCAGAGGGTATAGAGAAGAAAGCTCTCCATCATCCCCAGTACAATTTCAATGATAAAAGCAGGGGGATTTGAGCCATGGCTTTTCCATTCTTAGCCAACTACTCTAACCATTAGACATCCAGGTTCTGACACAATCTTCTGGGGACATCTATGTAGATGCCCCTCAGCTATCTATATCAGGAATGTCCATGTTTTTGAAATGTCTACATCTGGATGTGCCTGATTTTTTTTCCTGATGTTCTGGCTTAGACGTCGCAGATTGCACTTGGGCACCCTTTCTAAAATCCCTCCTCCACAGGTCTTATGACATATTATAAACAAACTCTAGATATTCACAAAGGAATATCTAGAGTGCAAATTTATACGAGTAAACATGAATCAATGTTTACTCCTTCAAAAAGTATAAAGATTAAGGGACATGAAATGTAGTACATTTAAGACTAATCAGAGAAAACCTCTTTTCACTATAAGTGTAATTAAGCTCTGGAATTTATTGCCGAAGGATGTAGTTTAAGCTGTTAATGTAGCTGACTTAAAAATATAAGGTTTGGACAAGTTCCTGGAGTAAAGGTTCATAAGCCATTATTAAAGTGGACTGGGGAAAATCCACTGCTTAGCCCTGGGATAAGCAGCATCGAATCTGTCTATCTTTTGGGATCCTACCAGGTATTTGTGACCTGGATTGGCCACTGTTGGAAACGAGATACTGGACTTGATGAACCATTGTTCTGACACAGTATGGCAAATCTTATATTCTTATGTTCTGATATACTTTCCAGGCATGGAACACACGTAGCTGTTGGACTCATGTCTAATGCATGTGGATATGTGCTGAAATAGTACAACAAACATGCCAAGGGGGGTTATTTTCGAAGTCCTATTCATGCTTTGGATGTCTGAAAATGGACATGTAGTTGTCCAAGTGACAGAGACATCCCTGGATCCACTTTAGAAGCTAGTTCTATAGACACCCCCAGCCTTAGGACATTCTACTCTCAAAGGGACCTGATGAAGTCATGTCTGGGGGTGTTCCGGACAAAATGGATGTACGTTCTCAATTTCAGAAATGTCAAGCATGTCCCCACCCACCAGTGGGACCGTCCATGTCTATTCCTGCTCCAGGGCACGAATAGGCATCAGAAAAGCTCTCTCTGTCATCCAGACACCTTGAGGGCATAAAGGAAGGTACCCCGATACCCCCTATACTTTCCATGATGATAGCAAACTTTGGGGAAATGAGGACACTTGTGTTGCGCTCGGCATGCTGATGTGCATTCCTGCATGCAAAATAGCTTGCATGGACATGCATTCAATAGACGTCCCTGCCCCAAGTGTTTGTAGCAGGGATGTCCATGTGGCCACGCATGACTCCATCCATTTTGGGGACATCCAAATTGCTAAAACTGGCCTGAAACATAAACTGCCCTGGCCTTTTTTTTTTAACATTTTGCCTTGGACGCCCCAGATTTCGCTTGGATGTCCTTTCTAAAATTCCACATCATATGTGCAATGCTCGATCTGTAATAATAATATTATGCCTCTCCAGTAACTCATTTAAATGTTTGTGCAGTCAAGATGACAAAATATGTTGCCAGACTCTCCAACCCAGTCATAAGTGGCTGGATGCATATTTCTGAGGTGTTAAATTACACAGGTACACTAAAAAAAATTTTTTTTAAACTGCCTCTAATGTTTCGATTGATTTTTACGTTTTTTGGTGCGCTGAATCCAAATCTGGTAACCAATTTGCTCCATCACGTACAGATTGTTTGCTACATTGGGTTAGCAGTTTGAGGTGAACGTTTCAGATTGAGTGCGATCGAGATAAAAGTTTCTTGGATGAATTCTTTATACTAATTGTTTAGTAGTTATTCAAAGAAGAATAAAGAAAATTGTAACAAGGCAGCACATAAGAATAGAGTAATGTCAACAAAACACACTGTGATGGTAGCAAAATTGTCTGCACTTAAAACAGCCACATACATGTGCACAAACATTGAGCATATAAGAGCGAGGTTAGACACAAAGCAAAGCAAAGAAATGTGCAAAAAATGTTGTACAGGTATGTATGTAAGAATAGAAAACGCAAACCGCACCATTGCAATACATGAAGACAAACACCCGATGGTGTGAAAATAAAATTCTAATAAATGAGATCCGACACTGTGGTAATAACTAGCAAATTTTTATTTCAACGTTTAGTAAAAACACGATATTTGTCAACACAGTTTAGATTTTAAAGTCATTCTTGGGTCAATCAATCTCCTGGTGGGCCCGTTTCTTCTTTCCCCCGAATGCTTCTCTTGGTGCGCTGCTTGGCGTATTTTTCATCTGGGGTTTCCCGCAGCAGCAACCAGCAGAAATCAGCCATCATAGTGGTGTTCCATCTTCCTTGGTACCTTCTCTCTGCGTCCTTGATGTCCTGGTGAAACCTTTCACCTTGTTCTTCACTGTACGCCCCCAAGTTTTCGGGAAAGTAGTTCACATGGGAGTGCAAGAAATGGACTTTCAGGCTCATGTTACAGCCTTGTTCTTTGAAGGCATTGAGCATCCTGGCAACAATATCCTTATAGTTCTCATCCCGCCTGTTCCCCAAGAATTTGAGAACAACATCTTTGAAGGAATCCTGGGCTTCTTTTTCCTTCTCAGACATCGTTTCAGCGAATGCTCCATCTGAAATGAGTTCCCTTATATCAGGGCCAACAAACACTCCTTCCTTTAGCTTTGCTTCAGAAAGTCGGGGGAACTTTGAGCAAAGGTACCGAAAGCACTCACCATCTTTTGGAAGGGACTTGATGAATTGCTTAATGAGACCCAACTTAATGTGGAGAGGTGGTAATAGAATTTTATCACGAGGTACCAAGCTCTCATGAAGAACATTTTTCTCACCGGGTCTCAAATACTCCCGAATTGGCCAGTCTTTTTTCCCCCAGTGTAGGTCGCGGGCCCGGCTATCCCACAAGCAAAGGAAGCAGGGATATTTGATGAAACCGGATTGCTGCCCTAATAGCATGGATAGAATTTTAAAGTCTCCACAAATCATCCACTTATGCTCATCATAACGAATCTTCTGAAGAATCAGGGCCAAATTCTCGTATTTTTCTTGGAGAATAACAGAGTGAGCAATAGGAACTGAAGCGAATGTGTTGCCATTATGAAGAAGAACACCTTTTATGCTGTCTTTTGACGAATCAATGAACAGCCGCCATTCAGCAGGATCATACTTGAGTTTAAACATTTCCATCACTCCGTATATATCGTTGCAAAATACCAAATCTTCCTCTTTGCTGAAATACTTCAAAAATTGTGTCTCGCGGTTGCGGTACCAATAAAAAGTTGTTCCTGGTGACAATAGATTTTTCTGTTTAAGCCGAGAACCTAGCAGTTGGGCAGCATCTTTTGGGAGTCCTAAATTCCGGACTAAATCATTCAATTCAGCTTGAGAGAAAAGTTCAGGTTTCGGATCTGGTTCAGTTTCAAACTCGGAAGTACTGGACTCATCGGGAAAAGCCATCTGATGAGTCTCATCATGATCAGAACCGTCCACACAAATATGATCCAAAGATTTTGGTGGTTCAGGCACAGGTACTTCGTTGCTATGAGGCATAGGCCTAATTGCTGAGGGAAGGTTGGGGTAACTTATTACGTTCTTATTTTTTAAGTTGTATCCCTTCACAATGCAAGAGCAAAAATAGCAGTCACTGCTGTGGTCTCTTTGTTCACGCCACATCATAGGTATTCCGAAACGAAATGCTTGTTTTTTACCTTTCATCCATAAGCGTAGATCTTCCTCACATGTCTTGCACACTTTGTGAGGAGCCCACGGTTTGTCTTGATCGCCTAACTTCAAACCGAAATAGGCAAAATATACTTTAATAAATGCAGAAATGTTCCTCTGCTGCTTTTTCACGGTATATTCCCCACAAATAAAACAAAAACTGTCCGGAGAGTTGACGCAACCTCTGGCTCTGTGAGCCATCACAAATACACAGCACTGCAAACTACAACTGTAGTGAACCACTTCGGAATAAAGCTGGATTACGACTGAGCAAACAAAAGTTAATAATGAACTTGCAAGAAACTGAAATTTGACAGGAACGTTCATGTCGCAACCACCGTGTTTGAGCGAGCGAGCGAACGAGGCGAGGCGAACAGGAAAGAACATGCGCCAGCGCGAGTACTGGATTTAGCCCCCCGCCTCCCAATTGTCCTGTTAATGTATAAAATGAATACAAAACACTCTAAAATATCATGAGGGAGTGTTTCTAGTTAGTTAACCATTACAACCTCTATTTTGGGCCAAGAAAATAAACTGCAGTCGGCTAAAAAGAAATTATGTGAACATTCCTTATATGGGTAAGAAATCTAATTTTGCAAGAAAACGTGACGTGATGGAACATTTTGGCTATTTTTCCTGGATTCAGCACCCCAAAGTCTATAGGAATCAGTTGCAAAACTGGAGGCAGTTTTTTGGTAGTGTACCTGTGTTATATAGCACTTTTGCTGAAAGGCTCTCTATTTGTGATTCGGCTATAGACAATCAGTTAGGAAAGAAAAGACCTCCTGACACGGGTCTGTAATGGAAAGTAGCATTCTAAAACTCGAGTTGGCACATTTAGAGGGTAACTTTATAATAGAATGCCTAAGGTAAGAGAGTAAGCAGGCACATGTTTTAAGCCTATTTAATAAAGACACAAAGCCACCTCTTTGTCCACTTTCAGTTTGGAACAACTTGCTAAACTGAAAGTGGTCAAGGCCAAGGGACCGGATGGGATACATCCCAGGATACTGAAAGAGCTCAGAGAGGTTCTTGCAGGGCCGTTAAAGGATGTATTCAACAGATCCTTGGAAACAGGAGAGGTTCCTCAGGACTGGAGAATGGCTGATGTTGTACCTGTACAAAAAAGTGGTGACAGGGAAGAAGTGTCAAACTACAGACCCGTGAGCCTTACCTCTGTGGCGGGAAAAGTAATGGAGACGCTCCTGAAAGAGCAGATAGTGAACTTTTTCAAAACCAACAGGTTGCAAGATCCGAGGCAACATGGTTTTACTGAAGGACGGTCTTGCCAAACAAATCTGATTGAGTTCTTTGACTGGGTGACCAAGGAACTAGATCGGGGCATGCGATGGATGTCATCTACATGGATTTCAGCAAAGCCTTTGATACTGTTCCTCATAGGAGGTTTGTCAATAAATTCAGTAGCTTGGGGATGGGTCCCAAGATGGTAAACTGGATTAGAAATTGGTTGACTGACAGATGACAGAAGGTGATGGTACATGGAGCTCACTCGGATGAAAGGAAGGTGATTAGCGGGGTGCCCCAGGGTTCGGTCCTGGGCCCGGCACTGTCAAATGTATTTGTGAGTGATATTGCTGAAGGACTGAATGGAAAAGTCTGTCTTTTTGAAGATGACATGAAAATTTGCAACAGAGTGGACTCCCCCGAGGGAGTGGATAACATGAGGAAAGATCTACAGAAGCTGGAAGAATGGTCTAATGCTTGGCAATTACGATTTAATGCGAAAAAGTGCAGTGTCATGCACTTAGGTAGCAGAAATCCAAGGGAAATGTACGTGATAGGGGGTGAGAGCTTGGTGTGCATGGTTCAGGAGAAAGACTTTGGTGTGATAGAAACATAGAAACATAGAAATATGACGACAGAAAAAGACCACATGGCCTATCTAGTCTGTCCTTCCATAACAACTACAACAGTCCCCTTTTTACCTTTAGAGATCCTCTGTGTTTGTCCCATGCTTTTTTTAATTCAGTTACTGTCCTCATCTCTACCACCTCCACTGGGACACTATTCCACAGATCCACTACTCTTTCCATAAAGAAATATTTCCGCATATCACTCCTGAATCTATCTCCCTTCACCCTCATCCCATGTCCCCTCGTAACAGAACTTGCTTTCAATTGAAAGAGGTTCTCTCCCTGAACATTTATGCCACTGAAGTATTTAAACATCTCAATCATATCACCTCTATCCCGCCTTTCCTCTAAGGTGTACATATTAAGATCCTTCAGTCTGTCCTCATATGCTTTATAATGAAGACCACTAATCATTTTAGTAGTCACCCTCTGCACCGACTCCATCCTGTTCACATCCTTTTGAAGGTGCGGTCTCCAGAATTGCACACTGTACTCCAAATGAGGTCGCACCAAAGACTTATACAGAGGCATTATCACCTCCTTTTTTCTGCTAGCCATTCCTCTCCGTATGCACCCAAGCATCCTTCTAGCTTTTGCAGTCGCCTTTTCTACCTGTTTAGCTACTTTAAGATCATCAGACACAATCAAGCCTAGGTACCGCTCTTCTTTAGTGGACAAAAGTACTTCACCCCATACTATATTGCTCCCTTGGATTGCTGCAGCCCAAATGCATGACCTTACATTTTTTAACATTCAATCCCAGCTGCCAAATTCTAGACCATTCTTCAAGGTTAGCTAGATCCCTCCTCATGTTATCTACCCCTTCCTGGGTGTCTACTCTATTGCAGATTTTGGTATCATCCGCAAAGAGGCAAACCTTACCTGAAAGCCCTTCTGCTATATCACTAACAAAGATGTTAAAAAGAATCGGACCAAGGACAGATCCCTGGGGCACACCACTGATAACATCCTTCTCCTCAGAGTGAGCTCCATTTACTTGTACTCTTTGTCGCCTCCCACCCAACCAATTTCTAACCCAAGCAGTAACTTTAGGGTCCATCCCTAAGGTGCTCAGTTTGTTTATAAGTCGCCTGTGAGGAACAGTGTCAAAGGCTTTACTGAAATCTAAATACACCACATCTAGGGCTCTCCCTCGGTCCAACTCCCTGGTCACCCTGTCAAAAGAATCAATCAGATTTGTCTGACAAGACCTGCCTCTGATGAATCCATGCTGCCTCGGATCCTGTAATCCGCTGGACTCCAGAAACCTCACTATTTTCTCTTTCAGCAGCGTTTCCAATAATTTACTCACCACCGAAGTTAAACTAACCGGCCTGTAGTTTTCAACCACATCCTTACTTCCACTTTTGTGTAAAGGCACCACATAAGCCTCTCTCCAGTCCTTTGGCACCACTCCCGACTCCAACGAGGCATTGAAAAGGTCAGTCAGTAGAGCTGCTAGAACGTCCCCAAGTTCCCTCAGTATTCTCGGGTGTATCCCATCCGGTCCCATCGCTTTGTCTACTTTAAGTTGAGATAGTTTCTCACGAACAGTCTTTTGAAAATTGTTCAAGATGTCCTTTGCTTCTGTTCCTATTTGTGGGTGTTTTCTGAGGTCCTGCTCCTGGTTCTTCATCTGTGAACACAGAACAAAAATATTTGTTAAGCAATTCCGCTTTATCCTTATTAGCTTCTACATATTCCTCCCCTGCACCCTTGAGTCTGACAATACCACTCTTGCCCTTCCTCTTCTCACTAATATATCTGAAAAATGTCTTATCCCCCCATTTTATTGCATTGGCTATTTCCTCCTCCTTTTGAATCTTTGCCTTGACTACTTTGCTAGCTTCTCTAAGTTTTTCCAAATATAGATGCCTGTCTTCCTCTCTCTGTGATCTCTTGTATTTCATGAAGGCCTCCCTCTTTTTCTTCACTTTTTCAGCTACTTCTTTCGAAAACCATAGCGGTCTCCTTTTCCTTTTACCTTTATTTACCATTTTAACAAAAAGGTTGGTTGCCCTTAAAATATCCCCTTTCAGTTTTTCCCGCTGTTTTTCTACATCCCTCAGCTGTTCCCATCCAACTAACGACTCCCTGAGGTATTGGCCCATCTTCGCAAAGTTAGTCTTCCTAAATTTAAGATCCTCGCCTTTGAATGGATTCTAACAGCCCTAGTCCTAATACTGAACCACACCATCTGGTGATCATTGGATGCAAAATGATCTCCCACTACAACATCAGAAACACTTTCACCATTGGTAAGCACCAAGTCCAGTATGGCCCCTTCACGTGTGGGGTCTGTTACCAATTGCCTGAATAATTCTCCCTGTAGAGAATCCAGGATCTCCTTACTTCTAGATGATACTGCAGCAGGAATGTGCCAATCAACATCTGGCATATTGAAATCTCCTATCTGTAGCACTTCCACCCCTTTCTTAGCAATGCTGCGCATATCTTCAATTAACTCTCTGTCCACCTCTTCCTCTTGTGAGGTAGGTCTGTATATCATACCAATGTAAATAGATTTCTCTTTCCCTCTTTCTAGTTTAACCCACAATGCCTCCCCTCTCCCTTTTAAGCTCTGTAATTCCAAAGCTTTAATAGTAGTTTTTACATATAGTGCCACTCCTCCTCCCCTACTTCCTACCCTGTCCTTTCTGAATAAAGTATAGCCAGGTATAGTTACATCTCAATCATGGTTTTCTGTGAACCATGTTTCTGTAACTGCCACTAAATCCAAGTCAGCCACTCCCACCAAAGCTTCAACATCAGGGATCTTATTTCCCATGCTACGGGCATTTATACACACTGCTTTCCATATGTTACCCCTGTTACCCATTTCCATAAAGTTATTTAATGTATCACCTACCTGGGGGCTTTCACTTACCTGGGGGCTTTCTTCACCCATCCCCAACGAATAAAGTTTAAAGCCCTCTTCAGTAGATTAGCCAGTCTACTACTGAAGACGCGTTGACCTTTCTTGGACAGATGGATGCCATCTCTGCTCTGCAACCCTTGGAACAGCATCCCATGGTCTAGGAAACCAAAACGCTCTCGATGACACCATCCACGCAGCCATGCATTCATCTCCAGGATGCGAGCCTCTCTGCCTTGGCCTTTACCCTCAATAGGGAGGATTGAAGAGAACACCACCTGTGCATCTGCTTCACCCTCTGTCCCAGAGCCATGAAGTCACTTTTGATATGTTCCGAGGTATACCTGGCAGTATCATTTGTTCCAACATGGATTAGCAACATTGGGTAATAGTCAGTGGGCTTGATGAGTCTTGGCAAACTCTCCATAACATCTTGGATTTTGGCACCAGGTAGACAGCATACCTCTCTGGACATCAGGTCTGGTCGGCAGATGGACATCTCAGTACCCCTCAGAAGAGAGTCTCCAACCACCACTACCTTTGTTTCCTTGTGGTCACTGATTCTGCAACTTTGGGGTACTTGAGCTCTGGTTCTTCCCTTTCCAGGGATGCTTTCACCTCCTCCACTTCCAGGGCTGCATAATTGTTCTTCAATTCAAGGGCTGGAGAAGTTCGATTGGTGATTTTGGAGGCCCTGGTGACCTGTGTCCAACCATCGACATTCTGTTGGCACCCATCTTCTCCTCTGCTGGAGAGCTTGGTTGCTGCAAGAAGCATCTCATCAATGTACTTCTCACTGTCTTGAATGCTCCTCAGCCTCGCCACCTCCTCTCTGAGTTTCTCCACTTGTTTCCTCATAGCTTCAGCATGCAGGCACCCTGCACATGGATCCGGTCCTTCAACTGGCATTAGGACCTCTGTCTGGACCGAGGCAGAAACTGTAACGGGGGCAACAGCTTTAGCGATACGATTTTTCCCAGCCATTGTTCTGTTCGTGGCACTTAGGTATCTGTTAAAGCAAAAGAGAGAGATCTACCAAGTAGCAGCCGGTTTCCCAGCTGTCTGTTGGTTGATCTGGAGAGCTCCTGTAGGAAAAGCCTGATGATCTCAAAGTGGCAAAACAGTGCGACAAGGTGGTGGCAAAAGCCAGGAGGATGCTGGGCTGCATGCAAAGAGGGATTACCAGCAGAAAGGAGGAGGTACGTATGCCACTGTACAGGTCGCTGGTGAGGCCTCACTTGGAATACTGTGTTCAGTTTTGGAGACCATATCTTGCAAAAGATGTAAAAAGACTGGAAACTGTTCAGACGAAGGCAACCAAAATGATTTGGAGCCTGCGTAAGAAACCTTATGAGAAGAGACTTGAAGACCTAAATATGTACACTTTGGAGGAGAGGAGGGATAGGGGAGATATGATTCAGACCTTTAAATGCTTAAAGAGGAACGATGAACAAACAAACCTCTTCCAAAGACGGGGAAGCTGAAAAACTAGAGGGCATAACACGAAGCTGCAAGGTGGAAAATTGAAAGGCAATGTCAGGAAATATTTTTTCACTGAAAGGGTGGTGGATGCTTGGAATGCTCTCCCGATGGAAGTGGTGGGGGCAAACACAGTGACGGAATTCAAAACAGCATGGGACAAGCACAGCGGATCCCTTTACAGAAACAGGATAAAAACAAAATAAACTGAACCATCTAACTTCTCAACAAATAGGGGTGTCCTACATGGAGTGGTGGGTCCACCCCTAGACAGAGACATAAGAACATAAGATATGCCATACTGGGTCAGACCAAGGTCCATCAAGCCCAGTATCCTGTTTCCAACAGTGGCCAATCTAGGTCATATGTACCTAGCAGTTTTCCCAAAAGACACAGGTTCCACAATGCTTGTACTGGGTCAAGCATTGATATCCTGGGTCCCTTCTTAATAATGGTTTATGGACCTTTCCTCCAGGAACTTGTCCAAACCTTTTTTAAACTCAGCTACACTAACAGCCTTTACTACATTCTCCGGTAACAAATTCCAGAGTTTGATTACACGTTGAGTGAAAAAATGTTTTCTTTTATTAGTCTTAAATAGTTTACCCTGAAGCTTCATTGCATGTCCCCTAGTCTTTCTATATTCTGATAACGTAAACAATCGATCTACGTTTACCCATTCCACTCCGTTCATTAATTTATAGACGTCTATCATATCTCCCCTCAGCCATCTCTTTTCCAGGTTAAAGAGCCCTAACCTTTTTAGCCTTTCTTCATAGGAGTATCCTTCCATCCCCTTTACCATTTTGGTGGCTCTTCTCTGAACCTTTTCTAAAATTGCTATATCCTATTTAAGATACGGCGACCAGAATTGCACACAATAGTCAAGGTGCGGTCTCACCATGGAACGATATAGAGGCATTATAATATCTTTTGTTTTATTTTCCATTCCTTTCCTTATGATACCTAGCATTCTATTTGCTCTCTTGGCCGCCGCTGCACACTGGGCCAAGGGTTTTAACATGTTATCCACAATGACGCCTTTATCTTTTTCCTGGGTGGTGGTTCCTAATGTGGAACCTTGCATTGTGTAACCATAGTTTGGTTTGTTCTTCCCTAGGTGCATAACTTTGCACTTGTCCACATTAAATTTCATCTGCCATTTTGATGCCCAGTCTTCCAATTTATCAAGATCCTCTTGCAATTTTCCACAATCCTCTTGGGTTTTAACAACTTTAAATAGTTTTGTGTCATCTGCAAATTTGATAACCTCACTCGTTATTCCACTTTCCAGGTCATTTATGAATATGTCAAAAAGCAGCAGACCCAGCACAGATCCCTGGGGTACACCACTATTCACCTTTCTCCATTGGTAAAATTGGCCATTTAGCCCAACCCTCTGCTTTCTATCTTTTAACCAGTTCCTGATCCACAGTAGTACACTGCCTCCTATCCCATGACTCTTTAGTTTTGCCGAAAGTCTCTGATGAGGGACAGTGTCAAAGGCTTTCTGAAAGTCCAGATACACTATATCAACCAACTCACCTTTGTCCAACTGTTTATTCACAACTTAAAAAAAACATAAGATTAGTAAGACAAGATCTTCCTTGTCTAAAGCCATGTTGGCTGTCTCCCATTAGGCCATGACTATCTACATGCTGAGTAATTTTATTCTTTATGATGGTTTCTACCATTTTTCCCGGTACTGACGTGAGGCTCACCGGTCTGTAGTTTCCCGGATCACCCCTGGAACCCTTTTTAAAAATTGGCGTTACTTTGGCGATCCTCCAATCTTCAGGTATTAGAGATGATTTTAATGGGGAGAGGTGGCCTGCACAGAGCGACAGGTGCACCTACTCTTGCCGTATTTATTTATTTATTTAATCAGTTTTATATACCACCTTATCCTTCAATCAAAGTGGTCAACAATACAACAGAGGGACTACATCGAGGTGGGGGGAGACAACAAGATAGTACATTACAGTAAACTACAGTACATTACATTAAATTATACATAAACTACAGCAAAATTACATAATTCATTACAATTACATTAAACAAATAACTGCAATCTTACAAAATGTTAAAATAATTTAAACATTATAGGAAAATTGAAATTCAAAGGTTTAAATCATTTTATTCTATTGGAATTAGATTAATTGCCATATGCTTCAATAAATAGGTACGTTTTAAGGGACTTTCGAAAATCTTTGATATCATACTCATTTCTTAAATCACTAGGAATAGAATTCCATAGTTGTGGTGCCATAAGGGAGAAAGCCCTATTAGATGTCATTTGTTTGGATCTATTAAACTTCAAGTGGGAATTAAGTCTGTTAGTAGATTATGAGCATCTGGGCCTTGAGCCTATGTCCTTAGAAATAATAGTTGCTAGAACATTTGCTGATGACTCATGTAAAATTTTGAAAATATTCATGAGATTCTTGTATTTCGATCTCATAATGATTGGAAGCCAGTGTAATTCTTGAAGCAAGGGAGTTATATGATCAAATTTTGGAGAATTCATTATAGTTCTTGCGGTTGTATTTTGTGTCAATTGGAGGGCAGACTGGACGGACCATGCTGGTCTTTATCTGCCGTCATTTACTATGTTACTATGTTATTAAGTGTCAGGGATTGTACCTTAAAAGCAGAGGCAGACAAATGAATGTGCCCTGAGAACACAAGCATATGCATAAATTAAGGTATTTTATAATCAATGTGCATACTTGCAAACTCTGCCTATGCTCTGCCCAGACTGTACCCCCAGCTACACATATCGATAAAGTATGTGCTTTTTTACCAATGCTGGTACTTTTATGCAGGTCAGTATTTTATAAAGGTCCATTAACATGCATATAGGGCCATATACATGAGAAAATTACTGAATGCCTGCATAAATAGTAAGTGCATGTGCGGTGTATTCTCAAAGGTATGTGCATACTTCCATTTTGAGAATTACCACAGGGAATTATATGTGCTTACGATATTCTCACCTGTTCTTGACCACATATAATATATGCACATAAATACAAACCTCTACCCATCCCCAGTCCTGGGAAAGCCTCTGCTCAGTGCAGGCAAAGTTATGCATATACTGGCTGTATGTGCATAACTTAATGCACGCAAGTTTATAAATATCTATTTCCATGCATAAAGCACTGCTAAATGCTAAGAAATGGCTTCTAAATTGGCTTCCTATTGTGTATCAATACACCCTGTAAGAAAGGTTTTCAATAGTATATATTTTTATTTTCTGATCAAAAAATTTTAATTCGTAAGAGTTTGAATTTCTGAGAAATAGTTGTCATTTCTTTCACATGCAGTGCTTGAAGCAAAATGCAGATCTGTCTCACTAATAATGCCTAATCACTCTTAGGAGACTTTCAATATTTTGCCTTTCCTGTTTCTTTTTCAACAAATAGAAAGGTGGTTGAAATATGTGAATAGTAGTGCCAGACTTTAAGGTTTGAAACCTACCTGGACAACATAGTTTGCCCCAGAAAGAAGTGAACCCCTTTGTTTTGGACCCTAAATCTTGTTGTAAGCATGCTCTTGTACAGTGTTTCTCAAGCTGGTGCTGGTGTACCCCCTAGCCGGTCTGGTTTTTATGATGTTGCTAAGTGCCATTGAGTTGGTGTCGACTCATGGCGACCCTCTGGATAGTTGTCCTAAATTGTGTTTGGTCTTCAGTCAGGCGGCTCATTGTTGACAAACTGGTACCCATAGCTGCTGTTATTGTATCGATCCATCTCATTGCTGGCCTTCCTCTTTTGTGTTGACCTTCTATCTGGCCAAACACAATGTCTTTCTCTAATTACCTCTCTCTTCGCATGATGTGTCCAAAGTATGAAAGTCAAAATCTTGTCATCTGAGCTTCTAAAGAAAACTTACGTTTGATCTCCTCTAGTACTGACTGGTTTGTTCTTCGGGCAGTCCATGGTATACACAGTATTCGCTGCCAGCACCATAATTCAAAGGCATCAATTTTCTTCCTGTCTATCTTTTCACTGTCCAGCTTTTCCATCCATATCCATAATTATTATGCATGAAACAGATTTGTATGCAATGGAGGAAGTGCATCTTCATTATGGGTATTCTGAAAAACAGACTGACTAGACTGAAGTTACACCAGCAATTTATGTATTTATTTATTTATTTATTTATTTATCTATTTCTTCTATACCGCCCCTTCCAGAGATCAGGGGCGGTTTACATGGAACAATGTAACAGTTTTGTATACGTTCGTATAACATTACATTGAACAAGAACTTTTTAACTTTTTACATATAACAGAACAGTAAATTGTTAAAACTATTTACAAGGTGTATACTTTTGTATACTACTGTATCATTATCTTGATCAGAAGTTTCTAACTTTTTACAGGGAATAGGCAGCGAACTGACATTGCTATTTACAGATGTTATTTACAAAAAGGTTAGGATACAATGAATTATAGTGTCGCTATTCAAGTGTGTGTGTGTGTGTGTTGGAATTTATTTCCATTTTTCGTGGGTTTTTTGGTGTGTCTTTGGGAGAACTGTTTGAGGGGGGGGCTGTGTATGTTCAGTTAATTGTGTTTTTGCGTTTTTTTTGTTTGTGTGTCTGTGGATGCTGTGTGGCTGTGTGGCTGGACTTGAAGGGTAGGGGATTCCGAAGTGTTCGGAGAATAAGTATGTCTTGAGTTCTTTCCTGAATTGGGAGAGGTCCTTTATGATTCGGATGTCTATTGGGAGGTCATTCCAAAGTGTGGGAGCGGTGAATGTGAAGGCTCTGGCACTGGTGGATTTTTTAGTCCTCGTGAATGTTTTTGGTAACTCCAGTGAGAGGGTTGCATTTAGTCTGCGGGCTCTTGAATCATTTGGGGCGTGAAGGAGTGTGGATAGATGGGAGGGGGCAATATCGTTTAGTAGTTTGAAGGTTGTTAGTAGTATTTTGTATTTGATTCGGTTATTTATAGGGAGCCAGTGTAGTTCTAGCAGTATAGGGGTTACATGGTCTGCTAGGCGGGCTTTAGTGACTACTTTTGCACAAATGTTCTGTGCTCTTTGTAATAGGTAGATATTCTTTTGTGGGAGGCCGATTAGGAGACTGTTACAATAGTCAAAGTGAGGGGTTATGAGTGAGCTAACAACTGATCTAAAGTCGTGCGTGTCAAGAAGGGGCCTTAAGTGTTGAATAGTTTTGAGTTTGTAGAATATGGTTTTTACCGTCTGCTTTATGTGTGGTAGCATGGTGAGTGTGTGATCGATTATAACACCTAGGTATTTTACCTCTTTTTTAACAGGTATAGTTGTGTTATTGATGGAAATTGTTGTTGGGTAGGTATCTTCAGCCACAGGTGATCTTGATACGAACATTGCTTCAGTTTTTTTGAGATTGATGCTGAGGTAGTTGGTTTCCATCCAGGATGTGGTTTCCGCCATGCATTCGGATAGAGTGTTATAAGTGGGGGTTTTTGTGGTTATGGGGAGGGCGAGCATGATGTCGTCAGCATAGATAAAATGATTGATTTTGTGTTTTTTAAATATTTTTGTGATGGGTTGTAGGTACAGGTTGAAGAGGAGAGCAGAAAGGGCTGATCCTTGGGGTATTCCTTGTCCTTGGGGGAAGGTTTCTGATGCTTCCTGGTTTAATTGAACTCGCATTAGTCTGTGTGTGACCTGAGACCTGAGAAATACTGACCTGAGAAATACTGCTGAAGGACAGGGCTTCTTAATATACCCCACCAGTTTGGTTTTCAAATATATCTACATGTCTGTGTGTCTTAGAATGGAGCAGATTGAGAATGTTGTTATCCCAGTTGTGTTATATGCTAGAATTTTGGTTGTTAAGCTTGAGTCTCAGCTACAGTTTCAGGTGCATTTTCATGAGGTTTATAGAGCCAATGTTTTAAGTTATGATTAATCAGGCATTTGAGGTACTTTTTTCCTCTAGAAGAATATCATACAGCGCTACATCTGTAGGTGTTTTGTATATTGCACTATTGCAACTCTTAAGAAATAGATTTGTGGTATGAGGGTGCAGAGAATATGGGTCCTGTTTACTAAACATTTTCCCCATATCCACAAAATGGGAGATCTTTAGTAAACAGGCCCCTATGATTTTCGGAGATGGGGACTAATGTTTCTAAAAATTGATTTAAGGAATTATATATATTTTTTTTATTTTATTTTATTTTATATATATACACACACAAATCAAACTTTGTCACTGATTCTGCCACAATCCCTATCCACTTCCCATATACTCTCCAAAATGCATCTAATTTTGTTTGAGATTTTAGCCTGTTCTGTTTAATTAAAAATACTGTACATTTTCTGGCATTCTCTCAGTCAAGTAATGATTTTAGTGGCTCAGGAGATCCATGTTCTTGGATTTTTAAAGTGTGTATCCTCAGTAGATATGCAAAATGAAGCCTAAACTGTAATTACACTGAGAAAAATGTGCACATATATTGGACACATGGCAATAAACACAAAAAGAGGTTTAATTAGTATAAGTTTGAAACTTGTGAGCAGCAACACTAAGCATTAAACTTTCAATCAACAAGTCAGTGAATTAAAATCAGGATGTTATGGAATATATGAGGACGCGGAGAGTTGTTTTTCTTTGATCGGAGATAATCTACCTTGGGTGAATCTCTTCATAAAAGTGTTTAATGAATCTTAATAAATAAATAAGTGGACTGTAGAGGTATGTATGCATGTTTCCTGAAAAGTAGCCTCCTTTAGTTTTGAGTAGAACATTTTTATTCCGCTTTTTTTTTGCCCTATAATTTTTATTTGCATACATTATTTTCGTTAAGGGCCCGATCCTCCCGCCTACTCAATTAAAAACTAACCCTGGTACCCAGTGACCCCCAAACTCTCCCTCCCAGTGCCTTTACAAAAAAGCGGGAGCGCTTCCCGCGCAACCCCTCTCCCATGTTGCCATATTAAAAAATGGCGGCGCTTGGCCCCGCACGGTGCATCCTGGAATGCACCGGACGAGGAGGGGTCAGACTGCCATATAAGGCATTTTCTACCTCATATGGCAGTCTGACTTCACTCAGTGTATCTCAGGATGCATCGCACTGTGCGAAGTCAGGCACCGCCGTTTTTGAAGGTGGCTGGGTAGGAGTGGGAGCGCGAGGGCAGTGCTCCCGCACCTTTGTAAAACCTTGTTTATTTTTTATTTTTGTTATTTAATTGGGTGAGTGGATCTGGGTTTCCATAGGGGGTTTTTTTTGTTTGTTATTGGGTGGGTGGGATTGGGGTCCGCTGGGCCACCTGGACAATTTTTTTTTTTTTTTAGGTAGGCGGGGGATCGGGACTGCTGGGCTACCAGTATTTTTTTGTTTTTTATTTGGGTAAGTGGGGGGGGGGGGTATCAGGGTCATCAGGTTGTGTTTTTTTTTTTTTAAATAGGGTAGGGGGATCGGGGCTGCTGGTCACCAAGGATTTACTGTCTGTCGGGGGTACCGGCATCTGAAGGGAAGTTATTACTCCTGCGGTAGTCCTACATCGGTCCTATTGACACCTGCCAAAACCGGGGTACTAGCGCGCGCAGCTTCCATGCCCCGGCATGCAGGGTGACGTCACAGAGGAAGGAGGGGGGCGCTGGGCTGCTCTCCGGGTGCTTTGCACTACCCAGAGGTCAGCTAGTGAGTAGAAGGGAGGAGTTGGAGGGAGCCGGCGTCTCGTTGTTTCTCAGTTGCAACAAAGGATCGGTGGTCGGGATCGAGGACGACCGAGCTGCGCGATGAGGAGCCCGAGAGTGGCCGGAGAGGGGGCGGTGGCGGCGCCCTGCAGGCGTGACTCCGCGCGCAGCGCCGCTCTTAGTCTGTGCTGCTACTAATGGTGCGGAATTTGGTTTATTTCCCCCGCCCCATGGCGGCCCCCGGCCCGGGCGCGCTGCTGCTGTTGCTCCTGCTGGATTTCGGCGGCTGCGGCTCGATCCTGCCTCTCGGCTGTAAACAGGACGTGAGGCCCAAGAGTGGCGGGAGGCCGGCGGTGGGGCCTGATACCCGCAAGGTAGTGTGCAGTAACCTGGAGCTGAGCCGCCCGCCGCCCGCATACACCCTGCCCAACCGGACCCTCAGCCTGTAAGTATGAATGCTTCTTGTTCTAACCTACATTATGCAGTCGAGGAGCTTCTGTATATCATGCATGCCCTCTTACAGGCTAAGCTCTGTCTGTAATAGCTGTTTGCTTATGACCAGTAGTTGCCAGTTAGCATCTTGAAAGGCTGGAGAAAATATCTGCCTCTGATGGAATGAGCCATTGGCTGCTCTGGTACTTCCGGCAGTCTGGGTGCTGGAAAATTAGAGGGTTTTTTTGTGGGATGCAGGGGTTATATCTGGCATACGTGTTGTAATCTGATTGGAAGCGCCCCCACCCCCTGCAAGTATTCAGTAATTAGTGAGAGGGGCTTCTGGTGGCTGTTTCACCTAAATGTAAATAGGTTTCATTACAAGCACTAAGCCAGACTTTTCTGCAAGGGCAGCCTTAAATAGGCACTCCTGGCAGCTATCATTGTTAACTTCTTATAAAGCACTTACAGGCTGATGCAAAAAGCAGGCACTCAAGTTGTGCGCTGTTAACTGTGTATGCATTTTCATAGCATGCTGATAGTGTGAAACTTCAGGGCCTGTATGCAGCAAAGGGTGTGTAAACAAATGAGCTGCATGCAAAATTGAGGGGTGAAGTTGAAAGGAGGGGAGCCAACGCATGTGGAAACGAGAAACGTGTTACAAGTACAGTAGTTGTACACATGCACGTTTGTGTCAAATGTTCACTTTAGGTGCACAGGACATGCAGGTTCTTTTGATGTTCACCTCATAATCATAATTTCCCCCAAAACATCTATTAGACATACTGTAAGAAATGTCATACTGTCAGACGGAGGTCCATACACCCAAGTATCCTGTTTCTCAACAGTTTCCAATCCAGGTCGCAAGTACCTGGCAGGTTCTCAAGTCACACAGGTTCCACAATGCTTGACCTGGGACAAGTAGTGGATTTCCTGGGTCCTCTTTAACAATGGTTTATGGACCTTTCTTCCAGGAACTTGTCCAAACCTTTTTTAAACCCAGTTATACTAACAGCTTTTACTAATCCTCCAGTAATGAATTCCAGAGTTTGATTATGCGTCAAGTGAAAAAATATTTAACTAGGTTATGTTGTAGCTTCATTGTGTGTCCTCTGGTCTTTCTAATCTTTGATGGCGTAAACAACCTATCTAAGTTTATCTGTTCCATCCTATTCATTAATTTATAGATCTGTCAGCCTTCTCATTTCCAAGTTGAAAAGCCCTAACCTTCCTTTTGTTAAATCACAACAAAGAGGTGTAAAATAAAAAATAAATATGAGTCCAAAAGCACACAAGGATAAGAAGCAAAAAAAAAAATTTCTTCTTAAACCCTGAGCTTTTATTTATATGCTGAAAGATTCATGCAAAAAATTTTCATGCTGAAGAAACTGTTCACCGGTACATACTCTGAAATAGTCTCTCTCTATGTGTGCAAGATGATTGTCACCTCAGACCAGGCATTCCTGCTAGTTATGTAATCTACTTGTTACTTTATGTTGTATGCAGGCCTTATTAGCATACCATTTGAATACATGTAGCTCATTTGCATGTTTAAATATGCTTGGCGTTGCTGTGTGCGCATACTTTTGCTGTTTACGTGCGTGTCAGTCTCATAAACGCAAGTTCCCGTATGCCAAACGCAGACAAGTTGTGTTATCTGCACGCAGAGAGCACTCTAGTATTTCTGCATTGGCCCAATTAATGAATTTTACAATAGAGGGCATGTTTACTAAAGTACACTAATGGGTAGCTTGGGGTTTAGCGTGCGTCTAGTGTGCTGCGGTAACTTTTTTTCTGTGTGCCAAAAGTTCAACTGTGCTAAAAATCCCATGTTGATTGTATAGCATGGGTTGGGAGGGAAACTGAACAGTTCAGGGGTGGAGTGAGCACATCATAGCATGATTGTCTTTTAACGCATGCTAATCAGCAATATTGCACTTGACACAGATATAAACCATGTTAACATAGTGAATATGTTTACATCTAGTGCTAATGTGGTAATCACTATGTTATCTATAAGTTTTTTTTTATTTGTAACACACTCGTATGTCTTGTGTAAACGGCACTGATTTTTAATAGCGCGGTATATAAAAACGGATAAATAAATACTTCTGCCTCAGTGGGGGTGGTGTTAAGTGCACCCGCATTGATCATACCAAACAGCATAGAGTGGTGGTGATGTGAGACCTGTGCTGGCTACATGGGGACATGCTGGGCACCCGTGCATTTGTTTTGCATGGGTTTAGTGCCATCTCTCTATTCATTTTTCAGGGCTGAATGTGTGGTAAGCACTAAAAAAAAAAAAAAAAAAAAAAGTCGCGTAGAAGGGTTCCCTTGTGTCTGCGGTAGAATGTCCAGTTGCCACTTGCTTCCCAGATCTGGGTTTTCAAGATAGACATATGCATGCATTGGAGATTCAGTATATGCATATTTATCTCATGCATGTTCATTGTGGATATTCTGTAAAGCTCTAGTCAAATGGGCAGGTTTCGGAAGCCCAGTTGTGCAGGGTCTACAGTTCTGGGGTGTATGAACCAAACGAGCAGTTTGGCTGAAGATTCCCTGTTCCTTTTGAAGAAAATGTCAGTCTGAACACAAGCTTTGAGCAAATAGTGCTTGTTTTCAGCGTGGAGAGAGTTTTTTCTTGATTTAATGTTAGAAAAATTAGTTTACTGTAAATTGTCTTCAGAATTCTGTTTGTTTGCATCTATTTTGACTCCCTCTGTAAAAGCTCTGCACAGGATAAAGTACACCTGGCACAATTGGAGCAGACTTTCCACACCACTTCACCAGCAGACCAGTTTCATATTTAGCACCTAGTCAGGAAGACACTTGGTTGACTGGGCAAAAGGGCAGTTTTTGAAAGGTCATGCTAGTTGTCTTCAAAATTTATGTTTGCGTGTGGTCAATGTTCATTTTATTTCTAAATGAATTCTGAGTTAAAAAAAAAAAGAGGGGTTACATGTATCTTGTATCTTCATAGCTTTAAGCTGCGTGGTACAGAAACTCCGGTGCAAGACTCTCTCTCACGTTTTGTGAGATTGGTCCTGCACTTTGTGGCATAAAGCCAAAGGGAGCCATGATGTAAGGTAAATGCAGCTTTTTCTTTTTTTTTTTTTGGCAGCAGCATGAGATCACGAGTGCCAGGCTTCAATTTTTGGTGTGATGGTGACCTGGCACGCAAGATCTACAAAGTCCTTATTTCTTAACAAATGTGAAAGAGGTATTCTTAACATGAAGTATTGAAACAGCACTCAATTGGTAGTCTGGCCAAGGAGAGCAGTAGATTAAATAATGGGTGCTGCTACAGGCATGTTTCTGGCAGTCTGTCTGAGCCTCCTTTAATTTACTGACTGAAGCTCCATTCTTAACTTTACAGTGAAATTATAGTGTGTTGCTACAAAGGAACACTTCTTTCTTAGAAGGGAAATGAAAGCAGTGCCCCTCTCAATGCTCAACCCAGATAACTGAGAATCTAATCGGTTACCACTTTAGTTTCACACCTTACATTTTAGACACGTTCCCTACCATTCACAGGCAAGACATACACTTTGGGGCATGTTTACTAAGCCCCATGCTACTAACATGGGTTTGGATTGCATTACTAGTGTGGGGCACGGTACTAGATGTAAGGGGCTAGGGACAGCTGTCGTCCCCCCCCCCCCCCCTGAATTTAGCACAGCTTGTGATGTTACTACTGTCATGAGGAGAAACTACTGTAACGCATTGTGCTGGTGGTAGTTGCGTTCCACCAAGTGCCAGCAGTATGGGCTTTTAAGGCATGCACTAGTGCTGCCGTGGCAGGAATGCCCATACCCTGCCCAAATGCCTGGGTATTATGAATGCTTTAGCATAGGGCCCTGTGCTACTTTGTAGCATGGTGCTTTTGTAAACGTGCCCTTTGTTCACAGAAGTAAATAGTCTATAGACTGGCAGTCTAGGCCACTGGGAAACTTTCCTTTTGTACTTAATCTGTAGCATTCTCATCACTATTTTTTTTTTGTTTATTTGTAAGGTATATCAAAATTTATACAATTATCTACTTGTGAAAGAAACAAAATTGTCATGAAAAGTAAAAATTACAAAAAGAAACATTGAAAAGAAGATATGGTATAAAAAAAACCTGTTAAATAAAATATTATTTTAGTCATAGAAACATAGGCCATGTGGTCTTTTTCTGTTGTCATATTTCTATCTAGTCTGTCCTTCCATATCAACAACTACAACAGTCCCCTTTTTTTCCTTTAGAGATCCTCTGTTTGTCCCATGCTTTTTTGAATTCAGTTACTGTCGTCTTCTCTACCACCTCCACTGGGAGACTATGCCACGGATGCTCTACTCTTTCCGTAAAGAAAGATCCAGGAGTGATATGTGGAAATATATCTCCCTTCACCCTCATCCCATGTCCCCTCGTAGCAGAACTTGCTTTCAATTGAAAGAGGCTCTCTCCCTAAACATTTATGCCACGGAGGTATTTGAACATCTCAATCATATCACCTCTAACCCACCTTTCCTCTAAGGTATACATATTAAGATCCTTAAGTCTGTCCTAATATGCTTTATAATGAAGACCACTAATCATTTTAATAGCCACCCTCTGCACCGACTCCATTCTGTTCACATCCTTTTGAAGGTGTGGCCTCCAGAATTGCACACTATACTCCAAATGAGTTTGCACCAAAGACTTATACAGAGGCATTATCACCTACTTTATTTCTGCTAGCCATTCCTCTCCGTATGCACCCAAGCATCCTTCTAGCTTTTGCCGTCGCCTTTCCTATCTGTTTAGATCATCAGACACAACCACGCCTAGGTCCCGCTCTTTAGTGGACAAAAGTACTTCACCCCCTATACTATATTGCTCCCTTGGATTGCTGCAGCCCAAATGCATGCCCTTACATTTTTTTTAGCATTAAATCCCAGCTGCCAAATTCTAAACCACTCTTCAAGCTTAGCTAGATCCCCCCTCATATTATCTACACCTTTCTGGGTGTCTACTCTATTGCAGATTTTGGTATCATCCGCAAAGAGGCAAACCTTACCCGACAGCCCTTCCACTATATCACTAACAAAGATGTTAAAGAATCGGACCAAGGACAGATCCCTGGGGCACACCACTGGTAGCATCCTTCTCTTCAGAGTGAGCTCCATTTACCTGTACTCTGTCGCCTCTCGTCCAACCAATTTCTAACCCAAGCAGTAACTTTAGGGTCCATCCCTAGGATGCTCAGTTTGTTTATAAGTTGCCTGTAAGGAACACTGTCAAAGGCCTTACTGAACTCTAAATACCCCCTATCTAGGGCTCTCCCTTGTTCCAACTCCCTGGTCACCCATTCAAAGAAATCAATCAGATTTGTCTGACCAGACCTGCCTCTGGTGAATCCATGCTGCCTCGGATCCTGTAATCCGCTGGACTCTAGAAACCTCACTATTTTCTGTTTCAGCAGAGTTTCCAATAATTTACTCACCACCGAAGTTAAACTAACCGGCCTGTAGTTTTCAACCACATCCTTACTTCTGCTTTTGTGTAAAGGCACCACATGAGCCTCTCTCCAGTCCTTTGGCATCACTCCCAACTCCGAGGCATTGAAAAAGTCAGTCAGTGGAGCTGCTAGAACATCCTCAAGTTCCCTCAGTATTCTAGGGTGTATCCCATCCGGTCCCATCTCTTTGTCTACTTTAAGTTGAGCTAGTTTCTCACGAACAGTCTTCTGAAAATTGTTCAAGATGTCCCTCGCTTCTGTTCCTGTTTGTGGGTGTTTTCTGAGGTCCTGCTCCTGGTTCTTCATCTGTGAACAGAGAACAGAAATATTTGTTAAGCAACTCCGCTTTATTACCAGCTTCTACATATTTCTCCCCTGCACCCTTGAGTCTGACAATACCACTTTTGCCCTTCCTCTTCTCACTAACATATCTGAAAAATGTCTTATCCCCCGTTTTATTGCATTTGCTATTTCCTCCTCCTTTTGAATCTTTGCCTTCCTGACTACTTTGCTAGCTTCTCTAAGTGGTTGGTCCCCCCCCCCCCCCAAAAATACAGATGCCTGTCTTTCTCTCTCTGATCTCTTGTATTTCATGAAGGCCTCCCTCTTTCTTCACTTTTTCAGCTACTTCTTTCGAAAGCCATAGCGGTCTCCTTTTTCCTTTTACCTTTATTTACCTTTTTAACAAAAAAGGTTGGTTGCCCTTAAAATATCCCCTTTCATTTTTGCCCACTGTTTTTCTACATCCCCCAGCTGTTCCCATCCCACTAACGACTCCCTGAAGTATTGGCCCATCTTGGCAAAGTTAATCTTCCTAAAATCTAAGACATTCACCTTTGAATGGATTCCAACAGCCCTAGTCCTAATATGGAACCACACCATCTGGTGATCACTGGATGCAAAATGATCTCCCACTACAACATCAGAAACACTTTCACCATTGGTAAGCACCAAGTCCAGTATGGCGCCTTCACGTGTGGGGTCTGTTACCAATTGGCTGAATAGTTCTCCCTGTAGAGAATCCAGGATATCCTTACTTCTAGATGATACTGCAGCAGGAATGTACCAATCATCTGGCATATTGAAATCTCCTATCAGTAGCACTTCCCCTTTCCTAGCAATGCCTCATATGTTTTCAATTAACTCTTTGTCCACCTCTTCCTCTTGTGAGGGAGGTCTGTATATCACACCAGTGCAAATAGATTTCTCTTTCCCTCTTTCTAGTTTAACCCACAATGCCTCCTCTCTCCCTTTTTAAGCTCTATATAAAAACTGCTATTAAAGCTTTGGAATTACATAGTGCCACTCCTCCCCTTCTTCCTACCCTGTCCTTTCTGAATAAAGTATAGCTAGGTATAGTTACACCCCAATCATGGTTTTCTGTGAACCATGTTTCTGTAACTGCCACTAAATCCAAGTCAGCCACTCCCACCAAAGCTTTAACATCGGGGATCTTATTTCCCATGCTACGGGCATTTATACACACTGCTTTACCTATGTTATCCATTTCCATAAAGTATTTAATGTAACAGGGGTATCACCTACCTGGGGGCTTTCTTCACCCATCCCCAACGAATCTAGTTTAAAGCCCTCTTCAGTAGATTAGCCAGTCTACTACCGAAGACGTGTTGACCTTTCTTGGACAAATGGATGCCATCTCTGCTCTGTAACCCTTGGAACAGCATCCCATGGTCTAGGAAAGCAAAACACTCTCTGACACCATCCACGCAGCCATGCATTCATCTCCAGGATGCGACTCTCTCTGCCTTGGCCTTTGCCCTCAACAGGGAGGATTGAAGAGAACACCACCTGTGCACCTAACTGCTTCACCCTCTGTCCCAGAGCCATGTAGTCACTTTTTGATACGTTCCGAGGGATACTTGGCAGTATCATTTGTTCCAACATAGATTAGCAACATTGGGTAACAGTCAGTGGGCTTGATGAGTCTCGGCAAACTCTCCGTAACATCTTGGAATTTGGCACCAGGCAGACAGCATACCACTCTGGACATCAAGTCTGGTCGGCAGATGGATGCCTCAGTACCCCTCAGAAGAGAGTCTCCAACCACCACTACCCTTCGCTTCCTTGTGGTCACCGATTCTGCAACTTTGGGGTACTTGAGCTCTGGTTCTTCCCTTTCCAGGTATGCTTTCACCTCCTCCACTTCCAGCACTGCATAATGGTTCTTCAATTCAAGGGCTGGCGAAGTTGGATTGGTGATTTTGCAGGCCCTGATGACGTGTCCAACCATCTGTTGGCACCCATCTTCTCCTCTGCTGGAGAGCTTGGTTGCTGCAAGAAGCATCTCATCAATGGTGGTCAGTGGTTTACGTTACAACTTAAACTTGGTAATGTATATTAAATAGGAACTTTGATAACTTGGCTTCTTCTGAGGCAATGGAGGGTTAAGTGACTTGCCCAAGGCTGTAACAATTATCCATTAGCTGACAATACAGACACTATGGCTTCACCACCCTGAACGAGCTTGATTTCGGCTGACCAAGCCAAGCAGAGCCTGGCCTGGTTGGTTACTACTTGGATGGGAGGCCTCCTTGGAATGCCAGATGCTGTAGACTTACTGTGTGGAAGAAAGGCCTGGCAGCCTAGTTCTGGTCTCACTTTGCCAAGAAAACCCAGGGGTTGGGCCTACATCAATTGTCAGGGGGGCACGGTCAGCATGCCACTGGAGGAGGTGATGCCGCTGCTACAGTGGGCAGAGGAGAATCTCCTGACCCTCATGGCGGCACAGGTGGATATCTGAGCCATTATCTGGTAGACCCGGTGGAGTAGGCCTTGGCGGATCAGTGTTTATAGATGTGGGCCTGGCACTGGGGTCAGCCAATCATGGATCTGATGGCCTTGATGGCTAATGCCAACTCGAGTCGTTTCTTCAGCAGGTGTTGCGAGCACATGTCTGAGGGCCTCAATGTGCTAGTGCAGCCTTAGCCAGAGGGCAGTCTCCTATATATCTTCTTGCCAGGGCTGGTAATCCTGATCGCCCTGGGCTGGCCAAGGAGGCTCTGGTATGCGTACCTTCTACAGCTGAAGACGGGGACCCCATGGTGGCTCCCAGTACAGGACAGACTCCTGGTCCAGGGACTGGTCTGTATGCCTCAAGTGGATCAGTTCTCACTTATGGCCTGGCTCTTGAGAGGGTGAGATTGAGCAGGCAGGGGTATTCTCCTACTTTAGTGGCGATGCAATTCAAAGTGAAAAATCAGTTGACCTTCCTGTCGTAAGTCTGGGTTTGTAGGATTTTCAGGGACTGGTGCATGACCAAAGGCATCAGGGCTCTCTTGGCCTCTTTACCATAGATACCGGCTTTCCTGCAGGCCGGACTGGAGAAGGAGCTGGCGCTTAGCATGCTACGTATCCAAGTAGTGGCATTGGTCTGCTATTGCGACAAGGTTCAGGATATGTCCCTGGCAGCTAACACAGATGTTGGTGCATTTATCTTAGAGCCGTTAAGCAGGTACGGCCTCTGAGGAGGTTAGTGGTGCTGCCTTGGGACTTGATCTGTTCTGTTGGCATTGACAGGGGTGACTTTTGAGCCGCTACATGAGGCTTTCTTGAAGGACCTCATATTGAAGACTGTTCCTGGTGGCGATCTGCTCAGTGAGATACACTTCAGAGCTCCAGGCCTTAACGTGTTATTTCTGGTCTTCCATCCTGAGAAGGTGGTTCTGCGAACAGTGTCCTTCTTGCTGAAGGTCGTGTCCTCCTTTTCATGTGAACCAGCTTGTTTCCCTGCCCATGTCTGTGGGCGGAAGGGATTGCCGGAGAGGACCAGTGACTGTGTTGCTGGATGTTCAGTGGGTGCTACAACTCTACCTGTGGTGTATGGATGTGTTCCGACAGTTGGATCATCTTTGTTCTGTTTGGAGGGGTGTGGAAGGGGGCAGTGGCCTCCCAAGGCAGCCATTGCACAAGGGCTGCGAGAGGCCACTGTGTCAGCTTATCTCCTGAAGCGACAGCTTGTTCCTTCAGGGCTGCGGGGACACTCCACATGGGCACAGGGCATGGGCATGAGATGGGTCTGGTTCTGCCCTGAGCTCTGTAGAGCTGTCACCTGGGTATCCTTAAATGCTTAGCAACGGCATGCATCACCTCGATGTTTGGACCCAGAAGAAGGTGTGTTTCAGAGCCAGAGTGCTGCAGGCTGGACTAATGGATACCTCCTATGCATCTGGACTGGAGGGATGATTTGGAAGGTGTAATTAGGCTTTACCTGCTAATTGCCTTTCCTTGAATCCCTCTAGTCCAGGCCCAGGCGCTTGTCTATCTGGTTGGTCTGTTTGTCGATCTGCATGTCTGCTGTTTCGTCCGGAAATGAATGTTTGAGCTCAATACTCCTCATGAGACCATACAATAAAGAAGGGAGAGGGAGGGGGAAAGACAGCAGAAAGAGAGAAGAAACAAAGATGTCCATCTAGCAACAGAAATGGATTGAGCTCTTCAGAAGTATAAGTTACTATTCCTTAACATGTTTTCCCAGGAGTCCCCTTGTTGGTTTGGGGTGCTTGTTGATGGGACCGGGAGGCCTGGAGGTAGGGCCTGAAGGGTGTCAGCTAGCATGTTTCTCGCTGTTTGTTCTTGTGGTTAGGATCAGTTGTTCTTGGTTGGCTTAAATTCTGCTTTGTGACTCCAGTTCTGGCCAGGCTCCTGATGTACAGTGCCCTTAGTGAGTGACAATGTCAGCATACATCAGCATGGCATAGGTGTCATGGCTTTTTCCCCAGACCTTGGATTTCATGCAGCTTTGTTACTCTGGTGATATCAGCCTCCAAAGTTAATGAGGGTAGTTTACAAGATGAGATTAACTCTGACCCCCTGGTGATGTCAGTCTCCGGGCTTGATGAGATTGGTCTGCAGCCCCTCCTTGCTAAATCAAGAATAGCAGACCTCCAAAGGGAGGTGACTGGAAACAATAGCAGACCTCAAAGGGAGGTGCTAGAGAAAATTCACTATAAAGGACAGAAACACTTCCTCTTTCTCTCTTCCTATTTTCATCGGACACACCTTGCCATGAGGCTCTGACACCCAATTCTCTCCCCTCCCCCTTGTTCTCTCTTTCTCTCCCTATTCTTCTTAGTTTGAGACACACTCACACACGTAAACTGAAGCAGCTTTCTAACAACCTCCTAACTCTGTTCTGTACCTATGTAATAAGCCTATTTCAATATAAAACTTACACCAGTTTTGGTAGTGTTATTTATGCTGCTTACCCTACTGTCTCTGTGAAATGAACCCAGGACCAAATGGAGAGTAGACCAGAAGATTACAGACATCAGCAAAGCTGATCCATGCTCCGTCTTCATCTGCTGGTTGGGGGCACAACTTGTATGTCTGGACTGAACTGGAGGCATTCAAAGAAAGGTAATTAGCAGGTAAGGCCTAATTACACCTTGGTTGCACAACCCTTGGCAGTGATGACAGCCTCCAAATGTTTCTTGTAGTCTAAGTTTCATACATCTGCCTGCTGGTAGTTTCTCCCACTCTTCAACTGCGATTTTGTTCCAGCTCATGAATGTTTCTAGGATTCCTTTTACCAATGATGGATTTCAGCTCTTTCCAAAGGTTCTCGATTGGATTGCTGGCCAGTTTAAAAAGGAACAAATTGACTTTTTTTTTATTTTTTTTTATTGAGCTTTTTAGTGAAATTTACACCAAATCAAAAAGGTCAATCAAATACAAAACAATATACAAGGTACAAGGAAACATAATACAGTGATATAGTCCACATCAAGCGATGCTGGCAAAAGGTTAAGTAGAAGAAACAAAGCAAAGTAAACCAGGCACAAGCCTACACTTAATTGGAGGAACCTTTCATTAACCAGATTTAATTCCAATCCCCACAACAGAGCGATCAGCAACAAATTTCTCCAACTGGGTCACATCCGTGAAAACATAAGAGGCTCCTTCAAAACCAATCACACATTATATTCTTGCTAGTACTAAAAATGTTAATCCCATCGAAGGGGAGATGGATGAAATTGTTCCTGCTATATCAAATCTTACTGCTTTTCTGGAAGACTCTACTGATAATATTACCTCTCGCTCCACTTTATTGGTTACTTTTGCCTCCACCGAAGTTAAGCTGCGGATTCTTCGAGCTTTCTTCAAATTGACTTTTTTTAACCATTCTTTTGTACTTTTTGGATGTATTTTTTTGGGTCATTGTCCAGCTTTCTGACACTAGGTAGCACGTTTCTTTAATACGTTCCAGGCTTCCAGTTCCACAGTGTTTTATAGAACTTTCACCATATTTAACTGTAGGAAGGGGGTGTGTTTGTTTTTTTTTCCCCTTTTTATAAGCTTAATTTCTTCACCTGTAAATGTATCGAGCTCTTTGGCTTTGCAGACCAGCAAGTTGGTTTCTTCTGTCAATAGAACATTTTCCTAGAAGGATTGTGGCTTCTCAAGATGAGTTTGGGCAAAGATCAGGTGTGTCTTTTTGTGTCTCTTTGAGGAGTTGGGTCCTCCTTGGACTTTGCTCATGAAGGAGATGGGCTTATACCCCTTTGAAGTTTGGTGATTAATGGCTTATCTGACAGTCTCAGGCAGCTCTCGTCTTCACCATTGTGAAAATGGAACAGGGAGTGAATCTGGCCATTTTTTAACATTAGAGCTATCTGTCATTGGTAGATTCAAGTTACGTGAGTACTGACTATCACAGGTGCGACTCATTTTACTGCAGTGGGAATGTGGTTCTTCTGTTTAAACTGATATGAGTTGTCTGCCAGGACATGATTATTGGCACTCTTATAATATCCCAGTTTTACCCATTGGCTCCAGTATCAGTATTTGATTACGATCTTCGATGTCATATGATTGACCACATACTTTTGACGTGGCATGGGGCCTATAGAGAAGGAAGGCTGAATTCTTGTGAGCATGCCTGGATTTTTCATTTGCCAACTTTTTTTTTTTTTTTCATTTTTTTTTTTTTTACTTTTGAGACTAAATTAGGCTGTTGACTGGATGATGCTAATTTGATTCTGACTCTAGCTTTTTGATTTGTCTGAAATCACCTGTGACTGGTGGGGCTGCATGTGACTGATGCCAGGTGTATAAGTAATTGGCTGCCTGATGTAGTGTAGGCTCTGTGTCTGCTTACAAGTAGCCCGTGAGAGTAGCAGCACTTATGGACCTTTGGTTGAATCAAGCCTGTTGAATGTTTGGAAAATGACATATTCCTGACATAAATTTTTTGCAACATAATATATTGTGTTGGATGCATTTCTGATAATGTTTGTTGTATGAGTATATTCTGAAGCATGTATTTTAAAAATATTTAAAAGTTTTGGGATATAAATTGCCCATTTACAGATAGACATACTGGGCTTCATGGACTAATGATGACATTGGAGCATCTCTGGCTTGTGGTCTTAAGTTTCTTTTGACTCTTGTCCTAGAAGCACTACTTGCTCACACTATATGTGAGGTCCTTTTACGATATGTGTTTTTCAGGGGATTGGTGACTTTGTGGATTATTCATAACCCTGATTTGCTGAGACTTCATTTGTGCCAAGAGTGGTTCTGCCATCTTCTTAAAATAGAGACATAAGCAAGATGCAAGTCTTGTTCAAAGACAGATATCAGAAGTGTGGTTCTGTCATGGCATTCATTAATAGAAGATTCAATCGATGCTGTAAGATTCAGAGCACAATGCTCATTTTCCTCCGCCTTTTTTTTCCCCCCCCCCTGATGGCAAATAAACTTTCTTCAATGGAGGAATAGATGAATTTGGGATCTTTAATATCTCCGTGTATTTCCTAAAAAGCTCATTAGTGAGAGATTTATTTTAAGTCTCTCTTTTGATTTTGAATTTTCCTAAGCTTCATATATGGCAACTTATTTTCAAAGTATTCAAGCTTCCTGTGTAGTATCATTTTATCTTTCACCAGTGCTTCCAAGATTTGATCAGAACTCTGAACATTTTTGTAAGTTCATGTGCTCCTATATTTGGGATAGTTGATCGACAGTTTGCACCAAAGAATGTCAACGGCACTCTTAGAGATTTGTAGCTTTTAGAATTAACAACTTAGCCCAAATAGTCTAAGAGAAAATTGGGCATTCCATCTTCATCATATATCTGAGCTGAAGAACGATGGCATTGAGGTTCTGCCGAATTAGGCTGCCTCTGCAGCGTTAACAACACAGTTGATCTCTCTCTCTCTCTCTCACAGGGCTTCCACCCACTCTCACTAATGGACAGCCCTGACCCGCTTGTTTGTAGATGATGATGTTATGAAACTGGGTATTAACAGCCTGCTTAGAGAGTGTAGGGGAGGCTTACGCTATTACTGTTTACCTGTTTGGTTTCAAAGGAAAAGGAACGGCAGCAGCAAAAGCCCTAGCTAGGTGCTGTCATCTTCGTCACACCCCATCCACCCTCATTACTTTTTCAAGCTGGATAAATGTACCTGCAAAATATATTAATATGCATAGCAAATGTGGCAAAACTGAGTTCTTACATGTAAAATTGTTTGCTTAGGGTTTGATAAGTGCCGTTGAGTCTGTGACTCATGGTGACTCTCTGGATAGTTGACCTAAACTGTATTCAGTCGTCAGTCAGGCAGCTCATTGTTGAGAGTGGTACCCATAGCTACTGCTGTTGTTGTTGTATCACTCCCTCTCATTGCTGGCCTCCTTCTTTTGCGTTGACCACCTACCTTGCCAAGCATTCTTTTCTAACAATCTCTCTTTGCATGATGTGTTCAAAGTATGAAAGTCAAAGTCTTGTCAACTGAGTTTCTAAGGAAAGCTTAGGTTTGTTCTCCTAGTACTTACTGATTTTATTCTTTGGGCAGTCCATGATATACACAGTATTCAGCGCCAGCACCATAATTCAAAGGCATCAGTTTTCTTCCTGTCTTTTTTTCACTGTCCAACTTTCGCATCCATATGATGTTGAAAATACCATGGCTTGGACAAGTTGAATCTTTGTATTGGAAGAGACAAATCTGCTCTTGAGAATCTTATCTAGGCCCTTCATAGCCATTCTGTCAAGAGCAATGCATCATCGGATTTCTTGACTGCATGTCCTTTCTTTGATAGTTGACAACTTTTAACCCACATGGATCAACAATTTTAATTTCTTCTCCATCAGTGATGAACTTATTGATTTTTGCCAGTTAGGATCTTTGTCATAACGTTAAGGTACAGGCCTGTTTTTTAAGACTATGTTCCTTGATCTTAAGAAGCAAATGTTTCGGATCGTCTTCTTTCAGCCAGTAATGTGGTACCACCAGCATAGCAAAGGTTGCTGAGTCTTCCACCAATCTTCAAACCATGTTTGTCTTCATGCAGTCCTGCTTCTGATTTGTTCTGCATATAAATAAGAGGTAGGGGGAAAGAATGCAGCCTTGTCGTACACCTTTGCTGATTTTTAAACCATTCTGTTTCTCTTAGTTCCATTAGTTCTCTTGCACAACCTTTACATAGATCAAGAAGCAACACAGTTGGTCAGGTGTTTTGGTATACCTATGCTTCTTAGTGTGGCCCAGAGTTTCTCATGGTTTTCACAGTCAAAAGTCTCACTTTAGTCAATAAAACACATATGAATATTCTTTTTTCCTTGAATCCTGTCAGACCAGTCCAGGACTCATCCTGGAAGACTCCCATTGCACATTGGGAAGCCATACTACCTTGTGATCATATTGTCAATATAGGTGCCGGATGCAGAGTTAATTCTGGTAAGAGAGCCAAATACTTGCTTATGTTTAATAACCCCAAAAGAATCACCAAAGTAACCCCCGTGGAAATTTTCAAAATAATTCTTTTTGTCGGATGTTACAGGAAAGGAACATATAATGATACTAACATCCGACAAAAAGAATTATTTTGAAAATTTCCACGGGGGTTACTTTGGTGATTCTTTTGGTGTTATTGAGAATTATCACTGAACTGGGGGTTGTCTTTGAATATCATGTTTAATAACCAGCAAATCAACTTTTCAATGTGTTTTTTTTTTCTGGGTTTTTCAATTTACTGCTTGAAGTGTCATTTCTAGTGATTACATCACTGAAAATTGTTCAAGTCTACCTCCCACCTGCTGGCAAGGGAGCATAACCCCCTTGTCTGGACTGGTCTAGCAGGATTCAAGGAAAGAATTTTATCAAGTAAAATTTCATCATTTTCTGGATTACTCCGGAGTCTCTTCTCTTTTGCTTTCATCCCATGCCCCTTTGTTCCAGAGTTTCCTTTCAATTGGAGGTGGGCTGTCTCTTGTGCATTTATGCCACAGAGATTTAAATCTCTTTTCTGCTTTTCTTCAAAAGTATACATATTCCTCCCCCTCCCCTTCCCTTCAGTCTGACTGAACACTATTTTTGTACTTCCTCCAGTCATTAACATATTTTTTTTCCTCACTTGCATATTTGCTTTCCTGATTACTTTTCCAGCTTTTCCAGATTTCTTGTCTTCCTCTTTTTGGGATTTCCTGTACTTTATGAAGGCAAACCCTTTTTTTCCCTTGCATTTTCAGCTACTACTTTTGAGAATCATAGCAACCTCCTTTTTCCCCTTACATTTGTTTACTTTCCTAACAAAAAGGTTTATTGTCCTTTAAAATCTCCTTTCAGTTTTGCCCACTGATTTTTCTGTTTTCCCCCAGATGTTTCCATCTTGCTAATGATTCCTTGAAGTATTACCCCATTTTGACAAAGTTAGTTTTCTTGAAGTCTTTGAGAAGCATCTCTACCTATGTCCTAATACAGAATCACACACTCCCCATTTGTGAGCACAGAGTCCAGTGTGGTCCCCTCATGTGAGTTCCAGTAACCTGGTGCTAGTAAAATGGTCAGGGAGAAAAGCTAGAAGATGTGATTAAGACTAACAATAATAAAAACCAAACAAAACAAATGAAGAAAGTTGATAGCTTCAACTAGCTAGTAGTCTTGCATGAAGAATTTCAGTTCAAAATTCTTATAAATATCACTGTGACTACTCATCACAACAAAGGCTACGATTTCTGAAGTATGCTGAAAGTCTAACCAAAACCAGGCTATTTCCCGGGGGGGGGGGGGGGGGAGAATATTTGAAAAGGATTTCATCACACTGGATATATGTATCAGTGCACTCTGTCTTTTCACATCAGGAGCAGAGGGCATCCAATGAAGCTAAAAGGGACAGAGCTTTTATCTTCAGGAAAAAGATTCTGTATTTGAAGTGGTGAAATAATGGACCATTGAGAGTCCTGCTTCTAACACCAAATGCTGTTGACTTGAAAGGAAAACTAGATTAGACTTCATTGCAAACAGATTGCTATGGTATGATTGTGCAGTTAGACTAAGGGGGGGGGGAATGTTTACTCAGCAGTGAAGCTAATTGAGGGTCAAGATGTAATTTTTTTTCACTGCACTTTGCATTTAAAAATAGATGCATGCGGGAGTATTTTAGCCTTCATCTGGAATAGCATGCAGAGAGATTTTAGTTAATCAAAAAAAGGCAGGTTGGAAGAGGCTCTGTCTTTCATTATGTATGACTGTTTTTATGCACATACACACTATTCATTCAGTTTAAACAATTGTGGCAACCATTTAGCCAGTTCAAGGTTGTGTGTTTTTTTTTTTTCTAATTTAATATTAAACTTTAAAAATATAGAACAAACAAAAATACAGATGCGATTAGAGTATCCGAGCAATGGCGATTAGTACTAAAGAAAATAAACTTAAAACATTCCAGCACACATACAGTGGTGTGCAAAAGTCTGGAATCACTTGTAAATTTGACGTTTTTTCAACTTCGTGACCATATATCTTTCTTTTTCCTCCCAGTGGCTTTTTCTGTGTATCTCATGATAAGTGATAAATTTGGCTTTTGGGGCCAACTTTTAGTATTGGTTTGGCCCTTATTTTCTGAGTTCCCCATAGTTGTCCTGTTGATAGATGTTTGGTTTTTTTTTGTTTTGTTTTTTGTTTTGTTTTTCTGTGAAAATCGTGTAATGTACATCGTTGGCCAACGATATATTATTGTAAGTACGCTTTAAAATATTATTAACGCACGCCAGGTTTCCTTAAAATTAATGTATGTGACCTTGAAAAAGGCTGTTTTTATGTGTCAGCGATAGCTCAGTATTTGATGGGCCACCCTTTGTTCTTGACCACCTGACTGCACCTTGTCGGCATTGAATGAACCAGTCTGACAAGGTGATCATTGGTGACAACGCGGTTTCAAGCTGCAATGAGTGACTCAATCAGCTCACACTTTGTCGGATGCCTCTTGGATATTTCCAAGGCCACCTTGTGCCACAGGTTCTCGATTGGATTCAGATCTGGAGACTAGGCAGGCCAGTCCATTGACTTCATGTTCCGCTGCTTCCAGCTGATCACCTGTCTGGAGCGATGGCAGGATGCATTGTCATCTTGGAACAGGAACTGGCCAGGAAACAGCTGGTGTGCTGATGGCACCATGCACTTTTGCAGTATGGTGATGTACTTGGCCCCGTTGACCATTCCATCGACTGTGTGAAGACATCCAACGCCACTGGCAGCCATGCAGCCCCAGGCTATGACCTTCAAAGGATGCTTCACAGTGAGGTTGAGACACTCAGGCTTGAATTCCTCTCCAGGAAATTTCCTCACATAGGTGTGGGTCTGGTTACCAAACAGGCAGAAGGTGCTTTCATCACTGAATAGCACCTTTTCCCACATTTCAGTCAACTAGGTTGAGTGCTTTCTCACCCACACAATCCAGTTGCGCCTTTGTATGTCAGTTATCAGTGGCTTATTCCATGCTTTGCAGCCCTGGAGACCAAACTGCAGGCACCGGCGACAAGCTGTTGATGAGCTGACACTGACCTCACTCTTGTCTGACTACTCTCGAAATAGCTGAGGAGAGATCAACTTGCGGTTAGCAGTGAAATGCATCATAGTGCGCGGTCCTGGTGTGGTGATGCATGTGGACGACCTGAACGAGGCTTGTCCACCACTGAACCCGTTTCTTCTGTACAATCTTAACAGCACTCTGACTGCAGCCAACTTTCCTGACTATCTGACGGCTTGAAAATCCTTCCTCGCTCATAAAGGACACACAAACACACTCCTCCAATGTCAGGGTCCGAGTCATCTTCATGGTCGATCCAGAAAGCATATGAAATTTAAAAATTCCACGCGTTTTTATAGCTGCACTGTTGGCTAGATATCTGCCTTGTGATTGGTAGTGAAGCCAGCCTCCTGATTGGTCAGAAATAACGTGTGCATATTGGATCATCTCAATCCAGTTTTGACGCAGGATCCACAAAAATCGCAGTAGCTAACTCCCAGTGTCTGTAACGTATTTAAATTGGAAGCAAGGAATGCAAAAAAGTCAACTCTAATAGTCAAATGTATCCCTTTTAATGTAGTAGAAAGATGAATATGCTGGGCTAACGCAAAATTTAAAAATTTTTTTAGAAAGTATTAAAAACGCAAAACTCACAAGTGATTCCAGACTTTTGCACACCACTGTAGCTGTACAATTACTCTTAAATATCAGTAATGATAGGAGGGCATGGAGAGATCCATGGAGCATATTAAAGAAAAAGCTGATACTTAGGTCCATATTTTACTAATACAAACTGTTTTCGGAAGTCCCAGAAAGTACAGTATTACAATTTTATTCCTCTTTATTTCTTCTTGAGACAGTATTAATATCTCCAAGAAAAAAATGTTTAGTCAGGTTTTCTGGGAAACATCATCTGGTAAATTTTATGAGAGATGTTGTACCAAGAGCCAAAGCCCTAGGCTTCAACTGAAGAAATCTTCTCTGGACCTCGTGAGTCTTTGGAGAAACATCTGGAAACACGTTTATAGCATGACCATGAAAGAGTGGTGCTCGTCTTCTTTTTTGTGGGGTGTGTTTGTGGTTTTTTGTTTTTTTTTGTCATTAAAAAAAAAAATATTGATTCAACATCTCTTTAGCAGAAATTGTGGAATAGAAAGGAAAATTTAAAAAATACAATTTACAAGCTCATGTTTATCAACCCTTTTAATTTATTCGCCAATAAATTCCCTTTTAGCAAGGTACCATTAACTGCCTCCAAGGCTTCTATCTTCTTGACCTGTTCCTCTAACAAATTTCTATGCAGCCTTGACTCATGAAAGAGCACCTTTCATCTTAACCATAACTCTCAATTTCTAAATTCCTTTGCGTCCCTCTAGTCCAGTCCCGGAACCATAGAGTTGTGAACCTCCACCAGCAGCTTTGGAGACTGAAAGATGTCATCGCTTTGATGTCACTGGTATATCTAGGCAAACATCGCCCCTTTCCACCAGTACTTTCAGTCTCCAAGCAGCTTGGAGGTTCTGAGCCCAGGGCTGGGCTCAGTGAGAACAAATAAGCAGAGCTTGGGTTTTTGAAATTTACTCCTTTTGGTTTATTTTCCCTGTTTGATTTGGTTACTTCGTTTTCTTTTATGTCAGATCTGCTGCTGCTGTAAGGGTTCCTGTGTCTGTGGACCTTTTATTTTTTGTTTCTAAAGGATCAGGGAGTTCTTCCCCCTCCCTCTCTGCATTGCCCCAGCGTCTAAACGAGCACAGGGGAGACAGTGCTGATCTGTGGCCTCCCTGCTCCCGAACCCGTGTTGAAGGGGTGAGGAGCAGGTGGAAGGCAGGCAGTTGCAGCAGCAGCGATGCGGGTGCTGAGAAGCCTGTGAAGGTTGTGCCCAGATCAATCAGAGCAGAGAGCCGCCGGAGCTGAAGCCGTTTAAAAAGGCTGTGCTCCGGTGTCCTGTTGGCTCCTTTCCCTCACTCCCCTCCCCCTCCCCCCCCGGGATCGGCGGCGGTGGTAAGTACCCACGCAGATCTGCTTTGGGGAGCTGGTTTAAACTGGGAGGGGAGGCTTCGCGGCGGCTCCCGGGGTTGCAGGGTGCTCGGGGCCTTGCCGCGGGGGGGGTGCGAGAGTGTGCTTTTTTGAGCGGGAATGCTGGCAGCGGCCATTTTGAGGGCCGCGTTTTCAACGGCAGGATTTATTTGGTTTGGTAGACAGTCTTGCTCCTGGGCTTACTTGGGGGGAGCAGATAAGGGGCATTTAGGGTGCAAATTCTAGTTTGATTTTGATTTTTGCCTTTAATTTACTTTAACTTTATTTTTGATTCAGTTGCCTTTGATTAATTGGCAACTGGGGATTAGTTCCTTTTAGTTAGGAGCAAATATCCTTATTTACAGTGATTTTAAATTTGAGCCGGCCTCTTTATTTATTATTTATTTATTATTATTATTTATTACAGTTGCTTATATACCGCACTATTCGGTATCAGCGCGGTTTACAGTATAACAAAACGACCAAGACAACACTCTGTTTGGTTTTACATCGAACAGGGGTACAAACTTGGATAACAGGGTTGAACTATATACATGAAATAATAAACCTATAACAGGGTTGAACTATATACAATAAGAATGAGACCGATGAGCTATATGTAATACCATGGGAACTTAAGACAGTGTGAGCCTGATCTGCAGGATGGTGGTTGAGACTATAATGAGACTAAGAATGGATGTTTCTTAGGAGGGGTAACTTAGATTCATTGCTGGCAGGGTAGCATTGTAGGAAAAGGTGAAGTTTGATTGCCTTTAAGTTTGTAGCAGCTCTCGCCTTCCCTCCTCAATTATTTTTGCTTGCTGCAGGCATTTGCCGGTGCGGATCTCTCTCCCTTGACTACGGGAGAGAGCTCCGGGACCCGTACATCCGCACTGCAGCTGTGTGAGACGGAGTCTCTCCGTTGCTGCGGGATTTAATTTTACACTGTGGAACCGGCTGAGCAGTCCTCGCCGCAGCTGCCAGGCGCATCAGCGCGGTTTGAGGATCGGAGCACTTCAAGGTGGTAGGAGCAGGCAGTGTGGCTTTCTGCCCTGCAGGTAAGGCCTTCGGGCTCTGTCGGTCTGCTGAGGCCTCCTTTTTTGGGGCCATTTTCTCTCTGGGTGTTTGGACCACATGGCGAGTTGCAGTGAGATGTCTGTGTGAGGAAGACAACAGGCAGAATAGCTAGTTTTTTGAGCCTAGTGTTTCTTTTGTTGGTAGGTTTTTTGAGGCTCGTGGGGATTCCTCAGCTTTCAGGGGACTGTTGTCAGACCTCTTTATTTTTGAGTTTGTTCTTAGTTTATAGGACAGCAGTTGTGGCATTGATTCCACATGTTCTTTCCCTTCTAATCATGTCTCTGAGGAGCATCTGTTAAGTCCCAGGATGTTAGGCAAATTGCCAGTTTTAGGTTCCAGAGCAGAGCCCTAACTGGTATTTGTAAGGAAAGACAGGCCCAAAGGCCTGTGTTTCACAGGGACAGGTTTAGGAATCCTTAGGATATAAAGAAGTATATAGCAGTTACCTGTCAATCAAGGAGTGCCTGGGCTAAGATCTATGGCCACCAGAGGGCAGCGGATGCACTCAATGGGGCCTTTCTATGACTGTGTGTATGCAGCAGTTTGATTGCTTATTCTCTGTAATGCTGCAACTCCTGTTTATATAACCAAGATTGCAGCTCTTAACTTCTGTATCGTTTGTTGGTCTCTGTTGCCCTAACAGCCACAGCTGCTCATGCTTCACATATAGTATTCAGGGCCCCCATCCCTGGGGGGGGGGGGTGGTAAAATACGAAATTGTGTTACTCCTTAGATTCACACAGGCAGCAACCTCTAAGACCTCCATATGCAAGGTGCCTGGGTTTTTCCTAGCTTAAGGGGGGATAACATATCGTGCCCTTCCCCGGAAGTTCTCATCTATTTCTAGAGCAGGATTTCAAAAGGAAAAAGAAACTCTCTAGTGAGAGAGAGCCTTGTTCATTTTGAGCGAACACGGTTGATTTATTTGGGGGCTTTTGGTGCCCTGAACCCCACGAGCTGGACGCTATTTGTTTACTTCCAGGAGTTCTGCTCTCTATTTCGCTCTTCAGTTCCCTGGCAGACGTAGCAGGCTGGCAGGGGGTGAGCAACGCCTCCTGCAACGGTGAATCCCTCAGGATAAGGGGGGAAGGAAAGTGGGGTGCAGCGGGGCCTGGTAGCTTTTGCAAAGCTATAACAGCAGTTCGGGTAATTTTAGCTGATCTGCTTTGATTTCATTGGAGGTGGCCGGAGCTTGATTTTTGGAGTCCTATACATCCTTTCCCGGCCGTGCCCAAAACTCTCGGGATCCCAACTTCTGACTACATATTCCTATCAAATGGTAGTTAGTAAGTGAACATAGCAGATGGAAAATCACTATTAGAACAGAGTGCATAGGATGGGTGCAATTTCCTGAAATGTGCAAAAATTTAACCCAGCTGCAGAGTATGGATTAAGCTTTTTCAGTAGGCCTTCAAAGGTGGTTAAAAAAAAAAAAAAAAGGGGCCTAGCTATGTTGGTTTACAAGAATTTCCTTCCGCTGTCCATAGCAGGTCCTATAAGGCGTTAGTCGGTTGATATGGCAGGGTAATATTTGGGCTTAGCTGCTGTGATATAGCGCTATGATCCGCTGTACACATATTCAAGTCAAAAGGAATTATGGTGGTAGCTCTCTTGGACAGTTCTAAAAGGTGCTTGGGTGAGCGCCTTGGCCAGGCCCCAGGTGTGGAATGCTCTGCCATACTCATTATGTTATGAGAGGGGTTTTATAGTTCTGTGGTTTCTTGAGGGACAATATTCCTGTTTAGTTTGGCTTTGTCTGATTTGTAAGGTTTGGCGGTAGATTTGTAATGTCTTCATTTTAGCTATATGTGGTTTCTTTTCCTTCTGTAAAAGACGGCTCAGCGGAGAGAGGTTGCTGAATAGGACTCTGGCCTTTGAGGCTATTTTGGCTCCCATTCCATTTATCAGAGGTTCTCCAGTACGGAGAGTATCTGCTAATGTTCAGCGCCTGTCTTAATGGGGGCCAGAAGCGCGCAGCCAGGCTAGTTCTCTCGCAGCACTAGCAGCAGCTCAGATTCTGGAAGGCATACATCATATGCTGTGTTTGCGGGATGGCTTGCACGCTGCTTGGCATCAGCCTTGGAGCTCCATCGGCCTGTATTAGATTTCTTTGTCCAGTCCTCCTGCAGAGCTCCGCAAAAGTTTCAGGCAGTCGCATGAACGCTCCAGCGGCTGCTTCAACTTAAAGCGGTGGTGCCGGTGCCGGCAGCCCAATACGGTTGATACTCCCTCTACTTTGTGGTTCCAAAGAAGGAAGGCTCGTTTCGCCCGATTCTGAATTTTAAAAGGGTGAATTGGTGTCTGCCCAAAGTATTCTCCCGGAGCATTCCTTAAATCCCGAAAGAAACCGTACTGACATACATGATAAGTTCGATCAGCTACTGGCAGGACACAATGCACTCTTACATGCTATTTTGCTTCATTGGTCTAGAAGTGTAGTCTTTACCAGGTGGTATAATGGGAACTTTGCTGCAGGTTCTCGGTTTCTTCTTTGCTGACTCAATTGCCACTGCGGAATGGGAAAGCTGTATTTTCTAACACCAGGGGCTAGTTGACCTAAAAAAAAAAAAATGGAATGTCCAGCTTGGTGCAGGCAGACGGAATGGGGCGTTCCTCTAGCGGGAAGGCTGTGGATTTCTATGCCTGTCATAGGGAGTTCTTTCTGCTGCATTGTGTTGGCGCAGAAATAGCTTCTCAACATCGGCTGAAGGAATTTTTGGTTAAGAGATGTCTTTGTAAAAAAAAAAAAAAAAAAAAAGTATTCAGCTGTCCTGAATTGGCCTGTTCTTGATTGACATTTTGAGACTAGGCAGGCGCAGGCCTCGGTACTATGTGGGTGGGTGCACACCTTGCACTTCCTGGAGGTGTGGACTCACTGTCTGGAAGAGAGCCCTAGCGATCTTCTTTAGCGCGCGATAGGAGAGTAGGTGGTTCACTGAGTCAATCGTTGGGGGCACTGCTCTGTCCTTACAGGCTCCCATTGGGGGAGTCTGGGGGGATGAGAGCATGCTTCCGGTGGTCGCAGTATTTACGGCAGTCTACTCGCCTGAAACAGGAAAGGACCAGGGAGTTGAAGTGACTAGAGTCTGTTTTGCTTTATGTGGCAAATGTGCATTATGGTGTGATTCGAGTGCTGGCGAATATAATTGGCTTCTTTGGGGTTCTCCCGGAGGTCTCTCTGGTGGGGTAATGGGGCAGCTGACGGTTCATCCAAGTCAAGGCTCAGTAAGCTCCCAGTTAGTAGTCTTTGTCTTGTCCTTTCCCCCGCTGGTAGCCTTTTGCTCCGCTTGGAGGAGTTCAGAGTTGCATGCGCTGTCTGGTAAGGAGCCGTATTTGTCCTTTTTCAGTCGCAAGGTAGTGTTGCGCACGATTCCAGCTTTTTGGGCGAAGGTGGTTTTGGTTTTTCACGTCTCCAGATGGTGTCTCTTCCGGGGTTTTCGGTTACATCTTTTATTTATTTATTTATTTTATTTAACATGTTTTATATCCCGCCTTATCCTTCAATCCTTTTGGATGTTCGACGGGTGCTTAAGTAGTATCTCTGTAGAACGGCGTCTTTCAGGAAGTCCGACAGGTTGTTTGTCGCCTTTGGAGGCCCGCGGAAGGGAGAGGCAGCGACGAAGCCCTCGTTTTTGCGGGGCTAAAGGAGTCTATTGCATCGGCCTACCAGTAGAAGGGTAAGGTGGTTCCGGTTGGTTTGTGTGCGCATTCCACCAGGGTGCAGGCGGTGTCTTGGGCGGAGTTCCGTTTAGTGCCGGTCGAGGAGATTTGTAGGTTGTTGGGCGGCGACTTGGTACTCGCTGCATTCCTTTGCGCGGCACTTTCAGTTTGATGTGCAGGCGCGAGTGGATGGACGTTTTGGGTTCAGCAGTACTTCAGGCTGGGCTTCAAGGTCCCTCCCGTTGATATTCACTGCTCTGTTACATCCTCTATGGTTCCGGGACTGGACTAGAGGGACGCAAAGGAAGGGAAAATTAGCAGGTAAGTCTAATTGTTGTTCCTTAAGGAACTCTAGTCCAGTCCCGGATCCCTCCCAGTATATTATGCGGCGTGCAGCCTGAAGTTTAAAAAAAAAAAAAAAAGGAAAGGAAAAGGACTACAGAAATCTGGACGACAGGGAGATGGATTGAGAGACAGGTTTTCGAAGAGAATTTGTCCTGTTCTGGAGGTACATGGGAAAGTCACCAGGTGACCCTTTTTTGCGCAGCAGTGCCCTGTAGGCTCTGGAGTGTGGTTATTCCGTCTTTAGGAGCTAGACGTTTTTGGCTGAGTTACGGGGACGTATTGTTCCTGGGCAGTTTTAACTACTTCTGTTCCGTTATGCTTAATTCGGTAGCTACTTATTGGTTGCTCTGCTGAGTCTGCTTTGTCACTAGGTACTGGTGGAAAGGGGCGGTGTTTGCCTAGATATACCAGTGACATCAAAGCGATGACATCTTTCAGTCTCCAAAGCTGCTGGTGGAGGTTCACAACTCTATGGTTCCGGGACTGGACTAGAGTTCCTTAAGGAACAACAATTAGGTAAGTCTAATTTTCCCTTAGTCACTTCCCTTGATGGATTCAAAGTCTAAGAAGCTCCGCCATTCCAGCAGCACCTGAGAATGTGACTGGTCTCAAAGGGTTAACATCATAGGCCCTGATTCTGCTATTGCCTACTCCATGGTCCCTTGGTAAACTGCTACTTCTGAGATCCACTCCAACTTCCTCGATAGCCGCAGCATTGGTATCACTCCCTCCATCCTGCACATAATCTAGTCCAGAAGGGCTGTAAGCAAATCTCCCTTCACACACCCTACCGCCAGCTCCGCTCCCTGCACGCTAACCGTTTGGTCTTACCGTCTCCATCTCATGCCCACCTTGAAAAAACCCGTCAGGCTGCTTTCTTCTTCCTTGGACCTTGGTTATGGAATGCCTTACCTTCATCCCTCCGCTTAGAATCCTCCTACTCACAGTTTAAATCCTCTCTCAAAACTCATTTGTTTCACAAAGTATTTGATCTCCCTCCCTGATTTTTCCCTATGATTTTCCCTCCCTGATACCGTCCCTGGTTAAGTGTCTTGTCTTAAGCCTAGTTGGTCTTGTCCCCTTCTGTCTGTCTTTGTTAAGTGATGCTGTCTGTATTCTTTGTTTTTATATTCTTTGTTTTTATATTTTTGTGTTAATTATTAGGTTAGTGTTTGAATATTGTTAATTGACGGCTATTATTACCTTTTATTGTTTGATTTTATTGTTTTTTTAATCTTTGTTACTTGGTTACTGTTTGTTGTTTTAACTTGTGCTCTTGTTAATTGTTATTTATTATTATTGTTTTGCACAATCTTTCCTTGTACTATTCTTTTCTTTCTTTCCTATGATTTTTGGCGTTCCTTTTCCGTAGTTTGCAGTGCTGCCTTTTATTTTATTTGTACACCGCTTTAATGTTTTTAACGTAAGCGGTCTATCAAGTATGGAATAAAGTTAAAGTTAAAGTTATAGACTGACCATGTTCATGCTGATGGTATAGGTAGGGAGCAATGGTCAGGACTTGAGGGAGCCTTCAGCCCACCCTTAATGCTTGCAGAGTACTTGTTGAGACAAAGTCTATTGAGCCTTGTTTAATTGCAGACTCTGTCACTTTAGCCTTAACTTACATTCCTCCTCTTCATACTGATCAACAGTAAAGCCCGAAATACAAGAGAAAAAAAGGCATCTGTACCTGAATTGAGAGCACATGACCATGGCATACGCAAGGTTTGTGTTTTTTAATATTTCCCCGGCTCGTACAGATGACTTTAACAAGATGCCAGTGTCACCATGATAGATTCTTCCAGCTTGGCATATGTACTCTATGCTGCTCCATTTGAGTCTTCTGGTTCTCTGTCCTCCCCAGTTCACCACCTTCAAGTGGAATGGAGTGGCAGCCTAAAGGTTAAAGCAGCTGGCTGAGAAGCCTGGGTTCAAATCCTCTTAACACCCCTTGTGACTTTGGGCAAGTCCCTTAACACTCTATTACCTCTGGTACAAAAATAAATTGTAAGCTCTCACAGCGACAAGGAAAAAATAGCTACTTCACCTGAATGCAACTTGCCTTGAACTACAATTGAAAAGCCGTGAGAAATGTGTGAAAGTGTAAAAGTAAGTGCATGACTGACTGGAACTGTTTGAATAGCTTGCCATAGCCATTCATACAATTTTCTTGTAGTTGAAAATGGAGCAGATAGCAAAACACTGACTTAAGGTACTAAAGTTAAACCACAAAGTCTTTTGAAAGTTGCCATTCTTTTGTTTCTTTTTAAAGTCCAGAATCGATGATTGGAATCCTTTCATGTGTCTGTACGCTACTCTCTTCTCTATTACCAGCATTTCTCAAATCAAAATCTAACCAGTTATAAGCGATAGTCCAGTAAGAAATGTGATTTAGTAATTTTATGACTAATTTTCAAGTGCTGTGCTTCTTTCATCAGATCAGTACAGACTAGGCCAGGGATGATGCTTTGTGTATACAGTATAAGTAGAACTGCAAGTGTAGTCTGGCAATGACACTGATCTGAAGGAAGAGCAGTTCTTATTAGTAAATATATTAAACTAGTCCAAAAAAAAAAGGTGTAACACTTGCAGATAGTCCATTTGGCAATGCAGAAATAAAGGCCAACCTAAGATGGCAACCACAAGAGGGGCAGAAAGAGGCAGCCTGCTGTGCACCTAAACGTGCTTTTATTAGGGTTTGTGCTTACAATAATATTGTTGTGCAAGCCTGGATCATTAAGACTAACCAAAGGTGTAATGGGCATGGAGTTAAGTAAACAAACCAAAGGAGATGAGAGGTGGTTTTTCTATTTATTTTAAATAATTAAGTAGCAACTTTGATGCAAATTACTTTTTATTTAAAAAAAAAAAAAAAAAAAAAAAAAAAGTAGTCGAGTGGGTAAAGTCACACAGTTTGAGACTGTGAGAGAAAACTATTAGGAAATGAATGAATGAAAATTTAGAAAAAGCTATCCAAAGCTGGGCAAAGAATGCACAGGTGGCCAAATTGGGTGATGAGCATATGTTGAAACATTTTGGGCTTGTCTTGCTCTGGGTGATAGCGTTCTCATTTCTATATGCATGAATCCAGTTATTCCTTTTCAAAGATGCAAATCAGACAGGAGACATTGTTCCTCCACAATAGTGTTTCTCAAGCTGATCCTGGAGTAGCTCCCCAGCCAGTCAGGTTTTCAGGATATCTGCAGTTAGAAGACCCAAAGGCAAAGAAAACTGTCTAGGTAAACAAATATGCATTTTCCTTCACTTAAGCACACTCCAGCCTCTCCTGGCCACCTTCATGGTACTCTCCAGGCATTAACAAGGGAATGAAATGGAAGAGGACATCCAGATCTTTTTCAGCAAATCAAAATAGCATTGCTGAGAAACGTACAAAGGCAGAAAAAAAATACTTATGCAGTTCTCTAAAATGGTTATAGTGATGTCCTTAAGTCACCATTACCATTGATGCTATGGCAGCTTAATCCACAGTTAAGGGACAGTACAATGAAAAGTAGTCCAAAGTTATGTAGGAAAGCAGTTGACTGATATCATTCCAAATCATCCCTCCAGTCCAGTCTATGCACATGAGTTGTGCCCCTCGACCAGCAGGCGGAGACTGAGCAAGAACTAGCTTCGCTGCTGTCCCCTACTAGGGAGCTTACTCTTCCTGAACCTGGCTGTGTCAGTTCTGTACTGCTGGGATCTTGGCACTTTGGCTGGGAGTTCTCAGTGCAATTGAGCTGTTAGGTTTTTGGTTCTTTTCCCTTGTTCAGCACTTCAGACCTATTTACAAACAAACAAACAAAAAAACCCCAGAAACTACTTTAAGAAGTTATTCAAGACAGGTGTTTTTTGTTTGGCTGGGACTCAAAAACAACTTTACAGCAGGAAGAGGTGAGCAATAGAGGCTCCTGCAGGCAGAGGGGAGAGGGTTCTCCTCACCCACGTTTGCTGCCTTGAAATGGGGAGTGCCATGAACCGCTCCTGTGCAGTGATTTCCTCCTCTACAGTGAGGTACACACACAGGGAGGCTTGGGTCTCTCCCTCTGGTCTCTGCTGAATGTGCCTTGTTTTTCTGGGGTGTGTGTGTGTGGTGCATTTCTCTTCCTCCCTCTCTTCCCATGCTAGCCGTCATTGAGCTCTTCCCGGCTGGTGGGTCCCTCCCATACATCCCGGATTTGGAGGGACGATAAAGAAGACAAAATTTATACTTGCCTGCTAATTGTTCCTTGAGGAACTCCAGTCAAGACCCGGATCCCACCCCAAATACCAGTTGTACGTGACAGGGGCCTGAAGCGGTTCTCCATGGCCAGAGAAAGGGCCTGGGGTGTCTGCAGATTTGGGGGAGGGCAGACCGAAGGAATGGTTTGTCTCATGCTCAGTGCTGGATATCGTCTCCTGGTTGGGTCTCAGGTAAGCCCCCTCAGTCTTGGGGGGGGGGGGGGGGAGAAGAGGAGGAATCCCCTTTCCGGGTCAGGAGGGGGAGGTTTTTGTTTGTGATTCAGTAGATGTAGTATTTTTTGTTCAACGTTAACTTCTTACTTATTGCTCCTGTGAGTCTGCTTTTGTCAATAGGTTACTGGCGATGGTGGGCAGACTCTGCTTTATTAGTACTGGTGTCATCAAAGGATGACATGCTCAGTCTCCAAGCTGCTGGAAGAGGTACACTCCCAGAGGTGTGGAACTGGACTGGAGTTCCTCAAGGAACAACAATTAGCAGGTAAGTCTAATTTTCGTCATGTGTCCTTTTTGGGGAACTGCAAGATTAGTTTGGTGTGCTGTGCACTTGGTGAGGGTCCATCCCTTGCTGGTTTTTTTTTTTACATTTTTTATAAACTTTGTTATTGTCGCTTGGTGTTTATAAATAATCAAAAACAGCAAACGGACTCCAAGTGGGGTTGACTCTTATCCCCAGCCGGGAGATCAATCACGAGTACAGGTGCATTTTACACTTTTTTTATTCCCCCCAACCCCCTCTCCATAGTCACATCCATTCTGAGACGAGACATCCCAGAAACATCACTCTCCAGGACGCTTACGCATTTGACGATCTCACGTTTTGGCCTAGGATCCCAGTTGCAACACTTCGTTCCGGCTACGAGGGCTCAGAATCTGAATATAGGGGTCCCAGAGCAGCTGGAAGAGTGGCCTGCACCGAACACTACCCTGGGCGCACCTGGCCTCCATGAGCATCAGCTGATGGAAGGCATTACGCCACTCCCAAAATGAGGGCGGACTCCGCTCCCGCCACATACGCAGTAAGGGCCCTTTACCCACCAGACAAGCCTTGCGCACTAACAAGTGCTCCCATTTACCTTTTGGCTGTGTAAGACGCAATTGATCTAATATAACTAATGAGGCATCCCAGCACACCCGCTGCCCCAATAACCTCCCCATGAAGGAACTAATTTTGACCCAATAGGGACGAATGAACCAACATCCCCACCACATATGCAATAAGGTCGCTAAGGGCTCCAAACACCTCGGGCACCGTCCATCCAAGGTGAGATGGGATCGAAAGGCCGGTCGAGGGGAGAAGTGTACTCTAGTGAGACATTTAAATTGCGTTTCCCTCAAGTGAGCTCCCACTGCCAAATCCATTATTTGTTGTAAAGCTTTAAGAAGTGTACCCGGGGGAAGCTCCCTTCCCAACTCCTCAGCCCACGCCAATTCCACTGTACGGTACTCTGGAGAAGGTCTATACTGAACCAATCGAGACTTCAGCACCCGAATCGACGGCGGGGATCCCCCACCCAAGTCAAAAAAATCCAAAATCTGCGCCGAGCGGTCTGCCTGTAGCTCCGCTGCCGGCAAGGATGCTACATAATGTGAAACCTGCATATACGCAAAAGGGTGACCAGGCCCCAAACCGTATTCGGCGCATAACGGCAAGAACTTCTTACATTTCCCCGATGGTTCCACCAAATGACCTAATCTATGGAGACCTTTCCTCGCCCAGTCTTGAAAGATCGCAGTGTCCGTCCCAGGGGTAAAAAGAACATTACCCTGGATTGGCAGCCAGCTCGAGACCCTCCAGTCCCTGTTCCAATAAACGTTTAATTGCCTCCAAGTTCGACGCACCGAACTAAGTAACACACTCTCAGCTAAAATATCGGGAATCATGCAGTTATCCTGGTGTAATAAAGCGAGTAAAGAAGTCGGAGCTGCAAACGCCTCCTCCAAGGCCAAGGGAGTATACACCTTGGTTCTACCCAACCAATCCCCCCAAATGCCGGGCCTGGCAGGCCAAAGCATAGGCACCTAAATCGGGAAGTCCCAATCCCCCCCCCTGCCTCCAACTCCCCACCAGGCGGCTATATGGGATACGCGCTTGCGCCCCCCTCCACAAAAATCCTCGAATAACGCCCTCCATCCGCCTCAGGTCTTTCCGCAGCAACCAGACCGGCAGTGTCTGTAGCCAGTAAAGTATCCGTGGTAGAACGACCAACTTAATCGCTGCAATTCTCCCTGACAGGGACAGCGGAAGGGGTCGCCACGCCTGCAGCTGAGCTCGCATCCCAGTAATGATTCGGCTCAGATTACGCTCATAGAGCTGAGAGGGCTGACCAGTCAATAGAATACCAAGGTACTTAAAATGATTCGCCACCCACTTAAGAGGGAAGGCTCCCTGCTAGCTACCGCGCATGCCGCCCGAGACATCTAAGGCCTCGGATTTATCCCTATTAATACAAAGACCTGCAAAGCGACCAAAAGTCGCAAATTCCCGCAGCAACTCGGGTAGCGATTCTTGGGGCCGAAGCAGATGCACAAGGAGGTTGTCGGCAAAAGCCGACAACTTAAACTCAGCTGAGCCAATACGCACCCCCTTTACCACCCGAGAGGACTCCACCCGACATATAAAAGGGTCTAAGGATAGAACAAAAAGTAAGGGGGAAAGAGGACATCCCTGTCGAGTTCCCCTTCTTAAGGGGAAAGTTTCAGAAATCACCCCATTACAACAAATCGCCGCAATCGGGTCTATGTAGAGACTTCGAACCATAGCACAAAAAGAGTTCCTGAGCCCGTAACAGGTGCCACAAGTAGTTCCAATCAACCCTATCAAATGCTTTTGTGGCATCAAAGCTGATTAACAAGGACTGAAGATGTCTACTCTGTACCCACTCCAATGAGGTTAAGATCTTCCGCAGGTTGCGTACCGCATAACGCTCTTTCACGAAGCCAACCTGAGAGTCATGGACCAAGTGCCCCAGGACACTCGCCAAACGATCAGCCAGGATTTTCGCGAGAATTTTAAGTTCAAAATTGAGAAGAGAGATAGGGCGATAGGACTCGGCGCTCAGCGGATCCTTCCCTGGTTTAGGGATGAGTATAAGATGGGCAAGGTTACTACCCCAGTGGAAGGCACCCTGCTCGGATCTCCTGGTGTGAACTGCCCCAGAAGCGGGGACACCAGCTCGTTAAGAATCTTATAGAATTCTGCCCCCAGCCCATCGGAACCCGGTGTTTTATAACTCGCCCTAGCAATAACAGTTTGCACCTCTTGCACAGATATCGGCTGGTCTAGGTAACTGCACCCGTTGTTGCTCATTCAATTGAGGTAAGTCTAACCCTTCTAAATAATCTAACATCTGCGCGTGCGAGCACGGCTCTGCTGTGTAGAGTCTCTGAAAAAAAGAGCGAAATACACGAGCTATCTCTGGGCTCTCCCTCTGGAGGACCCCCTGATCGTCCTTAAGCACTGGCACCAGCTTGGAGCTCCGAGGACCACGCAGACAGCGGGCCAGCAGTCTTCCCGGTTTATCTCCATGGCAGTAAAGTTGAAAGCGGTAATACATTACAGACTTTTTTGCACGTTGATGCAAAAGTTCATTTAACGCCGTTTGCGTCTCCCAGACCTGTTTCTTAAAAGTTATGCTCGGGCTGTTCGCCCACCTCCGTCGCTGCTGAGTGACTAAGTGTTCCAGTCGAATAATACGTTCCACCATAAGTCTCCGCTTTCGCGCCAAGAACCCGATAATATCACCACGCAAGACAACTTTCGCCGTCTCCCATACCAGCTCAGGGTCATCTTGGTGCCTGCTTTGGTCTGATTCAAATTCCTGCCAGCGCCTCCGCAAAAACTGGCGGAACTGTGAATCCCCATATAATTCCAAAGGAAACCTCCAGAGCCACCTCGCAGGGAGAGTAGCGCCCCAACGCAGCTGGATCCAAATAAGGGCATGGTCCGAGATTTCTGTAGGACCGATCTGCGCGTCCTCCACAATAGCAAACAAACCCTGGGAGGTCAACAGATAATCAATACGGGCGCTAGAGCTGTGTGTGCGAGACTGATGAGTGTAATCTTTTTCAGTGGGGTGCAGCAAGCGCAAGGGGTCTACCAATCCCAGTCTTGCCCTCAGGTGGGTTAGTGCCCGAGCCGTTTGAGCTCTCCCCCTAGGTCCTCACCTCTGGATGTATCCAGCTCCACATCCATCACACCATTAAAATCCCCTCCCAGGATCAGCGGAAGCTCCGGGAGCTGCTCTACTTGGGAAGCTAAACGGAAGTATAGGTCAGGGTCCAGCACGTTAGGGCAATAAATATTACCAATAATAACTGGTCTCCCCTCCAAGCTGCCATGTAGCAATACGAATCTCCCAGTTGGATCCACTACTTCCTTCTTGACATCAAAGCGTATACGCTTATGTATCAATAGGGCCACACCTCCTTTCTTATTCATGGCCGGAGCTCCCCAGACCTGTCCCACCCAGTCTCTACACAATTTAGCATGCTCCCCAGCGGTCTGGTGGGTTTCCTGAAGCAAAGCGATGTCGGCTTTTTGCCGAGCTAAAGCCTGCAAAATTTTAGTTCTCTTAATCGGGCTCCCCAGGCCGCAAACATTCCAGGAGATTATCTTCAGCCTGGTATGGTATCACGCCAATATCTCAAAAGGATACGCAGCAGTGTCCTGGAAGGAACCCCCCCCCCCAGCCTGGGGCTCCCCTCCTGCAACAATCAAATAGGTCCCACAATGCCAAAGGTCTCTTGGTTGGATGTGACTATATCCCCAACCCTTCCCTCCCCCCCTCCCCTCCCCCCCACCCCCCCACATCCCCTCTCAAACTGCCTCTCCATCCTCCACCTTCTCCTCTATTGGATAGAGACCAAACTGTAATGCGTGCGGTCTCCTCCACACCCTATACAACCTATTAGACACCTTTGCTCACTGCGCCCTGCATGCAAAATAATCCTCCCCAAACACATTTGATTATACAATAACAGTATAGAGAGAGAAAATGAAACACAGCAACATCTAATACAGTAAATTTTAAGCTAACTAAAGTTACAGCTAACTGCTCAAATCCCCCTTGCTACCTCTAATATTTAGGAGGTGCTAGAGTAGTGGCCGGAACCCCTCCGGATCCCCCAGGGGAGCCAGCCACGGTCCACCGCCTCCCCTCCCCACCTCCTTCCCCCACCCCTCGGAGCACAAGAGCCCACAACCCACAAGGAAGGAAATAGAAAAATAAAAAAAATAAAGAAAAGGGGGGGAGGGGCTCTCGACCCACCATTCCCGGGTCTGGAGCATCCAGCCTTCTGCCGGCACCAATCCAGCACTCACCAGGGCACCATCGGGAGGGGGATTGGCACGGGGGAGGTCGGCACCAAGATAACCCTTAACAAATACTCACCCAGGCAAACTACATCATCCCCCCAAGAAACCCGCTCTCCCGTGCGAAGGGCCTACCCCCCTTATCAACAGTTGTCCCCCAAGCACCCAACACTCATAACCCACACCCAACTTCATACAGACATCCTCACACATACATCCCCTCCTCCCCCCAACACAGCCATTCAGTATTACCCCCCCAGCTCTCAAAATGCGTAGAGGGGATAATGAAGTCATACTCCGACCAAGGCCCAAGCCTTGCACTCCCCACCGCCGTAATCCCCGGCCCTCTCTCTCCCAGAAAAACCCCAAAGGGACAAAACACCCAGGCCCACTCAAGACAGACTGCAAGGAGGAAGTTTCAGCAATCAGGGGAGGGAGAACCAAAGTCCACTACACCCTCCACCAGTCGGACACATTATATTAGAGCAATCAGTCCTCACAAATGGGGTAATGGTGTGGGAAGTCTCTCAAGAGTTCTGTGAACGAGACAGGGACTCCCGCTCCTCTCCCACCAGCGTCGCAATGTAAGGTCTGGTGTCGGCCGCTGAATCGAATATCCGGTGGGTTGCCTCGTAGAAGACATGTAGTCTGGCAGGGTATTGCACCGAGAATTTGATCTTGGCATCAATCAATTGTTTGACAGAGGGGGGCATAGGCTCTGCGCCTCTGACTTAAGGCCACAGGGTAGTCCTGGGCCATTCTCGGTTTCAGATTCTCATGCACCAGCTCTCCCTTCTGCCTTGCAGCTCGCAGAATAGCCTCTTTTTGGGGGAAATGCAGAAATTTAGTGAGCACTACTCTCAGCCGTTGCTCTCGAGGCTGCTTGCTCCCCACGCGGTGTGCTCTTTCAATATACATCTTCCCACCATCCTCGATGCCTGCAAATTCTCCAAATAAGGCTTTAAGTCCTTATTGGCGATCGAGTCTGGAATGTCCATCAGCCTCAAATTGTTTCGCCGTGAACGATTTTCCAAATCAAGTTTTGTTTCCTGTGTCTGGAGCTGGGCTTTCAGCGTCGTCAGTTCTTGGGTCAAAGAGTCCAGACTATCTTCCGTCTTCCCAATGCGGTTTTCAGCTTCTTGAAGACGACTGCCCAAGGCCCCAACTGATGAGTGCAAATTGTCCATCTTTTCATGCAAAGCTGTGAATTGAATGGCCAGAGCATCTGCCACAGCTGCCGAGACCTCTTCTAGGAAAGCCGCAGAGGTTGGCGATCTCGGCATGGTATGAGTGTCCGCCATTTTAGGTGTTGGGGCTCCTCGTTCCTTCTCCTTTCGTGCGGCCTTAACAGTCGCTGCCATCTCAGCCGAGCCCTCCCGATAGCAGAATCAGCCACTTATGCCTTTCCCCGCAAGGTATATTATATTTTTGCTCAAGGTCGACTCTCAAACCGGCACTAATGACCCGATTCGGGCCGGAGGAGACCGGAGCTCAGGCAGAACCCGTCCGCTGAGCTCACCGCATCACGTGCTCTCTCCCATCCCTTGCTGTTTAAGGTGTGTTTGTAGAGCTGACCAGGGCAGGAATCACTGGGGCGGTTCATAATGCCACGTACCATTTGATGCAAGATGTCCTGACCTACATGCACATATTTACATTGTCATATACAATATAGGAGTGCACTGGGCTTACCTAGCACTTTTCAGGGCATGAGGGGGACTGGGGTATAGTCTAGGTAGCAGCAGCTGTCATTTCTCATTGACATATCAATGTCTACTGTGTATCAGCAAGCTACTGTCTGTGATGAGCAACTTAGGAGATGCTTGTTTTCCCCAAGGGACTTGTTGTACACGGGTACATCGCAGGGACAGGCAGGATCCGAAATGTGTAACTTTTCAGAATATGGTGGGCACAGGGGCATCCGAGACACGGGCCGGCTGAACACGTCTGTCTTCCCAATTCTGGACCACTGGGCATGTCCAGACCCGCGGATGCGGAATTAGATTCAAAGGGGGCCTATTTTTGATTCAGATATGTCTGTGGGCTGGACATGCACATTATGGAATTGTGCTCGATGTGTCTCCTAACCCTTCCCTGGTTGTATCCATCTCCTCAGCTGTTTTGTCTGTCCTAGCCTCTGCTTCAAGCTTACATATAAAAGATAACTAGATTGTATCTGTACAGCGCTGCTTATGCCTAGTAGTGTGATTATAAATATTCAATAATACTAGTAATAAGATTTTAAAGCATTCACTCTCTTGGCTACAAAGTGTTTTGCTGTTGAAATTGTTCTGTTTCAGCATGAGTTATCCATTTGTAGTGCTGCGCGCTCCCAGTTAAGCAGCTGTTGTACAGTATGGGTTTCATAGTTTCTCTTGAGCCTTTTGAAAAGTTGATGTAATTGCTTGCATGCCAGCGCTGCGCTGGTTATGATACTGAAGTGCAGCCACTCATTCTGTGGCTGCTGTAGGCTGAGAGTGCCTGGGAGGTTGAGAGGAGATGAGGAGGGATTGCTAAGGGGTTGCTTGGTAAGGGTGAAGGGTGGCTGGCTAGTTAAGGGTAAGGAATTGAGACTGTTGGGGAAGAGAAATTTGGGTGAGGGCAAAATATGGGAGAAGAAAAGGGGGGGGGGGAATTGATGGCCTGGGGGTGGAGAGAGACCATTGTGTGTGTGTTTTTTTTTTTTTTCTGCTGAAACTGTGCAGTGTCACACTAAGGGCTTGCTTTTTAAGGCTTTCTTCTGGGGGTGGGGGAAAGGAGGGGGCATTATGAAAGACATCTCTGTAGCTGGTTTAGAAATTCAAACAAAATTTCAAGGCATAGGTTAGATACTTTTAGGGCTGATATTCAAAGTGATCAATGCGATTAGTACCGCTGAACATCCCCAGGGGCCCAGATGCTACTGGCTAACATTGGGGTGTTCTAGGGGGGTGTAGCGGAGCCGGCACTTGAGGATAACCAGCTAGAGGTGGCCGGATATGGCCCAGCATTGAATGTCCAGGTTTAAAGTTCAGCTGCAACAGCTAACTGCTTTACAAGGGCTAACCGGTGCTGCTGAATATCCCTCCCTCCCCTTTCCCCATTGCCAGTAGCGCACCTCTGGACATCTGGTTTGTATTAGGATTTCTTTCATCACAACTGATGTAGAAAGTCCTGATGTAGTTGGCATGGAAGATTTATTTTTATCTGTGTTAGAGGTGAATGCAAACGTCTTGTTTTGGGGTCAGAATTCAAAATCCTACCCTTCTTCTAGGGGTTTACCTGAGAGTGGTGAATATAGGATTAAGTCTTTGACTGCGGTACAAAACCTTACTTAAACTTGTGAAACAAACAATAAAAGTACCTGATGTAAAGGGGGAATAAAATGTTTTGCTAAATTTATATTTGTTTGTGGTCCCAATTTCCTGCTTTTCAAGTGGGTTTGTTTATAGCTCTCTGGCATGAGCTTGGTGTGAAAGGCTGAAATTGCCCTGAGCCTTGGGTGGGGGGAGGGGTGTTCTTTGTTGTACTTTCATTACAGAGGTGTTGGAGGCAAGATCTTGTAAGATGGTGAACAAATTCTAAGGACATGTTAATCTAGACACAGCAGCTAATGATAAGACACAAATATAAGTAGAGAGCATTCTGAGCAATGATTTCATTGAATTGTTTTCCTCTTAATTTTTTTTGTGTTCAGTGCTTTTGTTAGCTCCTTGTGAAATGTATTGTAAGCAGCTTAGTCTGATATAGGGCAACAGATAACCAGCCTTACAAAAGCTCAGGATTGCTTATAAATTAATTTGGGATCTGAAATTTGTAAAGTTATCCCTTAGTCCTCTTGACCCTTTTCTTTTTGTGCAAAGAGAAAACAATTTTTTTTTTCTGACACCGATAATCACAACAGTTAGGAAAGTTTTAGCTAGCTTTTTTGCTTTTTGACCTCCGTTAAAATTTACTGCTTGACTATGGAGGAATAATATACAGAAGCAAATTTTTTTTTAATACCATCAGGCCCATGGCTCTGGTTTAGTTTTGATAATGGCATAGAACATGACAGCAAAAAACCCCATATTATTCAGCTAGGCCAGTGTAAATGTGTGGGTTATGCTCCCTTTCCAGCAGTTGGAGGCAGTCTTGAGCAACTTTCAATGATGTCATCACTTGATATATCTGCTGCTGCAGCACTGAGAAACCAATATTTGCCTGCCTCCAACAGATGGCAAAGTGTTTGGACTTTTGCAGCAGTGCAGATAGGCTTGTCTCCCCTGGCCCACACCATGGTGCTGTGGAATGTGTGACCTGCAAGCCCAAAGTTGCTTGCAGTTCTGCTACACCTCTGTTTCCTTGAACCAGAGCTACCCTGTGTCTAGAACGATTACCCACAGGATCCAGCACTCTTGAGCCTGAGAAGAGCAGGACTACCCCACAGGGCTCCTGAGAGGGGCTGATAAGTTAGGCCCAAGCTCACCATCCTTCTTTGTCCTCTATCTGCTTCTTAGAAAGTACTTCAAAAAACTAAAATCTAAGTTCTCTTTTTCTGCCCATTATTTTCTATTGGACTGTAGCTCTGTGTGGCTTAATAAAGCATTTCAAATTAAAAAAAAAAAAAAAAGCCAGGCTGCAGTCTGTAATAGAGCCTCCTTCTCCAGGAACAAGCAGGAAGTCAGCCCTTGCATATGGGTGACGTTGACACAGACAGCCTGCGTGGAGCATTTCCCTAGTTTTCACAGAAAGCCTTTAGGAATACTACCATGCATGCGTGGTCCCCTTCCCACTCAAGGATGCCATCTTGGACAGTCTCTCCTATTTTCTGCAGAGCCCAACGGACGTTTGTCCCATTTTTTTCCGGAAAAATCCTCTAAAAATTTACCTTTAATGGTGGTCTCTTCCTGGTTTGTGTACCGGTTCCTCTTCCTGCCTCAAGCTGGTGCCATCCCTGGAGCTGCTCTCCACTACCCTTTCTTTTTGACAAGGCTTAGCCTCAACCGGCGTTCATGCCTTTTTTTTTTTTTCTCACTTGGGGGTCATCAACCATGACAGGGTGTCCCCCACCATGTCCCTTTGTGGGTTCAAAAAATGTGACCACTGCAGTCAAACCATGTCTGTTAGACACCCATGACTGCTGCTTATGCTGCCTCGACCCAGACCACAGCAGCACCACCTGCAACATGTGCCAGGCCATGACTCTGAAAACCAACAAGAAAAGGTCTGAGTTACAGAAGAGCATGTTCTTGTGGTCCAACTCAGCCCTGGCATTCCCCCCCCCCCAGCTAAGCACCTCCCGTGAGGCCTGGGCATCTTTGGAATCCTGTGGCGGCAGCTCCTCTGCAGAGACCCCGGAAAGAAAAAGAAGAAATCCTCGAGACCAGTCGAGGTTCCACTGGTGAAACCCAGTAAAGTCCTACGGCGGGACTCAGATGACTCTGAGCAGTGCCCCCCCCCCAAAGGTCTCTAAGGAGTCCTCAGCTGGTGGTGACAGCACAAAGCTCCTTGAGACCATGATCCTCATCAAGGATGCACTTGCAAGAGTGCAGACATCGGATCCGAGATCCTTGGTGCCCATGCTAACAGTTGCGGAGCCTTCTGGCATTGACTCTAGTATGGTGACCCTGGAGCAGAATATTTCTGCCATCCTGGCCTTGCAGCAGGCAATTATGTCAGGTTTGTCTGCATCTGCCCCCATCAACTAGGCTCCCAACTGTGGGGGAGTCCCCGGGCATCGAGCCAGGCCCCAAGTGCCACCAGCCTTAGGCGAGCCCTCAGCACCGATCGAGATCCAGGTCCCGATCCTCGAGTGTCCAGTCCTCCCTGGCCAGTTTCCATGTGTCCAACCCTAGATCTACCTGGGGACCCCAGTTCCTCAGGGCCAGCCTCGAGGCACAGGAGTCCTGAGCCTCGGAGTCATCGACGCCCTCCGGCTCCGATTGGGAGACCAACGTCAAAGCCTCTCCTGAGACCTCTCGGCATAGGCGTCCCTTTGGAGTCATCTTCCTTCTGCAGATCAACCTCCTCGAACTCAGAGCCATCTTCCTGGCCTTGCGAGCATTCCACCACCTCCTGTGCAACCGATCTGTGCTGATCCAGACGGACATACAGGTTACTTTGTTTTATTTGAATGAGCAGAGGGACATGGGTCATACTCCCTCTGCCAGGAAGTGGTGGCTCAGCTCTCCTTTCCTTTGCGTTACCTCACAGAAATCCTACAGGCAGTATACCTTCCAGGTTAGGACAACTGCTTAGCGGACAGGCTTGGCAGAGTCCTCCACCCACACGAATGGTGTCTGAACCCCAAGGTGGCACAAACACTCTTCCGCCTCTGGGACAGGCCCATGCTGGACCTGTGACTCCCTGGGCAACACGCAACTGCCCTGCTTCTGTTCACACCAGCCGCACCCAGGGAGGATGGTAGCGGATGCCTTTCAGATCCTGTGGTCCGAGAGCCTCCTCTTTGCCCTCCCACCGACACCTCTGGTGGTCATGACAATCTTCAAGGTCTAGAGTGAGTAGGCATCCGTAATTCTGATTTCCTTATCGTTCCTCCAGTCCAGTCCCACCCTCTGGGTAGTGTACCTCTTCCAGCAGCTTGGAGACTGAGAATGTCTGTCATCTTTTGATGACTTCACTGTTCTTAGGTGGAGCCGGCTTCCTACCAGCTCCAGTATGCTTAGTCTCCAAGCATCTGGAGGAGGTAGTGAGCCAGGGGGCTGGACTCGCTGAAAGGACAATGTAGGAGAGCAGCGGCCAGCAGTTGACTACAGCAGAAGCAATTTCCGGGGCACACCTCCCTTGGTGCTGAAGCCGGTGAGGAGCAGCTGAGCGCCAGGGAGAGCTGACAAGGAGGGCAGTAGCTGGGCTGGAAGAAGCTGATAGCAGGTTTTTGTTTGAGCTACTCTAGTTAATTTCAGCGGTGGGGGGAGCGGCAAGAGTCATTGAAGATTTTACTTTTGATCTCTGCGTTGCCTCAGACCACGTGGCTGGCAGTTAGCAGCTGTGCGGGAAAGAAAAGGGGAGGCCTCACTCTCTGCTCCTGCCATCAGCTCAGCAGGTCCTTTGTTTTTAAGGGCTGCTCTCCTCCCTGTGGGACAGTTTCCCTCAGCAGCTGCCTGCATATTCTTTCTTACTATTATAATTTGTTGTTGGGGTTTTGTTAGGATAATGTAGAAATCCTGATACTTCACTTTATTTTTTAAGGGCATTTTTTTGTCTGCCTTACTTTGATTTCAGTTTATTTTCTTTATTCCTGCCAGTTCAGTCAGTTTAGGCTTCTTAGCGGTCTGAGACACCTGTTCAGGAGTGGTTCCTCCTGGAATGCCGGCCAGACCATGGTGCCTGGTCTGCGGGACCCGGCATGTGGCTGTCTCAGATACTGGCATATGCTGGGGTTGCTTGCTGGAGGCCACATCTTTGCACAGGACGTCCGGGACCGGGCAGGGTAAGGAGGAGATAGCAGGGGCTACGATTACCCTTCCCCCAAACGCTGCTATGTGGGCAAGGACCACAGGTGCTGCCTTTGGGGCGCACTAGGACACTGTCTCAGCCTCAAGAATGGGTCAAGGGATGGGACAGATGCTGGTGCGGCAGAGGAAGACATACAGGACTGCACAGAATTCCAGTTGTGTGGGGCCCTCTGGGGCCTTTGAGGGTGCAGTGCAAGCCACAGGAGGCACAGGCTGCTCCTACAACAATTGAAATGACAGCAGCCCAACTCCAGAGAGGAGCGAGGTCCACGTCATTGCTTTTGGGAGTGTGGGGTGGTGGACCGCTCCTCTTCTGGACCCTCCGTGTCGCAGGTACGATTTTGATTAGAGGGCGCTCTATATCCCAAAGATTAGGGGGATGCAGGAGGGTAGGATGAGATGGAAGAAGAAATGAGAACAGTCCTTGGATAGTCTTGTATCCTATGAGTCATCCACCGCGAAGCGCAACTCTAATAGCCCAAGCAATTAAAGTTCTTAGTACGCCTATCGGAGGAGCCTGGCGGGGTGCCAGAAAGTCACAAATGGATTTCCACGGCAGTAGAATGTGTTAGATATGATCAGATTATGTGGGGCTTTCCAGGGGCCGATCTGAGGAGGACAAGAGCCATGATGTGTCTTTTTACCCTCTGCCAGAGCTTGAGAGTGAGCCCCCCCCCCCTGTTTCCCCAAAGTGGATGCTGCGTGGTCAGTGGTAACCAAAAAGCCTGCTCTTCCCATGGGGGGTAGTTCGGCCCTCAGGGATGTTGAGAATGAAAAGTTGGTTTCTTTGGGGAAACAGGCATTGCTTAGCATTGCCCTTTCGTTACAAGCCTCCGTTTTGGTGGAGCTATTGTGGCCAGAGCCTGCCCTAGCAGAGCACAGAGGATTCTAGAGCTGGCAGACCAGCCTCGGGGGCCGAAGGTGGCAGCGGCAGATAGGTGGGCATCGAGTGCCACTTACCAAGCAGAGACCTTTTGCAATCTTTCCAGGGGCTCTCATGTACTATGGCCTCAGGGATAGCGGCTCTCCACTACCTCTGGTTGCATAACTGGTTGGCGGAGGTCTCCTCCAAGATGTGGGGAGTAAACTACCGGTTAAGGGAAAGCTTCTGTTTGGAGTAGCATTGAGGAAGTTCATGATGAACTTGTGAGCCCAAGGGTGGGCGCCTGCCTGAGGATGAGCAGAAACAGGGGCACTCTCCGGCACCAACACGGGGTCAGTTGGCAGTTTCGCTGACTCCGCTGGGTGCAGGTTACTCCATACCGGAGGGAGGGGTCCCACTCAGGAACAAACCTGCCGGGGTTCCCTTGGAGTGCGGCGTGGTTACCATCCCGCTGTCTCCTCTTGGGTCTTGATGGTGACTCGATTAAGTGAGACAGGCCCAGTCCTAGGGTGTCTCAAAGGTTTTTTTTTCAGGAGGGCTATGCACTGGAGTCTCCAAGGCTCCTGGATCCTGCCTTCGTACAAGACCCAAGCATAAATGCTGGACAAGTCGTTCTCAAACTAGGGGCTTCTAAAGGGTGGCAGAGATCGAGTTCTCTATTTAGGTTGTCATACCACAAGAAAAAGGGGGGGGGAAGTAGATTTCGTCCTCTTCTGTTCCTCAAACACGTAAACAAATGTTTACAGGTGCCTTGGTGCCACAGGGGGATCCTCTGGACAGCCGTTCAGAAACGGCACTTTCGTACCTCCCTTCTCATGGAGGTTTCTTACACAACCCCATCTGTCTGGAATACCACAGTTCCTGTATTTTGCGAATCCAAAGAGCAGTTTTGATCCCGAGCGTGCCTTTTCGAGTGGCTGACGGCCTGCTTGCCGCCTTCAAAGTCGCTGGTTCTTCCTTTCCTCAAGGATGGACACTTTCTGGCAAAGTCCCGGGCGTGGAGAGAGCGAACTATAGTGCGGCTGTAGAGTTGCTGCAGTGTGTTGGCTGGATCATCAATGTGGCACAGTCAGCTGTCCCCTTTGCAGGACCTGAAGTACCTTTTGCGTCTCCTGCGGTACGCGCAATGGCAAGAGGTCCCCCCCCCCCCTCCCCTGGAATAGAGGACCAGGAGGAAAGTGCCTTCTAAGGGAAATTATCTTCAGCTGCGGAGGACGATGGCAGCTACAGTAGAGGGGGGCAGTGGGTGCAGGCCCGCTTGCGTCCATTGCTCCAGGCACTGGTCTTCGCAACGCCTGCTGCTGGACTGATCCTTACTCAGTCGGGGAGCGGCCTGTAACATACTCTGAGGGCAACAACAGCAAAGCAGCTAGAGGCTGGAATGGTTCTGGAGTCACCACACTGGTTAACTTTCACAACAAGCACCAGTCTTCTTAGTTGGGAAGCATATGCGGGGGCTGGGTGGCCCAAGCCTGCTGGTCACCAGGAGAGTGCGGCTGGGCATTCATCTGGCTCGGGATGCAGGCAGTATTCTTAGCAGGCTAGGAGTTTCTCCCCTTCCATCAGGAGAGCTGTTTTTTTTTTTTTTCCCTGACAGCACCACCACGGTGTTCTACATCAATCGGCAGGGGGACACGGGAGGTGTCTGCTTGGAAAGTGAGGCCTGCAGCTTGCTGAATTGGGTGGAGACATATCCGCTAGCCATTTTGGTGGCCCAGGTCATGGGTGTGGGAGAAGATGGCGGCAGATGGGCTGAGGCATGGGCATATTGACCCAGGAGGGTGGACGCTGAACGATATAGCCCGCTCATAGATAACGTGGATTGGGGCTTGCCTATTACAGATCTGAGGATGACTTTGGCAACAGTTTCTGCAGGCGACAGAAGAGTTTGGCGGCAGGCATAGATGCTCTAGTGCAGAGTTGGTCCACAGGGGGGCTGCTCTATTTCCCTTCCGGGGTGCTCATGGGGTACATTGTACAGCGAATCAGGGAGCACTGAGGGCAAATGATTCTTTGTGCCCCTGACTGGTCCAGGGGACTGCAGGATGTGGAACTCATCAGAAAAACAGTGGTTCAGCCATGGTGTCTGCCGGGCCTGCTCCAGGGGCTGATTTGGAGGTCGCAGGGGGATCAGTGCTACCTTATGGCATGGCCCTGGATAGGGCTTGGCTGAGCAAACAAGGCTCCTGTGCCACTATGGTGAGGGCGCTGGCACAGTCGGCATAGTTGGCATCAATTTTGTGTGGGCTGTTTTGAGGCCTCGTGCAGGGAGCCTCAGTGCCGGGCCTCTATCAATGTCCATGCCTAATGGTTTTTAGCCTTCCTTCAGTCAGACCTAGTCAAAGGTTGGCCTGCAGTTGCCTACCGGTGCAGGTGATGGCAAGAATTGGCCACTGGGGTGATGTCTAGGGGGCATCCTTAGAGAGGCACTCAAAGGTGGTATGCTAGCTCAGAGCGGTCAAGCAAAGCCACCTGCTGTGGCAGGCAGTGGTTCTTTCCAGGGACCTCAGCTTGGTGGTATCAGGGGAGCGGAGAAGCCATCGAGCTTTGTCAGCCACCAGGAATCTCCTCCTAAGCATCCGGACCTTCAGGGTATCTGCTCTGCTCATAGGGTAGTGGAGCTTCCAACACAGTCCTATCCTGAATTTTTCTTTTTATATTTTCAAAGAGAATGTAGTCTTGCAATCAGTTCCAGCATGTCAATCTAGTGCTCTAGGCTTTCATGTTATCCAACCAGTCACTTGGTCGGGGTTTGTCTGAGGCATTGGAGGGGGTCTTGGTCTGACAGAGCCAGTTGACCATACGTCAAGTTTTGGTGCTATTTGAAAAGGACAGAGCCTTCACAAAAGGCGGACAGGCTGTTTTGTTTGTTTTTGTCTAGATATCCAGCATTTCTGCTACGGCAGAGTTCAGGGTCCAGGTTTTGTACCACTAAATAGTGTTTTGCAGGGTGGTTACTTGGTCTTCTCTTCAGTCCTTGATAAAGCATGACCGCCTGGATGCGTAGGCTAGGGGAGCGCAAAGTCTAAGGTGGCAGTCATTTAGGCTGGGTTCGTGGGTCCCTCCCAAGCGTAATACTGCTATGGTACATCCCAGAGGTCGGGACTGGACTGGAGGGACAATAAGGAGAGCGAAATTACTTACCTGCTAATTGTTGTTCCTTTGAACTCCAGTCCAGTCCCGAGTTTGGCGATCCCGGGCCAAGCGTAGAGTCCGCCGGGCGAGATGGTCTGGAACATAGCATCAAGGAAGGAAGTCCATCAGTGGCTACTCTGAAAATGGACGGGTAAGCTGCCTTTCTTCCTTGCTGCCAGAGGATCCCTGAAGAAGTGGTCTGATCTAGTTTTTGTTTTGCAATATAGCTAATGTAGACCTACTTTAACTTATTTCTTGCTCCTGTGAGTCTGCTTTGTCAATAGGTTACTGGGGCTGGTAGGTGGAGCTGGCTGCTTAAGTACAGTGAGGTCATCAAAAGATGACATGCTCAGTCTCCAAGCTGCTGGAAGAGGTACACTACCCAGAGGTCGGGACTGGACTGGAGTTCAAGGAACAACAATTAGCAGATAAGTCTAATGTCGCTTTGCTGCCAGATGGGCTCAACAGCCCTGGTTCTTTCTGCTGCTCTCCTTGTCAGTGGCACTCCTAGTCCTGCTGGATCAGGATCTGGAGGAGGGCTCCCTCCTACACCCCAATTTGGGGTTGCTGACATTGACGGCGAGGCTGCTGAAAGGGTAGTGTTAGTGCCATTCAGTATCCCGGAAGAAATCTGAGATCCTCCTGGCTTCCCGAAAACCTCCACCAGATGAGCGTACGCCTTTTAAATTTATTTATTTATTTTATTTATTTAGCTGTATTTATATTCCGCTTTTCACTGGGTCAAAGCGGTCAATTGGGAGATGCATTTAACATGAGGGGATATGACACACATATGTTAATACTTACAGGGAACATGGGCAATGGAGGGTTAAGTGGCTTGCCCAAGACCACAAGGAGTGCCTATAGGACTAGAAATCCCAGTCCCTCCGGCCTGAGATTGCTGTCCCCAGGTGGGACTTGAACCCCCGGCCCTCCGGCCTGAAGTACCTTGTCCTAACCGTCTGGTGTGAAGAGTGAGGAGAGAGAACCCTTTCTCCTGCAGCGTGCAACTAGTGCTGCAGTATTTACTGCTGCTCTTGCACGCTGGACTGCAATCTAATTTGGTGAGGGTGCACCTGAGTGCCATAGCCGCTTAACATTGCCCTGTAGAGGGGAAATCCCTCTCAAACCAGCCCCTGGTCTCCAGGTTCCTCCGGGGCCTTTTGCTGTCAAAGACCCCTCTCCGCCCCCAGTGGCGGAAAGGGACCTTAATGTGATGCTCTCCCAACTCACCAGATCGTCTTTTGAACCTCTGGCCACCTGCCATTTGAGATACCTTTCCTGTAAAGTGGTCTTCCTGGTGGCCATCACGTCTGCTCAGAGTGAATGAACTCCAGGCCTTGGTGGCAGATCCGCCATATACAAGGTTGTATAAGAACAGAACAGGGTAGTGCTCCACACACACCCCAAATTCGTCCCCAAGGTGGTATCTCCCTTCCACTTCAACCAGGAGGTGGTCCTCCCCACTTTTTCTTCCATGGCCCCGTGCCGGCAGGGTGAAGATCGTATTGCATATGCTAGACTGTAAGTGGGGCTTGTCCTTCTACCTGCAGAGGATCCAGGCCTATTGCAAAGCTCCTCAGCATTTTGTCTCATATGACCCCAGTAGACTGGAGCTCCCGGTAACAAAGCCAACTCTGTCCACTTGGGTGGTTGACTGCATTGCCTTCGCCTATGAGCAAGCGGGCCTCTCCCTTAAGCATTGACCATTTTTTTCCCGGTACTGACATCAGGCTCACTGGTCTGCAGTTTCCTTGATCACCCCTGGAACCCTTTATAAAAATTGGCATTACAATGGCGATCCTCCAATCTTCAGGTATTTTACAGATGATTTTAATGATAGTTCACAGATTGCAGACCTCCTATTAGTAATCTCATATTTCAGTTCTTTCAACACCTTTGGATGTATACCATCTGATCCAGGTGATTTGCTACTCTTCAGTTTATCAAATAGTTGTAACACATCTTGGTTATGGTTTAGGCACTTGATATACTGCCCTTTTCTATGTGCATCAGAGCAGTTTACATATATACAGTATACAAACACATACTTTTTATTCTCTTGTCCCCGAAGGGCTCACAATCTAAGTGTACCTGAGGCAACAGAGGGTTAGGTAGGTGGCTTCTCCAAGGCCACAAGGAGTGGCCATGGGACTAGAGATCCCAGTCCCTCTGGCCTGAGGTTACTTGTGCCCATGAGGGAATTGAACCACTGGCCCTCCGGCCTGATGTAACTTGTCCCAACCACTATGTTAGAAAGGCTAAAAAGGTTAGGGCTCTTTAACCTGGAAAAGAGACGGCTGAGGGGAGATATGATAGAAGTCTATAAATTAATGAACGGAGTGGAACGGGTAAACGTAGATCGATTGTTTACCTTATCAGAATATAGAAAGACTAGGGGACATGCAATGAAGCTACAGGGTAAACTATTTAAGACTAATAAAATAAAATATTTTTTCACTCAACGTGTAATCAAACTCTGGAATTTGTTACCAGAGGATGTAGTAAAGGCTGTTAGTGTAGCTGGATTTAAGAAAGGTTTGGACAAGTTCCTGGAGGAAAGGTCCATAAACCATTATTAAGAAGTGACCGAAGATATCAATGCTTGACCCAGTACAAGCATTGTGGAACTTGTCTCTTGGGGAAACTGCTAGGTACATATGACCTAGATTGGCCACTGTTGGAAACAGAATACTGGGCTTGATGGACCTTGGTCTGACCCAGTATGGCATATCTTATGTATGTTCTTATGTATGTACTGAGCCACTCCTCCCTCCTCTTCCCCGTGTGTCGCTATTTTTTTCAATTCTTCTGCAGTATCACCTTTGAATATCACTTCAGTCATGGGTAACATCCCTACATCTTCCTCAGAAAAGACTGAAGCAAAGAATTCATTCAGTCTCTCCGCTATGGCTTTGTCCCCTCTTAGTGCCACTTCTTACCTCTATATCATCTAATGGTCCAACTGATTCTCACAGGTTTTTTGCTACAAATGTACTTGAAAAAGTCTTTATTACATGTTTTTGCTTCCACAGCAAGCTTCTTCTCAAATTCTCTTTGCCTAATTTATCAATGCCTTGCATTTAACTTGCCAGTGCTTGTGCTGTTTCCAGTTTTTGTTATTTGGCTCTTTTTCCTGAAAGCTGCTTTTTTGGCTACAACCTCTCTGATCTCACCTTTAAACCATGCTGGCAGTTTTTTGGACTTCCTTCCACTTTTCTTAAAGCGTGGAATACAGCTGGTCTGGGCTTCCAAGATAGTATTTTTAAACACCCAAGCTTGATGTAACTCTCTAACTTTTGCAATTGCTCCTTTTAGTTTTTTCTTAACTATTTTCCTCATTTCATCATAGTCTCCCTTTCGAAAGTTAAAAGGTAGTACTGTGGATTTCCTTACTATCCCTCCTCCATTAATTAAATCAAATGCGATCATGCTATGATCACTATTGCCAAGTGGCCCCCAACACCCTTATCTCTTGCAACAGATCTGGTGTTCCACTAAGGACTAGGTCCATAATGGCTTCCCCTCTGGTCGGTTCATGAACCAGCTGCTCCAAGAAGCAGTCACTTATTTCATCTAGAAACTTTATCTCCCTAGCATATCCTGCCGTGACACTGACCCAGTCAATACCGGGGTAATTTAAATCACCCATTATTATTACTGTGCTGTAACTTTTTTTGTTAGCTTCCCTGATTTCTTTGAGCATTTCATCATCCATTTTTTCATTCTAGCCAGGTGGTTGATAGTACACCCCCACTGCCACTGCCTTCCCCTTTCTACATGGGATTTCAATCCATAGAGATTCTAAAGCAAATTTTGTTTTGTGCAAAACTTTAATCCTTTGTGACTCAATGCCCTCTCTAACATAGAGCGCAACCCCTCCACCAATTTGATCAGCTCTATCATTGCGATTATAGTTTTGTACCCAAGTATCACAGTGTCCCACTTGTTGTCCTCCTTCTACCATGTCTTTGAGATACGAATCATATCTAACCTCTCATTTAGTGCTATATTCTAACACTCCCATCTTATTTTTTAGACTTCTAGCATTTGCATACAAGCATTTGAGACTGTTTGTTTTTTATTCATATTAATCTGGCTATCAGTAAGCAGGGATGATTTGAAATCTTTAAGTTCTGTCTGCTCTGTACTCAAGGGAATTTGGGCGACTTTTGTCTTTATTGGAACCTCTCTGCTGATATGCTCTAACTTCATTCTTTTGGTAGTATCCTTCATTGTTCCAAACCATGCTCTCTTGGGCGACTGTTGGTTCTCCCCTATTATCTAGTTTTAAAAGCTGCTTTATCTTCTCCTTTTTAAAAGTTAATGCCAGCAGCTGGTTCTGTCCTGGTTAAGGTGAAGCCCATCCCTTTGGAAGAGCCCCTCCTTTCCCCAGAATGTTCCCTAGTTCTTAACAAATCCAAAACCTTCATCCTTGCACCATCGTCTCATCCACTCATTGAGAATCCGGAGCTCTGTCTGCCTTTTGGGTCCTGCACTTGGAACGGGAAGCATTTTGGAGGACACTACCCTGGAAGTTCTGAATTTCAACTTCCTACCTAAAAGCCTAAATTTAGCCTCCAGAATCTCTCTACCACATTTTTCCTATGTCATTGGTACCAGTGTACCAAGACAGCAGACTCCTCCCCAGCACTATTTGTTGAGGTGACGCGTTAGATCCGCTATCTTTGGGTTTTACATCACCTGGAGGACAGTTCCTAGCTACAGGATCACTTCCTGCCACACCAGAGTGGTACTCTTCTGTCACATGGCCTTTCTTCTCCATGGCAACAAGGATGCTGCCAGACTGGAGTTGGGACTTCAGTACTAATTCCTATAGGTTTCATCTATGTACCTCGCTGTCTTCCTTATGTTCTCCAAGTCTGATACTGGAACCTCCATAGATTGGACTCATTTTCTGAGAGCAAAGAGCTCCTTGCACCTAGTGCACACGTAAGACCCCTCACCAAATGGGAGAAAATCATACATGTGACACTCGGTGCAAAAGAATGGAAAAGTGTAATCACTCACCTGTAACAGGTGTTCTCCGGGAACAGCAGGAGTTGGTCCTCACAACCTTCCCTCCTCCCCTTAGAGTTGCCTCCCTACATTTTTATGTTCTCTTTTTTTTTTTTTTTGCTGTGTCATCTGACTGACCAAGATGGCACCCTTGGGCAGGAAGGGGACCACGCATGCATGGTAGCATTCCCAAAGGCTTTCTGTAAAAGCTGGAGAAATGCTTCGTCGGTGTCAACGTCATCCATATGTGAGTACTGATTCCTGCTGTTCCCGGAGAACACCTGTTACAGGTGAGTATCTACACTTTAGGACTGACAGTGGCTGGGCAAGTCCTGCTTGAGTTTCCCCCACAAGCCTATTGGGTCTCCCATGCCAGTGCAGTTTCTTTTCTTTTTTTCTTTTCGTGATTTATTTTCTTTGCTGCATGGAGCATTGTTAACATGCCTGGTGCCCAGTGTTCCTTTTGTGGGTGTCATCAAGTCAGCTCCATGGTGAGCTCCTTTTGCACCCTATGTGATGGGGATGCTCAGGGTCTAACTTTTTTTTTTTTTTCAGTATTGTTGTGATGCCCCATGGGGAGGAGCAGAGGGCCCTTTGCCTCAAGCTAGGTCTGTTGTCTCTTTGCTATGCATGCCCTTCCCACCTGTGGGGCAGGTGGCCTTCTTGGGGGTCAACCAGGCACAGAAGAACAGGACTGGAGGTTTCAGGCTCTACTCAGTAGCTCCTCTCGGTGCCCCGGGTCTCCCTTTCTGCTATATTTGAGCCACAGCTACTGATACAGCTCAGCCCTTTCTTGCTGCTTGGCAACCCCCTTTGCAGGGGTCTGGTCCAGGACTCCCCTACGGGGACGTTGGGCTCTCAGGTGGCTCTGCCACAGCTGATAAGATGGTTAAGCATGCCTGCTTTGCTTTTTCATCAATTTTCCTTTCTGGGAGCCCAATTTTATTCTCTACAGAGGTTTGGGATGTTAGAGGATTCTTATTTTCCAGAGGAGTCGTCTGAGGAAGGAGAGCTTCCCCTTTCCCAGTGCGAGGATTCTTCAATAAGGAACTTTTTCATAGAGAGGGCCTTCCTATGCTGATTCAGGATGTCATGGTGGCCTTATAGTGGAGCCTGTCCTGGACCCTATTTTCAAAGTATCAGATGCCCTCCTTTGCCTGAGCCCATGTAGCAGTTCCTGTTCTCTTAATGGGAGAATCCAGAGCTAGGTCTTGAGAGCTCTAAAGTGGGCTTCAAAACCTGCTCCTTTTAATCATCTCCCATTTAGACTATTGCAACCTGCTGCTTGCTGGTCTTTCCTCCTGAATCATCTCTCTCCCCATCACCCTATTCAGAATGCAGCTGCGCATTCCAAAGATGGGGAAGCAGTAAAACTAGAGGGCATAACATGAAGCTGCAAGGTGGTAAATAGAAAGGCAATGTCAGAAAAAACCTTTTCACTGAAAGGGTGGTGGATGCTTGGAATGCCCTCCTGATGGAAGTGGTGGGGCAAACACAGTGATGGAGGTCAAAGTGGCATGGGACAGACACAGTGGGTCCCTTTAACAGCAACAGGATAAAATCAAAAGAAACTGAACCATCTAATTTCTCAACAAATAGGGGTGTCCTACATGGAGTGGCAGGTGCACCCCTGAACAAAGACATGGGGAGGGGTGGCCTGCACAGAGTAGCTGGTGCACCTACTCCTGCCATCTTACTGGGCAGACTAGATGGACCATACTGGTCTTTATCTGCCATTAATTTACTATGTTAATCTTCGCCAGTTCCACTATGCTCATGTAACCTCTCTTCTCAAGTCAGTTCGTTTTGGTTCTTTATCCATTTCTGCATCCATTTCAAACTTCTCCTTATCCAATGATCTTCACTCCGCACATGACAGGGGTGATATTTCAGTGGTGGTCTCCCTTGATATGTCTGCTGCTTTCGATCTAGTTGATCATTCATTTCTCCTTTCACATCTTCGGGACACTGGCCTTCGGGGCACTGTGTATCGTTGGTTCCATTCTTTTCTCTCCTTTCGCTCTTGTTCTGTGGGCCCCCTCCTCTGGATCTCCATCATTATTCCCTTCTGATGCCACCCCCCTCCCCTGTGGTGTTCCTCAAGGCTCCGTCCTGGCCCCTCTCTTATTCAATCTTTTTGTTGCACCACTTGCTCTAAGCATTCAACAATCTGGTCTGTCAGCCTTCTATTATGTAGATGACAGAATTTTACATCACACAAACCCCCTTCACCCAGATCTTGGTCCCCTTAATTCCTGTCTTGCTCTTGTAGCGGACTGGCTGTCTTTGAACTGTCTTCACCTTAATCTAACAAAAACCTCCTCCACTTGGTTCCCTTTTGGTAGTCCCTGTCCCTCACTTGCTCCCTCCATTTGAACTTCCACTATCCCCTTAGTCCCCTCTTTCCAATATCTGGGTGGTGGTCTTGACTCTAATCTTACACTTAAGGGTCATACCTCTTACTACTTTCTTTGCTAAATTAGGTCTATTTGCCCTTTTCTCTCTCCTCCTGCTCTAACCACTCTCATCTTATCTTATCTACAGTAATATCTCGGCTTGACTTCTGCAATTCTGTCTTCTCCGGTATCACTCGCACCCAATTGCGCCGTCTACAGTTCATACAGAATACTGCAGCTAGACTCATCACTCACTCCACCCGTTAAGATCACATCCCTCCTCTTTATCTTTATCTTTAGTCCATCACTTGATAGACCGCTTTGTCGAAACATTAAGCGGTTTACAATAAAACAAAAGCTCTTCCATTTCATTTACCCTGGCGTTCTGGAAGAATTTTGAGAACACTTTAAGATACTCACCCTGGTACACCGAGTTATCCACACACACACACCACAGCATCTCACTGATCTCCAATTCTACGTTCCCATGCACAACCTCCATTCCCTTTTATATCAACAGTCTTCATCTCCCTTTCCCTTCACATGCATATCTCCAGTCCACGCATCACTCTGCTTTTTTCTTCCACGGTCCTGCTCTTTGGAACTCCCTGCCCACTCCTCTATCTGGAACAGAATTCTCACCACCTTCAAATCCTTCCTGAAAACTCATCTGTTCACCATTGCCTACAACCTCTCAGAAACACACAATTGACCTGGTTTATCTTCATTTGTCTGACCTCTTTGTCTTGTCTTTGCTTTTCCTGACATTTCTTCTTTCCTGTCACAATTGTAGTTCCTTTCCTTTTCTATGGCTTCAAGCCATCCTGTAAATGTTTCTAATTAATGTAAACTGCCCTGATGTCATAAAGGGCGGTATATCAAATGTAAATAAACTGAAACTCCTACTAACCTACAAGTGCATTCATTCTGCTACTCCTCATTACTTCTCATCGCTCCCTGAACCCCTCCTTGGGAGCTCTACTCATCAGGTAAATCCTCCTTATCTGTGTCCTTCTCTTCCACTGCCAACTAAAGACTTTGCTTATTCTTTCTTGCTGCATTGTATACATGGTACAAACTATATAAATTGGTATGCCAGGCTCCATCTCTCTCTATTCATATCCAGGTTGAAAATCCACCTCTTCTAGGCTGCCTTTTGGTTTTGATCCCGTTTATTGTCGTGTCTACCACCCATGTGTATTATAACAATTTCCTTTAGTTCTGTTTGTTGTGTCTGTCTTGGATAGATTGTGAGCTCTTTTCAGCAGGGATTCTCTTAAAGGTTCTGTATGTATATACAGTGCTGCATACGCCTTGTAGTGCTATACAAATAGTAGTAACCCTGTGCCTTTTAGAAAGGAGTCACCAATCTCCATTGTCCTTTGTTTTCCAGGCAGAGTGTTTTAGATGATTTTGCAGCTTTGAGATTTACAAGTTCTTTCTCCTTCTTTCTCCAATAGCACAGGTACACTACCAAAAAACTGCCTCCAGTTTTGCAACTGATTCCTATAGATTTTGGGGTGCTGAATCCAGGAAAAATAGCCAAAATGTTCCATCACGTCACGTTTTCTTGCAAAATTAGATTTCTTACCCATATAAGGAATGTTCACATAATTTCTTTTTAGCCGACTGCAGTTTATTTTCTTGGCCCAAAATAGAAGTTGTAATGGTTAACTAACTAGAAACACTCCCTCATGATATTTTAGAGTGTTTTGTATTCATTTTATACATTAACAGGACAATTGGGAGGCGGGGGGCTAAATCCAGTACTCGCGCTGGCGCATGTTCTTTCCTGTTCGCCTCGCCTCGTTCGCTCGCTCGCTCAAACACGGTGGTTTCGACATGAACGTTACTGTCAAATTTCATTTTCTTTCAAGTTCATTATTACCTTTTGTTTGCTCAGTCGTAATCCAGCTTTATTCCGAAGTGGTTCACTACAGTTGTAGTTTGCAGTGCTGTGTATTTGTGATGGCTCACAGAGCCAGAGGTTGCGTCAACTCTCCGGACAGTTTTTGTTTTATTTGTGGGGAATATACCGTGAAAAAGCGGCAGAGGAACATTTCTGCATTTATTAAAAAAGTATATTTCGCCTATTTCGGTTTGAAGTTAGGCGATGAAGACAAACCGGGGGCTCCTCACAAAGTGTGCAAGACATGTGAGGAAGATCTACGCTTATGGATGAAAGGTAAAAAACAAGCATTTCGTTTCGGAATACCTATGATGTGGCGTGAACAAAGAGACCACAGCAGTGACTGCTATTTTTGCTCTTGCATTGTGAAGGGATACAACTTAAAAAATAAGAACGTAATAAGTTACGCCAACCTTCCCTCAGCAATTAGGCCTATGCCTCATAGCAACGAAGTACCTGTGCCTGAACCACAAAAATCTTTGGGTCATATTTGTGTGGACGGTTCTGATCATGATGAGACTCATCAGATGGCTTTTCCCGATGAGTCCAGTACTTCCGAGTTTGAAACTGAACCAGATCCGAAACCTGAACTTTTCTCTCAAGCTGAATTGAATGATTTAGTCCGGGATTTAGGACTCCCAAAAGATGCTGCCCAACTGCTAGGTTCTCGGCTTAAACAGAAAAATCTATTGTCACCAGGAACAACTTTTTATTGGTACCGCAACCGCGAGACACAATTTTTGAAGTATTTCAGCAAAGAGGAAGATTTGGTATTTTGCAACGATATATACGGAGTGATGGAAAAGTTTAAACTCAAGTATGATCCTGCTGAATGGTGGCTGTTCATTGATTCGTCAAAAGACAGCATAAAAGGTGTTCTTCTTCATAATGGCAACACATTCGCTTCAGTTCCTATTGCTCACTCTGTTATTCTCCAAGAAAAATATGAGAATTTGGCCCTGATTCTTCAGAAGATTCGTTATGATGAGCATAAGTGGATGATTTGTGGAGACTTTAAAATTCTATCCATGCTATTAGGGCAGCAATCCGGTTTCACCAAATATCCCTGCTTCCTTTGCTTGTGGGATAGCCGGGCCCGCGACCTACACTGGGGGAAAAAAGACTGGCCAATTCGGGAGTATTTGAGACCCGGTGAGAAAAATGTTCTTCATGAGAGCTTGGTACCTCGTGATAAAATTCTATTACCACCTCTCCACATTAAGTTGGGTCTCATTAAGCAATTCATCAAGTCCCTTCCAAAAGATGGTGAGTGCTTTCGGTACCTTTGCCCAAAGTTCCCCCGACTTTCTGAAGCAAAGCTAAAGGAAGGAGTGTTTGTTGGCCCTGATATAAGGAAACTCATTTCAGATGGAGCATTCGCTGAAACGATGTCTGAGAAGGAAAAAGAAGCCTGGGATTCCTTCAAGGATGTTGTTCTCAAATTCTTGGGGAACAGGCGGGATGAGAACTATAAGGATATTGTTGCCAGGATGCTCAATGCCTTCAAAGAACAAGGCTGTAACATGAGCCTGAAAGTCCATTTCTTGCACTCCCATGTGAACTACTTTCCCGAAAACTTGGGGGCGTACAGTGAAGAACAAGGTGAAAGGTTTCACCAGGACATCAAGGACGCAGAGAGAAGGTACCAAGGAAGATGGAACACCACTATGATGGCTGATTTCTGCTGGTTGCTGCTGCGGGAAACCCCAGATGAAAAATACGCCAAGCAGCGCACCAAGAGAAGCATTCGGGGGAAGAAGAAACGGGCCCACCAGGAGATTGATTGACCCAAGAATGACTTTAAAATCTAAACTGTGTTGACAAATATCGTGTTTTTACTAAACTTTGAAATAAAAATTTGCTAGTTATTACCACAGTGTCGGATCTCATTTATTAGAATTTTATTTTCACACCATCGGGTGTTTGTCTTCATGTATTGCAATGGTGCGGTTTGCGTTTTCTATTCTTACATACATACCTGTACAACATTTTTTGCACATTTCTTTGCTTTGCTTTGTGTCTAACCTCGCTCTTATATGCTCAAGTGTTTGTGCACATGTATGTGGCTGTTTTAAGTGCAGACAATTTTGCTACCATCACAGTGTGTTTTGTTGACATTACTCTATTCTTATGTGCTGCCTTGTTACAATTTTCTTTATTCTTATTTGAATAACTACTAAACAATTAGTATAAAGAATTCATCCAAGAAACTTTTATCTCGATCGCACTCAATCTGAAACGTTCACCTCAAACTGCTAACCCAATGTAGCAAAAAATCTGTACGTGATGGAGCAAATTGGTTACCAGATTTGGATTCAGCGCACCAAAAAACGTAAAAATCAATCGAAACATTAGAGGCAGTTTAAAAAAATTTTTTTTTAGTGTACCTGTGTAGTTTTTCCTTTTCTGCTTCCAGGGCTGCATACTGGTTCTTTGGCTGAAGGAAAGATGGAGTTGTTGCATAGTCAACTCTCCAGCTGTCATCTTGTGGTCCATTTTTTTCCTCTCTGCTGTAGTTTTACATCTTAGATGCCTTAAAAAGCATTTTATGGGTGTAATCCTCGGCTCAGGTATCTTGCAAACTCACCATCTCCTTCCTCTTCTCCACTACCTATTTCCTGAAGACCAGGCCTACTGAACTGGCTTCTTCCTCTGGATTAGGATATCTGTCTAGGTCAGTGCTTCCCAAACTGTTATTCAATCTGACCCTATTTTTAGTACTTATAAATTTATCTGAAAACAAAATAGCTTATCCCCTGCTTATCCAAAGCACAGAAAGATGGGAGCAATAGCAACAGCAGTAGTAGCAGTTAGAGAGTCCTGTATGTGAGTGTGTGCTTACAGATCCTAGTAGGCTATATAAGTTTCCAGGGGGCAGGGCCTATGACCATTCATTGTCTTGCAGGCAACATGCTCACTGCTGCTACTGAGCATAGATAAGATTCATGAGTAAGGAGGAGCAATCCTGTTTCTATGACCTCATTTTGGGGAACCACTGGTCTATACAGAGGCAGAAAATATAACAGGTTACAGCTTTTGGTTAGGTTACGTTTTGCAGCTATCTGTTAACTATTGAAAACAATGAAGGTCCTATCGGGAGTCCCAATCTTTAACTTATCTGCCTTGCAAATAAAATTAGCTAGCCTCTTTTTCTGTCAAAAAACACTGCCAAGTCCTATTCGAGTTCTGTTTGATTTCTCATATTGTTCCTGATCGTCCCTCCAGTCTAGTCCTGAACCTCTTGGGTTTAGCACCTCCTCTCGCAGCTTTGGAGACTGAGCACGTCACTCTTTTGGTGACTCCTGGTATAAATAGGCTGGGATCCGCCTCCCTACTCCAGTAAGCTCAGTCTCCAAAGCAGCTAGAGGAGTGTTAACCCTAGGGGGGGTTCAGGACTCACTTGAGGAGTAACTAAGGAGCTGTAGGGCTTCTTTGATTTTGGGTATTCTGCCTTTAATTGAAGAAGAAGAAAAAAAAAAGAGAGAAACAAAGAACTGGCCTGGCAGTCTGTGGAGCTGCAGGGGCGGCCTCTTCACCATTTCTCCATCCCCAGGGGGGGTAGCAGGCCCTGAGGAGTAAAGGTTGCTGAGGGGGCCAGTAAGAGGCAGATCCCGAATCCACTGCGTGAGTGAGGAGTCGGGTGGAAGAGTGTGCTGGAAGTGTAATCACTGTGTGCTGCTGCCGGGGAGCGCTGCGGCGGCGGCGGCGGCTCGCACTCCGGCAGAGGTTCAGGGCTCCAGTGTGCTCTTCAGCTCGGCCAACGCAGAAGCAATTAGCAGACTGAGCGCCGTGGAAGACAGGAGTACCTGTGGCTGGTGAGGTAAGAGCCGGCAGGAAGGGGGAACGCAAGCCGTGCAGGCAGCTGGGGAGGCTGTCACGAGGTGGGCAGAAGCACGCACATCTGTTTCTGGACCGAGCAGGCCCAAGCCGTGTAGTGAAGAGGAAAGTGTGGGAAGGCATGCTATAGGCTTGCGGCTGGCCGCGCGGCTTCAGGCTGAGTTAAGACTCAGAAGAGCGAGAAAAAGAGTTGGGAGTCTCTTGGATGGTAATGAAAAGCAAGTTTTGGTGTTAACAATTGGGGGGGAAAAAAAAAAAAGAGAAGAGAAATAATAAAAAGAACAGGTATGTCTTCTAAGCCGGTGTGTTTACTTTGTGGGGCTAAGAAGGGATCTCTGTCTGAGGCGGGCCTGTGTAAGGGCTGTTTACTAGAGGCGGCCTTCGCAGAGTTGGACAAGGGGGAGGTTGGAGAGTGCCCAGGAGGGCTTCCTGCAGTCTTGTCTGCTCCACTCTCTCCTTTTGGTTCCCTCTATGGAGCCGGTGGCAGGGCCGTCTACGGCTGCAGATAGTCCTGCAGCTGCGACCTTGGCGCAGGGGGGATTAGCAGCAGTATTCTCCCCGGAGTTTGTGACCCTGTTGCAGCAAGCCCTAGGGGGGGCACCTGGCGATAGGGGCAGGAACGAAAGAGTGGGAGAAACGGCCATGTCCCCAGCTGGACGAGGGAGCGGATAGCATCCCAGTTAAGAGACCAAGACTCCAGAATGAAAAGGAGAGATTGCTGGAGCCGGAGGAGCAGTTTGAAGCTCTAGAGGAGTTAGAAGTAGAAGAGGCTTTAGAAGAGGGTGAACATCCGGAGCAGGAAGACCAGGCAAGAGTGGTTAGGGTGTTCCGGCGTGAGGAGTTGCCCGCCCTTATCACAGTTGCTGAAGGCCCTCAGTATGCCGGTGGTGGGTTCAGGGGAGGACGCTACCCTGGAAGACCCGTTATTGCAGGCAGTACGCAAGTCCCAGAGGGTTTTCCCCTACATAGTGTTTAGGGAGATGATTCAAGAGGAATGCGATATGCCAGAGTTGGGGATGAAGGGGTCGAGAGCGATGGCGCGCCTTTATCCTTTGGCGGACCAGGATAAGGAACTTCTCAAGTCCCCTAAGATAGATGTCGCAGTGGCAGCCGTCACAAAAAAAAGATGACCATAACTGTGGAGGTAGTGCGGCCCTTAAGGATGCTCAAGACGAGCGTCTAGACACCCTGTTGAAGCAGGTGTTTGATGTTAATGCCCTGGCCATGCAGGCTGCTGTTTGTGGGGCATGGGTGGCCAGGGCCTGTATGTGATGGTCTCAGAGAATTAGGGGAACTCAGGTGGATGACACGGCAGAGGAAGCTGCCCGGTTGGAGACGGGGGCAGCTTATTTGGCAAATGTCCATTATGATTTCATCCGGAGCCTGTCCAGAAGTATGGCTTTGGTGGTAGCGGTTAGGAGGTGCTTGTGGCTTCGTAACTGAACAGCTGATTGTTCCTCTAAGGCAGGGGTTCTCAATCCTGTCCTCGGGACCCACCTAGCCAGTCGGGTTTTCAGAATAACCACAATGAATATGCATGAGAGAGATTTGCATACACTGCCTCCATTATATGCAAATCTCTCCATGCATATTCATTGTGGTTATCCTGAAAACCCGACTGGCTAGGTGGGCCCCGAGGAGGAAACACACAGAGCAAGAGTAGTGATGACACAAGCGCTTTTATTGGGATCCCCAACGCGTTTCGGCAGGTTGCCTTCCTCAGGGGGTTAAAATCACTTACAAACATAAAATAAACACGACATATTAATAACAATCATAAAAATGTATCAAAAAAATAATAATCATAATCAAGATAATAATCATCATAAAATGTTAATAACAATAATAAACCAAAGAAATAAAAACAAATGGGAGCTGACCGGGCATGATAAACGAGATGATAATAATGGTAATGACATATCTTAATCTTACAATACTCTGAATAAATAAATAGATAATTGATTAAACATTTAAAAAAAAAAAGTGTAATAAATAATGTAGAGATCAAAACATACATAATAAATAAATAATAAAATAATAAATAATTAAAAGTATATGTACAAATATATTAATAAGCATTTAGCATCGCATTGTAATATACTTACTGACAAACAAGTATGGGCTAAGATATGTGGAACATGATGGTAAAACATGTATAACATGAATATAAAATACAGTGGATACTGTGCAAACAACATCCTAGAACAGCATTATAAACATCGTATAATGAATAAATAATGTAGAGATCAAAGAATACATAATAATTAATAAAATAATAAATAATTAAAATCATATGTACAAATATGTTAAGCATTTAACATTGCATTGTAATGTACTGACTGATAAACAAGTATAGGCTAAGATATTTGGAACATAATGGTAAAAACATTTATAACATAAATAAAAAAATATATATATAGTGGATACTGTGCAACCAACATCCTAAAATAGCATTATAAACATCGCAGGGCAGAAGCAAAAGTGAAACCTATAAATGATTCCGACAAATGTGCAGTCTAATCCACACGAAAGTGTTCAACAAAAAACTAAGTTACGTGAATCGTAAAGTGTAATCATACTCACTCAGCGCATACAAACAGCAAGTCTTCAGCTGATGGAATAAAAGGGGCACTTGATTAAACCCTCAGCTGCGAAATGTCCAGATAGAAATGCAATAAATCAAATGGAAAATGAGGAGAGAACTAGACTCGATGTGCACTTGAAAAAACTTTAAAAACTACACTGGGTTACAGGGCCGCACTGGGCTGGAAAATGATGGGTGCTACCATAGTATTAAGTACCGAGGAGAATGAAACTAATGTAGGTGATGTGTTGTGCACTATTGTATATACAAAAGGTCAATCAAAGCAAGAATTTAAAATGAATGATTGTAATATTAATGCTGTACTGGCAGGACTTGTTGATAACTTGTATGTTACTAAAGAAATGAATAACCTGGAAACAAGCCCGCCCAAACAAACAGATTAGAGAAGAGTGTTGCCATGTATACTGTGTAGCCTAACCTCTCGAATTCGTTACTGAGAACAATTGAATGAGACGGTACTCACAGCCCCAAGTTGGGTCTTTATTGTAGTCGCCACAATCTTACATGCAGGGTTGCAGCGACAATATAGCGGTACAGCGAAATTCAACACAGCTGAGAAGGGGGAATGACGATAATAAAAATCAACAGTAGGAAGTGAACACTTCTTGATTTGAAGAAAAAAAAAAAACGTGTTTGTAGAAGAATACACCCTACAATGCAAAACAGTTCCAAATACCCCGGATGCTGAAGGGCAAGGCGGATAAAAATACTTAGTCTTACTACTAAAGTACACTAGATCAGGAGACTCTCATGTGAAAAATTAAGAATGAATATGCTTATAAACGCAGGAACCACCACATTACCATGCTTTGCAAAATGAACTCTGAGATGAGAAAGCAAGGAGAAAATATTTAAGACCCGTGCAGTTATTCAGAAGACATACGGTGTGTACACAACATCTTGTAGCGATGTTACATTGTGGTAGACCATATGATAATAACACAGGTTAACAAAACGTAGTTTACCGAGGTACATTCGATAAAGTGAATCAGAGAAGTTGAATACTTGCCAAACAGAGTGAGTTAGAAAACTGCACTGACTCCGTGAAATTTTGCAGACACTCAACTGGAATAGAAGCTGAGTATTTAAGAACGCTGAAAAACGCGCCAAAAAAGGGGGGCGTGGTAGGCATCAAATTACAGGGCAGAGCAGCCTCTGCTGAGGCAATGTATGTGAGTAGTAAAAATTTGCTTAAACCATAGCATCGAGGAATCTAACCTGAGAGTAATATAAAAAGTAAAACTGGTGATGAAGAGCCAACTGTCATATAGGTGAAAACCTAGGCATAAAAAGTAAAAATATTTATGATTACATAATTAAAAAGTTTTTATAAATAAAAATAAGCACGTGTTTTGTGAAACCAAATGGTGTTCCCCAACGCTGCACCAGCAAGTCGAACACCTCCTGCTGGAGAACCCACTCTCCCGGATCCACTTTGACCCAACCCTGTCCTCTGTGCCTCACCTAGGTGGGTCCTGAGGACAGGGTTGAGAACCCCTGCTCTAAGACTTGGTTGAGTAAGCTTCCCTTCCACAGTAGGCTTCTGTTTGGAGAAGATTTAGACAAGATAGTGAAGGATCTTGGAGAGTCTAAGGGCGGTAGGTTGCCGGAAGATAAACAGAAGCCGGGACGAACTCGGGGGGGGGGGGGGGGAGTCAGCAGAGGGAGTTTTCACCCTCGGAGGTTTGGTCAGTTTCAGAGGACATGCGGTCTTCCGCATCCAGAATTTTCGAGGTTTCAGAGGAGCGGGTCAGGGTTTTGGGGCCTCCTCGTCCTCGACCTTCAAGAAGTCGCAGTGAAGTGAGGGGGATCCAGGCGGGATGGATACCCGTAGGGGGTCGTTTGAGGGAGTTCTATTCTGCCTTGGTCTGGGTTACGTCAGACCAGTGGGTGCTGGACGTCATTCAGAAAGGGTATGCACTAGTTCCAGCGTCCGGTGGTCGACACCTTCATTCTATCTCCGTGCAGGGTCTGATCAAAGAGGGTGGCGGTGCTAAAGGCGGCTGGCGCTCTGAGCAGTGGTAAGGGTGCCAGAGCAGGAGTGTGGCTGCGGTCGATACTCCATATATTTTGTAGTCCCAAAGAAGGAGGGCGCCTTTCGACCGGTTCTGGATCTAAAAAGGGTGAATCGGTGCCTCCGGGTATCGCACTTTTGGATGGAGATCCTGCGGTTGGTCATAGTAGCAGTAAGACAAGGGGAGTTTCTCACGTCATTGGATCTGACCGAAGCTTATCTACACATACCAATTCGCGAAGAGCACCAGCGGTTCCTGTGCTTCGCAGTACCGATGGGGTATTTTCAGTTCTGGGCGTTACTGTTCGGGTTGGCGACAGCTCTGCGTACCTTCACCAAAGTGATGGTGGTGGTAGCGGCGGCATTGAGAAAGGAAGGAGTTTTGGTTCATCCTTACCTGGATGATTGGTTGATCCGAGCGAAGTCGAGAAAAGAGTGAGGAAGCTACCCACTGGGTGGTGGAGTTCTTGCGAAGTCTGGACTGGGTAGTCAATGCAGAAAAGAGCAGGCTGGAGCCCACGCTGGTGTTGGAGTATTTGGGAGCCCGTTTCGACACAAGGGCAGGAAGAGTAGTCTTACCAAGCAGCAGAGCACAGGATCTAAGAGGCCTCGTTCGCACCTTTCTGATGAAGGCCCCCATGGTGTGGCATTATCTACAGCTGTTAGGAAAGATAGCAGCAACCCTCGAGGTGGTGCCGTGGGCCAGAGCCCACATGACTGTTGCAGAGAGCCTTGCTCAGGAGATGGTCAAGTCAGTCAGATCAATTGACCCAGAGATTGCCTTGTCTGCGAGAAACCAGGAAAGCTCTTCTGTGGTGGTTGGTGCCCGGAAGCCTGGAGAAAGGGATGCCCTTAGAATTGCCGAGGTGGCGGCCTCTCACGACGGATGCCAGTCTGTTTGGATGGGGAGGCGCATTTCGAAGGATGGTTTGCCCAGGGATAGTGGACGGAAGGAGAAAGAGAATATGGTCCATTAACAGGTTGGAGTTAAGAGCAGTGAAGTTGGCATTTCGGGCTTTTCAGCAAGATCTGCAAGGGCAAGCAATCTGCGTACTGTCAGACAATGCCATGGCGGTGGCATATGTCAATCGTCAAGGCGGCACCAGCAGCATGGCTCTAGAGAAGGAGGCAGAGGAGCTGTTGGGCTGTGCTGAAGAACATCTGGAGGCCTTGTCGGCGGCACATGTAGCTGGGGTGGACAATGTGACAGCTGATTTTCTTTAGTTGGGTCAAAGTGGATCCGGGAGAGTGGGTTCTCCAGCAGGAGGTGTTCGACTTGCTGGTGCAGCGTTGGGGAACACCGGTAATGGACCTCATGGCGACCTTCGAGTTGGCAAAAGCCTCACGGTTTTACAGCAGACGACGAGAAAGAATGTCAGAAGGACTGGATACGCTGATGCAGAGTTGGCCGGAGGAGCAGCTTCTTTACGTGTTTCCGCCCTGGGTGTTGATAGGGCGGGTTCTGCAGCGCATAGAGCAGCACAAGGGCCAGGTCATTCTGATTGCTCCAGATTGGCCGTGGAGACCGTGGTATGTGGACCTCGTCCGTCTCCTGGTGGGGCGTCCATGGCGTCTGCTGGTGAGGGAGGATCTGCTGGTGCAGGGGCCGTTGAAGATGCCGCATGTGGATCGGTTCTCTTACGGCTTGGCTCTTGAGAGGGCGAGGTTGACAGCAAAGGGGTATACACCGCAAGTCATCTCTACCCTGTTGAGGTCCAGGAGGCATTCGACCTCTATGGCATATGTGAGAGTGTGGCGGCTGTTCAGGTCGTGGTGTGAAGAGAAGGAGATATCGGCCTTAAGAGCGTCAGTTCCGCAGGTCCTTTCCTTTCTGCAGGCAGGATTTGATAAGGGTCTAGCGGCCGCTTCTCTGCTAGTACAGGTGGCAGCGCTGTCCTGTTATCGTGGGAAGGTACAGGGAGTCGGTCTTGGCATTCATCCAGATGTGAAGCGTTTCTTACGAGTTGTGTCTCTTTCTCTCTTGCGACACCCCCCCCCCCCCCCCCAGTGCAGAGCGGCAGTGCTGACGTGGGATCTCAACGTGGTGTTGGAGGACCTGGTCAGGGATCCATTTGAGCCTTTAGGAAGGTCAACAATGAAGGATCTCACGCTTAAGGCGAGCTTTTTGGTAGCTATTTGTTCGGCCCGGTGAATTTCGGAGTTGCAAGTCTTTCTTGTCCTTTCAAGGCACGAAGGTTGTTTTGAGGACAGTTCCTTCCTGCCTAAGGTGGTTTCAGTTTCACTTGAATCAGGGGGTGGTACTGCTGATTTTAAAGGCAGATGGCAAGAAGGGGGTTGAACGACTACATCGTCTGGATGTAGGGCGAGTGTTGCGGAAATATTTGCTGAGGACGGCACCGTTTTGCAAGTTGTGGTGTTTGGTGGTCCCAGACAAGGGGAAGCGGCTTCCAAGTCTTCGATTGCTAGGTGGCTGAAGGAGGCGATTCAGTTGGCTTATCTGTTATGGGGTAAGAAGGTTCCGTTGGGGCTCAGGGCTCATTCGAGAGCACAAGCTGCGTCATGGGCAGAGTGCAGTCTGGTGCCGGCGGTGGAGATTTGTAAGGCGGCGACATGGTCGTTGCTTCATGCCTTTGTGAAGCACTACAGGTTGGATGTTCAGGTGGAAAGGGATTCTTGTTTTGGATCAGTAGTGCTACAGGCTGGTCTGGCAGGTCCCTCATGGTAATATACTGCTCTGTTACATCCCCAGAGGTTCAGGACTAGACTGGAGGGATGATCAGGAAAATGAAATTAGACTTACCTGCTAATTGTTGTTCCTGGAGGAACTCCTGTCTAGTCCTGTATACCTCCCTAGTATGGATTCGGACCATTTGCTTTGCAGAAGTTGATGGCGGTTCAGTATGGGCGTTTTTGGGTACCTTTTGGGGGCAGGAAGGGCTAACGGGGGGTCCACAGGATGTCAGGTGGGGTGGCCCCAGCAGCTTCTCAGAAAGGTATTTCATTGGCAACATAAGTTTGTTTCCAGGTGTTCAGTGGCAGTGTCGCTGCATGGATGCTTGAGTGGGTGTGGGTGGGTGTGCGTGAATTGTATCTTTGGTTCTCTGTGTGTCTGTGATCAGGAGAAAACATGCTACTGTGAATCAGTGTTTGCTGCAGCTGTTGGAATTGCTTTTCCTGTATAATACATTGAGGCACTTTTTGAAGGGGGAGGCTTCATTTCTCTTCCACCACACACAGAAATGTAACTTAGTTTTAATGTATGCTGTTTCCCTGAACTTGCTCTTTTTTTTTTCTTAACTTATATTGTTTTATTTGTTAACCAATAGTTAACCTCTCACTAACCCAAGGTTACCTCCCACCATCACTCAAACACGCACAAATACGCCCAATCCTTAAGAACAGCAAACTAGATAAAACTTCGCCTGTATCATATAGACCCATCTCTAGCATACCCTTCATGGCTAAAATAATTGAAAAAGTGGTTCAGTTACAGACACAGGATTTTCTAGACTTATCTTACCCACTTGATGAGCAACAATATGGCTTTCGGCCCCGCCACGGAGTTGAAACACTCCTTACAGTTTTAATAGATGCGCTCCTAAGAGGGATTGACAACCACAAACAGGCCTTCATTCTACTTTTCATTGATATATCAGCTGCGTTTGATAGCGTACACCACACAATAATGCTCAATAACTTGAGACAAATAGGCTTAAACTCCACAGTACATAAATGGTTCTCGTCCTACCTAAATAATAGAACGCAAAATGTAAGACTTGGAAATCAAACCTCAACTACATATAAACAAGAAATTGGATTACCACAAGGCTCAGCGTTATCGGCCCTACTTTTCAATATGTACATAAAACCAATCTGCAACATTTTTCAAAAAATTTGGAGTAAAATATCACCTAAATGCAGATGATATTATGATGTATATACCATTCACGATACCCAATCTACCGCTTCAACTCCTATCAGACTGCTGTAATGAAATCACAACTTGGCTAAAAGCACAAGACCTCCACATAAATCACGCTAAAACTGAAGTTCTAATCGTGACCAAGAACAAATCCTATATCCCCCCAACACACATAAGACTTCAAAACCAAGAAATTAAAATAAAAAATGAAATACGATATCTAGGCGTTATAATTGACACACACCTTACGATGGAAACTCACATTAGCAATACTATAAAGAAAATTTACTTCAAACTCAAAACCCTCAAAACAACTACGTCCTCTAGTATTCGCACAAGACTTTATCAACATAATTCAGGCCACCATAACTCCTCATTTTGACTTTGCCAATCTAATACTAATAGGCATATCAAAACAAAACACCAAACGAATACAATTAGCACAAAACGCAGCTGCTAGAATTATATTGAAAGTTAACTCACTCCAACACATAACACCAATACTAGCTTCCCTCCATTGGCTACCAATTCAAAGCAGGATAATTTACAAAACAATTATAACCTCATTCAAAGCCTTATATGATATGGCTCCAACTACGCTATGTACCTTAATACACAAAGAACCATCTAAGCCTACACACAGAAAAGGACAATTAAACAAATTAAAGATTCCGAAAGATTACACAAGAGCGCATAAATCAACAAACAGAGCCTTTTCTCACATAGCCCCAACTATCTGGAATTCCCTCCCAGAAGAATTACGAACACTAACTAAGATCATGGAATTCCGCAAAAAATTGAAAACTTATCTGTTCACCAAACACTATAACATAGATAATCCCCCACCCGCTTTAGACAAAGGCTAAACAGATATACGACTGCTTCAAATAAAAATCCTTCAGCTCACTCAGATAACACATTTAGTTAAACACTTTCGATGATCCCACATCTTAGGTCCTTACACTTACATATATATATATATATATATATACTTGTATATAGTTTATTCTGTTCTGAATTATCTCACATTGTTTAGACAATATATTCTGTCTAGTTAATTTCTTTGCTCCTCAATACATATACTGTTTTGTTAAGCATTATATTTATAATATGACGTTCCTGGTAAATTATATTCTGTTAATCAATATACTTATAATATGACGTTCCTTGTAAAACAAACTTGCTTTGTTAATTGTTGTTCACTGTAAACCGCAACTGAACTGTGGAAGATGCGGTATATAAATGTGTATAAATAAATAAATAAATAAAAATTTGCCAATATTTTTTAATCATTGTAAGCAGATATATTGTAGTATATGGTATATGAAGATAAAATAAACACAAACTTGTACTTCACATGAGAACTTCCAGCTCACCTTCTCCCTATTTGTGAGCATTTTATTTATTTAACATTTCTTTTATACCGCGCTGTTTATCATCAGCGCGGTTTACAATTAACAGAACGACTCGGACCACAGGGCACTCTCGAGTTTACATCGAACAGGGAGGACAACTTGGAGAGAGAACAGGGAAAACTATGTACAAATTACATACTGATGTGACGACAATGTTACACAGGTGTAGCAGGGATTGAGATTAAGTGTGCATTCCATTTACGGACCACTTCCTCTTACTTAACTAGTGTAAGCTTTTAATTTATCAGGTTGTGGGATGATGTTTGTGATGCTATGTAGCGCTGGGGGAATTGGAGCATTGTGAAAGTGCGTGATGAACAAGTGGTGCTTGAGGGCTTTTCTAAATTGAGTGATGTCCTTGATTGCTCTGATATTATGTGGGAGGTTGTTCCATGAACTGGGTGCGTAGAACACAAATGCCCGTTTGTTGGTGGATTGTGCCCATTTTGTGGAGTCTTTTGGGGTTATGAGTGTATTAGTGTGATGCAACCTCTTGGATCTGTTGTTGGTGGGTTGGGAGATGAGCATGGAGATTGATGGGGGCGCTATGTTTATAGCCTTAAATCTGGTGGTTAGAACCTTGAAAGAGATCCTACAACTTATCGGTAGCCAGTGTAGATCTCTTAGGACGGGGGATGTGTGATCGCTTCTTGATGTCCCAACTAATACACGGGCAGCGGCATTCATCGCTAATTTGAAGAGGGTTAAGTGTGTTTTTGGGGAGGCCTTGGAGTACAATGTTAGCGTAGTTGAAATGGGGTATAGTTGAAATGGGGTATGACTAGAGCTTGAAATATTGTGCGGAAGCTGTCGGGATCTAGCATGGGTCTGAGGTGGCGAAGGGTCTTGATCTTGTAATAGACAGATTTTACTGTGCAACTTATGTGTTCTTTAAAGTTTAGCTGCTGATCAAGTATTACTCCCAAGTAGCGTATAGCTGATTTGACTGGTAGCTCTGTGTCTCTCACAGTTAGGGATGTGGGAGGAGAGAAATGTTTGTTTCTTGTGATAGTTAGAACCTCAGTTTTTTTTTAAAGTTTATCCTTAGGTTCTGGTTGAGGAGCCAGTCTGTTACTGCGTTGAAACAATCAACTAGGTTCGTGTAATCTGGGAGTGTGACATTGAAAGGTGAATACATCAGAACGTCATCTGCATAGATAAGGCATGATATTCCGAAGGCACGGGTGATTTCGCAGATTGGCTGCATGTAAATGTTGAAGAGAAGCGCGGAAAGGGAGGAACCCTGGGGTACTCCCTGCTTTTGTTGGAACGGTTCAGATGTATTAGATCCAATCCTGACTTGCTGCCATCGGTCTTTGAGATAAGATCTGCACTAATCCCAGGCTAGACCATGAATCCCCTTATCATGGAGCCGAGCTAGTAGCTGTGCATGGTCGACTGAGTCAAATGCTGCTGCAATGTCCAGGAAAATCAGAACAAAGCCAGATTTGATGTTGTCTAAGCCACAGACGAGATTGTTTGTTGATTAGTGAAGTCAGGAGTGTTTCAACACTGTGTGCTTCTCTAAACCCGTGTTGTCAGGGGTCTAGGGGGGATGCAGTGTCTATATGTCGGATTTGCATCAGGGCCGCTTTCTCTAGAATTTTGGCTAGCAGCGGGATACTGGAAATCGGCCGGTAGGAATCTACCTTCTCTGGGTCAAGCTGGTTGTTTTTCAACAGTGGTCGAATGGAGGTCTGCTTGAGTGTTGTTGGGAACTTTCCTGTTATGAAGGATTGATGTGCGATTTCTGCTATGATTGGGCTGAGTTCTGATCGCATTGCTTTGATCCAGTGTGCTGGGCAGGGGTCATTTGGTGCTGTGGTGGTATTGATGCTAGCAATAATGTCTTCGATGTTGGACGCTGATGGGGGAGAGAACTTGTCAAGTGGTTGTAGAAGTAGGGAAGGTTGAGGTATTCCTGGACAGGTGGCATTAATTGCTTTGATGGTCTTGGATTGCATATAGTTGGCATATGCTTGGGGTTGTATTTGCTCCACCTGAGGTGGGGAAGGTTCTTTGGTTAAAGATTTTACTAAGTTGAAGAGGTCTCGTGGCTTGTTTAGCGAACAACTGAGGAGATCTGAGTGGAATTCCTTCCTCCTGTTCCAAATTGCTTCTCGGTGGATTTTCAAGTAGGCTAGGTAGGTGGTTTGATCATCTGTACTATGGGTGTGCCTCCAGTTTCTCTCAAGTTGTTTTTTCTCAGGTGAAGTAGGGACTTCTTTAGTTCAGGAGAAAACCAGGGGGCTGTTCGCCTTTTGGTGGCGTTGTTCTTGTGCTTGACGTGATCATTCAACGGAGGTTGGTGAGCATACTGCATTAGTGTCATTCCAAGTGGAGACCATGTCGTTGAGGCTGTTCGACGGTTGAGAGAGAGCTTTGGAATGACATGTTTAGCCAGCACTTCCCTATCAAATGGTCTGAAGCGGCATAGGTTTGTAACATTCTCTCGTTTTGGTCGGTCATGATTGTTGAGAGGAGATGGGACCTGAAATGTTATCAGGCTGTGATCTGACCATGGGACCGGAGTGATGATGGGATTAAATTGGTCCCTCCTGTCGGTGGATGTGACTGGGGCGAAAACTAGGTCAAGAATGTTCCCATGCTGGTGGGTGGGATCAGTTACGATCTGGGTGTAGTTAAGGTTGGTCATTGCTTCTAGAAATGCGTTGGACAGAGTAGGTTGTACGGAGGCTAGATTAAAGTCTCCCAATAGCCAGTTTTGTTTAGAGGGGTTTTCAGGGTTACAAGCTAGATCAATTATGTTGGATATCTCGTCAAAGGTAGAGCTTGGTGCCCTGTAGATAAGGTTGAAAGAATTGTTTGTTTGCAATGGTGATTGTGTCTAACTGTTGCATACTTCTAGACTGGACTGTCCGGTATTGCAGTTCGGTTTTTGATAGTATGAGGACCCCTCCCCCTCTCTTACTAGATCTATTGCTAGTATGGATTGAGAAATTAGGGGGTGTGATTTTGATTTAAAATGGTGGTGTCTGTGTCCGTGAACCATGTTTCGGTGATCATCAGGATGTCTAGATTAAAAGTGGTTATTAAGTCTGTAATGACTGGCCATTTATTGCGGGCAGAACGTGCATTGATAAGAGCGCACCTAATGTCATGGTACGCTTTCGGCCTACAGAACCTTTTGTTGGTTGTGTGCTCCAAGGTAACATATAACAGATGAGGTTGTCTTCTATAATGTGTGTGTCCTGGATGTTGGTGCTGGTTATGGCAGTGTTTTTTATTTGTGCTAATGAGTTTTGGTATGAGATTGTGGTTGTGTGTGTGAATGCAGTGGAGAGGTAGAAGGCGCTTAAGGTGAGGTATAGGAGAGTAAGTGCTAGTTTGAAGAGGGCCATGGTTAGGTGTGGAGTGGTGATTCAAGCTGGGGTGTTACAGTTGCAATTATAGTCTAGGTTGTTACAATTACAGGCAAGGTTGTTACAATTTACAGGATAAAGATATTTGTTTTCATCCACAGATAAAAGTATAATGTTGCAACAAGCCCTTTGACTAGTTAGATAAGATTAACTGGAAGAAATTTTGTTTCCTGTCACATTCACATAAAAGTGAATTAATTTGCTACATCCAAGAAACTACAGGCTAGAAGCTATCACTCACTTATTGAAAGAGGTAGCTATTATAACATAGAATAACGCTATTCCCTAGGTCGGAATATAACATTAGCAAAGGTCAGGAATTTGTGGAGATGCGGGTTGTATAAATGAGTCACTCTTATTTCCCTCAGTAGGTTTGCTTACAGATCTGTTGCACTGGTGATCGGCGAACCAGTTGCTGCGTGGGTCCAGATGGTGTCCTTGTTTGTTGTACGTAGTCGTGGACTGGGCGTCGGCGAGAAAACTAGCTCTTGTGGCCCACTACAGCAGGCCCGCACCCAAGGGCTCTCTGGCGCGGGCCCGCCAGGCGCGGTCCCGCCTGACAGCAGCGTCCTTTGAAGCTGCGGCTCCTCCTCCCACAGCCCCGATTGGGCTGGAGTCCCTGAGCGGGAAGGCTGGCAAGCCCGCTCAGGTGCTCGACCCCGATCGGGGGAGCTAAAAGATGGCTGGAGGCTTCTCTGATGATCCTGCTGGACGGCGGTGTCCTTTGTAGCAACATTCCAGTGCACCACCCCATGTGTTCTACCCAGGATCTCAGTTGCTAGTTACACTGGAAGTAATTGGGGTGGGGGTGGGTAGAGAACTGCAGATAGAAGTTTTAAATCTGAAAAATGTCCAGACAGTGTGAAAATCAGAATCTTGAAAAAAGGCAGGCAGTTGTCGGTCTTAACCTTCCGAATTCAGAACACATCCAGGCATAGATAACTGCCTAGGGTGTCAGATTTTGAAGGCACCAAAGGAGCTGCCTATGCCTGCTTTCCTTAAGGCCATATACATGTGCTGCTTCAAATGGGTGGCGCTGTGGTCTTCCTCTGCTTCTCTTTTGTCTCTCAAGTCTTTGTGGAATCTCTGATAGACCCCTTTCCCCCACTCTCAAAAATTTGCTGTCTGGTCTTCTCTCTGGGTGCCAGCATCCTAAATCTAGCAGTGCATCTAATACCACTAAATAGGGAGATACCATCCAGCAGACGAGACTAGGCAGTTGCCAGGGGCAGCAGCAATCAAATCAAAACAATACAGCCTAACGGATACGGTCAGAGAACCAGCAGCACGGTTTATTTACTTGCAGGGAGAATGGGCATTCTCCAGGAACAGCAGGAAGTCAGTTCTTACATATGGGTGACATCGCCGCCGACAGAACTCGCGCAGAGCATTTCACCAGCTTTCAAAGAAAGCCTTTGGGACATGCTACCATGCATGCATGGTTCTCTTCTCGCCCAGGGGTGCCATCTTGCTCAGTCTCCTCTTTTTTTTTTTTTTTTCCCACAGAGCCCAATGGATGTCTGTCCTGTTTCCCCCAGAAAAGATCCTTGCTAATATCCTTAAAAGTTAGCTTTTCCCAGTTTGTGTATTTGTATTGTTTTCTCTTCCTGCCTTGAGCTGGTGTGCACCCGGCGCTGTTATCTCCTTCCCCTTTTTTTGATCGAGGCTGGCCTCGACCGGCATTCATGCCTTTTTTTTTTTGCCTGGAGGTCATCGACCCCAGCTGGATGTTTCCCCACTATGTCCCCCAGTTGGTTCAAAAAAATGTGACCACTGCAGTCTGACACTCATGACTGCTGCCTACGTTGCCTGGGACCAGACCATGACAACACTTCCTGTGCCAGGCCATGATGAGATCGGAGTTGCAGGAGAAACTGTGCCTAAGGTCTGACTCTGCACCAGCTTCCCCGATGCTGAGCTCCAAGCCCAGCACTTCCTGTAAGGGCCTGAGTGTCCTCTTGAGTCCTGCGGTGGCGACTCCTCAGAGAAGACTCCAGAACCTGAGAGAGAAAAGAAAAAAATCGAAGTCCATCGAGGTTCTACTGGAGAAACACAGTAAAACTGCTCGGAGGGACTCTTGCGGCTCCGAGAAGCGCCCTACTAAGCTCTTCAAAGAGGATTCCTTGGCCTGCGGAAACTGTATGAGGTTCTTAGAGAACATAGTCCTTGTCGGATGCACTTGTGAGTGCTGGCGCCGAAAGCGGTCCTGGAGCAGAACATCACTGCTATCCTGGCCCTGCAGCAAGCAATGATGGCTGGTTCGTCTGAAGTATCTGTCCCGACGACTGGCTCCCCGAATGCTGGGGAGTCCTGGTTGTCGAGCTGTGCTCAGAGCGCCACTGGCCTTGGGTAAGTTCTCGGCGCTGGTTGAGGTCTATGTCCCGTTCCTCGGGCATCTGATCCTCCCTGGCCAGTTTCTGTGATTTTGACCCCATGTCCTCTGGAGGCCCCTGACGCCTCAGTGCAGGCCTCGAGGCAAGGAGTCGCAGGGCCTTGGATTCGTCATCACCCCTTGACTTCGAGTGAGAGACCGACTATGAGGCATCCCCAGAAACCAGACGGCAACAAGACATCCCCTTGGACCAGTCTCCCCCAGTGCCCTGGCACCATTCTCCTTTGGAGGATGTGGCCTTCCACAACTTTGTCAAGGATATGGCCAGAGCCCTCTAGGTGCAGAGGAAGACCCATGCACCAAAGAGCTGGAGATTCTCCAGTATGAGTCTCCTCCAAAGGGAACTGAGGTTGCTGGTGCAGCTGATCCTTGAGCAGCTATGGCTTAGAATGTGGGAGACCTCTCTACCGGTGGTCAGCCATCGCCTTGACGCCATGTACCGCGTCTGGAAGGGCTCAGGGTTATACAAACCCCAGCTCCCACAACTCCATAGTTGTCAAGTCGACCATGCAAAAACAAATGCCAGAAGACCTACTCTTCTGTTCCCCCTGGAAGGGATGCTAGAGCCCTTGATGCCCTTGGGCGCAAGTGTTACCAGGGCTCGATACTGGGGTATTTGATCTAGACCTATGAGTTATACATAGGCATGTATCTGAAGGCTCTAATCCTGGAGTTGTCTGGGTTTTCAGCAGGGCTTGCCAGGGAACCCCTCCAGTGGTTCCAATCTCTGACCTCTGGGATCAAGGACTGCTTAAGTTCCTCTCCCAGGCGGCCTACGACTGTTTTGAGTCAGCAGCTCAGGTAACTATGGCTGGCATTGGTGCCTGGCACCAAGCCAGGATACAGTCTTCGGACCGGACCTCAAGCAATGAGTCCAAGACAAGCTGCTCGACATCCCCTGCACTAGAGAGACCCTGTTCGGCAAACCTATGGCCGACAAGGTAACTGAGATCGAGACCAACATGATGACCTCAAACTATCGGGGAAAAGACCCCTGTTCCCGAGGATAAAGGGGCAATTTCAACAGTCTGCACTACCAGCCCTTTTTGAGCTAGCAACAGGGTTCTCACCCTAAAAGACAAGGCCATGGAATTCAGAAGTCCCAGGCCCCAGCTCCTGCCAAACCCGGGGGGGGGGGGGGGGCGCAAAGCGTTTGACTCTCATGGCAGGGCCTCCCCTCCTCTGGGAGACCTTCACCAGACCATAGGGGGCCACCTGGCACTCTTTGCCCACAGATGGGCCAAGGTCACCTCAGACCAGTAAGTACTGCGAGTGGTAAGGGAGGGATACCTCCTCCGCCTACAGCAGGTACCACCCAGGTTCTTCCCAGGAGAGCAGGTTTAACCTCTCCTTCACCAGACCTTCCTGCTCTGAGCTCACAGGTCTACTCAGGGACAACATGGTAGAGCCCTGTACCCAAGCACCTCTGGAGTAAGAAGCCTCATCTCCATATACTTCCTTGTTCCAAAAAGAATTGGGGGCCTCAGGCCCATACTAGATCTGAGAAACCTGAACAAGTTTCTGGTGAGGGAAAAGTTCCAAGGGAGAGCAACCTGAACATTACTGCCTTACCTCCATTAGGAAGATTGGCTGTGCTCCTTCATTCTAAAGCAGCGGTTCTCAATCTGTGGGTCACGACCCCCACAGGGGTCGCCACAGGATTTAGCGGGGGTCATCTCACTCTTCCAAATTTAAAAAAAATAAACCACACAAGTTGCTGCCGCTGCTGAGTCGGCTTCTTGGCAGCGGCAAACTCACTGACTCCAATCTTCTGCAGCCACGGCTCCCTGCCTCTTAGGGAACCGCGGCTGAGCCTGTGAAAGAGTTGTGGAGCATGCCTGTCTCTCGACAGGCTCTGTGCAGCATTGTCCCGCCTCCAAAGGAAGTGGTAAACAACTTCCTTTGGAGGCGGGACAGTGCTGCATGGAGCCCGTCGAGGAAACAAAGGCTCCGCACCAGCTTTACAGGCACAGCCATGGTTCTTTAAGAGACAGGGAGCTGCGGCTGCAGAAGAACAGGGCAGTAGCAGGCAGACGGGGAGAGGGGAGGAGGGGGCAGGGAAACTGCAACAGGGCTGACATGGAGGGAGGGATGGCTGATATGGAGCGAGAGAGGGGAGCTGACATGGACAAAGGGGAGAGACAGGGGGACATACTGGACAGACGGGGGGATAATTGCTGGACAGAGGAGAGACAGTGCAGGTTAGGATTATAATGTGCAGATGGGGGGGCTAGGACTGGTAATGGGTTGATTAGGGGAGCCTAGGACTGGTAATGGGGTTGAGGGGGGACTAGCACTGGAAGTGAGCTGATTTGGGGGAGGGGCTTCGACTGTGAATGGGCTGATGCGAGGGGATGGGAGAATGGGACTGGAAGGGAATGGATGCTGAGAGGGGCTGCCATGATATTTGTACTAGAAGGGACTGGTCAGTGGGGAAGGAGGGGGACTGGACGGGAATGGACACCAGTGGCAGTCATGGGAATGCAAGTTGACATTGGAAGGTACTGGGAGTGAGGACTGGAAAGGGGCTGATACTGGGGAGGGTTACTGGGACTGGAAATAGGCTGATGGAAAGAAGTGAAGAAAATGAAAGAAGAGATAAGAAATGGCAGATGGACCACAGACCACAGAAAGAGAGCTAAGAGAAGACAGGAAAGCAGAAGCCTCAGATTGGGACCAGCATGATCACAGAATAAATTGGTCAGACAACAAAGGTAGAAAAAATAATTTTATTTCATATTAGTGATTTGACTACAAAACCATAATTTGAAATCAAATATTGTTACTTGTTAATTATTGTGGTTTAAATAAGTAAATTTTATAAATAAGAACATATTGCAAAGGCCTATAATATATTAATAATTCAACAAATGATTACAACGACAACGCGTTAACGGTAAAGGAAGAGAGACGCATTCGATTTTATCATTTGGGGGTCATCACAAGGTGACCAATGGTAAAAGGGGTCACTGTAAAAAAAAAAAAAGGTTGAGAACCACTGATCTAAAGGATGCATACACACATCCTGATCCACCCCTCTCAGAGGCAGTACCTAAGGTTCGTGGTAGGGGGAGGGTACTACCAGTACAGGGTGCTACCCTTCAGACTGGCCTCCTCGCTAATGGTCTTCACCAAATGCTTGGCGGTGGTATCCAGCCATCTGCGTCTGCAAGGGGCCTTTGTCTTCCCCTACTTAGATGACTGGTTAATCGGGGGGGGGGGGGGTATGGCCTCAGAGGTCAGTCAGGACGCAGAGCGTGAACCCTCCTCCTGCAGCACCTGGGGTTTGTTATCAACTACCCCAAATCTCATCTCTCTCCAACCCAAAGTCAGGGAAGAATGCCTCAAGCAGCTGGCAGGAGACGCACAACACCACTGGTCAATGCCATATGGCCTAGACAGTCCACGTCACACCCTCAGCCTGCTTGTACCTGTGGACAGCCCAGTGGTGCCTCCGCTCACAGTGGACTCAAGCCACAGTTAGGCTACAGGTCAGGGTCAGGATAACCTGCCAACTGTGGTGGAGTCCCTCAACTGGTGGCAGGACTTTCACCACCTCCAAGCGGGAATGCCTTTCCAGGCACCTGCACCTCAAGAGGACCCTGACCATAGATGCCTACCTCCCAGATTGGGTGGGGGGGGGCGCATTGTGGGGGGCCACTGCACACAAGGCAGCTGGTCCCAGGAAGAATCACTCTTACAGATCATTCTCTTAGAGCTCAGGGCGATCTTCCTTGCCCTATGAGCGTTTCACCACCGCCTGCGACACCGGCCTGTGCTGATTCAGACAGACAACCAAGTCACCATGTTCTATATCAACAAGCAAGGGGGCATGGGCTCACACTCCATCTGCCAGGAGGTGGTGGCCCTCCTGTCTTTGCAGCTTGCATGGCATGCTCTTGTGAGCAGTCTACCGCCTGGGCTGGGACAACTATCTAGCGGACAGGCTGAGCAGAGTCCTCTGGCCGCATGAGTGGCACTTGGAACCCATAGTGGCCAAAAGGCTCTTACATCTCTGGGGCAGGCCTGTGTTGGAACTGTTTGCCTCTCCACACAACACACAGCTGCCTCTTCTGCTCAGATGCCTTCCTGATCTTGTGATCTGAGGATCTATTCTATGCATTTCCACTGAACCTCCCCTTCCCCCCCATCACCAGGACCCTTTTCACAGTCCAGAGCGAGAGGGCATCACTTATCCTAATTGCACCCAGGTGGCTGAGACAGCCCTGGTTTTCACTGCTGCTCTCCCTGTCGGTGGCACTTCCACTGGGCTCCGCTGGGCTGAGTGCCGGACCTCCTGTCCCAAGAGGGGGGCTTACTTTTGCATCCCCAGCTTGGGGTCTCTAATGCTAACAGCATGGCTGGCGAATGAGTAGCTCTAGCCCCTTTGAGAATGAGAAGTAGAGGAGGTCTTGCTAGCCTCCCAGATGAACCTATGCCTTTAAATGGAGGAAGTTCTCTACCTGGTGTGTGGAAAGAAGGGAAAACCCTTTCTCCTGCCATGTGCAAGTTGGACTCCAATATCTACTGCATCTATTCCACACCGGGCTGAAGTCTAATTTGGTAAGGGTGCATCTGAGCGCCATAGCTGCTCACAATCATCCTATTGAGGAGAAACCCCTCTCGGGCCAGCCCCTGGTCTCCTGTTTATCTAAGCCCCCTCTCCGTCCTCTGGCAGCGGAGTGGGATCCCAATGTGGTGTTCTCCCAGCTTACCAAGCCACCATTCGAGCCACTTGCCACCTGTGTATCTCTCTGGTGGCCCTCATGTCCATTTGAAGAGTGAGCAAACTCCAGGCTCTGGTGGCAGATCCACCATATACAAAGTTCTGTAATAACAGGGTAGTGCTCTGCACATACACAAAATTCCTCCTGAAAGTGGTATCTCCTTTCCACCTCAACCAGGATGTAGTCCTCTCCACTTTCTTCCCATGGCCTCACACTGGCAGGGAGGAACTAGTGCTTCATACACTGGATTGCAAATGGGCCCTGTCCTTCTACCTACAGTGGACCCAGGCCCACTGCAAAGCTCCTCGGCCTTTTGTCTCTTATGACCCCAGCAGACTGGGGCTTCCTGTTACTAAGTGAACTCTGTCTACTTGGGTGACAGACTGTATTGCCCTCACTTATGAGCAAGCTGGCTTCTTCCTTGAGCATCAATCAGTGTATTGCATGAGGGCTATGGTCATGTCAGTGACCAACCTCCACTCAGTGCTAGTGATGGTGATATGCAAGGCTGCCACTTGGTCTTCAGTTCATACATTCATAGCTCACTACTGCCTGGAGAGTGAGTCCTGCAGGGACAGTGCCTTTGACCAGGCAGTATTCTATAATAATCTCGGGGTGTAGGCAACTCCTACCCTCTGACTTTGTGTTCAGGCTACGGCTATCAGAGTGCTAGTGTTTCTGGACGCTAGAGTCTGTAGAGTTTCTCAGTGGGGACTCGCCTTCTGCAACTTGTAGCTACACAGATGGTCACCACTGGTGCTGTCGTGGTTTGGTCCTCGGCAGCCTGGAGCTAGGGAGTCCCATATGTGAGAACTAACTTCCTACTTTTTCCTGGAGAAAGCATAGTTACTCACCTGTAACAGGTGTTCTCCAGGGACAGCAGGAATCTGTCCTCACAACCCCCCCTCCTCCCCTTGGAGTTGCCGCCTTACCTTGTTTTATGTTTCTACCATCCTACCTGTGTCATCCGTGGTAGCATGTTCCAAAGGCTTTCCTTGAAAGCCTGAGAAATGCTCTGTGCGGGCTCCGTTGGTGCTGACGTCACCCATATGAGGACTGATTCTTGCTGTCCCTGGAGAACACCTGTTACAGGTGAATAACTATGCTTACACTTGCATATGAAGTAAATTTTTAATATTAAAATTATGATGTCCAGCTATGCATTATCATAGAATTGTTGTGAGAGGCGGTGTTTTTGTTGATCATGTTTGAGTATAAATGATGAAAATCAGGGGGGGGGGAGGTGGAAAATAAGACTGAAGGTCCGTCTGTGGCACCCAGTACCCCTCACCAGCCCCACCTCCTAAACTTTGGACCAAAGGAATGTTCCTAGTTTGCCAATCTAGCCCTACCCATGGCAACAGATATTAGCTAGCAGTACAGATAGCAACTAATAAGAAAGTAGTACAGTTGAGTCAGTAGCTTTCACAGTAAAAATAACAGCAAAGAAAATGAAATATATTAATGGTAATTTCAGTCTTTTTATTCATTTCCAAAGAAAATAAGACATAAAGGAAAATGACCAACACCCCAAACATCATACAGGAACTATGACAATGTGGCAATCCACCTTTTTTGAGATATGAAGATGGTCAGTACATCTCATTCCTAACATTATGATCCAGTGAGGAATATTCCAGGGAAATTCCCTGTCATCACTTCTGTTTTGTTTTGCACTTAATCCAACGAGTGCTATCATCAACTCTTTGGGGTATGGATAAAGACTGTACTGACCCAGAAGCATCTTCACATCTGCTATTTATAGATAATCTGAAGCTCTGTAGTTCCAGTGACCAACAATTAGCAGAGCACCTTTGTCTGACATCAGGATGACTTTTGGCCTTGACAAGTGTGCTAAGGCAACCTTTTTCAGAAGAAAATTGAGCTAAACCAAAAACATCTCCCTTGCTGAGGGAAATGGACCTTGAACAGGAAGGGGTATAAAAGTATCTCGGAATAAAGGAAGGAATGACACTCTAGCAGAAACAGAGAGAAGATCAGAAAATAATATTACAGGAAGTTAAAATTGTTGTTGAGAAGTTCTTTGACTTGTATCTTATTTCGTGATATTAATCTGTCAATTCCTGTACTTTCATACAGTTTTGGAATTGCGGATTGGCTTCATAAAGATCTTGAAAAATTGGATGTGTGAACAAGAAAACTCCTCTATGTTCATTAAGTAACTTACAAGAATCAATGTATGCCAAGATTGTGCATACCTAGAGCTGAAGGAGGGCTAGGACTTTATAGAGATAGACTACACCTACAGAGCTACTATCTGACAGCATCATTGGATCTAAATACGCAAAAAGTGCTGAAATATATGAAAGTAAACATCCAGAATTCATCTCCATCATCAAATTTGAACAAATGTTCCAATGATTAGAAGGAATGAGTGAGAATCCATAGGTGTGCATGGGAAAGGAAGTAGCAGAATTTGCAAAACAAGAGAAACTCTTCAAAGAATTAGATCAGCAGGCAAAGAAAAACAAGTGGCAAATGCACAGATACACAAATACAGTGTTAAATACAGAGTGTTACTCCAAGAACCTTTTGTCGATCAAGAATGGACACAAATGGTTGAGATGAACTGAAAACAAAGGATGAAAGGTTGATAGTTGAAGCCCAGGACTCTGGATTACGGATGAGATGGTTTACGGTGAATATTGAAAAAACCAGCACAATAGACATGCCGATTCTATTCTATAAGAGAGCTGGAAACTGACTCGCCTAATAGCAGGCTGTGAAGTTCGGATGGCGGAAAATGTCTATACAGAAAGGCACAACAAAGTAGCATGCCTCCTCCACTGGGAACTCTCTGTAAACACGACAACATCATTGTCCCTGAAAAGCACTGTGATCATGACCTTAACCTCTTCATTCTCTGTTATTCTTTTATGATCATGTGGGACATTCCCATTCTGATGGATAAACTGGATGCTAGGAAACCTGACATAGTGGTAAAAGAGAAGAATACCAGAATGACATTGATAACGTGTCGGGTACAGAGTGATTTACTCTGTGAATCGCGTGGAGAGGCAGAAGTTCTTGAAGTACCAAGAAATGCAGTCAGACCAAGAAAATGTAGCAGAAATAAACAGAAATATATTTCCCATTGTATTGGGAGCCACAGGCTTGATAAAGAAGAATTTCCAAGCACATTTTGACAAACTACCCATACATGTTGCATCTTACGAACTCCAGCGGGAGGCTCTTTGGCACAATGCAAGGATTATGCAGAGCATTAGCAGTAAATTTGAGAGACTAAGATCATACGTCACATACCCTGGCTTAGAAGTGAGGTTCACAACTGCCATAGTATCTGCAAAACTAACCCATTTGGAGAAACTACCCCGAGCTTGACTTCTTTGCACAAAAGGAATCTACCAGTTCAAAAATTTTTCATATTAAAGAAATTAGAATGCAAACATTGTGCCTTAAAAGATTCAAGCTTCTGCCATCATACATATTATATTCCACCAAAAAAATGTAAATTAACCAGAGAGAAGTCCTTCCAATTGGAGGTAATGTTATAAAAGGTGACCCCAGTTAACAGGTCCAGTAATTTTTGTTGAGAAGAGAGACTGTCCAGATGCAGAGCTGAGCAGCACTGGCATAGGAAAGACTGTCAGAAATATGTACAAGCTCTTGAACTCTGCCCCATTTGCTCAGCAGGACTGTAAAAATTAGTATTCATATATCATGTGGGCATATGTCCCATCAGGGAGCTTTCAGGACCAACACAGCTGATCTTCAGCCACGTGGGCTGTATAAGAGCACATTGGTGACTATAAAGAGCAACTCTGAGCAAAGAAATTAGACTGCAAGCAATATGCCGCAGAACATGCCTTCAGTACCTTGGAAAACATCTGTCATTGCTGCTCAGAGAAGGCATAGCTCAGTTCCTCCTGCCAGATATGATAGAGACCAGGATGTCGTTTCAGTTCCATATTAAGTAACGGCTTATAACAGTTGGAAGTCGTGTGTTTCATAGTCGGTAAAGCATGCATCTAGGCCAACACACCTGGCGCTGTACTGAAAACATTCCATTCTTTCCCCCTAGATGCAAAACAATGCTGTAATTGTATCCATTTATACAACTGATTTTGTGGTAAATCAATTTCTTCCTGCAAGGCCACAAAACTCTTGACAGAAAGATTCATAGCCAAATGCTCCAACCTCGAGACTCCACAGCGGTGCAAAGTTTCCCAGAAACAGGACAGTCTCACAATATGAAAATCACTATTGTACTAAATTTCTGTGAAAAGCATGTCATTCTATCATGGGAGCATACGCCTGTCTACCTCATATAGCACTTGAAGAGTATCCAAAAGAATTCTGTTACAGAGCTGACCTTTAGGCATGGCCACCCCTATAAGAGTGGAGAGACAGCAAGGAACAACCAGATAAGATTCAGTCACCAACAGGGGTGGGGGGGGGAGGGTTAAAACTCTGCTCATCTCCAGTCATCCAGTTAAGTGTCAGCCCACAATAAGTAGGCCTTATGGCATAGCAAAAAATCCGGTAAATGAACTTATGCCTCTTCCTTAGGTGCTCATGACCTTTGCCAATGAACAGGTAGTTACTTACCATTCCATAAAAAGCCAGAAATGAATTTCCTGAGTTTCCTGTAAAAGTCCATACAGTAAAGCATAGGTATCGTGCTCAAGGTGTAATTAACGAAGGGAGCAATCACCATGTTCACTGTATCGAAATGCCCCCAGCATAAGTGCAGGGGAGACCATCTATTTAGCAACTTGCTCACAGAGGACAGTAATCTCTTAGTATTCAAGCGCAACATCTCACCCAGATCCATATGAAATTGCACCCCAAGGTGTTTAAGGCCTTGTGACACTTAATGCATTTGTACCACCTCTAAGTGTGAAGAGCAGTGCACATAGGCATCTTAGTTTTAGGCAAATATAGCTTATATCCAGATAGTGAAGAATAAGACTGTAAGAGGCTTTTAGCAAAATGGGAACAGGTGTGGCTGGCTGGAAGTCAAGTATAATAAAACACAATCTGCATAAGCAGACACCTTTATTTGAGTATCACGAAGCACCATACCCTCGAGTGGGAGAAACTACCAGCAGACAGATGTACAAAACTTAGATGGCTACAAGAAATGTTTGGAGGCTGTCATCACAGCCAAGAGTTATACAACCAAATATTAGTGAAGGGTGCTGCTTATTGCTGTCTAGGTCATATTTTGGGAGAGTGTTGTGCGTCTTTCCTTTTTTTTTTTTTTTAAGGGGAGGGTTTCATAAATTACTATGTCTTAAGTTGCACAGACATCATTTTTTGTTGTTGTATACTTTTGAACATGCTATTAAAATATTATGATATACAATTGGAATATTTCCAATTATAGAGCAAGTTATTCCACATTGGTACAAAGGAGATCAAAATGGTGGTTTTTTAAAAAAAAAGTGTATTTATAAGATTGTTTTGTACATACCCAGATCAAACCCTTACCGTTTACTTACTCGATCAACAACAAATTTCTCTAAATGCGAGACATCAACAAAAGCAAAAGAGTCACCCTCATAATTTACCATACATTTACAAGGAAAACGTAAAAAAAGGTTGCTCCCAACGCTAATACCCTAGGTTTCAGTTGTAAAAACTGACGTCTACGCAATTGCGTCTCGCGGGAAACATCAGGGAAAATATTTATACTTTGCCCACAGAATTTGGCCAGCTTAACCTTAAAAAAAGCACGCAAAATGCGCTGCTTGCACTCTATAGAAGGTAATATGACCATTAATGTGGATCTAGTAGAAATCATGTCCGTAGAGTCCTCAAGAAAAGCAGTCAAGTCAGTCATAGGGGGGATTATCTCATCCATACCACCCTCAACAATATTAATACGTTTAGTACTAGACAGGAGATAATAGGCATGAGAGACATTAACAGAATCTGTAAACTTTAGAATTTCCTTAAAGTACTTATCGAGGAGAATTCTGGCGGACAACAATGACGAATGAGGGAAATTTAAGAAACGGAGATTGCAAGCTCGGGAGGAATTCTCCAAGGCTTCCAATTTGGAGTATAATATCAAGGAATCCTTAACTGCAGCAGCACTGGCCGCTGAAAGTAGATTAACCTGGGAGTTCACCTTACCGACAGCTTTCCCACTTAAAGTAACTTTCTCATCGAGCTGCCGAAAAGCAACGGCTGCTTCTTGAGAAAAAACACATAGGGCATTTAACGATACAGATACTTTCTTATCAATAGATTGGAGAGCACCCCATATGTCTTTTAAGGTAATCTCTTCATTAGAAGATTTAGTGGAAGAGTCGAGCAAGTTGTCAGAGACAGCTAGCTGGACTGGCAAAGGAATTTTAACATTGATTTTTGTTATACTTGCAGTTTCTGAGGACTCATCAGGCAAACACAACATTTGAGACGGCAACGGCAAGGGAGGAGGGGTTCTCCCACCAGAACTCAGGGAGACCCCATCTGGAGAGGACTGCGCAAGCGGGGTTGGGGCGAAATGCTTGTCCAGAGGACCGGTCAGCTTATCGCCACCGCCGCCGGTCTCTGGACCTTTATTCGTCCCCTTTGACTTCCGCTTCCCCATAACAACTGCGGGGAGGAGAGAGTGCCCCGCAGACGCCGCAGTGGCGCCAAAGGGGCGCTCAAGGGGCCAAAATGACCCCCTTAGATCACGCCCCTTTGAGCCACGCCCCGCGGACACGCTCCGCGGTCAAACAGACTAAAGAATTAAATAGGAAAAAAGGACCCCGCCAGAGAGTAGGGTGCCCCGAGCGCGCCTGCCCAGTCCTTGGGAGCACAGTCTCCTGCACACGCCGACGGACCAGCAGCAACAGTCCTCGAGCAGATCTCAGCTCTCACTCCTTTCAGCGTCTCTCTGTTACTCCGAAGAGCCACTCAGAGGTAGGTGGAATTTAAAGGTCCCTGGACCCCGCCGGAGAGTAGGGTGCCCCGAGCGCGCCTGCCCAGTCCTTGGGAGCACAGTCTCCTGCACACGCCGACGGACCAGCAGCAACAGTCCTCGAGCAGATCTCAGCTCTCACTCCTTTCAGCGTCTCTCTGTTACTCCCAGAGTATGTATTGATCCTTTTAGTTTGTGGGCCTGTATTGGCCCGGTTTTCTGCAATTTAATATTTCTTTTTAATACTATCTCTGTATACCTCTCTTGATGTGGACTAAATCTGTTATAATGTGTTTTATGATGTGATATTGTATCTCTGTTGATTTGCTTTAATCATTGTGATATTGTATTTCACTGAAAATCTAATAAAAAAAAAAAAAAAAAAAAAAAAAGATTGTTTTGTAACTTTGATTTTAATTCTAAAAATCTTGAAGAAAGAGCACATACGATTAGAAAAAGAAACCAAATTTCCAAAAATTTAACAAAGTAAGTCAATTATGAAACAATGTAACTACCCACCCTAGCCCATAATATAAGAGGCGAGAGATACAAAATACATTATTTATCAAACATGAAGAAAATAAGTGCAGCTGACAAACTCTGGTCACAACTTAAGAGAGCTCAGGTGAGACACCAATAGATGACTCTAGACGCCGAGCATTAATAAAGGCTGTTAGTTGAGAGGGCTCATAAAAAATAAAAGAAACAGCATTATATTTCACTAAACATTTACAAGGATGTTTAAGAAAAAAAGCCCCCCCCAACTGTAGGATACCAGGACGTAACAGGAGAAATTCCCTGTGATGCCTCTGTTTCCCTGGCTAAATCCAGGTAAATACGAACCATTAACCCTCGACGTAACAAATTTCTTTTCCTAAAGAAAAGCTTTAGGAGCCACTCTCTATCAGAAAGTAATGCAAAAATAACCAAAAGCGTGGACGGAAGTGGAGTCTCGCTTTCAGAATGTTCAAGTAAATCCGTGACATTCAAAACATTTCCTTAATCCTGGTCTCCCCCCCCCCCCCTAAATTAACCACACCAGCTGTTAACTTAGCCTTAGGCAAGTAAAAAATCCTCATCAAAGGAGGCATTAATTCAGGGGCAACCCCCAACACATCCACCAAATATTGTCTAAACATTTCTCTAGGAGACACAAACAAAAGCCTAGGAAAATTAATTAATCTAAGATTGTTATTTCTAGAGAGATTGTCCAAATGTTCCAACTTACGTAGCTTGTATAGAGGAAAAGTTCTTCCTGAATGCATCAAATTGTTCTTCCAATGCAGCAACTATTCTCCGAGACTCCACAACTTCAGATTGTGAAGCCACCACCTTCCATTCCAAGTTCTCCACAGCAACCACCAAATTATTCACTTTCCGCACCAGTAGTATCTGTGGAACCAACGCTTCACCCAAAGAAAGAATTGCCTGCCAAATAGCCTCAAGAGTAAAGTTCTCCAGACACTGAAGAGAGAATGCCAAACCCAGACCAGCCACTGATGAAAAAGCTTCCATTTCTGCTACTGGCGCTTGACCTCGTTGCACCACAGGAAACTCCTGCCCTACGGCCACTTCCTCAAATGGTGCTGATGTCGAAAAAGTCGTACTGCTCTTGGACTGCACTCTCTTGGTTCCGCAGTCCCTCTGTTCCTGGCCCACTCGAGCCACCAGCTTTCCACAACTTCAGAGGAAAGCCTAGCTCCAGGAACCCTTCAGGCAGGGGCTGCCCTCAGAACACCTTCGGCGCTGGGCTCACTGGAGAAAGAGATGAAGCCGAAGCAGCCGCCGAGTCACCCAACTCCAGTACAACTGCAGCTTGGTGTTCTTCCCCAGTATTGGCCGGAACACAGTTGGCGCGTACAACAAATGCATCTAAAGGTCCAGCAGAAACTGGCGTAGAGGTATGGGGAGGCTGAGAGGGCAACGACCTACCTTTCCCTTTATGCTTCCTACCCATCCAGGAACAAGAAATAACATGCTTACTCCGAACCGTCAGCTGCCGCCATCTTAGTTAAGACACTCCCCCAAAATGGTTTTTCTTGAGGACCTGGGAGAAGGGGTGGCTGTTTTAAATTGGGGATGGTATCACCCGCTGGATTGAATGCCAAACTGGAGTAGCTTTCTGAAATTTAAACTTAAAACTGTAAAGTTGAAAGCATAAAAAGCATGGTTTATTACATAATTCTCACTTAAGTATAAGACTTTCAGAGTGCCAGCCAGATGTGTAGAGGCATAGATTTTTCAAGACAAGTCTCTGTTAATCTGGCACAGGCCTTGACAGATTTTCTTTGAATTTAGGAGCTAGCCCAAAATGTTAGGAGCCGGTGGATGTCTCCTTTCACCCCATTGTCTGTACTAAAGTTGAAGAGCAGGGTGAGGGGTAAGGAGAGTTCTCCCTCGGAGGTCTATCCACAGTGCTTCAAGGTCTGGTTTACTAAGGCTGCTTTCCCATTCTCTGCCTAAGGGAAAAGAGAACTTAGGTAAATCATGCCCTTGATGCACTGCTGTAGGGCACTGGCAGTAGTGCAGTCAGCAGAATCCGCCCCCCCCTCCTCCTCTTCCGCTCAGGCCTTGATGCAGAAACCCTGTGTTAAAGCTCAGCGCTGGGATTCTTAATTCAGAAGTTTTGTTCACAGCATGCAAATAAGCTGTGTGCAATAAGTCCGTTTAAACAAGGAGAGCAAGCCAGACATCCACATGCACAATGGTCTGCATTAGCAGTACCTACATTTGGCACTTAGCATTCCAGCACATATTCATATCGTCCCAGACCTCTGATCCCCCAGCTGACCTGCTCTGAATTCTCCCACTCCCTGTTCCCCCCCCTCAAAAAATGGCTCCAGTGTCGCTTCTCCTTGATCCCTGCATGAGCATTGGTGGCCCCAGTGGTCACTCCCCCCTCCCTCCTCCCCTGATCCCTTCTCAAAAAGGTTACTGATTAACTGACACCCCCCCCCGGTACCTTCAAATGTGATGCGGGAGAGGCTCTGTCCATATGCTCCTGCTTCCATAGCAATGCCTTACCCTGCATATTGCATCCTGAGATGCACCACATGAGATCAGCCTGATCTCCCCTCCCCAATCATAGTGGATCCTGTCTCACCATTTTGGAAGATGGTGGCACAGAGGCAGGAATGTGTGGGCAGCCAGCACCCTTGCTTCTCATCTCATTTGAAGGTATGGAGGGAGGGTGGGAAGGGGTCCGGGGGGGGGGGGGGAGCGGGAGGTGGCATAAGGCTAGCTAATGTTTCTTCTGGAGTTTTTTTGCTTTTTTTGGGGGGGGGGGGTTAGCAGTCACTTAGCCAATTATGTGGTGGTTTTTTTTTTTTTTAGGTACTTGGGGTGGTGGGAGGTAGGGGCCACTGGGGCCACAAATGCTTGTGTGGGGATCAGGGAATGAGGGGTGACACTAAGGCACTATTGTGGCCTCCAATGATTTCTTTGAAGCATTTGGGGGTGGGTTCAGAGCAGGTCAACAGGGGGATTGGGGTTCTCGGCCTCATTGGGTCATCTGAGGTGAAGTGTCAAAACAACGGAACAATTAGATATTTCTTTGCATGCAATTAGCATGCCTACTGTGCAGTGGTTTAGTTCAGGATTTTCCTATGCTAGCTTGCCTTCTGCATTGAGGAGCAAGACTAGTGCAGGAAAAGTTTGAGCAAAAGTCTGTGCTTAAAGCATAGCAGTTTGCTGCATCAAGCCTGCAGCCTTTCATTTCCCTACCTTGTCATCACCCAGTTTTGTTCACTCAATCTTTTTCTCTCTCATATATCCTCTCTCCCCCACCCTGTCATCACTATCTTGCTCTGTCATCCATCACCCTCTCTCTCATCCTGCTGTCACCCTGTCTCGTTTTTCTCCCTTTCTTCTCAACCCCAGCTGGCTAGTCCTCAACCCATGAAGCCAGTCAGCCATCCCTCTCGGCCACTATCCCTGCATCTAGCTAGCCACATCCCATCTTCCCACCCAAACTAGCCCTTGCCACCTAATAAGCTGGTGTTGTCTCAGAGCCACTGCCCCCTAACCATTGAATTAACTACTGTACCTTTACTGACCTTTATGTTCACCTTGTGGTCCATTGCCCTCATCTTAAAGCCTGCTACTATTACTAAAATGGGCACTTCCTACTCTCTCTGCTCTGTGACCCTCACGGAGTTTGAGCTACAAGGTGCAGGAACTCCACACTGGTCTCTACAGACTTGAGAACTGTGAGTTTTGTACCTTAAAGCTCAAATTCGCTGAGAGCCAAGCTGTGCAGGAGAGGACTTTCCTTATGTCGGCATCAGGAAAGAAGAAAAATGGGGTATAAAACCTAGAGGTGCCACGGTGACATTTCTAATTGGCATAGTGGCCTGATGCCTGCTATTTGTTGAGCTGTAATCTATCAGATTCCACTAGTCTATTTCTTTTCACTATGGCATAACATGAAGAGTTTTCTAGTGAACCAGGCTGTGTGTTCTTAGATTTTTGAGGACTTCTTGCAGTCTGTCCAGCTTTATTTTAATTTATCATTCACTCATTCAATTTTATGCTAGAATGGTAGAGGCCAGACACAGGTGTTAAAATAGGCTCTGAGAAATGCAGGATATCTGCTGTGTGTTGTAGTTTTCCTCATGCCTTCTGAGAGATTGTCCAAAGTTCTTTGCTGTTTTGCTGTGATTTTTGTTGAAGGTTTGAAAAGCAGACTTGTATGGATCTGAAAGACTGAAATATTCAGGTTGCACAAAGGATTGGCTGTTAAATTGCATGTTGTATGCAGGCTATGTTTTGACAACTGGTGCTATTTCGGATTGTGTAAACAATCCAGACATATGAAGAGAGGTTTTGATTGTACTTATTTGAGACTACTGCCACACTGCTGCAGAAGGAGCTAGAAAGCAAGTAATAGCAATGTCTTGAAAGCCCATATGTGCCAGAGTGTTTCTCTTCTGTTTTGCATGTGTAGATAAATGCACATCATATCTGGTTCATAGTGGATCATAAGAGTGATAACATTTGATAACTAATATAATTTACTGTTTTATATTATATTATATTAAATTAAACGGTGCTAAAGGAGACCAAAGAATGTTTACATTAGACCTCTGTATGCCATGGTTTTTAACACTTCTTTATGTCATTAACCTTTATTTAGTTCCTTTTTGTAGATTTTTGAGGAGTCTTGACATTGTGTCATCTGCATACAGTAAAACTATGTTTGAACCATTCTTATTCTCCAGTGATCCATGTATCTAGTAAGATTAATCTCCAGGAACAGGCAGGAATGTCGTCTTCACATATGGGTGACATCGGTACCGACTGAGCCTGCGTGGGAACGCTCCCCAACATCCAATAGGAAAGCTTTTGGGAGCATCCCACTGCACCTGTGTAGCTGCCTTCTCGCCTTTCCAGCTCCCCCCCCCCCCCAGTTCTTCGTTTTCTGCGGAGCCGACAAGAAGCAATTCCTGTCACAGCAGAAAATTTGTGTTTCTCATATTTTTTGTGGTTCTCGTCTGCTTTCCCATTGATGCTGGTACCGACCTCCGGTGCTTGCTTTCTTTAAAAAAAAAAAAAAAACAACAACAAAACCCCTTTTCTTTATACTTTCTTTTATTCGGCACATCGACACCATATTAGGCCTAGGCCTTCCATTTTGTCACAGACAATGGAAAAACCATCCAGTGGTTTTAAGAAGTGTTCCATATGTGGTGGTACTATTTTGGCCAGACACCCATGACTGGTGTCTAAAATGCTTAGGACTGGATCATCAGCTGTCAGAATGTCCTCTCTGTAGGAAGATGACAGAGGCCTACAGAATCGAGCTGCAAAGCTGGGCACCCTCTTTGCCTCTGATACAGTATCTTTAGCATCGACATCCTAAAGAGCTTTGTCTTCCTCCCAAGTATATCTCAGTTATCGAAACCTAAGTCTTCATCGAAGGCTGGCCGCCCCTCCAAGGGTAGATCTCCTAAGCATCAAGATGCCTCAGGCATTGCCCTGGAGGGAGGACACACTGGCCAAACAACCCTGGTGGGAGGACCTTCCCTCCAAAGCCTTAGTGGGGTCCCAGGATGCTCCTGAGGCCTCCACCTCCAGAGAGCTCCTGGTGCCATGCTCAGGGATCATGGTCTGCAATTTCGGTACCGATACCCAGGCATCGGCAAGCTCCATGGATCAACATATCTTGGCCATTGAGCGGAGCCTAGTGGCCTTACTGGTGGCCTCGGTACCAGTAAAACCCTTACAGTTGGTTCTGCAGGCATCAATACCGGCTTCGGTACTGATACAGCCTGCATTGACTTTTTTGCCGCTTTCTACTCTACCGCCCATGCCTTCTATCGGATTCGATCAGTACAGAGTTGTGCGGAGCAGGAACACCCTGCCCGTTGATACTTCGAGACTTTGGATTCCGATTTATCAAATGGTGAATCGGCTGATACCCAAGACGTGAGACCCATCTCAGTTTCCACATCACATGTCCTGAACAGAGGACATGTCTTTTCAAGACCTTATTCAAGATGTTGCTAGGGGTCTGTTCATAACGGTGACATCGGAGAATGAGCCTAGGGCCAAAGAACTCAAAATTCTTCAATACCCTACATCTCCAAAGGAGGCTGCTGTGCTCCCTATCCATTGAATACTTCACAACCTCATGCTTCATATGTGGGAGACACCTCTTTATTTAACCAGTTTTCTATATTGCCTTATCCTTCAGTCAAAGCGGTTTACATTATGTAATCACTACAAACAGGTACTGGATACATTCCCTTGTCCCCAAAGGGCTCACAGTCTATGTGTACCTGAGGCAATGGAGGGTTTAAGTGGCTTGCCCAAGGCCACAAGGAGTACCTATAGGACTAGAAACCCCAGTCCCTCCAGCCTGAGATTGCTATCCTCAGGTGGGACTTGAACCCCTAGCCCTCCGGCCTGAAGTACCATGTCCTAACCACTAGGCCACTCCACCTCCTACTGTTTCTCCCCATACCTGGAGACTTGATAACATGTAAGGTACCGGAATGTCCCGGTTTCCAAAAGACGCAATTGCTGTAACATTTCATTGTAGTGGAATCAGCAGTGCGTTGAATAAAGAGTGCTAAGATGCATTCCTCAAACCCTCCGGGTAGGGAATTGAGAACCCTCAACGCCTTTGGTCGATTGTTGTTTTCAGGCCTCCATGCTATCGGCCAGGATTAGTTCCTACATACTCTATATGGGTATGTTCCTTAGAGAGGTGGCTAAGGATTTGGAGTTAATGGCTCCTCTTTTCCCTAATGACAAGAGAGTATATTATCTCGCCCTTGTAAAGCATGCTCAGAATGTTTCAAAGTTTAACAGAGCAACTTTTGACTGTTTTGAGTGCATCAGCAGGACTTCATCCATCTGCGTCGGTGCATGCAGGATTGCTTGGCTTCAAGGATCGGATCTTGAACAATGGGTTCAAGAGAAGCTGGGTAATATCCCTTGCACCAGTGAAAACCTTTTGGCAAGGATTGGCAGGACAAGGCCTCTTAATTAGAATCTGAGAACATTACCCTCAATAGGCTATCTAGATCTACTGCCAACCCAACGAGGAAAAAAACACCAAAAGATTTTTTTCAATAAAACTATCCTTCTTATACCCCCTGCTGTTCAGTGTCAGCATCATGCTCCTCAGAAGGGGCAGCAACCACCAAAGTAGCAAAAGAAGGCTCAGACTCCTAAGTCACAGCCACCTCAGCAGACCCACACTGCTCAGGGTTGACTCCTTTCTAGAGAACATAGCTTTCCTGCCTCTGGAGAGTCCAGATGTTGTCCATATTCCCGGCAGACTCTGTCATTTTGCCTACAGGTGCCATCTTATCACATCAGAGCAGTGGACATTGTCAATAGTACGGGAGGGGTACAAGCTTCATCTCCGAAGTCTACCCCCCCCTTCTTCAAGAGTTCCGCTCTCAACCCCCTCTCACTGCTCTTTTGCTACAAGAAGTCACCTCCCTTCAATTGCAGTGTAAACTAGAAGAAGTTCCATCATCCCAGCAGGGAATAGACTTTTCTTCTCCATACTTTCTCATTCCAAAGAAAATAGGGGGATACAGGCCCATTCTGGACCTCTGAGAACTGAGCAAGTACCTACTACAGGAGAAATTTAAAATGATCTCCCTAGGGACCCTTCTCCCCTATCTACAGTCACGATTGGCTCTGTTCTCTGGATCTAACAGAAGCGTACACTTATTCATCCGCAGTACAGAAAGTTCCTGCACTTCATGTTCCAAGGAAGACCTTATCAATACAGAGTCCTGCCTGTCAGCCTCACCTCTGCCCCAAAGGTCTTCACAAAATGCATGGCGGTAGTAGACACATTCATAAGGACTCTAGGGATATTTGTTTTCCCTTACTTAGACACTGGCTCATTCGAGCAAGCACCTCTTTAGAGGCCAACCTATCTCTCTCACATACATACCATGCAGGTGCTACATCACTTGGGATTTGTAATAAATCTTCTAAAGTCCCAACTCACCCCCTCTCACACTCTAGAGTTCATAAGGGTTCTCCTGTTGTTGTTGTTGAAGTGCCATCCAGTTGGAGTCAACTCATGGCGACCCTCTGGATAGCTATTCTAAATTGTGTTTGGTCTTGAGTCAGGCGGCTCATTGTTGACAGACTGGTACCTGTAGCTGCTGTTGTATTGATCCATCTCATTGCTGGCCTTCCTCTTTTGCGCTGACCTTCTATCTTGCCAAGCATGATGTCTTTCTCTAATGATCTCTCTTCTCATGATGTGTCCAAAGTATGAAAGTTGAAGTCTTGTCATCTGAGCTTCTAAAGAAAGCTTAGGTTTGATCTCCTCTAGTACCGACTGGTTTGTTCTTCGGGCAGTCCATGGTATACACAGTATTCACCGCCAGCACCATAATGCAAAGGCATCAATTTTCTTCCTGTCTGTCGTTTTCACTGTCCAGCTTTCACATCCATATGATGTTGTTGAAAATACCATGGCTTGAACAAGTCAAATCTTTGTATGGAGAGAGACATCTCTGCTCTTGAGAATCTTATCTAGGTCTTTCATAGCCATTCTGCCAAGAGCAATGCGTCGTCGGATTTCTTGACTGCTTGTTGCTCCTTTTATTGATAGTTGATCCAAGTAGGTTAAAGTTTTCACAATTTAAATTTCTTCTCCTTCAATGATGAACCTGTTGATTATGCCAGTTGTCATGATCTTTGCCTTCTTTACATTAAGGTGCAGGCCCATTTGAGACTGTTCTTTGATTGTGAGAAGCAAATGTTTCAGATCATCTTCACTTTCAGCCAGTAATGTGGTATCAGCATAGCGAAGGTTGTTGAGTCTTCCACCAATCTTCACACCTCAGTTGTCTTCATACAGTCCTGCTTCTCTGATGATTTGTTCTGCATATAAATTAAACAGGTAGGGGGAAAGTATGCAGCCTTGTCTTACACCTTTGCTTATTTTAGACCATTCTGTTTTTCCTTGTTCCATTTGAACTGCTGCTTCTTGATCAATGTACAGATTGTGCAAGAGTACGATCAGGTGTTCTGGTATACCCATGCTTCTTAATGTGGCCCAGAGTTTCTCATGATTTACACAGTGAAAAGCCTTGCTATAGTCGATAAAGCACAAATAGATATCCTTTTGGTATTCTTTAGTCTTTTCAAGGATCCATCTCACATCCGCAATGATGTCTCTCGTTCCTCGCCCTTTCCTGAACCCTGCTTGCACTTCAGGTAGTTCTTGTTCCAGGTATGGTTGTAGTCTCTTTTGAATAATCTTCAGTAGAATCTTGCTGGCATGTAGGATCAGAGCGATTGTGCGATAATTTCCACAGTTATTTGGATCACCTTTCTTTAGTATTGGTATAAACACAGATCTTTTCCAGTCAGTTGGCCATGATGTCTTCCATATTTCTTGGCAGAGCCTTGTAAGTACGGTAACAGCTGCATCAGATTGCTGTAATACTTCTATGGGAATGCTATCAATGCCTGGTGCTTTGTTCTTTGATAAGGCTTTCAATGCTGCTTTAACTTCTTCTTTCATCACCAATGGTTCCCAATCATAAGTTACAGATTGAAACAGCTGTTGGTCCACTTGATCTTTTATCATATAAAAACTCTGTATATTCCTTCCACCTTTTCTTGATCTTCTCAGCATCATTCAACATAGAACCTTGAGCATCTTGTAACATTCCATTTCGAGGCTGGAACTTTTTCTTTAACTCTCGTAGCTTTAGGAAAGCCGATCTTGTTCTTCTTCCTCTAATAGTTTCTGCTTCTATTTCCTTGCATGCGTCGTTGTAGTACTTTTCCTTGTCCTGTCTTGCTGCACTTTGGAAATCTCTGAGGTCTGTTATTGTCTTTCTTTCTCCTCTGGCTTTAGCTTCTCTGCGTTTCTGGGCAATTTTCAGTTTCTTCCGTCATCTATTTTGGCCGTTTTTTGCTTTTTCACCTTTTGTAGAGACTTCTCGCTTTCTTCCAACACAACCTTCTTGATGTCATTCCATAACTCTTCTGGAGCTCTGTCATTTGTATCTAAAGAAGCAAATCGATTTTGCAGGCAGTCTTTAAAGTCCAGTGGTATATTCTCAAGGTCATATTTTACTGCATTCATGAGTGGTTTGCTCTTTTTCAACTTTAGCTTGAGTTTGCATACTGGTAGTTGATGATCTGTACCACAGTCGGCTCCAGGTTTTGTCTTTGTTATAGAGCTTTTCCATCGTTGACTTCCACAGATGTAGTCAATTTGATTTTTATACAATCCATTGGGTGAAGTCCATGTGTACAGTCGCCGCTTGTGTTGATGGAAGAAGGTGTTTGAGATGAATAGATCGTTGGTCTTGCAGAATTCTATCAGTCTTTCTCCAGCTTCATTTCTGTTGCCAAGTCCATATTTTCCAACTACTTTGCCGCCTTATTTGTTGCCAACTTTTGTGTTCCATTCACCCATGACTATCAGGATATCCTGTTTGCATGTTCTGTCAATTTCAGCTTGTACTTGTTCCTAGAACTCTTCAATTTCATTCTCTTCTGCAGCTGTTAGGGCATATACTTGAATTATAGTTGTGTTGATAGGCATTCCTCGTAGACGAATAGAGATTAAGCGTTCGCTGACTGCATTGTATTTCATTACAGTTCTTGCAAGTTTCTTCTTTATTATAAATGCAACACCATTTCTTCTTTGTCTTTCATTTCCAGCATAGTAGACGTGATCATCTGATGCAAAGTGCCCCATGCCAGTCTATTTCAGTTCGCTGGCATCCAACAGATCAAGTTGTACACGTTCCATTTCATTCTTGACCACCTCCAACTTCCCTTGGTTCATGCTTCATACGTTCCATGTTCCAATGCGTAAGACATCATTACAGCTTCTGACTCTCATTTCATGCGCAGCTACATCAGCAGTCAGATGTCCCGAGGGCTTTGATCCAACTACATCATAAATGCTGGCTTTACTCTGAGGAGTCTTCAGCTCTTCCCCAGTAGCTAGTTGAGTGCCTTCCGACCTGGGGGTCTCATCTTCCAGCACTATAGCACAATTTGTTTTGTTGTAACTATCCATTGGGTTTTCATGGCAAGATACAGAAGTAGATTGCCGGGCCTTTCTTCCGCACAGTTTAAGTTTGGTGTTGCTGTTGTCACAGAAATGTGGTCCTCCGCCGTCAACACTATCCCATTCTGCTGCTGGCCAGATGGGCGGTTTGTCTTGGTCTGGCACCTCACCTGAGACCTGTCCATCTTGGGAGACCCTGCCAGTAGTTAAACTACCGATAATTTAGCTCTCAGCATCACTGATGCACGTAAGCCCTCACAGCACGACAAGCTGGAAACCAAGTGAGGGAGGGCTCTCCTAGACACTCAGTAATCAAGGGCTTTTCTGCCCTAGCTTCGCTGCGCTCAACTCAATCAGTCAGCATCTCAAGCATACCTCAAGAACTTTCTCACTGCTCGAGAAATGCTACAGCTTCTGGCCATATGGCATCAACTGTGCATGTTCCATATGCTTGCTTACATATGTGCACAGCCCAATGGACACTGGCACCCCAGTGGTCTCAGGCATCCGGTCACCTGGGAGACAAGATAAGTCTCTGCCCTCCTAATCTTGTCTCTCCAGTGGTGGCAATCCCCAGAAAACCTCCTTGTATGGTCACCTTTTCAGGTGCCAGTACGTCAATATACCCTGGCTGATGTGTCCAGATTGGCCTGGGGAGCTCATCTAGACACTCTCCACTCAGGGACTCTGGTCTCAGCAGGAGTCACAGCTCCACATAAATCTGCTGAAACTTGGAGCCATTCTCAATGCTCTCAAAGTGTTCCAGGACCATCTTCATTGCCGCAGAGTTTTAGTCCAGACGGACAATCAAGTAGCTATGTTCTACATGAACAAGCAGGGTGGAACAGGCTCTTGGACCCTCTGCAGCGAGGCTCCACAATCTCTGGTCCTTTGCCATACATCATTGCATTCACCTACACGTGGTGTATCTTCCGGGCAAACACAATGTAATAGCAGACAGACTGAGTCAAATTCTTCTCCTCTATGAGTGGTCTCTTCATGTAGACAAAGTCTCTCTCACATTTTTCAAATCTGGGGGACTTCAGAGAGACCTTTTTCACAGGTCCTCAGAATGCCAAGCTTCCCCACTTCTGCACCTGGACCCCTGCACCAGACAGCCAGCAGGTGGATGCTTTTCACCTACACTGGGGTCAGAGTTTCCTATATGCCTTCCTTCCCATACCCCTAATTCCTAAAACTCTCTCTTAAAACTACAGAGAGACAAGGGCTCCATGATACTCATAGCCCCTCGCTGGCCACGCCAACTGTGCTACCCTCTCCTCCATCTGTCGCAGGCTCAACCCATAGATCTCGGGTCTGCTCCAGATCTCCTCTCTCAAGAGGAAGGGCCGTTGCTCCATCCCAATCTGCAGTTTCTCCATCTCACAGCATGGCTATTGAAGGCATAGCCTTCCAAGACATTAACCTTCCCTAGAAGGTTAAGGACATCCTCTTAGCTTCTAGAAAGCCATCCACCAGATGGCCCTATGCTTTCAAGTGGCAAAGGTCTTCTTTCTGGTGCTCTCAGAGGACTCTTAATCCCTTCTCAGCTCCGGTGGAGGTACTGCTAGAGTACCTCTTTCACCTATCATCCTCTGGAATCAAAACCAGTTCAGTGAGAGTACACTTAAATGCAATTGTGGCCTCTCATCTGCCCTCAGATGGCCAGCCCATCTGTTCTCAGCCACTCGTAGCACGCTTCATGAAGGGTCTTCTATTAACCAAACTTCCCATTAAGCCACCTCCAGTGGCATGGGACCTTAATGTTGTCCTAGGATAGCTTCTCAAGCTGCCCTTTGAACCTCTAGCCACTACTGCACTTAAGTTTCTCACATGGAAGGTCATCTTCCTTAATGCCCTCACTTCAGCAAGATGCATTAGTGAACTCCAGGCTTGGCTGACCCTCCTTATACACGTTTCCACAATGATAAGGTTGTTCTTAGGACTCATCCTCACTAAATGCCGAAGGTGGTCTCACCTTTCCATTTAAACCAGTCAGTTTACCTTCATGTCTTTTTCCCTGGACCTCATTCCTCTAGGACAGAGGCAACCCTCCAACACTCTGGATTGCAAATGTGCCTTAGCTTTTTATCTCCAGAGAACTCGAGAGCACTGAAAAGCTTTCCAGCTTTTCATTTCCTTTGACTTGAGTCACCTTGGCTTGCCAGTATCCAAACAAACTCTCCAAGTGGCTAGCTGGCTGCATTACTTTTGCCTATGAGAAGGCAGGACTTTCTCTCGAGGGTCACATCACTGCCCATAATTTTCGCGCCATGGCTGCCTCTATGGCAAATTTACACTCTAGCTATTGATGAGATATGCAGAGCAACAACTTTGTCTTTGGTCCACATGTTTCCTGCTCACTATTGCCTGGACAAGGACTCCCGCCGGGATGCCTTGTTTGGCCAAGCTGTTCTCCAGCATCTCTTTCAGACTTAGTGCAACTCCTATCCTCCGTCCTGAGTTTTGATACCAGACATCCATGGAGGATACATGACCTCTCTAGGCATACCTGTGCTATATCCACAGCAGACTCGGAGGTCATCTCTCTGGCATCTCCTAGCTAGGGAGTCCCATATGTGAAGACTACATTCCTGCTTGTTCCTGGAGATAGTGTAGTTACTCATCTGTAACAGGTGATCTCTGGGAACAGTAGGAATTTTTAGTCTTCACAAACCATCCTCCTCCCCTAGGAGTTATAGGTCGTCTTCTCTCCTTTTATCTCAGCTACAAACTCAACTGGATATTAAACATACATATCACTCTCAGATTAATAAGAGTCTTTTTTTTTTTTTTACACGCTTCAATTTGGTTCAGAGATTATGCGATTATCTCAAATCTGAAGAATTTGGATTGGTGCTTCAGCAGTTGGCGATGCCCTATTTTGATTACTGTAAAAGGATTTATGTGCCGTACCAACAGCACTATGGATCAAATCTTTGTAGATTTGCTCAAAATGTAAAAAATAAATGAAGGGCAGCAATCTGGAAAACTGAGGATATCATCCATGGAGGAATAAAGGTGTTACGGAGGGGGAGGGTTGACTGTGTGAGACTGCTGGGGATAAGTGGATTGACAGAGTATACCACTTCTAAATTTTTTTATGATTAAAGGCATATTACACATAGAATCCAGTTTAAAAATGTGTCTAATATTTAATTAGTTGATCCCCTTCTTAAACACATGCATAGAACTTTTATGCTTGTTTTGAGCTATGGATTCCTGTTTTACCCTGGTTCTGTTCAATGTCATTACCCACTTGTGTGTGTAAAAAGTCCTGTCAGCTGAAGCCTCCTGCTCCTTTACAGGTAAGTAACTTTTGCTTTTCATATTGCGAAACCGTGGATATGCACAGATTTTTAGTACCCTCCTAAAGTACCCAATTTAGCTTGAAAATATATATCTACATTTCCAATTTATGTACCCCTTGAATTGGAAACCATACTTTTAATACATTCCAAAGAGGAAAAAATAATGGCTCCTAAACATGATAGCATATTCAGAAATGCACAGAAAAGAGTAGATTTTCCTATACCACTAGTGCAATCTCTCTATCTCTGCATCACACTTGATTCTGCACTGTCCTTTCAAGAACATCTATCTCTCCTCTTTCACCTCTTGTTCTACTCCCTCAGACAGTTCCATGCCATTTGTCCTTTCTTGTCCACCTTATTTTTGATCACATTTTTCCTCTCCCTAGTCATGTCTCGTGTTGATTACTGTAATGTTTCACTGGCTGGTCTCCCTCAGTTTCAGCTCCACTGCCTCCAGCTTCTCTAGAACACTGCTGCCTGGATGATCTCCCACACATCATGCCCCAATTACGTTGCTCCATTACTCATCCACCTTCACTGGCTTTCCCTCAAGTTTCGCATCCAGTACAAAGAACTCGCTCTCTAGTACACAAGACACTGCACATCAATACCCCTTTGTATTTATCTGACACCCTTCACCTTCACGCCCCACCTTGTGTCCTGCGAGCTATTCACTCCCAACTGTTTACACATACCCTCTGCCACACAAGCTCATTTGGGGTCCATTCACAGTACCACTTTTTTTTTAAACTTTCTTTTTTTAATGTATTTCTTTTTTTAATTTGACATCGCCCTTTGGAACACCTTACCCTCTGCTTTATGCCTCTAGCTTTCCTTCCAAAGATTTAAATCCGTGCTTAAGATGCACCTTTTCAACTAGCATTTGACCTGCACCCCTCAGCCGCATAGTTCTTCCTCTACCTCCTCTCCTTCTCCCTTCACCTTCTCTTCAACCCCCTCTTCCCTTCTGTGTGAGTATACTATTCTTTCCTATTTGACTATGGAGTTCTTTTCCTTTTTCCTACTTTGCAATCATTGTTACCTTGTAAACTGCCCTGCTGCCTCTGCGAAAGCATGGTATATTAAGCCATGCAATAAAAATAGATGAGCTCATCCCTTTCCCCCTTAAGGTGCCAAAAATGGCACAAAAAAATCTAGTTTTTCTCCAGGAACAAGCAGGAAGTCAGTCCTCACATATGGGTGACGTCAGCACCGATGGAGCCCATGTAGAGCATTTCCCCAGCTTTCAAAGAAAGCCTTTGGAAATGTCACCATGCATGCGTGGTCCCCTTCCTGCCCAAGGGTGCCATCTTGATCAGTCTCCCTTTTTCCACGGAGCCCTTCAGACACACGTCCCTGTACCTCGGGGAAATAGTTTTTTCATATTGTTTTCTAGTCCGGTTTCCTGGTCTTCCCGCCATCCTAGTGCCCCCGCTTCAGCTGCGGACACTGGGACTTTATTTTCTTCCCCCCCCCTTTTTTTTTTCTCGTATCCAGCGGGTTTCGTTCTTTCAACCACTGGCTGAACCGAAGGTCTTCGACCTTGCGGGGATCCTTTTTTGCCCCCATGGCCTCCGGTTTCAAAAGTGTGACATGCTCCAAAAACATGTCCCACACGGACACACATGACTATCTTCAGTGTCTTGGAGTGGACCATAACCCAGAGCTCTGCTCCCTTTGTAAAATATGTCCTCCAAGGCCATCGAGAGTCGTAAGTAGAAACTGCATGATATTTTCCACAAGATGGCTCCAGTGTCCCCAGTAGCTTCCTGTTCCACTGACCCTCCACCTCTGGTGTTCCCCGTGGCCACCCTGCAGCCCCAGCATCACTCTGAGCCAGGATCCCCTGAAAGGGAGAGGAAGAAGGCCTCGAGGATCCTATCGGCGGCTCCGGACAAGTGTGAGCGTTCTCATGCTCTGTACCTTGACCCTCCTCCGCAGTCCCTGCAATCTGAAAATGAGTGGCTCTGAAAGGTACCTCGTACAGATACGGAGACCTCTGGTGATTGAGCCCGGTCTCCTGAGGGTTGTCCAGCAAGGCCCTCCTCGACACCCAACCCGGTTACCTTGGTATCTGCATCTCAGGGCCCCACTCCTGAGTGGGAGGCCCGAATGCTGGCAGTGGAGCACAGTGTCTCTACCTTCTTTGCTGCCCAGCAGGCGTTGGTGCCAGGCCCTGCTGGCACGTGCTCTGAGATCTCAAGGGTGACGCCTGTCTTGGCTCCCCAGATTGCCACGGCAACCCCCGAGAGCCAGGAGCCTCATGAGGAATCCCAGCAGAGGTCTTGATCTCTGTCCCGGTCCTCGAGTGTGAGATCTTCCCTGGCCAGTGCCTCTGACTCCATAGGGGCTTTGGCCTCGAGCCCAGTGAGCTTCATGTGCTCTTCTCGAGCAGCGTAGCTCAGTCTCCCTCGGAGATTTTAGACTGGGAGTCTGACAGGGATACGTCCCCCCCCCCCGAATCCTGGACTCATCGGGACCTCCCCTTGGATCGTTCCCCGCCCGCTCGGAAGCGGCGGTCGCCTCCTGAGGATACCTCTTCTCTGGAGTTTCTGCGGGACATGGCTTAAGCTCTGGCACTCTCTACACAATTGAGGAGGAGCCCCGTGCAGAGGAACTCGATATTTTGCAATACGAGGCCCCGCCGAGGGAATCCCTCACAGTTCCGGTCCCATCCATTCTGACCTGGCTTCTCCTCTGCATGTGAGACACGCCTGCTTCTATCCCCATTGTCATCAAGCGCCTGGAAACCATGTACAGGGTCCAGCGGGGGCCCGGCTTCTGGAAGGTCCAGCTCCCCCATACCTCAACGGTAGTGAAATCTGCCATGCGGGAGCAGAAGAGTCCAAAAACCCACTCTTCGGTTCCGCTGGGTATGGAGTCTCGCACCCTCAACACCCTTGGGCGAAAGGCCTACCAAGGCTCTATGCTGACTTGCCGCATTCAAGCTTATCAGCTATATATCGGTATTTTCCTTCGTTACCTCACAAAGGAACTCAGGGGCTTCCAGGTGGGCCTCGACGGTGATTACCTCCACCGTTTTCAGTCCCTCCTGAAATCAGTGGGGGATTGTTCAAAGTACCTTTCTTGCGCTACATATGACAGCTTCGAGTCTTCTCCTCGGGTAGCGGCTGCAGGTATTGGTGCCAGACGACAGGTCTGGCTCCAATCCTTGGACCTCGAACAATGGATCCAGGAAAAGCTACTTGATGTACCGTGCCTGGGCGAACAGCTGTTCAGCAAACTGATGGAGTAAAAAGCAGCAGAGATTGAGACTGAGTACATAACCCACACCAATCTCTCCCGGAAGACTTCTCTCCCGCAGAAGAAACAGGGCAAAAGCCTTTTCTTTCAGAGGCAGGGTCTCCCCTATCAGGGCTACCCACCTTATCCTCCAGCGCCAGCTCCGCCTCAAGGCGAACAGAGCAAGAGCGGCCACCAGGGTCCGCGTAAGCCAAAGAGCCCCAAAAGCCAGACCCCGGCACAAGCCCAGGCCTAGTTGGCCCTGTGTTTACCAGATGCATAGCTGCTTGCCCTCTGGTGACTGAGCTACCGGTGGGAGGGCTCCTGGTCCGTTTTGCTCCCCAATGGGAGTCTGTCACTTCAGAAACCTGGATTCTCCAGGTCATCCGGAAAGGTTACCTCCTTCATCTTGGACTGGCTTCCTTCACCCTTCTGCCCTGCAGAGCCCCCTCTTCTCCCTGTGCACCAGGTCGTCTTGGCGCAGGAGCTTGCCAACCTCGGAGCAAGCAGCAGAAGTGGTCCCACTGCACCTCTAGAGGTCGCCGTTTTTACTCCCGCTACCTCCTTGTGCCAAAGAGGACGGGCAGGTTCTGACCCATCCTCGATTTTAAGAAATCTGAACAAGTACCTGGTGCGGGATAGGTTCAGAATGCTGTCCCTTGGCACCTTGCTGTCCTTCCTTCAGGAGGGTGACTGGCAATGCTCCTCGGACCTTCAAGATGCGTACGCTCACATCCTGGTCCACCCAAAGAACAGATAATACTTACGCTTCAGAATACAAGGGAATTGCTACCAATACAGGGTGCTTCACTTCTGCCTCACGTCTGCTCCGTTAGTGTTCACCAAGTGCCTCGCATTAGCTGCAGCCCACCTTCAGTTACAGGGCACATTCGTCTACCCTTATCTATACGATTGGCTCGTTTAGAGGAGACTGCCAGCGAAGCACGGTGGGCCACAGCCTGCACTGTCCATCTCCTTGAGCATCTCTGCTTCGTGGTGAATTACCCAAAGTACCACATCACTCCGGTCCAATCCCTGGAATTCATTGACGTGCACCTCGACACCCAGCAGGCGACAACCTTCCTTCCCCAGGACAGGGCAGACCGCCTCATCGCTCTGCCCTCTGGTCCAGCGATGCCACGCAGTTTCGGCCCAGGTGATGCTCAGTGTTCTCGACTATATGACCTTGAAGGTCCACGTTGTCCCTGATGCCTGGCCGCACATGTGAGCGGTGCAGTGGTGGCTTCGCACTAAGTAGGCTCAAGCGACGGGCTGTCTCTGAGACACCGTCTCAATCACTTCCCAACTGTCAGAGTCCCTCGACTGGTGGTGAGACACCCAGAATCTGCTTCGAGGCCTGCCATTCCAGGCTCCACAGCATGACGTGGTCTTGACCACAGGTGCCTCTCTATCGGGCTGAGGAAGCACATTGTGGCGAGCTCCACACACAAGGGACATGGTCCCTCGGAGAGTCCTGACTACTGATCAACTTTCTCAAACTCCAGGTGGTCTTCCTCGCCCTCCGGGCATTCAAGTGCTTGTTCAGACAGACAACCGGGTGGCAATGTTCTATATGAACAAACGGGGGGGGGGGGGGGGGGGCTCCGGCTCCGGCTCCGGCTCCGGCTCCGGCTCCGGCTCCGGCTCCTACAGCCTCTGCCTGGAGGAAGTAGCCTTATGGTCCTTTGCGATATGCCAAGGCATGGTCCTATGGGCTACTTATCTCCCAGGTCAGGACAACGTTCTGGCAGACAGACTGAGTCTGATCCTCCAGCCACACGAGTAGTGTCTCTGCTTGCAGATGATGCAGTGGCTGTTCCAGTACTGGGGACTCTAGTCCTGGACCTTTTCGTCAGCCCTATGAATTCGCAGCTCCTGCAGTTTTGTGGCCCGGTTTCCCACCCAAGCAGGGAAGCCTCCGATGCCTTCCTGCTGCCTTAGACGCATGACCTTCTGTATGCGTTTTTCTCCCACTCTGCTCATAGCGTGGGCTCGGCTCAAAATTCAGCAGGATGGGGCCTCTGTGATCTTTGTGACCCCCACAGTGGCCTCTGCAACCCTGGTTGCTGCTGCTGCTTCGCCTCTTGTTGGAGCCTCTGGTTCCCCTCGGCAGCATGCCGGGCTGTTGTCACAGGAGGAGGGTCTCTTGCTTCACCTGAACCTGAGGTCTCTATCCCTCACGGCTTGGTGGCTGAGTGGGTCACGCTAGCCCCTCTTCGACTCCCGATGGACATCGAGGACATATTCCTGGCTTCACGCAAGGATTAGTCTAGGAGAGCTTATGCCTTTTAAGTGGTGTTGGTTCTCAGTGTGGTGCTTGGAGGTACGGGCCGACCTGTTCTCTTTCCCCACCCACTTGGTACCTACTCCATCTCTTGCAGGCAGACCTGAAGTCCAACTCTGTCCAGGATCCACCTGAGTGCGATCTCAGCCAACCACCACCCTGTCGAGGGTGGACCCCTCTTGGCCCAGCCACTGGTTTCCCACTTCATGCGTGGGCTGCTTCTTTCCAGGCCTCCCATCCGGCTGCCGCTGGTGGAGTGGGACCTCAATGTCGTTCCCATGTAACTAACCCAAACACCCTTTAAGCTGATGGCGTCCTTCTCGCTTTGGCACCTTTCTTGGAAGGTGTGTTTGTGTGGTGGTTTTTTTTTTTTTTGGTAGCTCTCACCTTGGCCCGGAGGGTCAGCAAGCTCCAGGCCCTGATGGCAGACGAGCTCTACATGAGATTCTACAGGATCCGGGTTGTCCTCCAAACGCACCCCAAGTTTCTTCTGAAGGTTGTCTGACTTTCACCTCCACCAGGAGATGGTGCTGCTGATCTTCTTTCTGAAGCCCCACGCCGACCGGACGTCGGCAATCTTCCAAACACTCGACTGTAGGATCACTCTCTCCTTCTACCTGCAGCACATGCAAGCCCACCGCAGGTCCGAGCGGCACTTCGTCTCCTATGTCCTTCCCGTTTGGGGCTCATGGTCACAAGCAGACCCCTTTCCCTCTGGGTGGTGGATTGCATCGCATTTGCCCAGACTCAGGCTGGGCTGCCACTGGACTGCCGGGTCATGGCGCACGGTGTTTGTGTGAGGGCATTGTTGGTGGCACATCTGCGCCTGCACCCCTGGCGGACATCTGTCGAGCTGCAACTTGGTCCTCGGCTAACACCTTCACGACACATTACTGCCTGGAGAGGAAATCCTGTTGGGAGAGTATCTTCAGCCAGGTGGTACTCCGTAATTTGTTCGGGGTTTAGGCAACTCCGGCCCTCCGACCCTTCTGCAGCTTCCGGGAGTGTGGTCTTCTGGGGACCTGGGGTCCTTGGGCTGTCTTCGGTTACCAATTTCTGCTCATGGCTCGCCGTGGCATTTTTTTCTATGGGTTGTCAGTAGCCTGTAGCTGGAGATTCCCATATGTGAGGACTAACTTCCTGCTTGTTCCTGGAGAAAGCATAGTTACTCACCTGTAACAGGTGTTCTCCAGGGACAGCAGGAATCGGTCCTCACAACCCACCCACCTCCCCTTGGTCGGTGGGTTGTGAGGACTTTTTATTTTATTTTTATCCTTGCCTGAGCTATGTCATCAGACTAATCAAGATGGCAACCTTGGGCAGGAAGGGGGCCACGAATGCGTGGTGGCTTTCCCAAAGGCTTTCTTTGAAAGCTGGGGAAATGCTCTGCGTGGGCTCTGTCGGTGCTGACATCACCCATATGTGAGGACTTATTCCCGCTGTCCCTGGAGAACACCTTTTACAGGTGAGTAACTGCGTTTTATGACTTTTTGACATGTCAGATATTAATGCTCTAACCTCCCTTTAGAGATGCCAGCTGATAGAACACATGATCTCTGGTTTTTGCTCTGTGCATATTTCTGTAGCTGATACTAAAGGTCTAGCTAGCAGGTGCATAATGCCTTAATCACAGTGTCATATGTGCTGCTTCTTCCGTTTTCAATACCCAAGGACAAAGCTAAAATCTAAAATTGAGTCTGTAAGTGGGTGTTTCAGTGGCTCAAACTTTTAATGTTTCCTTATCCTGCTAGACCCCAACCAGCAGATGGAAGCAAAGAACATGTATTTTTCAGTGACATAACCACTACTATAAGGACTGCAGCAGCTCTGGAACTTGCCAGTATTCTCTACCTCCGGCAGATGGATATGGTTTGGATTAGAGTACACCAGACAAATGCACAACCCCTTGCACAAACAAAAACAAATGTCCTGACATGACCATGTTTCGGCGCGTCTGCCTTCCTCAGGGGACCTCAAGAGACTAAAAACAAACAATAAAGCATCAATAATACACATCAGACACATATCAGACACATACACCCTTGTGCATATTAATTGAAACAAACTGAAAAATAAGTGAAAACTGGAATTTCCATTGAAAACCTTCTTAACCCGTTTTGGACCAGCGTATGTTTTACACATACATAAGGTTTCCATACTTACTACTCAACTGTTTATCTAATTAATGGTTATAAATTCAATGGAACTATGTTTAGCTATTATCGTTATGTCAAAAAGCGTGTTATACAGATTTTTTATCTGAGATCTAGTTAGTTTAATAGGTATTCAGAGTTTGCTAATTTTGACTGTACTTGCGGCTCAACATAAGATCACAAAAAAATAGTAAGTAGGTTATAATGCTGTAATACTTTTATTTGCAAAATAGTAGCTATTTGTAGACTTTATAAAATAGGTTTAGATAACTAAGTTACTTAGTGTCAGAGTTGTTGGTGCGTATATCGGCCTTGTATGTTTTTCATATGCTGGGCTAATATGTTGTCGAAACTAATTGCTGTCAAGCATTCTGTTCTAGGTGTTTTAATGGTGCAATATCGATGCACTGCATCAGAAGTGTTTTCATGTGTATCATATTCCGCTGTCAGAATGGACTGTTGACAAACAATATTATATCATAATAAAGTGTTTTAAATGAAAACTGCAGTTTCCTTATCGGCCTTACATTTCAGTCCTCCACCTCTGGGTAGTGCACCTCCTCCTGCAGCATGGAGATTGGACAAGTCAAATTCGTGACATCACCGGGTATATGCTGCTGGTCTTCTCCCATCATTCCCCAGTGCGTCCAGTATCCATGCAGCAGGAGGATGTAGTGAGCCTAGGTGCTGGGCTCACTAGTGGAACTGATAAGGATAGTTAGTTTTATGGTTTTCTTTTATTCCCTATATGTTCATTTATTTGTTACTGGGTTCTAAAAAAAAAAAAGAAAAGAAAAAAAAAAGCGCCTCACATAGTCGTTGAGCCGGCTGTCCTTGCTGCTCTCCTACCTGCTGAGCTTTTCGGCGGTTTGAGGCTGCTCTCCCCTTCTTGGTTGGACGAAGGAGTAGTTCAGCACAGCAGGCAGTCTACCGGCAGTCTCCAGAGATCCCAGGGTGGTCATACATGAGGCTGCTGAAGCTGGGAAGCCCTCTGTGCTGTGAGTAGCACCTCGGATTGAAGGGCTGCCGATCGTAGGGCCAGTCAGCAAAATAGCTTGAGGGCATGATGATGTGGGTACAGGTCAGTGTCCCCCTCAAGCAGAAGGCTGAGGGGCTTGTCCTGAGGTGGGTCGGCAGCAAGCAGGCCCAGTTTTTGGCACAGGCTGTTTCTCCCGTGCCTTCTGCGGGCCGCGAGGCAGTGGCAGTGTGTTTTTTCTTATTTTATTTATTTACTTTCGGTTTGACACAGGTTCCGATAATTCTTCGCGTTAATTTCAACTTAGTTATCTTGATTTAATTTTGCGTTACTGCAAAGTTCGCTGGAAATCCTTTGGCGTTAAAACAAACAAACAAAAAAACAAAGGGGGCAACTGGGCTGGTTCTCTTCTAATTCCTGTTGGTTTAGAGCTGATTGATGTAATTTATTTAAGCCACTTCCTTATTTTATCCACCTTTTTATTTAATTCATTTATGCTCTTCACCCTCCGGTCCCGGTTCGCTTGAGGTTTCGGGGTAGATGCTCGGAGCCAAGTCAACTGCCCTTGCCGCAGATGTCGTTCGCTACTTAACTGAGCGACGTTGCGGGGTGCTGAGCTACATTTCCTTCCGGCTGGGCAGCGAGTATCACCTATAAGCATTGGGAGTGTTGTCGGGGCAGGTCTGTACCTCGGGTCTGTGTTTATTGAAGGACCAGCATCAGGATCTCCGTTGGGCTTTTTGGCGCCAGCTGGGCCCGACAGCATCTGTGAGCATTTTTTTTCCTGCTCTTTCACCAGCGAGGCAGCCACGGCCATGCTGACGGTGTGAAACCGCGGCGGAATTGCTTCAGAACCTATGGCAGGTTTATTGCTTTAAATACTTGTTTTAATTGCATATTTTTTTGTTTAATTGGTAGTATTTAGGCAGAGCAAATTTTTGCCGTGTTTGGGGTTTCCTTCTTTACCTTTACTTTCTTTTCGCCCGGAAGAGGCAGATTCAATACTTTTTCCTTTTGATTGTCTCAAGCGGTGGACAAGCTGCTTTATGTTAAGTTTATTTCAGTTAGTTTAGGTTGGTTTAGGAATAGACTTCACAAAAAACCCCAAAACACAAAGGAAATATAGTTCTCTTCAACTGCGGTAAGAGCGCTAACACGGAGGAATCCCTAGACCTCTAAAGAGGTCACAGATTTGCTGAGGGAGGAGGTGTCGTCCTTAAAGTTATAACTTGTTAATTTTTTCCATGGCAGGAATTATGCTTAATGAATAAGGAGCTGCTTGTACTACAAAGATCTAATTCTTCAGAATTATTTATTTCATATTCCATTGGAATGGTACAATAAACATGGTCTATTTACAGGGGTTTTGATCTCACAACTCCATTGCTCTGCAACCGTGATACTCATGTGTTTTTGTAAGTTTGACTAGTTTCTCTTTCCAGCCATTCTCCAAGGAACTTTGGCTGCAGGGAAATAACGTCTGTGATATTTGGCATACCCTCATCGTCACAAGACTTTATCTGGTCCAGTTCCGTTGAGTAGGAGATGTTCCCTATGCATACCTTACAAGTACAATTTGGTTTCTTCGGGGTACGGTTATAGCCATAGTGAAGCTTTACAAAGGTGACCAACTGTTTTCACCTTGGTTCACTCTGAATCTGTGGTGATGGGTAAAAAAAAAAAAGATTTTTATAGCTGATGAGTATGATCTTTGACCTTTTGGTAAAGAAGGCGGTATGTTTGTCAATGAATATTGGAACTGAATCTTATCTTTTCTGAAGACGGACAATATGCTATATTGGACCAGTGTATGAAAAACATACACTATGTGAAACTTCTATTTTCTGCAAAGTTTTAATATTTTTTATTATTGCCGGTATTTCATAGTTTGAGTGTAACAAATCTAATAAATCATCCAGAACAGAGAGAGAATATGCGAGCTGTCCAAAACGGGTTAATAGCCACATGCATATTAGTACATAATATGACCACCTCTGTTTTTCACCAGCATCTGGACTCAATTTGGCATGGAATCAATAATTTCAAGCAGTCTGCAATGATTTTGGGTCCCTGTACCAGACTTGAATCAGAACTTGAATAAGCTTCTCCTTTGTCGTACAGTCCATTCCACGAAGGTGAAATTTTGCAAATGGACTACAGATTCTCTTGGGTTTAAATCCAGAGTTTCCTGGCCAGTCCAGTACCTTTATTTGCTTCTTCTGAAAAAACCTTTCACCAATTTCGATATGTGGCAAGAGGCAAGATCTATCAGGAAATGTCTGCTCTAGCTCTGGAACAATTCTTCTTTGGAGAACATCAGCATATTATTGTGAACGCATCATTCCCTCAGTTGGATGCAAGCTGCTGACTCCATAATAACTGAAATACCCCCAGAACATCATCTTTTGGGGGTATTTCACATTCTGGTTGTGGGAATCACAAATGTTTTCTCCAGGTGAACACCGAACATATTGGCTTCTTTGGCCCTGGTCGAAGAAATAACTCATCACTGAATATTACTTTTCTCCAATCTTCTTAAGTCCACTCTTCGTTTCAGTCCCTATTTATAGCGCTTCTCTTTCATAATCTTTGTCAGAAGTTGTTTTTTCAGAGGTCGTCATGCTTTTCGACCAGCTTCCAAAAGTCACCTGCGAATTGTGGAAGAACTGACCAATATACTTTTCTTTTCTAAATCTTTTTAATGCGTTGCTTGTCTTCCGAGGATGTCTTCTACTTTCCCTGATAATATAGTTATCTCTGGGTGTGGTTTTCCTTTTACGACCACAATTTCCCTATCATTTAGAGGGATCCTGACACCAACTATACTTGCTATATCCATATAGGTCTTCCCTATGTGTTGTGTAGAGTGACTATCTTTGTGTATTTTCTGGGTGTCGTGTCCATCCTTGCACAACGGTTGGATTAGCAATAAAGAATACTCTCAAAAGAAAATCTGATGCAATGTCGGCTGATGATATAGTCGCATACACAATAAGTCATTCCTACGTCATATCACATCTATTATGTCATTTAACCCATAAACCTACTGTATAAATAATGATGAAACATCTGTGATGATTTAACCCAGTTGATTTAAAAAAAAGATCAAAATTAAATTCATATACAATTCATAGGCTGAAAATATTTAAAAAATCTTGTTTGTATCAATTAATTTGCACAAGGGTGTTTAGTTAAAATCAGATACATAAATGAATAAAATCAAAAATGTTGGCTAAAAGCTCATTGGACTCATTAATAACAAATACCAATTAAAGGACAATGATGAATAAATAAATATATGGACTAAAATGAATCAAATAAGTGAATAAACAAATGCCATAAAAATAAAAGGACATAAATATATAAAAGACTGTTAAAAATGTCGTGACACAGCCACAGTGCAAAATCAAAAGTAGAATATCACTAGTATAAGTATACGAACCATTGAACATTGAATATATAATGTGAAAAAAGGGGGGGGGGGGGGTAATAGGAGTACTGTTAAAATACCATGTCACCTCAAAGGGTATTCAGGAATATAAAAATTGATCCAAATGGGAACGCAGGCATGTACTATACAAGGAGGACTTGTCATAAGGTCAGATGAAAACATAATGAGAAGTTGGGGGAGAACAAACAACTTAAATACAAGCTACGTGGAGATTTAAAGAAACTGCACAGTGAAAATAAGTAAGTTCTGCTCACCAAGAGCATCCATATGGGGGAACATTTTAAAGAACAAAAGTCAAATCTTGCTGCACAGAGAGGAAAGCACCTAAATCAAATGAAAACTATCCCTTTTAATGAGAATTCAAATCTGAGCACTTTGTAATTACAAATCGCATATGACCAAAGAAGTTACCATCATTCAGAAAAGCCAGAGCTTAGCAAGGAAATTAATTGTATATCTAAACAAATCGGAACTGAATTTTATAAAAACTCCAGCAGAGGTTCTAACCCTAGCATTCAGATGGCCAAATGCATGCAGTACGCTCAGCAAAATCTTTTAAAGTTACAATTTTTGCCAAATTAACACATTAAGGTGGTGCCTCACTAAAGGTAAATCCAATAAAGGAAAACTGCTTTTTTTTTAAAAAGTCACTCATTGGAATCGAGAGAGAAAACAAAACAAAAAATAAAAAAAATTTGTTTGGAGCACATATTAATTATCAAAAACAAAGATTTTTGGCAAGTAACCTTATGAATAGTTAAAAATGAATTAAGGTCCTTAGGTCATACTGTTGCAAGGGTCGTACAGTAGATGACTAGTAGCTCTGTACACAAACCATATATGAATTAAAAAATTGAAAGATTGGAAAATGACTTCTGTACAGAAGTGATATGAGATGAGTCACATTTTAAAACTAGCATAATTGCAACCGGCTAAATTAAAACAGTGTTTTTAGTAGTCGGTGTTAATGATAAAACATAATGAACCGTATAGGTCACTATGCAGGATACCTAAACCTCTCTTCCTTATCGTCCCTCCAGTTCAATCCTGCACCTCTGGGTAGTGTTCCTCTTCCAGCAGCTTGGAGACTAAGCATGTCATCTTTTGATGACACCAGCATAAATACAGCTGGGACCGCCCCTCAGCTCCAGTATGCTCGGTCTCCAAGCAGCTGGATGAGGTAGTGAGTCAGGGTGCTGGACTCACTGAAGGGACAACTTAGGAGGTTTAGTTAGGTTAGCTTTAGTTTTTTCATTCATTCTTCTGGTTTTGGGCTTTTAAAGCCTTAATATATAAATACCGTATTTTCCGGCGTATAAGATGACTGGGGGTATAAGACGACCCCCTACTTTTCCTGTTAAAATATAGGGTTTGGCCTATACTCGCCGTATAAGACTATCCCTCTTCCAGCGCACACCAAAAATGCCCGTTTAAGATGATTATCTTCTGCCTAGATTTGGCGGGTGGTGTGCGCTGCTATTTTGGCCTTTCGCCTCGAGCCGTTGTACCTTTTTATTGCCCCAGGGCTTTCTCAGTGCATTCTGTTGGTCGGATCTCCTCTCCCGGACAAATCGGAGAGGAGACCGACGGAGGACGGGGCAAGCGGTCCATGAGGCAACGGAAAGGAGATGAAGGATTCCAGTGCCCGGCCTGCACCGCGCACACTGCTCGCAATGTGGCCGAGCAGTGGAGCGGTGACAGGGCGGCGATTCGGTCCGCCCCGTGAGCGGTTGTGGAGGCCGAAACCGTAAGATGGCTGCCGTGGCTGTGGGGTGAGGTTCCGCCAAGGCGGCTTGAGCGCCTGATGTCATTTGGGCGCAAGACGGGGCCGAGTGGGCCGGAACTGCTCCGCGCTCCACGGCCTCGTGGCAACACCGACATTCAGCGGAGCGCGTTCAACAGTCAGCTTCCCCAGTCCAGGTCAGAAAGTTGCTGTATACCGGCGTATAAGACGACCCCCGACTTTTGAGCATATTTTCATGGGTTAGAAAGTCATCTTATACGTCGGAAAATACGGTATATATATATTTTTTTACACACACTACAAAAGAAAACTATTGGTACGGAGAGTCGGAAGACCCCCTCCCCCTCACCCCAGTTGAGTGGGGCAAGTGCAGGAGGTTCCTGTGGTTACCCGGGACTTAGCGGCTCCCGATCCCTGCTCTGGGCGAGGAGCCAAGGAGTGGTCTGAGGCAGACAGTCCGAGCCAGCAGACATCCCCAGAGATCCTCCCTTAGCGCCGAGGCTGAGCATAAGGGGGAAGTAGAGGCAGAAGCAGTTTTCACATCTGCAATGTAGCGAGTGGAGCCCCCGGAGGTACTGCAGTCTTCTCTCAGGAGGGGCAGAACGGCTGGTTTTTAGAAGCAGCGATCCTGGCGGGAAGGCCCAGGTTTTCAACATCAGGTCAAGCCGCGTGGTCCGGAGCAGCACGGGAAGCTGGTGGGCATGTCTTCCTGCCTTTCCTTCTCTGCTCAAGCTTTGCCATTACTGTTAATTCATTTTTGACTCTCCCCTCTTCTCCTGTGGTCTGGGTCTACTCTGTAGTTGCAGATTTTGGAAGGTACAGTTTTGTAGGGACGTTTATGCTGTTTAGCAACCCCCCCCCACACACAAAAGGGGGGTCTCTTTCCTTTTTCTTGCCTTAGATTAGGGTTTTCAGACTGGGTCTGCCCTCCTAAGGGGGTGGGTGGTAAGCTCCTGCTCATCTGCATATAGGCCCTGGGGGACCCCCCCAATACAGAAAAAGGAAGAGAGAAAAGTCAGACTGCCTTTATTCTCATTATGTCTGAGAGATCCCAGTCTTGTGTGTGGGTCCTGGTGTGGGGCAGTTTTGGAGGCGGGTGTTTGCAGGGGTTGTGTGTAAGAATCCGCCTCCATAGAACAGACTCCAGGGGAAAGGGAGGTGCAAGATAAGGCTTTTTCCCTGACTGTAGACACGTAGGACTAGGAGGGTTCTGGGCTGCCCTTACAAGATTCGGCACCCAGCCCCTCGGCCTTGCCCAGACATTTTCTGCCCTGGAGCATGGATGAGTTAGGAGTCCCGGGGATGTTTCTCAAGAGTTTGTTCTCCTTCTGCATCGGGCATTCTGTCTGTGTCAGCAGGCACAGGCAGGAGGCCTCGTGGGGTCACAGCACAGGTCCAAGAGGTCAGGAGGTCCCGGGATGCGGAACTGGGGACTTTACCTGCGAAGATGCCCTGGCCTTCGGAGGAGGGTCAGGTCGATTCCCCGTTGTCTGTCTGAAGGCCTGGATGGGGATGAGTTGGACGTGGAGCTAGAAGGGGACGAAGACCTGGAAGACAAGGTGATCACCGAACAGGAGGAACAGGCGCGCATTGTCCGGGTATTCCACAGAGAGGAGTTACTGGCACTTGTAGTCGAATCGCTCAAGGTATTTAATATCCCCACTAATAGTCCACTGAATGGCAAGATGCTGGAGGATCCCCTAGTACAGATGGTCCGTAAGTCATAGAAGGTTTTTCCTGTGCATGGAATAGTTCGACAGATGATTCGAGATGAGTGGGATCTGCTGGAGGCTGGCCTCAGAGGGTCAAGGGCAATGGTGCGTCTCGACCGGGACCAGGACCACGAGCTTTTTTGACCTCCGAAGGTGGACGAAGCGGTTTCGGCGGTCACAAAGAAAACGATTCCAGTGGAAAACAGTGCGGCGCTCAAGGATTCCCAAGGTAGGAGATTAGACACCTTGCTAAAACAGGCCTTTGTCAATGCCCTTTCACTACAAGCCTCCATTTGTGGAGCCTGGGGGGCCAGAGCTGGCCTGCGTTGATCGCAACAGTTTGAGCAACAAGGGGAGATGGTGACCGGGCGAGAGAGGTGGCTAAGCTCGAGTTGGGCACCGCTATTTGGCAGATATCCATTACGACCTCATTAGAGGACTGGCAAACAACATGGCCTCAGTAGTAGTGGCGGGCCACAATCTCTGGCTGCGCAGTTGGGCAGCGGACAGCTCCTCTAGGGCCTGGCTCAGCAAACTCCTGTTTAGGGGCAAATGGCTTTTCGGGGAAGACCTGGTCAAGTTGGTGAAGTACTTAAGGAAGGCCAGAGGTGGGTGGCTCCCCGAAGATGAGCAGAAACAAAGCCACACCCAGCCTGCCGCCCGGAGTCAGCCGCAGGACTTCAGATGTTTTCGTCCGTCATGCATTACCCCCTTTCAGAAGGGCAGATTTGCTTTTAGGGGGCAAGGCTTTCGAAGCTTCATAGGCGCCCAGGTAGTGGTGCAACCCGTAGGGGCTGACTGTGGGGAATTCTACCCTGCCTGGGCCCAGATCACCTCTGACAAAGGGGTACTGGAGGTTATTCGTGAGGGTTACGCCCTCTAACTTGCTCGCCCGGTGGACAGCTCCTTCGTTCAGTCTCCATGCAAAGCATGCGCCAAAGCCGCAGCGGTTCGAGCCACCTTAACACAACTTTGACAGCTCAGGGCCATGGTGCCGGTCCCCTGGGACCAATGTGGCTCCAGTCGGTACCTGATCTATTTCGTGGTACTGGAAAAAGGAGGGCTCCTTCCACCCGATTCTAGACCTCAAACAAGTGAACCACTGCCTGTGGGTTCCGCATTTTCATATGGAGACACTGCACTCCATCATTGTGGCAGTCAGAGGAGAGTTCCTGACATCCCTAGATTTGACAAAGGTGTATCTGCACATCCCCATTTGACCAGAGCACCAGCGATTCTTCAGGTTTGTGGTATCGATGGGGCATTTCTAGCTTTGCACGTTGCCATTCGGTCTCGTGACTGCGTCACAAACTTTCACCAAGGTCATAGTAGTGGTGGCGGTAGCGCTTCATCGGGAATGCGTTCTGGTCCATCAGTACCTCGACGGCTGGTTGAGTCAGGCAAAGTCCAGGGATGAGAGCGCGTGGAAAACAGCTCGGCTGGTTCAGTTTCCTCCAAAGCTTAGGTTGGGTGGTCAACTTGCCAAGAATCATCTGGTCCCATCCCAGGAACTCGAATAATTGGGGGCAAGGTTTGACACCTGCGCAGGGAGGGTGTTTCTCCCAACGCAGTGTGCTCAAGAACTTCGAGCCTTGGTGCGCCAGTTTCTAGGCAGGATGGAACCAAATGGCTTGGCATTATCTTTAGGTCCTAGGGACCATGGCAGCCACTCTCGAGCTTGTGCCCTTGGCAAGGGCGCTTAGGCAGCCTCTGCAGAGGGCCTTGCTGCAATGGTGGTCCCACCAAACTCAGCCTCTGTTCCAGAAGCTCCCGAGAGCGACCAAACGAGCACTCGGATGGTGGCTTCGCCTGGAGAACCTGGCTGTGGGGATGCCCCGAGTGTCGCCTTCCTGGATTCTGGGGATTACTGATGTCAGCCTGGCTGGCTGGGGGTCCCATGCCGAGGGACAGGTCACCAGGGACTCGGGGGGGGGCGAATGAAGCCGGTTGGTCGATCAACAGGCTCGAAATGCGAGCAGTACACCTGGCCCTGCAGAGCTTCGAGACATGGTTGCAGGGAAAGGCAGTAAGGGTCCTTTCTGACAATGCAACCAGACACCTACATCAATCGTCAGGGCATCACAGGCAGCATGTCCTTGGAGGAAGACAATCTCATTCGGGTACGAGTGGACCTGGGGGAGTGGGTGCTCAACCAGGAGGTGTTCACCCAAGTGGTGCGCTGCTGGGGCACCCCGGTGATGGATCTGATGGAGACTTTCCAGTCCACCAAGGCAAGCAGCAGGCGCCGGGGTGGCTGGCAGGTTTGTACACCCTCGTGCAAAGATGGCTCAAATGGGGGTGCCTGTATGTGTTCCCATTGTGGGCTTTGATAGGACGGGTTGTGCAAAAGATTAACGCATACCTGGGCTTGATAATCTTGATAGTTCCAGATTGGCCAAGGTGTCCACAGTACGCCGACGTGTTGTGAATTCTGGCAGATCGACTGTAGTGCCTGCCGGTTCGGGAGGACCTGCCCTTGCAGGGGCCGGTATGTATGCCTCAGGTGGATGGATTCTCACTTATGGACTGGCTATGGAGGGGGCGAGATTGAGGAAGAAAGGTTACTCGCCTCATGTAATTTTTACCATGATAAAGGCCAGAAGGCACTCAACCTCTCTTATGTTCGGGTCTGGTGCATTTCCGAGGCCTGGTGTGTCGATAGGTCAGGCCAGCCAAGTCTTTGATTTTGGACATTTTGGCCTTCCTGCAGGCTGGGTTTGAGAAGGGACTAGCGGCTAGTTCGTTGAGAGTTCCGCTGGCGGCGATTGTTTTGCTATCGCGGAGAAGTTCAGGGTGTTTCCCTAGGGTTGCACTCAGATGTGGCGTGTTTTCTGAGGGTGGTGACACTCCTGCGGCTGCTGTGGAGATCTCTGGTGCCTTCTTGGTACCTCAACTTGGTGGTGTTGGGCGCTAATTGGAGAGCCCTTTGAGCCTCTGAACAGGGCTTCAATAAAGGACATAACACTCAGCGTGGTGGTGTAGCCATTTGTTTGGCACGCAGAATTTTGGAGCTTCAGGCCTTGTCTTGCTGTGAGGTATTTTTCTCTCCTGCTCAAGTGAGAAAGTGGTTCTGCGGCCGATGCCGTCTTTCCTCCCCAAGGTTCTTTTTCAGCATTCCAAGGGAATCTGTCTGTCTCATTGCCGGTCCTGGGGAGCATGGAAGATTCTGCCACGGCACCTCAGTTGCACCTGCTGGATGTCCAGCATGTCCTGAGGCATTACCTCAAGCGGACCGCAGGTCGATCGCCTGTTTGTGCTCTATGGCGGAGGTGGCTGCAAATACATCCATTTTGAGATGGAGCAAGGAGGTGATCACATCGTCCTATAGCCTCAAGGGTAGGCTGGTGCCAGCAGGGTTGCCGGGCGCATTCCACAAAGGCTCAGGCAGCTTCGTGGGCAGAGCATTCCTTGGTGCCGCCGGTGGAGATCTGCAAGGCGGCAACCTAGTCAGTGCTTCATACCTTTGCTAAGCATTACTGTCTGGACTTTTAGGTGACCAATGATGCCTGTTTTGGATCGGCGGTTCTTCAGGCCGGTCTGTTGGGCTCCTCTCAGTAAAGTGAAAGGCTCTGTTACATCCCAGAGGTGCAGGACTGGACTGGAGGGACGATAAGGAAAGTGAAATTAGACTTACCTGTTAATTGCTGTTCTTTGAGGAACTCCAGTCCAGTCCCGGATCCCTCCCTAAATGCCAGGAGCCTGAGGCCATGGTCTGTAGAAGGTTTCATGGTGGCAAAATAACGAGGGGGAGTACAGTTGCAGAGCGGACTGAAGGGTTGTTCTGTTCAAGCACAATATGGTTGACCTTAGGCTGGTAAAACACAGGTAAGCCTCCATGCCTTTAAGAGGGGAAGGAGGGCATTTTCTTCTCCGAGGGGGGGGGGGGGGTAAGTAAGGACAGTTTCTTCAGAGACAGGGATTTTTTCTTGTAATTAACCTAACCACTTATTTGTTGCTCATGTGAGTCTGCTTTGTCAATAGATTACTGGAGCTGAGGGGCGATCCCTGCTGTATTTATGTTGGTGTTGTCAAAAGATGACATGCTCAGTCTCCAAGCTGCTGGACGAGGTACACTACCCAGAGATGCAGGACTGGACACGAGCCTCAAGGAACAGCAATTAACAGGTAAGTCTAATTTCACTTCAGAAACCATGCATGATTTAAAGCGTAAGGGAACCCAGAAAGATAAGAAAACACACCTTAGGCAATATATTAAACCTACATAGAGCAATGAATGTAAGAAAATCAAGCCAGTGGAGATACTCATTCTAGCATTCAGATCACCAAATACGAGCAGAACGTTCACTGTGGTCTTTTAAAGCTGCAGTTGGCACCATAACGATACATTTAAGGTAGCACTGCATTTGGAATAATCTGAAGGTGAAAACATCTTTAGAATAGTCACTCATTTAGATTGAAAGATATAAAAAAATGAAACCAAAACTATATGGATCATCTGTTAAATATTAAAAAGGAAGGAAAATTTATCACAGAATCATTACTTTTTTTTTTTTTTTAAAGTCCGTAGCTCACGCAGTGCACCTGAACCATGCACATATTAAATAAAATATGACTTTTCTATATTAAATAGGGAGGAGTGGCCTAGTGGTTGGGGCAAGGTACCTCAGACCAGAAGGTCAGGGGTTCAAATCCCACTAGAGGACAGCAAACGTGGGCCGGAAGGACTGGGGTTTCTAGTCCCACAGGTACTCCTTGTGGTCTTGGGCAAGCCACTTAACCCTCCATTGCCCATGTTCCATGTAAAATAGTTATCTTCAAGTTATAATGCCCTGTTCAATGTAATTTCAGTTTGTTCAGTGTAAACCACCTTGATATCATGAAAGGCGGTATATAAGAAATGTTAAATAAAATAAATACCAGATCACACAAAATGAAATTAAAACAGTTATCAATCCTAACCTTAAAACATGATGATCCTTAAGATGAAGTTTTTCTAAAAAGGAAGGGGGGAGGGGAGGGAAGGGGTGGGCAAGGAACCTAATATAGCCAGGCAATTTGAATAGGGACCTATCTTGAAAATGTGCAAAAATATGTGAAGCATTAAAAATAAAAGCAAATAAAAAGAAAAAAAAATAATACTAGTAAAACCTGAATGATATATTAAAACTACTTAAAGAATGTCAGCAGTCCCACTTAGCGTTGCATGCACCAAAAAATAAGTAACATTGACGTGTCCACTTTGTCGTTGTATTAACATAGGGCATGAGCCCAAAGGATATCTCCAGGAACAAGCAGGAATAAGTCCTCACATATGGGTACGTCGGTACCGACGGAGCCTGCGCGGGAAAGCTCCCCAGCCTTTCAGATGAAAGGCTTTTGGGGCCTCCCACTGCACATGCGCGCTGCCTTCCCGCCTTCCTGACCAGCTCTCTTCAGTTTCTCTTTTTCCGCGGAGCCAGCAGGTCGTGTTCCTGTCACCGCTGAAGAAATTGTTAAATTTGTTATTTTTCTTTAGACCGCGTACCTGCCTTCCCCATACCGAAACCGGTACCGCCGGTCTCTCTTTCTTTCTTTATAAAAAAAAAAAAAAAAAAGACTTTTTTATTTTCCTCGGCACAGCTTGGTACCTGTTGTTAGGCCTTAAGGCCTACACAAATTCTCCTCATGGAGAAGCCAGTCCCTGGTTTTAAAAAATGTACCAAATGCAGTGCTGTCATTTCTGTCACAGACACCCATGAATGGTGTCTCAAATGTTTGGGACCTGAACACTCCATACCGGACTGCCCATCCTGCACCCAGATGTCTAAACGTGGTTTGCAGAACCGGGCCAACAAGCTCCATGTGCTGTTTCCTTCAGAAGCATCACAGTCATCCAGGTCTTCCTCTCCGGATGGATCTCAGGTAACCAAAACTTCGGTGGGCAAATCCTCTAAAAGCAAATCTCTTTCTAAAGATCGAGAGGCTCTCAATTTTGAGTTCGAGGATTCTGCCCATGCCAAAAAACCCCGGCGGGAGGTTCCAGCCTCCAAAGCAATCATGGGGTCACAGGTTGACATCGATGGCACGGCCTCGACCGATCACCTGTTGGACTGCTCTGGGGTACCGGCCCATACCGGTACCGACATCCAGGCAGTAGTGGCGTCTATGGGCAGTACTGTCCAGACCATGCAGCAGGCCGTTCTGTCATTCATTAAGGCTGCGACGCCCTCGGTACCGATTTCATCGGTACCGACCCCGGTTCCGGTATCCACACCGGAACCGAGACCATCGACTTCCAAACGTCGATCGGTTCCGCATGCCGGATTCCGGCTTTCGCCTGGTACCGATCCCATGCCCGATACGCCCGATGTCGATACCGATCGGTATGCGTATCATACATTGGCAGTACAGAGGGAAGACTCAGATTATTCTGATGAATTCAATTCCTCTGATGACTCTGCTGAGCTTACTCTTCCTGGGGAGCCCTCTTCTCCAAAGAGGAGGATGTCTCCTCCAGAGGATTTATCCTTTCAGGATTTCATTGTTGATGTAGCTAAAGCACTTTCTATTGCTACATCTTCTGAAAAAGAACCCAGATCAAAAAAATTGGACATTTTAGGATACTCAAAAGCTCCTAAAGAGGCAGTCACTCTGCCTGTCCATGAAATCCTTCAAGAACACTTGATGGATTTGTGGGAGACTCCTTTAACACTGTCTCCCCATTCCCGTAGGTTGGACACCATGTATCGGGTCCCTCCTTCGCCTGGGTTCCAGAAAACTCAGCTGCCTCACCACTCTATTTTCTTCATGGCAGACTTCACCACAATAAAGAGTCCTAAAAGGCATTCTTCTACCCCTCCAGGGCGAGAATGTAAGACCCTAGACTCTTTTGGAAGAAAGATGTTCCAGGCTAGTATGCTTATAGCCAGGATCAATTCTTATAGCCTTTATATGGGCATGTTTCTTGGACAACTTGCCCTAAAAATACAGAATTTTGCCCCCTTTATCCCTGATGATCAAAGGGCGGACTTCTTTTCTATGGTGACACAACTTTCAGAGGTCTCCAAGTTTTCCAACAGGGCAGCCTTTGATTCCTTTGAAGTTGCAGGCAGAGCTTCGGGAATTGCTATTGCAGCCCGACGTCTCGCTTGGCTCCAGGCTTCTGACCTAGAACCCTGGGTTGTAGATGGCCTCAGGAATCTGCCCTGTACTGGTGAGAACTTATTTGGGGAAGACTGGCAGATTAAAGCTGCTCAAATGGATGCAGAAAATGCCACTCTAGATAGACTTTCCAAGTCTACTTCTATCCCTGCCAAAAAGAAGTCTTTTAAAAGGCCTTACTATAAAAAGGCCAGATTTCCCACAAATACTGGCCAGCAATCTGCTCAGCCTCGCTTTGCGGCTAAGCGTCAACAATCTAAGCAGGTAAAGTCAAAGCCTGCAGTGTCTGCTACACCCCAGCAGGCTCAACCCCCTCAGGGGTTTTGACTTGCCTCTAGAAAACTTGCTGTTTCTGGCTCTAGAACAACCAGAGCCCCTCACCATTCCTGGAAGGCTAGCTCATTTTGCTCCCAGATGGGAACAAATCACATCAGAGCAATGGACCCTCTCTATTATCCGGGAGGGCTACAAACTTCATTTCTCCAGCCTTCCTCCCCATACCATGGTGAGGCAATTCAGTTCTCCCCCATCTCTTCTGACCCTGTTGGGTCAGGAAGTCTCTTCTCTTCTTGCCCAAGGGGCAATAGAGGAGGTTCCTCCTCCACAACAGGGGTTAGGTTTCTACTCCCCTTACTTTCTCATAACAAAGAAGACAGGGGGCTTCAGACCTATCCTAGATCTGAGAGAATTGAACAGGTTTCTATTCAAGGAGAAATTCAAAATGCTCTCTCTGGGCCTTCTCCTTCCATACCTTCAGAGTCAGGATTGGCTTTGTTCTCTAGATCTCAAGGATGCGTACACTCATATACTCATCCATCCATCCCACAGAAAATATCTAAGATTTCTGTTCCAGGGAAAACATTTCCAGTACAGAGTACTACCCTTCGGTCTGGCCTCTGCTCCAAGAGTCTTCACAAAATGCATGGCAGTCGTAGCTGCATTTCTCAGAGGCATGGGAATCTTTGTCTTCCCATATCTGGACGACTGGCTCATCTGAGCTCCATCTCAGTCAGAAGCCCAGATGTCTCTGGACCGCACAAGGCGTATTCTTCAATATCTGGGACTTGTGGTAAACATTCCCAAATCCCAACTCATCCCTACTCAGTCTCTGGAATTCATAGGGGCCCAATTGGACTCCACCACTGCAAGGGCCTACCTCCCTCTGGTCCGAGGCCAAAGACTAATAAGCTTGGCCTCCCAGGCTCAGTCCAGAAGTCACTTGTCAGCCAGAGAAATGCTGCAGCTTCTGGGCCACATGGCCTCCACGGTACACGTGGTGCCCTACGCTCGTCTTCATATGAGAGCAGCTCAATGGACCTTGGCCACCCAGTGGTCTCAAGCATCAGGACTGCTCTCAGACCAAATACTCACCTCAAAACGACTGTTTTGGTCTCTCCAGTGGTGGACATCCTCCAAAAATCTGTTGTTGGGGATCCCCTTCCAACCTTCGTTGCCCCAAGCAACCCTCACAACAGATGCCTCCCAAGCAGGGTGGGGAGCTCATCTCCAGCACCTCTCCACTCAGGGCACCTGGTCTCCTCAGGAGACCACCCTTCACATCAACCTTCTGGAACTGCGAGCAATCTTCCTTGCCCTCACAGTCTTCCACACCCTCCTTGTCAACCTGACTGTCCTAGTCCAAACAGACAATCAGGTAGCCATGTTCTATGTCAGCAAACAAGGAGGGACGGGCTCTCTGTCGCTTTGCAACGAAGCTCTCAGATTATGGGCCTTCGCCAGAGAGCACCAAATTCATCTTCTGGCAGTATATCTTCCAGGAGTTCAAAACTCTCGGGCAGACAGACTCAGTCGAGTTCTGCTCCCACACGAATGGTCCCTACATATGGACCAGATACGCAGAATCTTTCAGGAATGGGGGACCCCGGACATAGACCTCTTTGCAAGTCCGTGGAATGCCAAACTTCCCCGGTTCTGTTCCAGGACTCCGTGTCAGGGAGCTCAGGCCAACGATGCCTTTCTCCTACTTTGGGTCAGGTATTCCTGTACGCTTTTCCACCCATTCCTTTGATTCCCAAGACTCTGTTCAAACTTCAGAGGGATCACGGATCCATGATCCTCATTGCTCCACGCTGGCCACGCCAAGTGTGGTTCCCTCTCCTTCTACAGCTCTCCCAGGGCTCCTCCCTGGACCTGGGAGCTACACCAGACCTTCTGTCTCAGGAGCAGGGGACTTTGTGGCATCCAAACCCCAAGTCCCTACATCTCCGAGCTTGGTTACTGAAGGCTTAAGCCTTCATGAGTTTAATCTTTCCCAACCAGTGAAAGATATCCTTCATGCCTCTAGGAAACCCTCTACTAGGCGTTCCTATGCTTTCAAATGGAAACGTTTTTCCATTTGGTGTGCGCAACAGGGTCTTGACCCTCTAGCACTTCCTTTGAATTCTCTACTGGACTATCTCCTGCATCTTTCCAATGCAGGCCTCAAGACAAATTCAGTACGAGTCCATTTAAGTGCTATTGCAGCATCCTTAAAACCTATAAATGGACAACCTGTCTCCTCTCATCCTCTTATTGCAAGGTTCATGAGAGGCCTGACCCTCACTAAGCCTCCCATCCGACGACCTCCGGTAGCATGGGACTTAAATCTAGTTCTGGGTCAACTTATGAAGCCACCTTTTGAACCGTTGGTATCTACCTCCCTGAAATTTCTTTCCTGGAAGGTTCTTTTCCTTATTGCAGTCACTTCGGCTCGCCGCATCAGTGAACTGCAGGCTTTGGTGGCTAATCCACCTTATACCAGATTTCATCATGATAAGGTGGTCCTTAGGATGAATCCCCACTTTATGCCTAAAGTGGTCTCGCCTTTTCATCTTAATCAAGAGGTATATCTACCAGTTTTTTTCCCGGCTCCTCATGCATCCAGTGCAGAGAGGAACCTTCATACTCTTGACTGTAAAAGAGCTCTCGCCTTTTACCTCAACAGGACTCAGCCACATCGAAAGTCTTCCCAACTTTTCGTGGCTTTTGATCCTTCTCATTTGGGACTTCCAGTCACCAAACGTACACTTTCCAATTGGATTGCTCAGTGTATTTCTTTTGCTTACCAGAGTAAGAACATTTCTCTGGAAGGCCATGTCACAGCTCACAATGTGAGAGCCATGGCTACTTCTATGGCTCATCTTCACTCTGTGTCCATAGATCAGATCTGTCGAGCAGCCACTTGGGCCTCGGTTCATACCTTCACAGCCCATTACTGCTTGGACAAGGACTCCCGCCGGGATGCCTTGTTTGGTCAGGCTGTCCTCAAACACCTGTTCCATACTTAAACAACTCCTGCCCACCTTCCCTGGATGGATGCCTGAGATCCATACGAAGATGGTTTACCCTTGGAGGGGGATCTCCCAGGCATCTCAGCTAGTGAGTCCCCATATGTGAGGACTTATTCCTGCTTGTTCCTGGAGATAGCACAGTTACTTACCTGTAACAGGTGATCTCTGGGAACAGCAGGAATTAGTCCTCACAACCCACCCACCTCCCCTAGGAGTTGTATCTCTATCTATCTATCTTCCTTTCCTCTCTCTATTGTCTCAGCTTTAAACTCGAACTGAAGAGAGCTGGTCAGGAAGGCGGGAAGGCAGCGCGCATGTGCAGTGGGAGGCCCCAAAAGCCTTTCATCTGAAAGGCTGGGGAGCTTTCCCGCGCAGGCTCCGTCGGTACCGACGTACCCATATGTGAGGACTAATTCCTGCTGTTCCCAGAGATCACCTGTTACAGGTAAGTAACTGTGCTTTGCCAACCTCTAAAGTAATATTGAGATATAAAATTCTTAAATTTTTTTTAAAATAATTAAAAGCAAATAAAGGTCCATAGGTCACGCAGTGAATGGATAAACAGCTGTAATGGGACTCAGCCCGAACCATGTACAAATTGAAAAATAGCTCTATTATATAAAAATGCAATGTAGATCACCTTTCTTAGAAAAGACAAGAGATGCAAACCAATAAAATCAAAACAATCTTTCTAGTATTGTCAGTCCAAACATTTAAAATATGGGGAGGGAAGAGGGGTTAGGACATCTCACTGATCTCTATCCGAAATGCCAGACCCTTTCCTGGAACCATACATAAAAATATGAAGCATTAAGAAAAATAAAAACAAATGTAAAAAAAATGTTGTGAACCTAATATGTTAAAACTACTTAAATTAGTCAGCAGTCCCACTTAGCAGTGCGTGCACCAGATAAGTAAATAATATAACATCCACTATGTTGTTGTAGGTTGCACTCAATCTTTGCAAATTAAGAATCGTACTCTGTTAATGTCGGGAGTAAACCCAGAGGTTTTTCCAACTTATAAAAAGATGTAAAAAAAACAGCTTATATGAAAAATTAGATAGGACACCACCTTGAAGTAGGTTAAAAAAATGATAAAATGTACAGAGGAGCATGTTGATACTATTTAAAAATAAATAAGAAAAACATAGGATTAGATGGTCTGGTATCTCTCAGGTATTGGTCTGTGTACCTGTGCCCTGATTGAGGTGAGGGAGTACTTACCTGCAGGTCTAAGCCCTGTCTAATCCCAGCCCTGGTGAGACTGCCTTCTCCATGGCAGGACTGAATGTGGAACTCCTATCTGGGATGGCAAGTAAGGCCCTTCGGTATCAGGGCCCCTCTTCTTCCCCCCCTCCCCCACCTTTTGCTGAATCCCTGTAGCTTAACTTTCCAGGAGCTGTCTTCTTTTCAAAATTGAGCTTAGTTGGAAAACAATTGCTGAGGAAATCTTTTACAGTAAGGCCTGGCTTACAGGACAGCTCCTTTGGAGGTATTTTTCTTATTTGAGCTGAGGCAGTGCAGGGAATTCCCCTGGTATCCTATGGGTATGTGCAAGGTCCCAGAGAGGGAATATATTATGTCAGATGGAGGCAGATGCTGTGGGGCTTGTGGCACCTGGTGCTTATGTGGATTCCTGGCTTCTTCGGCCCCTCATGTGACAGACTTCAGGCATTTCAAAGGCACTGGTGAGTTTCACAGTCCCTTGGTGCCCACTGCCTCTGAGGATCGCACATGGGCAGGAACAGTGACCATTTTGTCTGTCATATGTCTTTCACATGACACATAGAGGAGAAAGTTCAGTCATCAGAAATAGGGGATCACTTCAGTACTCTTATGGGAAAGTCATTCCTCCTTATTGCAACCACAGTTCATGCAAGAGCTGACCAGCTGCTTACACAGCGCCTTCATGGTTTTATAGATAACTGGACAACAGCCTTTGGGCCTGCCTCAGGTGGATTTTTTACTTTAAAGCAAAGAGTGCTTGAGCACCCCATTCCAGACCTTAAAGGCTTCAGTGGTGGGTAACCTTGTGAGTGGCCTCTGGAGGCTATGTTCTGTTTCTTCCTTTGAGGAAGACTCGAGGTTTGAGAATGAAGAGAATATGGTCAATGTTCTTGGTAGTTTGGCCTCTGAGGAGGGGAAGAGGTGTTCATAATCCTGGTTATTTTGGCTGTTGTCCTCCCTAATTTCACAAGTTACATTGTCCCTGAGGATGATGGAGGTGGCATGTGAATAGGTGACTAGTGGAAACCCTATTTTAGAGGGTCTCAGTAAGCCTTCCAGGACTTTTCCTCTTTAGGGCCATTCAACCAAGGGCTTGCTTTCTTAATGGGAGATTCCAGAGGTGATTCTGAAGGGGACTGGGATCATGGATCTTTGTGGCCTTGCAGGCCATGGTATGCTGATGTGGGCAGGCTGTTGGTGGGGACTCCTCCAGCATCTGCATCTGTTGCAATATCATAGAACCTTTTCTATTACAGGAGAAAAATCGAGGATTCTATTCCAAATATTTCCTCCTCCTAAAGAAGATGGGAGGATTGCATCCCATCTTGATCTCTGAGATCTCAATATTTTTCTTCTTAAGGAGAAGTTAAAGATGTACATCCTTTCTAACCTTTCTCTTCTTGAGGAAAGGAGTCTGGCTCAGTTTGCTGAATCTCAAGGGCGCATATCTGTTTGTTTTTGTTTCACCCTGCAAGCAACCAGTACCAGCACAGTCTTCTCATTTTCAATGTATAGAATTAAGAATGTACATAGTTTCCCCCAGTTACTTCCAAGTTGATCTCCCTGTTTATTGTAAATACAACTCAAAGTTCCTTGTGTTGTATAGTTGATGTTAAATGTAAACCGCTCTGATCTAAAATAGAGCGGTATAGAAGAACTGTTAAATAAATAAATAAATAAATAAATTGTCCTCAGCTCCCCAGGGTCTCTTGTGGTTGTGACAACCAACTTAAACAAATAAAGGCTTTTGCTGTTTGCATATCTTGATGAGTTACTTCTGGCAGCTTCATTGCTAGAGCCTAATAATTTCCCTGAGAGACATGGAATTATATCATCTTTAGTTTCATAACATTCTCATTTTGATAAAACGCTTCAATCTGCAAAGATTCTCCTTTATAGAAACTTTTAGACATGAGACAAGTGAATGCATTTCTTCTGTAAGACAGAATGCGAAAGCTAGTGAATTTATATACAGAACAAGCAGGAAGTCGGTCCTCACATATGGGTGACATGGGTGCCAACGGAGTCCTCGTGTGGAGCATATCCCCAGCTTTTTAAGAAGAAAGTCTTTGGGAATTGCATCACGCATGCGTGGTCTCCTTCCTGCCCAAGGGTGCCATCTTGCTCAGTCTCCTTTTTTCTGCAGAACCCAACGGACATAGTCCCAAAGTCCCCAAGGAAAAAGTTGATTAAACTTAGAAATTCATTTTCTTTCTTCCTGGATCGACATCGGTTCCCCTTCCCCCTTTGGCTGGGTACACCGGTATCGAGTCTGGTCTAATTTTTTTCGTTTTTTGTCCTTCATGACTAGTGTTTGTGCTGTTTTTTTTCTTTTTCACTGGCAGCCTGGGTCTTCGACCTCGCAGGGGCCCTTTTTCCCCCGATGGCTGCCAGCGGGTTTAAAAAAATGTGATCGGTGTATGAAATGTCCCTCACCGATACACGTGACTGCTGTCTCCGGTGCCTCGGGCCTGACCATGACCTGAATATATGTGGCCCGTGTAGGAAAATGTCCTCAAAGGCCTTGAGAAGCCGCCAGCAGCAGCATGATAGGATTTTTGCTGAGTCCGTACCCTTTCGGGCCCAGACCTTGTCCGAGGCCTCGACGTCTCAGGAACTGTCTGAGACTGAGCAGTATCAGGGTTCCTCGCGAGAACATCGGAGGAAGAAAAAATCCTCGAAGGCAGTGTCGTTGGACGGTTCCGAATGGGCTAGTTCCTCGCAGGACTGGTCACGGAGCCCTGACCGCCGGCCCGGATCCTGTGAGTTGGAGTGTCCAGAAAAACTTCCTCGAAGGGACCCGGAGCAGCCGAGGCGGGTAACAACTGTCCTCGTTGAGGACTCTCCTCTGGGAGAGACAGCATCAGGACTCAACAAGGGAGCTGCAGAGCCTTCTGAGCTCGGTCTCAGAATGGTGGCCTTGGAGCTCAGCATGTCTGCCTTCATGGAGCAGCAGCGGGTGCCGATAGCCTGTCCTTCTGCCCTAACCACCGGGACGTCGACCCTGGAGGCCGAGCAAATTCTCGAGACCATTTGCTTTCAAGTCGATCCTCCAGCCGAGGTCTCCCTCGACCTCCCATTAGGGACTGAGGTGGTTGATGCCGATTCCACCGGCATCGGGGCGATCGAAGCCAAAGTCCTCGAGGCCGGAACCGCTCGATTCCTCTTCAGAGGCATCAGACTGGGAGACTGAGGAAGAAGAGTCCCTGGACACCTGTCGGACCAGGGATGTCCCATCTGATTCCCCGGTGTCCGAACCTCGGAGAAGGTCCCCATCCAGAGGACACTCAGTTCTTGGACTTTGTAAGGGACCTGTCAAAGGCTTTGGCATTCCCTACGGAGTCCGAGGAGAAGCCTCAGGCCGAGGGAGCTTTAGATCCTCCAGTATGACTTTTCCCCCCTCGGGAAGCCCTTACTGTACCAGTGCCTCCGATCCTGGAATGGCTAATGCTTCACATGTGGGAGACACCAGCGTCGGTGCTGGTGATCAGCAGGCGGATCGACTCGATGTATCGAGTCTGCAGCAGCCCTGGGTTCTAAAAAGCACAACTGCTGCACAACTCCCTGGTTGTTGAATCGGCCACGTGCTGGCTCAAGAGCCAGAAGACTCACTACTCGGTGCCTCCTGGCAGGGAGGCCCGCAACTTGGCAGGAAGTGCTTCCAGGGTTCTATGCTGACATGTCGGATCCAGGCATACCAGAATGGGCATGTACCTGAGGGATCTGGCAAAGGAGATCGCCGGGTTCTCAGCTGGTCTCTCGGAGGGACCCTTGCAGCGCTTCAAGACCCTGTCCACTGGAGTCCGTGAATGCTTGAAGTTCATGACTTGAGCAGCCTATGACTGCTTTGAGGCGTTCAGGACAAGTTGGTTGATGTCCCATGCCGTGGTGAGAACCTCTTTGGCAAACCCATGACCGAGAAGGCTGCTGAGATTGAGTCAGAGTACATGACCAGGACACGGCTCTCGAAGAAGACTTCTGCCCCTTCTAAAAAGGGCTAGGGTAAGAAGCCCTTTTTCCCGAGGAAGGGTGCTGCTTACCGAAGCTACCCCCCATTTCAGGCCTCCCCGGCTCCCCAACAGGGCAGCAGGCCAAGGGACAGGGGCATGGCCTGCGTAAGCAGAAAACCCCCAGGCACAGGCTACAGCCCACCCTGGTAGTGGCTTTTGACTCTCATGGCATAGCCCCTCTCACCCCTGGAGAAAGGCAATGCACAGGGGGAAGGCTTGCCCTGTATGCCCACAGGTGGCCTGCCATTACCACAGACATCTGGGTTCTTCAGATAATCCATAAGGGCTATCTGCTCCATTTGACCCAGGTACCTCCCCCTTACTTTCCAGGAGAGCCTCTCCGGTCTCCTCTTTACCGGGACCTTCTTCTGAAGGAGTTAGCAGGTCTTCTCGAGGATCAGGCGGTGCCCCACCACCTGCAGGGCAAGGGCTTTTATTCCAGATACTTCCTGATACCAAAAAGGACAGGAGGCCTAAGGCCCATCCTCAACCTGAAAAACTTAAACAAATTCCTGGTGAGGGAGAAGTTCAAGATGCTCTCCCTGGGAATATTGCTGCCTTACCTCCACCAGGGAGACTGGCTATGCTCCTTAGACCTAAAGGATGCATATACACGCATCCTAATTCATTCAGACCACAGGCAATATCTACGCTTTGTGGTAGGGGGAAACCACTATCAGTACAGAGTGCTTACCTTTGGCCTAGCCTCTGCCCCCAGGGTATTCACAAAGCGCCTGGCAGTGGTGGTCGCTTTCCTCAGAATCCAAGGAGTATTTGTCTTCCCCTACCTAGACGACTGACTAATCAGAGCCACATCAGCCCTGGAGATCCAACAGGCCACATCTCGCACCATTCAAGTGCTTCAACATCTAGGGTTTGTACTCAATTATCCCAAGTCTACCCTAGTTCCCACTCGGCAACTAGAGTTCATTGGGGCCAGACTAGATACCCTTCAGGCAAGGGCTTACCTGCCAGTAGACAGGGCACAGAGACTCCTGGTCCTGACACATCAAGTGAGTCGCAGGTCCCAAATATCAACAAGACACTTCCTGCGCCTCCTCAGGCACATGGCCTCCACAGTACATGTGACACCGAATGCCTGCCTCCATATGCAGACAGCTCAGTGGTGCCTCAGAGACCAGTGGACACAGGCCACAGACAGAGTCAAGGTGTCCAAAAGACTGGTGCAGTCCTTGGCCTGGTGGCTTTAACCAAAACACCCAGAGGTGGGTGTGACCTTCCAGACTCCTCAACACACGAGGGTCCTGACTACAGATGCATCCTCGCAGGGTTGGGGAGCCCATTGCCAGGGACTTTGCACTCAAGGCGTGTGGTCTCCACACGAGAGCACACAGCAGATACATTTCCTGCAATTTCGTGCCATTCGCCTAGCTCTGCGAGCCTTTTGTCAAACTTTGGCTCATCAACCTGTCTTAATACAGACAACCAAGTAGCGATGTTCTATATGAACAAACAGGGAGGCACGGGGTCCCGCATTCTGTGTCAGGAAACTCTGGACCTATGCTCCTTTGCAGTCCGGCACTGCATGCATCTGAAAGCAGTTTATCTGCTAGGCCAGGAAAATTGCTTAGCCAATATGCTGAGCAGGATTCTCCAGCCCCACGAATGGCAGCTGGATACAAATATGGCCCAATGGCTCTTTCAGACCTGGGGACAGCTGACACTGGATTTGTTTGCGAGTTCACACAACTACCAGTTGTCCTGGTTTTGCTCCAGACAGCTACATCCAAACAGGGTGGCTGCCAATGCTTTTCTCATGGTCTGTGGTCCTCCTCTATGCGTTTCCTCTGACACCTCTGGTGGCCAAAACCCTTTTCAAAATTCTCCAGGACAAGGCCTCAGTCATTCTGGTAGCCCCCAGATGGCCGAGGCAACCCTGGTTTCCGCCTCTACTTCAACTTGCAGTGGATGCCCCAATCCCTCTGGGATCCTATACCAACCTCCTGTCTCAGGAGGGAGGGCACTCTTCTGCAACCCAACCTCTGCTCCCTCAACCTGATGGCATTGCTGTTGAAAGGGTAGTTCTCGCACCACTCTACTTCTCAAAAACGTGGAAGTTTTGCTGGCCTCAAGGAGGCAGTCAGACGGACCTATGCTTTTAAGTGGCATAGGTTTGGGGTGTGATGCGAAAAGCAGAAAATCCTTTCTCCTGCCAGGTTGCAGTGGTACTGCAGTATCTTCTCCACCTTTCAGATTTGGGCCTTAAGTCCAACTGTCAAAGTTCACCTCAGTGCTTTGGTTGCATACCACTTCCCAGTGGAAGGAAAGCCTCTTTCTGCACATCCTTTGGTGTCCAGGTTCCTGAGAGTTCTACTTCTGCTGAAGCCCCCGGTTCGCCCTCCGGCAACTGAGTGAGATTTGAATGTGGTCTTAGGGCAGCTTACTCATCTGCCATTTGAGCCAATGCAACCTGCCATCTATGCTACCTTTCTTGGAAGGTAGTTTTCTTAGTGGCACTCACCTCGACTTGGTGAGTGAGTGAGCTTCAGGTACTGGTGTTCGATAGGCCTTATACAAGATTCTATAGGAACCGGGTGGTGCTCCGCACTCACTCCAAGTTCCTTCCAAAAGTGGTCTCTTCATTCCACCTCAACCAGGAGGTAGTACTGCCTAACGTTTTTCCCAGGCCGTATGCCAGTCGGGCAGAAACAGTTCTGCATACCCTGGACTGTAAGAGGGCGTTAGCCTTCTACATTCAGCGTACACAAGGCCATAGAAGGGCTTCTCAGCTCTTCGTATCCTATGACCCTAGTAAGCTGGGCATGGCCATCTCCAAATGTACGCTGTCCACCTGGGTAGTGGACTGTATTGCCTGGGCATACAGGACAGCCAATCTTCCATTGCACAGCTGCCAAATGTCTGTTCCTGACCCCTTCCTAAAATCCGCCTGTCCCCAATCCAGAACTCTCTTCTTTTCTAGGTAACTAGCCAACTGATCCACCACTTTTTCTATCATTTTCGCTAAACATTTTGGGATAGTAATCCGTTGGAGGTTCGCGCAAGATAAAGCCTTTGACCCTGATTCAATGATGAATTTACAATGTCTGCCAACCACCCTACTACCTAGATCAAGGGCATGCGATGGATGTGATCTATCTAGATTTCAGAAAGATTTCACACTTCTCCTCATAGGAAGCTTAATAAACTGAGCAACCTGGTGAACTAGATCAGAAATTGCTTGACTGACAGATGACAGAAGGTGATGGTAAACAGGACTCACTTGGGTGAAAGGAAGGTGAGTAGTGGTGTGCCCCAGGGATCTGTCCTGTGACCGGTACTGGTCAATGTATTTGTAAGTGATATTGCTGAAGGGCTGAATGGGGAAAAGTCTGTTTTTTGTGCAGATGACGTGAAAATTTTGCAACAGAGTGGACTCTCCTGAGGGAGTGGGATAGCATGAGGAAAGATCTACAAAAGCTGGAAGAATGGTCTAATGCTTGGCAGTTGAGATTTATTGTGAAGAAGTGCAGTGTCATGCACTTAGAATACAGAAATCCCAAGGGAAATGTATGCAGTAGGGGGCGAGAGGTTGGTGTGCATGGACCAGGAGGAGGACCTCAGAGTGATTTCTGAGGATCTCAAGGTGGCGAAACAGTGCGGCAAGGCAGTGGCCAAAGCCAGAAGGATTCTGGGTTGCATACAGAGAGGAATTACTAGCAGAAAAGAGGTGGTATTAATGCCACTGCACAAGTCTCTGGTGAGGCCTCTCTTAGCGTATTGTGTTCGGTTTTGGAGACCATATCTCACAAAGGATATAAAGACTTGAAACTATTTCAGAGGAAGATGACTAAAATGATTTGGAGCTTGCGCAAGAAGACGTATGAGAAGACACTTGAAGACCTAAATATGTATACGCTAGAGGTGAAGATGGACAGGGGAGATATGATTCAGACCTTTAAATACTTAAGGAGTATTAGTGAACAAACCAACCTCTTTCAAAGACAGGGAAGCTGTAAAACTAGAGGGCATAACATGAAGATGCAAGAGGGTAAACTGAAAGGCAACGTCAGGAAATTTTTTCACTGAAAGGGTGGTGGATGCTTGGAAAGCCCTCCCGATGGAAGTGGTGGGGGTAAATACAGTGACAGTATTCAAAATGGCATGGGACAGACACAGTGGATCCCTTTATAGCAACAGGATAAAATCAAAATAACTCATCTGTATCTCAACAAATAGGGGTGACCTGCACAGAGTGGTGGGTTACACCCCTAAACAAAGACATGGGGAGGGGTGACCTGCATGAAGCAGCAGGTGCACCTACTCTTGCCACCTTGCTGGGCAGACTAGATAGACCATACTGGTCTTTATCTGCCATCATATACTATGTTACTTTTAACTCCCTGACTATTTTCTCTTTCAACAGTGTTTCCAATAATTTTCTCATCATAGAGGTTAGACTAACCAGCCTGTAGTTTTCAACCACATCCTTACTTCTGCTTTTGTGTAAAGGGACCACATGTGCCCCTCTCCAGTCCTCTGGCACCACTCCCGACTCCAAAGAGGCATCGAAAAGATCGGTCAGTGGAGCTGCTAGAATGTCCCCTAGTTCCCTCATTATTCTCAGGTGAATACTATCTGTTCCCATCACTTTGTCTACTTTTATGTTTTTAGCTAGTTCCTCAGTCTCCTGAAAATCGTTCAAGATGCCCCTCACTTCTGTTCCTGTTTGTGGGTGTTTTCTGAGGTCCTGCTCCTGGTTCTTCATCTGTAAACACGTAACAGAAATATTTGTTAAGCAATTCCTCTTTATCCTCATCAGCTTTTACATATTCTTTCCCTTCACCCTTGAGTCTGAGAGTATCACTTTTGCCCTTCCTCTTTTCGCTAGCACATCTGAAAAATGTCATATCCCCCCATTTTATTGCATTGGCTATTTCCTCCTCTTTTTGAATCTTTGCTTTCCTAACTGCTTTGCTAGCTTCTCTTTTCCAAATATAGACACCTGTCTTCCTCTCTTTGATCGCTTGCATTTCATGAAGGCCTCCCTCTTATGCTTCTCCTATACTCCCTCTTCCTATGGCCCTTAGTGAGCCACCTTATGCACAGGATTTGTTCTTACCTGGGCTTGTTGATGCTGGTGGCCCTGGACTAGCCATGCTGACCATAGTATGTGGATCTTGTGACCATGTTGGCAGGTACCCCTCTTCTGTGGCTGCAAGAGGGGCATTGGCAAGGCGATTAAGGACCCTGTTCTCTTGCTTATGACCTGACTCTTGAGAGAAATAAGTTGCCCAAGAAGGGCTACTTAGTAGTGGTAATGAATACCCTGTTTAAGGGCATTAGGGCTTCTACTTCCTCAGCTTTACTTCCTCAGCTTATGTGAGAGTATGGAGAGTTTTCAAGAGATGGTGTTCTCTTGGGCTCTAGAGACTAGGAAGACGGACATTGTTGCTGTGTTGTCTGTCTTTATGGGATGGGTCGGACCAGGGTTTGGCTCTGAACTCAAGGTTCAGGTGGTAGCCCTAGTGTGCTTCTGGGGGGAGGGTGGGGGACTTTTCAGGATATGTCTTTGGGTTACCCCGATGACCCTTGCTTCCTCAAGGGACTGAAGCACAGTCATCCACCAATATGTCCATTGGTTTCCCAGTGGAGTATCTCCTTTTCTGAAGGCTTTTAAAGGCCCCCCACTAAGTTGGTATCCTGGTGGCTGTTGCATCTACCAGGTGAGTGTAAGAGTTGCAGGTCTTATCATTCAGGGAATGTATTTTTGGTCCTCTTGATGGCCTTTATCTCCTTGAGAATAGTGCAGATTCTTTTTCTCCCAAAGGTGCAGTCCCCCTTTCATCTTAGTCAGACTGTGTTACCCTCCTTCTCTGAGAAGGATGTTTGGATGGACACCTCTGTGTTTGCTGGATCTAAGGAGGGTTAGATGTCCTGAGATCATTAATCCTTTTTGACGATTGGAACATTTTTGTCCTCTTCAGTGATTCAAGGAAAAGACAGGTGGCAGCAAAGCCCTCTCTTGCTCACTAGATTAAGAATGCAATTGGTTCAGCATACATTTAGGCTGGAAGGCGAGTGCCAGAGAGTTGGAGCACACTGTATTTGCACAAGCCTCTTCCTGAGTGGAATCCACCTTGATTTCTCCAGAGGACATCTGTAAGGCAGCTGTCTGGTTGTCCCTGAGCACCTTTGTGAAACACTACAGGTTGCAGGTGGGTAATAGGAGCAGATGGGCAGATTAAGTTGGGCAGCTCTCGTGTGTTGTCTTCCTCCCAAAGTGAGTCCAGACTGTTTGGGTACGTTCTACTCGTCTAGACTGGTTTAGCAGGATGACAAGGAAGGAGAATTTTTACATACTTGGTGGTTTTCTTTCCTTGAATCCTACTAGACCAGTCCATGAATCTGCCCTGAAAGACTTCTACTGCAGGTTTGGGAGCCCTGCTGCTGCTTGATTGGATAGCCAACATCCATGTCTGATGCAGAGTTAATTATGGTAAGAGTCTCAAATACTTGTTCCAAATATTGGTTGCAGTTTATAGTTTGGTTTTTTTTAATTTTGTTTGTTTTTCAGTCTTGCTTACTGCTTGGAAAGTGACATATGTGCTGCACCACTACTTACACAGAGTGACATCACTGAAAGTTGCTCAAGTCTCCCTCAACCTGATGGCAAGGGAGCATAACCCAATTGTCATAGTTATGTAAAATTTATTTTTAGAACTGTATTTGTACTGTACTTTTGTGAGAAGATTTATTAACAATGAGTTCCTCTTCTGAAGCACATAGCCTGCCGTGGGCATGAAAGCAGCACAAAGCCGTCACTTTTAAAATACTGCCCCTGCTGCCTGCCCACCTCCCGCCCAAGATGGAATCGGTGGGGTGGGGTGGCAGAAACCCCTAGGCCATCTCTGAATAGCCCACATCTACTGCATATCTCAATCAAAGAAATTGATCAGATTTATTTCACATGATCTCTCTCTGGTAAAACCATGTTGCCTTTAACGTGTACTTTCTTTACACATTACATAAACGGAATCATTTTTATTTTAATGATATGAACTTGAAAGACTTTTTTTTTTTTTTTGTACAGGATTCTGAACAATAATAAAATTCCAGAGTTGAAGAATGATTCCTTTGCTGGACTGTGGTTTCTTGAAAGATTGTAAGTATTTCAAATTTTCATTTCTCTAATTTTTTTTCTGGCTAGCATAGCTAGAGATGTCATTCTGTTCCATTTAATGTAAAACCCCCTGTATATTTCATACAACTTCAGCAGATGTAGATATATTTAAAATCAGTAAGTTTGTGTTCTGGACTTGGATTGGAGGAGTAGCCTAGTGGTTAGAACATTGGCTTGGTAACCAAGCAACCAGGGTTTGATTCCCACTAGCACGCCTTGTGATCTTGGGCAAGTCACTTAACCCTCCATTGCCTCGGAAGAAAGGCCTGGCAATCTACTTACGGTCACACTGCCAAGAAAACCCAGGAGCTTCTGGGTCACCAGGAGTCAGCATTGACTCAATGGCATGCATTGCATGCTTCCTATATATTCCTTGGAACAGAGGTTTAAATCTGTTCTTCCAGGTCACCTATTTTTTTTGGGGTTATCCATAGGGAATATTCATTGACAATTTACATATGATTTAAGAAAAGGTATGGAGTGGAGGAGTAGTCTAGTGGTTAGAGCACTGGCTTCGTAACCAAAAGACTAGGGTTAGATTCCCACTGGCATTCCTTGTGGCCTTGGGCAAGTTACTTTACCCTCTGTAGCCTCAGAAGAAAGGACTGGCAATCTAGTTCCGGTCACACTGCCAAGAAAACTCAGGAGCTGCTGGATTGGCAGGAGTCAGCATTGATGCAAAAGCACATACTGCATATTTGCATGGACAGATATTTAGAAATGTTAGGCAACAGCCAAAATATAGACACTTCTTCTTTTTTTTTTTTCTTTTACAATTTGCTCTCAAATGTTTCTCTTAGCTTATTTTGCTCTCTTATTAGTTCATCTTATTTTGGGTGGGGGATTTTTCTTTTCAATTTTATGATTTTTCTGCTCACTCCCAGTCTTCTCTCCTCTGGTTGTTTCGCTTTCATCATCTTCTTTTTGTTTCCTCAAACCCCCTCTCCTCTAACTGCCTAGTGGAATCAAATGGGAGCCCAAGCAGTATAGGTACCGTTTTCCTGTCTGGCAGGATCCATGACTTCAGGCTGCTGCATCTCCTTCTCTTGGCTATCTGCAGCAGTCTCTCTCCTCCTAATGGCATGGTGGGGGCTGCAGTTATATATACTACTTATTTCTAGTGATTCTACTAGACCTGTACTGTACACATACACATGAAACACATTTTGTTCTCAATAGAGCTTTGCAGTCTATTCAAGGCAGACTGGAAGGACAAATAAGAGATATACAATTTTGTTGACAATGGGAAATGATTAAAAACATGAGTATAACAGGAGAATAAGGAGTTACGTTTTTAAAACACCTTCTAAAAGGTGACCTTTTAGCCTGGATCTGAATAGGACTGGAAAGCGAGCATGATGTACGAACTCAGGAAGTCATTTCCAAGTATATGGCACAGCAGACTGGATGGAACAGATGTTCCTTTATCGTCCCTCCAGTCCAGTCCCACACTTCTGGGTAGTGTACCTCTTTCAGCAGCTTGAAGACTGAGCATGTCATTCTTTTGATGACATTAGTGTACATAATTATGCAGCTGGTACCTCCTACCAGCCCCAGTAAATTTGGAACCCAGCAGAGAGCTTGTAGTTTAAATTTCATAATAAGTCAGAGCCTAGCAGCAGCAAAGAGCTGTAATTTTAAATCAAATCGGAATATAACTTAGCATAAAAGGCAAAACAGAGTCAGTACTCTTTGAGCAACAAAGTCTTCTAGAGACCTTTACAAAGAGGTCTTCTACCTGGGGGGCAAGAGACCTGTGAAACCTTTTCAATAGGTGTTAACACCAGGTGGCAGATCAAAAGGCCATTTTGAAAGACTCCTTCTATCCAAGCAAGGACTGTTAATCAGCCAGGAAGTTGGTCACAGCTTACCTCAGCAGCACAGGACAGGGTACTGTGTAGCAGCCCTCTTTTAATAAGTGTTAGTTTAAAACTAAAAGGAGCAGTTGCAAAGGTTAAAGACTTACATCAAGCTTGGGTGTTAAAATACTATCGTGGAAACCTAAACCAGCTGCATTCCATGCTTTAAGAAAAGTGGAAGGAAGTCCAAAAAACTGCCAGCATGGTTTAAAGGTGAGGTCAGAGGGGCTGTTGCCAAAAAAGCATCTTTCAGGAAATGGAAAAAAGAGCCAAATGACAAAACCTGGAAACAGCACAAGCACTGGCAAGTTAAATGCAAGGCATTGATAAGGCAGGCAAAGGGAGAATTTGAGAAGAAGCTTGCTGCGGAAGCAAAAACGCAAAATAAAGACTTTTTCAAATACATTTGTAGCAAAAAACCTGTGTGAGAGTTGGTCCATTAGATGATAGAGGGGTTAAAGGGGCTCTAAGGGGCGACAAGGTGATAGTGGAGAGACTGAATGAATTCTTTGCTTCGGTCTTTACTGAGGAAGATGTAGGGATGTTACCCATGACTGAAGTGGTATTTAAAGGTGTGGAAGAATTGAAGGAAATATCAATACATCGGGAAGATGTATTACAACTATTAGATAAACTGAAGAGTAACAAGTCACCTGGGCCAGATGGTATACATCCAAGGGTGTTGAAAGTACTGAAATATGAGATTGCAGACCTGCTATTAGTAATCTGTGAATTTTCATTAAAATCATCTGTAATACCTGAAAATTGGAGGATCGCCAACGTAATACCAATTTTTAAAAAGGGTTCCAGGGGTGATCCGGAAAACTACAGACCAGTGAGCCTGACGTCAGTACTGGGAAAAATGGTAGAAACCATCATAAAGAGCAAAATTACTCAGCATGTAGATAGTCATGGCCTAATGGGAGACAGCCAACATGGCTTTAGACAAGGAAGATCTTGTTTTACTAATCTGTTCTATTTTTTTGAAGGTATGAATAAACAGGTGGACAAAGGTGAGTCAGTTGATATAGTGTATTTGGACTTTCAGAAAGCCTTTGACAAGGTCCCTCGTCAGACTTTTGGCAAAACTAAAGAGTCATGGGATAGGGGGCAGTGTACTATTGTGGATCAGGAACGGGTTAAAAGATAGAAAGCAGAGGGTAGGGCTAAATGACCAATTTTCCCAATGGAGAAAGGTGAATAGTGGTGTACCCGAGGGATCTGTGCTGGGTCCGCTGCTTTTTGACATATTCATAAATGACCTGGAAAGTGGAATAACGAGGTTATCAAATTTGCAGATGACACAAAACTAAAGTTAAAACCCAAGAGGACTGTGGAAAATTGCAAGAGGATCTTGATAGATTGGAATACTGGGTATCAAAATGACAGATGAAATTTAATGTGGACAAGTGCAAAGTTATGCACCTAGGGAAGAACAACCCAAACTATGGTTACACGATGCAGTGTTCCACATTAGGAACCACCACCCAGGAAAAAGATTTAGGCATCATTGTGGATAACATGTTAAACTCTCAGCCCAGTGTGCAGCGGCGGCCAAGAGAGCAAATAGAATGCTAGGTATCATAAGGAAAGAAATGGAAAATATAGTGCCTCTATACAGTTCCATGGTGAGACTGCACCTTGAATATTGTGTGCAATTCTGGTCGCCGTATCTTAAAAAGGATATAGCGTTTTTAGGAAAGGTTCAGAGAAGAGCCACCAATATGGTAAAGGGGATGGAAGGCTACTTCTATGAAGAAAGGCTAAAAAGGTTAGGGCTCTTTAACCTGGAAAAGAGACGGCTAAGGGGAGATATGATAGAAGTCTATAAATTAATGAACGGAGTGGAACGGGTAAACATAGATCGGTTGTTTACATTATCAGAATATAGAAAGAATAGGGGACATGCAATGAAGCTGCAGGGTAAACTATTTAAGACTAATAAAAGAAAATATTTTTTCACTCAACGTGTAATTAAACTCTGGAATTTGTTACCTGAGGATGTAGTAAAGGCTGTTAGTGTAGCTGGGTTTAAAAAAGTTTTGGATAAGTTCCTGGAGGAAAGGTCCATAAACCATCATTATTAAGAAGGGACCCAGGATATCAGTGCTTGACCCAGTACAAGCATTGTGGAACCTGTGTCTTTTGGGGAAACTGCTAGGTATGTATGACCTAGATTTGCCACTTTTGGAAACAGGATACTGGGCTTGATGGACCTTGGTCTGACCCAGTATGGCATATCTTATGTTCTTATGTTCAGTTTCCAAGCAGCTGGAGGAGGTAGTGAGCCAGGGGTCTGGTCTCACTGGAGGAATAACTAAGGAAAAGAGTTATTTTTTGTGTTTACTTTGGGGTCTTTATTTTATTTTAGTTTCCTTAGCTAGAATTAGAAAAAAAGAAGAAAAAACAAGGGCAACGAAATATAGTAAAGAAGGAGATCCCTCTTTCTTCCCCCCCCTCCCCCCGGATGTGAAGGAGGAGGCATCGGGGCTTAAAATTCCTGGGCCAGTAGCTGCTGCCAAACCTGTTTACCGGGTGAGGAATCCAACGTACTTAAGAGCTGGCAGGCAGCATTTGGGCCTACTCGGTGCCAAAGCCGGGAGATGCAGCTGAGCAGGATGGGACACACGTGCACGGATGGTGCTGATCGCGGTGAAGGAAGCACAGCCTGTTAAATGTAATGGCTTGATCTTCGGGGATCTGAGGCGCAGGGAAATAAACGGCACAAAAGGATCCCCCAGAGAGGTGGCTGATGGCACTCTGTTCTGCAGCATGGGAAAAAAAATCGCCATTGCTTGGTGCAGCCCTTGGTGGTGCGCAGAGATGGAAGACTGAGTGAGTCTCCCCGCGGAGGATTGTTTTCGACCAGACATAGCTCTTTGAGCAGGAGTGATATTCTCGGGGCTGCTAGTTTAAAAAAAAAAAAATCAAAGTACAATACAGACCTTTTATTTCACTTGGTTTCTTCAGTCTTTGGGGTTTTTTTCCTTCTCATCTCGTCAATAGGGGGAAGTTGGAGAGGGTGAGTAGTCCCTCTTTGGAGACAAAAATAGTGCCATGCCAAGAACGCAGTGTTTAATATGTGGGACCCGACGGGATGCAGTCTTAGAAGCGGGCATTTACCACTGATGTGAGAAAGAGGCCACGTCTGAACAGTACTTGCAGGAGAGCTCTGTACAGGAGAGGAGTCCCTCTTTGTCCCAGGACACAGCAGAGAAGGAGGTCAGGGGGTCAGGTACCACACCTCTGCTACTGGAGCTGGCGAGCTGTGCCCAGAACATCCACCTCTCAGGACCTCGGTGTCAGGGAGGCCCCGGGAGGTTTTTCACTAGTTTGTGCTGCTTTTGCAGAAGGCCTTCTGCATGTACCAGAGAGCTCCTCTTCAGCGCAGGAGCGCAGCAGAAAAAGGGCAGCGCATGCTGGAGAGAGAGCCAACGTCAGTGACGTCAAAGAGGTTTAAGTCCTCAGAGAACTGGGGAGAACAATCCCCATTGTCGTAAGATCCTGACGGAGGGGACCCAGACGCTGAATTTGATGTGGAAGGCGAGGAGCTGGAAGGAGAGAGATTCCAGAGCAGGATGAGCAGTCACGGATTGTATAGGTTTATCGCCGGAGGAGTTGCCAGCCCTCATTGTGGAGTCCTTAAAGGCCCTCAATATGCAGCAGGACTCCCAACAGAAGAAGAGGCGCTGGAGGACTCGTTGCTGCATGTGGTATGGAGATCGCAAAAGGTTTTCCTAGTGTAGAGTGGTCAAGCATATGATCTAGGATGAGTAGGATCTGCCGGAGGCCAGCCTCTGAGGTGTGTGGACCATGACGTGCTTGCACCCACTTCAGGAGCAGGAATTGCTCCAGTCTCCGAAGGAGGACGCTGCAGTTTCGGCAGTGACCAAAAAGACAACAATCCCAGTAGAAGGCAGTACGGCACTCAAGGGATATCCAGGATAGGAAATTAGTCACTTTACTGAAGCAGGCCTTTGATATCATTGCCCTCTTGTTACAGGCTTTGGTTTGTGGGGTCTGGATGATTAGGGCCTGTGTGACTAGGGTCTGCCTCTGCTGGTTGCAGCGAGTTCTGAAGCTGGAGGGATTCAGCTATGGACCCGGCGGATGAGGTGGAAAAATTAGAATTGGGAGCCGTCTGCCTCGCAATCTCATTAGCGGCCTCTCTGAGTATGGTTTCTGTGGTGGCAGCACACCGGTATGTCTGGCTGTGTAATTGGGTGGCGGACAGTTCCTCCAAGTCCCAACTCAGCAAGCTCCCGTTTAAGGGAAAACTCCTATTCGGAGAGGAATTGGATAAGTTGGTGAAAGACTTGGGTGAGTCCAAAGAAGGGCATCTTCCTGAGGATCAACGGAAGCAGACCCGTAACGTGCTCTCAGCGTTTCGAGAAGCAGGCAGAGGGTTTAGCGCCTTCATGTCCTCGGGACCTAAAAGCACAATGAAGCGAGGGGGGCCCAGGTGGAGGTGCAGCCTGTGGGAGGTCAGCTGCTAGAATTTTGGCCTGCCTGGGTCCAGATCAGTTCCGACCAGTGGGTCCTGGAGGTCATCTGGGCCAGCTATGCACTGGAATTGGCATGAGCAGTGGGCAAGTCCTTCAGTCCCCCTGCAAGACACGAAGCAAAGCTCTGACTGTTGAAGTTAGGTGCCATGGTGCCTTTTCCCCAAGACCAGTGCGGTTCAGTCGGTGCCCAAAAAAGAAGGCTCCGTTCAGCTGATTCTCGATCTCAAGCGCATGAACAGATGTCTGCAGGTGCCATGTTTCCACAGGAAACGCTGTGGTCTGTCATAGTGGCGGTGAGAAGCGGCGAGTGCTTGATGTCTCTCGACCTTACGGAGGCGTACTTGCACATACCGATCCGGACAGAGCATTAGCAGTTTCTTCCCTTTTGGTGCCTATGGGGCATTTTCAGTTTTTGGGCATTGCCGTTTTGGGCTAGCAAAAACTCCCTGTACCTTCACCAAGGTGGTACTGGTGCATCCGTACCTCGATGACGGACTGATCTGGGCAAATTCCAAGGACACGAGCGAACAAGCAACGGCAAGAGTGGTGGTGTTCCTGCATGGACTCGGTTGAATGATCAAAAGGTCCAAGAGTCATTTGTTCCATCCCAGGTACTTGAGTACCTGGGAGCACGCTTCGACACTCACTTAGGGGAAAGCCTTCCTACCAAGGCATTTGGCACAGGGACTGCAACAGTTGGTGTGGCAATACCTGATGTCAGACTCTATGGACTGGCATTATCTGCAGGTGCTGGGAACCATGGCAGCAACTCTCATACTATGGGCAAGGACGCACATGTGACATCCTTGTTGCAGAAACTCCCCTGTACACAGGTGACCAGGAGGGCGCTCAGGTGGTGGCTCTGCCCACAGAATCTGGAAGTGGACATGCCCCTAGAGTCTCTGCAGTGGATCCTGCTGATGATCAATGCCAGTCTTTCTGGCTGGGGGCCCACTGCGAGGGATAGTTTGCAAAGGGACGGTGGAGCCCAAATCCCTGAAAGGTTCTGCATGATTTTTTTGTCATGTGACCCCGGTCCTGAAGGTTTCCTGAGGGTTGAAGTTTGCCAGGTGACTTAAGGGGTCTTGAAATTGGTGTGGGTGCCAGCAGACAGGTGTGGCATTTGAGGTGGCATGAGTGCTGTCTCTCATACTGTATACTTTACCTTCATCATTTGAATAGGGGCAAGGGGCATCGTCGCCTGTGCAGTTCACAGGTAAGCCTCCTCGTTCTGAGGGGAAGGGGGGATCCCTCTAGAAAGGGGGGGGGGCATGCAAGGTTGTATAGGGATTTTTAGGGTTTTTCTTCAAGTTTGGCTACTTATTTGTTGCTCCTGTGAGTCTGCTTTGTCAATAGGTTACTGGGGCTGGTAGGAGGTGCCAGCTGAATAAGTACACTGGTGTCATCAAAAGGATGACATGCTCAGTCTCCAAGCTGCTGGAAGAGGTACACTACCCAGAAGGACAATAAGGAAGATCTGTTCCATCCAGTCTGTTGGAGAGAGAGATGGAGTTCAGTGGGAGACTTGTGAGAAACTGTTTTTAATAGACTAAGCAGAAGATGCGTGAGTATGGATGTTAAGTGCTGTAGACAGCGCCGACTCATGGCGACCTTCTGGATAGTTGTTCTAAACTGTGTTTGGTCGTTAGTCAGGTGGCAAATTGTTGATAGTGGCGTCCATAGCTGCTGCTGGTTCCATCCATCACATTGCTGGCCTTCCTCTTTTGTGTTTAATCTTCAACCTTGCCAAGCATGATGTATTTCTCGAATGATCTCTTTGCATGATGTGTCCAAAGTAGGAAAGTCAGTCTTGTTATCGGAGCAGCTATAGAAAGCTTGGGTTTTATCTCCTATAAGTCTCCTTACCTTCCCTAGTTGTATCCTTGTCCTCACCTGTTGTGTTGTAAGCAGGGCCAGCCCAAAACGGAATCAGTAGCAGCTGTGGGTGGGAGGTTGCGGTACGGCCACCCATGTGTGTTGCCGCTGGCCGCCTAGCTTGCCTAGTGGACGGGCCAGCCCTGATTGTAAACTCTGATGAGCAGGGACTGTCTTTTGTATATTTTTCTGCATAGCGCTGTGTATACCTTGTAGCGCTATATAAATGTTCAATAGTAGTAGTAATAGTATCTCCTCTAGTACCGACTGATTTGTTCTTTGGCTAGTCCATGATATGCACAGTATTCTTCACACTATAATTCAAAGGCATTGATTTTCTTCCCATCTTTCTTCTTCACTGTCTAACTTTCACATCCACATGACTTTATTGAAAATACCATGGCTTGGACAAGTTGAATCTTTCTGTGCAGAGATGCATCTCTACGCTTGAAAATCATGTCTAGGTCTTTCTTAGCCGTTCTTTCAAGAGCAATGCATCTGATTTCTTGACTGCTTGTCGTTTCTTTATTGATTATTGATCTAAGCAGGTTAAAGTTTGTCTAATATTTCTATATCTCCAGGAACAAGCAGGAATGTAGTCTTCACATATGGGTATTGTTGGTACCGACGGAGCCTGCGCGCGAACGCTCCCCAGTGTCCAATTAGAAAGATTTTCGGAGCATCCCACAGCGCCTGCGTGCTGCCTTCCCGCCTTTCCCAACTGCCTCTCTCCAGTTCCTTATCGTCACTCCAGTCCAGTCCCTTTACTTCTGGGTTGCATAACCCTTCCAGCAGCTTGGAGGCTGAGCCCAACCTTTTTGGAGGTGGGGCGGTATGAATACCACTGAGACCACCCACCAACTCCAGTAATCTCAGCCTCCAAGCAGCTGGAGGGTTCCGTAAGCCTGGGGCTTACTGGAGTCCTACTTTGCATTTATTTCATTGTTTTTTTTTTTTTTCCTTGATTTCTTCAGTATACTGATTTGTACTTAAATTTAACTTAGAGGGCTCTGGCCCTTTAATTGCTCCTGCTCTCTTCATCTCTCTCCAACCCCCCTTCCCCCCCTCCCGGATCGGGCGTCGGAGGAGAGCCGCTGCTCGCAGCATCGAGGAGGATCCATCTACCTTTCTCTGCTGCTGAGATACCAGACCCTGCGCCCACTTCACTCAGATCGCCCCTGCCTCGCGCCGAAGCCCCTTTGGAGGCTGAGCGCTTGAGGCAGCGTCGCTGGCCTGCGTGTACCGCCAGACCCGTCCGGGAACGGAAAGACGCGGCGGCGAAACCCGGTCTCTTCGGGGACCGCGGGGGAGCGTTTAGGCAGCGATCCACACGGAGAGCAGAAGTTTTCGGCTCCGGAGGGCAGCAGGAGGGTCAGGCAGCTCCCGGAGGAGAGTCTCGGAGTTCCCCGTTCTGGCTCCACGTGGTGAGGCCTACCACGTGTAGAGCCAACGGGTGGGCATTGCTGAATCGGCTCGGATCCCAGCACAGCCTTGAAAACCGCAAGTACTAATTGAGAAAGGGATGTAATTTTAATTTTAATTTTAATTCCGTTAAGGGGAATTTACCTCTCATTGGCATTTGAAGTGGTTATTTCCTTTCTCCAGTGTAAATTTGGCTTGATTCTTTATTTTATTTGTTTTTTGCCTCAAGGCTAATAGGCTGTTAGTTTTCCTTTGTTTTCTTCTTGGGGGAAACCTCGGGTCAATTGGCCAGGGAGAGAGCTATCTCCATAGTAAGGGTAGACCCTCCCGTTCGGGACTGGAGGACTGGTAGTGGAAAGTCCTCAGCTCCGGGTCATGACAACCAAGTCCCGCTGCCTTTCCTGTGGAATACGCAGGGGTACATCCGCAGAGACAGGCATCTGCAGGAGCTGTACCACGTTGGCGACTTCAGCGGAGCAGGAGATTAATTTAACCATGGCCCATCCCTCTCAGGGGTCAGACGAACTCCCAGTAGGGGAGGGGGGGTCTCAAGCCCCTCCTTCTACGTCCTCGGACCTGCCCACTCCCTCCCTATCCCCCTCCCCCTCCCGGCGGGGGAAGGTGGGGCAGGGGACTTCTTCTCCCCGGATTTCATCCTCTTACTTCACAAGGCATATTGCCTACGTAAGCAGAGTTCAGGGGCAGGAGGAGCGGCACCTCCGGCGTCGGAGGTCAAGCCAGCCAGGCCCTCGAGGGCGGGCAATCCAGATTCCGGCATTCCACCGAAGCGCCCCCGGATGAGTGAAGAGGAGACCCTCTCACAGGGATCTCCGGAGGAGACGCCCTCGGACAAGGACTATGACGAGGAGGAAGAGGAGCTGGAAGAAGGGGAGATTCCAGAAGACCAATCTAGGATAATTAGAGTCTTTCGTCGGGAGGAGCTCCCGGCATTGATTAACGAGTCCCTGAAGGTCCTCAATATGACCTCCGATACGCCTGCAGAGGAGGAAGCGTTGGAGGATCCATTGATTCAAGCCATTAGAAGATCCCAGAAGGTCTTTCCTGTGCATAGGGTGGTGCGACAGATGATCCAGGAAGAATGGGACCAACCGGAGTCAAGTCTAAAGGGGGTCCGGTCTATGCTTCGTCTATATCCCATCCCAGAGGCAGACAAAGAGCTGCTGAAGTGGATGCATGCAGGCAGTGTCAGCAGTCACTAAGAAGACCACTATCCCAGTGGAGGGCAGTACGGCCTTAAGGGATCCTCAAGACAGAAAGTTGGATACTCTCCTGAAGCAACCCTTTGACGTAAGCGCCCTCGCTTTGCAGGCCTCGGTCTCCAGAGCTTGGGTGGCTAGGGCCTGTTTAAGGTGGGCACAACAGCTGCAGACAGACGAGAACTCCGCAGATGAGACGCGGACCAACGCGGCCAGGTTGGAATCTGGAACAGCTTACTTGGCGGATAGTCAGTATGACCTCATCAGAAGCCTGGCAAAGAACATGGCCACGGTGGTGGCGGCCAGACGATATCTGTGGTTACGCAATTGGGCAGCGGATACCTCCTCGAAGGCACGCCTGAGCCGACTCCCCTTTAAGGGGAAACTGCTGTTCGGCGAGGATTTAGAGAAGCTGGTAAAGGATCTTGGCGAGTCCAAGGGAGGCAGGCTCCCGGAAGATAGACCGAAACAAAGCCGTCCCCTGCCCCCGGCACGTACCCAGTCTAGGGACTCCCAGAGGTTTCGCCCAGCCAGATCCAGTTTCTTTTCCAGGGGACGTTTCCCCTCTAGGGGTCAGGGCTTTCGAGGGTTTTGGGGAGCAGGTCGCGGTTTTGGGGCGACCTCCTTCTCCTCCTCCTCGAGCCTTAGAAAACAACAATGAAGCTGCGGGGGTCCAGGGGGAAGAGCTGCCCGTGGGAGGACGTTTAAGTCAGTTTCTTCCCGCCTGGTCCCGGGTCACGTCGGATCAATGGGTGCTAGAGGTGATCAGAATTTTCGAAGCAGATACCCCCAGCCTTTGTTCTGTCCCCCTGCGGTACCCCTGCAAAGAAGTCTGCGGTGGAGTCAACCCTCGCTCGGTTAATTGCACTCGGGTCCGTGATTCCAGTACCTCCAGACCAGTGCGGCTCAGGTCGATACTCGATTTACTTCATTGTGCCAAAGAAGGAAGGCTCCTTCCGGCCAATCCTGGACTTAAAACAGGTCAATCGCTGTCTCAGGGTACCACACTTCAGGATGGAGACCCTGCGGTCGGTCATCGCAGCCGTAAGGGGCGGGGAGTACCTGACGGCCCTCGACTTGACAGAGGCCTACTTGCATATCCCGGTCAGGAGATCCCATCAACAGTTCCTAAGATTCGCGGTACCAGCGGGCCACTTCCAATTCCAGGCCCTTCCCTTCAGCCTAGCGACGGCTCCACGGACGTTCACCAAGGTGATGGTGGTCGTAGCGGCCTTCCTCCGGAAGGAGGGGATTTTGGTTCACCCATACCTAGACGATTGGCTGATCCGAGCGAAGTCGGAGGAGGAAAGTCAAGTGGCGACGGCCACAGTAGTTCATCTCCTAGAAGAGTTGGGGTGGGTGATCAACCGAGCAAAGAGCAGGATGACCCCTTCCCAGAATCTCGAGTATCTCGGCGCAAGATTCGACACCGGCAGGGGCAGAGTGTTTTTGTCCCGATCCCGGGCCAGGGACCTAAGGCTACTGGTTACTCGGTTCCTAAGCAGGCGAACCCCCTCAGCATGGCATTATCTTCAGGTCCTGGGCACAATGGCGGCGGCGATAGAGGTAGTGCCTTGGGCCAGAGCCCACATGCGTCCATTGCAACGATCTCTATTGCGGCGGTGGTCTCCGCAAATCCATCCCCTGGCAACGCAGTTACCTTGTGCTCCACGGACCAAACGAGCTCTTCGCTGGTGGCAGTGCCGAAGAAACCTGGAACGGGGTATGCCTCTCGAGCCCCATCAGTGGGTGCTCCTGACGACGGATGCCAGCCTGACAGGCTGGGGGGCCCACTGCGAGGACCAGTTCGTCCAGGGTCGCTGGTCCCCGTTGGAGTCTCAATGGCCCATAAACAGACTGGAATTGCGGGCCGTCACCCTAGCGCTCAGGACGCTCGAGTTCCTAGTACAAAGAAAGGCAATCCGCGTCCTCTCCGACAACGTCACCACGGTAGCTTACATCAACCACCAGGGCGGCACCAGCAGCCCTGCCCTGGAGAAGGAGGCGGACGTTCTCCTCCAGTGGGCGGAGGTCCACCTGGAAGCGCTTTTAGCTCAGCACGTGGCAGGCACGGACAATGTCATGGCCGATTTACCTCAGCAGGCACAGGATAGACCACGGAGAGTGGGAACTGGAGCAGTTGACCTTCGACCAAATAGTGGCCCGTTGGGGTCTCCCAGTAATGGATCTCATGGCAAGATTCTCCTCGGCCAAGGTGGACCGATTCTTCAGTCGGCGAAAGGAAAGAATGTCCGAAGGTCTGGATGCCCTGTCTCAGAAGTGGCCGGCAGAGGGCCTTCTCTATGTATTTCCTCCCTGGGCTCTGATCGGAAAGGTTCTTCAGCGAGTGGAGTCCCACCGGGGTCTGGTAATCCTCATAGCTCCGGATTGGCCTCGCCGCCCCTGGTATGCGGACCTGGTGAGGATGTTGGCCGACCAGCCTTGGCGACTGCCTTGCAGGAGCGACCTACTCAGACAAGGCCCGGTTCGGATGCCTCACGTGGATCGATTCTCGCTTACGGCCTGGCTCTTGAAAGGGCGCGGCTCCTGAAGCGAGGATATTCGGGGACAGTAATCTCAACGCTGTTGAGTGCTAAGAAGCGCTCGACCTATCTCTCCTATGTAAGGGTTTGGCGCATTTTCGAGGCATGGTGCGCGGAGCGCCGAAAGAAGCCCCTTGCAACCTCAGTCCCGGAAATCCTGGAATTTTTGCAAGCAGGGTTTGACAAGGGTTTAGCGCACAGTTCATTACGAGTCCAACTAGCCGCTATCGCGTGCTATAGAGGAAAGGTCCACGGCAAGCCACTAGGGGCTCACACGGACGTCTCCAGGTTCCTAAGAGCAGTTCGACGTCTGCGTCCATAGCGGAGGTCGGTCATCCCCCCCTGGGATCTTAACCTGGTGCTAAACGCACTGATAGGGGAGCCCTTTGAACCAGTAAAGAGGGCTTCCTTGAAGGACTTAACCCTGAAGACAGTCTTCCTGGTCGCAATCTGCTCGGCCAGACGGGTCTCCGAGTTACAAGCGCTGTCCTCCAAACCTCCCTTCCTGGCTTTTCTGAAGGACAAGGTCGTCCTGCGCACGGTGCCCTCCTTCCTACCCAAGGTTATCTCTCCTTTTCACATAAACCAGACAGTCACGCTCCCGGCCTTCCCAACCGAGGGTCTGGTAGGTAGGGATAGCAGGCTCCGTCTACTAGACGTTCAAAGAGCCCTAAAGCGCTACCTCTCCCGCACAGCTCCGTTCCGGAAATCAGACCGGCTATTTGTCCAGTTCGGAGGTCCCCACAGAGGGGAAGCGGCGGCCAAGGCTTCCATCTCCAGGTGGATTAGAGAAGCGATTGCCTCCGCTTACATCCTGAAAGGCAAGCAGGTCCCGGTGGGGCTGCGGACACATTACACCCGAGCTCAGGCTACTTCATGGGCAGAGTTCAGTCTAGTTCCCCCGTTGGATATTTGTAGGGCGGCAACTTGGTCCTCTCTGCATACCTTCACCAAACACTACAGGCTGGGCGTACAGAGTTCAGCGGACGCTCGGTTTGGCCTAGCGGTTCTTCAGTCCGGTTTGCCGGATCCCACCCAGGATTGAACTGCTCGGATATGTCCCAGAAGTAAAGGGACTGGACTGGAGTGATGATAAGGAAGAAGTAATTAGATCTTACCTGCTAATTAGTGTTCCTGAAGGAACGACAGTCCAGTCCCTGATCCCACCCGGCTATGTCGGACCTGAAGACCTGTCGGATAAGGGCGGAACGGCGGACCGAGCGGGGAACCAGATCTGGGTGAGGGAGGCCAGGAGTAAGTAGGCGCGGGCAGTATCGGGCAGTCCTCCTACGGTGCCTTCCTTCCCTCTACCCCTATTACCTATTATCTATTTCCTTAAAAAAAAAAAAAAAAAAAAAGAAAGAAGGGAAAGGGTGGGTTGACATTCTTGCCACCCCTTCCCGGAGTTTGCATGTTTTTAGGTTTGGTTTATAGTTACTACAGATGTTCGATTAGTCTGCTTTTTCAGTCGATTACTGGAGTTGGTAGGTGGTCTCAGTGGTATTTATACCGCCCCACCTCCAAATAGGTTGGGCTCAGCCTCCAAGCTGCTGGAAGGGTTACGTAACCCAGAAGTAAAGGGACTGGACTGTCGTTCCTTCAGGAACACTAATTAGCAGGTAAGATCTAATTACTTCTTCTTTGTTTTCCGCGGAGCCAGCAGGTCGTCGTTCCTGTCACCGCAGAAAATTTTTCCTTCTTCTTTTTTTGTGGTCGCATCTGCCTTCCTCGATGCTTTCCCGGTACCGCCGGTTCTTCTTTCTTTCTTTTAGAAAAAATATATAAATTTAGTTCTCTTTCCAATTTTTTCTTCCTCGGGTGCACGCGCCATTTTGGGCCTTAGGCCCAAAATTTCCTCCATTATGGAAAAACCCGCTTCGGGTTTTAAGAAGTGCACCAAGTGTGGCGGTACCATATCCATCACAGACACCCATGAATGGTGTCTTAAATGTTTAGGTCCTGACCACTCCATCTCAGAGTGTATGGCTTGTGCCATGATATCCAAGAGGGGTCAACAAAACCGGGCTGCTAATCTTAGCACCCTTTTTCCACTCCGATGCAGCCTCTGTGGCATCGACATCTTCCAGGGCTTTGTCTTCCTCCCATGGATCTCAGGTAACTAAACATAAGTCCAGCCGGTCCTCAAAGGATAGATCTCCTTCTAAGCATCGAGATGCCTCTAGCGTTGCCCTTGAGGGTTCTGCACCGGCAAAATTGCCCCGGCGGGAGGCTTTAGCTTCCAAAGCATTATTGGGGCTCCAGGATGTTCTCGATGCCTCAGCCTCGGCAGAAGTACTGATGCTATGCTCTGGGGTACTGGAGGTTTTCTCCGGTACCGATACCCAGGCATTGGCAGTGTCGATAGACCAGAGGTTCCTGGCTATTGAACCGAAGTCTGGCGGCTCTCCTTGCAGCATCGACGCCCTTGGAACTGCATCAGACAGTTCAACCGGTGCCGGCATCGGTACCGATAGCATCGACATCGGTGTCCGCATTGCTGGCACCCAGTCAAGCCATGCCCTCCGGTACCGATACACCGGTATCGGTCCCCCCCAGCACCAACTTCGGTCAGTACGGGTATCGTGCTCTACAAGAGCATCCGGACAGATGGTACTTTGAATCCTCGGAGGAGTCTGAGGATTCTGACAGTTCTGTCGGTACCGGAATACTTCTGCCCAAGGAGCCTTTCTCTCACAAACGTAGGATGTCTCCTCCAGAAGATATCTCCTTTCAGGATTTTATCAGAGAGGTGGCTCGAGGTCTGTCCATTACTGTGGCTCCTGAGACAGAACCCAGGGCAAAGGACTTGGAGATTTTACAATATCCCAAAGCTCCTAAGGAGGCAGCTACCTTGCCTATCCATGAGATCTTACATGATCTCATGTTAAGAATGTGGGAAACTCCCCTTACCACCTCGCCTCACTCCCGTCAACTGGATACCATGTATCGGGTTCATCTGTGTCCTGGTTTCCAGAAGACTCAGCTGCCTCACCACTCTATTGTAGTGGAGTCAGCTATGAGAAGGATCAAGCATGCAAAGAGGCATGCCTCTAATCCTCCAGGACGTGAGTGTAGAACTTTGGATGCCTTTGGACGTCATACTTTCCAGGTTTCCATGCTTACTGCCAGGATCAGTTCCTATATTTTAAATATGGGAATGTTCCTTGAAGTCACAGGGGATTTAGAGTTTTGAGCCCTCTTCTTCCTGAGGATAAGAGGCAGGATTTTCTCACACTGGTTAAACATGCCCAGGATGTTTCTAAATTTGTCAACCGTGCAGCTTTTGACTGTTTTGAGTCCATAAGCAGAACCTCTGCCATTGCCATAGGTGCAAGTAGAATTGCCTGGCTCCAGGCATCTGATTTGGAGCTCTTGGTCCAGGATAAACTGGACCATATTCCTTGTACAGGTGAGAATCTATTCGGCAAATATTGGCAAGAAAAGGCCAATGAGTTGGATGCTGATAACTCCACTTTGGATAGGTTATCCAAAGGCACAGCTGATCCTGCCAGGAAGAAATCTTTCAAGAAACCATTCTTTTCTAAAAAGAAGAAGTTTTATCCCTCTTATCAGCAGGGACGTTCTGCAGGTCAGCCTGTCCGGAAGAGTCAGCAACCACCTAAACAAAGGAAAGCAAAGATTGCTAAGCCTCAAATGTCTCAGTAGTCTCAGTCTCCACAAGGCCTTTGACTTCCATCTAGAGAACTTAGCCTTTCTGGCCCTCAGTGGACCAGAACCTTCCACCATCCCAGGAAGGTTGTACCACTTTGCCCCCAGATGGGGGCAAATTAACAACAGCAGAACATTGGACTCTTTCCATTATAAGAGAGGGGTACAAGCTTCACTTCCTCCGCATGCCCCTTCCACAATGTTAAGACAGTTCAATTCTGAGACCTCTCTCATCAACCTGTTAGATCAAGAGGTCACCATGATTCTTGCCCAAGGGGCAATAGAAGAGGTACCCATTCCTCAACAGGGTACAGGGTTTTACTTCCCCTGTTTTCTTATCCCAAAGAAAACAGGAGGGGACAGACCCATTTTAGATCTCAGAGAATTGAACAAATTCCTGTTCAAGGAGAAATTCAAGATGATTTCTCTGGGAACCCTGCTGCCCTACTTTCAGAGTCAGGATTGGCGTTGTTCTCAAGATCTCAAGGATGCGTACACTCATGTTCTCATCCATCCAACTCACAGAAAGTTCCTTCGGTTCCTTTTTCAAGGAAAGCACTACCAATACAGGGTGCTTCCTTTTGGCCTGGCTCCAAGGGTGTTTACGAAATGCATGGCTGTGGTAGCAGCATTTCTTCGCACTCTGGGAATATTCGTCTTCCCCTACTTAGACGACAGGCTCATTCGAGCCCCATCAGAGTCAGAGGCCAGGATTTCTCTATCTTGCACAATGCGTATCCTTCAGTATTTGGGTCTGGTCATAAACATCCCAAAATCCAGCCTAACTCCCACTCAATCTCTAGAGTTCATAGGAGTTTTGTTGGATACCAGGAAAGCAAGGGCCTATCTCCCCCAGACCCGTTGCCTTCGCATAGTGCAATTAGCTTCTCAAGCAGTGCTAAAGCCTCATCTCACTGCTCGAGAAATGTTACAGCTACTAGGCCACATGGCTTCTACCGTGCATGTGGTCCCTTATGCTTGCCTCCATATGAGAGCAGCCCAGTGGACTTTATCCATACAGTGGACCCAGGCATCAGGGTGCCTGTCAGACAAAATAGCAAACACAAATCGCCTTATTTTGTCCCTCCAATGGTGGCAGTCCACTCAAAACCTATTGCTGGGGTCCCCATTTCAACAACCTTTACTTCAAGCAACTCTCACAACAGGTGCTTCACCAGTGGGTTGGGGAGCTCATCTGTAAAACCTCTCCACCCAAGGCACCTGGACTCCACAGGAGTCTCATCTACACATCAATCTTCTGGAGCTCAGAGCAATCTTCCTTGCTGTTCGAGTGTTCCGCACTCTGCTCAGCTGCAAGACAGTCCTCATTCACACGGACAATCAAGTAGCCATGTTCTATGTGAACAAGCAGGTAGGAACAGGCTCTCTGTCGCTTTGTGACTATGGGCCCTCGCCAGAGAGCATCAGATTCATCTCCTGGCAGTGTATCTTCCAGGTATCCAAAACTCTTGGGCAGACAGACTCAGTCGAGTTCTGCTTCCACACGAATGGTTTCTACATGCAGACTAGGTGGCCAAGATTTTTCAAATTTGGGGAACCCCGGACATAGACCTCTTTGCAAGTCCGTTGAATGCCAAACTTCCCCGATTCTGTTCCAGAATTCCGGCTCAGGGCTCTCGGGCTAGGGATGCTTTCCTCCTTCATTGGGGTCAAGACTTCCTTTATGCCTTTCCACCCATTCCCCTATTTCCCCAAACCCTGTTCAAGCTTCAGAGAGACAGAGGCCATATGATTCTCATAGCTCCACATTGGCCACAGCAAGTGTGGTACCCTCTGCTTCTACATCTCTCTCAAGCTCCCTCTCTGGAGTTAGGGTCTGCTTCAGATCTCCTGTCTCAGGAGGACGGAACGTTATGGCATCCCAATCCCCAGTCACTGCATCTCAGGGCTTGGTTGCTGAAGGCCTAGATCTTCAAGATCTTAACCTTCCTCAGCAGGTAAAGGATATCCTTTATACTTCTAGAAAACCTTCCAGAAGACGCTCTTATGCTTTCAAGTGGAAAAGGTTTACCATATGGTGCTTGCAGAAGGGTCTTAACCCCCTTGCGATACCTCTGGAATCATTACTGGAGTATCTCCTTCATTTATCCAATGCAGGACTTAAAACTAACTCAGTAAGAGTCCATTTAAGTGCTATTGCGGCTTCTCTCAAGCCTTTAAATTGATAACCTATTTCCTCCCATCCTCTTATAGCAAGATTTATGAGAGGCCTTCTATTAACTAAGCCTCCCATTAGGCCACCACCGGTGGCATGGAACTTATACCTGGTTCTTGGCCAGCTTATGAAGCCACCTTTCGAACCCTTGGCTACTACCTCATTGAAATTCCTTTCTTGGAAAGTTATCTTTCTCATTGCAATCACATCAGCACGTCGCATTAGTGAGTTGCAGGCACTAGTGGCTGATCCTCCTTATACAAGGTTCCATCATGACAATATAGTCCTTAGGACTCATCCACACTTTATGCCAAAGGTGATCCCCCCCCTTTTCTTCTTAACCAAGCGGTCTATCTGCCTGTGTTTTTTCCAAGGCCTCATGCATCACATGCAGAAAGGAGTCTTCATACGTTTGGACTGTAAAAGAACTTTAGCCTTTTACTTGCAAAGAACACAGCAACATAGAAAGTCCTCTCAACTCTTTTTTGCTTTTGATCCTTCTCGTTTGGGACTTCCAGTCTCCAAGAGAACACTGTCCAACTGGATTGCACAGTGTATTTCGTTTGCCTATCAGAGTAAGAATCTTCCTTTGGAGGGCCATGTCACAGCTCACAGTGTGAGAGCCATGGCAGCTTCAATGGCTCATCTGCACTCTGTGTCTATCGACGACATCTGTCGAGCAGCCACTTGGGCCTCAGTTCATACCTTCACAGCCCATTACTGCTTGGACAAGGACTCCCGCCGGGATGCCTTGTTTGGTCAGGCTGTTCTCCACCACCTGTTTCATACCTAATCAATTCCTACCCGCCATCCCTGGTTCATGGCAGAGATCCATGGGGGGAAGTGGAGCCCTTTTACAGGGACCCACAACTTCTGGGGTCTCTCCCTGGCATCTAAAGCTAGGAAGTCCCCATATGTGAAGACTACATTCCTGCTTGTTCCTGGAGATAGCATAGTTACTCCCCTTTAACAGGTGATCTCCGGGAACAGCAGGAATGTAGTCTTCACATATGGGTATCGTCGGTACCGACGGAGCCTGTGCGGGAACGTTCCCCAGCGTCCAATTAGAAAGCTTTTGGGAGCATCCCACAGCGCCTGCGTGCTGCCTTCCCAGCCTTTCCCAACTGCCTCTCTCCAGTTGAGTTTAAATCTGAGACAGAGAGAGAGAGGGAAAGAGAAAGTTGTATCTCTCTATCTCTCCTAGGGGAGGTGGGTGAGTTGTGAAGACTAAATTCCTGCTGTTCCCGGAGATCACCTGTTACAGGTAAGTAACTATGCTTTCTTCACCCTCTAGGATGAAATTGATTTGGCCAGTAGTCAAGATCTTTGTTTCCTTCATGTTAAAGTGTTGGCTCATTTTAAGACTATTTAAGAACATAAGAAATGCCATACTGTGTCAGACCAAGGTCCATTAAGTTCAATATCCTGTTTCCAACAGTAGCCAGTCCAGGTCACAAGTACCTGTCAGGTTCCCATAAAGGCATACGGGTTCCACAATGCTTGTCCCAGGGCAAACAGTGGATTTCCTGGGTCCTCTTTCTTCTGGGACTGTTCCTTGATTTTGAGAAGCAAATGTGTGTTAGATCGTTTTCACTTTCAGACTGTAACATGGCATCATCAGCATTCCGAAAGATGTTGATGAGTCTTTCACCAATCTTCACAGCTTGGTTGTCTTCATATAGTCCTACTTCTCTGTTGATTTGTTCGGCATATAAATTAAATGGGTAGAGGGAAAGTATGCATCCTTTGTCGTACACCTCTGCTAATTTTAAACCATTCTGTTTCTCCTTGTTCCAATTGAACTGTTGCTTCTTGATCAATGTAAAGGTTGCTCATGAGAAACTATCCGGTGTTCTGGTATAACCATGCTTCTTAATGTGGCCCCGAGTTTCTCATGGTTTACACAATCAAAGGCCTTACTGTAGTCAGTAGAACACATATAGATATCCTTCTGGTATTCTTTTGTCTTTCAAGGATCCATCTCACATCTGTGATGTCTCTCGTTCCTCACCTTTTCCAGAACCCTGCTTGCACTTCAAGCAGTTCTCGTTCCAGGTATTGTCATCTACACTGAATGATCTTGAGTAAAATCTTGCTAGTGTGTGGTATTAGAGCGATTGTGCGATAATTTCCACTATCAGTTGGGCCACCTTTTTTCAGTATTGGTATGAACACTGGTCTTTTCCAGTTATTTGAACATGATGTTGTCTTCCATATTTCTTGGCAGTGAGTAGTAAGGATTGTAAGAGCTGTATCTGATTAATTGCCATTCCCACTGAAGTAATTTGTAATTTGGTAATGCTTTCAGTGCTGCTTCGACATCTTCTTTCATCACCAATGGTTCCTGATCATAAGGTAGAAGTTGAAATGGCTGTTTTGTTCCATGGTCTTTATGGTATAATGACTCTGCGTATTGTTTCCTCCTTTTCTTGATCATCTTAGTATCATTCAACATGGATCCTTGCGCATCTTTTATCATTCCAATTTGAGGCTGGAATTTTTTCTTGAACTCAAATAGCTTGAAGAAAGCTGTTCTTTCGCTAATAGTTTCTGGTTCTGTTACCTTTAATGCAGCATTGTAGTACTTCTCCTTGTCTTGTTGTCCTTTGGAAATCTGTTAAGTTCTGTAATTACTTCTCTGTATCCTCTGGCTTTTGCTTCTGTGTTTCTGGACAATTTTCAGAGTTTCTTTGGGTCATTTGAGGGAGGAGTGGCCTAGTGGTTGGGGCAAGGTACTACAGGCCGGAAGGTAGGTGGTTCAAATCCCACTAGAGGACAGCAACCTTGGGCCGGAATGACTGGGGTTTCTAGTCCCACAGGTGCTCCTTGTGGTCTTGGGCAAGCCACTTAACCCTCCATTGCCCATGTTCCCTGTAAATATTAGTCTATGTGTCTCATATCCCCTCGTGTTAAATGTATCCCCCAACCGCTTTGACCCGGTGAAAAGCGGGATATAAATGCAGCTAAATAAATAAATAAATCCTTTTGGTCTTTTTTGCTTTTTCATCTATTGTAGAGACTTCTCACTTTCTTTGAACACAACTTTCTTGATATCATCACATAAGTCTTCTGATGTTCTGTCATTTGTATCTGAAACTATGAATTAATTTTGCGGACAGTCTTTAAATTCGGGTGATAAATTTTCAGGATCATAATTTGCATATTAGTAGCTGGTGCTCTGTGCCATTGTCAGCTCCAGGTTTTGTCTTTGATATAATTGAGCTTTTCCATCGTTAATGTCCACAGATGTAGCCAATTTGATTTTTTTTGTACAATCCATTGGGTAAAATCCTTTTGTACAGTCTTAGCTTGTGTTGCAGATGAATAAATTGTTTGGTTTTGAAGAATTCTATCAATCTTTCTCCAGCTTCATTTCTGTTGCCAAGCCCATGTTTTCCAACCACTTTGTTGCCGACTTTGACTTTTCAGTCATCCATAACTATCAGGATATCCTGTTTGCATGCCTTGTCCATTTCAGCTTGTATTTGCTCATAGAACTGATCTACTTCTTCCTATCATGCATCTGTTGGCGCATATACCTGAATAATAGTGGAGTTGATGGACATTCCTCACAGACAAACAGAAAATAGTTATCCACTGATTGCATTGTATTTCATTATGGTTCTTGCAAGTTTATTAATTTTAAATGCCACACCATTTCTTCTTTGTCTTTCATTTCTAGCATAGTATATCATGTGATCATCAGATTTAAAGCGCCCAATGCCAGTCTATTTCAGTTTAACACCCAACAGATTGAGTTGTACATGTTTATTTCATTCTTGATTACCTCCAACTTTCCTTGGTTCGTGCTTCATACATTCCATGTCCCAATACGTAAGACATCTTTGCAGCTTCTGACTTTCATTTCATGGGCAGCTACATCAGAAGTCTGACATCCCCAAGGAATTTGATCAACCAGATCATAAATGCTGGCTTTACTCTGAAAAATCTTCAGCTCATCCCCAGTAGCCTGTTGAGTGCCTTGTGACCTGGAGATGTCATCTTCCACCACTATACCATAATTTGTTTTGTGATTTCACTGGTCTACAATTTATTTTAAAAGTTGTTTGCTTCAAGAGACACAATCTGCCAAGTCTTATGAATTTTGATGCGCTGAATTCAAAAATAACAATTAAAACTGCTGTTTGGCTACTATTTGCAAAATAACTAAGCTTTTCCATTTTACGCATACATATAGCGTGTTGGTGGTAGAGTTTGTCAACGGGGGCGCTGGGTGAGAATGTCCACAGTCTTGGCAAAGGCAAATATTAATATGACTTGCAAAGGATTGTGGGAAATGTAGTCCATTCATACCAGACTCAGCCGTTCACAATAAATTAGTTGTGCTTGCTCGAAGGTAAAGCAAAGAAGATTTTTATTTATGGGGTTATTTCTCCCAACACAGATATACTTGGTAGCACATAAAAAGGAATACTTGCTTTCAGTATTATGTTTAGAAAAACAAATAAGGAAAAACAACAGCTGAACTTGTTAAGCAATCAAATCAAAGCATAAAGACCTGGATGGGAACAGACAGGTCTTTTCTGTAGGCACCTGCTAATATCTTCTTAGCAGTGCTTCAAAGAACAAACAAAACCTCACAAAGTAGAAAAAAACCTGTTCTTTTTCAGGGATAACTTCGTGTATCTTCACACACACTCAGAAGTGTCCCTTCAGAGCTTCACAGGCAATTAGGCAAGGCTCAATTGCTAACAATTACCAGCTGAAACCCTCTTGGCTGGTTTACTTTCTATTACGTGGCTCAAATCCTACTCAGAAGCTTTTCTGAGTAGATTAAAGAACAAGTTTATATTTCTTTGTGATGGTTGTTGTATTTTGTGACAGCATATTGCCACAGAGGTTTAGACAGAGAGAAATCCATGTATTCAACATCTCCCCCTTCTTCAACTATCATAGGTTCCATATCATGGATTGGCACAGAGGAATTTCTCAATGGAGCACTCTCAGGACAATACTTGTTTCCCTGCTGTCTTCCCAGTGAAGAGCTAGGACATAGATCAGTGTTCATATCTGAGCTTCCATGGCTGTTAGAGTTCCTCTCTAAATATCCTGGCCAGTATGTAGTCCAGTTCTTATGTCCAGCCTTCCAATCAAGATCCCTGGACACTGGGTCTCTCTTCACATACCTTCTGGCACTGGTCTTAGGGTCCCTTCCAAGTGCAGCCGTCTCCCTCACAGGTACCGTCCGGGGATTTCTGGCTCTGCAGCCCCACTCCTCTGGCTTTCCCCAGTCCAGTGGTGTATGCTTGCCTCTGGAATGCCTCCCAGTATACGTACTGCTATGGACTCCTTTAGACCTCCCAAATGCTTTTCTCTTCTTTCTTCCAAAGTGTTTCTTGCTCTCTCTGTCCGTCAGCTCTGGCTTCTGCTGATGATGATGGTCAGGATGATCAAGGTGCTTCTGATCAAGATGCCTCTGCTCCAGATCATGATTCTCTGTAGAATAAACTTTTCTTTTATCCTGCTTAGATGAATGCTCCACCCTAGCACAGCGCAGCTGTGCTGAATCAAGCCCTGCCCTTGGAGATGAGTGCTTGGGGATTACCTCATAGCCCTCCTGATTGAACACACGTTTCCCCACTTCAGCTCTTCTAATGGCTGTTGGAAACCTGGTGCATTCTGGGACTGGTAGTCTTTTATGGAAACATTCTGTTTTATTATTCCTACCAGAACAGACAGGTTGCTTGTTCAGAGTCACTTCACCTCTATTATAGCTCCTTCCTGAACTATGATAAGCTTCCTTATCACAAGTTTTAATCAAAAATTATTATAAATCTAGGTCTTTTCATCTGTTTATGGTTGCCATATGTGATCTTGATAATATTTCACCTGTCTTTGTTTAAAGTTTAAAAATCAGCCAAAGGGTTATTTAAATACAATTTATTAAAGTTAGTATGAAACGGAAAGCAAGAAATGACTATGTATGCATTAGTATTCATTTCAGACCTTTTCAGTGTCTACTCAGGCATTTCTTGGCTTGTCTCTTGTATTCTGTAAATGGGAGTATCTCTTGTCACTGCAATAGTCTGCAAGCATTGACAGGCTCCATTTGCCTTGATATCTGCTGCACACTTTTTTATTTCCAGGATCCAATGACTGTTGGAGTGGGCAATCTCTTGCTGTAGTGGGAATCATTCACATGACTATCCCATTCACAGAGAAAACAGCAGTACATTGTGTATCCAGTCTACAGGCCAAGTAAGAGATCAGTGACTTCCAAATCACCACAAAGTTGCTACCGATGTTGGTCATTATTTATGCATCTCAGCCACAGGTTTCCTTCGCATGGACCGTGTGGCTAACTTGAATCAATGGCAAAATATTGCCATTATGCAGCAAAACCGCTTCAAGACTAGTCTTCAATGAATCTATGAATAGTCTCCATTCATCTAGATGACAAATGATGTTAGGACTCCTGTCAAACCATTGATGCTGTTGCAGGCTACAAGATCACCTTCCATGAAGAATGTAATGATATCCCTTTGTTCACAGAAAATGGAAACCCTATAACATCACCTTTATCTTTATTTAACATTTGACAAACCGCTATTGTAGAAACATTAAGCGGTGTACAATAAAAAGACAGGTTAGGCACTGCAAACAAGAAAAGGAACGCCACCTGACAGGAGATTCCATTCTTTAAGTCTGGAGCTCAACAGCTCTGCCTTACTCTTAGGTGGTTCCAAATCCATGTGAATGTCATTCAGCTCATCTTGTGTCGTGAGGTGTGGCTCAGAGGAGGAGGATGGGAGAGAACCTGGGTCATGTGACTGATTCGTGACCAGAAGTTTCATCCTCTTCCTCATCCTCGTCTGACTCAAGTGAGAATGATTCTGGAGCATCAGGAACTGGTAGTCGTCCTCAGTGAGGTACTGGGTGTATAGCTGATGAAATGTTTGGATACTGCATAATCCACTTATTCTTCTTCGACAAACCTTTCCCAACAGGAAGCATCATGCAGAAGTAACAATTGCTGATATGATCTGTCGGCTTTCTCTAAATCATTGGCATGGGAAAAGACATGTATTTCCTTTTTCTATTCAACCACTGGCGAAGATTTGTTGCATAAGTGTTGTAGCATATGTGTGGGGCCTAGCTCTTGACCTGATCTCCAATTTTGCAGCCAAAGTAAAGGTGGTAGGCTTGCTTAATTAAAGTGGTTATGCTGCTTTTTTTGTGATGCAGAAGTCAGTTCACCACAAACGTAAGAGAAGTGGATTTGCATCGTTCAAACAGTTATGAGGCATCTCACTTTGCTAAAGGGGAAAAAACAATCAAACACTGAAGACTGGTCTACAGCCAACATACTACTGACACACCATGTTCATTAAAAAAAAAAAAAAGTGCAATTTGTTCTGCAGAGTGATACAGTCCAACTCAGTTTAATTATATCACCTATGACTTCTAGGAATAACATGATGCAATTCATACCATGTATGATGCAATAGCATCTTCAGATTGCTTCATTCATTAATTGTTTTGCCTGAAAAGTAAGTACTGTCCAATATAAAAACAGATTTATCACAAATCCAGTCGACACTGCATTATAACGCACATATTCTTAGCACTTCTGAAGTCGAGGTCATATGTACTGAACAAGTAGTATAAATTGAAAACTAGAGCCGTTAAACCATTTTAAGCATCATTTTCATTCTCAGCGACCCACAACTAGTAAAGTGTGACTGAATTTATTTTGGAAGCATTTTGGCTGTAGAATAGTGTTATCAATTGGGTTTTCCTGGCAAGATAGGCCTGGCAATCTACTTCCCTTTCTCCTGAGCAGGCAATGCTAATGGTGCTGCCAATATTACATAAATGTGATCCTCCACTGCCAACACTGTCCTATTCTGCTGCTACCCAGATAGGTGATTTGTCTTACTCTGGTACCTCAGCTAAGACCTGCCCATTTTGGGAGACTGTCTATAGTTAAACTACCAATAGCTTAACTCACAACATTACTGATGCAACACAAGCCCTTGCAGCACAACAAGCTGCAAACCAAGCTAAGAGTATGTGAATAAGGGTTTTGATAGTGTTCAGAAAAGGAGAGAGAGAGTTTGATGTCATTGAGAGAGAAAGAGAAAACAGGTTTTGGCAGCCATGGCCAAGAAAGCATATAGAATGCTAGGAATCAAAAGGAAAGGAATAGAAAATAAAGGATATTATAATTCCTCTTTCTCCAGGAACAAGCAAGAAGTCAGTCTTCACTTATGGGTGACGGCACCGATGGAGCCCACGCAGAGCAATTCCCCAGCTTTCAAAGAAAGCTTTTGAGATTGCTACCACACATGCATGGCCCTCTTCCCGCCCAAGGGTGCCATCTTGCTCAGTCTCCCTTTTTCCGCGGAGCCCTTCGGGCGCACGTCATTGTCCCTCGGAAAAAGGGTTCCATTTTTCGGCCTATAGGCCTACCTCTTTTCCGGTTGCACCGATCCTCTACCCATCCTTCCCCTGCTCTATCTTTTTAGAGCCGTTAGGGGATGTTTTTCTTTGCTTTTTTGCCTTTAATGGGCTTCACACCTTTTTTTTTTCCTCCAACCGCTGGCCGCATGGGTCTTTGACCTCGCGGGGCCATTTTTGCATCTATGGCCACCGGATTAAAAAAAAAAAATGTGATAGATGCTCTAAGAACATGTCGCTTACGGACACCCATGACTGTTGCCTGCAGTGTCTTGGGGCTGACCATGATCCAGAGCTCTGTTCGCTTTGTAAGAAAATGTCCTCGAAAGCCCTGCTCTGTCGTAAGCAGACGTCCAAAGACATTTTCAGGAAGGCTGCCTCGGAGTCCCTGGTGGTGCCCTTAGTTGTCTCTCCTCTGGTGGGATCTCCCACCTCAGCCCCGCACTCTCGATGGCAGTCTAACCAGAGGTTCCGTGAAGTGGAGTGGCTCAAGAAGGCGGCCTCGAAGTCACTGTCAGGGGCTCCTGATAAGTGTGAGTGCTCCTGTGCTTGGTCGCTTAGCCTCCTTCAGGGTATAAGCAACTCCTTCCCTCCGACTCTTCTTCATGGCTACCAAGGGCTTCGCCCTGAGGACCCGAGGACTCTGGCTCCTTTAGGCATCGGCTTCTGCTCACAAACTTGCGGAGGTGTTATTTAGTTACAGGTTCGGCAGCCTGTAGCTGGGGAGTCCCATAAGTGAGGACTGACTTCTTGCTTATTCCTGGAGAAAGCGTAGTTACTCATCTGTAACAGGTGTTCTCCAGGGACAGCAGGAATCAGTCCTCACTACCTACTCACCTCCCCTGATGAGTTGCTGGATTTTTATCCTATCCATGCCATCTGCTTGGTAGGGCTCAAGCTAATGGACCTGACTGAGCATGATGGCACCCTTGGCGGGAAGAGGACCATACATGCATAGCAGCAATCCCAAAAGCTTTATTTGAAAGCTGGGGAATTTTTCCGTGCGGGCTCCATCGGTGCCGACCGTCACCCATAAGTGAGGACTGATTCCTGCTGTGCCTGGAGAACACCTGTTACAGGTAAGTAACTGCACTGTATCGCTCCATGGTGCCACTGCGTTTTGAATCCTCATCGTCCCTCCAGTACAGTCCATATACGTGGGTTATGCACACCTGCCATCAGATGGAAACTAAAACGTCTGGTCAGATTTTGACATTGGCACATAAAAGGTCCTGTGCGGCCTCACTCTCCACAGTATTTATCAGTCTCCAGTAGATGGCAGTTGCTAAACCTGTGCAGTCTGAAGTGGAATGGAAAAGATGAGGAATTTGGGGCATAGGTTGGCTGTTGCTGACCTTAAGAGTCCTGGGGTGTAAACCTGGTGGTGCTCCCCCTCCCCCCCGCCGCCGCCACCACCACTCCAAGCTTTGGGGAAAGGCTTGTTGGAAGAGGCCTGTGAGGGCTGTTTCCTCTTCCCTTCTCTTTGTGAACAGGATGACAGATTACAGGGGGTAGTGGTGATGTCCCTCTCTCCTTCCCATATTTCTAAGGGGGCCAGGAAGAGTATGCTACCAAATTGGGGAAAAAAGAAGGGAAAAAAAAGTCACAAATGGAAACCTTTTGGTCTGCCAGGAGTTCACATTCAGTCAGCCAGAGTAAGTGGCTGCTTCAGGAGAGTAACCGATCAGTGAGCTTGGACAAAAAGGAGAAAAAAAGAAAAACAAACAAACCAGGGTCTGGTGTTGTCCATAGTTTGTGTCCTCATAAGTGTGTGTGTGGGGGGGGGGGGGGGGGGGGGGGAGGGGGGGAAGACTTTGTTGGCTCTGATTCAGTGGATGGGCATGCAGCTGGTTAATGGTGCCTGCTGAGTCTCCGTGTGTTTTTACCTTGTGAGGTTCTGAGCGGCAGGATTCCTTGCTCAGGTTGGCCCACACAGGAAATGTTTAGGTCCCAGGGACCACCCTAAGAGGCAGCCTACTCTGGTTATAACAGCTTGTTCTTCCCTTTCTCGGCAATGTAAAGCTCAGTGGTTTTCCATTTTGTGTTGGGTTCGGTGTTCTTTCGGTCGGTGCGTCATCTGTACTGTTTGAGTATGTCACAGTTCTCGTCAGACATTAACTAAAAAAAAAAAAAGGGGGGGGGGCACAATAGCAGGCCTGACCTGTTCCTCAGGCTGTGGAGTTTTGCTGCAAACGGACGCCATTTTCCTAGTACTTCCCTTTTAAAAAGGTTACTTACTTCTCCTGTTTCTGCTGCTCAATAATGTAAAAAAAGAGAATTTACAGTTAGTATACAGTAATGAATGATACTGTTTTCTCTCCTCTGGGCTCTGGGAGTTTCAGGAGTGGTGAGTACAGGAGTTCTGTCGGATCCTTTAATTCTTTGTTATAGGTTGAGTCTTGGACGGGCAGTGGCTTGGTCAGGCTGGCCTTGCTGCCTCCAAGGTTTGAAACTATCCTGGATGTTGTTTCCAGTTTGTGTGTTTTTATTTTTTATTTTTTAATAGGAAGCAGTTTTGGCCACTGACCATTCCATGTTTTTGTTGTATCTGGGAACATAGGGTTACAGCCCCATTTCTTTACTATATCGGTAATGGCGGCATATGGCCATGCACTAAAGAGTGCACATATCATATTTTGGATGGGTTTCTATAAATGACAATAAGCAGGAGTAGCAGTAATGCCTGTATAGAGCCATGTACTAGAGAATGCACATTTCATATTGTGGTTTCGCAGTGAGCAAGGTAAGCAGGGGTAGCAGTTATTACGTTTGGCCATGGATGAGTGTTTTCAGAGGTGATGTCATCTAGTTAAGAGAACGACTGAGGAAATTGGATATTGCTCTTCCTGTGGTAGTAGGAGATCTGGATGTTGTGTGCCATGTTTCTCCAGGTTCCACTGTAGAACCCAGGTTTTGTTTTGGGTAGCATTTCTCTTCCCTGAGGTGTGTGTTTTTCATGTCATGGCTCTTGTCCTTTGAGAGTCTCGCAGCAGGAGCTACCAGGATATATATACCTATATATCTATCTCTGAGGCGCTCTGTTCTGCCCTTCCGGGGTCACTGATGAAATTTTGCTTTCTGGAGGCCTTTTATGTGTAGCAGGTGCATTTTATCAATGCTGTCCAAAGGACGTTCAGGGGCTGCTGCCCTTGGGGTCCCATAGTGAGCTGTTTATTTATTTATTTATTTAGCAAACACTTATATACCGCTACTTCCAGCGATCAGAAGCGGTCTGATTATAGTTTTGGGATATGTCACAAAATCAAGACAGAAAGTTTGGGGCATAGATAGCAAGAAGAGGGGTAATACACAGCACACATCGCAGGGTCTACATATAGACCTTCCGGAACTATCATACATATGTACAAATGTGCGTGAATGACGTCCACAGTGCCCATGCCGTTTTGGGCTAGGTGGTAGAGAATAGGGGCCTGCTTGAGTTGACTCCAAGTGGCTGCTCGGCCTGGTATCTGGGGGTAGGTCGCTGTTTCTAAGTGAACAAATGCTGCATCTCCCCTACTTAGTGTCAGGTAAAGGTGTTGAGTTTGCCCTTTAGATTGTGGTTTCTGTTTTTTGCCTCTGTAATGTCTAGGACAGGTTTCTATTAAACTTACTGATCAATGTTCAGGGAAAGAGCCTCTTTCAATTGAAAGCAAGTTCTGCTACGAGGGGACATGGGATGAGGGTGAAGGGAGATAGATTCAGGAGTGATATGCGGAAATATTTCTTTACGGAAAGAGTAGTGGATCCGTGGAATAGTCTCCCAGTGGAGGTGGTAGAGATGAGGACAGTAACTGAATTCAAGAAAGCATGGGACCAACACAGAGGATCTCTAAAGGCAAAAAGTGGACTGTTGTAGTTGTTATGGAAGGACAGACTAGATAGGCCATGTGGTCTTTTTCTGTCGTCATATTTCTATGTTTCTATGTTTCTAATTTTGCTAGCGCAACTGGTTATTCTTGCAGCCAATCTGTATATTTAAGCCAACTATTTGCAACTTTAAGATGACTACTATCTCCTTCCGGTGAGAGAGTCTGATGGGGGGGGGGGGGGGGGTGTTGCCTTCAGGTCTTTTCTGGAGTCTGTGTAGTTTGGAAAAGGGTCAATTGATGGTCTTCTTTGTGCCTTTCTCAGATTTTTCTTTGGATTTTGGAAGGTCCGTTTTGGCTCTGTTTGCAGGGATGCTAAGATTGTTTTAGATGGCAAGTTTGGCTATCTAGGAACTTAGAGGTCGCGGCTAAGATCTTACTCGCTTATTTCCAACACAGTGTGTGCTTGCCGAGAGATGAAATGGTGAGTTTTCTCCTGGCAAGTTATCTGCCCTTTAGCTCTTTGTGGCTGTCATGAGGTCTGTGTTGCTGTTGCAAGGCTTCTGGTGGTTGTCTTTGGCTGTCTCAGTCAGTCATGAGCTCACTGTGTGTCTGTCATGAGGTCTGTCACAATCACAAGCATTCTGAGTCGTGGTCGTGAGGCCTCTGTCACTGTCACAAGCTCTCTGGGTCCATGCTCTTGAGGTCTCTATTGCTGTTATGAGGGATCTCGGGCAGCTGCACAATCCATTGATAAAATGGGTAAATGTAAAAATAAAAAATGACCAGAAGGATAGAACTACCCTAGGGGCTCATATCCTTAAAACAAAAAAACGCTAGTGATCTAGTGTGTGCCTCGCCGGAAGGCTCTGCCAGATGCACATATGTCAAGGGGGCTTAAGGGCCTTCATAGCTTGACAAAGGAGGATAGTAAGGGAACAGGTCCTTGTGGGTGATTTTTGAGGTGAGCACCAGTGGTGCAGTTGATGTTCCACTAGGGCTCTGGTCCAGTTAGGCGCAGGCTAGTGCATTCTGGATTGGCAAGGAAACTCATAAGAACATAAGATATGCCATAGTGGGTCAGACCAAGGTCCATCAAGCCCAGTATCCTGTTTCCAACAGTGGCCAATCTAGGTCATACGTACCTAGCAGTTTCCCCAAAGGACACAGGTTCTGCAATGCTTGTACTGGGTTAAGCATTGATATCCTGGGTCCCTTCTTAATAATGGTTTGTGGACCTTTCCTCCAGGAACTTGTCCAAACCTTTTTTAAACCCAGCTCCACTAACAGCCTTTACTACATCCTCTGGTAACTCTGCTGCCTTACCTCTGTCAGGGAGATTGACTGTGCTCCTTAGACCTAAAGGATGGATATACCCACATACACAGTCCACGTATAAAATTAATGAATGGAGTGGAACGGGTAAACATAGATCCATTGTTTACACTATCAGAATACAGAAAGTCTAGGGGACATGTAAGGAAGCTACAGTGTAAAAACTATTTAAGACAAATAAGAGAAAATATTTTTTCACTCAACGTGTAATCAAACTCTGGAATTTATCAGAATATAGAAAGACTAGGGGACATGCAATGAAGCTACAGGGTAAACTATTTAAGACTAATAAAAGAAAATATTTTTTCACTCAATGTGTAATCAAACTCTGGAATTTGTTACCAGAGGATGTAGTAAAGGCTGTTAGTGTAGCTGGATTTAAAAAAGGTTTGGACATGTTCCTGGAGGAAAGGTCCATAAACCATTATTAAAAAGGGACCCAGGATATCAATGCTTGATGCAGTACAAGCATTGTGGAACCTGTGTCTCTTGAGGATACTGCTAGGTACGTATGACCTAGATTGGCCACTGTTGGAAACGGGATACTGGGCTTGATGGACCGTGGTCTGACCCAGTATAGCATATCTTATGTTCTTATGTAAAAGGTTGGAAACCCCTGCATTGGGGGGAAGAGCAAGAAATAAAGATACTGTCCCACTTAGAATGTTTGTTTGAGAATGAGGCTGTTCTATTAAACTTCCCTGTGCATGTCCTCTCACTACTACTACTACTACTATTCTTTCTTTTTATGTGTATTGCACTGCAAAGCATACCCAGCGCTGTACACATACATGTCTGAGACAATTCGTGTTCCACAGAGCTTACAATTTATTCAAGACAGAACAAACAGAGGATTAGAGTAGTTCTTGAGGAAAATGATTAAAACATATATGGGTATTACAAGAGAATGCAGAGGTCTGGTTCCAAAAGCAGCCTCGGAAGTGGATTTTTAGCCTGGATTTGAATAGGACTACAGATTGAACTTGAAATACCGACTCAAGTAGTCTTATTCCAGACATACAGTGCAGCAAGATGGAATGAAGGCAGTCTGGAGTTGGCAGTAGAAAGGAAGGGAACAAACTTATTTGCCTAATGAGTTCCCTAAGGCGAAGGAGAGGGGATGAAGTTGCAGAGTGAATGCACTTGTAAGTCAGTAGGAGAAGTTTGAATTGTTTGTGAAAATGGTTAAGGAGCCAGTGAAGTAACTTGAAAAGAGGGGTTATGTGAGTACTGCAACACTGGCAGAAGATTAGCTGTGTAGCTGAGAGAGAAGATTCAATAGGAGACCAGTGAAGAAAAGTCTACAGTTGTCTAGATGGGAGGTGACAAGAGCAGATAAGAGTCTTTGTATTGTATCCAGAAGAGAAGAGATGAATTTTGCTGGTTATAGAGAAACAGGTTTTAGCTATCTGTCGGATATATAGAGAAAAAGAGGAGTCAAACAATGACCCCAAAGTTGTGAGCTGAGGAAACAGAGGAAGACTCAGTTATCCATAGAAATAGAGAAGGGAGGAAGGGGGGAGACATGTTTAGCAGGAAAGATAAGCTCCATCTTGGTCATGTTCATTTTCAAATAGCGGCAGTAGATCCAGACAGTAACATCAGGCAAGCAGGCTGAGATTTGGGCCTTGATCCTGGAGAGCTTTCTGGTGTAAACAAGTAATTCATAGTCATCAGCGTGAAGATGACACTAAAAACCATAGGAGTAAATCGGGGATGGATTTAAGGAGAAAAGAGAAGGGGGTCCCAAGACAGAGTGCTGAAGTACACTGACTGAAAGTGGGAGAGCAGTGGAGGAGTGTGATAGGAGAGAGAAGAAAAAAAACAAAGAACAGAGCCTGAAATGTAAGTGAGAACAAGGTGTTGAGAAGATGGCGGGAATCAACAGAGTCAAAACCAGCAGATAGGTCAAGAAGGATGAAGAATTAGCAAAGGCCCTTGGACTTGGCTTGGAATAGGTCACTGGAGTCTTTGGCAAAGGCTGTCTCTGTAAAATGTAGAGGACAAAAGTCAGATTGTAGTGGATCCAGGATGGCTTGAGAAGAAAATATCAAGACAGAGGCAGTGAACCATAGGTTCGAGTAGTTTGGATGTGAAAGGGCGGCGAAAGATGGTTTGATCACTGGAAGGGCAGGTAGTGTACAGTGAAGGGTTTTTTTTAGGAGTGGTATGACCACAACGTGTTTGAAGTCAGCAGGAACAGTTGCAGTGGAAAGCAAAAGGATGAGCATATGCCAGATGGATGGGATGACAACAAGGGAGATAGTACTTAGTAGATGGGTGGAATTTGTATTAAAGGAGCAGGTGATGAGTTCAGAGGAGGAAAGAAGATGCACAGTGAAAACTGCCCTGTTTTTTGTTTAATCCATTGTGTGTAATATTGCTCACTTGTGCTGTTGAGTACACAGCATATGCATGTTGTGCAACCACGTCCCAGCAGCATGTAATTTCCAAACGGCCCCTATAGCTGTGACAATGGCGACATGATTTTGTGGCTCTTTAAGGTCACAGTGCCAGTTGATCTTCTGTCTATCATAACACATAGCTTCCCTGGTCTAACTTGCTAACTTCCTGTACATAATTCACCCCACTAATTCCCAGCATTTCAGTGTTGCCTTTGAATGGCATAAACCAGAAAAGTGCTGCAATTTTATTTTTACTTTGTAGACAAATGCCTAAATAGTCCCTACAAGAGATGGCGAACTTTAGCTCTTCATTTCCATTCAGGTGTCTTGATTTTAGGATTTCTCCAACAGGTATCCATGTAGTTTATGCATATATTTGGCCCCAAGAACTATTTATTTATCTGTACATTATATCCAAACCTTTACATTTTTTCAGCTCAGAGCGGGTTATAATCCAATTAAAAAAACATAAAACATCAAGACATAAAAATCATACACAAGACAATGGTACAGTATGAACAATAAAACACAAGCCTGGGCTTCACCATATAGTGAAAAATATACTATGCAACTTGTTTAGAGAGATTTGAAATAGGGTACCAGAGTTAATATGGAGACTGGCTTAGAATTCACTAGCAGCCTGGAAAGATGAGTGTGCCCAAAACAAAGGCCATGTTTAGCAGAACAGGACAGAATGTTTTTACTACTTCTAATTCAGCTAAGCAATGTGTCTCTGCTTACTTTGTCCCATAACAAGATGTGTAACAAAAGCGGTCTAACGATGCAGTTTTTCTATCAATAAATGAGGTGCTTTGATCTAGCCAGGTGGAAGGGGATTTACAGGAACTGTTCGAGTTTACAGGATTGTGGACTCCCTTCCCTTAAGGCCTTAAGAGTACGGTGTTTTAACATAATTCTGTGTGTGTGAATTGTTTTATTACTTATTACTCTCTCTCTCTCACATTGCTTTAAGTGAAGGGATGAAGCCCAAGAGCCCAGGTTCTTTTGCTGGTGAGGGGTGAAGCAGGGTACATTCATGTTCCATAACGGATATATCAGTCAAATAGCCCTTTCTGGATCCCAGTACTTGGTTAAACACCCAAGTTTTAACTTGTCTCTTAAAAGAAATGTAAGGAGGACCCAACCTGGCCTTTAAGGAGATTTAATTCCACAGAGCTGGCACCAAAACCTAAATACTCTAAGCTAGTAGTTCCCAAACGTGTCCTGGGGAATCCCCAGCCAGATGGATTTTCAGGATGTCCACGATGGCATGGATAGATTTGCAAAAATCCAATAAAGGGCAAGAATCACGTTAAAACAGAAAACACAGTCCAAAGACGTGATAATGTGGTAAAACACTTTTATTACTGAAACCTTTCGTCAACCCGACACAGGCCGTGTTTCGCAAACCTTCATCAGGGGTTGATCAGGTCAAATTCTAAAAACATGAAAATGAAAACATAACATACACAAACAAAATAAAATTGATGTGAGTGAACAGAGCAAAGAATAAATTAGATAAAACATACATACATAGATGAAACAACTCTCATAAATAATCAGAATAATAAATATAAATATGATAAATACATAAAAAAATCTCTAAGATAAAATAAAACAATAAAAAAATGTGGACGCACAAATGGGAATGTTACCTTGAACCTTAATATACACTTATAACTTATAAAATACATAATATCTGTGAACCAATCAAAAAAAGAACAGAAATGTGACAAACAGGTACCTCAATATGAAGACCCAGCACCTATGGCCTTTGGAGAAATAAACTTGACGGCTAAAATACATAACACACATACAATTAAAAAGATAAATATCAATACACTATCTTATAAAACATACATATCATCTAAGTAAAAAATATATATTAAATGAAATCGGAGACCAAAATAGATAGAACAACAAGAGCAAAAATTATAAACATCAAGATTGGAATAAATAACTAAAATGTATAATAACTCTTATATAATAATTACCATAGTTAAAAAAAACTAGCTAAATATAACAAGAGACGCTAATGACTAAGAAGAAGCAGGAGCGAATTATCGGTATAAAGAATATAATATCCAACACCAATTTTAAAATTCTGATTTCTTCTTATAGCAACCACCAAACTAATCACTGAATATATCTCTAGAACAAAGAGCAAAAGGCCCATCTAACAGTGAATAAATAAATAAAAAGTAATAATATCAAATTGAACATGAGTTAATATACCATACTCAATAAATAATTTAAAAGTATAAACGGGAGATAAGTCAGCTAAAACAAAAATTAAAAATGAGAAATAGAAAACAGCATGAGCGAATTGTCAGAGGCTATAAACAGTCATAGACCTAGTTGTACTAGATGTCTTCTCAAATGGTTACAAAACTGACCCCTAGATTACAACCAAATTGAAGGAGTGGGAGGCTCACAAACACCATGGACAACTCCTTTTAAGAAAAAAGTGGCTCGATGGTTCATTGTGAAGATTTCCACATCTTTTTCACTGGGTTTTCTTATTTAGAAGAGTTAGATCCCCTCCATCGGCTTCTCATGCGATTATTGACAGAGTTTGTAAGTCCCCTTGGTTTTGGCCATGCCCCCTGCCATGGACCCTCCCCGTCTTTCCGGTTTTTATCTCTCATGCACATGAGCCGGCGTTTTCAAAATTCAGTGTGGTTTAGAGGAAGGACATGGCTGTCGGTCTTTGAGCTGACGAAGTAAAGATTGCTTTGCTGAGGTATGTACATTTAGTTTGGTACCTGTTTGGTACCTGTTTGTCACATTTCTGTTCTTTTTTTTGATTGGTTCACAGATATTTTATAAGTGTATATTAAGGTTCAAGGTAACATTCCCATTTGTGTGTCCACATTTTTTTATTGTTTTATTTTATCTTAGAGATTTTTTTATGTATTTATCATATTTATATTTATTATTCTGATTATTTATGAGTTGTTTTATCTATGTATGTATGTTTTATCTAATTTATTCTTTGTTCTGTTCACTCACATCAATTTTATTTTGTTTGTGTATGTTATGTTTTCATTTTCATGTTTTTAGAATTTGACCTGATCAACCCCTGATGAAGGTTTGCGAAACACGGCCTGTGTCGGGTTGACGTAATGGATAGATTTGCATACACTGTATCCATTATATGCAGATTGATCTAATCCCTGTGCATTATGGATATCATGAACACCTGACTGGCCAGGAGAGGTTTGGGAACCACTGTATCTTTATCTGCTTTCTAACTGCTGCTATCATCAGAGCATGTAAGATGGCCTGTTGAGAAGATCTGAATTCTAATTGGTTGATACCAGCATAGCAAATCACTTAGACACTTAAGTCCCATCTGATTTAAATACCTGAAAAAAACAATGCTATTGTAAGGCGAGTTGCATAGTTTGTCTTGCTTGAACACCAGATCTATTGGTGGCACTCAAGGATCAAAGTACCCTCAGAAAAGACAAAATTTATTCATGATAAAGCTACAGAATTTCTTGTTTCACACCAATACAGTTAGCATCATGTTCTCAAAGCCTAAAGTTTTTTTTTGTGTGTGTGTGTGTATAACCATGTCATGCTGTGCCCCTACTGCTGGAGTTTTTTTTTCACTGCAGAACTCATTAGCTAGCTTTGTACTTTTTGATCTACATGTTTAAATAGAAAGTAAATGTGATCTGGCCTCAAGCCGTTGCTGCTGCTGCTTGGTAATTTAAATCCATTCCAGAAAACAGAGGCAGGCTTCAGCAAGGGGCAGCTGCTCACTGCTGTACTCAGTTTGTTTACATTTTCCAGTGGCGTAGAGAATGCATTCTGGCAGGCTTTTCTAATTTTCTATTTACATTTGTTGCCCAAGAACGTGAGTACTAAAAAAAGGAACAGCAGCTGTAGTGAACAGAAGTTTTATCAGGGCTCGTAAAGTTATTTTAAGCAAATTAAAAAAAAAAAGTTACCCACATGCTTGGAGAAATGCAAAGCATGTTTTCATATTTATCTGATTTGACTTGCATGTGGGAGTTCACTAGTGGAAATTGAGCAGAAAAATCAAGCTAGTGTATTTTTGTTACAAATATGTCTCATATTTATGCAGTACAACTTTTGGCAATGAGTTGAGGCCTGAGCCATGCATCAAAGGTTCATCATAAGATGTGTGATTGTCACCTCATTTTCATAACCAGACAAGCATGTAACCCCTGAGCCTACCTTTAAATCTATGCTGCTGCTCCCAGCCCTCTACAGTGGGCTTCATGGGAGGCATAGGCTGATGACTCTTTTTTAACTCTTTGGCCCAACAGTGATCCTAATGTCTTTTGTTTGTGACCCCATTTGAGGTTGTGATCCACAGTTTGAGAAGTGCTACGCTTTATCATGAGAACTGTTAACCAGAAGCCTCACACAGGTTAGCCAATCTTACCTCCTGGCAGTGCTTCTTCTCTCTCATGGTTTGAGCTACATGGGCTTCAATAGTCTCACAGGACCTACTGTATCTCCAGGAACAAGCAGGAATGAGTCTTCACATATGGGTACATTGGTACCGACTGAGTCCGCGTGGGAACGCTTCCCAGCGTCCAATCAGAAAGCTTTTAAAAGCATCCCAACACGCCTGCGTGCTGCTTTCCTGCCTTCCCAACTGCCTCTCCTCAGTTTTCGTTTTTCCACGGAGCCGGCAGGATGTCCTCCTGTCACCGCAGAAAATTCTTCTTTTATTTTTTTTAGTTTTCTTGTGGTCGCGGCTGCGTTCCCCGAAGCCACCGGTACCGCCGGTGTTTCTTTTTTCTTTTCTTGTAAACTTTTTTCCCTTTAAGGAATATATTTTTATTTTTAGTGTCTCACGGTTCTCAGGCCTTCTAGGCCTCTCCATTTTTCCTCATGGAACCGCCATGTACAAACTGTGGCGGTACAACTTTATTTTTAGACACTCACAATTGGTGTCTAACCTGCTTGGGTCCTGACCATTTTCCTCCGGAGCCCTCGGGCACCAGTATGGTGAGAAGAAGTTTTCAACATGGAGTTCCCCTCGACACGCGATCCCCCTCCAACTTCAGGGCACCGACCATATCTTCTTCTACACAGGATCAGGTAACCCAAAAACAGTCTGCTAAGACTAGCCAGACCTTGAGCGGAACTTCTCATGCACAGCATAGAGATGCCTATGGCCTTGTCCTTGAGAATCCACTGGCTTCAAAACCCCGGTGGGAGTCTTCGGCCTCCAAAGCCTGTGTGGGGTTTCAGGTTGTTCCTGAGGTTCACCCCTCACAGAACATACCTGAGCCATGCCCGGTGGTGGCATCCGCTTCGAGCGGTACCGATACCCCGGCATCGGCACTGGTGTTGGATGAAACATTCCTCACCAAGGATCGTCGTCTGGTGTCCTCGGTACCTACGGGCCCGGTGGATACGCTTCAGACCGACTTTCCAGTATCAGTATCGACACCGATACTAGTACCAATGTCGGTACCCTCCAGACATGCATCGATAGACTCGCTTCCTTCGATGCCGAGTCTGGAATCGATCTCCAGTCTGGAGGACTGGGTACCGATTCGCCTTGGTACCGACTCCTGTCGGTACCAAAGGCTCGGTTCCGATACTTCGGATCCGCAACTCTCTGTTCCTCCGATACCGTTAGAGTTGCCACCAGCTGGTATTCTTCCACCGGTATCAGATACGGTACCGAGATCGGTACCGATATCCACAGTACCATTACTTTTGGTACCTTCCATGCTTCTCTCTTCAGGCTCGCTTCCCTCGATGCCGAGTCTGGAATCGATCCCTAGCATGGACGATCTGTTACCGACTGTCGCTGGTTCTGACCTGCAGTACCAGCGACCACCATCTAAGGATCCCATACTGCACCATTCAGGATCTTCTATTCCTATATACTGGAATAGATCCCTCGGTGCCAACGCTAGTTCTTCATCAGATCTAGCCTATCCAAGGGAAGTTCCCTCTGGGGATCCTTCTTTCCAGATTTTCCTCCTGGATATGGCAAAATCACTTGCCATTCCTATTCCTGGACAAGATCCTACACAAGGGAATACAGAATACCTCTCTGTTCCTAGCGAAGCAAAGGAGAACATAATGCTTCCTTTGCATCATTCTTTGCAGGATCTCCTTCTACGAATGTGGGAAGCTCCTTTAAGGGTACCCCCACTTTCCAGAGCAACTGATCTCCTATATCAGGTGCCCCCCTCTCCAGGGTTTCAAAGGACTCAACTTCCTCATCATTCCATTATAGTGGAATCAGCATTGAGGCGAGAGAAGAGTAATAAAAAGCACTCTTCTTGACCGCCAGGTCGTGAGTCTAAGACACTAGATGCCTTTGGACGTCAAACCTTCCTGACATCCATGCTTTCAGCAAGAATTCTCTCATATATTTTTTATATGGGTCTTTCTCTTGAGGAGGTCACAAGGAAATTACATCTTTTGACTCCTTGTCTTCAAGAGCCCAAACAAGCAGACTATTCCTTACTGGTTAGTTATGCTCATAATATCTCTAGGTTTCTTACTCGTGCTTCCCTAGACTCCTTTGAGTCTGTTAGCAGGACTTCTGCTATAGCTATAGGGCAGTGATGGCTAACCTTTTTGAGCCCGAGTGCCCAAACTGCCGCACAAAACCAAAGAATTTCCTCAAAGTGCCAGCACGTCAATTAAAGCCCCATTTGCATAAGGTGCTTCATTTGCATAAATATTTGCATAATGTTACCATACACTAACTTTTAGTAAACATGCCTCTTAATGAGTATATGGATAAAGAAAGACTAAAAGGTTTCTACATTACTATAATCCAGTACCAACCGCCAGGCACATTAGGAACTACTACAAACGCTGCCCATTTAGAACCCATAGCAAACCCGCCGTATCCTAACAGCACTACCAGGACTCACAAAGCACCATACTCTACCTATCAAAAGGCAACACTGCAAATATTAAACCAATACATCTCAGAGAACAACAATACATGACCTACTGGGGAAAGAACAAGTGGCAATGTCAAATAGGAATTATATAAACAGAATACCTCAGCTCAGTTACACATGCAGAACAGACCATCACCAAACAAGGAATCACAATTTAGAAACAGGAAGACAATAATTAAACTGGGAACCCCAAAAGCCAAACTTGGAATATACAACAACACTGTAGAAATAAAACTATATATTAATTTCCTCTTGTACTAAACAAAGCGCAAAAATTAATGATGCACATTTCCCAGAGCTGACATATTCCAGTTAATAAATTCAAAATAAAGAGATATTTTTCTACCTTTTGTGCATTTTTTTTCAGTTGCAATTGTTCCAGCCACTTTCTTCTGGTTTCTTCGTGTCTTCTGCTAACTCTCCATCTGCTGTCCATTTGTCCTTTCTTCTGTCTTCTTGTTTTTTTTTTCCATTCTCTCTCTACATCTGCTTTAACATACTAATCTTTCTCCTTTGGCTCTTTCCTCATTCCTATTTCATCTACTCAAAATTTACCCCTCCATCCTCAATCCCCACTTACTCTCCCAATACCCGGCCAATTGTAGATTTTTTATCCCTCCCACACAAAATATTTTTCCCCTCTCCATTTTACTCTCCCAGCCCCATCCCATTCTAATCCTCCCCCAACACCAGCTCCCTTCTAGTTCCAGCCTCACCCAGCATCCATTCCCTTCTAGTCCCTGCATCAGCCCATTTCCAGTCCTAGCAGCCCCCCAACCCAATACCAGTCCTATCCCCCCTCATCAACCCACTTCCAGTCCTAACCCCCCATCACCCCATTTTCAGTTTAAGCCCCCCCCTATAACCCATTACCAGTCCTAACCCCCCACTTCCAGTCAGCCCCCCATAGCCCATTGCCAGTCCTAACCCCCCCATCAGCCCACAGTCCATTACCAGTCCTAACCCCATCAGCCCACCTCAAGTCCTAACCCCTCCCCATCAGCCCATTTCTTGTCCCAGCCCCCCCATAGCCCATTATCTGTCCTAAACCCCCCCATAGCCCATTACCAGTCCTAACCCCATCAGACCACCTCCAGTGTTAACCCCCCATCAGCCCATTTCCAGTCCTAACCCCACCCAACAGCCCACCTCAAGTCCTAACCCCTCCCCATCAGCCCATTTGAAGTCCTAACCCCCCCCTAGCACATTAGCAGTCCTAACCCCCCCTCTCTAGCCCATTAGCAGTCCTAACCCCCCCCATAGCCCATTACCAGTCCTAACCCCCATCACCCCATTTCCAGACAGCCCCCATCAGCCCACAGCCCATTAGCAGTCCTAACCCCCCCTAGCCCATTAGCAGTCCTAACCCCCCCCTAGCCCATTAGCAGTCCTAACCCCCCCTCCTAGCCCATTAGCAGTCCTAACCCCCCCCCAGCCCATTAGCAGTCCTAACCCCCCCTAGCCCATTAGCAGTCCTAACCCCCTCCTCCTATCCCATTAGCAGCCCTAACCCCCCCCAGCCCATTAGCAGTCCTAACCCCCCCTAGCCCATTAGCAGTCCTAACCCCCCCAGCCCATTAGCAGTCCTAACCCCCCCTAGCCCATTAGCAGTCCTAACCCCCCCTCTCTAGCCCATTAGCAGTCCTAACCCCCCCATAGCCCATTACCAGTCCTAACCCCCCATCACCCCATTTCCAGACAGCCCCCATCATCCCACAGCACATTAGCAGTCCTAACCCACCCTAGCCCATTAGCAGTACTAACCCCCCCTAGCCCATTAGCAGTCCTAACCCCCCCTCCTAGCCCATTAGCAGTCCTAACCCCCCCCAGCCCATTAGCAGTCCAAACCCCCCCAGCCCATTTGAAGTCCTAACCCCCCCCCTGCCCATTAGCAGTCCTAACCCCCCATCACCCCATTTCCAGACAGCCCCCATCAGCCCACAGCCCATTAGCAGTCCTGACCCCCCCCCCTCCTAGCCCATTAGCAGTCCTAACCCCCCCCCTTCCTAGCCCATTAGCAGTCCAAACCCCCCCCCCCCCCATTAGCAGTCCAACCCCCCCCCCCCCAGCCCATTAGCAGTCCTAACACCCCCCCCCCGGCAAATTTAAAAACAGAAAAAGCGGGCTCTGGCTGCTGCCGCGGACGCGGCAGCATGCAGTGTCCCGCGGGGCCCCCTCCGCCCGCTAAGCCCCTCTGCAAGGGCTTTCAGATTCGCGAGGGAGACAGCGTCTCCCTCGCGTCTCTTGTTAAGCCCGCAGGGGCTAATGGGAAATTTCCCATCAGTCCCTCGCGTCTAAAGGGGCTGATGGGAAATTTCCCATTAACCCCTACGGGCTTAACAGAGACGCGAGGGAGACGCTGTCTCCCTCGCGAATCTGAAAGCCCTTGCAGAGGGGCTTAGCGGGCGGAGGGGGCCCCGCGGGACACTGCATGCTGCCGCGTCCGCGGCAGCAGCCAGAGCCCGCTTTTTCTTTTTTTGCGGACCTTCACGCGTGCCAGCTGCAAGGCCTTCGCGTGCCACAGCTGGCACGCGTGCCATAGGTTCGCCATCGCTGCTATAGGGGCACGACGTAGAGCCTGGCTCCAAGCTTCAGACTTGGACAAATGGGCACAAGAAAGACTGGGAAATACTCCTTGCACTGGAGAAAATCTCGTCAACAAGGAGTCTTTACTCCAGATTACTCAGTTATCCATTGACTTTCCTGTTTCCAGGGGCTATTCTACACCGCCTTCTTTCCCGGTAGGTAGGAAATGTCCTACCAAACTTTCTTCCCCTAGGGGGAGAAGGTTTTCTCCATCATCTGCCCATCATACAGATGTTCCCAAACGGGAAACATCGCCCTGGTCTGAAGAATCTACAAACTCAACAGGGTCAACAAACCCAGCAGTCACAGGGTTTCAAATAGATCATTGTCCCTCTTGGTTGCTGGTTAGGGTAGCAGTCTGCTTCTTTTCACTTGCAGTATCTGCACTAAATTTATCCTAACCTACCTAGATATCTCTTCATGAGACATCTTTTCTCTAAGAGTCTTTATGATGATCATGCCCATACTTAACAGATTTCCTCTTCCTCTTGGAGGAAAGAGAGGTAACAACTATCAATAGACAGCTGTTTCCCTGTATTGGCATGTATCATCTCACCTGTTGGAGACTTCCTCCATAGTTGGTCTCTTGCAACTCTGTCTTACCTCCCTCTTACTACAACATTTAGTTTGTAAGAGTGACTTTTTTTTACACGGGTAAGCCCTTTTGGTCCTCTAGCTGTTCTACCGGGGGATTCTCCCTTCTGGAGTTGTCTTCCCCCTTGTTACCTTAGGGCAGCTCCTCAGACAATAGGAAGTCCTACCATGTCTGTTTCTTTTTCCCAATCTAAAAAGAGGAGGGAAAAGAAATTCTCCATGCTGCCCTGATAGTTGCTGCAAATGCAGCAATTCCTAGTGGTTAAACCACTGGTCTTGTTCACTACACAACCAGGGTTTCCCCTCCACTAGCAATCCTCCTAGCCTCAGTGCTAAGTCCCAAACAGGGTATCAACCTCGTTTGGGAAACCCTATTATCACAGTTTGGTTGGTTAACTTCTATTCTTCGCCCCTTGCCCATGGCAGAATAGCTGGTTACCTGCTGGCTTTCCACAGCCAGTTTTTTCTTCTGACCAACCTGCAGCATGCTCTCTGCAACTCTACTAGAGTAGCTTTGCACTATGGGCCCTTGCTAGAGAGCATTAGTATCTTGCCTAGCAGATAACCCCAGATGGTTAAAAGGGGTTTCCCCAGTCATGTTTTATGCCTGGCAGGTGTTCTCTACCCTTTCCATCTTATCTTAAAAATCTTTTGAGGCATAAGCCTCAGGCCTTTTCATTACGTGAAAGACTAAAGAAGGGCCAATTCCCTGGCTTGGCCCATATCTCCTGGGGTCTCCCGTCACAGATAAATTCTTCACTGGCAGCTAGAGGATACCTAATACCCATCTTGCCCTCATAGGCGGATCACTAGGGTATCTTCCTCCAGAGGCCTCCTCTATCCAATCTCCATACTACAGTTCTGGAGATATCTGGACTTCCTGTCTGCAGACTGCTGTTATCCTCTGCCATTTTCACGTAGGCCATCCTGGTTACTCAAGAGCTCAAATTCTGCAAAGAATTAAGCCGCCTTCTTGTCAGGGACACCTTTCCTCTGACTATGCCAGTCATAACCAGGAGAAGAGGATTTTTTCTATTTTATCTATTCAAGCAGGTATCAACCTTCTTGCTATTAGATAAATCTTTCTCTCTCCCTATAGGGGGGATGTGGTTCTCTGGACATCTCCATCCATATACCTGGAGACATGTCTCTATATGCCTGCCTATTCATCTAGGTGTATGTGTGTATATATACACACTATATCCATTATATATATATAGAGAGAGAGATGAATAGGCAGGCATATAGAGACATGTCTCCAGGTATATGGATGGAGAGATGTCCAGAGAACCCTATATATATATATATATATATATATATATATATATATATATATATAATCTGTGTGTCTTCCGCCCATATATATCTCTTTATAGATATATGCATATATACCCTATATGTATATATGTATATATATATATATATATATGTATATATATATATATATATAATTATATATAATGAGATAGTTTTAGATAGATCTGTATCCATCTACTTATCTATCTGTCTGTTAGGATCAGATATCCTGACATTCCTTTATGATCCTGACAGATGGGCACTAACCCTATCAATGCTGTACCAGCATACCTAGGGGGCTACACCTAGAACCACTCCTGTGGTAATTAACCTTTTCAGGTTAGGTACTCCTGAAGCTCTCCATGTACCTTTCTTTCCTAATTGACCCCATTTAGGAAAGACATTGCAGAGCTTCCGTTGCTCCAAAGCTTAGCGCTCCTGAGTCTGTCCTTACCTTTTTATCAGATACAAGGGTTTCCATACCCTTTCTCCCCTACATGGACTGATTCTAACCCCAGTCCAGTTGGGTCAGACTAAATTTTTCTCTTGGTCCTAAATTTATACTATTTTTGGACCAAAGCAGCTTAAGATTTTCTTAATAGTACCTTCTGCGTCTCCGCTGAAGCTCTACCTTATACTACCCCAGTTTTCCTCTGGGGCTGTTTTTCTCACCCTAAAGGGTTCTGACCTCCACTTGTGTTTTGTTCTACTTTATTACCTCTACTTCTCAGTGAGGTACCCCTTGAGCACATTCACTGGCTCTTCTATCAGATCCATATGTAGCTCAGTGCACTTGTGCAATGCCAACAAGGGAGGCCCAGATTACAATATTTTATTACTAAATGCCCTTGATACAGGGTCTTCCCCTTTTGAAGCCCTGTTCTAGCCAGCTGTTCCACAGCTCTTTTTCTGTATTCAACTCCTACCCTCCATCTCCAGATGCCTGAGGTCCTGAGGAATAGCATGGCTCGTTCTAGACTTGCAACATGCTAGGACTCCCTCCGGGCATCTGAGCTTGGGAGTCCCCATATGTGACGACTCATTCCTGCTTGTTCCTGGAGATAGCACAGTTACTTAACTGTAACAGGTGATCTCTGGGAACAGCAGGAAAAAGTTTTCACAACCCACCCACCTCCCCTAGGAGTTGCATTTCTCTTTCTCTATCTTTCCCTTCCTTGGTCTCTCTCTCTCTCTTTGTCTCAGCTTTAAAACTTAACTGAGGAGAGGCAGTAGGGAAGGCGGAAAGGCAGCACGCAGGCGTGTTGGGATTCTTCCAAAAGCTTTCTGATTGGACGCTGGGAAGCGTTCCCGCGCGGACTCCGTCGGTACCGATGTACCCATATGTGAAGACTTATTCCTGCTGTTCCCAGAGATCACCTGTTACAGGTAAGTAACTGTGCTTTCCACACAATTTAAGCTGCAAGACAGTTGAAAATGCACCAGTTTATTAAAGGAAAGAATCCTTTGCTTAGGTTTACGAGAGCACTTTGCCCAGGGAATGCTACAAATGCTTGGATGTTCTGGTATATAATGTTTTCACCTACAACTTTTCTGCACAGATGGCACTGCATGCAACTTGAGCTCAGCAGAAGAGACTTTGAGCCTGCCTGATGCACATAAGTTCAGCTCAGTTCAGCTGCTTTAGTTCCTCAAACCAAGGATTGATATCAGAGCATGAATAAGTTCCTCTCTCCCCCTCAGATCTTCATTATGGAAGTATAAAGGAATCCTTGTGATAGAAAATTTATAGGCACCAAATTGCCTGGGCATCTAAAAATTGGTGCATCTCAGTGACTTAGGATGATCTACTATGGTCTGATCCAGCCCTAGGAGGAGATGTTGCCTTTGCAATCATGGCCCTGGACTGAAAGAGGGAGATTCTGCTTTGAGGTCTGGTGAAAAATACTACTATGGTGGGTCAGTGCCTAGGAGAGGTCAGCATTGAAGAGCAGCTGGAAAATAGAATATTTATTAATAAGTCTTGATGCCATATAATGAAATAATGATCATATATGTCAGTAAGTTGAAACCATTAAGTGCAGGAAAGAATCAGTCTGAGGCTGGGCATTTGTGTTCTCCGGGATCATACGTGTGACGTTTGCACCGACAGAGCCTGTGCGGTAGCCTCTCCCTAACTTTCAAAGAAAACCTTTGGGAGATCCACCATGCATGGTTGATCACCTTCCCACCCAAGGATATCCTTCTTGCCTCTGTCTCCTTTTTTCTGCAGAGCCCATCGGACATTCATCTGCACCATGGAAAAGATTGACTAATTTTTTTTCCCTTCTCCGGTACACGTACCAGTGCCTCCCGGGACCGCTACCGTCTTGGCGCTGCGTATTTCTTGGGTTTTTTTTTTCTCCTTCGGAATTTTCTTTTGTTGTGTGGGAATCCTCGCACCCAATCTAGCCAGGATTCTAGAGTTTGACCTCGTGGGTGCCGTCTTCCCCACTATGTCCTTGGCCAGTGGTTTTAAGCAGTTTGATGGCTGTGAGCACACCATGTCCTGCACGGATTGGCATGATTGCTGCCTACAGTGCCTTGGTGCTGACCATGACTCTTCCTGTGGGCTCTGTTAGCAGATAACGAGCAGGGGGCATAGCAACCTTCAGAAGCTGCAAGAGACCATATTGGCTAAGACCTCTATCTCTGCTCCGATGTCTCTTGGGGGCCACTGTGGCACCCTTAGCCTTGCATGATGGCCATGCCCTTTCTGAGCCCCGAGGCCACATAACATTGGTCTGGGGCTTGTCCTCTAAGGGCCATCTCCCGAAGAGTCAGAAGTCATCTGTGGCATCATAGGGTGACAATTCTGGAACTGCGGGTAAGGCCCATAGTCACTGGCATCAGTCCCCGACGTGAGGGCGATGGCCGAGAGCAACCTTCCAAGCTGCTCTGGCGGGAGAAGATGCTTTTGGCATTGGGAGATCAATCCCAGTCTGCCAAGCCCATCCTTGTTGAGGAGACCCTCTTAATGGTGCCAGCATTGGGCCAGAGGTCCTCAGTGCCCACGTCGGAGGTTGCGGAGCCTTCTGGCCTTGGTCAGGATGGCGGCCCTGGAAACACAGCCTTGCTGCTTTTTTGGCTCAGCAGCAGGATCAATGCCTGGTTCTTACATAAGAACATAAGATATGCCATACTGGGTCAGACCAAGGTCCATCAAGCCCAGTATCCTGTTTCCAACAGTGGCCAATCTAGGTCATACATACCTAGCAGCTTCCCCAAAAGACACAGGTTCCACAATGCTTGTACTGGGTCAAGCATTGATATCCTGGGTCCCTTCTTAATAATAGTTTATGGACCTTTCCTCCAGGAACTTGTCCAAATCTTTTTTAAACCCAGCTACACTAACAGCCTTTACTACATCCTCCGGTAACAAATTCCAGAGTTTGATTACACGTTGAGTGAAAAAATATTTTCTTCTATTAGTCTTAAATAGTTTACCCTGTAGCTTCATTGCATGTCCCCATGTCTTTCTATATTCTGATAACGTAAACAATTGATCTACGTTTACCCATTCCACTCCGTTCATTAATTTATAGACTTCTATCATATCTCCCCTCAGCCGTCTCTTTTCCAAGTTAAAGAGCCCTAACCTTTTTAGCCTTTCTTCATAGGAGTATCCTTCCATCCCCTTTACCATTTTGGTGGCTCTTCTCTGAACCTTTTCTAATAACGCTATATCCTTTTTAAGATACAGCGATCAGAATTGCACACAATATTCAAGGTGCGGTCTCACCATGGAACAATATAGAGGCATTATAATATTTTTTGTTTTATTTTGCATTCCTTTCCTTATGATACCTAGAATTCTATTTGCTCTCTTGGCTGCTGCTGCACACTGGGCCGAGGGTTTTAACATGTTATCCACAATGACGCCTAAATCTTTTTCCTGTGTGGTGGTTCCTAATGTGGAACCTTCCATTGTGTGTAACCATAGTTTGGGTTGTTCTTCCCTAGGTGCATAACTTTGCACTTGTCCACATTAAATTTCATCTGCCGTTTTGATGCCCAGTCTTCCAATTTATCAAGATCCTCTTGCAATTTTCCACAATCCTCTTGGGTTTTAACAACTTTAAATAGTTTTGTGTCATCTGCAAATTTGATTACCTCACTCGTTGTTATTCCCTTTTCCAGGTCATTTATGAATGTCAGAAAGCAGCGGACCCAGCACAGATCTCTGGGGTACACCACTATTCACCTTTCTCCATTGGGAAAATTGGCCATTTAGCCCTACCCTCTGCTTTCTATCTTTTAACCAGTTCTGATCCACAGTAGTACACTGCCTCCTAACCCATGACTCTAGTTTTGCCAAAAGTCTCTGATATGAGGGACCTTGTCAAAGGCTTTCTGAAAGTCCAGATACACGATATCAACCGACTCACCTTTGTCCACCTGTTTATTCACACCTTCAAAAAAGCCATAACAGATTAGTAAGACAAGATCTTCCTTGTCTAAAGCCATGTTGGCTGTCTCTCATTAGGCCATGACTAGCTACATGCCTGGAGGGTCCTCGATCTTCTCCGACGGAGTGGGAGACTGATGAAGAGTCCCTCAATGCCCACCTCCCTTGGGATGTCCCTTCAAGGACTGCTCAGGTCCCTGCCCAAGGATCTCTCCTTCTTGGACTTGTCAGGGATGTGACAAAGGCGTTGGCCTTCTCCGTGTTGTCCAAAGAGGAGCCTTGGGCAAAGGACCTCAAGATCCTCCAGTATGTGGCCCCTTCCATATCTGTGAATCCCCGGCCTTCGTGCCGATCATGAGCAGGTAGCTCGTTGTCATATATCAAGTCCATAAGTGCTCATAAAGCACGGCTGTCTCATAACTCCATGGTGCTGGTGTCTGCCATGCACAGGATCCAGAATACGTACTCCTTGGTGCCCCCAGGCAGGGAAGCCTGCACTTTGGATGCCTTTTGGCTGGAATTGCTACCAGGGTTCGAAGCTCATAGGTTGTAACCAGAGTTACCCAGCTGTACATGTGCATGTACTTGCGGGACCTGGTAAGGGAGCTCGCTGGGTTCTTGGATAGGTTATCGGAGGAACCTCTTCAGTGGTTCCAGACCCTGACTTCAACTGTCAAGGAGTACTCAAAGTTCATCACTCAAGCGGCTTCTGACAGCTTTGAGTCGGTGACCAGAGTAGCTGCGGTGGGAATTAGTGCCCGCCACCAGGTCTGGCTATAGGCTTCCAACTTGGAGCAGTGGGTTCAGGACAAGTTGGTCGATGTCCCCTGCCAGGGAGAGAACCTCTAAGGCAAGCTCATGACAGACAAGGCCACTGAGCTGGAGTCCAAGTTACTGACCAGGACCAGGCTCTCCAAGAAGACCACTGACCCTTCCCGATAGAAGGCTTTGGGGGGAAAAGTCCCTATACCTAAAGAGGAAGGCTTGCGGCAGTACCTAGATTTCCCAGCTCACCCAGCAGTTCAAGGGACAGGGGCACATCCCGCATAAGCCTAAAGGCCTTAAGCCCCACTCAACACCCCAGTCGCAACCTGAGGGGGGGGGGCTTTTGAATCTTTGGGCATAGCTTCTCCTACCCTCGGGAGTTCCAGCCACACAGCACATGGCGGGGGGGGGGGGGGCATCTGTTCTATGCCAACCCGGTGGTCCAGCATCACCATAGACACCTGGACCCTGCAGGTGGTGGGGGAGGGTTACCACCTCCATTTTCATCAGACACCTTCTCCGTTCTTTCCAGGGGAACTCCCGATGATTCCTTCACTGAGCCCTGCTCATCAGTCTCTTTGCCGACAAGACGGTAGAACCATTCCCACCCCACCTCAAGGGCGAGGGGTTCTACTCCTGGTACTTCCTGGTTCCCAAAAGGACAGGCGGCTTTTGGCCTATACTGTATCTTTGGGACCTTAACCAGTTTCCGGTGAAGGAGAAGTTCAAAATACTTTCCCTTGGAACGTTGCTGCCCTACCTTCGGCAGGGAGATTGGCTATGCTCCTTAGATCTCAAGGATGCGTACACGCACATCTTCATCCACTGGCAGTACCTCTACTTCGTCATCTGAGGATGCCATTACCAGTAGAGGGTCTTACACTTTGGCCTAGCTTCAGCCCCAAGGGTATTCACCAATTGCCTGGCAGTGGTCCACTGGCTCGTCAAGGGCAGCACTGCCAACAAAGTCCAGAAGGTGGCACACTGTGCTATTCTCATTCTGGAGCATCTGGGGTTTATCAACCACCCCAAGTCCCACTTGCAGCCGACCTAATTCCTAGAGTTCATAGGGGCGCTGCTGGACAGAGTCCAGGCCAGAGCATTCTTCCCACTTGACAGGGTCCCGTGCCTAGTGGTCCTTGCAAAGGAAGTTTAGGGCTGCGACTCAGCCTCTGCCTGGCTCATGTTGCGCCTCCTGGGGCACATGGCCTAGACCTTTGCATGTCATGACCTATGCCCGTCTCCACATGCATCTGGCCCAGTGGGCCCTCTGCTCCCAGAGGTCTCAGGCAATGGGATGCCTGCAGGGCAGTGTGCCCATCACCTGTCCCCTCGCTGAGTCCCTCGGCTGGTGGCAACAACCACAGAACCTGCTGTTGGGAATGCCCTTCCATGCCCCGACCCCTCAGAGGGTTGTTAGAATAGATGCCTCCAAGTTGAGCTGGGGGGCCCATTGCGACAATCTCCGTATTCGCGGCCTGTGGTCTGCATCGGAGAGACCCCAGCAGATCAATTTCCTAAAGCTCTGGGCCATTGCCTACGCTCTCCAGACATTCCAGCACCACTTTCAGAACCAGTGAGTTCTGATTCAGACAATCAGGTGGCAATGTTCTCTGTCAACAAGCAAGGGGGCGCGGGGTCGTCCCACCTGTGCTGGGAAGTTGTCTTCCTCTGGACTTTGGCCAGTGAGGGTTGTATGCTCCTCAGGACTGTGTACCTCTCCAGCCAGGACAATGCCTCGGTGGACCTGCTCAGCCGTTTTTTTTTCCAATTCCCCCCACAGGTGGCCAGCCGACTTTTTCAATGCTGGGGCCTTCATGCATTGGATCTTCTTGCCAGCCCTGGCAATGCTCAGTTGCCCCACTTCTGCTCCAGGACACCGCATCCCTCCTGTGTGGCGGCCAATGCGTTTCTCATTCCCCTGGATGGAGGGCTTTCTCTATGCCTACCCTCCCATGCCTCTGATTGCTAAGACTCTTTCGAAGGTCCATCTCGACTGGACCACCCTGGTTTTCATAGCCTTCCAGTGGCCCCGGCAGCCATGGTTTCCCTTGCTCCTCAGTTTCTCAGGTACTCCCGGCCCCTCTGGGGTGCGCCCTGGACCTGCTTTCATAGGAGGACAGCTCTCACCTACACTCTAACCTGAGGTCCCTGGCCCTGATGGCCTGGCTGCTGAAAGAGCAACCTTGGCTTAGTTAGACTTGTCCAGGGAGGTGGAGGAGGTCCTGCTGATGTCTCGCAAGGATTCCACTTGACGGGCTTATGCCTTCAGGTGATGTAGATTCTCTATTTGGTGTGCGGAGAGGGATGACAACCCCTTCTCCTATTCTGTCCAGCTGATGCTGCAGTACTTGCTGCACCTGTTTAACGTTGGTCTGAAGTCTAATTCATTGTGCTGTTGGTGCACCACCACCTCATTGAGGTGAAGCTCCTCTCCACCCAGCCTCTTGTGGTTGGCTATATGTGGGACCGTCTGCTCTCTCAACCATCCTCCTGCTCACCTGCAGCAGTGTGGGATCTCAATGAGGTCCTCTTGAAGCTTATTGCTCCGCTCTTTGAGCCGCTGGCTTCTTGCCTCCTCACGTATTTGTCCTGGAAGGTGGTCTTCCTCATGGCGCTCACATCTCCGTGCACTGTCAGTGAGCTCCAGACTCTGATAGCTCTTGCCCCTACACCAGGTTCCACAGGAATAGGGTGGTGCGCCAAACACACTCTTAAGTTCCTCCTTAAAGTGGTTTCTCCATTCTACCTTAACCAGGAGGTGGTGCTTCTCACCTTTTCCCCATGGTCTCATGTTAACAGGACAGATGCTGCTGTCCACACTCTGGACTGTAAGCAGACCTTTGCTTACTACCGTGTTTCCCCGAAAATAAGACCTTTCCTGAAAATAATACCTAGCACGTTTTTCTGAGAGTCCCATAATATAAGCCCTACCCCGAAAATAAGACCTAGTGCAGATCATGTCTGACATATTTGGTACCTGGGGGGGGGGGGTCACCGGGGAGGAGTTTTCCTCCTGCTCCACTTCCCGATGCCGATCGGGTGCCGGTGCTGTGCTGCGGGCCACTTCCTTCACGCCAAGGGCACTCTCTTTTAAATACAGTTGGTGCTGTTGTGTCCTGATTGGCTTCAGCAGGTGGACCGGGGAGGAGCTTTCCCTCCTGCTCCACTCCCCGACGCCGATCGGGTGCCGGTGTTGAGCTGCGGCCTCTTTCATCGCGCTAAGGGTGCTCTGCTCTTTTGAAGATGGTGCTCTTGTGGCCTGATTGGCTTCGGCGGGTGGATCAGGGAGGAGCTTTCCTCCTGCTCCACTCCCCGACGCCGATCGGGTGCCGGTGATGTGCTGCAGGCCACTTCCATCATCTGTGCAGGCGGGAGCTGCAACGCCACTCATTCTGTGCTGTCATGCTGTATATGAAAAAAAAATAAGCCCTACCCTGAAAATAAGCCCTAGTGCATCTTTTGGCGCAAAAATAAATATAAGACCCGGTCTTATTTTCGGGGAAACACAGTATATGGAGCGAACTAAGCCTCAACCCTGTTCCTTACAGCTCTTCATTTCCTATGACCCTAATCGCCTGGGCGTGGCAGCCTCCACCTGATAGCAGACTGCATTGCCTTCACCTACGAGCAGGCCAGTCTTTTGCTGGAGTGCCATGTCACAGCGCAGTGTGTCCAGGCCATGGTGGCATCTGTGGCAAACTTCCTCTCAGCTCCCTTGCTGGAGATCTGCTGGGCTGCCACCTAGTCCTCAGTCGACACCTTTGCAGCACAATACTGCCTGGAGGAGGAGTCCCGGCGGGGACAGCGCCTTCAGCCAAGTGGTTCTCAGTTGTCCCTTTGGGATTTAAGGCAACTCCTGCCCTCCGACCCATCTGAGTGTCCAGGATACTGGAGAGTTGGTTTCCCTGATCAATGCTGTGATCACTGCTGAGGTTTTGCGACCGATCTGTGCTCTCTGCTGTTCTTCACATTTGCTTTTTGGGTCGCCTGTGGCTTTACAGGTCTTTTTTTTGGTAGCTGGGGAGTCCCATATGTGAGGACTTGCTTCCTGCTTGTTCCTGGAGAAACCGTAGTTATGCACCTGTAGCAAGTATTCTCCAGGAACAGCAGGAATCGGTCCTCATAACCCTCTCTCCTCCCCTGTGGAGTTGCTTTTCTTTTTGCTGTCTTGAGTTATGTTGTCATACTGAGTCAAGATGGCACCCTTAGGCAGAAAGGTGACCATGCATGTGTGGTGGATCTCCCAAAGGCTTTCTTTGAAAGCTGGGGAGAGGTTACTGCACAGATTCCATTGGTGCCAACATCGCCCATATGTGAAGATTGATTCCTGCTGTTCTCTGAGAACACCTTCTACAGGTGAGTAACTATGCTATATATGCATCTCATCTCTAAAATGTACTGATAGATGAATAATGGGTATTGTATATTCTGGCCTTTAGGAAGCAATTGAAAACTTGGTTGGCTGTACAAGCTTGGCGCTAAGGTATTAGCTGGAGTACGTTTTTTGAATGAGGTGATGGACACTGTTTTGTTTTATGTATATGTATTACAGGATCATATGTGTTCTTATTCAATGCTAATGTTGATGCTCCCTTCTTTGATCTTTTAAGTGAAAAGACAGGTTATAAATACTTATGGTTTCAGGCCATTGTGGTGGTCTAATTTAATGTTGACATTATCCAACTGTTACTAGTTAATTTTAAAGAGGAAAGAGAAAGAAAGGAAAATACATCATTCAGGAAAATGTGTACTTTAGAGGGAAATCCTGTTCCTGAATTGGTCTGGCTTGTTTTCAAGGGACAAGACTGATGCTGCTGCCTCTGGCTTTTAGTAAATTCTGGTATAATTTACTTTCTTTTGAACTAAAACTTTATAGTAATACACAGTAAATAAAAGCAAACATAAAACCTCCCACCTCCACACCATCTGTATAGTTTGCCTGCTTTCTTGGGGGAGGGTGCAAAGGGTAAGGAACTCATGTTGGCACTGGGAGCAGGAGAATCAGTGCAGCATTATTGCTTGCAAAATTTGAGGGGGGGGGCCCAATCCCCCCCATGTCCATACCAAACTAGGCTTGTGCTCCACACCCTCCCAATCCTGCCCGGCAACAATAGTAGCAGTATAATATACCACCTCCAAGCCTACCCAATCCATTTCCCATACACAACAGAACTAAGTTTTTCCATATCGTCTCTCTAGTCCAGTCCAGATGTGTAGGTTATGCACATCTACCCAGCAGATGGAGAATGGGAACCGCTGAATCATTTCTGACGTCATGGTATAAAGGGATCTGTGCAGCCTCAATCTCACCAGTATGTCTGTCTCCAGCAGATGTCAGTTTTCCAATCTGTGCAGTCTGGACTGGAAGGGAAAGGATGATATGGTTTTAAAGGGGCACAGGTCGTTTTGGTCAGTATCAGGCCCCGGCATGTAAACCTGGTGGTGCCAGGTCTCCCCCTCCCACTTATTTATCCCTTCATGGTTTGTTTAGAGGTGGAAGAATGACAGAGGTATGCAAAAAATAAAATGATCCTTTGACTCTTATGGTTCAAAGGAACTATGCTACCTCTGTTTTTTCCCAGCTGATGTCTCCTTAAGTGGAGTGGACGCTGGTAGTTGGGGGGACTGTCGCTCCGGTGAGGGGAACAGACTGCTGACTTCATTGACATTGGCTGCCGCTTCTTCAGGCAGAGGGCAGTCAGATTTGGCACTGTTACTTACTGGATTACTTCTGAGAGGTAACTATTTTGGCTGCCGCTATGTGGCTCTGTTTTATTATAAGTGCTTGCACAATTGCCTTATCACCTCCGGGGAGCCTTTCAGCCATGTGCTGCTGTGTTCCTGCTTGGTGTGGTAAAATTTCTGGGTTCCTTATCGTCCTTCCAGTCCAGTCCTGCACCTCTGGGTAGTGTACTTCTTCTGGAAGCTTGGAGACTGAGCATGTCATCTTTTTGATGACACTAGTGTACTTAAGCAGTTGGCACCACCTACGAGCCCCGGTATGCTCAGTCTCCAAGCAGCTGGAGGAGGGTAGTGAGCCAGGGTGCTGGACTCACTGAAGGGACAACTAAGGAGATGGATTTAGTTAGTTTCCTCTTTATTTCCCCTGTTAAGGTGCAGATTTCTTTGTTTTTAAAGGCAGAAAAAACAAAACAAAGATCAGAAAGAACCTGGGGGACAACAGGACTGAGGGGAGGATATTCCTTCTCCCCCCTCCCCCCACAATTTTGTGGGGGAGTTCTGTGGGAGACCTTCATCAGTCTGAGACTTCTGGTGGCTCCTAAATCTGTTATCGGGTGAGGAGCCAACGCAGGGCAGTAGTTGGTTGATGGGAGTGAAAGCCTGCAGCCCCGAGTCAAGCCCCCCCCCCTCAGCGCCGAAGCCAGGAAGGAAGGCTGAGCGCGAGGGGTAGAAAAGCCACACAGTAAAGAGGATCCAAGGTAAGAGTGGAAGGTGGGGGGGAGGACAGCAGGAACTCCTAGCAGCTGCCGGAACATGAGGAGACAGTGGCCTACAGCTGTGTGTTTGGGAGCCTGCAGCGGCATGGTAAACTTCCCCTGCTGTGTTCAGGCATGATTTTTTTCAGGCTCGCATGCGTTTTAACCCCCACTATGTTTTGAGCATCTGGGAGACAGCCACCAGAGAATAAAGCAGGAAAGAGCAGCTTCTTCCTAGGGGGCCATTTACAGTTTCCTTTCAATTTTATTTTATTTTAGTTCTGGTACTCTAGTGCTCTGTGCCTGAGCCTGTGGAAGTGCACTGTGCTAGGGATCCTTTTACCTACCCGGGTACAGATTGAGGGTGTTCTGGGGAGTGCCCGCAGCCATACCTGGTATGGGATGGTATCAAGGGTGTGAACCCCACTTATTGACACATTGTTTTGAGCTGTATAACACAAGGAATGCTTATTCAGTGCACAATGACTTGATGCAGTCCTTTGGGAAAAAGCCCAACTTATTTTCTTGCTGGGCAGATTTCAGAGAGCTGTTGTGCCTTGTCGGGATAAGTGACATTGTGACTTTCTCCTGAGAAGGGTCGGGCAAAACGTTAGACAGAAATAAGTGAAAGATAAGCAGGAAAAAGTGCTGCATAGAGGTTGTAGTAGCTACAGTTTTGTTCTGTGAAAAACGAAGTACCTGCATATAATAAATGTATATAACTAGAAAGATAGACAGTCAGTGGATAGGAGACAAATGAAATCCTTCCATCTGTCTATGGTCAGTGAGTAACCTGATATGATCATCCCTTGTCTCTTAGCCCAGATTTTATTTGTTTGCTTTTATACCACCCCTTCCAGAGATCAAGGGCGGTTTACAATGAATATAACAGTGACACTATAACAGAGAACTCACTTTTAACGTCTTAAAAGCTGTTTAGCAAAAGAGCTAAATAACATTTAATAAATAAGTTACTTTAATATTTTGGAATATATTAGCCATTCCATTTTCAAAGGGTGATATGGCATGTAAGAGAAGCTGTGCTCCTTATAAAAATATAAACTTTTACTTGGAGAAAGTGTCAGTCTGATTGGATCAGTGCATGGTCCATTTCATATCTTTTAGGTACAACCACGGCAGTGCAATCTAAAAATCCTCCAGATATGCAGGGCCTAATAGGGAGTGGTCTCAGAGGCAGGCGTCTGCCTAGACTGCATACAAGAGGCTAAGTCACTGGAGCAGGGCCTGCAGGATGAGACAAGGAGAAGTCCCTCCCATTTGCAGGAGACCCTGGAGGGGCACCATGTTACCTTCAATGGATCCGGCTCCCGGTCCCTGCCTGATGCCCGGGCCATCCACCCCTCAAGCCCAGGGAGCAATAGGGCTCCTGGGGGAGTTCTCACCAGAGTGTCTTTTGCATAAGGTGTTTGGCCCACGTCAACAGGGCTTGGCAAGTGGCTCCTCAGCCCCGGAACGTGGGCTAAGAAGGATGTCTGATGCAAAAGAGCATGAGTCAGGGACTGTGACCTCTAAGCGGGCTAGAAGCTCAGATGATTGGCAGCAATCACCATTGTTGGAGGGGGAAGACCTCGACATGGAGTTAGATCTGCAGGAGGAGTTGGAAGAAGGAGATAAACCAGAACAGGAGAATCAGACCTGGATTTGTTTGGGTGTTCCACTGGGAGCAGCTGCCAGCGCTCATCTTGGAGTCCCACAAGGCCCTGAATATGCCCGCTAACCTCCCGGCAGAGGAAGAGGCACTGGAGGATCCGCTGCTTCAGGCAGTGCGGAAATTGCAGAAAGTCTTCCCGGTACAGGGAGTAGTATGACAGATGATCCAGGATGAGTGGGATCTGCCAGGAGCCAGTCAAAGGGATATGATCCATGACGTGCCTGTGCCTGTACCTGTACCCGCTGCTGGAGCAAGAACAAGAGCTCCTTTGATTGCCCAAAGTGGACGCAGCAGTGTCTGTGGCAGTAGAAGAGACCTTGACTCGTCTCCTGCAGCTAAGAGCTGTATAACGGGTTCTGCGAGACCAGTACAGCTGCAGTCGATGCTCCCATGTATTGTGTGGTGCCCAAAAAGGAAGGTTCCTTTTGCCTGATTCTCGACCTCAAGGGCATGAACCACTGTCTCCGGGTACCACATTTCCACATGGAAATGCTGGGATCAGTAATAGTGGCGGTAGGAAGTGGAGCGCTCTTGACGTCTCTTGATCTCACTGAGGCGTTTCTGCATGTTCCCATCCATCCAGAACATCAGCAGTTTCTTTGTTTTGTGGTGCCAAATGGCCATTTCCAGTTTCAAGCATTGCCTTTCGGTCTAGCGACCATCGCCCCCCACATACCTTCACCAAGGTCGTGGTGGTAGTGGTGGTGGCTCTCTGCAAGGAAGGGGTTCTCGTCCACCTGTACCTAGATGATTGGCTGATGCAGGCAAAGTCCAGAGGTGACAGTGAGAGAGCAACAGCGCGGGTGATGGAATTCCTTCAAAGTCTCGGTTTGGGGGGTCAGCCTGGCCAAGAGTCAGTTATGGCTGGCCCAAGAGCTAGAGTATTTGTGAGTATGCTTCGATAGCTGCGTGGGCAGGGTTTTTCTGTCAGATTGCCGGGCGCAGGAGCTATGACAGTTGATACGGCAGTCCTGAAGATGGCGAGATCATTGGCGTGGCATTATCTGCAGGTTTTGGGGACCATGGTGGCCTCTCTTGATCTAGTCCCATGGGCAAGGGCACACAGGTGACAGCTGCAGAGGGGTCTGCTCGGTCAGTGGTCACATCAGAGTCAACCCCTGTCCCAAGTACTCCTCTGCCCGTGGAGCACCAGGAGAGTCCACGGGTGGTAGCTGCATCTGAGGAGCCTGGAAGGTAGCATGCCACTCGAGTTCCCTGGTGTAGGTTTCGCTGATGATCGATGCCAGTCTGTCAGGTTGGGAGCCCATTGCAGAGGACGCTTTAAGGGACAGTGGAGTCCGCAGGAGACACTGGTCGATCAACAGGCTCAAGATGCAAGTGGGTGACCTTGGCGCTAGGTTTCATGCCATGATTGCAGGGGAAGACAGAGTCCTCTCAGACAATGCAACCATGGTGGCTTACATCAATCGGTAAGGAGGCATGGGCAGTGCAGACCTGGAGGAGGAGGCCGAATGGCTGTTCAGAGGGGCAGAGATTCATCTCCAGATGTTAGAGGCAACGCATGTAGTGGGAGTCGACAGTGTGGCAGACTACCTCATCCGAGTGTGAGTGGACCTGGAGAGTGGTTGCTCTACCAGGGGGTGTTTGAGCAGGTGGTCTGCTGATAGGGCACACCAGTCATGGACCTAATGGCAATGTTTGAGTCGTCCAAGGCCTGCTGGCTTTTCAGCAGAAGAGAAAGGATGTCAGAGGATCTGGATGCTCTAATTCAGCGGTGGCCAGAAGATCTATTCTATGTTTTTCCCCCCGTGGGTGCTCCTAAGCCGGGTAGTGCAACAGAGGCGCACCCGGGGGTTAGTAATTCTGGTGGCACTGGACTGGCCGAAGCGCCCATGGTATGCCGACCTGATTTGGATATTGTCGGATCACCATGGTGACTTCTGGGTCGGAAGGACATCTTAACACAGGAGTTGCTTCGCACACCCCAGGTTGGATTGGTTCTTGTTTATGGCATGGTTCTTGAAAGGGTGAGGTTGAAGAAGAGAGGATATTCGGGCTTGGTGATAGACCTCCTCTAGGCCTGTAGCAAGATCACTATAAATCTGGTGTGCATCTGCATAGAATGCATCTTTGGTGTGAAGAGAGGCAGGTGCACCCTTCCACTTCCTCCATCCCAGACATCTTGGCGTTCTTGCAATCCGGTTTTGATAAGAGTCTAGCCGCCAGTTCCTTGAGGGTGCAACTGGTGGCAATTTCCCATTATCACGGGAAGGTCCAAGGGGTGCCATTGGGTACACACCCAGATGTGCTGAGATTTCTAAGGGCAGTGACCCACCTCCGTCTGCTGAGGAGGGCGGTGGTACCACCTTGGGATCTCAATCTGGTGCTGACGGTGCTGTCTGTGGAACCCTTTGAGTCGTTGAGTCGAGCTTCCTTGAAGGATTTGACTCTGAAATCGGTATTCCTGGTGGTGATTTCTGCAGTACGCAGGATTTGAGAGCTTTGGGCCCTGTCGTGCCAGGAGCCATTCCTTTCCTTCTCCAAGGAGAAAGTGGTCTTTCACCCGGTACCTTCATTTTTGCCCAAGATGGTGTCAGCATTTCATGTAAATTAGGCTGTTTCCTTACTGGCTCTGGCGAGTGCGGATGTGGGCTGTGCCACTCCACAGCTGTGCTACCTGGATGTTAAGAGCCCTGTGAAGGTATGTGAAAAGGACATCATCCTTTCGGAGATCAGACCTGTCTGATGGTTCTGTTTGACGGGCCACACAAATGTGAGTTGGCAGCTAAGGCCTCCATTTCTAGATGGATCATGTAGGCAATTGCGTCGTTATACATCTTGAAGGGTAGAGCAGTGCTAGCAGGGTTGTGGGTGCATTCCATGAGGGCTCGGGCAGCTGCATGGGCAAAGTACATTTAGTTCCACTGGTAGAGATCTGTAGGGTGGCAACATGGTGGTTGTGGCATACTTTCTCTAAGCATTATTGCCTGGATGTCCAGGCGGTGGGGGATGCTCTTTCAGATCGGCAGTGCTTCAGGCGGTTATGCGGGTCCCTCCCATTAAACTGCTTTGATACGTCCCAGAGGTGCGGGACTGGACTGAAGGGACGATAAGGAAAGAGAAATTACACTTACCTGCTAATTGTTGTTCCTTGAGGAACCCCATTCCAGTCCCAGAACCCTCCCTTAGTGCTTTCTGTGATAATCTGTGTGCACCCCGGTCCTAAAGCTGGTTCCTTAGTGGAGGAAGTGGCCAGGAGGAGCCGGGGAGTGGGATGTAATCAGCATGGGGGGGGGGGGGGAGGCAGATTGAAAGAGCTGTCAGTCGCTTGCTTCCTGCTAGTTGGAATTGCTTAGGCGATCAACAGATAAGCCTCCTCATCTGGAGGGAGAGGCGGGGTATCCTTCCCAGGAAATGGTGGGGGTACTAGTTTAGGCATAGAAGTGTTTGTTGCATGTTTAACTACTTATTTGTTGCTCCTCTGAGTCTGCTTTGTCAATAGGTACTGGGGCTGGTAGGCGGTGCTAGATGCTTAAGTACACTAGTGTCATCAAAAAGATGACATGCTCAATCTCCAAACTGCTGGAAGAGGTACGCTACCTAGAGGTGCAGGACTGGACTGGAGTTCCTCAAGGAACAACAATTAGCAGGTAAGTCTAATTTCTCTTTAGTTTCTTCACAGGCCATCGGGGGCTTTTAGTGGGCTCCATTTCTTCTTTGGAGGTGTTTGCGCTATATCTCCAGGAACATGAAGGAATGCAGTCTTCACATAGAGGTGATGTCTGCACAGACGGAGCCTGTACAGGAACACTCCCCAGTGTCCAATAGGAAAGCTTTTGGGAGCAGTCTACTGCGCCTGCGTGCCTTCCTGCCTTCGCAAATCCTCTCCTCTGTTCTTCATTTTCCACGGAGCCAGCAGGAAGTGCTGTCCTGTTACTTTGAAAAGCTTTTCATTTGGGTGTGAAACATCATGCTTTTACCTTCCTGTTAACGCCAGTCCATGAAGTCCAACACCGGTCCTGAGATTTTTTTTTTATATATATATTTTTTTCTTTCACGCGGTCTTAATGCTAGACTAGGCCTTCATAGCCTTCTCTTCAATCTTGAAGACAACTTTTTCAGGCATGGAAAAGCCAACTAGTAGTTTTAAAAGCTGTACCAAGTGTGCTGATATCATATCAGTTACTGATAAACATGGCTGGCGTTTTAAAATGTTTGGGACCTGACCATCAACCCATTTCTTGTCCTTTGTGTCAGCAAATGACAGAGAGGCCTAAAGAACCAAACCAGAAGTAGATCGTTGGTTGTCTCGGACTCTTATGTCAGTGGCTTCCACTTCTTTGAGAGCATCGACTTCCCCTCAGGGATCTCAGGTTACTTCAAAGTCCAAACATTAAGTCAGTCTCTGGCTGCTCCAAAGTCATTGGCATCGAAGACAGATGCTGAGACCAGATAAAAGCCCCAGCATAAGCATCGTGACTCCCCCAGAGGTGCTTCTGATGCAGACTGGCCAGTCAAACAGCCCCGGCGGGAGAATCTATCCTCCAAATCACAAGTGGGGTTCCGGGAAGCTGCCAAGCAATCAACCTCTGCCTGAGTTTCATACTCTCCTCCAGTTGTGAACGGGTACTCTTCCTGCATCAGAGCTTGCTGCTCTGGCATAGAGTCTTGGGTCCATAGATATTTTTTCCTTCCGGCATCTTCACACCTTTTTTCCAACTGGCAGCACTGCGGGTCTTCGACCTTGTTGGGGTACTTTCTTCGCCCATGGCTATCAGTGGCTTTAAAAAGTGTGATCGGTGTGCAGAAATTATATCCCTTACTGACACACACGACTGCCTAGGGCTGGACCACGACCCCCACAGCCTGTGATCTCTGTAAAAAGATGTATACCAAGGCCCTTAATTGCTGCTAGCAGCAGCATAGGTTCTTACTGGAGTCCCCTGTGCCTCCGAAAGCCAAAGTCCCCTCTGAAGCCACAGACTCCCATGCAGCCCTTGCAGACCCCTGTCGATGCCAATGTTCTTCAGAAAAGGGGGACTCAGTCAAAGGAACATAAGAAGCAGAAACAACTCTCGAAGGCAGCGTCCCTGGATGGTTCCAGCAGGTCGGGTATGCCCCGAGCCAGGTCCCGCAATCCATGACGCTCATCCAATGGCTTGAAGCAGGAGCGGCCCACTAAGGTCACCTGGCAGGAATTGCCTGGAAATCAGTCTTGAACCCCTAAGGCCATTCTCACTGAGGACTTCCCTTTGGTGGAACTGGCATCGAGCCAGAGTTCCTTGGTGCCCGTGCCGGTAGCTGCAGAACTTTCCGGACTGGAAACCAGAATGGCGGCCCTGGGACGCAGCCTGTCTGCCTTCGTTGACCAGCAGCGAGTGTTGCTGCCCAGCATAGCTGGTTCCTCTGCCCCAGACCACTGGGCCCTCGACCTCGGACGTCCCTGGAAGCCGAGCCTATCCTCGAGACCATGTGGCCTCAAGTCGAACCTCAGTAGAGATCAGTCCCGTTTGACGAGGCAGAGGTCTTCCCCGGCTAGCGCACATGGCACCAGCCACAGGGCCTCTGAGGGACATGGGCAGGGCTCAGGCCCGGAGCCTGTGAGCTGCCCCTCACTCGAGTTTTTTCAACCAACTACTTGGAATGGGAGACAGAGGTTGAGGAGTCCTTGAACACCTGTCACCATTGCGACGTCCCCTCTGATTCGCCACCTTCCGAGCCTTAGCATCTGTCCCCTCCTGAGCACATGGCATGACTTGACTTCGTGTGGGACATGTTGAAGACCCTAATGTTCTCAGCGGAATTGGAGGAGAACCCTCGGACAGAAGAACTAGAAATCTTTCAATACGAGGCCCTACTGAGGGAATCTCTCACAGTACCCATTCCACCCATCCTGGAATGGCTAATTCTCCATATGTGGGGAAACATCGGCATTGTTGCCCATCGTGAGCCTGAAATGTGTTATGTATGGAGACATTTCACCAAGGGTGCGCAAGTTTAGTTCTCAAGGGCTGCAAAGAAGAGATGTTTTTAGGATATCCCTAATGAATATGCACAAGAGAAATTTGCATACAGTGTGGTATTAGATCTATCTTATGCATTTTTTTTAAGGATATTCTGAAAATCTGGCCTGCTGGCCCTGAGGACTGAACTTCTGTGCACCTAAGACAGGGCTTGATAAACCCCAGGCACCCGGTCACCATAGTGACACAAAACTCTGACCTGGCCCTTGGAGTTCAGAGCACATGTGGGCCTGTGCTGTCTGCCTGGTAGCTGGACTGCATGATGGCAGAGATGGGCATAATCTGCCGGTGGGATTCCATCCCCCGCAGGTAGAAGAACTGCAAGACCAGTGTAGTCTGCCCGTGGGAGATGGGATTCCTGCAGGCACACAGTCCAGTCTCAACTGCACTCTTAGCCTTTTGCAGCCCTTATGTCTGTGGGAGATGGGATTCCCATGGGCAGACTCTGCCGATCTCCGCTTTTTGCTTCTGCTTGCTGGAGATGGTATCCCCTCAAACAAAAGGACTGAAAAAGACAAGACCACTATTACTACTACTATGGTGGCAGAGGTGCTACTGGAGCCTGCAAAAACAAGTTAGAGGCTGGGATTTTGCTGCACAGATAGCTAAAAGAATTTAAAGGGGCAGCGGGTTTGTTTTTTTTTAAAACGAGTGTGGTCCCCATATTCAAAGGCATTTACACAGTTTGCAGACCTACAAACTCTGTAAATGCCACTCTATGGGATATCCAGTGGCACTAACACGGTTAGTGACATGTGGTGAAAGTCAGGCGCAGGAAGCACTGGCCTAACTTTCCCTGCAGAAGCTAACCAGGCAGTGGTTGAATATCACCACTTCCCGGTTAGTTTCATGGTAGTCTGGGCAGCCCGGATATTCAATGCCATAGCGCAGATATGTCACCGGCTTTGAATATTTGGGCTTGGTGCTGGAGGCTAGCTGCTTCAGCAGTGCCAGCCACCGGTGCTGAATATTGGGCCCTGTGTGGGGGGTGGGTTTGGAGGGCAGGAGGTGAGAGTGCAAGGGGGGGAGAAGGTTTCTGGGAAGGAAAGCAGATGGGGGTTGGGGGAGGGACAGCAGGAGGGGGTTGGAGTGGGCAGGAGGAATAGTGTAAGCGGTTGGAGGGTGAGGAGATGAATGCATGGTAAATAAAGAGCACAGTGTGTATGTGCAAAAGGTGCATACCCTCTTCCACCACACAATGCAGGCATTCCACCTCTATTGGGACCAGCCTGTCCACACATGCCATGGGTGGCACAGCACACATGGCCTGTTGCCCCTCCCCCCTGCTGAACTGCACAGCACTGCTGCTGAATCCAGCGGCAGGGTCGGTGGCAGTGGTCTGCGGCATGCCATATGCTTCAGCACCCATGGGCTGCTGTTCTGACCCTCCAATGTTCTGTCAGAAGGGTCAGAAGCTGCAGGTCATGTGTACCGAAGTACATGGCCTGCCGCTGAGCTGCCCCTCAATCCCGTCGCTAGAATTAGTGGCAGCTGTAGGTGGTGGCATGGCTCAGCACAGGGAGGGGGGAGGGTGGTGTGGGGGGGTAGCACAGCAGGGCTTCTGCCTAGGGCAGCAAAATCCTTGGGCCAACGCTGACCTCTATGCCACTGCCTGGTTAGCTTCTGCAGTGAAAATTAGGCCGGTGCTTCTTGAGCCTGACTTTCACCACATGTGACTAACCATATTAGTGCCACTGGATATCCCATAGTGGCATTTACAGAGTTTGTAGGTCTGCAAACTGCATAAATGCCTCTATACACCCAACACACACAGGTGTAGCTTAAAGGGTCAGTGGAGGGGATAGGAGAGGAAGGGGTTGTAGCCACTGCCTTCTGTTGGCACTGTGTAGTGGCCCATTAACTTCATGATTTATTAAGCTTTTTCCCATAGACAATGGGAAAACAGTAAATCAGGCCCTAAAGCCTAAAAAAGTAACTGTAGTACACCCCTTTGGGGGGGGGGGGGCAGTGGCGTTAGTGTGCACGGTCACCTAGATTTCGACAGCTAGCTCTTAGATTTTTAGACTGGCTCCTAGATTCCAAGAAAATTTGTCAAGACCTGACTAAGATATATATAGAGGTGTGTGTGTGCAGGGCCAGCTGGTCCACTAGGCAGGCTAGGTGGTCACCTAGCGAGGCAGGCCTCTGTGGGCAACAGGCAATGTGCTTCGACACAAATGGCCTGCTGCTTCTGACCCCCTCTTCGACAGGAAGTTGTCAGGGTGGGTTCAGAAACAGCAGGCCATGTGTGCCAAAGTGGGGCTGGGGCAGGAGGCAGCATGGTCAGGGCTTCTGCCTGGGACAGCAGAAACACTTAAGCCGACCCTGTGTGTATATGTATATGTATGTGTGTGTGTGTGTGTGTGTGTGTGTATGTATTATAAAACATGCTAAAGATTACTTTTGTCCTAATTTAATGTATGAAAATCTTTTTCTTTTTGTAGGGATCTCAGAAACAATCTTATAAGTAAAATCCATTCGGGTGCTTTTCTGGACCTTTTATCTTTAAAGAGATTGTAAGTATTCTGTTGCTTCTACCATTTGCAGCATTAAAAAAAATCTTTTATACTGTAGTGCCTGCAGACCTGACAGATCTGTTTGGGGCTATATTATAGAAATAAATTTGCTCTGCTGCTTTACTGTGATGCATAACATACAGTATGTTAGACAGCTGTAGCAGGACATTTTACAGAAATACCTAATGGTGGCACCTATGGTTAAGTTTGCCCTCATATTACAAGTATGGAAGACTCTTTCTGCAGCAATACAAACACTAGTCCATTGCTTTCCAATCCCTCTGCTGTGATCCCTTGTGCTTTCTAAATGCTATTTTCTGTCAACAAGCAGGAGTGAGTCAGGCCTGTAAGTTGGTGACGTCATCTCACAGCTGCCAAGTCGGGACAGCTCTCCCAGGGCTCAGATAAGTGTAAAGTGCTGAGCATAAGCAGCCCTTCCTGCACGCATCAGTGTTCTCATCCTCTGTTTTTGTCACTTTTCTGCTCTGCCATAAAGATGTGAAAAAGAGCAATTTGTGAGACTTCTCTTTATAGATCGTGACATATTATCAAAGACAAATATCTTGATGAAATCCGATGCGTCTGTACACTGCTTTGGACAGACTGACATAAAAGAAAAAAACCTCCAAATTTGTAATGACACACTATAAATCAAAAGACTAAAGTCAAAACATAATACCCGTGAGTCCGTTTATAGAAAAAACAAGTTTTCACCATTAATGTTTTTCTGTCGGGATCCACCGACCTGAGGCGGGGAGAGGAAAAGCTCCCCTCTCTGCGTCGGTAGAAGCCTTTTATTTATTTTCAAAAAAGTAAGCAGTAGTGAGAAACACTTATCTGGAAAAGTGGACCAAATCCTTTCATCAAAAGGGCGTCAAGGTTTCTGACAACGACATGCATGTTTCGAGCCCAAAAAGAGCCCTGTATCAAGTGAATTCAGCAAAACTTTTGCTGAAAAGATTTTGCTGAATTCACTTGATACAGGGCACTTTTTGGGCTCGAAACATGCATGTCAGAAACCTTGACGCCCTTTTGATGAAAGGATTTGGTCCACTTTTCCAGATAAGTGTTTCTCACTACTGCTTACTTTTTTGAAAATAAATAAAAGGCTTCTACCGACGCAGAGAGGGGAGCTTTTCCTCTCCCCGTCTCAGGTCGGTGGATCCCGACAGAAAAACATTAATGGTGAAAACTTGTTTTTTCTATAAACGGACTCACGGGTATTATGTTTTGACTTTAGTCTTTTGGACAGACTGACAACTGAGAGATGCTTTATGAGTTTAATCAATTGTGATGAAAATAGTCTAGCCTATTTGATCTTTGATTCATGTTTTTGGTAAGAGTGAAATCTTATCTCCAGGAACAAACAGGAATGCAGTCTTCACATATGGGTATTGTCGGTACGAACAAGAGTCCATTTGGGAACACTCCCCAGCATCCAGTCAAAAAGCTTTTGGGAGCAATCCATTGTGCAAGCGCATCTGCCTTCTCACCTTCCCAAGTCCTCTCCTCGGTTCTTTGTTTTCTTCCTGTCACCGCAGAGAAATGTTATTTTTTTGGTTTAAATCTGTGCTCTGCCTTTCCATCGATGCTGGTACCTTCCCTGATACTGGCCCCAGTATTTATTTCTTTTCTTCTAAAAACATTTTTTTTCATCTTTCCATTTTTTCAGATTCGGTGGCTTCTGCTGCCAAATTAGGCTCTGGCCTGCTCTTTGCCACTACGATAGAAAAACACATCAGTGGCTTCAAAAAATGTACCAAATTCTGATACCATATAAGTAACTGATAAACATATCTGGTATTTAAAATGTTTGGACCCAGACCATTTACTGACTGATTGTCCTTTGTGCCAACAAATGACAGAGGCCTAAAGAACAGGGCCAGACAGTATGGTTCTCTGTTTGCCCTGGACTCTATTTCTGTGGCTTCCACATCATCAAGGATGTCTGCCTCCTCTTGGTTCTCAGGTCTTCTCAAAGTCCAAACATAAGACTAAGTTTAAGTCATCGGCATTGAAAATCAATACCGATTCTCGAGTTAAGTCCCTTCATTGCTGTTGGGATTCACCAAAAGGTACATCCAATGCAGACCAGTCCTCCAAAGCACAGCAAGGGCTCCAGGATGCTCCCAAGGCCTCCACCTCCAGAGAGCTATTTGAATCTCCAGAAACAAGCAGGCATGTAGTCTTCACATATGGGTGACGTCAGTACCGACGGAGCCCTCATAGGAATTCTCCCCAGCGTCCAACAGGAAAGCTTTTGGGAGCATCCTACCTCACATCACTGCCTTCCCGCCTTCCCATCTCTCCCTCCTCCAGTTCTTTGTTTTCCATGGAGCCAGAAGGAAGCAAATCTTGTCACCACAGAAAATTTCTTTATTTTATTTTGTGGTTGCATCTGCCATCTCCAGGAACAAGCAGGAAATGTAGTCCTCACATATGGGTATCGTCGGTACCGACGGAGCCTGCACAGGAACGCTCCCCAGCGTCCAATAGGAACGCTTTTGGGAGCATCCCTCAGCACATGCGCGCTGCCTTCCCGCCTTTCCAACTGTCCCTTTTCAGTTCTTCGTTTTCCATGGAGCTGACAGGACCTATTCCCTTGCACCGCAGAAAATTCCGTCTTTAAATTTCTTTCTTGTGGTCGCGCTGTCTACCGCACGACACCTACCGGTACTGCCGGTTCTTTTCTTTTCATAAAAAACAACAACCCCCCCCCCCCCTTAAACTTACTTTCTTTTCAGAAACTTTCCTCTTTGGTGCTAGGCGCCATTTTGGGCATTAGGCCCCATTTTTCCTAAATCATGGAAAAGCCAACAAGTGGTTTTAAAAAATGTACTGTGGCGGTACCATTTCTGTCACTGACACCCATGATTGGTGTCTAAAATGTTTAGGACCTGATCATTCTCCAACTGAATGTCTCTCCTGCATGGGGATGACTAAAAGAGGAAGACAGAACCGGGCCGCAAAGCTCGGTACCCTCTTTTTCTTCAGATGCCAGATCCATTGCATCGACATCGTCAAGGGCCTCTTCTTCCCCCATGGATCTCAGGTAACTAAACATAAAAGCTGGTCCTCGAAGGGTAGCTCTCCTGCTAAGCATCGAGAGGCCATTGGCATTGCCCTTGAGGGAACCACACCAGCAAAACAGCCCCGGTGGGAGGCTTCGGCTTCCAAAGCATCGATGGGACTTCAGGATGTTCTCGAGGCCTCAACTTCACAAGAACTACCTGTGCCATGCTCAGTGGTTCCAGCCTTTCTTAACGGTACCGACACCCAGGCATCGGCAGCGTCAATAGACCAGAGGTTTCTTGCTATCGAGCGCAGTATCGCAGCTCTTCTTCTTTCAGCTGCGGTACCGGTGCCCCCAAGGGCACCGATGCCGACACCAATGCTGGTACCGGCTCCGGTGGGAACTCTTCCCATGCCATCTCTGGCTGGAGTGGACAAAGTGGTACCGGGTCACCTCGGTACCGACTTCGATCGGTACCGGGATCGTGCTTTGCAAGAACATTGGGGTCAGGAGTACTTCGATTCCTCCGATTCCGAAGACTCTGACAATTCTGCTGGCACTAGAGGGTTTCTCCTAGAAGATCCCTCTTCTCCCCAATGCAGAATGTCACCTCAAGAGGACATGTCATTTCAGGATTTCATCCGTGATATGGCCAAAGGTCTTTCAATCACAGTAGCTCCTGAAGAGGAATCCAGAGCAAAGGAATTGGAAATCCTCCAATATCCTAAAGCTCCTAAGGAGGCAGCTACTCTGCTTATCCATGAAATTCTGCATAGCTTGATGCTCAGAATGTGGGAGACACCTCTGACTACTTCTCCTCACTCTAGAAGACTTGATACTATGTATCGAGTTCCACCATGTCCTGGATTTCAGAAAACTCAGCTGCCACACCTTTCAATGGCAGTGGAATCAGCCATGCGTAGGATGAAAAGTGCAAAGAGGCATGCATCCAATCCTCCAGGTCGTGAATGCAGGACTCTGGATGCTTTTGGGCGCCAAACCTTTAAAGCTTCCATGCTTTCAGCTAGGATAAGTTCATATATCCTATATATGGGAATGTTCCTCAAGGAAGTCTTGGAACTTATGAGCCCATTTCTCCCAGATAAGAGACAAGATTTTCTTGCTCTAGTTAAGCATGCTCAGGATGTCTCCAAGTTTGTCAATCGTGCAGCCTTTGACTGCTTTGAATGCATCAGCAGAACCTCTGCTATTGCCATTGGCGCATGACGGATTGCCTGGCTACAGGCATCAGACTTGGAGACTTTGGTACAGGACAAGTTAGGCAACATTCCTTGCACGGGGGAGAATCTCTTCAGTAAGACCTGGCAGGAAAAGGCTAACGAGTTAGATGCTGACAATTCTACCTTAGATAGATTGTCAAAGTCTACAGCCACTCCAGCCAAAAGGAAGCCTTATAAAAAAACACTCTTTTAGCAAAAAGAGGAAGTTTTATCCTTCCTATACCCAGCAGAGTCAGACTCCAGGTCAGGTTGCCCAAAAGGGACAAACTAGACAGCAAAAGAAACCAAAAGGCCCGAGAGTCCAACCAGCTCTTGAGGTTGAGCCCCCTCAAGGGCTTTGACTCCTTCCTAGAGAGCTTTGCCTTCCTGCCTCTGAGGGGTCCCCAACCCCCCAATATTCCGGGCAGGTTATGCCACTTGTGTCAACAGATGGCATCAGATAACAGCAGAAGACTGGACTTTGTCCATTGTAGGAGAGGGGTACAAACTTCATTTTCACAGCATACCCCATCCTACAATGCTAAAGCAATTCAGTTCACAAACCTCTGCAGACAATCTGCTAGATCACGAGGTCTCCACACTTCTTGCCCAAGGGGCAATAGAGGAAGTACCCATTCTTCAACAGGGTGCAGGGTTCTACACCCCCTATTTTCTTATTCCAAAGAAAACAGGAGGACACAGACCCATTCTAGACCTCAGAGAATTGAACAAATATCTGTTTTGAGAAAAATTCAAAATGATTTCTCTAGGAACTCTTCTGCCATATCTTCAAAACCAGGACTGGCTTTGCTCTCTAGACTTAAAGGATGCATACACTCACATTCTCATCCATCCAGATCACAGGAAATTTTTACGTTTCCTTTTCAGGGGAAGACATTTCCAGTACAGGGTTCTTCCTTTTGGACTGGCTTCAGCACCAAGGGTATTCACGAAATGCATGGCAGTAGTAGCTGCATTTCTACGAACCCTGGGGATTTTCATCTTCCCTTACTTAGACGACTGGCTCATTCGAGCCTCCACAGTTGCAGAGGCCAGCACTGCACTGTCCCGTACAATGCGAATCCTCCAATACTTGGGATTGGTAATAAACTTCCCAAAATCTCAACTAGTTCCTTCCCAATGCCTAGAATTCATAGGAGCCTGTCTGGATACCAGACAGGCAAGGGCTTTCCTTCCAAAAGCCCGGTGTCTTCGCATAATGCAGTTAGCTTCCCAAGCAGCAGGCAAATCCTCCCTCACTGCTTGGGAGCTACTACAGTTACTGGGACACATGGCATCCACAGTTCATGTAGTCCCATATGCTCGCTTCCACATGCGAGCAGCTCAGTGGACCCTCTCCACACAGTGGACACAGGCCACGGGTCATTTGTCGGACAAAATAATAATCTCTCAACGACTAATTTTGTCCCTCCAATTGTGGCAGTCACTAGAAAATCTGACAGTGGGGTCTCCTTTCCATCAACCCCTCTTTCAGGCCACCCTAACAACAGATGCATCACAGGTGGGTTGGGGAGCACACCTGAATCATCTCTCTACCCAGGGCACCTGGACTCCACAGGAGGTTGGTTTACACATAAACCTCCTGGAATTAAGAGCAATTTATTTAGCTCTTCGAGTGTTCCACGCCCAGCTCAGCTACAAGACAGTCCTAGTCCAAACAGACAATCAGGTAGCCATGTTCTATGTGAACAAGCAGGGTGAAACAGGCTCTCTATCGTTATGCAACAAAGCTTTACGACTATGGGCCTTTGCCAGAGAGCATCATATTCACCTTCTAGTGGTATATCTTCCAGGCATTCAAAACCTTTGGGCAGACAAACTCAGTCGAGTACTGCTACCTCATGAGTGGTCACTTCACCTAGACCAGGTGGCAAAGATATTTCATCTCTGGGGCACTCCAGACATAGACCTCTTTGCAAGTCCTCTGAATGCCAAACTTCCCCGGTTCTGTTCCAGGATTCCGGCACACAACTGTCAGGCAAGGGATGCCTTCCTCCTTCACTGGGGTCAGGACTTCCTTTATGCCTTCCCACCCATTCCCCTCATCCCCAAAACACTCTTCAAGCTTCAGAGAGACAGGGGTCACATGATTCTCGTAGCACCACGATGGCCACGCCAAACGTGGTATTCCCTGCTTCTGCATCTCTCTCAAGCGGCACCTCTGGAGTTAGGGCATGTTCCAGATCTCGTTTCCCAGGAGAACGGGACGCTATGGCACCCAAATCCCCAGTCCCTGCACCTCACGGCCTGGTTGCTGAAGGCTTAGACCTCCAGGATTTCAACCTGTCCCAGCAGGTAAGATATCCTTTAGGCTTCTAGGAAACTTTCCACATGAAGATCTTATGCCTTCAAGTGGAAACGTTTTACTGTATGGTGCTCCAAGAGGTGATTAAACCCCCTGGTCATACCCTTAGAATTGATTACTAGAGTATCTCCTTCACTTTTCGAATTCTGGGTTAAAAACAAATTCGGTAAGAGTCCATCTTAGTGCAATAGCAGCTTCTTATAAGTCTCTAAATGGACAACCAATTTCATCTCATCCACTCATATCAAGATTTATGAGAGGCCTTTTATTAACTAAACCTCCCATCAAGCCACCACTGGTGGCATGGGATCTAAATCTAGTTCTCGGGCAGCTCATGAAGCCGCCTTTTGAACCTTTGGCCACTACAGCCCTTAAGTTTTTGACCTGGAAGGTCATCTTCCTAATTGCAATCGCCTCTGCCCGTCGCATTAGTAAATTGCAAGCTTTAGTGGCCGATCCTCCTTATACTAGGTTTCATCATGATAAGGTTGTTCTTCGAACTCACCCACATTTTATGCCATAGGTGGTCTCGCCTTTTCATTTAAATCAATCAATTTACCTTCCTGTAATTTTTCCAAAGCCTCATGCCTCTAATGCAGAAAGACACCTTCATACTTTGGACTGTAAAAGGGCCTAGGCCTTGTACATACAAAGAACACAGCAACATAGAAAGTCCTCGAAACCTTTTATAGCTTTTGACCCTAGTCATTTGGGACTTCTAGTCTCCAAAAGAACTTTATCTAAATGGATTGCCCAATGCATATCCTTTGCTTATGAGAGTAAAGGGTCTTCCTCTTCAGGACCAGGTCACAGCTCATAATGTGAGAGCCATGGCAGCTTCTATGGCTAATCTCCACTCTGTGTCTATCGATGACATTTGTTGAGCAGCCACCTGGGCTTTGATACACACCTTCACAGCCCACTACTGCCTAGATAAAGCCTCCTGTCGGGATGCCTTCTTTGGCCAAGCTGTTCTTCAAAATCTCTTTCAAACCTAAACCAACTCCTGCCCACCAACCCTGATGGGATGCCAGAGATCCATGGGAGGAAGGATTCTCACCTTCGGTGGTACCTTCCTGGGGCTATCTCCCTGGCATCTTCAGCTAGGGAGTCCCCATATGTGAGGACTACATTCCTGCTTGTTCCTGGAGATAGCGTAGTTACTCACCTGTAATAGGTGATCTCTGGGAACAGCAGGAATTTAGTCCTCACAACCCACCCACCTCCCCTAGGAGTTGTCTCGCTCTCTTTGTCTCTTTCCTTTCTTCCTCTATCCTTTCACTCAGCTACAAACTTAACTTAACTTGTAAACCGGACTGATAATAAAGAGCGCGGTATATAAAAGCTGTTAAATAAATAAATAATAAACTGAAGAGGGACAATTGGAAAGGCGGGAAGGCAGCGCGCATGTGCTGAGGGATGCTCCCAAAAGCGTTCCTATTGGACGCTGGGGAGCGTTCCCGCACAGGCTCCGTCGGTACCAATGATACCCATATGGGAGGACTAAATTCCTACTGCTCCCGGAGATCACCTGTTCAGGTGAGTAACTACGCTTTCCCTTTGACACTGGGACAGATTACCGTCTGTCTTCTAGTCTTTTTTTTTTTTTCTAAAAAGTGAATTAGAACTTCCTCTTCATCTCTCCAGGCCAGTCCAGGAACTGTAGGGTAGTCAACCTCCTCCAGCAGCTGAGGACTGAACTCACCAGGTCTTGCTGACAGCCATCCAGCTCCCCTTGGCTTAAGCGACTCAGTCGTTCAGTCCTTAGCAGCTCGGTAGGATGTGTGCTGACAGGCTCCCGGTCAGGCGAAGAGGAAAGAAGTAGAATTGGTGTTAAAAAAAGCAAAAACAAAAACAAAAAAACCCAAAGAGCCGAAACGCCCTGGGTTACCCTAGCAGGGTATTATAGCCAGGACAGAGGCAATTGTTAGTTTGCAGTAAGCTGTGAAAAAAAAAAAAAAGGCTGCCGGAGGTCGGAGCAGAGGCACAGCCTGCCTCTGGGATCGGCTCTCTAGGCGGCATTGTGAGCATCTGGGAGCCTCAGAGTCAGTTCCCCTTCTTCCGAAGCCCAGACTAACTAGCACGGATGCGAGAGTCCCAGGAGTTCAGTTCACGAAGCGCAGGTATGTTGCTGCAGCTTGCCTTTCGTCCACGGTTCTGTGTAGGGGGGGGGCAGGCCTGTCTGCAGCGACGATAGACCACAGCCGTTGGGCGATTTAAGCGGGCGGTTTTCATCTTCAGCGCATGCTGCCGTGTTCGGCAGCGGGCATGCGCGACACGAACCACCGGGGTTCTAGGGCCCGGGGCTGGGTGGTTTCTTTAGCTTAACAGCAGTAGAGTGCCAGCATTCGTTCCGAGAGCATGGAGGATACCGCAGCGTCGTTGGGGCACTTGAGCAAGCTGCAAAGCACAGCGGAAAAGGCGGGAACGGCGGCCATTTTAGAGGAGGCGGCTGTTTCTCCCATTCTAAAAGGAAAGTCAGTGAAAAAGAAATCTAAGTCGAAGAAGCCTACTCCAGCGGGGGTTGTGGCTCATACTTCAGTAATAGCGGTGCGGGGGGGGGGGGGGAGGTTTGCAGCCCTTATTTTCTTCAGATTTCATTCTTTCTTTACATAAGGCATACTGTCTGAAATTTGAGCAGTCGCAGGGGAAAAAGTAGTCTCCTTCCAGTCTGTAAGGGTTATTTGGGAAGGATGGCAGCCCACTGGATCCTGGAGAGGGGTCCTCAAAGAGAAACTGGTCAGGGGAGACTGCTGCCGATGGCTTCGGTCAACAGGATCCTGTTCCACCGATGACGGAGGAAGGAGAGATCCTCTCAGAATCTGGTATGGATCGGTGGACAGGGGAGCTGGAGGAAGCTGAAAATATTGGTGTCCTCTCCTGGACCAATCTCAGAGTATTTTGGAAAGAAGAACTGAGGGCGCTTATTGCACATTAGCTGGCGGCCCTGAATATTACCCTGCCGGTAGTTCAAGAAGAACCGCTGGAAGATCCATTGCTCCAAGGTTTCAAGGCAGAGCAGAAGTGTTTTCCGGTCCATAGAGTAATTAAACAGATGATGGAATGGGAATGCCCGGAAGCTACGCTGTGGGAGGAGGGGGGGGGGGGGGATCGGGCGATAGGCCGTTTGTACCTGGTGCTGCAGGAAGAGAGATGCTGCGGATGCCAAAGGTAGATGCGCTAGTTTCGGCGGTGACTAAAAAGACTACGATTCCGGTGGAAGGCGGAGCAGCTCTGAAGGATCTGCATGATAGAAAGTTGGAGTCCCTGCTAAAGCAGGCGTTTGACGCTAGTGCTCTGTCTCTGCAGACGTCCATTTGTGGAGCTTGTGTCCAGAGCTTCCATTCGGTGGCTCCAAGGGGACTCTTCCCCTGAGGGGGAGGAGGCTTCGGCTGCAGAGGGAGCGAAATTAGAGTCGGTGGTGGCGTAACTCGCAGATGCGTTTTATGATTTGATCAGGATTTTGGCAAAAGCTATGGCGTCCGTGATTGCCGCTAGAAGATTTCTCTGGCTCAGAAATTGGGCAACGGACACATCTTCCAAGATGTGCCTTAGTAAGCTCCCCTATAAGTGCAAGCTGCTCTTTGGGGAAGCATTTGAAAAGATTGTGAAGGATTTGGGAGATTCCAAAGGAGGGCATCTACCGGAGGGTCGTCCGAAGGGTGCAAGACCTGGGACTCTGCAGAGAGGTCAGGGCAGAGAGTTTCAGAGATTCCGAGGGTCTCGGTTTACTCCCTATCAGAGAGGTTGTTTTGTAACAAGAGGTCAGTCCTTTCGAGGGGCTAGGGGGTTCGGACGGGGCTATTTTGGATCTCTGCAGAACCCTCCAAAGAAACCGCAATGAAAGGAGGGTGGTCCAGGCGGAGGTTCCAATTGGAGGACGTTTGCAGGGCTTCCACTCCGTCTGGACCACCATAACGACATACCAGTGGGTGCTGGAAATCATCCGCGCGGGATATGCGCTGGAGTTCACGCATCCAATAGCGGAGGCCTTCATGGTGTCTCCATGCGGCTCTTTGGCAAAGAGACAGGCGGTAAACGACACCCTTCAAAGTTTGCTACACCTTCAAGCAGTGGTTCCGGTGCCGCCAGACCAGTACGGCTTAGGCCGAAACTCGATTTTGTGGTGCCCAAAAAGGAAGGAGTTTTCGACCCATTCTAGATGTCAAGCATGTGAACCACTGTTTGAGGGTACCGCATTTTCAAATGGAGACTCTGCGGTCAGTAGTCCGGTCGGTAAGGCTGGGAGAGGTCCTTTCTGCCATAGATCTAATGGAAGTGTATCTGCACATTCCAATCGGACCAGAGCATCAGAGAGATCTGCGTTTTGCTGTGCCCATGGGGCATTTTTCAGTTCCGGGCGTTACCGTTTGGTGTGCCTACGGCCCCGCACACATTCACAAAGGTGATGGTGGTGGTTGCGGCGGGGTTGAGAAAGGAAGGTATCCAAGTTCATCCCTACCTGGACGACTGGCTGATTCGAGCAGGGTTGGTGGCGGAGTCGGTGTCAGCGACGGCACGGGTAGTAGAGTTTCTGAAAAGCCTAGGTTGGGTAGTAAATCAAGCCAAGAGTCAGTTGCTTCAGAGCAACGCCTAGTATATCTAGGGGCGTTGTTCGATACAAGTGTGGGAGCCGTCTTTCTGTCAGAAGACAGAGTACAGAAGATCATGAGGCAGGTTTCAGCATTTTTGCACATCAAGGCTCCGACGGTGTGGAAATACCTACAACTCCTAGGCTCCATGGTGGCGGCATTGGACCTGGTGCCGTGGGGCAGAGTGCATATGCGTCCCCTGCAGCAGGCATTGCTCTCCAGATGGTCACTGCAAGAGCACTAGCTGGGGAGAAAGCTGGTGTGCTCGGCAGCGGTAGGTGACAGTCTACAGTGGTGGTTGGATCCCAGGAAACGTCAGGCGGGGATGCCTCTGGAATCGCCGGATTGGCTGTTGGTTACCACGGATGCCAGTCTCTCTGGCTGGAGGGCGCATTGCATTTCCCAGGTAGCACAAGGCTGCTGGTCGACAGAAATGAGCGGATGCTCAATCAATCAGCTGGAGATGGGAACAGTGTGGCTGGCACTTCAGGAGTTGGGTAGTCTAGTGACAGGGAAGGCGGTGCGCATTTTCTCCGACCAATGCGGTGACGGTTTCCTATATAAATCGGCAAGGGGGCACGGGCAGTGCAGTTTTGCTGGAGGAGAGTCAGCTCTTGATGCAGTGGGAAGAAAGCCATTTGTTAGATTTTTTGGCAGCGCATGTGGCAGGAAAGGACAATGTACAGGCTGATTTTTTTTTTTTCTCAGCTGACATGTCCTGGATCCAGGAGAATGGGAACTGAACGAGGTGGTCTTCCATGACATTACGGTGCGGTGGGGACAGCTGGTCATGAATCTGATGGCCACTCGTGGAAATGCAAAGGCATCAAGGTTCTACAGCAGGTACAGGGAGCACATGTCGGAAGGCCTCGAAAGGCTGGCTCAACCCTGGCCGTCGGAGGGACTGCTGTGTTTCCTCCGTGGCCGATGATCGGTCGGGTCATTCAGAGGATAGTGAGTCACAGAGGATCGGTGATCCTCATTGCTCCAGACTGGCCAAGGGGAGCTTGGTATGTGGACCTGATACAGCTGTTGGTGGATTGCCCTTGGAGACTTCCCAGTCGAGTCAATCTGTTATTTCAGGGCCCTATTCTAATGCCACAGGTCGATCACTTCTCGCTTACGGCTTGGCTCTTGAAAGGAAACGCCTGAGGCATAGAGGATATTCCGCAGAGGTAGTGGAGACCATGTTGCAGGCCAAACAAAGGTCTACTTCTCTTGCCTATGTCTGTATTTGGCGGATATTTGAGGTTTGGTGTGCAAAGCGTGGCATCAGGCCTTTTGGCGCAAAGGTGCCGGACATCTTGTCGTTTTTGCAAGGGGGTCTGGATAAAGGTTTGGCGCTCAGCACTCTCAAGGTTCACTTAACGGCCCTGGCTTGTTATAGAGGCAGAATGCAATGAGGCAGCTTATTGCACCCGGATGTCCTGCGATTCTTACGAGCAGTGAAGAATGTACGGCCGCTAGTAAGACCAGTAGTACCGGCTTGGGATTTGAATTTGGTTCTAGAAGTGTTGGCGCAATCCCTGTTTGAGCCCGCGGGAACCATTTGGTTTGAGAGAGTTTTCTTGGAAGACTGCTTTTTTGGTAGCTCTCTGCTTGGTGAGAAGGATCTCGGATCTGCAAGCGCTATCCTGTCGAGAACCTTACCTGCATTTTTCAGCAGAGAAGGTGGTGTTGAGACCAGTTCCTTCGTTCTCCCGAAGGTGGTGTCTGCTTTTCATTTGAACCAACCAATTTCTTTGCCTACTTTTCGGACTCAAGAGAATGGACTTATGGATAGTACGCGTAGGAAGCTGGATCTAGGTAGGGTCCTCCGTCAGTATCTCAGGAGGACGGAGTCCTTTCGGAAGACAGACCGGTTGTTCGTCCTTTTTCGGAGGAGTGCATAAAGGAGAGGCAGCATCCAAGGCCTCGATTGCTCGCTGGGTGAAGGAAACAGTTTCGGCGGCGTATCAGGCGAGCAGGAAGGTGCCTCCCCCAGGTATCTGGGCTTATTCTACGCGCAGCCAGGTGACTTCGTGGGCAGTTTGCTTTGGTTCCGCCGGTGGACATTTGTAGAGTGGCTACTTGGTGGTCTCTGCACACGTTTACGAAGCATTATTGGTTGAATGTTCAAGCACAGGGGGACGCGAAGGTAGGAGCTTCCGCCATAGTGGTGGGGTTAGCGGGACCCCCCCCCCGAAAGTAGGTACTGCTTTGGTACTTCCCTACAGTTCCTGGACTGGCCCGGAGAGACTAAGAGGAAGGAAGGAGAAATTAGGTCTTACCTGCTAATTATCTTTCCTTGAGTTCTCTCCGGCTAGTCCAGGGCCCTCCCAGTTATTGGATTCGTTAGTTCCCGTAAGGTAATCGTGTTCAGCCGAAGAAACTATTCAGTGCTAAGGATTACCGCAATGAGTAGGTGTGCCCTTGGGCTTAGTCCGCGCGGTTTCGGAACAGAGCTGATTTTGGGGGGAGGAGCACTAACACTCAGATCTAGAATATGTAAAAAAACAAACAAACAAAAACATTGAAGAGGAGAACAGAATAAGGGAGACTAAATCTGCTGAAACTGTAAGGGCAGTTTGTTTCTTTGTTTTTAGTTCGTTAAGCTTCGAGTTGGTTATTTTCAGTAACTTAGGTTAGGAACAAATGTGTTCGAGGAGCTGCTTTGACAATAGTGGACTGAGTCTCTGAAGCCAAGGGGAGCTGGATGGCTGTCAGCAAGACTTGGTGAGTTCAGTCCTCAGCTGCTGGAGGAGGTTGACTACCCTACAGTTCCTGGACTGGCCCGGAGAGAACTGCAGGTAAGACTTAATTTCTCCTTTCTTGAGCGCATCAATGCCATTTTAGACCTTAACCCTACCATTTGCTTCTGCACAATGGAAATGTTCTAAGTGTGGTGGTACAATCTCGGCTACCAGCACCCACAAATGGTGTCTCAAATGCCTTGGGCCCGACCACCAGCCTTCAGAAAGTCCTTTTATGTAGGAAGATGACAGAGAGGCCGGCAGAATCATGCTGCAAAGTTTGGCATACTCTTTGCCCCAGACGCAGTGTCTTTATCATCGATGTCATTGAGGGCATCATTTTCCTCTCATGGATCACAGGTATCAATACATAAGTCTCTGAAGACACACCGATCCCCCAAGGGTAGATCTTTCTAAGAATCGAGATGCTTTGTGTGTTGCCCTAGAGGTGGATCGACCGGCCAAACTAACCCGGCGGGAGGACCCTTTCTCCAAAGCCATCGAGGGGTCCCAGGATGCTCACGAAGCCGCCACCTCTGGAGAGCTCCTGGTGCCATGCTCTGCGACGGTAGCCCACATGTCTGTTACTGATACCCAAGCATCGGCAGGCCCCATGGATCAATGTATCCTCACCATAGAGCGCAGCTTGGTGGCTCTACTAGTGATGCCCATTCTGATCAAACCCTTACGAATGGTATTGCTGGTACTGTCCACAGTGTCGATAGTCTGCATCGGGGTTTGTATCCATCGAACCGCTACCACCACTGCCTGCCCTTGAGTCCATCCTTGGTACCGGTGGTTTTTCCAGGCAACCTCCCCAGTCCGATAAATATTTTGATCAGTAACGGGCCTTAGTGGAGCATGGACATCGCTCTCGTCGATACTTTGAATTGTCAGATTCTGATTCTTCCGATGAGGGATCTATCAATACTCGAGCGATGCAAAGTATACCAGAGCATCCTTCTTCCTCTCCAGAACGCCGCATGTCCCCTTCTGAGGGCATGTCTTTTCAAGAGTTTATTCAGGACCTGGCCAGGGGCATGTCCATTAAAGTAACATCTGAAAAAGAACCCAGGGCTGAGGAAATCCTCCAATACCCTACAGCTCCTAAGGAGGCTGCTACCCTTCTGGTTCACCGTATCCTCCAGGACCTCATGCTCCGGATGTGGGAGACGCCCCTTACCATCTCTCCCCATACTCGATGACTCGATACCATGTTTCAAGTACTGGAGTCTCTTGGATTCGAAAAGACTGTTCTTCATCACTCACAATGCGTCGAATTAAAAGTTCAAAGACTTAGTCTTCAAACCCACCTGGTAGAGAAGCCGAGGACTCTCGATGCTTTCGGTCGTCCATGTTTTCAGGCCTCCATGCTTTCAGCCAGGATACGTTCATAGATACTCTATATGGGTATGTTCCTTAAGGAGGTTACTAGAGATCTTGAATCTGTGGCTCCTCTTCTTTCTGATAAGAGAGCTGATTATCTCACATTGATCAAACATGCCCAGAATGTGTCAGTTTGTCAATAGGGCAACTTTTGAGTGCTTTGTGTGTACCAGTAGGGCCACCTCAATCCTCATTGGAGCACGCAGGATTACTTGGCTTCAAGTGTCAGATCTTGAACAATGGGTTCAAGATAAATTGGGCAATATTCCTTGCACAGGTGAAAATCTTTTTTTGACAAAGATTGGCAGAACAAGGCGTCTCAGTTGGAGTCTGAGAATACTACCCTAAACAGGCTTTCTAGAACCATTGCCAACCTGGCTAAGAAGAAAGCAGTTGCAAAGAAGACTTTCTTCAGTAAGAAGTAATTTTACCCTTACATCCTTGCTTCACAGTACCAACCCCAGGCTACTCGAGAGGCAACAGCATCCTAAGCAGCAAAAGATGCCAGACTCCTAAAAATACAGCCAGCTTTGCAGACTCAACCTGTGCCTAGTTTTTTACTTTTTCCTAGAGAACATAGCCACACTGCCTCTGGAGTCCTCCCCTCTCTTCCCCCAACAGTGGCGGCATATGTCACTTTGACCACAGGTGGCATCTAATCACAGCAGAGCACTGGACCCTGACCATAATGGCAGAGGGGTACAGACCTCACCTACAAACTCTACTCCCATCCACAATCGTGAGGGAATATCCTTCTCAGCCTCCTCTCACTGCTCTGTTGCTACGAGAGGTCACCTCTGCTGTCAAAAGGTGCCATAGAGGAGGTCCCAACAAGGAGTGTGTTTCTACTCTCCACACTCTCTCATACCAAAGAAAACTGGGAGATACAGACCCATCCTGGACCTCGGAAACCTTAACAAGTTTCTTGTCCGCGAGAAGTTCAAGATGGTCTTAATAAGGACCCTCCTACCCTATCCAGAGTCGGGGCTGGCTCTGTTCTCAAGGAAGCATGCACACATATATCCTGATTCATCCAGAACACAGGAAATATCTACGCTTTGTTTCAAGGAAAACATTATCAGTACAGAGTCGTGCCAGTTGGACTCTCCTCTGCCCCTTTCATTTGATCCCAGTCACTTGGGGTTGCCAGTATCCAAAAGTCCTCTCTCTAAATGGATAGCAGATTGCATCTCATTTGCTTATGACAAAGCAGGACTATCCCTTGAAGGTCATGTCACTGCCCATAATGTTCTTGCCATGGTTTCCTCGATGGCAAACCTACACTCTGTAGCCATTGACAAAATCTGCAAAGCAGCAACTTGGTCTTCAGTCTGTTTTTGCTGCTCATTACTGTTTTTAGACAATTACTCCCACCGCGATGCCATGTTTGATCAAGCTGATCTCCAGGAACAAGCAGGAATGTAGTCATCACATATGGGTATCGTCGGTACCGACAGAGCCTGCGCAGGAACGCTCTCCAGCATCCAATCAGAAAGCTTTTGGGAGCATCCCACAGTGCCTGAGTGCTGCCTTCCCGCCTTTCCCAACTGCCTTTCTCCAGTTCTTCTTTTTCCGCGGAACCGCAGAAGAATTTCTTTATTTCTTTTTGTGGTCGCGTCTGCCTTCACCGACACTCTACCGGTACCGCTGGTCTTTCTTTTCTATTTAAAAAAAAAATATAGATATATAGATATATAGATAGAGATAGAGATATAGAGATCTGTTTTTTCCTTTTCTTCAGGTGCACCCGCCTTTTTGGGCCTTAGGCCCAAAAACTTTCCTTAACATGGAAAAACCTGCCTCAGGTTTTAAAAAGTGCACAAAATGTGGCGGTACCATTTCCGTCACCGACACCCATGAATGGTGTTTAAAATGTTTAGGTCCTGACCACTCCATCACAGATTGTGTGTCCTGTGCTATGATGTCTAAAAGAGGTTGGCAGAACCGAGCTGCTAAGCTCAGTACCCTGTTTCCCTCTGATGCGGATTCGGTGGCATCGACGTCTTCCAGGGCTTCTTCCTCTTCCCATGGATCTCAGGTAACTAAACATAAATCCAGCCGGTCCTCGAAGGGTAGATCTCCTTCTAAGCATCGAGATGCCTCTGGCGTTGCCCTCGAGGATTCTGCACCGGCAAAATTACCCCGGCGGGAGGCTTTGGCTTCCAAAGCATAATCATCGGGGTTCCAGGATGTTCTCGATGGCTTGGCCTCGACAGATCTCCTGGTGCCATGCTCTGGGGTACCAGTGGTTCCCACCGGTACTGACTTCCAGGCATTGGCAGCGTCTATGGACCAGAGAATTCTGTCCATAGAACGCAGTCTAGCGGCTTTCCTTGTGGCATCAACGCCCTTGGTACCGTGACAGACAACTCTACCGGTACCGATAGCATCGGCATCGGTGTCTGCTATGCCGGTACCCTTTCCTCCGATGCCCTCCAGTACCGATTCCCCGGTACCGGTTATTCCTGATACCGATCTTGCTTGGTACGGGTATCGGACTCTGCAGGAGCATCCGGACAGACGATACTTCGATTCTTCAGAAGAATCTGAGGATTATGAAAGTTCTGTCAATGCAGCGATGCTTCTTCCACAGGAGTCTTCCTCCCCTAAACGCAGGATGTCTCTTCCAGAGGACATGTCTTTCCAAGACTTCATCAGAGAGGTGGCTCGGGGCCTGTCCATCGCTGTGGCCCCTGAGACAGAGCCAAGGGCCAAGGAGTTGGATATTTTACAATATCCCAAAACTCCTAAGGAGGCAGCTACCCTACCCATTCATGAGATTCTATATGATCTCATATTGAAGATGTGGGAAACACCTCTTACCACCTCTCCTCATTCTCGTAGGTTAGATACTATGTATCGTGTCCCTCCTTGTCCTGGCTTCCATAAAACTCAGCTTCCTCACCATTTTATTGTGGTGGAATCTGCTATGAGAAGGATTAGAAGTGCAAAAAGACATGCCTCTAATCCTCCAGGACGTGAATGCAGAACTCTGGATGCTTTTGGACGTAGAGTCTTTCAAGCTTCCATGCTTGCTGCAAGAATCAGTTCCTATAGTCTGTACGTAGGAATGTTTCTAAAGGAAGTCACTGATCATCTACAGACTTTAAGTCCTTTCATCTCTGAGGATAAGAGACAGGAGTTTCTCACTTGGCTCAAACATGCCCATGGGATGTCTCTAAATTCTCCAATCGTGCAGCCTTCGACTGCTTTGAATGTATAAGCAGAACCTCGGCTATTGCCATAGGTGCAGTAGAATTGCTTGACTCCAAGCATCTGATTTAGAGCTCTGGGTACAAGATAAATTGGGAAATATCCCTTGTACTGGTGAGAACCTGTTTGGTAAAGATTGGCAAGAAAAAGCCAATGAAATGGATGCTGAAAATTTCACTTTGGATAGACTATCCAAGTCTACTGCTGATCCTGTTAGGAAAAAGTTGTTCAAGAAAACACCTTTTTCTAAAAAGGAAAGATTTTATCCTGCTTATGGTCAGCAGGCATCTTCTGCAGGTCAGTTTTCAACCAAACGTCAGCAACCACCCAAACAGAAGAAAGCAAAGGCTGCTAGGCCTCAACCGGCCCAGCAGCCTCAGCCTCCTCATGGCCTTTGACTTTCAGCTAGAGAACTTAGCCTTTCTGGCTCTGGAAGGACCAGAACCGTCCACCATTCCAGGAAGGTTATGTCATTTTGCTCCCAGATGGGGGCAAATAACAGCAGAGCATTGGACACTCCATCATAAGAGGGGTACAAATTTCATTTTTCAAGCATGCCCCCTCCCACAATAGTGAAGCAGTTCAATTCTCCGACCTCTCTCATCGACCTCTTAGATCAGGAGATTACCATCCTTCTTGCCCAAGGGGCAATAGAAGAAGTGCCTCTTCATCAACAGGGCACAGGGTTCTATTCCCCTTATTTTCTTATTCCAAAGAAAACAGGGGGTTACAGATCTATCTTAGATCTCAGAGAATTGAACAAATTCCTTGTCAAGGAGAAATTCAAAATGATTTCTCTCGGAGCTCTGCTTCCATACCTTCAGAGTCAGGATTGGCTTTGTTCTCTAGATCTCAAGGATGCGTACACCCATGTTCTCATCCATCCAACCCACAGAAGGTTCCTTTGGTTCCTGTTTCAAGGAAAGCACTACCAATACAGGGTGCTTCCTTTTGGTCTGGCCTCTGCACCAAGGGTGTTCACGAAATGTATGGCTGTGGTAGCAGCATTTCTACGCACTCTGGGAATATTCGTCTTCCCTTACTTGGACGACTGGCTCATTCGAGCTCCAACACAGAGGCCAAGACTTCTCTATCCTGCACAATGCGTATCCTTCAGTATTTAGGGCTGGTAATAAACATCCCAAAATCCAGTCTAACTCCTACTCAGTCTCTAGAGTTCATAGGAGCCTTACTGGATACCACAAGTGCAAAGGCCTATCTTCCCCAGGCCCGTTGCCTTCACTTGCTGCAATTAGCTTCTCAAGCAGTGCTAAAGCCCCTTTTAACTGCTCGAGAAATGTTAGTTACTAGGCCACATGGCATCCACCGTGCATGTGGTACCATATGCTCGCCTTCACATGAGGGAAGCTCAGTGGACTTTATCCACCCAATGGACCCAGGCATCAGGCTGCCTGTCAGACAAAATAGCAAACACAAGTCGCCTCATTTTGTCTCTCCAGTGGTGGAAGTCCACTCAAAACCTGTTTCTGGGGTCCCCCTTTCAGCAACCCCTGCCCCAAGCAACTCTTACAACAGATGCTTCTCCAATGGGTTGGGGAGCTCATCTGCAAGACTTCTCCAACCAAGGCACCTGGTCTCCACAGGAGAGTTGTCTACATATCAATCTCTTGGAGCTCAGAGCAGTCTTCCTTGCTCTGCGAATGTTCCACACCCTGCTCAGCTGCAAGACAGTCCTTATTCATACGGACAATCAAGTAGCCATGTTCTATGTGAACAAGCAGGGGGGAACAGGCTCTCTGTCGCTTTGCAACGAAGCTTTGCGACTGTGGGCCCTCGCCAGAGAGCATCAGATTCATCTTCCAGGCGTTCAAAACTCTTGGGCAGACAGACTTGGTCGAGTTCTCCTTCCACACGAGTGGTCTCTGCATGCAGACCAGGTGGCCAGGATTTTTCATCTTTGGGGAACCCCGGACATAGACCTTTTTGCAAGTCCGTGGAATGCCAAACTTCCCCGGTTCTGTTCCAGAACTCCGGCTCAGGGAGCTCAGGCAAAGGATGCTTTCCTCCTTCACTGGGGTCAAGACTTCCTGTATGCCTTTCCACCCATTCCCCTAATTCCCAAAACCCTTTTCAAGCTTCAGAGAGACAGAGGCCACATGATTCTCATAGCACCACATTGGCCATGGCAAGTGTGGTACCCTCTGCTTCTACATCTCTCTCAAGCTCCCTCCCTGGAGTTAGGGTCTGCTCCAGATCTCCTATCTCAGGAGAACGGAATGTTATGGCATCCCAATCCCCAGTCTCTGCATCTCAGGGCTTGGTTGCTGAAGGCCTAGATCTCCAAGATCTTCATCTTTCTCAGCAAGTGAAAGATGTTCTTTATGCTTCCAGAAAACCTTCCACTAGACGTTCTTATGCTTTCATGTGGAAGATGTTTACTATTTGGTGTTCTGAAAAGGGTCTTAACCCCCTTGTGATACCTCTGGAATCTTTGCTGGAGTATCTCCTCCATTAGTCTAATGCAGGCCTTAAAACAAATTCAGTAAGAGTCCATTTGAGTGCTATTGCAGCTTCCCTTAAGCCTCTAAATGGACAACCTATTTCCTCTCATCCTCTTATAGCAAGATTTATGAGAGGCCTCCTTCTAACTAAGCCTCCTTCTAACTAAGCCTCCCATTGACTTGAATCTGGTTCTTGGTCAGCTCATGAAGCCACCCTTTGAACCTTTGGCTACCACCTCCTTGAAATTCCTTTCTTGGAAAGTTATTTTTCTCATTGTAATCGCATCAGCACGCCGCATTAGTGAATTGCAAGCCCTAGTAGCTAATCCACCTTATACAAGGTTCCATCATGACAAGGTAGTCCTTAGGACTCATCCACACTTGATGCCTAAAGTGGTCTCGCCTTTTCACCTCAACCAAGAGGTCTACCTACCTGTCTTTTTTCCAGGACCTCATGCATCAAATGCAGAGAGGAATCTTCATACCTTGGACTGTAAAAGAGCTCTAGCTTTTTACTTACAAAGAACACAGCAACATAGAAAGTCCTCTCAACTCTTTGTTGCTTTTGATCCTTCTCATTTGGGACTTCCAGTTTCCAAGAGAACACTATCTAACTGGATTGCTCAGTGTATTTCTTTCGCCTATCAGAGTAAGAACCTTTCTCTGGAGGGCCATGTCACAGCTCACAATGTGAGAGCCATGGCAGCCTCAATGGCTCATCTAAACTCTGTCTCTATTGACGACATCTGTCGAGCAGCCACTTGGGCCTCGGTTCATACCTTCACAGCCCATTACTGCTTGGACAAGGACTCCCGCCGAGATGCCTTGTTTGGTCAGGCTGTTCTCAAACACCTGTTCCATACCTAATCAACTCCTACCCACCATCCGTGGTAGGATGCCAGAGATCCATAGGGGGAAGTGGAGCCCTTTTCAGGGACACACAACTTCTGGGGTCTCTCCCTGGCACCTAAAGGACTGGGGTCTCTCCCTGGCACCTAAAGGACTGGGATTTCTAGTCCCACAGGTGCTCCTTGTGGTCTTGGGCAAGCCACTTAACCCTCCATAGCCCATGTTCCCTGTAAAATAGTTATCTCCAAGTTATAATGCCCTGTTCAATGTAATTTCAGTTTGTTCAATGTAAACCGCACTGATGCAGAATAGCGCGGTATATAAGAGAATGTAAATAAATAAATAAATAAAATAAAGCTAGGGAGGCCCCATATGTGATGACTACATTCCTGCTTGTTCCTGGAGATAGCATAGTTACTCACCTGTAACAGGTGATCTCCGGGAACAGCAGGAATTTAGTCCTCACAACCCACCCACCTCCCCTAGGAGTTGTATCTCTCTATCTCTTTCCTTTCCCTCTCTCTCTCTTTGTCTCAGCTTTAAAACTCAACTGGAGAGAGGCAGTTGGGAAAGGCGGGAAGGCAGCACGCAGGCGCTGTGGGATGCTCTCAAAAGCTTTCTTATTGAACGCTGGGGAGTTTTCCCACGTGGGCTCCATCGGTACCGATGTCACCCATATGTGAAGACTAAATTCCTGTTGTTCCCGGAGATCACATGTAACAGGTGAGTAACTACGCTTTTCATGCATCCTGACTATCGAGAGGCGTTTGCCAGCCTTGGTACCAACAGCTCCAGTGGTGCAGATGTCTATATCCAGCCTACGACCGATACATCTGGGGCTGATGCTGGACCTCAAACCTGATTCGGGGGATCCTCTCCTTCCGATGCCTCCTTTGGAATTGACAGACATCATTGGTACCAAACAGGCTCCCGCTGTCACACCGACTGATCATCGGTATCGGCATCATGCCTCGACATCTGCACGAGACCATCAATACTTCGACTTTCTGTTAGAATCGGACTCTACTTCCTCAGATTCCAACGATGCATCGGAGAACTCCAGGGGAGCCAAGGATCTCCCGATCCATCCCCTCCTCATGAGCACTGTTGTTCCCCGCCAGAAGACATGTCTTTCCAAGACTTCATTGAGGACATGGCAGCAGGGCTGAAGATTACCGTGGCATCGGAGACTGAACAGACGGCAGAGGAATTGGAAATCCTGCAATACCCCTTGGCACCCAAAGAGGCTGCCATGTTACCAGTGCATCGTATCCTGCAGTATCTAATGCTACATAGTGCTGCCTCCCACATCTGTTCCGCCTCTTAGCAAATGACTCCATACCATGTACAGAGTTCAATCATGGCTTTCAGAAGCCTCAACTACTCCATGGTGGTGAAATCAGTGATGCGTCACATCAAGAGTTCTAAAAATCATTCTTCCATGCCTCCAGGCAAGGACTCCAGAACTCTCGATGCCTTTGGGCGTTGGTGCATTCAGGCATGCATGCTCACTTCTAGGATTACTTCCTACATGCTCTAAATGGGCATGTATCTTAAAGATATCTCCAGGGATCTAGAGAACTTTGCCTCTATCCTTCCTGATGACACGCGTGATGCATTGCAGTCCTTAATCAAGCAAAATCAGAATACATCCAAATTTCTTACAAGAGCATCTTTTGATGCTTTTGAATCATCCAGTAGGGCTTCAGCAGTCTGCATCCAGTGCTCGCAGAATGGCCTGGCTTCAGGCATCTGACCTTGAGCAGTGGGTTCAAGATAAATTGGCCCATATCCCCTGCTTTGGAGAGAACCTCTTTGAAAAGGGTTGGAGAGAGAAGGTTTTTGAGACAAATGATCTCACCCTCAAACATCTCTCCAGAAAGACATCCAACCTCTCTAGGGGAAAGACCAATCCAAAGAAGTCTTTCTATCCCATGAAGAAGAGCTAATATCCTTCTTATCCACCTGCAGCTTCTTACCAACCTCAGCAGTGACAGCAGAGCCCTCGCCAGCCCAAAAAGCCTAATTCGCCCAAGCCACAACAAGCTGCACAGCTACAGCTAGCATCTGTTTTTTGACTCCTTCCTAGAGAACATAGCTACTCTGCCTCTGCAGGGTTCCCCATCCCTACACACAACAGGTATACTCTGCTCCTATGCCCACAGGTGGCAACTTATCACATCAGAGCAGTGGACTATCAGTATCACCCAAGAGGGCTGTCTGCTTCATTTCCAAAGCTTACTCCCCACCACCTCCACAAGAGATTACCCTGCAAGGGGTTTACGGGATAATCTATCAGCTGAGGTATCCACCTTGTTAGCTCAGGGGGCCATAGAGTTCCGCCCACCGAAGAGGGCAGGGACTTCTATCTCCTTACTTTCTTATCTACAAGAAGACAGGAAGATTCAGACCCCTTCTAGATCTAAGGGACCTAAACAAATTCCTCGTTTGAGATTCATTCAAAATGATTAAGAACATAAGAACATAAGATATGCCATACTGGGTCAGACCAAGGTCCATCAAGCCCAGTATTCTGTTTCCAACAGTGGCCAATCTAGGTCATATGTACCTAGATTTCCCTCTATACTCTTCTAGTCCAACAACAAAGCAAGCACACTACGTGAAGAAAACAACAAAACAGTCCAGAACAGTACTCGTAACTATGTGATCTCTTTTCTAACTTATTCAGACAGAAGAGCTATCACATGGTTACGAATACCTATCTAACGTCTGAAAAAGGCTTTTCCGAAACATGGCCGTGTTGGGTTAGGTGTCATGTACCGCAGAATTGATATTGGCATAAGAAATTGTCTTTATTAGATATATACCATGTTCTGGACTGCCTTGGTACTCTTCTGCCATACCAGGAACAACTGGCTATGTTCTCTAGACCTCAAGAAGGCATACACACATTTGCTGATCCACCCTCAACACAGAGTATCTGTGTTTTCAGTTCCAGCAAACCCACTAGATAGGGTGCTCCCCTTCGAGTTAGCCTCCCACCCTGAGTGTTTACAAAGTGCATGGCAGTGGTTTCCGCCTACCTTCGTATGTTGGAGGTCTTCATCTTCTCCTACTTAAACTACTGGTAATCAGGGTGAATTCGCACAAGAGGTAAAGCTGTCTCCATCGCATCATCACTGTGTGCCAAGATCTGGGATTCGTTTTAAACTTTCCCAAATCACACCTGGACCCTCATCAGGCACAAACTTTCTTTCCACTTGACTGCTCTGCCCGTCTCATCGAGCTGACCCACAGTATAAGGGATCACAGTGCCGTGACAGCTCAAGAAATGCTGCATCTTCTGGGGCACATGGCTTCCCACAGTCCATGTCATCCTCTATGCCTGCCTGCAAATGCAGCAAACCCAATGGACTCTGTCAAGCAACGGGGTATCTTTCAGACAAGTTCTGCATCACCCTTCCACTTGTCAACTCTCTTCAGTGGTGATGCTCCCCTCAGAACCTACTTGGCGGGTCACCTTTTCAGATGCCTTCACCTCAATGAACCCTGACAACAGATGCTTCCAAACTTGTGTGGGGGCACATCTGAGCAGTCTCGCCACCCACGGACAGTGGACAGAACAAGAATCTCAGTTACAGATCAGCCTTCTGCAGTTATGTGCTCTCATGAATGCCCTTCGGGTTTTTCAACCCCAACTCTCAGGCAAACGGGTCTTAGTCAGAACGGACAACCAGGTGGCCATGTTCTATGTGAACAAGCATGGGTGAGTGGGTTCCTATCTCCTCTGCCAGGAAGCCCTTTGTCTCTGGCTCTTCCCCATTGCACACCGCATCCATCTCAGGGCAGTGTATCTCCCGGGTGAACTCTGCGGACAGACTCTGCTGTATCCTATGCCCACACAAGTGGGCTTTAAATAGGAAAATGACATCTTGGATCTTCCACATGTGGGAGATTTCCAGAATAGATCTGTTTGCCACACAGGGGAATGCACAACGTCTGCTGTTCTGCTCAAGGCTTCCCTCCCTGAATAGTCAGACAATGGATGCCTTTCTTCTACATCAGGGACAGGGCCTCCCTTATGCATTCTCCCCCACCCCCTTGATACCCAAAACTCTGTTCAAGCTGCAGGCTGATAAGGGCTCCATGATTCTAATAGTCCCTTACTGGCCCCATCAGCCATGGTTTCCTTTACTACTTGGACTGGTGCAGACTCTACCTCTCAGCCTGGGACATGTGCCCAACCTCCTCTCTCAGGATCATGGGATGATTCTCCATCCCAATCAATAAGCCCTCCATCTCATGGTGAGGCTGCTGAAAAGCATGATCTTTGCAGACTTCGACCTTCCACAACAGGTCTAGGACATCCTACTTGCATCACACAAACTATCTACCAGACGTTACTATGTCTTCAAATGGTGAAGGTTCACTCTCTGGTATACTCCAAAACATATTGACCCCTCTGCCTTCCCAGTGGACTTTCTTTTACAATATCTCTTCCATTTGTCCTTGGTAGGTCTCAAGACTAACTCAGAGTTCATCTTCATGCCATATTGGCCTATAACAGGCTGGTGGACAGGCAGCCCATTTCTTCACACCCCCTGGTGCAACGAATTATGCGGGGTCTCCTGCTGTCCAGGCCACCAGTCAAACCACTACCGGTGGCCTGGGACCTCACCGTGGTCCTAGAGCAACTTCTAAAGCCTCCTTTTGAGCCTTTAGTCACCACTTCTTTAAAATTCCTATCCTGGAAGGTAGTATTCCTCATCGCTCTCATCTCTGCTCACCACATTGGTGACCTTCAGGCTTTAGTGTTGGATCCTCCGTACACCTGTTTCCACCATGACAAGGTGGTTCTCCGTACCCACCCACACTTCCTCCTAAAGGTGGTCTCAGCCTTTCATCTCAACCAATCTGTGATGCTACCTGTTGTCTTCCTTAGACTGCATGCCTCTAGGGCTGAAGCAGCGCTACAGACTTTAGATTGCAAGCATGCACTAGCTTTCTACTTGGACAGAACCAAGAATCACAGGAAATCCTCCCAACTATTCATTTCCTTTGATCCAAGTCACCTTGAACCTCTAGTGACAAAGCACCCTATCCAACTGGATTGTGGACTGTATTTCTTTTGCGTATGCTCCGGTGGGTCTGTCCCTTGAAGGTCATGTCACCGCTCACAACATGCGAGCCATGGCAACCTTGGTTGCCATTCTTCGTTCCATCTCCATTGACAAAATCTGCCAAGCAGCTACGTGGTCCTCCACTCATACCTTCGGTGCACACTACTGCCTAGACAGAGACCCCAATCTTTTGGTCAGGCTGTCTTCCAGCTCCTTTTTTGGACTTAACTGCAACTCCTACCCTCCGTCCCGGACTTCTTTGAGCACCAGACTTCCCTGGCAATGGTCTTGCCAGCTGCAGTTGAGCCCAGTGGGGGGCCACTTTGTATCCACACCTTCTCAGTTTGATCCTTTTAGCTTCGGCAATACTGCTGCTACCACTTCGTCTGGTACCTGGGAGTTAGTGAGTCCCATATGTGAAGATTGCATTCCTGCTTGTTCCCGGGGATAGCATTGTTACTCGCCTGTAACAGGTGATCTCCAGGAACAGCAAGAATCAGTCTTTACAACCCACCCTCCTTCCCTGTTGTAGGGTATTCTCTTTTTTCCTCTCTCTCTAAGCTACAAACTCGACTGAGGAGAGGTCTTGAGAAGGCAGAAAGGCTGATGTACAGGCGCAGTGGATTGCTCCCAAAAGCTTTTTAATTGGACGCTGGGGAGTGTTCCCGTGTGGGTTCTGTCGGTACTGATGATACTCATATGTGAAGACTGATTCCTGCTGTTCCCGGAGATCACCTGTTACAGATGAATAGCAAAGCTTTATTGGAGGAAAAATGTGTGTATAAAAAAAAATCCCTTACTCTTCTCCAACAGCGGTAATATGATAGAGATGTTTAAATACTTCTGTGGCATAAATACACAGGAGAAGAGCCTCTTTCAATTGAAAGAAAGCTCTGCAGTGAAAGGACAAAGGATGAAGGTGAAATGGGATGGGTTAGACTCAAGTAATTTATGAAAATATTTCTTTACGGAAAGAGTGGTGGATGTGAGACGACTGTATTGTAATTTAGGAAAGCCTGGGATAAACACTGAAGATCTCCAAAGTTAACAAAGGGACTGTAGAAGTTGGTATGGAATGGCAAACTGGATAGGGCCATGTGTTTTTTTATCTTCCATCATGTTTCTATGTTTCTATATTTCTAACAGCTGTCTTTCATATCCAGCTCCTATTTGAAGGTCTGGGAAATCTTTTTCTAAATTTGTCAGTTGCCTCTAGCAGGAATGGAAAACCGTTCAGCCCCTCCGTCACTGTTTCTTGTGTGCTTATTATTTCCTAAGACTTGCAGGGTAAGTGGGGACTGGCTGTGTGTGTGTAGTTCTGTACCATTTTGACATTGTGTGAGTTTGCTTTTCCCTTGATTAGTGCAGCATGTTGACACATGATCCTTGAACAATGTGCTGTCTTGCTTAAGAATCTTTAAAAGGCATCTGTGCATTACCTTGACTGGGTGATGGCAGATTACCATAATTGTCTTTGCTGCATACACCAAACATACTTCAAGGAAGGCATAACCAAACACACTTGTATTTCATGGAGAAGATAATATAGTGAAAGCTACTGTGGCTTTTTTTTTTATAATGATGTCTGGAGTGATGCATGAATGTGTACGGTCCCCTCCTTTAAAGAGCTGATTATTATCAGTTATCGTATTTATAAAAATTGGTGATTAAAATAGTGCAATTGACATGCTAGTCCACTTAGATGGATAATATAGTAATAAGTCTGCAAATAAGTTGTAATTGTTGCCTGCATTATTGGACTAATTTAATGCATTTGTGATTGTTTAACAATACTTGCTTTGTAAGCCACTTTTGGTGACTTGCACAAAGCAGTATATCAAATGAATACATTGAACTGAACTGGCTTTCAAGAATCCATTACTCTTTATCATCAGGTCAATGCAGAATCTCACAATGATGAGAACTAATGGTATGGTAGAAGAATGCTTATTTATTAATGCAATTTTAATATCTTCTGCATGTTGCTATACGCAACTCTGTATTTCTTGTCCTTTGTATTCCTTTGAGCGCTGCTGCAGTTGAGCCCTGAAAAAAACCCTGCAGTTTGCGGAGTTTTAAAATAATACCTTTTAAAGTCAAAACAATTCTGCAAGAAAAAAGTAAGCATGAAAAAGCACTATGGATCTCTTGCTCCAAAGGCTAAATTTAAGGATCATGCACTTCTTCATGGACATTTTGTTCCCTTGCTCAAATCTAAAACAAATAGCTTCTACCTTGCACAAGGATTTTATTTTGAAATTGCACAAGCAGACTGAATTCTGCAGGCTTTTACTGCCCCTTCCCTCCAATCCTTTGCAAAAAAACCCATAGGTTTGACTTTTAAACCTACATTTGGAAACAAGAAGGTAATCTGCTTTTACTTTGGACCTAACTTATTACTACCAGATTTGAGAGAAACAAATCAAGCCCACTTTAAAAGGAACCTTAAAACTCTTCTTCCTTATTGTCCCTCCAGTCCAGTCCTGCACCTCTGGCTAGTGCACCCCCCTCCAGGTGCTTGGAGACTGAGCATGTCAGCTTTTGAAGTCACCAGTACTAATACCGCTGACACTGCCCACCAGCTCCCAGTATGCTCAGTCTCCAAGCAGCTGGAGGAGGTAGTGAGCCAGGGTGCTGGACTCACTGAAGGAGCAAATAAGGAGCTAGTTTGGTCAGGGACATTTTGGTTTTCTTGTTGGTTTCTCCCTTTCCTGGTTTAAGTTAGAGTTAAAAAAAAAAGGCACTGCAGAGAGTGATCTCTCCCCCCCCCCCCCATGGAAGTCCGGAGGGGTGTTGGGGTGCCTGCCGGCATCCCGGGGCTTGAGTGGTTCCCAGTCCCGCGAGTGGGTGAGGAGCTACTGTTGCGGGTGCAGCTGCCTGAGAGGTGTTCATTTCCTGCTGAGTGTGAGGAGTGTGTTTTGCCCGGCAATGGTACAGGAGGCAGTCTGCTGCAGTCAGAGGAGTCTTGTTTTACTTCAAGCGCCAGTTTCAGGTGCGCTGGGGAGATTTACAACGGCTCAGCGGGTCTCAGCACGGGCAGCTTTGCTGTGGCAGAAGGTCTAGCACCTCATAGTTTTGGCAGTTGCAGCGGGGTGGGAAAACCAAGGTTGCAGCGTTTATTCCCATGCTTTCTCCTGATAGCTAGCAGAGCCCGGCCATGCCGCTTGGGGGGAGGGGGTGCTTTCGGTGAGTGGCCTTTCTCTTTTTTTTTTTCTTCTTTCCCTCCTTACTGGTTTTCCTCAAACAAAAGAACGGGAAAAAAAAAAAGATATTAAGGTATTTACCTAGAGAGTAAATAGCCTTTGTTTAACCCCTGCGGCTCGTGGCCTTCTGTGATGTGGGACCCCAAGGGGGCTGGGGCATGTTGAAGCCAGGGGGCAGTGGTCCTTCACCCATGCCTACATGCCCGCAGTGCCTGGTCTGCGGAACCCGGCATGGGACCATGCCAGATGTGGGTGTATGTTGTGGCTGTGTAGCACAGGCTACCAGCATGCAGCAGCGATGCAGGACAAGGCTCGGCAGCCTGTTCTCGCCAGTGCAGGAGGCTCTGGCCTCTGTAGAACCCTCTCCGCTGGGGACACATTTGGCAGTTCCCTGTCCCTTTACACCGCAGGGCCTGGGGGCAGGAGGGGCTCTGAGTGGGGGTTCTCCCCAGAGTTTGTGCTCTTATTACATCAGGCTTTTTGCTTGTGCCAGCAGGGCTCAGCAGGGGAACCCTCTTCGGCGAGGGCTGGTGCAAAGTATGTCTGTGCAGTGAAGGGAAATGACCAAGGTGTGGTGCTGGTCAAGAAAGCCAGGCCCTTGGAGGAGTTGCTGGGGCAGTCTCCCTTGTCCAGAAGTCTGGAGGCGGATGACATGGAGATGGAGCTGGACTTGGAGGGTGATGAACTCGAAGAGGGGGGAGATCCCGGAACCAGAGGACTAGGCTAGGATCATCTGGGGGTTTTTTTGGCGAGAGGAACTGTGTGCCCAAATCTCAGAATCTCCTAAGGCCTTCAATTTGCTCACTAGCCTGCCAGCAGAGAAGGAGTCACTGGAGGAAATTCAGGTGGTGCAAAAGATGCAGTCGGTCTTTCTGGTGCCCAGGTTGGTCAAGCAGATGATCCAGGAAGAGTGGGACCTGCTAGAGGTGGGTCTTAAGGGGGTGAGGACTGTGACGCAGCTCTACCCCCTGCTGGATCAAGAGAACGAGATGTTTAGGTCCCCCCACGAGTGGATGCGACAGTTGCTGCGGTTATGAAAAAGATGACTATCCTGGTTGAGGAGAGCGTGGCTCTGAAGGATGGGCAGGACAGGAAGTTGGACACGTTGTTGAAGCAGGCATTTGCTTTTAACGCCCTATACTTGTAGGCCTCCATCTGTTGGGCCTGGGTTGCGAGAGCCTGTCTGCAGTGATCACAGCGGCTGCAGCAGCCAGGGGACCCATCGCTGGAGCAGATGGCAGAAGTAGCCAAGCTGGAATCGGGGGCGGCCTACCTCACCGATGTCCATTATGATCTCATTCACAAGCTCGCCAGAAGCATGGTGTCAGTAGTGGCGGCTTATCACTATCTTTGATTTTGCCAATCTAATACTAATAGGCATATCAAAACAAAACATCAAACAAATGCAATTAGCACAAAACGCAGCTGCTAGAATTATATTGAAAGTAAACTCACTCCAACACATAACACCAATACTAGCTTCCCTCCATTGGCTACCAATTCAAAGCAGGATAATTTACAAAACAATAATAACCTCATTCAAAGCCTTATATGATATGGCTCCAACTACGCTATGTAACCTATTACACAAAGAACCATCTAAGCCTACACACAGAAAAGGACAATTAAACAAACTAAGGATTCCGAAAGATTACACAAAAGCTCATAAATCAACAAACAGAGCCTTTTCTCACATAGCCTCAACTATCTGGAATTCCCTCCCAGAGGAGCTACGAACACTAACTGAGATCATGGAACTCCGTAAAAAATTGAAAACTTATCTATTCACCAAACACTACAACAACATAGATAATCCCTCAACCGCTTTAGACAAAGGCTAAACAGGTACCTGACTGTTTCAAATAAAAACCCTTTCACTCAAATAGATAGCACACTTAGTCGAATTCTTTTGATGATCCAATCTCTTATGTCCTTTCACTTCCATATATATATATATATATATAATTTGTATATAGTTTATTCTGTTCTGTATTGTCTCACATTGTTTAGACAATATATTCTGTCTAGTTAATTACTTTGTTCTTCAATACATATGCTGTTTTGTTATTCATTATACTTATAATATGACGTTCCTTGTAAAACAAACTTGCTTTGTTAATTGTTGTTCACTGTAAACCGCAACTGAACTCTGGAAGATGCGGTATATAAATGTGTATAAATAAATAAAATACAAATCTTTGGCTGCGGAATTGGGCAGCAGACAGCTCCTCCAAGTCCTAAGAACATAAGATATGCCATACTGGGTCAGACCAAGGTCCATCAAGCCCAGTATCCTGTTTCCAGCAGTGGCCAATCTAGGTCATACGTACCTAGCAGTTTCCCCAAAAGACACAGGTTCCACAATGCTTGTATTGGGTCAAGCATTGATATCCTGGGTCCCTTCTTAATAATGGTTTATGGACCTTTCCTCCAGGAACTTGCCCAAACCTTTTTTTTAAACCCAGCTACACTAACAGTCCTGGCTTAGCAAGCTCCCCTTTAAAAGGAAACTTCTGTTGGGGAGGACCTGTTGGTCAAGGACTTGGGGGAATCAAAAGGAGGACATCTGCTGGAAGTTAAACAGAAGCAGAGTATTAATACATCGGCATCTCGGGGCCAGGCTCGGGATTTCCGGTGTTTTTGTACATCCCACCTTGGTTTCTTCCAGAGAGGTAAGATTCCCACCCATGAGCAGAGGTTTTGAGGTTTCCAAGGAGCTGGCAGAGGTTTCTCTGCCCCTCGGTTTTCAAGAAGCCCCAATGAAGCGAGGAGGGCCTAGGCAGCGGTGGCAACCCGTGGGGGGGGGGGGGGTCAGCTACGGGAGTTTTACCCTGCTTGGGCCCAGATTACGTCTGACCAGTGGCTCCTGGAGATGATCCATGAAGGCTGTGCCCTCGAGTTGGCCCTGCCGGTGGGAGAGTCCTTCATCCAGTCCCCCTGCAAGGCGCCAGGCAAGGCAGTGGCAGTAAGTGACACCCTGTCGCTGCTGCTTCAACTCGGGACGGTGGTCCCCGTTCCCTGAGGAACAGTACGGCTGTGGTCGATACTCCCATCTATTTTCTGGTCCCCCAAAAAAGGACCTTTCCTTTCGTCTGATCTTTTATCTCAAGCGAGTGAACCATTGTCTATGGGTTCCACATTTTCACATGGAAATGTTGCAGTCTGTGATCGTGGCTGTGAGGAAGGGGGAGTTTGAGGTCCCTGGATCTCACGGAGACGTACCTCACATCCCTATCAGGCCAGAGCACCAGCAGTTCCTGCGGTTTGTGGTGCCAATGGGACACTTCCAGTTTTAGGCTTTGCTGTTCATCCTGTCGATGGCTCCTCACTCCTTCACCAAAATCATGGTGGTGGTAGCGGCGGTGCTCTGCAAGGAGGGGATGTTGGTACACCCTTACCTCGACGACTGGCTGTTTGGGTAAAGTCCAGAGACAAGAGTGTGCGGGTGACATTGCAGGTGGTACAGCTTCTGGAAAGTCTCTGTTGGGTGGTTAACGTGGCCAGGAGCCATTTGGTTCCATCTCAGGAGCTGGGAATTTTTGGGAGCACGCTTCGGCTCCTGAGTGTGAAGTCTTCCTGCCAGAGCAGCAAGCTTGGGGGCTACGCCTGTTGCTGCCTCAGTTTCTGTGCCAGCCAGAGCTGATAGCCTGGCAAGATCTGCAGGTTTTAGGAACCATAGCAGCTACTCTGGAGATGGTGCCGTGGGTGAGAGTGCACATGCATCCATTGCAAAAGGCCTTGCTCTGTCGGTGGACACACCAGACGGACCCCCTGTCCTAGCGGCTCCTCTGCCTGCTGGGGGTTTGGAAGGCACTCCAGTGGTGGCTATGTCTGAGGAATTTGGCAGCAGGCATGCCCCTCGAGTCATCGCAGTGGATCCCATTGGTGACCAATGCGGGGCTGGGGGGCCCATTGTGAGGGGCTTTTTGCTCAGGGCAGCTGGAATGAGCAGGAGGCCGGTTGGTTGATCAACAGACTGGAGATAAGGGCTGTAGCCCGGGCGCTCAGCACCCTCGGGTCGTTCTTGCAGAGAAAGGTGGTCAGGGGTCCTGTTGGACAATGTGACCATGGTGGCCTACATCAACAGTCAGGGAAGCACAGGCAGCGCAGCTCTGGAAGAGGCAGAACTGCTGTTCGGTTTGGCAGAGCCTTGCCTCCAAGCGCTGTTGGCAGCACACATCGTGAGTCTACAACATGATGGCGGACTACCTCAGCTGGGTATGCGTGGATCTCGGGGAGTGGGCGCTCCACTCAGAAGTCTTTGTGCAGGTGGTGCACAGATGGGGAGCACTGGTCATGGACCTGAAGGCAACATTCGAGACTACCAAAGTGAGCTGTTTCTTCAGCAGGAGATGGGAAAGGATGTCTGAAGGCCTGGATGCTCTGTTGCAGCAATGGCCCACAGAGGGTCTTCTGCATGCCTTTCCTCCGTGGGCTTTCAAAGGCCGAATGGTGCAGCGGATCGAGGCTCACCAGGGGCAGGTCATCCTGATCGCCCCATACTAGCCGCATCGCCCGTGGTATGCTGACTTGGTTCGGCTCCTGGAGGATTGACTGTGGCACCTGCTGTCTTGGAAAGATCTTCTGGTGCAGGGGCCAGTGCACGCCTCAGGTGGATCGGTTCTCGCTTACAGCCTGGCCCTTGAAAGGGCACGGTTGAAGAATGGTCACTTGAGACCCATGATCTCAACTTTGTTGAAGGCGCGGAAGAGATCCACCTCTCTCTCGTCTATGTCCGGGTATGGCATATTTTTGAGGCTTGGTGCGCGGAGAGGCAGGTGTGGCTGGCCTTTGCCTCTGTTCCGGAGATCTTAGACTTTTTGCAGGATGGTTTTGATAAGGGCATAGTGGAGTCCTACACTGCAGAGATTGGTCCTCGACTGAGGTGATCGTGCGGCATAGGACTCGTACTCAGACTTGGAGTCCGAATGGGTGACAGACAAAGTTCCTGGACACAAGGCAACCTCGGACCTGTCTCACCCGGCGACCTAACGCCGCTTCCCACCCAAGAACGTTGCGTTCCTCGATTTTGTGAGGGATATGGCCAAGGCTCTCACAATTGAGACAGAGGCCAAGGAGGACCTGCTAACCGAGGAATTGGAAATACTCCAATACAGGGCACCTCCGAAGGAAATTCTTTCAGTCCCAGTGCCCCTAAGCCTCCTCTGCCGCCTCCTTTTGGATGTGGGAAACACCAGCATTGGTACCAGTTGTCAGCAGACACCTCAAAACCATGTACCAGGTATGCCGGAGCCTTGGGTTCCAGAACCACCACCTCCACAACTCAACAGTTGTGGAGTCTGCCATGCGCCGGCTTAAGAGCCAAAAGACACTCATCAGTACCACCCAACAGGGAGGCCCGAACCCTCGGCCGAAAGGTTTTCAGGGCTTGATATTGACATGTCTAATCATGTGCCACCTAGATAAGGTCTTAGATAGTGCTGGGGAGGAGTCTGCTGTCTTGGTACATGTCGGTACCAATGACAAAGGAAAATGTGGTAGGGAGGTTCTGGAGGCTAAATTTAGGCTTTTAGGTAAGAAGTTGAAATCCAGAACTTCCAGGGTAGCGTTCTCCGAAATGCTTCCCGTTCCACGTGCAGGACCTAAAAGGCAGGCAGAGCTCCGGAGTCTCAATGCATGGATGAGACAATGGTGCAGAGATGAGGGTTTTGGATTTGTTAGGAACTGGGGAACATTCTGGGGAAAGGAGGGGCTCTTCCGAAGGGATGGGCTTCACCTTAACCGGGATGGAACCAGCCTGCTGGCATTAACCTTTAAAAAAGAGAGAGAGCAGCTTTTAAACTAGATAATAGGGGAAAGCCGACAGTCGCCCAAGAGCGGATGGTTCAGAAGAATGTATCCTTGAAGGATACTACCAAAAGCAGAGAGGTTCCAAAAAAGAGTAGAGTAGCCCAAATGCCCTCAAGTATGGAGCAGACAGAGCTTAAAGATCCCAAATTACCCATGTCTACCAATGGCCAAATTAATATGAATAAAATAGTCTCTCAAACGCTTGTATGCAAATGCTAGAAGTCTAAAAAATAAGATGGGAGAGTTAGAATATATAGCACTAAATGAGAGGTTAGATATGATTGGAATATCAGAGACATGGTGGAAGGAGAACAACCAGTGGGACACTGATACCTGGGTACAAACTATATTGTAATGATAGAGCTGATCAAATTGGTGGAGGGGTTGCGCTCTGTTAGAGAGGGCATTGAGTCAGAAAGGATTAAAGTTAAAATTTCTGATTGATCGACAGGGCTCAACAGGGCTAGATAGCATTGATACTGGTTCCTCCTGATATGTGGCCTTTTTGGCTTGTTTTCTCTTTTGTAAGATTTCTTGTTAGGATGGTTGTAGTCAGCTCCCATGATGTGGTCTGCATATACTGTTTAATGTTTTTGTGGATTGAATTTCTTGTACTGTATATTCAGTAATGTGTCCTGTATCCAATTTGGTTATTGTATATGACTGAAAAATTTCAATTAAAAAAAAAAAGAAAGGATTAAAGTTTTTTGCAGGAAACAAAATTTGCTGTAGAATCTCTATGGATCGAAATTCCATGTAAAAAGGGGAAGGCGATGGCAGTGGGGGTGTACTATCGACCGCCTGGCCAGCATGAACAAATGGATGATGAAATGCTCAAAGAAATAAAGGAAGCTAACAAAAGTTACAGCGCAGTAATAATAATGAGTGATTTCAATTACCCCGGTATCGACTGGGTCAGTGTCACGGCAGGACATGGTAGGGAGATAAATTTCCCAGATGACATAAATGACTGCTTCTTGGAGCCGCTGGTTCATGGACCGACCAGAGGGGAAGCCATATTAGACCTAGTCCTTAGTTGAACATCAGATCTAGTCCAAGAGTTAAGGGTGTTGGGGCCACTTGGCAATAGTGATCATAGTATGATCGCCTTTGATTTAATTAGTGGAGGAGGGATAGTAAGGAAATCCACAGTACTACCTTTTAACTTTCGAAAGGGAGACTATGATAAAATGAGGAAAATAGTTAAGAAAAAACTAAAAGGAGCAGTTGCAAAGGTTAAAGACTTACATCAAGCTTGGGTGGTGTTGAACAATTCTATCTTGGAAGCCCAGACCAGCTGTATTCCATGCTTTAAGAAAAGTGGAAGGAAGTCCAAAAAACTGCCAGCATGGTTTAAAGGTGAGGTCAGAGAGGCTGTTGCCAAAAAAGCATCTTTCAGGAAATGGAAAAAAGAGCCAAACAACGAAACCTGGAAACAGCACAAGCACTGGCAAGTCAAATGCAAGGCATTGATAAAGCAGGCAAAGGGAGAATTTGAGAAGAAGCTTGCTATGGAAGCAAAAACGCGAAATAAAGATTTTTTCAAGTACATTCGTAGCAAAAAACATGTGAGAGTCAGTTGTTCCATTAGATGATAGAGGAGTTAAAGGGGCACTAAGAGGTGACAAGGCAATAGCGGAGAGATTAAATTATTTGCTTCGGTCTTTACTGAGGAAGATGTAGGGATGTTACCCATGACTGAAGTGGTATTTAAAGGTGCGGAAGAATTGAAGGAAATATCAATACATCGGGAAGATGTATTACAACTATTAGATAAACTGAAGAGTAGCAAATCACCTGGGCCGAATGGTATACATCCAAGGGTGTTGAAAGAACTGAAATATGAGATTGCAGACCTGCTATTAGTAATCTGTGAACTATCATTAAAATTATCTCTAATACCTGAAGATTGGAGGATCGCCAATGTAACGCCAATTTTTAAAAAGGGTTCCAGGGGTGATCCGGGAAACTACAGACCGGTGAGCCTCACGTCAGTACCGGGAAAAATGGTAGAAAGCTTCATAAAGAATAAAATTACTCAGCATGTATATAGTCATGGCCTAATGGGAGACAGCCAACATGGCTTTAGACAAGGAAGATCTTGTCTTACTAATCTGTTATGTTTTTTTGAAGGAGTGAATAAACAGGTGGACAAAGGTGAGTCGGTTGATATAGTGTATCTGGACTTTCAGAAAGCCTTTGACAAGGTATTTCATCAGAGACTTTGGCAAAACTAAAGAGTCATGGGATAGGAGGCAGTGTACTACTGTGGATCAAGAACTGGTTAAAAGATAGAAAGCAGAGGGTTGGGCTAAATGGCCAATTTTCCCAATGGAGAAAGGTGAATAGTGGTGTACCCCAGGGATCTGTGCTCGGTCCGCTGCTTTTTGACATATTCATAAATGACCTGGAAAGTGGAATAACGAGTGAGGTTATCAAATTTGCAGATGACACAAAACTATTTAAAGTTGTTAAAACCCAAGAGGATTGTGGAAAATTGCAAGAGGATCTTGATAAATTAGAAGACTGGGCATCAAAATGGCAGATGAAATTTAATGTGGACAAGTGCAAAGTTATGCACCTAGGGAAGAACTACCCAAACGATGGTTACACAATGCAAGGTTCCACATTAGGAACCACCACCCAGGAAAAAGATTTAGGCGTCATTGTGTGCAGCGGCAGCCAAGAGAGCAAATAGAATGCTAGGTATCATAAGGAAAGGAATGGAAAATAAAACAAAAGATATTATAATTCCTCTATATCGTTCCATGGTGAGACTGCACCTTGAATATTGTGTGCAATTCTGATCGCCGTATCTTAAAAAGGATATAGAGTTATTAGAAAAGGTTCAGAGAAGAGCCACCAAAATGGTAAAGGGGATGGAAGCATACTCCTATGAAGAAAGGCTAGAAAGGTTAGGGCTCTTTAACCTGGAAAAGAGACGACTGAGGGGAGATATGATAGAAGTGTATAAATTAATGAACGGAGTGGAACGGGGAAATGTAGGTAAATTGTTTACGTTATCAGAATATAGAAAGACTAGGGGACATGCAATGAAGCTACAGGGTAATCTATTTAAGACTAATAAAAGAAAATATTTTTTCACTCAACGTGTTATCAAACTCTGGAATTTGTTACCGGAGGATATGGGTTTTAAAAAAGGTTTGGACAAGTTCCTGGAGGAAAGGTCCATAAACCATTATTAGGAAGGGACCCAGGATATCAATGCTTGACCCAGTACAAGCATTGCGGAACCTTTGTCTTTTGGGGAAACTGCTAGGTACGTATGACCTAGATTAGCCACTGTTGGAAACAGGATACTGGGCTTGATGGACCTTGGTCTGACCCAGTATGGCATATCTTATGTTCACTTACAGCAGCTCTACATTGGCATGTACCTGAAGGATCTCATGAGGGAGCTCAGAGGATTCTCTGCAGGCCTCAATGAAGAACCCCTACAGAGGTTCAAGACCCTAACCTTGGTGGTCAAGGAATGTTCAAAGTTTCTGTCTCAAGCACCCTATGATGACTTAGAGTCATTGGCTAGGGTTGCTGCCACAGGCATTGGGGCATGACGCCAAACATGGCTGCAGTTGTCCAACCTGGAACAAAGGGTATAGGACAAACTGATCAATGTTTCCTGCATAGTTGAAAACCTGTTTGGGAAATCTATGGTGGACAAAGCAGTGGAGATAGACAGAGTATGTGACAAGAACCAGGCTCTCAAAAAAGACCTTGGTGCAACCCCGAAAGAAAACCCTGACGAAAAAGCCCTTCTTCCAGAGGGAAAAAACGGGCTTCGGTACTACTCCACTCTTCCAAGCCGTCTCGGGCCCTCAGCATGCCCAGCAACAAAAAGGCCAGGGACATGGTCCCAGAAAGCATGAAGCCCCAGGCACCAGCTCAGGCCCAGCCCAGTGGAGGCTTTTGACTGCCTGGATGCAACCCCCCCCCCCCACACCCCCAGGGGGTCCTTTGCTGCTCACAGTGGGGCGCCTAGCCCTGTTTGCCCACAGGTGGACAGTCATTGGCACCAATGTCGGGGTGTTAAAGGTGGACAAGGAGTGGTTATCTCCTCCACCTACATCAGACACCACCCCCATTCTTCCCAGGAGAACTCACCAGGCCTCTTCTTCACCAGACCCTGCTTCTCACTGAGCTAGCAGGACTACTCTGGGACAAAGCAGTGGAGCCAGTCCCAAACACCTCTTGGGCACCTGCTTTTACTTTAGGTACATACTTGTCCCCAAGAGGACTGGGGCCTCGGGCCCATCCTGGACCTGCAAAAGCTCAACAGGTTTCTGGTCAGGGAGAAGTTGAAGATGCTCTCCCTTAGAACACTGCTGCCATTCCTCCAGCAGGGAGACTGGCTTTGCTTCTTAGACCTAAAGGATGCTTACACTCACATCCTAATCCACCCCAGCCACAGAAAATACCTCCAGTTTGTGGTGGTGAGATAACACTACCAATACAGGGTACTGCCCTTTAGGCTAGCCTCATCTCCAAGGGTCTTTACAACGTGCCTCTCAGTGGTCTCAGCCCACCTCGGCTCTAAGGGGCCTTTGGTCTTCCTCTTCCTGGATGACTGGCTCATAAAGGGGTCCACAGCTGCAGAAGCACAATACACCATCGGATGCACCATAAGCGCCCTGCAGCACCTGGGGTTTGTCATAAACTACCCCAAGTCCCACCTCACTCCCATTCAGAGCCTAGAGTTCATAGAGGCGCAGTTGGACACCCGTCAGGCAAAAGCCATCCTCTCTCAGAGGTCAGCATGCCTCAGGGAACTAGCTGTAGAAGTGTAACGGCACAGGGCACTACCTGCCCGGCTTCTCCTTTGCCTGCTGGGACACATGGCCTCTATGTGATTCTGGGTGCCCGCCTACACATGAGAGCAGCCCAGTGGTGTCTCCACTCTCAGTGGACTCAAACTACAGGCAGGCTCAGGGACAGGGTGCACGTGACCTGCCACCTGGTGGTTGACCTGGTGAAAAGCGGTATATAAATACAGCTAAATAAATGGTAGCAGAATCCATGTCACCTTCAGGCTGGGATGCCCTTCCAGGCACCCACTCCCCAGAAAGTCCTCACCAAGGATGCCTCTCTAATGGGCTGGGGTGCACTTTGCTATAGCCTCCAGACACAAGGCTACTGGTCCCAGATGGAATCTGATATGCAGATCAACCTGCTGGAAATCAAGGCCATATTCCTGGCCCTCAAGGCCTTCCGCCACCAGCTACAGCACCATGCGGTGCTGGTCCAGACCAATAATTGGGTCGTGATGTTCTGTGTAAACAAACAGGGGTGAACAGGTTTATACCCTATCTACCAGGAAGCGGTAGCCCTCTGCTCTTATGCCACATGCAGTGGGATGCTCCTGAGAGCGGACTACCTCCCAGGCCAGGACAATATCTTGGTGGGCATGCTGAGCAGGGTACTCCAGCTGCATGAGTGGCGCCTGAACCCAGCAGTGGCTTCAAGGCTGTTCCAGCTTTGGGGCATTCCCGTGATGGATCTGTTCGCTAGCCTGGAAAATGCATAGTTGCCCCATTTCTGCTCCCTCCGACCACACCCAATCTCGGGTAGCAGCAGATGCATTCCTCATCCTGTGGTCAGAAGGCCCCCCCCGTATGCTTCCCCCCCTCCCGTATTCCTTCCCTTCTCGTCCCTTCCACCCCCCAACACTGCTGATAGCCAAGACCCTGTTCAAGGCTCAACGCGACACAGCGTCGCTAGTGCTGATAGCACCTTGGTGGCCCAGATAGTCCTGGTTCCCACTGCTCCTCTCTTTATTTACAGTACCACCAATTCCCCTGGGCAGAGCCCCAGGACTATTCTCACAGGAGCAGGGCACTCTCCTACATCCCAACCTGGGGTCCCTCTCGCTCATGGCTTGGCTGCTGAAAGGGTAGCACTAGCCCCCTTCAACCTTCCACAGGACATGGAAGACATCCTCCTGGCCTCTCAGAAGGCCTCCACAAGAAGGGCATATGTCTTCAAGTGATGATGTTTCTCACTGTGGTGCACAGAGAAATGGACAAACCCATTCTCCTGCTTGGTGCACGTGGTGCTCCAATACCTGCACCACTTATCGCAGGCAGGAATAAAGTCTAACTAGGTCAGAGTACACTTAAGTGCCATCGTGGCACATCACCAGTCTGTCGAAGGGAAGTTCCTCTTGGCTCAGCCTCTTGTGTCTTGGTTCCTACGGGGCCTCACTTTGTCAAAACCCCTGTCCACTCTCCGGCGGCGGAATGGGACCTTAATGTGGTGTGGTCTCACAACTCACTAAGCCTCCTCTTGAGCCTTTAGCTACCTGCCATCTGCGGTACCTCTCCTGGAAGGTTGCCTTCCTGGTAGCACTCGCAGAGTTAGCAAGCTCCAGGCTCTGACACAACCTCTTTACACAAGGTTCTACAAGAACAGGGTGGTGCTCCGCACATACCCTAAGCTTCTGCTGAAGGTGGTGTCCTCATTCCACCTCAGTCAGGAGGTGGTGCTCACTACCACCTTTCCCAGGTCTCGCGCCTGAAGGGCGGAGACCGTTCTCCATATTCTGGATTGCAAGAGAGCCCTGTCTTTCTACCTGCAATGGACCCAGGGCCATTGCAAAGCTCAACAGCTTTTCATATCCTATGACTCCAGCCGGCTGGGGCTCCCAGTAACTAAGTGAACTCTGTCCACCTGGGTGGCAGACTGCTTTACCTTTGCCTATGAGCAAGTAAGGATCCCACTGGACCGGAGAGTCACGGCACACCACATCAGAGCCAGGGCTACGTCTGTGGCCAATTTGCGTTCTGTCCCCATAACGGAAATTTGCTGGGCCACCACCTGGTCTTCAGTCCAGACCTTTGCAGCTCACTATTGCCTGGAGAGGGAGTCCCAACGGGACAGCGCCTTCAGCCAGGCCGTACTCCATAATCTTTTCAGGGTATAGGCAACTCCTGCCCTCCAACCTTTCTGTATTCAGGCTACCAGAGTGCTGGTGTTTACTGGACACTTGGGTCTTGCGAGAGGCTCTCCCTTTGCAGGTTGCTGTGGCATTTTTCTTTTGGTTATAGGTTCTCTGTAGTCTGCAGCTGGGGAGTTCCATATGTGAGGACTGACTTCCTGCTTGTTCCTGGAAAAAATGTAGTTCTCCAGGACCAAGCAGGAAGCCAGTCCTCACATATGGGTGTCATCGGCGCCGATGAAGCCCCAGCGGAGCATTTCCCCAGCTTTCTATGAAAGCCTTTGGGAATGCAGGCACGCAAGCGCGGTTCCCTTCCCGCCTAAAGGTGCCATCTTACCTCAGTCTCTTTTTTTCCGTGAAGCCCACCGGACGTGTGTCCTGTTTTCCCGGTTAAAATTAGATTCTTTTTTTGGCGATTTTTGCAATTTTTTCTCCCGGTTCGATGCCGGTTCCCCTCCCGCCGGGTTCGGTACACCGGTATCGAGCCCGATACTACTTTTTCGGTTTTTGCCCTTCGTGGCTGGCGTTCACGCCCTTTTTTCCATTTTTCCCTGGAAGGCCAGTACTTTGACCTTGCGGGGACTCTTTTTTTTCCCCGATGGCTTCCAGCGGTTTTAAAAAGTGTGATCGGTGTAAGAAATTAATGTCTCTCACCGACACACACGACTGCTGCCTTCGGTGCCTCGACCCCGATCACGACCCTAAGTCGTGCGGGCCATGTGGGAAGATGTCTTCTAAGGCATTCCGAAGTCGACAGCAGCAAAAAGAAAGGCTTTTCTCGGACTCAGCCTCCGGCCGGGCGCGGACCTTGTCTGAGGCCTCAACATCTCGGGATTCCGATCCCGAGTGCCGTCGAAGCTCCTCGGACAGGGGGTCCCCCGACGGGGAACGCAAGAGGAAGAAGCGGCTCGCGAGGGTGTCGTCGGAGGAGGTCCCTGGTTCCTCGAGAGCCAGGTCTAAGACCCCCAACCGTCGCCCCGGGCCTGTGGAACACGAGAAGCCTGCTAAAGTTCCTCGCGTGGAGCCGGAGTCTGCTGGACACGTAAGCCCAGTAGTCCTCGGACTCTCTTCCCAGGGAGCCGACGTCGGGCCCGGCGCCACCGGGGCCCGAGTCGGTGGCTGCTGCGTCTCCTGAGCTGAGTCTCAGGATGACAGCCTTGGAGAGCAGATTGCCTTAATGGAGCAGCAGCGGGCACTGATGGCCAGCCTGTCTGGCGCATCTGCCCCGACCACCGGGACATCGACTTCGAAGTCGACCCCGGAGACCGAGCTGATACTCGAGTCCATCATGGCTCAGAGTAGACCTAGGTCGCGGTCTCCCTCGACCTCCCGTTCGGGACCGAGGGTGTCGATGCCGGTGCCTTTGGCGTCGGGGCGGGTGCTCCAGGGCCCCGCGGGGGCGGACCCTGACTTTTCCTTGGACGAGTCAGCTTGGGAGACGGAGGACGAGGAGTCTCCTGACACCTTCAAGACTCGGTGCGTCCCGTCGGACTCACCGTAGTCTGAGCCGCGGAGTAGATCCCCTCCGGAGGATACTTGGTTCTCAGAGTTTGTCCGGGATATGGCCGCTGCCTTGGCTATCCCCGAGGAGGAGCCTTGAGCTGAAGAGCTCGAGGCCCTACAGTATGACTCTCCTCCGAAGGAGGCCTTTACTGTCCCGGTTCCTCCGATGCTGGAACGGCTCCTCTTCCGGTTGTAGGAGGCACCGGCCTCGGCACCGGTTTTAAGCAAGCGAGTCGACTCGATCTATCGACTCAGGAAGAGCCCTGGCTTTCAGAAGGCACAGCTACCACACCATTCCATGGTTGTGGAATCGGCCATGCATCGTCTGAAGAGTCAGAAGATGCACTCTGCGGTGCCCCCCGGCAGGGCGGCCCGGAACCTCGATGGCGTCAGTAGAAAGTGCTTCCAGGGCTCGATGCTTGCTTGCCGTGTCCAGTCTTACCAACTGTACATGGGCATGTACTTGCGGGACCTGGCCAAGGAGTTGGCCGGGTTCTCTGCTGGACTCTCCGGGGAACCCTTGCAGCGATTCAAGACCTTGTCCTCGGGGATTCAGGACTGCTCGAAGTTCATGTCCCGCGCCACCTACGATGGCTTCGAGGCTTCGGCCCGAGTTGCGGCAGCCGGCATCGCGGCTCGAGGCCAGGCATGGCTGCAGTCATCAGACCTCGAGCCATGGGTTCAGGACAAGTTGGTCGATGTCCCTTGCCGAGGTGAGAACCTTTTTGGCAAGCCCATGACCGAGAAGGCCGCTCAGCTCGAAACTGAGCACCTCACCCGGACAAGGCTGTCGAGGAAGACCTCTGCCCCTTCTTATAAAAAGAAGGGATCGGGTAAAAAGCCCCTTTACCCGAGGAAGGGCACTGCCTACAAACAGTACCCGCAATATCAGGCTGCCCAAGCTGTCCCTCAGGGTCAGCAAGCCAAGGTGCAGGGTAATGGGCCCCGTAGTTAGAGGACCCCCAAGCCTCCGGCCCCTGCTACCACTCAGCAGGGTGGGGTTTTTTGACTCCTTGAGCGTAGCCTCTCCTCCACTGCTCTCCCAACCCTGCACAGGAGGTTGCCTCGCCCTCTTTGCCCACCAGTGGCCCCTTATCACCGGGGACAGTTGGGTGCTGGAGATAGTCCACAGGGGCTATGCCCTGCATTTTCACCAACTGCCTCCACCATACTTTCCAGGGGAGCCTCCAAGGCCTCCCCTGCACACAGACCTTCTTCTGCAAGAGCTTCATGGTCTGTTGGTGTACAGGGCGGTGGAGCCTGTGCCTCCCCACTGCCAGGGTGTCACGGTTTCTACTCCAGGTATTTCCTGGTGCCCAAAAGAACCGGTGGCCTTCGACCCATTCTGGATCTCAGGAACCTCAAGTTCCTAGTGAAAGAGAAGTTCAAGATGCTTACTCTTGGGACACTTCTGCCCTACCTCCAGCAGGGAGATTAGCTATGCCCCTTAGATCTAAAAGATGCGTACACTCACATCCTCATTCATCCAGACCACAGAAAGTATCTCAGGTTCATTGTGGGAGGAAACCATTATCAATACAGAGTGCTGCCTTTCGGCCTCACCTCCGCCCCCAGAGTCTTCACAAAGTGCCTAGCAGTGGTGGCGGCCTACCTGAGAAACCCCAGGGCATTTTTGTCTTCTCCTATCTGGACGACTGGCTCATCAGGGGTCAGACGTGTCAGGAGGCCAAACAAGCCACCCTCAGCACTATTGCTCTTCTCCAAAGGCTGGGGTTTGTCATAAACTTCGCAAAGTCCACTTTGCTCCCCTCCCAGAACTTGGAGTTCATAGGAGCAAGGCTGGACTCTCTGCTGGCAAAGGCTTTCTTGCCAGCAGACAGGGCCCAAAGGTTGATGGCCTTGGCAAATCAGTTTCTCAGCAGGTCCCTGGTCTCTGCCAGACTCTGCCTGAGGCTTCTAGGCCACATGGCTTCGACAGTGCATGTGACCCCCAATGCCAGCCTCCATATGAGGCCTGCACAGTGGTGCCTTCGGTCTCAGTGGTCACAGGCCACAGGCAGTCTCAGAGACAGGATAAGGGTGTCCAGACAATTTCTACACTCCCTCAACTGGTGGCTGCACCCACCCAATCTACTGAAGGGGGTGCCTTTTCAGATTCCAGGGTACACAGTAGTGATGACCACAGACGCCTCCCTACAAGGCTGGGGAGCTCATTGTCTAGGCAAGTGCACCCAGGGCCTGTGGTCCCCTTGGGAGGCTGCACAGCAGATCAATCTCCTCGAACTCAGAGCTATTCGATTAGCGCTCAAGGCTTTCACTCCTACCCTGGCTCACCAATCTGTCCTGATTCAGACAGACAACCAAGTAGCCATGTTTTATGTGAACAAACAGGGCGGCACTGGGTCCCGGATCCTTTGTCGGGAAGCTCAGGACCTTTGTTCATTTGCCCTCAAGCACAACATGCTCCTCAGGGCTGTGTACCTTCCAGGCCAGGACAACTACCTGGCAGACAGGTTAAGCAGAATACTGCAGCCCCACGAGTGGCAGCTGCATCCTTCAGTAGTTCAGAAGATCTTCCTGAAATGGGGTCTCCCTTTGAGAGATCTCTTTGCCAGTCCAGTGAACAAGCAACTACCAAAGTTCTGCTCCAGGCAACCACATCCTCTGCGGATAGTAGCGGATGCTTTTTTGATATCCTGGTCTCAGGGCCTCCTCTCTGCATTTCCTCCCACGCCCTTGGTGGCCAGAACTCTATTCAAGATTCTTCAGGACAAGGCCTCGGTCCTTCTGGTGGCTCCCAGGTGGCCGAGACAGCCTTGGTTTCCTCTTCTCCTTCAACTGGCGATGGATCCTCCACTACCTCTGGGGTTGCAACCCGACCTTCTCACACAGGAGCAGGGTTCCCTTCTGCACCCCAATCTCAAAGCTCTCAATTTGATGGCCTGGAGGCTGCAAGGGTAGTTTTGGCTCCCTGGGGCCTACCTCAGGAAGTTGAGGAGGTTGTCCTAGCCTCTAGGAAACAGTCCACTGGGAAAACTTATGCTCTCAAATGGAAAAGGTTTTCTGTGTGGTGTCAGCTGCGTACAGAGGATCCTTTCTCCTGTACTGTGCCAGTAGTCCTTCAGTACTTAATGCATTTGTCAAATCAGGGACTTAAGTCCAATTCTGTTCGGGTTCACCTCTCAGCTCTAGCAGCTCACCACTCACTGGTGGAGGGGCATCTCTGTCTGGTCACCCCTTGGTGTCCTGCTTTCTCAGGGGCTTGCTTTTGCTCAAGCCTCCCATCCGTCCTCCTGCCCCTGAGTGGGAACTGAATGTGGTCTTGCAGCAACTGACTCGCCCACCTTTTGAGCCGATGGCTACTTGTCCACTACGCTTCCTCTCCTGGAAGACATTCTTCCTGATAGCCCTTACCTCGACTAGGCGAGTGAGTGAGCTTCAGGCCCTGGTCTGTGATAGGCCTTACACCAGGATTTATAGGAACAGGGTAGTCCTTAGGACTCATCCAAAGTTCCTCCCTAAGGTTGTCTCCTTTTTCCACCTCAACCAGGAGGTGGTTCTTCCAACATTCTTCCCTAGGCCTCATGCAAGCCAGGCTGAAGCAGTCCTGCATACCCTGGACTGTAGGAGGGCCTTATCCTTATACCTTGACCGTACGCAGGGGCATAGAAGGGCTACTCAGCTCTTCGTATCCTTTGACCCCAATAAGTTGGGGTTGGCTGTGTCCAAGCGTACCTTGTCCATCTGGGTGGCTGACTGTATCACCTGGGCTTACAAGGCGGCTGACCTTCCTTTGCAGGGTAGGGTCACGGCCCATCGTGTCAGGGCAATGGCTGCCTCAGTGGCTCATCTCTGCTCTGTGCCCTTGGTAGATATCTGCAGGGCTGCAACTTGGTCTTCAAGCCAGACTTTTGCGGCCCATTACTGCCTGTAGAGGGAGTCCCGTAGGGACAGTGCTTTTGGCCAAGCAGTACTCCGGAATCTCTTTGAGGTTTAGGCAACTCCTGCCCTCTGTTGGGCTACCGGTGGAGGTTGTGTCAGTGAAAAGCCTTTCTTTGCAGCTGGGACTAGAGGGAGTCCTCTTGTTCAGCCTGGGTTCCTTGGTAGCCCAGAGCTAGGGAGTCACCCATATGTGAGGACTGACTTCCTGCTTGGTCCTGGAGAAAGAGTAGTTACTCACCTGTAACAGGTGTTCTCCAGGAGCAGCAGGAATCAGTCCTCACAACCCTCCCTCCTCCCCTTGGAGTTGCAGTTGTACATAGATTATTTTTCATTTTTGTGTGCTGTTCTTAGCTATGTCATTTGACTGAGGTAAGATGGCACCTTTAGGCGGGAAGGGAACCGCGCATGTGTGCCTGCATTCCCAAAGGCTTTCATAGAAAGCTGGAGAAATGCTCCGCTGGGGCTTCATCGGCGCCGATGACACCCATATGTGAGGACTGATTCCTGCTGCTCCTGGAGAACACCTGTTACAGGTGAGTAACTACTCTTTACTCACCTGTAACAGGTGTTCTCTGGAGATAACAGGAACCAGTCCTCGCAACCCTCCCTCCTCCCCTTGGAGTTGCTTCTTTACCATCTTATATTTTTTCCGTCTTAGCTATGTCATTAGACTCTGAGGCAAGATGGCATCCTTGGGAGGGAAATGGACCATGCATGCGTGGTGCATCTCTCAAAGGGTTTCCTTAAAAGCTGGGGAGATGCTTCTGTGTGGGCTCCATCAGCACAGACGTCACCCATATGTGAGGACTGATTCCTGCTGTCCCCGGAAAAGACAAGTAACAGGTGAGTAACTACTCTTTTCCTCCACTCTCCAGTTCCTGATTTTTCCATTACCTTATTGACTGTTTATTCAATATTTTACTCCCTTTTTATAATTTGAATTTCTACTACTTAATTCACTGTTAATATATTTTTATAATATGTTTTATGTTATATTTTCTAGATGTAAACTGCTTTGCCTAGGCCATTTAAAAACAAAAACAAAGCAAAATAAAACCAAAACTTCCTGAAAGGGTGGTACATCGAGAACTAAACTAAAAATAGGAAATAGTGACCGGTAAGCGAGAATCATGAAGAGTTCAAGTATGAAATTGGGAGGCTATAAACAGTTAAATAAAATTATCAAGGTTAGTGTATGAGGAAGACAGGATAACACAAAGGGGAGGAAAGAGGACATTTTAAAAGTAGAGGGGTTTGTTTTTTTAAAATCACCCGTATCTAAGTACTTTTAGGTAGTGACACAGACATTAATGACAGACATTAAGGAGTATGTTTACATAAGCGAGGAGGTAGTGAGGAGCACATGGTTTAGCGTTGGACTAAAGCTCATTTTGGACACGCATTAGCTGGAAGCACATGGCCAAAAGGCAACTGTGCTAAAAATGCCATGCTACACGTGCAGCATGCAAATAAGCGGGTTTGAGGTGGAGGGTGGGTGGGGATCTGACGCGTGGCTGAAGTGGCCACACTAGTGGCACACAAGCAACATAAAGATGCCGCTAGCATGGTTGCAACTACCACCTGCCTTTAAGCGATAGTTGCACCTGCCTCGCTAGTGTGATCTGAATGCATGGTTCAGATGCGTGCATTAGGAAATATGAAGGACAGAAGCAGGACAAACACATAAGGAATAATAGGGCAAAAAGGTGGTGATAGAATGTCTAGACCAACTGGTTGATATTTTTTTTTTTTTTTGTGGGGGGGGGGGGGGGGGAAGGCTGATGCTGCAGCTGCCATGGCAGTAGATCATAATAGTCTGGGACCCACAAAACCAGAGCCTGTGGGTCTGGAGTAACCCTGCTAGGACAGTGGGCAGAGGAGCACAGAAACAGCAACAGCTGTCTTGTCTGGCTGCTGTTCACATCTGCATATGCATTGGATAGATGTCAGAGGGCTACTGCTGCTGTGTTTTTTGCCGGTGTCTGAAGATAGGGCCTGTGCTCCCTGCTTCAGCCAGTACTGGCCACATAGCCAAAGTTGGACCAGCACAGTACAATGAGGGGTGGGGCATGCAGATGAAAAGTTTCACAAACTGGCAACATGATGGTGTGTGGCATCAAAGGGTGTTATCTGTCCCCCTACATGGGGGAAGGGGGTGTGTTGCAGTGCATACCTGGATTTGGGAGGCCATGTTACTGGCATGGGCCAAGTTCCTGTGGGCAGTTGGCCCTCACCATGACCATGGGAGGATGTGGCTAATGCCTACTGGCTCCAAGCAGCTACTTAATACTTCTAGCACTGAACATGGCCTTCCTGTGTTAGAGCTTCAGGATCAGTCCCTCCTGGCCTCTTTGACCAGGGGTTGAAGTGTTCCATAGAACTGGTGAAGTCTTGTGGGCTCTCTGCTTTCCTGACAGCTGGAGTGCTTGTCCTGGGTTTGGTCACCTCCATGAGGGCATGTAAGTTGCACTACAGGGTTTCTTCAGACCCCTTCTCAGTGAGTGTGTGTGTGTGTGGGGGGGGGGGGGGAGTAGCATGGGTGCTTTATGTGCCTTGCACTTCCCATTGTAGATGTCGGGCCACAGGGGTTGGGTTTCCTACATCGTGGACCATGGAGGTACTACTTGACCCTTTGAACCTCATGTGAAAGAGGTTATGACTGGCAGGCTGTCCAGAGCATGTATGCTGATTGTGCATGGCTGCCAGACCCCCCCCTGGACCTAACACCCCCTCCCCCCCCCTCCCCCCCCCCCAGCCCTAGCACCCCCTTTCCCCCCACAAGGAGACATGCTCCACAATGGCTATGGTGCCGTCCAAGCCATATAAGTGAAGTAACTGAGAGGTGTATCCTATCCCCCCTACACTAGAGGCCTTGACAGTTTCTCACAGCCTAGGTAAACAGACACCCTGGGTGCCTTTAGGTAAGGGGGGGTTCATATATCTGTCCTCCTTGGTGGACACTGCAGACACAGCCTGTTCCCATGCAAGGCCCGGGGTCTCTTCAGATGCCACATTTGCGTCCTGTCTCCCACAGTTAGGAACACAGCACAGACTCTCTGCATGTATTTGTTTTCTGAATTTTCACGTCTCGCCCTCTTGTACTTAGCCTCATTGCTCTGAGCTGTGTAGCCCATTGTGCCTATTCCCAGTCACCCCCCTCTATTCTGGGTTGTCCTGTTACCACTGACCTGTAGGTGGGGGTTGAAGCCCATTTATTACTATCTGCAGTGTATCTGTAGCTTAGTGCTGCCCTAATAATGCATTTGTGTTTTTTAATTGCAGTGTGCAAGTTGCGAATGCATTCATTGTATGTATGCGCTATGACTGCATTCACAAGTACCGCAGTACTGGCATGCTTAGCATGCTGGGAATGCTCTGTTGCGGCCATGCCCACCAGCTAGTATCGCGGCTGCTAAGCCCTGCCATGTTACTTTTGCGTGCCAACTGCGCTTTAGCCTCATGCTACCAGCAGCCCTTTAGTAAACATGCCCCTACGTGTACAGAGAGGTAGTGTAGACTAGAGAACTTAGGAATAGGCGGGACTGTCCTTAAATGGTTCAAGTCCTACATCACACATAGACTAATACGCGTCCAAATTGACCAACAAGCATCAGAAACATTCCCCCAGGGACAGGGAATACCTCAAGGATTGGCCCTCTCAGCCCTCCTATTTAACTTGTACCTGCAACCTATAACAAACATATTTAAAAAACACAGGATTAAACATTTTATATACGCTGACGACATCATGCTTGCTATCCCCATAAACACTAAAAACCCCACTTATGACACACTATCCGAATGCATGGCAGAGTTGTCCTCCTGGATGGAATCTAACTACCTCAGCATCAACCTCAGAAAAACGGAAGCAATGTTCGTAACAAGGTCATCTATGACTGAGAACACTTACCCGGAAACAATTACAATCAACAAAACTACCATACCTGTTAGAAAACAGGTAAAATACTTAGGTGTAATAATAGACCACACACTTACTATGCTACCACACATAAAACAAACAGTAAAAACCATTTTCTATAAACTCAAAACTATTCAACACCTAAGGCCACTCCTCGAGACACAAGACTTTAGATCTGTAGTAAGCACACTGATCACCCCTCACTTCGACTATTGCAATAGTCTCCTAATAGGCCTTCCTCAAAAAAGCACATACCTTCTACAAAGAGCTCAGAACATCTGTGCAAAAGTAATTGCTAAAGCTCGCCTAACAGATCACGTAACCCCAATACTACGGGAACTACACTGGCTCCCTATAAACAGCCGAATTAGATACAAAATTGTCCTAACAACCTTTAAACTCATAAATGACATAGCCCCCTCATACCTATCTACACTACTGCACTCTCCAACCACAACCAGATCCCACAGACAAAACGCAGCCCACTCCCTCATCACACCAAAAGCTATCCGGAAGACTAAGAGAACCACTAGCTCCAGAGCATTCACATTCGCTGCTCCAACGCTCTGGAACGACCTCCCAATAGACATTCGCATCATAAAAGACCTCTCCCAATTCAGGAAAGAATTTTATTTTATTTATTTATTTATTTATTTACATTTCTTCTATACCGCACTATTTGCGATCAGCGCGGTTTACATAGAACTAACAGTTTCCGACAAAAAACAAGAGTCAGGTCATTACAAAGAACAGGAGCATCAACTTGGCTAACCAGGGAAAACTATCTACATGTGTGGAACATTGAAATAAGTAATTGTATGCATGTGGGATGGAGTTATTGTGTGTTAGTCATACATGGTGGCTGTGGTTCGGAGGAGTCTATTAGGTACTTAGTGAAGAGGAGGTGTTTTAAGGCCTTCCTGAACTGGCTCAAAACCTACCTATTCACTGAGCACTTTGAAATCCCCTACTCCCCCAAAACCTGCTCCACAACAAACACGGACACACATACACAAACCCCCTAACCCCCGTTAACTAACTCCCTGTCTGCCCCCCTCCCCACACACCCCTCATTTACGACATAAAAGGAAATTATGCATAAAAGGAAATAAATTCCAACTCCTACACTTGCCCTACTCACCACACACAGCCACTGTAAATATTTATTGTAAATAGCTTGACGATTGTTTCATTTTAATACCTTACAAAGTTAAATTTTATTGTTCAATGTAAATAGTTGAATTCTACTGTTCAATGTAAATGTATACAGATGTGTACAATACTGTTAAGCTGTTACATGTAAACCGCCCTTGATCTCTGGAAGGGGCGGTATAAAAGAAAATAGTTAAATAAATAAATAAATAAATAAAGTGTCAGATACTGGATGGCAATGCAGAGAGATAAAGGGTACTTTGTTTATCAAAATAAGATGTGAAGGTGGTTGTAGGATCTGATCAGCCAGTCGTGACAGGTGGCAGCCGGAAAGGCCATGAAAAAGCTCAGGAAATCACTAGGTGGCCACAGGAGGAAAGGATTGGCTCCAGTGATGATTTTTTTTTTTCATGCTACTGTTGCAGTGCTAGAGGGTGGAAACTGCTTTTTGCGATGACCCCTTATATCATTCAGTTTTATAAGACAGGAAACATCCTGCAATTTATAAAACTTGGTTTCCAGTTCTCTGTTTTTTTCTGCTCCTACAATGCATGTAACATTGGGGGTTGTTTGCATATGATAGCACTACCCACTCTGTAGCTTTCATGGCTCTGACTGAAGTTTCATTAGTGAATTTTATTCATGTGTTTGTTTTAACAAAATAACTTTGTGTAAAAGTGCAGCATTAAACATTTAAATATTGTAAAGAAGCAGAGTACATCTTAAGTTTGCAGGCTGCCTGGTTCTAGATAACTAACTCTTAAGCAGGGCTTTTTTTGAGGGAGTATGCGGTGCTACTAAGTGCTGGCTCCTTTTTCATTGCCTGCTAAAACTGATCCATGGTCCTCATGTATTAATGAAAGAGCCCTGCATATGAGTACTAGCACCTTTCTTTATAGGAAAAATGCACTCTTATGAAGCTATATATCTCCAGGAACAAGCAGGAATGAGTCTTCACATATGGGTATCGTCGGTACCGACGGAGCCTGCGCGGGAACGCTCCCCAGCGTCCAATCAGAAAGCTTTTGGGAGCATCCCACAGCGCCTGCGTGCTGCCTTCCCGCCTTTCCCAACTGTCTCTCCTCAGTTCTTCTTTTTCCGCGGAGCCAGCAGGTCGTGTTCCTGTCACCGCAGAAGAATTTCTTTATTTTTCTTTATTTCTTTTGTGTCGCGTCTGCCTTCTTCGATGCTCTACTGGTACCGCCGGTCTTTCTTTTCTTAAAAAAAAAGAAGAAAAAAAAAGCTTTTTTCTTCAGGTGCACTTGCGTTTTGGGCCTTAGGCCCAAAACCTTTTTTCCTTAACATGGAAAAGCCTGCCTCAGGGTTTAAGAAGTGCACAAAATGTGGCGGTACTATTTCCGTCACCGACACCCACAACTGGTGTCTAAAATGTTTAGGTCCTGACCATTCCATCACAGATTGTATGTCCTGTTCTATGATTGTCTAAAAGAGGTCGGCAGAACCGGGCTGCCAAGCTCAGTACCTTGTTTCCCTCGGATGCAGCTTCAGTGGCATCGACGTCTTCCAGGGCTGCTTCTTCCTCACATGGATCTCAGGTAACTAAACATAAATCCAGCCGGTCCTCGAAGGGTAGATCTCCTAAGCATCGAGATGCCTCTGGTGTTGCCCTCGAGGATTCTGCACTGGCAAAATTACCTCGACGGGAGGCTTCGGCCTCTAAAGCATCATCGGGGTTCCAGGATGATCTCGATGGCGTGGCTTCGACAAATCACCTGGTGCCATGCTCTGGGGTACCGGTGGCTTCCCCCGGTACCGACTTCCAAGCATTGGCGGCGTCAATGGATCAGAGGATTCTGTCCATAGAACACAGTCTGGCGGCTTTCCTCGTGGCATCGACACCCCTGGTACCGCAACAGACTACTTCACCGGTACTGGCTCTAGCACAGCCATCGGTACCAATCCCGGTTCCGGTGGCATAGACATCGGCTTCAGTGTCCGCTATGCCGGTACTCTGTCCTCTGAAGCCCTCCGGTACTGATACCCCGGTACCGGTTATTCCTGATACCGATCCCGGTCGGTACGGGTATCGGGCTTTGCAAGAGCATCCGGACAGACGATACTTCGATTCCTCTGAAGACTCTGAGGATTCTGAAGACTGTCGATGCAGTGATGCTTCTTCCACAGGAGAAGTCCTCTCCTAAACGAAGGATGTCTCCTCCAGAGGACTTGTCTTTTCAAGACTTCATCAGGGAAGTGGCTTGGGGCCTATCCATCACGGTGACCCCTGAGACAGAATCCAGAGCCAAGGAGTTAGATATTTTACAATATCCTAAAACTCCTAAGGAGGCAGCTAACTTGCCTGTTCATGAGATTTTGTATGATCTCATGTTGAGGATGTGGGAAGCACCTCTTACCACCTCTCGTCATTCTCGCAGGTTAGATACCATGTATCGTGTCCTTCCTTGTCCTGGTTTCCATAAAACTCAGCTTCCTCACCACTCTATTGTGGTTGAGTCTGCTATGAGAAAGATTAGAAGTGCCAAAAGACATGCCTCTAATCCTCCAGTACGACTTGGCTCAAACATGCCTAAGATATCTCCAAATTCTCCAACCGTGCAGCTTTCGACTCCTTTGAATGTGTAAGCAGAGCCTCAGCTATTGCCATAGGTGTACGTAGAATTGCTTGGCTTCAAGCATCTGATTTGGAGATCTGGGTACAAGATGAATTCGGAAATATCCCTTGTACAGGTGAAAACTTGTTTGGTAAAGATTGGCAAGCAAAGGCCAATCAGATGGATGCTGAAAATTCTGCCTTGGATAGACTGTCCAAGTCTACAGCTGCTCCTGTTAAGAAAAGGTTGTTCAAAAAAGCACCTTTTTCTAACAAGGGAAGATTTTTATCCTGCTTATGGTCAGCGGGCATCTTCTGCAGCTCAGTTCCCTACCAAACGTCAGCAATCATCCAAACAGAACAAAGCAAGGGCTGCTAGGCCTCCTCCAGCCCAGCAACCTCAGCCCCCTCAGGGCCTTTGACTTTCCGCTAGAGAACTTAGTCTTCCTGGCTCTGGAAGGACCAGAGCCCTCCACCATTCCAGGAAGGTTATGTCATTTTGCTCCCAGGTGGGAACAAATTACAGCAGAGCATTGGACACTCCATCATAAGAGGGGTACAAACTTCATTTTTCAAGCTTGCCCCCTCACACAAGAGTGCACCAGTTCAATTCTCCAACCTCCCTCCTCATCCTGTTGGGGCAGGAGATTGCCACCCTTCTCACCCAGGGGGCAATAGAGGAAGTGCCTCTTCATCAACAGGGCACAGGTTTCTACTCCCCCTATTTTCTTATTCCAAAGAAAACAGGGGGCTACAGACCTATCTTAGATCTCAGAGAATTGAACAGATTCCTAGTCAAGGAAAAATTCAAAATGATTTCTCTGGGAACTCTGCTGCCATACCTTCAGAGTCAGGATTGGCTTTTTTCTCTAGATCTCAAGGATGCGTACACCCATGTTCTCATCCATCCACCTCACAGAAGGTTCCTTCGCTTCCTTTTTCAAGAGAAGCACTATCTATACAGAGTGCTCCCTTTTGGTCTGGCCTCTGCACCAAGGGTGTTCACAAAATGCATGGCAGTGGTAGCTGCATTTCTATGCACTCTGGGAATATTCGTCTTCCATTATTTGGACGACTGGCTCATTCGAGCTCCCACTCAGTCAGAGGCCAAGAGTTCTCTAACCTGCACAATGCGTATCCTTCAGTATTTAGGGCTGATAATAAACATCCCAAAATCCAATTTGACCCCTACTCAGTCCCTGGAGTTTATAGGGGTGTTGCTGGATACCACAAAGGCAAGGGCCTATATCTCCCAGGCCCGTTGCCTTCGCTTGGTGCAGTTAGCTTCTCAAGCAGAGTTGAAGCCCCACTTAACTGCTCGAGAGATGTTAGTTACTAGGCCACATGGCATCCACCATGCATGTGATACCATATGCTCGCCTTCACATGAGGGCAGCTCAGTGGACTTTATCCACCCAATGGACCCAGGCATTAGGCTGCCTGTCAGACAAAATAGCAAACACAAGTCGCCTCATTTTGTCCCTCCAGTGGTGAAAGTCCCCTCAAAACCTGTTGCTGGGATACCTTTTTCAGCAGTCTCTACCCCAAGCAACTCTCACAACAGATGCTTCTCCAATGGGGTGGGGAGCTCATCTGCAAGACCTCTCCACCCAGGGCATCTGGACCCCACAGGAGAGTTGTCTACATATCATTCTCTTGGAACTCAGAGCAATCTTCCTTGTTCTGCGGGTGTTCCACACCCTGCTCAGCTACAAGACAGTCCTTTATCCACACGGACAATCAGGTAGCCATGTTCTATGTGAACAAGTAGGGCGGAACTGGCTCTCTGTCGCTTTGCAACGAAGCTTTGTGACTGTGGGCCCTCGCCAGAGAGCATCAGATTCATCTTCTGGCAGTTTATCTTCCAGGCGTGTTAAACTCTTGGGCAGACAGGCTCAGTCGAGTTCTCCTTCCACACGAGTGGTCCCTACATGTGGACCAGGTGGCCAGGATTTTTCAGATTTGGGGAACCCCGGACATAGACCTCTTTGCAAGTCCGTGGAATGCCAAACTTCCCCGGTTCTGTTCCAAAACTCCAGCTCAGGGAGCTCAGGCAAGGGATGCTTTCCTCCTTCACTGGGGTCAAGACTTCCTCTATGCCCTTCCACCCATTCCCCTAATTCCCAAAACCCTGTTCAAGCTTCAGAGAGACAGAGGCCACATGATTCTTATAGCTCCACATTGGCCACGGCAAGTGTGGTAACCTCTGCTTCTACATCTCTCTCAAGCTCCCTCCCTGGAGTTAGGATCTGCTCCAGATCTCCTATCTCAAGAGGACGGAAAGTTATGGCATCCCAATCCCCAGTCTCTGCATCTCAGGGCTTGGTTGCTGAAGGCCTAGATCTCCAAGATCTTCATCTTTCTCAACAGGTGAAAGATGTTCTTTATGCTTCCAGAAAACCTTCCACTAGACGTTCTTATGCTTTCAAGTGGAAAAGGTTTACTATCTGGTGCTCTGAGAAGGGTCTTAACCCCCTTGCCATACCTCTGGAATCTTTGCTGGAGTATCTCCTCCATCTGTCTAATACAGGCCTTAAGTCAAATTCAGTAAGGGTCCATTTGAGTGCTATTGCAGCTTCCCTTAAGCCTCTAAATGGACAACCTATTTCCTCTCATCCTCTTGTAGCAAGTTTCATGAGAGGCCTCCTTTTAACAAAACCTCCCATTAGACCACCCCCGTGGCATGGGACTTGAACCTGGTTCTTGGTCAGCTTATGAAACTGCCGTTTGAACCTTTTGGCTACCACCTCCTTGAAATACCTTTCTTGGAAGGTTATCTTTCTCATTGCAATCACATCAGCACGTCGCATTAGTGAATTGCAAGCACTCGTAGCTAATCCACCTTATACAAGGTTCCATCATGACAAGGTAGTCCTTAGGACTCATCCACACTTTATGCCTAAGGTGGTCTCGCCTTTTCACCTCAACCAGGAGGTCTACTTACCTGTCTTTTTTCCAGGACCTCATGCATCAAATGCAGAGAGGAATCTTCATACCCTGGACTGTAAAAGAGTTCTGGCTTTTTACTTACAGAAGACACAGCAACATAGAAAGTCCTCTCAGCTCTTTGTTGCCTTTGATCCTTCTCATTTGGGACTACCAGTCTCCAAGAGAACACTATCTAACTGGATTGCCCTGTGTATTTCTTTCGCCTATCAGAGTAAGAACCTTTCTCTGGAGGGCCATGTCACAGCTCACAATGTGAGAGCCATGGCAGCCTCAATGGCTCATCTCAACTCTGTCTCTATTGACGACATCTGTCGAGCAGCCACCTGGGCCTCGGTTCATACCTTCACAGCCCATTACTGCTTGGACAAGGACTCCTGCCGGGATGCCTTGTTTGGTCAGGCTGTTCTCAAACACCTGTTCCATACTTAATCAACTCCTACCCACCATCCCTGACAGGATGCCAGAGATCCATGGGGGGAAGTGGAGCCCTGTCTCAGGAACAAGCAGGAATGAGTCTTCACATATTGTTACGTCGGTACCGACGGAGTCTGCGTGGGAACGCTCCCCAGCGTCCAATCAGAACGCTTTTGGAAGCATCCCAACACGCCTGCGTGCCTCCTTCCCACCTTTCCCAACTGCCTCTCCTCAGTTTTCGTTTTTCCGCGGAGCCGGCAGGACATCCTCCTGTCACCGCAGAAAATTCTTCCTTTATTTTTTGTTTTTTTTCTTGTGGTCGCGTCTACCTTCCTTTGACGCACCGGTACCGCCGGTGTTTTCTTCTTTTTCTTTTACAGATATTTCCTTCTGTAGGAGTTTTTTTCCTATTTGGTGCCTGCTAGGCTTCGGCCTGCTAGGCCTCTTCATTTCCCTCATGGAAATTCTAGCCACTAGAAAGTGTTTTAACTGTGGCACTACCAAATTACTTTTAGACACCCATAATTGGTGCCTTCCATGTTTGGGACCTGAACACAATCCGCTGGACTGTCCCTCCTGCACTTCTGTTTCTGTAAGAAGTTTTCAGCATCGAGCTCAACTCGATACGCCGTTTCCCTCAGCCCTGAGGGTGCCAGCTCCATCTTCTTTTTCGCAGGATCAGGTAACCAAACAAAAGTCTGTAAAGACTAGCCAGTCCCTCGGGTGGTAGATCTCATGTCCTTCATAGAGATGCGTTTCGGCTTGCCCCTGAGGACATTTTGGCTATAAAACCCCGGCGGGAGGCTTCTGTCTCCAAAGCACTAACGGGGTTTCAGGTTGTTCTGGGGTTTTTACCTCGGTGAACATGCCTGAGCCATGCCCGGTGGTGGTATCTGCTTTGGGTGGTGCCGGTTCCCCGGCATCGGCAATGGTGCTTGATGAAACATTCCACACCGATGATCGCAGTCGAGCGCTCTCAGTATCTTCGGTGCCGCTAGATCCGCTACCGACCGATCTTCCCACATTGGTCCCGGTACCGATGCGGGTATCCACGTCGGTACCCTCCCGATGTGCATCGATAGACTCGCTTCTTTCGATGCCGAGTCTAGAATCGATCTCTAGTCTGGAGGACTGAGTACCGACTCGTCTCGGTACCGACTTCAGACGGTACCGTAGTAATTCCACCGATGATCAGTCTGCCACATTCGGTTACCACAGTACCAATAGTGCCATTACAGACTGATCTTCATATATCGGTGTCACCGACGGTACCGATCCCGGTACCGGTATCGGCATTGGTGCAGTACCTCCCATGCTAGCCGGCTCGCTTCCTTCCATACCGACTTTGGAATCGATCCCTAGCATGGACGAGTTGCTACCGACGAGTTGTGGTACCGGTTTTCATCGGTACCTGCAACTATCTTTCAAAGATAATCCGATGCTCCACCCCTCCAGATCTGCTATTCCACAGAATCTGAATGAGCAGGTGGCTGCTAGAGCTAGTTCTTCAACAGATCTAGTTCTTCCTCCTCTTCCTCGAGGACTCTCCTCTGGGAAGATTTCTTTTCAAGCTTTTCTGCTTGATATGGTGAAGTTACTTGCCATTTCTATACCTGGTCAAGTCCCTGCATCAGGGGATCCACAACCTATACAGATCCCCTGCAATCCAAAGGAAGTCATTATGTTTCCTTTGCATCAGACCTTGCAGGATCTCCTATTTAGAACGTGGGGAAACTCCTTTAATGGTATCCCAACCTTCTAGGGCAACTGGTCTTCTATACAAGGTGCCCCCTTCTCCAGGTTTTCAAAAGCCTCAACTCCCTCATCATTCTCTGGTTGTAGAATCAGCAATGAGGCGTGTTAAGAGTACTAAGAAGCACTCTTCTTATCCGCCAGGTCGTGAGGCTAAGACTTTAGATGCCTTTGGACGTCAAACTTTCCAGGCATCCATGCTTTCAGCAAGAATCCTTTCATATATTTTCTATATGGGATTATCTCTTGAGGAGGTCACAAAGGATTTATTACTTTTTTTTTTTTTTATATTTAAAGTTTTTTATTGAGTGTAGCACAACGCATTACAAGGAATTACGCAATAGGCATACAATGACTCAAGAAAACAGAACAGAGCTCAAAGAGCAAATGAGCAGCATAATATGCCCACCTCCATATCCTGTGAGTTCTACACCCATAAGAGCAAACAGTGATCTATGACAGTAATACCCTCCCCACCATTAGAGGAGGCTCCTAGCATATTCAAGAACAATACCAATAAAGAAGAAGAAAGAAAGAGAAAGGGAAAAGAGAGAAGGAAAGAAAGAAAAGGAAGAAAGAAGAAATTACTCCCCTCCCTCCCCCCCAGAGGCGCTGCAGGCACCACAATAAGAAAAGGATAAGGAACTTCTTAGGAACTGGAATGCGTGAAGTTATAATCCAGAAGAGGTAGTGCAATAGAGAACAGTTAGCAGTACTGTCAAGTAGTACAGGTATAGAGATCTAAGGCCGACCATTTGGAGAGGTTAGGTAATCTGCCCCTTGTGCCCAGGATCCTATCAGAGGCTTTTTCATATTTTGAGAATAGACACAACTGGTTCCACCATTCTGAGTAAGTAGGTTTGGTGGGGTTTTTCCAGCGAGTTAGAATAAGCTTCAACGCTATCGTGATCATAAAGTTGAGGAGAAAATAGTTGTGTTCATCCAGCTCATGGAGTTGTGCAGTGTTCCGAAAGGCAACTATTTGCCAGGATAGATCAGCCCTGAATCGCAGTACGCGTTGAATTTGATCCCAAACCTGCGCCCAGAACCTCTGAATGGGAGGGCAATCCAGCAACATATGCCTGAGTGTACCCGCCGCTGTACAACAGGTCCAACACCATTTAGTTTCATTCTTATTCCACTTGCTCAGGGTAATGGGGGTGATAAAGGCCCTATGCGCCAAGAAAAACATGGACTGAGTAAGAGCCGCAGATCGGGATGCTCGGACCGAGGACCTCCAGAATTTCTGCCAGTCTGCCGGCGACAGCGTTAGTTGCACCTCGTCTTCCCAAATATGGCGGAGTCCAGAATTAGACGGGGTAAAGTGATCTACGAACATAGCATAAAAACGGGAAGCAACACCTGATGTGGCGTTGATTTCTGCAACCACCCTCAGCAGACCCCAAGAGTCGGTCAACGTCGCGAGAGAAGGAAGAGCCTTGCCAATGCAGTGCCGCAGCTGCAACCATTGGAAGTAGCAGGTGGAGGGTAGGCCAAATTCCTGCTGAAGAGCGTTAAATGGCTTCCAGGCAGCAGTGTCCAGTAGCTGTCCGACAGTCCATAAACCCAGCTTGTACCAGTTTGCCCAACTACATGTCTTTTTGTTTACCCTGAAATCAGGGTTGAACCAAATGGGTACGGCCCTTGAGGGTGGGTTGCGATGTGCAATGATAGAGAGGAAGGACCGGGCAGCCATTTGAGTTGAAGTTATCATCCTTCCAACGTTAGAGGTCTCCGGATGAAGCATCCCCAACAGCAGCCGGAGCGGGCAGGGGGCAACCAACCGTTCTTCCAGCTGAAGCCATGTGGGCTTATCCTCTAGTGTGTCACTCAAAGCCCATAACGAGCCCTGTTTCAGCAAAAAAGCTTTATGGTACCATGAAAAGTCAGGGAAATAAATTCCAGCAGTTGCCTTAGCGGCTTTTAGCTTCTTTAGCACTATTCTGGGGGTCTTTCCATTCCAGAGAAAGGCGCTTAGGGATCGTTCTAGGGCACGGTATACTGCAGGTGGAAACATGACGGGGAGCATACTCAGGATGTAGTTTATTTTAGGTACCAAGGTCATTTTAATTGCTTCCATCCGGCCCCACCACGTGAGATGGAGCGGGGACCATGACAGTGTATAGGAGCGGGCTATGTCCATACCTTCTCTGCATTCAGGCGCACAGTGTCCTCAATGGATGTAGAGTACAGGACTCCCAAGTATTTTATAGCAGCAGGCTCCCAGTGAAAGTGGTACTTGTCGATCAGGTAGGGGGATGCCCATTTATTCATCGGAAAAGCCACTGTTTTCGCCCAGTTTACTTTGTACCCAGAGAACTGAGAGTAGAGGGAGATTAAATGCAGAAGTGGTGGAATCGATGCTGGCTGAAGGAAGACCAGAAGGTCATCTGCATAAGCTGATAGTTTGACGTGAAGATCAGCAACCAGAACCCCATGTATCTCTTCATACTGTCGTATTAACAGAGTCAGAGGCTCTAGGGCAAGGTTAAACAACAGCGGAGAAAGCGCACACCCCTGCCTTGTGCCCCGCCGCAGAGGGAAAGGCTGGGAGAGGGTGCCGTTGGCCAGGATTCGCGCAGAGGGGCTGTCATACAGGATCTGCACCATAGCAATATATTCGTTAGGCAGTCCAAACCATTCTAGTATGTGATACAAAAAGGGCCATTCAAGCCTATCAAAGGCCTTTTCCGCATCTATGGAGAGGCCCATTATAGGATGATCACTGTTTTGAGTCCTTTCCAGCACATCACACAGGAGGCGGCCGTTATCTGCAGTGGACCGACCGGTCACAAAGCCGCACTGATCAGGATGAATTAACAAGTGCAGCACTCTATTCAGTCGTCTAGCCAGCACGCTGGAAAATAACTTGTAATCAGCATTGAGAAGAGAAATGGGCCGGTAGTTCCCAACTGCAGTTGAATCTTTACCCGGTTTTTCAAGTACTACAATGGTTGCTTCAGCAAAGGACCCAGTTCGTTGACCAGGGGAAAGAAAGTTGATGTAGTATTGTAATAGCTGCGGAAGCAACTCGGCCGCAAACGTACTGTAGAATTCGACAGGGAGCCCGTCCGGGCCAGCAGCTTTCCCCGTCTGCATAGCATTCAGGGCTTCACGCAATTCGCCAATGGTCAGGGGGTCCCCCAGTGCGGATTTCTGCTGTGGTTGTAGGGTGGGTCGCTCGACCTTGGCTAGCAGGTCTTCACAGGCCTTAGAGTCAAAAGACACCTCAGAGGTATACAGCTGCTCGTAAAACGTCCGGAAAGCATACGCAATTTCAGAATTATCAGTCAGAGAGTTCATCTGTGAGTCCACAATGTGAGTTATATGGGAGTTAGTACGCGGGGCCTTTAATCTGGCGGCTAGCAGCTTGCCTGCCTTATTGTTATCAACGTGATAGCGAGCTCGGCTGTCGAACAGGCCTTTCTCCACTTCTGTGCTCATTATCGTGTTGTATTGGTATCGCAGTTTTTGCAGGCGATTTAAGGTATTAGCGTCTGAGCGTTGCTGCAACAATCTCTCACCCGCTCTGATCTGTTGGTCGAGTTCCTGGAGCTGTGCTCGAGCCACCTTAGCTTTGGTAATGCTGAAACTGGTGATGCGCGCTCTGATAGAAGCTTTGAAAGCTTCCCACCATGCCCAGTTAGGCGATTCAGCTTGCTTATTGCAAGCAAAATACTCCTCTATGGCTTGTCTGATGGTGGTCTGGAAAGCCTCGTCTCCAAGCAGGGTTCTATTGAAGGACCAGCACTGCTGTCTGACCAGAGCCTCGTCAGGGTGGAAATCCAGTGTTATTGCCGCATGGTCAGAGACATGGGTGCTAAGGATGCTGGCTCCGCAAATTTCTGAGAATAGTGGTCTGGAGACCAAAAAGAAATCCAACCTGGAATAGGAGCCGTGTGGGCAGGAGAAAAAGGTATAGTCTCTCTCCTTCGGAAACAGAATTCTCCAGGCGTCCATCAACCCAAGCTCGTGCATGAGCGATCGAAGTGCCGTTTGCGCTCTGCCAGCTCTGGTACGGCTGGGATTGCAATCCAATAGAGGGTCTAAGACCAGATTGAAGTCACCTCCGAGGATTAGTGGATAAGCAACATCTTCCTGAAGTGCTTCTGCTAGAGAGAGGAAAAATGCCGGTTGATCACCGTTGGGGCCATAGACATTTACAATGACCAAGTGTTTGGCTCCCAAGGATATGTGGACTTTAGCCCAGCGCCCCTCACTGTCTGCTCTGGTGGAGAGGACCTGGAAAGGGAGCTTCCCTCGGGTTAGTGTTGCAACCCCATTTTTCTTCCCTAAGGCTGGGGAGAAAGTAGCTAGCTTATACTGATTGGAGCCCAGCTTCAGAGTCTCATTAGAGGATAGGTGCGTTTCTTGAAGGAGTATAATATCTGCTTTCTGTTTCTGGGCATAGGCCATTATCTTTTTTCGTTTGACTGGGTGCTGGATACCTTTCACATTCAGAGACAGAATTCTAAGGGGAGACGTCAGCATCAGAGTAGTGAGAAAAATACCTCGACCTCTCCATGGTCTCAAGTAGATACATTCTAGTTACCTGCATATTACCCCAAGTAGGGAGAAAAGGAAACCCAACATGTCTGCAGCGCCCCAATCCCTCTCCCCTAGAGATAAACAAAAAGATTGGGTGAGGCAGCGTGGGATGCAAGAGAGAGGCACATCAGCACCGCATGACCCCGAATCGAAAAGAAAAATAAAAATAAAACACCCCTTACCCACAGATGGGGGAGGAGAAAAGAAAAAACCGCCCGGGGGGAGTCATTCCGAGGCAAGGGAAAGAGAAAAAACAAAGCCCCCCATAGGCCTGATGTAACGAAACAGGAAAACAGTACAATATATACAACTTATTTTACAGCAATGAAGATGTAATACCCCCCCTGTCCCCCCCCTAATTAGAAAATCTCAAACAACAGCATGCACGCCAAATTACAAATACTGCCCCTGAAGGCAACCAGGCCAAACCACCCTGCAAGATATATCTGCCCAAGGCTACTTGCACTCAGTGGAAGAAAGAGAAGTCCGAAGAGCCCTGTCACATCAGGGGCTAGGAGACGTTGTCCGTTTGCATTTTCAGCGCTTCCTGTTCTTCAATGAAGTGCAAGAGCCCCTCGGGGTCATCGAAGGACTTAGTTTGGTTATGTAGGGTCACTTTAAAGCGCGCTGGGTAGAACAGGCCAAACTTTGCTTGTAGTTGTTGGAGACGGGGGCGCAGCTCCAGGAACTTCTTTCTTCTATCCATCGTAGCCTTGCATAGGTCCGGGAAGAAGGAGACTCTGTGCCCCTCAAAGGACACCGATGACATCGCTCTGGCCGCTGACATGACTTGCATGGCCTGCTGGTGTCTCAGGAGACAGAAGATTAGGGGTCGGGGCCTCGAGTTGCGGGCCGCTCGGGTATGCAGGTATGCGGTGCGCCCGCTCTACTTCCAGCGGTTTGCTAAGCTTGATTTTAAGCAGCGCAGGCAGGACTTTTTCAAGAAAGCCAATCGTGTCCGACCCTTCCGCGCCCTCAGGGACCCCGACAAGCCTGATGTTGTTTCTGCGGGACCGGTTCGACAGATCTTCAAATTGTGACTCAAGCAAATTAACCTTTTTCAGGGCCCTGGTCAACTTCTGTAGGCGATCCTCGTGCGCGAGCACCGCGCCGTCGATTTTATCCATTCGCGCAGTAAGCCCCTGCGTTCTTTCTTTTATCTCCTGCATATCAGCCTGCATTTGCATCAGGGTATCCCCGTTAGCTGAAATCATCCCCCTCATTGCCCGGAGTTCAGCCAAGATTTCATTTCTTCTGTCATCCCAATCCTTCCCGGGCGCCATTTTAACAGGGGAAGGGGGATCCTGCTTGGCCCGTTTAGAGCCTGTGCCCCCACTCGACACAAAATCCAACTTGGACTGCTTTCCAGTCGCCATCCTTCAGGATTCCCAGAGACACAGTCCAGAAAGAGAAAAATACCTCAAAATAGCAAGGCAGAGGTGATTTATAATCAGGGATAGTTCAGTGGGTCCGCAGGAGCTGAGCACCTAAGCGTCCATCTTGCTCCTTCGCTAGGCTCCGCCCCCAGGATTTATTACTTTTGACCCCTTTTCTCCAAGAGCCTAAAAGAGCAGATTTTTCCATGCTAGTCAATCATGCTCAAAATATTTCTAAGTTCCTTACTCGTGCTTCCCTAGACTCTTTCAAGTGTTAGCAGAACGTCTGCTATAGCAATAGGAGCACGATGTAGAGCCTGGCTCCAAACTTCAGACTTGGACAAATCTGTACAAGATATACTGGGAAATGCTCCTTGCACTGGAGAAAATCTCTTTAATAAGGAGACTTTACTCCAGGTTGCTCAGTTTACCACTGACACTATTGCTTTCAGAGGCTTGTCTACGCCTTCCTCTATCCCAGTTTGTAGAAAGTCTACTACTAAGCTTTGTTCCCCTAATGGGAGAAGGTTTTATCCATCTTCTACCCATCATGCAGATATTTCTATGCAGGGGAATCACCCAGCCAGGCTCAGGAAGCCACAACCTCAACGGGTTCAGCAAACCCAGCAGCCGCAAGGTTGCTGATAAACTCTTCCCTGAATCCTGTTTTCCTCTTGAGGTTTAGATCCTGTAGTTTGCTTCTTACCTCTTCCAGCATCTACATCGGTTCCATCCTAAAATTTACATATGTCCCTCTCAAGGACACATCCTAACTATCAGCTCAATGAGCTTCTTGGGATGATTATGCTTTACAGGTACTACAGTTACTCCTCGTCCTCTGATCTACACAGAGGAGTAACAGTTGTCAATAAGGCCACCATCCCTTTCCTTTGACTTTTCGCCTGTATCAGCATCTCTTACTACTTAAGGATTTCCTCCACAATAAGTCTTCTTTTCAACTCTACCACTCTTTCCAGGACATTTGGTCTGTAAGAGTGATACCACATTACTGAGGGCTTTTCCTTAAGCCCCTAACAGTTTTACAGAGTTGTCTCCTCCTTGCATTCTTAGTTTTTCCTGGCAGCTTCTCAGACAGTAGCGGAATCTTACCTCTCCTACTTCTGTCTGTATTTCTTTCCCAACCTTGGGACCTTCTGCTGCCCTATCAATAGTTAGGACTGCAAGGGCTTTTACTGCTTAGACCACTGACTTGCTGTCCAAGCAGCCAGGGCTTGTTCTCTAATTTCAATGGTTTCTGGCCTTGCCACTAACTCCCAGATGGCTTAAGAACCTTTTCTGGCTATTGTTGCAGACCTTACCTTCTCTCCTTAGCCTCCCCAATTCTTGGGCTTGGCGGAGTAGTTCATGCTGCCTGCGGGCTCTTGAACATCAGGTTTTCTTCAAATTAACCTGCAACATGCTCTCTGCATCTCTACGGAGCAGCTCTACACTATGGGGCCTTGTTAGAGAGCACATAATGTCAGATGGTTAGGAAGGGTTTTACCTAGTCAGGCTTACTGGATTCTCCTTGCCCTTACCATTTCCATTAAAGGCTTCTTAAATAAAGGTCACAGACCTTTAAAAGAAGACCTAAAGAATTATCCAATCCCCTGGTTTGCTTCACATCTCCAGGTGACCCCTTCACCAGAGATGGTTTGTTTCTTTCAGTATACACCATCCCTGTCTGGTTTTTCCTTCCATGTTGAGCACAGGAATGCACCATACCCCTTTTTACCCTCATCAAGGGTAAATATGATATTTTTATGGCATCTTTTTCTCCAGCTACCTGCTGGAGTTATGGAAGGATTCAGACCCACTGTCTGCAGATTAAAAACATCCTCTGCATTTTCCAGGGAGATCTCCATTCCTGGTTTTTCAGGGGCAAGAGTTCTTAGAGGACTCTAGACTTCCCTTGCCAATGAGAGAACTCCCTGCGCTTCCTACCCTTAACCAGGAAGTAGGGATTCTCTGAATATTTTCTCAAGCAGGTACCTCCCTTCTTGTTAGATAAATCTTTCTCCACACACCCTATGTACGGACATGGGTATGTATACATATATATATGTATAAGTGTATATATATATATATATATGTATATGTTACATGTATATGGACATCTGCCCGTCTATGCCCATATCTATATATATCTATATATCTATCTATCTCTATATCTCTATATCTATATATGTGATGTATATATCTGTATTTACCTACCTCTATAGATATGTATTACAATATATGATAGTGAGTAGGTATATGTATATATACTCTTCTGTCTGTCTGCCTATAGAGGCGGAAAGTCGTGGTATATTGCCCTATATACACTTTGATTCCACAACTTCCCGGCCAACGCACCAAGAATATGTAGCAGCAAAGCGCAGACAAACCAATGATACCAGGAGTCTGTTCAGAAGGTCCAAATCATTTATTTGTGCACAAGTCTCAAGCAAGTCAATTTCAAAATGGCTGAGCAAAGTTTTCTAGCATTACAACAACTTTTATAGACTTCTGTTCCATTCTAGGTATAGAAAAACATTTCATTGGTTCCGGTACTCTCCCGTACCTCCCGTACCTTTTCCATTGGTGCCGGTACTGATAAGATTATCCAATTATGTTCCTTCAGTGGGCATGGCACCTGCATACCCCCCTTCTAGTCCCAATTACAATGGCCAGTTCATCAACTTGTTACTTTCATACTCTCAAGGCCATAGAGCCAATTTGTGCATGCAGGGGAGCAGGGCTCTGCAACTCATCTGTCAGCACTCCCAATTATATTCCTTACAGATGTACTTTTCTTATCAGTAACTTTTAAACATATTTTTCTGTATTTTTCCATCTCAGTTTTGCTTACCTAAGTTAGTTTAGTTCTCTTACAGAGTTCTATCCTACAATAGCAGCATATTGGGGGATGTGCAATTCCTATGAGCCTCTCCACAGGCTTCATTCACAGGTCAAGCTAGATAGGCCTGCCTGCTCATATCAGACACCATGGATCACAGGCCTGCACCTGCCACACTATGCAGCGTTGCACAGGCATGTAAGAGTCTCTGCTCATCAGAGCTTACAATCTAGTCAAGACATACAACACAGAAGGTGTAGATGGGACTCAAACAAGGGGGAAAGGTAAAGAAACAAGGAGGCCAGGTGAGTCAAGATCCAAAAGCAGCAGCGAAGAAGTGAGTTTTCAACCTGGATTTGAAAAGGGCCAGAGAAGATGCCTGGCGTACAGGCACAGGTAGTTCAAGGCGTAAGGTGCAGCAAGGTGAAAGGAGCGGTCTAGAGTTAGCAGTAGAAGAGCAGGGCATAGATAGAAGCAATTTGCCAGAAGAGTGGAGTTCCCAAAAAGGGGGGGGGGGGGGTGTAAGGAGAGATAAGAGAAGAAAGGTAGTGAGGAGCTACAGAGTGAATGCACTTACAGGTCAGCAGGAGAAGTATGAACTGGATGCGAAAATGGATAGGGAGCCAATGAAGTGAGTTGAGAAGAGGGGTAATATGGGCATGATGAGGCTGGTGGAAGATTAGCCACGCAGCAGAGTGTTGAACAGATTGAAGGGGAGAGAGATGGTTCAAAGGGAGACGAGCAAGGAGTAGGTTACAGTAATCAAGACGGAAGGTGATTAAGGAGTGGATAAGCATCTTAGTGTGTTCAGTATTTCCTTACTGTACCCCAGTGAAAGAGCTAGCGAATGCTTTTAAATCTACTTGGATCTCTAAAAGCATATTTTAGATAGTATGTAGGGATGGGAATCAAGACGTCGCGGTCACATTATACTCAATTCCAGCAGTATCATAGAAAAAGCTCTGCTGGTATATTTGGCGATACCTACCTCGAGTCACAGGACCCATTTTGCAAATACACATATGGGAAAAATCAACAGAGAAAACTCTCTAACCTCCACGTGTAGTGAAATACCAATTTCCACATGTGTATTTCAACCATTTTGCAAACCTACTTGTATAAATGTGCCAAGTAACTATAGATTCCGCTGTCTTTATTCAATTTCAATTTGGAGGGGGAAGTAAAAGTGAGAGATTTAAAGAAAATCTTAATCCTTTATGTAAAAGGCTGGCTAAAACCAGCACTTTTTGAAAACATGTACATGCCAGGGAGCAACTGTAAATCTCAGCGTGGGAAATTGCAGTCATACAAATGTATTCCCAATGAGGAATATATGTGTAAATTTTTGACACTACTAAGACACTTATCCACTCACAAGTATTGACCATCTTCAAGATCCGAAACAAAACATCAGCTGGAATCCTACAAGAGCTCCTAAACGCAAATCCTAACAGACCCAAAAGACAAAACACAAGGGAAACAATACCAACTCCTGACTCTTTCACTAAAGCCAACAAATCAACTTCAAAGAGGGCGCTCACTCACAGTGCCTACAATCTGGAACTCCTTGCCAGAGAAGATAAGGACAACCAAAGACAATAAGGACTTCAGGAAACAACTAAAAAGGTTCGTTCTCTGAACACTTCAAAGGTGAAATCCAGTACACTCCCTAACGACTCACACCTAAATAATTTCATGCCCAAATACATCTGTTGTAAGTTATGCTACCTAGCATCTCCTGCATGTCACCCCTTCCCATGTTTCTAAAATAGTTCTCTGTAATGTTCTGTTGAAGTTGTAATGTAAACCGCTTTGATTCCATGAAAGGGGGTATAGAAAACTTGTTAAATAACTAAATAAATAGTCACCTCCCACCTTGACTGTTGTAACTGCTCCTCACTGGCCTCCCTCTGAATCATCTCTCTCACCTTCAGTCTGTTCAAAACTCAGCTGCACGGCTTATCTTCCTATCAGTTTCCGCATCCAGTTCAAACTTCTACTGCCCTACAAGTGTATTCATTATGTGGCTCCTTTCTTCTCTTATCTCACTCTACACTCCTCCTCGGGAACTCCGCTCCTCTGGCAGATCCCTTTTATCTGTGCCTTTCTCTGCCACTGCAAACTACAGACTTTGTTCATTCCATCTTACTGCTCCATATGCCTGGAACAAACTACTTCAGTCTGTGCATTGGGTCCCTTCTCTAGCCTTATTCAAATCTAGGCTAAGAACCCACCTCTTTGAAGCCACTTTTGGATCCTGATGCTTCTGTCTTGTCCACTACTTATGTGTATCTTATCATACTCCATTTTCACTATGTATTTAGTCTTGATTAGGTTGTAAGCTCTGAGCAGGGACTGTCTTACATCTGTATGTACAGCGCTGTTGTGCCTTGTAGTGCTATACAGATTATTAGTAGTAAGCCACTTCCTAACCATGCTCTGACATGCCCCCTCACAATTTCTATGTAGTAGGGACATCCACCTGTAAATTCAACCCTTTCTTAAATTGCCATTTGCATGTGTAAATGCCTGAATTTAGAGGTGGAAATTATGAAAGGTTTCTAAAATAACCCCCATATTATAGTAGTAGTAAAAAAATAAATAAAATAAATTGTAAAGTTTGTGGTTTCTAAGTGTCTAGTGTAACTAGTGGAAGATCAGGTTTTTTTCATATATATAGTAGCTCTTTAGTGCCATTTGTCATTCTGCCAGGTCAGGGAGAGAAGCAGATGTTTGTTCAAAAAGCTTGATTAACGTATTCTTTCCTCTTATTTGTCTCTGATTCCAAGGAGAGGGAGATTTTTTTTAATAAGTTGTGATGTCCTTGTTCTATGCTGGGAATAAATACTTGTGTGATTTTTTTTTAATTTTTATTTTATATTTTTTTGTGATTTATTTTCTATAAATTATGGTGTAGATTTTGCAGATGACATTTCTTGACAGTCTTGTAATTCATGTTCCCTTGGTAGAGCCATAAATCCTGAAAATGAAATGATGGTTTACCAGTTTCTAATTATTGCACTGAGAAATTATTTTGTCATGTTTGAAAAATGTTCAGATTGTCTTAATTTCTGTATGTTAGAGCAGCACTGCTAGCCAGATTCTGAAAATTATTTTTTTCATTATGGGGAAAGCTATTGCTGTGATTTTGTTTTATTTGAATGTTCGCCATAGGCATTCTTTCAGCATACCAGTTTAAATAAATACCAGCATTACTTCATAGTTCTGTTGCTTCCAGTGAATTGCATTTTGGCTGGATTCCTTTTCTGATCTAAATAGTAATGGGAACGCAGTTAACAAAACAAAATGGTCACCCACATATATCAAAAATAAATATAGTGTCTATTTGCAGAGATGCGGTTGAATGTTTGGGTCCTAATAGAGTTTGATATTGTTTACTCCATAATGATCTTATGAAAAGAGTATATGTTCACAGCTGCAGAACATACTATGCACCATTAACTTAAGCGTCTTTGTCCATTTTCTTCTCCTGTAGTCTTCAGAGCTTTGATTTGTTTCTGTTTCTTAGACTTCCATTTCCCTCTTCCTTATGGGTCTCTCCTTAAGGCCTCTCCTCCATTTCTGCCCTTCCATTCGTTATTGCCATGTCATAAGAACATAAGATATGCCATACTGGGTCAGACTTGTTTTGTTTTCCTACTGCTTAGCTATGTTGGTGTGCCTCTTTCAAAAAGTAGAGAAAATAACTTACTGAATTGCCTCATGTTGTAGTAAAATGGCTCTGCTGGATAGTGGTCATGCACTTTTGCAGGCTAATGGTTCTATTGAAAAATGGCGGCCTCACAGGTGATCAAGAAGTTCATTTTTTCCCTTTTCTTTTTTTCCTTTTGGTTTTATTTGAACACCCTCATTTTTCACCCTCATATTTTGCATTATCTCCGTTTTGTCTGCATACCTTCAAAAAATATTCCAGAGGGAAAGTTCCATACTAAAACTCCAACATAGCCAGTGTTTCATAAAACTCTGCCATAGAGGGTGCACTTGAAAGAGACTACAAATTCAGATGCAGAAGATTTCTTTTTCTAAACACTGGCTATGACAGGGCTCTGGTGTACTTTTTCCTTCGTTTACTGCCCTTTACCACTCATCAGATGAGTTGCTTTGCTTTTTCTTTTAGTAGTTTTGCTCATTTTTCCGACCTTGTATTTACTACCACCTTTTTAATATTTCCAGCTCAGTTGAAAATGGAGCTTGGATCTGACGCTATATATCTTACTCTTGCTGGAATATTTCAAAATGTGGCATTTTTTTGTGATTTTCTTTTTTTGTGTATTTTAAATTAAGGATCTTGCAAAAACAATAAGCTTTATTTTGACAAACAAAACATGCAGAATTTTGTATAACTCAGACCTCTTGACACAAAAGTCTGAATTTTGTTTGCAGAATTCCAGCAGGATTAAATTGTCTCCATTAGCAATTACACAGGTACACTACCAAAAAACTGCCTCCAGTTTTGCAACTGATTCCTATAGATTTTGGGGTGCTGAATCCAGGAAAAATAGCCAAAATGTTCCATCACGTCACGTTTTCTTGCAAAATTAGATTTCTTACCCATATAAGGAATGTTCACATAATTTCTTTTTAGCTGACTGCAGTTTATTTTCTTGGCCCAAAATCGAGGTTGTAATGGTTAACTAACTAGAAACACTCCCTCATGATATTTTAGAGTGTTTTGTATTCATTTTATACATTAACACGACAATTGGGAGGCGGGGGGCTAAATCCAGTACTCGCGCTGGCGCATGTTCTTTCCTGTTCGCCTCGCCTCGTTTGCTCGCTCAAACACGGTGGTTGCGACATGAATGTTCCTGTAAAATTTCAGTTTCTTGCAAGTTCATTATTACCTTTTGTTTGCTCAGTCGTAATCCAGCTTTATTCCTAACTGGTTCACTACAGTTGTAGTTTGCAGTGCTGTGTATTTGTGATGGCTCACAGAGCCAGAGGTTGCGTCAACTCTTCGGACAGTTTTTGTTTTATTTGTGGGGAATATACCGTGAAAAAGCGGCAGAGGAACATTTCTGCATTTATTAAAAAAGTATATTTCGCCTATTTCGGTTTGAAGTTAGGCGATCAAGACAAACCGTGGGCTCCTCACAAAGTGTGCAAGACATGTGAGGAAGATCTACGCTTATGGATGAAAGGTAAAAAACAAGCATTTCGTTTCGGAATATCTATGATGTGGCGTGAACAAAGAGACCACAGCAGTGACTGCTATTTTTGCTCTTGCATTGTGAAGGGATACAACTTAAAAAATAAGAATGTAATAAGTTACCCCAACCTTCCCTCAGCAATTAGGCCTATGCCTCATAGCAACGAAGTACCTGTGCCTGAACCACCAAAATCTTTGGATCATATTTGTGTGGACGGTTCTGATCATGATGAGACTCATCAGATGGCTTTTCCCGATGAGTCCAGTACTTCCGAGTTTGAAACTGAACCAGATCCGAAACCTGAACTTTTCTCTCAAGCTGAATTGAATGATTTAGTCCGGGATTTAGGACTCCCAAAAGATGCTGCCCAACTGCTAGGTTCTCGGCTTAAACAGAAAAATCTATTGTCACCAGGAACAACTTTTTATTGGTACCGCAACCGCGAGACACAATTTTTGAAGTATTTCAGCAAAGAGGAAGATTTGGTATTTTGCAACGATATATACGGAGTGATGGAAAAGTTTAAACTCAAGTATGATCCTGCTGAATGGCGGCTGTTCATTGATTCGTCAAAAGACAGCATAAAAGGTGTTCTTCTTCATAATGGCAACACATTCGCTTCAGTTCCTATTGCTCACTCTGTTATTCTCCAAGAAAAATACGAGAATTTGGCCCTGATTCTTCAGAAGATTCGTTATGATGAGCATAAGTGGATGATTTGTGGAGACTTTAAAATTCTATCCATGCTATTAGGGCAGCAATCCGGTTTCACCAAATATCCCTGCTTCCTTTGCTTGTGGGATAGCCGGGCCCGGGACCTACACTGGGGGAAAAAAGACTGGCCAATTCGGGAGTATTTGAGACCCGGTGAGAAAAATGTTCTTCATGAGAGCTTGGTACCTCGTGATAAAATTCTATTACCACCTCTCCACATTAAGTTGGGTCTCATTAAGCAATTCATCAAGTCCCTTCCAAAAGATGGTGAGTGCTTTCGGTACCTTTGCTCAAAGTTCCCCCGACTTTCTGAAGCAAAGCTAAAGGAAGGAGTGTTTGTTGGCCCTGATATAAGGAAACTCATTTCAGATGGAGCATTCGCTGAAACGATGTCTGAGAAAGAAAAAGAAGCCTGGGATTCCTTCAAGGATGTTGTTCTCAAATTCTTGGGGAACAGGCGGGATGAGAACTATAAGGATATTGTTGCCAGGATGCTCAATGCCTTCAAAGAACAAGGCTGTAACATGAGCCTGAAAGTCCATTTCTTGCACTCCCATGTGAACTACTTTCCCGAAAACTTGGGGGCGTACAGTGAAGAACAAGGTGAAAGGTTTCACCAGGACATCAAGGACGCAGAGAGAAGGTACCAAGGAAGATGGAACACCACTATGATGGCTGATTTCTGCTGGTTGCTGCTGCGGGAAACCCCAGATGAAAAATACACCAAGCAGCGCACCAAGAGAAGCATTCTGGGGAAGAAGAAACGGGCCCACCAGGAGATTGATTGACCCAAGAATGACTTTAAAATCTAAACTGTGTTGACAAATATCGTGTTTTTACTAAACTTTGAAATAAAAATTTGCTAGTTATTACCACAGTGTCGGATCTCATTTATTAGAATTTTATTTTCACACCATCGGGTGTTTGTCTTCATGTATTGCAATGGTGCGGTTTGCGTTTTCTATTCTTACATACATACCTGTACAACATTTTTTGCACATTTCTTTGCTTTGCTTTGTGTCTAACCTCGCTCTTATATGCTCAATGTTTGTGCACATGTATGTGGCTGTTTTAAGTGCAGACAATTTTGCTACCATCACAGTGTGTTTTGTTGACATTACTCTATTCTTATGTGCTGCCTTGTTACAATTTTCTTTATTCTTATTTGAATAACTACTAAACAATTAGTATAAAGAATTTATCCAAGAAACTTTTATCTCGATTGCACTCAATCTGAAACGTTCACCTCAAACTGCTAACCCAATGTAGCAAAAAATCTGTACGTGATGGAGCAAATTGTTTACCAGATTTGGATTTAGCGCACCAAAAAACGTAAAAATCAATCGAAACATTAGAGGCAGTTTAAAAAAATTTTTTTTTAGTGTACCTGTGTTATCTGGGATTTTTTCCCTTTACTTTATAAGTGTGCCCCCCCCCCCCCTCCTTCTTAAAAAAAAAAAAAAATCATGTCTGGTCATCGCAGTAATGGTTCTGGACCATGTGTCATGCACCAGCTTTCCTTTTGGACTCCTGCAATTACGGCCTGAATCCCGCCACTAGATGTCACCCTTAATGACTATGACCTTTCCTTCCTCTGAGTTGTTAACACAGCCCCTGCAACATTCCCAGTGGACATGAGAAGCAGAAAACTTAGATTTTGAACTGTAGACCTTCTATATTGCAGGGCACACCACCACCTAAGCCACTGGGCAAGCCTGCTCTTCATTTCTGTTGAAAGACTATTGTAATATATGGCACATAAGATATTTTTCAGATTAAACAATTTTATTTGTAATATAAATGCATATAAAATACTTCATGTAATTGTGAGTTCACATACAAAAAGGTAGAGCTTTTTTCCCTTGCTTCTCTGCCCTTCCTTATTCCTCAGAATTCTAATAAATGTCACATCTCCCTGCCTGTCCCACCTCTACTCCCATACATTTTAATTTTTGTTTCCCCTTATACAATTTTATGTTTCTGTAAACTATTTTGTTGCTGAACACACAAAAGGAGCAGGTAGAGCCCCACCACTGGTAGACAGAGCTTTATTTGTATTCGCAAGGGTCAGTCTTACACGTATTTCGGCAGAAGCCTTCTTCAGGGGACTGTGACCTTATATATTTGTTTTATATATATGTATTATGTTCTATCAGAAAAGCACAAAAATACAATATTAAAATGTATGTTCAAACTAACCAATATAAAATGCTAAATATTAAAGTGGATATTAAAAAAATATATTAAAAGAACAAACACACATATTAAACATTAAATATGAAAATTAATAAACAGCAAAAGAGCTAAATGTTGTTCATAAACAAGGATAATGAAACAAAAGGACTCAAAATTAAAAACATGGTAATAAAAAAAAAAATAAGATCAGTGAACAAATAAATTAAAATAGAAATGTCGTGCTGGGGAAGGTAAAAGAACACCACGAGGGGGTCATCTGCCACAGGGGCATACTTGGGTATATCAAATAAATATTAAAGCAGATATATTAAGGAGAACAGTGAGGATATACCCAAGTATGCCCCTGTGACGGATGATGTTTTTACCTTCCCCAGCATGACATTTTTATTTTAATTTATTCGTTCACTGATCTTATATTTTATTACCATGTTTTTAATTATGAGTCCTTTTGTTTCATTATCCTTATTGTTTATGAATTACATTTAGCTCGCTTGTTTTTTAGTTTTCATATTTAATGTTTTAATATGTTTGTGTTAATATATTTTTTTAATATCCATTTTTTAATATTTAGCATTTTATATTGGTTAGTTTGAACATATATTTTAATATTGTATTTTTGTGCTTTTCTGAGATAATTTTTGTTTTATATGTATGTATTATGTTCTAAGGTCACAGTCCACTGAAGAAGGCTTCTGCCGAAGCACGTGTAGGGTTGACCATTGCAACTACGAATAAAGTGCTGTCTACCAGTGGTGGGGCTCTGCCTGCTCTCTTTGTTTCTGCTTCACTATTGCAGGAGAGGTGTTCTTTCTGTTTCCTGTTAACTATTTTGTTGCTGTACATGAAAGGCAGTATATCAAGTGGAATAAACAAAACTACATTTTTATACGTTTTATTTGTTTAGTCTTCATGGGACCAGTGAGTATATCAAATTTGTACATATTTATCTGTTTTTACCACCTTTCTTTAATTTTTTTTGTAAGTGATTTTATAGGCTTTTTTTTTCCCTTAAGGCACTCAACTTTTTTTCATGCTTACTTTTTCTCTCCCCTTGTCTCTAGTTGAGAGGTGGCAGCAATGATGGTTAGCATAGGTCAGGTGTAGAATCAAATGTTTGGGGTTTTTCTTCCTCTTTCCCATTCCCTCCCTCCTTTCCATTCCCTCCCTCTTTCCCATTCCCTCCCTCTTTCCCATTCCCTCCCTCCTTTCCATTCCCCTCCCGCTCCTCTTTGTCTGTTTCTCCCAAATATTTTGGAAAGATGCTTCTTGTTTTAAAGATAATATTTCTATTCAGGAATCCCAGAGACCCATTAAAGTAAAATGGAAGATATATTTGCCCCACAAGCGTGTTTTTCCATATATACAAAAAATGCTGGCCAGGGCTGTTGTAGGAAGCTACTGTGGTAGCTGCTGCTTGGAAGGCCCAGGGAGAAGAGTAGCTTGAGTCATGGCCACTGCCAGGACCCAGCCTGCTGCCCAGGATTGCTGCTGTTGGGTGTCTATGGCTGAGCCAAGGAGATGAGCTGGGAAGAAATGGATTGAAGTAGGATAGCAGAACAGTGGTTAGTGCATGGAAGTAGGGAGAAGAAAAAGCTCTTGAAACCAGAGGGAAGGAGAGGTGAGAGAAAAACATGCTTGGAAGCAGGAAAGGGTCCCTGGAAGGATAAGTGTGTGTGTTGGGGGAGGGGTACAGTTAGAGAACTGGAATAAAGAGTAAAATACCCTAAAGAAAATGAAAGAAATTTCCTGACAAATAGAACTTTTTGACTCTTGCTGATTTTTAATTCCTCTATTTTAATCCCTTTGTAAATGTGCCAGAGTCTTTAGCTGTTGTGAATGAATCTGCTCTGGCTGATCTGTGAAGTTAAGTAGGGTCGGGTCTGGCTAGTACATGGATGGGAGACCACCCTGGAATACCAGGAACTGTTAAATTCACTGAATGGAAGAAAGGCCTGGCAATTTACTTCAGTCACAGCATGCCAAGAAAACCCAGGAGCTGGGTTGCATTGACTCATTGGCACACATTGTATTTTGCATAAATGCGACGGGGCTAAATTTGCAGACAAAAAAGAAGAACTGTGGAGGAAGAGGGAGGGGAGTAGTGTCCCAGGACAACATGAGAAGAAGGGACTGGATTAGAGAGTAGAGTGTCTGTTCTCTACTTTGTTCCAGGATTACCTCTTCCCTTCTTCCTTGCAGGCTGCTTGAGCGGAACATCTGCTCTGGAGTCTAAAAAGAAGGGGTGGAACAGAGTTCTTACCTCTGACTTTAAGCCCTATAAATGTTTAAAGATAACTTTAAATGCATAGATGTGTATGTATTGCTGAAAAGTATTAACATTTTACTGATCACTGCAAATATTTTTATAGTATTAAGTTATGATTTTACATAACAATTTTGATTAGCTGTGCATTTAAATTCAGGGATTTAAATGTGGAGGATATCCATAATATTGACTTGAAAAAAAATCCATAATATGAACAATAAGCAAGTCTATTTTTTTGAACAGAGATTTGGCAAATAACAGAATTGGCTGCCTGAATGCTGACACATTTAAGGGACTCAACAATCTCATTAGACTGTAAGTATTTTTGGTTACTTTTAGAAGGAGCATGTATTGATTATAATTTATGAATGTGGAATCCTGCAGGCATTGTTCTGCTTCCTTCTGTGTTACTTTTGATGCACATGTGTTGTGCAGATTCACTAAAGACAAATTTCACGGCTTAAATTATCCAAGAGCACTTGGATAAAAGTGACTTCTAATTCATTTACTGCCATGCACTGCACATACCTTCTTCCTCAAAAGCTACTGCACATGTTTGACTCTGATTGTACAGTGTATTGGGGTCCTGTTTGGGTAAATGTGTTCTGATGATATGAAAAAGTATTACTAGGTGCATTTCACTTGTGTGTAGTGCCTGTTGTCGAGGGTGTAGCCAACTAGATAGACATGTGTATGCTCACCCCCACCCACCCAAGAAGGATTTAGAGCTGGTAGGAGTCCTGGTGCTGCTGCCTACAAATGCTGTGGTGGGAGTCCCTGGGTTCTGGCAGCCAGAAGAGTAGGGCTGTGGCCTACAAAGGCCAGCAGTAGTCCCTGGGTCCCGCTGGCCAGAAGAGCTGGGACTACAGCCTGAAGACATGGAGGGTAGTACTGAAAAGTGTGGTGGTTGGGGTGGTGTCTAAGGGAAAGGGCAGGATTAGAAGGAAAGAAAAGGGTGGAGCATAAAGGAAAGGGCAGGGTTAGGGGAGAAAAGCTAGCCTCTGAATGTAAAATATCTACTATCTCATAGAAACTAAAATATCCAATATCTCCCAGATGACTGACAGATAGTTTAGAGTCCAGGGGTGGGCAATTCCGGTCCTGGAGGGCCGCAGACCAGTCAGGTTTTCATGATGTCCCTAATTAATATTCATGAGATCTATTTGCATCCACTGCCTTCCATTGTATGGAAATTGGTCCATGAATATTCATTAGGAACATCATGAAAACCTGACTGGTCTGCTGCCCTCCAGGACCGGAAGTGCCCACCCCTGGTTTAGACTCCAGTAGTTCAATGACTGAACAGTGATCCTCCTCTTTGCTTCCTCCCAAATGTTCCCCTCCCCTCCCCCCCTCGTATCGCTACATAATCCTAAATGTTAAGTAATTGTACTGTCTAAATATTTATAAGTACCCTAATGTTAAATGTAATCCTCCAACTGTGATGTGACGTGACCACCTTGATTGAAGGATAAGGTGGTATACAAATCTGTCTAAATAAACAAATAATCCCAGTGGTCCTATAAATTGCCCCACTGATGAAACGGTCTGTTAATAGTTTTATGATAACCTGATTCTAGTTGACATAACCTCTTGGGGGGGGGGGGGGGAAGCAGGATAGAGGACAGATACCCATGGAATTTGTTTTTGCACCACTGTATATAGCCCACTCTGTAAATAGATCATACCAATCTAACACACAACACGACACACATTCAATTTCCCCCCACTGCATGTATAACACTCTCACTTCACCTGATTGTTTGCTGTGATACCACCTTGATTATTAAGATAAGGCGGTTTAGAAATACTGTTAAATAAATAAAATAAAAAATTAGGATAGCTGCAGAGATGTTCTTTTCAGTCTTTGCCTCCCTCCCCCATATTCCCTCAGGGAGAATTGGTCCCGGCTGCCTTCTGAGACCCTAAGACTTTGTCAGCAAGGCTTCTCTTGGAGGAGGGGGAAGCACAGCAGAGCACAATTCATTGGGGCTCTGTTCTGTCTCCCTTGGAGTGCCGGGTAATTTGAGTGTCGTGTTTAGTTGTGCTGCTAGGGTAGAGACATAGGCTATGCAGCAACAAAGGCGAGGTGGGGGAGGGGGGGGTGATTTAGTCCAGAGCTGCGCTGGATACATTGAGTGCCAGATTTACCTGGGGGAAGCTGGAATTTTTTTCAGGGGACTGGAGGAGCTCCTTTTTTGTTTTTCCTGATCAGTCAGCTTGACCTGTCGGGCATGTTTCCTCCATGCTGAAAACCGCATGTGTGGCCTGCAGGTACAAGAAAGCGCGGTTGTCATCCTTTGGTCTCTGCCACAGCTGCGAGTCCCAGGACCACGCCGCAGGGGAATCATTGCAGGAGTCTTTGCTGGGGGATACCTCCAGGCAGCAGGGCCCCAATTAGACTGCGTGGATGATTTCTCTTGCGGTCTGTGGCTCCTGCTATTTTGGCAGGAACCGTGGCCAATTTAAACACACTAGAATCTCCATTGCAGGCACTCGGGAGGAGGGGGGGGGTGGCAGGGTTTAGTCTCTGGCTCTGTTGATCCGGGGAGCACACTAGAGGCAAGAAGGGGGGGGGGGGGGCTCAGGGAGGCCATGAGGCTGGGCCCTTTATCACAGAATTTGTCTTGCTCCTCCACCAGGCCTACTGCCTGAAGCAGGGCTTGGGGTGGCGGGGACGTTCAAATGGTGGCATCTCCAAAGCTGGTGACAGAGGCACAGCTTGGTTCTGACCTTGTTTGGGCTCTCCAAGGGGGGTGGGAGAGCAAACCCGAGGACTTGGAACCTGTGGGGGCTTTGGAAACTTCAGAGGAGTCAAATGATGCCATGGAGGGGCCGTCAGGCATTGAGTCTCAACCTATGGCAGAGGAACTTGAAGAGGGTGAGATTCCATCTGGGGAGGACTCCAGTATTGTTTGTGTGTTCAGGCAGGAGAAACTCTCTACGCTCATTGCTCATTTCCTTGCGGCACTCAAAATTCCACAGCCTCTTCCGGAGCAGGAGTTTCTCCAGGACCAAGCAGGAAGTCAGTCCACACTTACGGGTGACGTCGGCGCCGACGGAGCCCTCGTGCGGAGCATTTCCCCCAGCTTTCACAGAAAGCCTTTGGGAATTGCAGCGCGCATGCGCGGTCCCCTTCCCGCCCAAGGGTGCCATCTTGCTCAGTCTTCTTTTTTCCGCGGAGCCCGATGGACGTAGTTCGTTTTTCCCCGAAGAAGAAGTTGATTTTCTTTATTTTTCTATTTTCCTCCGGTTCGACGCCGGATCCTTTTCCCGCTCGGACCGATACGCCGGTATCGAGTCCTTCTCTCTTTTTTTCGGTTTTTGTCCTTTGTGACTGGCGTTCGCGCCTTTTTTCTTTTTCCCTGGCAGTCCAGTCTTTTGACCTAGCAGGGGCCCTTTTTCCCCCGATGGCTGCCAGCGGGTTTAAGAAATGTGATCGGTGTAAGAAACTTATGTCTCTTACTGACACACATGACTGCTGCCTCCATTGCCTCGGACCAGATCATGACTCGATGATCTGTGGTCCATGTGGCAAAATGTCCTCAAAGGCCTTGAGGAGTCGGCAGCACCAGAGGGATAGAATTTTTTCTGACTCCGCGTCCGGCCGGGCCCGGACCTCGTCAGATGCCTCGACGTCTCGGGACTCCGGCCCCGAGCAGCGTCGGGGCTCCTCTGAGCAGGGGTCTCCTTTGCGGGAACATCACAGGAAGAAGAAACCCGCGAGGGCGTCGTCGGTAGACGCTCCTGGTTCCTCGAGGGCCAGGTCGCATAGCCCCGATAGCCGTCCCGGGTCTTCGGAGTCGGAGAGGCCTGCGAAGCATCCTCGTGTCGAGATGGAGTCGCCTGGACACAAGTGCTGTTGTCCTCGTTGACTCTCCTCCGAGGGAGCCGACGTCGGGCCCGACGCTGTCGGGGCCCGAGTCAGGGGCTGCTGGGTCTCCTGAGCTCGGACTCAGGTTGACGGCCTTGGAGAGCAGCTTCGCTGCCTTCATGGAACAGCAGCAGGCATTGATCGCCGGTCTCACCAGTGCATCTGCCCTGACCACCGGGACCTCGACGTCCAAGTTGACCCCAGAGGCCGAGCCGATCCTCAAGTCCATGCGGGCTCGAGTCGATCCTTGGCCACGGTCTCCCTCGACCTCCCGTTCGGGGCCGAGGTCGTCGACGCCGACACCCTTGGCGTCGGGGCGGAGGGCATCGGTGCCTGCCCGACCGGAGCCGCTCGATTCCTCCTCCGAGGAGTCGGGCTGGGAGACGGTGGACGAAGAGTCACCCGACACCCATCGGACTCGGTGTGTCCCCTCGGACTCACCCGAGTCCGAACCTCAGAAACGGTCCCCACCGGAGGATACCCGGTTCTCGGACTTCGTGCGGGATATGGCCAAGGCCTTGGCCTTCCCCGCAGATCCCGAGGAGGAGCCTCGAGCCGAGGAGCTCGAGGCCCTCCAGTATGACTCTTTCCCGAAGGAGGCCTTTACTGTTCCGGTTCCTCCGATGCTGGAGCGGCTACTCTTCCGCATGTGGGAGACCCTGGCTTCGACGCCGGTTTTAAGCAAGCGGGTCGATTCCATTTATCGAGTCCGCAAGAGCCCCGGGTTCCAAAAGGCACAATTACCGCACCACTCCATGGTTGTGGAATCGGCCATGCATCGACTGAAAAGTCAGAAGATGCACTCCTCGGTGCCTCCCGGCCGGGAGGCCCGGAACCTGGATGCCCTCGGTAGGAAGTGCTTCCAGGGCTCTATGCTTGCTAGCCGTGTCCAGATCTACGAGCTCTACATGGGCATGTACCTCTGAGACCTGGCAAAGGAGATTGCCGGGTTCTCTGCTGGTCTCTCCGAGGAACCTTTGCAGAGGTTCCAGGCCTTGTCCACCAGTATTCGAGAGTGCTCGAAGTTTATCTCTTGAGCAGCCTACGATGGCTTCGAGGCTTCGGCCCGAGTAGCTGGGGCCGGCATCGGTGCCCGCCGACAGGCTTGGCTACAGTCATCCGACCTCGAGCCATGGGTCCAGGACAAGTTGGTCGATGTCCCCTGCCGGGGTGAAAACCTCTTTGGCAAGCCCATGGCTGAAAAGGCTGCAGAACCCGAGACTGAGACTCTAACCCGGACTAGGCTTTCCAGGAAAACCTCTGCCCCTTCTCAGAAAAAGAAGGGCTCGGGGAAAAAAGACCTTTTACCCGAGGAAGTCATCGGCCTACAAACAGTACCCTCATTATCAGGCCTCTGCAGCTCCCCAACAGGGTCAGCAGGCCAAGGGGCAGGGTCAAGGGCCCCGTAGGCCGAAGACCCCCAAGCCACCAACACCGGCCCCTGCTCAGCAGGGTGGGGTTTTTTGACTCAAACAGCATAGCCTCTCCTCCTCAGCTGGCTTCTCTCAGCACAGGAGGCTGGCTGGCCCACTTTGCCCACAGGTGGTCAGCCGTCACATCAGATACTTGGGTTCTTCATATAGTCCAAAGGGGCTATCTTCTCCATTTTCACCAGGTACCTCCCTCCTATTTTCCAGGGGAGCCTCCAAGACTCCCTCTGCACAGGGACCTACTCCTTCAGGAGTTGACAGGTCTATTAAAGGATCAGGCTGTGGAACCGGTGCCCCACCACCTGAGAGGTCAAGGCTTTTATTCCAGGTACTTTCTGGTACCAAAAAGAACAGGAGGCCTCAGACCCATCCTAGACTTGCGAAACCTCAACAAGTTCCTGCAGAGGGAAAAGTTCAAGATGCTTACCCTTGGAATCCTGCTGCCCTACCTCCAGCAAGGAGACTGGCTATGCTCCTTGGATCTCAAGGATGCGTATACTCACATCCTTATCCATCCAGACCACAGACAATATCTCAGGTTTGTTGTGGGAGGAAACCACTATCAGTACAGAGTGCTTCCCTTTGGCCTCTCATCCGCTCCCAGGGTGTTCAAGTGCCTGGCAGTGTTGGCAGCCTACCTGAGGCTTCAGGGTCTCTTTGTGTTCCCGTACCTGGACGACTGGCTCATAAGGGGCCAATCTTCCCTGGAGGCCAACCAGGCCACCTTCGCACTGTGGCTCTGCTTCAGCACTTGGGGTTTGTCATAAACTTCGCAAAGTCCACTTTGCTCCCGTCCCAGAACTTAGAGTTCATAGGGGCCAGACTAGACACTCTTCAAGCAAAGGCTTTTCTGCCTCTGGACAGGGCCCACAGGCTAATGGATCTGGCCAGCCAGTTTCGCAGCAATTCCCTGGTCTCTGCCAGGCAATTCCTGAGACTACTCGGCCATATGGCTTCCACAGTTCATGTCACCCCCAATGCCCGCCTGCACATGCGACCTGCTCAGTGGAGCCTTTGCACTCAGTGGCATCAAGCCTCAGGGGGCCTAGCAGACTCAGTGCGCATCTCCGACCTCCTGGTCTCCTCTCTGAAATGGTGGCTTCATCTTCCAAATCTGGTGCTCGGAGTGGTTTTCCAATCCCCTCCGCATACTCAGGTGCTGACAACCGATGCCTCTCTTCTCGGTTGGGGAGCACATTGCCAAGGGACATGTACTCAGGGTCTCTGGACCCCTTGGGAGGCTGCTCAACAGATAAACTTCCTGGAGCTACGGGCGATCCGCCTAGCTCTGAGAGCCTTCTCCCACCTCGCCTCTCACCAGTCTGTACTGGTCCAGACGGACAATCAAGTTGCCATGTTCTATGTGAACAAACAAGGAGGCACAGGCTCCTTCCTTCTCTGTCAGGAGGCACAATGGCTGTGCTCTTGGGCTGTCAATCACAGAATCCTTCTCAAAGCTGTCTACCTCCCAGGTCAGGAAAATTACCTGGCAGACAAATTGAGCAGGATCCTGCAACCACACGAATGGAGATTGAACCCGTCGGTGGTTCAGCAGGTCTTTCTCAAGTGGGGACTCCCCACCATAGATCTTTTCGCCAGTCCTCTGAACCGGCAACTACCGAGATTTTACTCCAGACAACCGCATCCTCTCAGAGTAGCTGCGGATGCGTTTCTGATCTCGTGGTCCACAGGCCTACTGTATGCGTTTCCTCCCACACCACTTGTGTCCAGAACGCTGTTCAAAGTCCTCCGGGACAGGGCTTCATTGATTCTCATAGCCCCCCGGTGGCCGAGGCAACCGTGGTTCCCGCTTCTGCTACAGCTAGCGGTGGACACTTCTCTTCCTTTGGGGTTTCAACACGATCTCCTGTCTCAGGATCAGGGGACTCTTTTGCACCCCAACCTCCAGTCTCTTCATCTGATGGCCTGGCTGCTGAAAGGGTAGTCCTCGCTCCCCTACTACTACCTAGAGAGGTGGAAAATGTAGTCTTGGCCTCTCGGCGTCCATCCACCAGGAAGTCCTACGCTTTTAAGTGGTGTAGATTCTCCGCATGGTGTGCTCAGCACAGTGAGAATCTCTTCTTGTGCTTGGTGGCGGTAGAGTTGCAATATTTGCTCTACCTCTCCAATCTGGGCCTTAAGTCTAACTCTGTCCGAGTTCACCTTAGTGCTCTCTCAGCACACCACTCGCCGGTGGACGGCAGGCCTCTTTCCAACCACCCTTTGGTGGCTCGTTTCCTCAGAGGCCTTCTGCTTAAGCCTCCTTTGCGTCCACCGGCCCCTGAGTGGGATCTGAATGTGGTCTTACAGCGGCTTACTTGTCCGCCTTTTGAACCTATGGCTACCTGCCTTCTCCGTTTTCTCTCCTGGAAAACTTTATTTCTGGTAGCTCTCACCTCTGCTAGGCGAGTGAGTGAACTGCAGGCTCTAGTGTCTGATCCTCCTTACACTAGGTTCTACAGGAATAGGGTAGTCTTACGGACTCACCCTAAGTTTCTTCCTAAGGTTGTCTCACCCTTTCACCTTAATCAGGAGGTGGTTCTTCCAACCTTCTTTCCCAGGCCGCATGCCAACCGGGCTGAGATGGTCTTGCATACCCTGGACTGTAGGAGGGCGTTATCCTTCTACCTTGACCATACGCGGGAGCATCGGAAGGCTGTTCAGCTTTTCATTTCTTTTGACCCCAATAAGTTGGGGCTCCCTGTCTCCAAGCGTACGTTGTCCATATGGGTCGCTGACTGTATCGCCTGGGCTTATGGGGCAGCCGGCCTCTCGTTGGAGGGTCGAGTCACGGCTCATCGTGTCAGGGCGAAGGCTGCGTCAGTGGCTCATCTCCGCTCTGTTCCGTTGGCAGACATCTGCCGGGCCGCTACTTGGTCTTCAAGCCAGACTTTTGCGGCCCATTACTGCCTTGAGAGGGAGTCCCGCAGGGACAGTGCTTTCAGACAAGCAGTACTCCATAATCTCTTTGGGGTTTAGGCAACTCCTACCCTCCGGCCCTGGTGTTGGGCTACCGGTCGGGGGCGTTCTCAGAGAAGATTCCTTCCTTCTGTGCTGACGAGCTAGAGGGAGCTAATTTTTCTGCTTGGGGTCTCCGGTAGCCTTAAGCTGGGGAGTCCCATAAGTGAGGACTGACTTCCTGCTTGGTCCTGGAGAAAGAGTAGTTACTCACCTGTAACAGGTGTTCTCCAGGAGCAGCAGGAATCAGTCCTCAAAACCCTCCCTCCTCCCCTTGGAGTTGCAGTCATATCATTTGTTTTTGCTAATTTTTTGCTGTCTTTTAGCTATGTCATCAGACTGAGCAAGATGGCACCCTTGGGTGGGAAGGGGACCGCGCATGCGCGCTGCAATTCCCAAAGGCTTTCTGTGAAAGCTGGGGAAATGCTCCGCACGAGGGCTCCGTCGGCGCCGACGTCACCCATAAGTGAGGACTGATTCCTGCTGCTCCTGGAGAACACCTGTTACAGGTGAGTAACTACTCTTTCCCTTAGAGGACCTGCTTCTTCAGGGTATCAGGACATAGGAAGTAGTCTTCCCGATCCATCTGGCTCTCAAGCAGTTGGAGTTGGAATGGGAAGTGCCAGAAGTGGGCTTGAAGGGGAGATTGAGCTATGGCTCACTTGTATTCCGTTTCTGCCTTGGAAAGGGAGTTCCTTATGGAGGATGCTCTGGTCTCGGCAGTCACAAGAAGACCATGATTCCAGTAGAGGGAGGTGTAGCCCTTAAGGATGTGCAGGACAAGAGGTTGGAAACATTATTGAAGAAGGCGTTCAAGGTGAATGTTTTGACTCTCCAGGCGTCTGTGTGTGTGGCCTATGTGGTCCGGGCCTGTTTCAGTGGACAGAGGCGTTACCAGAAGCGACAGACCTGGTTCCGTCAACTTCAGCTGAAGTCTCAATGTTGGAATGCGGGTGCACCTACTTTTACAACCTCCTCAGGACTTCAGCCAAGAGTATGGCATCAGTTTTGACGGCACATCATTTTTTCTAGCTGTGGAATTGGATGGCAGATGTAGTCCAAGGCATGACTTAGCCGGCCGGCTCCCTTTGAAGGGGAAACTCTTGTTTTGAGGAGGCCTTGGATTAACTGGTCAGACTTGGGAGAGGCCAAGCCAGCCAAGCTCACAGAGGATAAGCCAAAGACCTGAAGACCAGGCAGGCAGGGTGTGGCCAGTCAAAGGATTTAGGCGTTTCTGGACTGGTCACATCCCCATGCTCCTTGGGGAAATTCCTTTTGGCGCAGTCGTAGAACATGTCAGTTATGCAGCTGGGACCAGTGGGGGCATCAAGAAGTCCCATGAGATTAGGGGGGCTCATGGGGAGAGTGCATCCTGTGGGCAGCAGGCTCCATCAGTTTTACTCCGCCTGGGTCTAACTTACCTCCAACTAGTGGGTCTTGGAGGTTATTCAAGATGGATACACTCTGGAATTTTCACACCCCTGGTGGATGCTTTTCTGTTATCACCATGCAAGGCTCCAGCCAAGTGGCAAGTAGTTCAGGACACATTGCATCTGCAAGCGGTCATGCCAGTGCCCGCAAACCAATGTGGACAGCGTCGATACTCCATCTATTTCATGGTACCCAAAAAGGAAGGGGTCCTTTCGGCCTTTCCTCGACCTGAAGTATGTCAGTGGGGCTCTGCAGGTTCCCCACTTTCGCATGGAGACTGTTTCATCAGAGTGGTCGTGCACAAGGGCAAGTATCTGACGGCCTTGGATCTTACTGACGCCTATCTGCATGTGCCCGTCTGGGCAGAACACCAGTATTTCCTGAGCTTCATGGTTCCCATGGTCTATTTTCAGTTTCAGGCTCTGCCCTTTGGGCTGGTGACTGCTCTGCAAATGTTCAACAAGATCATGATGATGGTGGTGGTAGCCACGCTTTGGCACGACAGGGTGTTGGTACACCCCTATCTAGACGACTGGCTCATCAGGGCATTGCTTCTGGAGGAGAGCCTTGCCAGCACGTAGAAAGTTCTCCAGCTCCTTCAAGACCTTGGTTGGGTTGTCAACCTGGCCAAGAGTTCTCTGACTTCACAAGACCTCATCTACCTTGGGGCTCGCTTCGATACCCACCTCGGCCAGGTGTTCTTGACGCAGGATCGAGACCGTAAGCTTCAAGACCAGATTTGCAACTTCCTGTGGCAGACTGTGCCATAAGTGTGATTGTACCTCCAGGTTTTGGGTTCGATGGCAGCAGCACTAGACCTGGTGCTCTGGGCTAGAGCACATTTGCGGCCCTTGCAGAAGTCCCTTCTGTGTCACGGTGGTCATCTTAACTCCATCCCCTTGCCAAGAAGCTGGCATGCCCAGTGGACTTCTGGGAGAGCCTGAATTGGTAGCTAACACCTGAGACCTTGCTGCAGGGGGTTCCCCTGGATCTGATAGTAGTGACGATGGATGCCAGTCTGACCAATTGTAGACCTCATTGTCAATCACAGGTTGTGCAGGATCGCTGGTCGATAGAGGAACAGTGGTCAATCACTCGAGATGCAGGCGGTCTTCCTAGCACTCCAGGCGTTCTGGACTTTGGTATCCCGCAAAGCAGTGAGAGTGTTCTTTGTGAGAGTGTTCTTTGACAATGCCACAACAGTGGCCTACATCAGTAGTCAGGGAGGCACAGAGAGTGCAATACTGGCGGATGAGATCGTGATGCTACTTCAGTGGAGCATAAGCTTCTAGCACTGTCTGCTGCACATGTAGCGAGCAAGAACAACATGCTGGTCGACTTCCTCCGTCATCAATTGTTAGATCCAGGGGAATGGACATTGGATGAATCAGTGTTCTGTGGCATAACCTGAAGATGGGTTCAGCCAGTGATGGACCTCATGGCAACCGCCAACAGCACCAAAGCAAGTCTCCTCTTCACTCTGCGTCGGGAGAGAATGTCGGACTGGATGTGTTGGCATAGTCTTGGCCCTCTCAGGGGCTGGTCTACATGTTTCCACCATGGCCTCTGATTGGCAGAGTGATACAGAGGATAGTGGCACAAAGAAGGCTTTGTGGTGCTGATGGCTCTGGACTGGCCTCGTCGCCCGTGGTATGCCGACCCGATACAGTTGACGGTGGGGTCTCGCTGGTAGCTGCCGGCATGGAGCACTCTCTTGTAGGGTCCAGTTCTCATGCCACAGATGGATCAATTTCTTACTTACAGTCTGGCTCTTGAAATGGCTCGGTTAAGAAAGTGTGACTATTTCCCACAGGTGACAGCTACATTGCTGAGGGCTTGCAAGCGTTCCACGTCCTTGTCTTACGTTCGGGTGCTGCGTGTGTTTTGAGGACTGGTGTGCAGACAGAGGGAAGTGATCCTTTGTAACGAGAGTGCCAGACATTCTGACTTTTCTGCAGGCCAGAGTTGAGAAAGGAGTAGCTTTGAAGTCATCATGTGTTCAGGTGGCCGTGCTGGTGTGCTATTGGGGGGGGAGGGGGTGGTGTAGGGAGTGTCCCTGGCAGCACATTCTGACACGTCCTGTTTTCTTTGGGCAGTGAAACAGTTCCGGCCTCCGTTGCACACAGTGGTACCAACTTGGGACTTTAACTTGGTCTTGGCGGTGTTTTTGCAGAGACTCTGGCTTCCACGTCTCTAAAGGACCTTACCCTCGACGTGGTGGTTTTGGTTGCTGTTGTGTCTGCACAGTGTATTTCAGAATTGCAGCTCTGTTGTGTAGGGAGTCTTTTCTGCTCTTTGCCAAGCAAAGGGTTGTCCTGTGGCCAGTTATGTCCTTTTTGCCCAAAGTGGTGTCTGCTTTTCATATGAACCAAACGGTGTCCTCCTCAGACTTGTCGGATGCCCAGTTGCACTGGCTTGACATGTGCCGTGTGATTAAGATCTGTATCAAATGAACGGCTGCCTTTTGGAGATTGGATCATTATGGGGTGACATCACAGAAAGTGACTGAGAATTACAAACGTCTGATGTCACTCCATAAGAGAGGCGGATCTAACCCAGAAACCAGTATGAGACTTACAAAGCAGAGACTATCTCAAAATCGAACACCAGAACATCGGCAACTGAAAAGCTATGTACAACCTGACTAATTCTCCGCGCCCCCCCCCCCCCCCCCCGGAACTGGTCCAAGGGGAGCAAACCCTCCGGGAAGCAAAATGAGATGCAATTTTGATCCAACCCAAAGGACAGTGCCGAAACTTACCCTCTCAACTATAAGAGCCCAGGCCTCACATATCTGAATAGATGTGTGACTATCTGCTTGAGGGGGATCAAATCCAGGAGACTGGATTGGAGGGACTTAAGGAAAGAAAATTAGCAGGTAAGTCTAATTTCACCATTCAGTCTATTTGTGTGAGAAATAATAGTATTTACTTAGCATAATTTTCAAAGTTCTGATTTTTCTGGCGCACAGTGTTAAATATTTTGGGGCATAAATCTGTGCTGTAAGCCAAATTATATTGCAGACTGATATGAGTTACTAGGCAGTACAAAATGTTTCTAGTATGTTTTTGCAGAAATTCTGTATAAGTTGGAGCATAGGTAAATAAAACATTTTCTTTTGCTTGATATGCAGGAATGTTGTTCATGTGCATCCAAAGATAAGCGGAACAAAACCATTAAGGCTAACTAATTATCTTTGCTTTCCCAGAAATCTTTCAGGCAACCTGTTTTCTTCATTAACACAAGGAACATTTGATAATCTGGGTTCATTGAAGTCTTTGTAAGTAAAACATTCTCAAAGTATTCATTTTATGACGACATAAAGGATATTTTTCCCTTTTTATGCAGCATTATGATTTCTTAGATAATGTAGAATGATTGTGTTATCAGTTCATGTGAATGTGTGGAAATAAAGGTTAAGAAGGCTAAAGAAAAAGGTGTGGGCCTTAGCTATGAACAGGTAATTGGTGGCTTGCAAGGGTTGTTTTCAGGAATGTAGAAGATGAGAAGCAGATGGGAGTGGATTGAGAATGGCTTAAGCTGAAAGTCAAGATAGCAGAGGTGAGAGACATGTTTGAGTAATTTGGTTGAGAAAGGAAGAGGATAGATGAGACAGCCATTAAGAGGGCAGGGAAGAGTCCCTTGAGGTTTTTTTTTTTTTTTTGAGGTGCTGTAGAACCACAAGATGTTTGAAGGCAGCAGGAACAGTTGCAGTAAAGAGTGATAGCTGCAAACATTGAGTTGCTGCCTCTGCTGCTGGACTTTGACATGCTCACACCAGAGCTACTGAGCAGTTTGGCTTACACTGCATACAGCCGTGAACTGAATAGTCCTTTTATAGTGTATAACATTTTGAATCTGCATATGTCAGAAGAGACCTGTGTGTTCTGGAAAGCTCATGTCTTACAGTGTCTAATAATATGTATCATAGTCCACACAGAATCTGTTTTTCCTTAGGACTAAAATGCTTGAGTACTTTTCCTTAGGAATAGCAGAGTAGCCTAGTAGTTAGAGCAGTGGCCTGGTGACCACGAGACCGGGGTTTGATTCCCATTAGCGCGCCTTGTGGCCTTAGGCAAGTCACTTTACCCTCCATTGCCTTGGAAGAAAGGCATGGCAATTTGCTTCTGATTACACCTTGCCGAGAAAGCCTAGGTGCTGCTGGCTCACGAGAAGTCAACATTGACTCGATGGCACGCACACACACTTTTCCTTAGTACTTCTACTACTTACTACACCAGATGTCTGCCTACACATGCGAATTGCACAGTGGTGCCTCAGGGACCAGTGGTCCCAGGCAACGGGGCATCTCCAGGACCGAATCAAAGTTACCAGGTGCCTGGCGCAGTCCCTGAACTGGTGGCAGTCACCCCACCACTTGCAAGCGGGGATGCCTTTTCAGACTCCTCATCACTCGAGGGTCCTCACTACAGACGCTTCCCTGCTGGGTTGGGGAGCCCACTACCAGGGGTACTGTACCCAGGTTGTCTGGTCCCCAGACGAAAGGGCCCAACAGATCAATCTGTTGGAATTGCGTGTGATCCGCCTTGCCCTAGGGGCATTCCGGAGACCCCTGAGTCACAGTTCTGTCCTAGTCCAGACAGACAACCAAGTTGCCATGTTCTATGTGAACAAACAAGGGGGCATGGGGTCCCACATCCTTTGTTGGGAGGCTATGGACTTGTGCTCACTAGCAGCCCGTCAGGACGTTCTCCTCAGGGAAGTATATTTGCCAGACCAGGACATTGGCTGGCTGACACTCAGCAGACTGCTCCAACCGCACGAGTGGCATCTGGACCCGAAAGTGGCCTGCAGGCTCTTCCAGATTTGGGGAGAACCAATGATGGACCTGTTCGCCAGCCCGGACCACCACCAGTTGCCCCGCTTCTGCTCCCGGCAACCACACTCTGCCAGGGTGGAGGCCAACGCCTTCGTAATCTCATGGTCAGTGGGTCTTCTGTACGCATTTCCCCCCGACACCTCTGATCGCCAAGACCCTGTTCAAGATTCTTCACGACAGAACCTCAGTCATTCTGATAGCCCCATGGTGGCCTTGGCAACCGTGGTTACTACTCCTCTTGCAGTTGGCGGTAGACTCTCCTACCCCCTTGGACAGACGCGCAGCTTCTCTCCCAGGACAGGGGCTCTCACCTGCATCCCAACCTCAGCTCTCTTTCACTGACAGCATGGCTGCTGAGAGGGTCTTACTAGCTCTGCTCCTACTTCTGAGAGAAGTGGGGGATGTTCTGCTAGCTTTGCGCAGGGCATCTACTTGATGGGCTTACGCCTTTAAGTGGTGCAGGTTTGTGCACTAGTGTGCGGCTCAGGGGGCCGACCCCTTTTACTGTCTGGTGGTTATGGTGTTGCAATACCTTCTCTATCCCTCCTACTCGGAGCTCAAGTCCAACTCTGTCAAAGTACATCTCAGTGCCCTCGCGGCCAACCACCACCCGATAGAAGGGAAGCCCCTCTCGGCGCACCTGATGGTTTCCTGGTTCCTTAAGGGCCTTCTCCTGGCCAAGCCCTTGATCCCCCCCCCCCTCTGGCGACTGAATGGGATCTCAATGTGTTGGGGTGGCTCACTCTACCGCCTTTCGAGCCAATGGCTATGTGTCATCTTCGCTATCTCTCCTGGAAGGTGTGTTCCTTGTAGCACTCGCCTCTGCCCGAAGGGTGAGTGAGCTCCAGACCCTCAAGGCAGAGAGGCCTTATACAAGGGTCTACAAGAATAGGGTAGTGCTTCGCATACACCCGAAGTTTCTTCTGAAGGTGGTGTCCTCGTTCCAACTCATTCAGGAGGTTGTCCTCCCCACCTTGTTTCCCAGACCGCATGCAGGTCGCGCTGAGGCTGAGATCCATACCCCTAGACTGTAGGAGGGCCTTATCTTCTACATTCAACGTACCCAAGACCACCGAAAAACTTCTCAGCTTTTTGTTTCCTATGACCCCAGCAAGCTAGGGCAGGCGGTGACCAAGCGTACGCTGTCCACATGGGTGGCGGACTGTATTGCCCAGGGCTATGATAAGCGCAACTTCCCCTGGAAGGCCGTGTCACGGCTCACAAGGTCAGGGCCATGGCAACCTCTGTCGCTCATCAGCGCTCCTTTCCTTTGGCAGACATCTGCCGGGCCGCCACCTGGTCTTCGGTTCATAACTTTGCAGGTCACTACTGCCTGGATAGGGAATCCCGACAGGATAGTGCCTTCGGCCAGGCTGTACTCTGTAACCTTTTTGAGGTCTAGGCAACTCCTGCCCCAATCCTTCTGTGTTCAGGCTACCAGAGTGCTGTCTCTTCCTTGACATTTGTAAGTTTTCACTGCAGTTGCTCGTGGCTCTCGGTGAGGCAGCCTTTTTTTGGCTATGGTTTCTGGTAGCCTGTAGCTAGGGCGTCCCACATGTGAGGACCGACTTTCTGCTTGTTCCCAGAGAAAGCATAGTTACTCACCTGTAACAGGTGTTCTTTGGGGACAGCAGGAATGGGTCCTCACAACCCTCCCTCCTCCCCTTGGAGTTGCAGTCCTCTTATTTCAGTGTTTTTGTTTTCTTTGCTGTCTTTAGCTATGTCTTTTGGCTGAGCAAGATGGCTCCTTTGGCTGGGAAGCGGACTACGCTTGCGTGGAGGCAACTCCCAAAGGCTTTCTTTGAAAGCTGGGGATTTGCTCTGCGTGGGCTCCGTCGGCACCTACGTAACGCACATGTGAGGACCACACATGCATGGTGCATCTCCCAAAGGCTTTCTTTGAAAGCTGGGAAGATACTTCCGCGTGGGCTCAGTCAGCACCAACATTGCCCCTCTATGTAATGATTGATTCCTGCTATCCCCGGAGAACACCTGTTGCAGGTGAGTAACTATGCTGTCCCTGTTCATCAGAATTTATAATCTAGTCAAGACAGACAATACAACAGCTGAGGACAAGAATACAACTAGGGAATGGTGAGGAGACACACCGGAGACTAAGCGGATCAAAATCCAAAAGCAGCCTCAGAGGTGAGCTTTTAGCATAGATTTGAAAAGGGGCAGAGAATGAAACCTGACATACAGACTTGGGTAATATGTTCCAGGCATAAGGAGCAGCAAGGTGAAAGGATCAAAGTCTGGAGTTGGCAGTGGAAGAAAATGGCACAGACAGAAGCAATCCACCAGAAGGGCAGAGTTCATGAGGAGGGGTGTAGGAAGAGATGAGAGAGGAAAGATAGTAAGGAGCAAAGATACACATAGGAAGTGATCAGGATACAAAAGCAGCCTTGAAGAGTTAGCTTCTAGCCTGCATTTGAATACCTTTTAAAGACTAAAAAAGAGATCTAAATAAGAATTTGTGCCCTTTTGTGTTTGTTGTAGTCTTTCTCATTGTTTATTACAGAGAATTTCAAACAGATTATTTTTTGTGTGACTGCAATGTACTGTGGATGCTCCGATGGATAAAAGAAAGAAATGTGACTGTGAGAGAAACAAAGTGCGCCTATCCCAGGTCATTGCAGGGGCAACCCGTGAGTGGTGTGAGACAGGAATTGCTAACATGCGGTAAGAGAAATAGTGAGGCTTAAAGGAGGGGGGGGGGGGGGCGGGGTTGCTTAATTTCTTACAATTTCTCACCAATGAACAAATAATTTTGTCCTGATGCACTCTTTTCAAGTTGAGGAAGGGCTGGGGGGAAGTGTTCTGGGAGTGTAACCAAAAGTCATGAATATAATGGTGATATTGAGCAGTTGTGTAGATAATTTGATTTTTTAGTGCACCACCTATTTTAAGAAGGCAGCATAGGCACCTATGTGCCTTTATAAAATAGGCTCTTACATTGACACCCCCATCCCAAGTGCATACATTTAAAACTGCTCCAAAGGTGTAAGGGTGTGTGTGTGTACTCTATGCATATATACACACGTGTTTTATAAAATGTATATATGTATCGCAACTCTGCCCAAACTATACCCCCTGGGAATGCTGAAACATGCATCTTCTTATTCAGTCTGTGTACTTAAATGTGCTCATTTGACAGTGCGGTTTAATAAGCCTTTTTGTTTAAAACATTTTTTATACGCAAAAAAGCTTTATAAAAGTACACTTATAAAGTTGTTATAAATTAAATCCACCTTGTTAACATATTGCTTTTTCCAGAATATGCATTTGGCAATAAATCAGTATTTCCCACAACTCTATTATAAGTCCTTATTTGGTAGTGCATACTAGCTTAGAACATAACATTATTGGTTATTTCAGAAATAGTAATTCCATATCGTCCTGCTAGACCAGTCTAGACAAGTGGGTTATGTTCCCCTACCAGCAGATTGGTGGAGACAACCAATGAAAAGCCCAGGTTTCAATGACATCACTCCTATGCCCTATTTGCCTCAGCCACCAGAGATCCCTTCAGTATTTCATTGTCTTCAGCAGATGGTGGATAGATTTTCTCTTCTTGGAAGAAAATCTGAGGACTGAGAGGAAAAGATTGATTAAATGCTTGTGAACAACTACCTTGAGAAACAATGGTGACTCTCTCACTTCAACATGACATGAGAGGCTCCACTAGACTTTTTTTTCGGTAGCCATAGGAGGGAAAATTGTTCAGCTCCATGCTCTTATGATAAGAGCTTGTTGAGCAGCCACAAAATTGGAAGGATTTATAAGGATCCGGAAGAATGCAGCACCCTCACATAACCTCAGCACCCTTTCCCTACTCCTCTGCTGTGCTCTCCCGAAGATTACAGAAGGCTCTGAGGGATCTGCCTGATAGCCGCATTAAATACAGTACTGAACAGCCAGCCAGTAACACAGTTTCAGGGGAGTAGAGCTGAGCCCGGTACAGATTCTCTGCCTGGTGCTCTTAGGGGGTGAGTATCAAGGCTTGACCTTGTCATTGTCCTTGTTGGGGGCTCCCAATTCCATCTTTCTGGGATGCAATTTGGGGTGGACCACTGATGATGACCATTGGTGTAATGTGGGGGTTTCCCACCGTTTTCTGCACACATTAATGGTGTTTTTACCTATTGTGTGTCTGGTGACCGTGCAGTCCTACTGCATGTTCTGCCCAAGCAGCTCCAATGTGTGCTCCTTCCCTATCACCTGTAATGCGTGTTGCATTAAAGCAAGGTTAACGTGCCTTCGGGCAATCGCAGCCTTAGTGCGTGCTGTTTTGATACTTGCCTAACCTATATATTCTTCCAGGAAACATTGTTTGACCTGTGGCAAGCAAAGTGCCTAATCCCTAGTTTCTGGACTCTGCTGCTCTTGCATGGCAGCTTCTGAGTCATCCCTGGAGGGCCTGTTTTTCTCCCTCCCAGCCAGGTGATACAGTTAGTTTGACTTTGCCTGCCTCAGGACAGGAGGTGATGGATGGTGCTGTGAGTAAGGATTTTCAGCCAGCCGGAGCATCCAGCAATCGTGCTGTGAGCCGCTCATTGTCCTCTAGGGGGGGTCTGTGTGTCCTGGCATTGTGGAGTCATGTTTGAGAGGAGAGCTTCCCGACTCCAGATTGTCTTCCCTGGAATTCTTTTCCTCTTTGCAGTATTCCTGGTCCTTATGGCGTGGAAATTCAGACCCTGTGGCCTCTGAGTGCCCCCGGGAGCAGTCTCATGTGGGGCAGGTTGAGTGTGGAAAGCCTTTTTTATTATCTTTGGCTAAGCATCCCCAGCGAGTGGTGTCCCCCTGGAGATGGGAAACAGCTGGGAGCTGTCTGACATTTTGACTGACTCGTATTCAGATGGCTTGGTACTGGCCTTTGATGTGGATGAAGAAGTACTCTCGCCTTCAAAGGATTTTGCAGAGACCGGAGTGAGTACATCCATTCCTTCAAGGGGTGCAAAAATCCACTACTGTTTTCCCGTTCCGGGATGTGATCAAGGATATGATTTGGTCGGAATGGGACTCCCTGACTCCCTGCTTAAAGGGTTAAAAGTATATAAGGAGATCTTCGCTCTCCTGGAGGAGGAGTGCATTCAGTGGTTTGATGCTCTCAAGGTGGATGCGCAAGTTATGGTGGTTACCAGATAGACCACCATTCCTGTGGAAAGCGGATCGGCCTTAAAGGATTCTCTGGGCTGTAAGGTGAATTAGTTGCTGAGGAGCCAGTTTGCCATGACAGCTATTATTCTGCAGCTGGCAATATGTACCAGCCTGACTTCTCGAGCCCTGCTCCAGTGGATTCAGTCTCTTCTGCTGGATGATACTACTCCTCTTTTGGAGTCCCCTGTGGCCGTCCTTTCTGATGCCATGTATGACCTGATACGCTTGGCGGCCAGGGATGGTGTCCTGACAGCTGTATCATAGCTTTGGATTAGCTCCGGCACTTGGGCAGTAGACATCTTTTCCAAAGCCTGGATGGCCCAACTGGCTTTTGGGAAGCTTCTGTTTGGAGCCGATTTGGAGAAGCTGGTGAAGGACCTGGGTGAGACAAAATCTTAATTTCTGGAAGACAGGTCCAAAATGCCTGTAAAGCAGGCTAGTGCCCCTTTCTTGGCAACTTCCACCTGTCCACTGAGGGTATGTTGGCCGGATTCCTGGAGGTTTCGGGACTCTAGTCGTTACTAACCTGGAAAACCATCTTCCCCTCTGCTTTTGGGCCTCTGGCTTATTCTCATTCCTTTCGTGGAACACATGGATCCAGGGGCTCTGTTCCTTCCAGGCGAGGACCCTTCCATGCTGCACAGTGAAGGTTTGGGGGCCTCTTCCCTGGTTCCTCGGGTTGATGACAGGCTTTGCCTTTTCTTTCAGGAATGGGCCCGGGTTACCAAGGATTGCTGAGTGCTAGACACCATTCAGCTCAGCTATGTCCTGGAATGCGAGGAGCCAATTTTGGATGCTTTTGTAATTTCCCCTTGTCAGTCTGTGATCACAATTGAGATGCGTGCCACCTTGGCCAAACTGCTGCACCTGAAGTTTGGTGGGGCCTGTCCTCCCAGGGTAAGTGCAGATGCTCCATCTATTTTGTGGTGCTAAAAAACAAAACCAAACTGTTCTTTCCAGCCTGTCCTGGTCCTCCAGGGGTCAAGGAGCACTGTGGGCTAGGGTGATTCAAGTGTTTTCAGACAATGCCACAGCAGTGGCTTATGTCAATTGACAAAGTAGCATGAACAGCGTCAGAGTAGCTTTGGAGATGAATCTCCTGTTTGCCTGGGCGGAGAAGAATCTCCTAACCTTGTCGACCCAGCATATTGCCAGGGTGGACAGTGTGGAAGTGGACTTTCTCAGGCATCACTCTATGAATCCTGGAGAGTGTCATGAGGTGTTTTCAGTTCATTCTGCAGAGCTGGGGTCGCCCCAAAATGGATCTGATGGTGACCCCTCCAGTGCTTGAGTTTTCTGTTTCTTCAGTCACCACTCAGAGATGGGGTCCGAGGGCATCAACACCCTGACCCATCCTTGGCTAAGTCAGTGACTGCTCTGTGGTTCTGCTGTGGCCCCTGCTGAAGCATGTGATTCGGTGTATAGAACAGCACCTGGCTCTTCTCGCTTAAGGCATGGATCTTGAAAGGAGACAACTAGTGCATAAGGACTATTCTCCAGCAATGGTCTCTACTATTCTCAATGCCCGGAGGAGGTCTACCAAGCTAGCATATGTATGGATATGGTGCCTCTTGAGCGCTGGTGCAGCGCATGGCCATTGGCTCCTGAGGCGGCCAAGTTGTCCTCCCTGTGGCCTTTCTACAGGATGGCATAGAGAGGCCTTTCCCTGAAAGTTCAGGTTGCAACTCTGGCTTGTTTCCAGGGTTTGGTGGTAGGCAGGACTCTGGCCCTGCACCCGGAGATCTCTCATTTTCTCCAGCGGGTTTGGCGTCTGCGTCCTCCCCTCTGGTCTGTGATCTCTTCCTAGGATCTGTGTCTGGTACTCAAGGCCCTGATGGTGGCACTCTCTTTGAGCTGTTGAAGCAAACTACCTCAAAGGATTTGATGCTCAAGATGGTTGTCCTGGTTGCAATTTGTTCTGTGAGGTGGATTTCCGAGCTACAGGCTCGTCTTGCTGAGATCCTTATCTGTCCTTTTTGAAGGAAACCGTTTCCTTTGTCCTCTACTTTCCTTCTTGCCTAAGGTGCTTTCTCCCTTTCATATGAGCCAGGTGGTCTACTTGTCCCCCTTCTCAAAGAAGCAGTATTAGGGGAAGGATAAGGATCTTTGCCTGGTGGATATCCAGAGGGCACTCTTTCGGTACCTTGAAGTGACTAATTCCTTCATAGGTCCAACCATCTTTTTGTTCTGTTCGCTGGCCTGTGCATGGGTGAAGCAGCGGGCAAGTTGACTTTGGGGTGCTGGATTAAGAAGGCCATTGCCTCCATGTATCTGTGCAGAACTGGCCAGTTTTGAAGGGTTTGCACGCCCATTCTACCAGAGGACAAGTGTCCTCTTGGGCTGGATGGAGCTCAGTAGCCCCTGCAGACATTGGTCGGCCGGCAATGTGGGCATCACTTTCCACTTTTGTCAGGCATTACCACTTGGATGTCCACATAGTGGTGCACGCTACCTTGTCGCAAGGGTTTTGCGAGCTGCTGTGTCTTCTTCCCACCCAGTGGTGGTGTAGCTTTAGTACATTCCCCTTTTTTGGACTGGTTTAACAGGACGATATGGAAAGTGACGTTTTACTTGCCAGTTAATGTCCTGTCTTCGAGTCCTGCTAGACCAGTCCAGGGCCTGCCCCTAAAACCTTTTTTTTTTTTTTCTCTGTTTTGCTGCAGTACCCTTGGGTCAGCTATGATTTTTTTTTTCCACTTGGCTCTGAACATAAAGAACATAAGATATGCCATATTGGGTCAGACCAAGGTCCATCAAGCCCAGTATCCTGTTTCCAACAGTGACCAATCTAGGTCATAAGTACCTAGCAGTTACCCCAAAAGACACAGGTTCCTCAATGCTTGTATTTGGTCAAGCAGTGATATCCCGTGTCCCTTTTAATAATGGTTTATGGACCTTTCCTCCAGGAACTTGTCCAAACCTTTTTTTAAACCCAGCTACACTAACAGCTTTTACTACATCCTCCGGTAACAAATTCTAGAGTTTGATTACACGTTGCGTGAAAAATATATTTTCTCTTATTAGTCTTAAATAGGTTACCCTTTAGCTTCATTTCATGTCCCCTAGTCTTTTTATATTCTGATGGATGTAAACAATCAATCTACGTTACCCGTTCTACTCCATTCATTAATTTATAGACTTCTATCATATCTCCCCTCAGCCGTCTCTTTTCCAGGTTGAAGAGCCCTAACCTTTTTTAGCCTCTCTTCATAGGAGTATCCTTCCATCCCCTTTACCATTTTGGTGGCTCTTCTCTGTACCTTTTCTAATAATGCTATATCTTTTTTTTTTTTTTTAAGATACGGCGACCAGAATATTCAAGGTGTGGTCGCACCATGGAACGAGACGGAGGCATTATAATATCCTTTGCTTTATTTTCCTTTCCTTATACCACCTAGCATTCTATTTGCTCTCTTGGCTGCCGCTGCACACTGGGCGGAGGGCTTTAACATTTTATCCACGATGACGCCTAAATCTTTTTCCTGGGTGGTGGTTCCCAATGTGGAACCTTGCATCGTGTAACCATAGTTTGGGTTGTTCTTTCCTAGGTGCATAACTTTGCACCTGCCACATTAAATTTCATCTGCCATTTGGATGTCCAGTCTCTGCAGGTTCATCTTCTGACAGCTTTCTATTTGGTTTCCTGTACATAGTTCTTTTCTGTTGACTACTCACTGTTGCCCACAATTGAGGATGTGTAAGACTTACCATGTTTCTCCCATATGCTTTAGGTCGAATACTGAAGGGATCTCTGGTGGCTGAGGTGAATAGAGGCATAGGAGTGATGTCATCGAAATCTGGGCTTTTCATTGTTGTTTTTTTTTTTTTGTCTCCACCAATCTGCTGGTAGAGGAATACAACCCACTTGTCTGGACTGGTCTAAAAGGACTTAAGGAAAGGACATTAATTGTTAAATTGTCACCTTAATTGTTCAACCAGTGACTTTCCACGATTAAAATAAAAAATAAAACTAAAATCCCCAGGGGCAGGTATGAAAAATCACTGAAGCTTTCTGCTAGAGTAATCTCTTGAAGCAGTACATCGCATGTCCCTAAGTCTGTCGCAATAGGGTTGACTCTGCTTCATTTAATACAGTATTTGTGAAGTATCTTTGCCTATATACTTCTGGAAATCATGGTCTGTTAATATTTTGTATTGACCTTTGATCAGCTGATACAGGTAATTTACCCTACAGTGTCACTAGCATTAGTGAGGGGCACAAATCCCTCTGACATTAATCTCTGTCCATAGCCTTTGTTTTAAGGATAACTTATCTGGTGAATTGCTTTTTTCCATGTTGTGCCAAAATCTAAAAAAATTGTTTTCCTTTTGGGACAATTATTGACTTGTAAGTAACTGTCTTAGAGGCATTTACGAAGCCAAGTAGTGTGGTGCACATTTTGGATTTATGTTTCTGCAAAGGTTCCCTGAAATGTGTTGCTTTGCAATGTGAAGTTAGTCCATCATATTATTTGCCTAAAAAATAGAGGATATTAGTTGCCTCCAGAGTTTTTTTTTTTTTTAATTTAAATATTTTTATTGGAGTTTCCTAATGTATACAAAATCACCAATGACACAAGCACCACAATTTGGTTATATGTATGATAAGGCGGTATAGAAGACCTGTTAAATATTGTCATCTTGCTGTGTAATTATCCAGCGAAGCCCATATTTGCTTAAATCAAAATGAATGATTCTTCTTCACACGCTGCGATTTTATATTTAGTTTTAAAAAAAGGGGGGAGTCTGTATGGTGGTTCTTCCCCCTTTCAGCTCTGATGGGCTCCTTGGACTGTCAATCATGTTTCGTGATTGCGATCAGCTGTGCTTGTGTTCCTGACGCCATAGAATAAAAACCGTTCTTTTCAGAAATTGTTACAAAGCTGTTTTGGCTGCTGAGCAGTGATTTGACCTGATGCAGGGGTAATATGGAGAACACCCCAAAACGTGCCACGTCGTTTTCAACATTGCCGATTGGAATGATGCAGCCTCTGGTTTTCTACTGATACAGCTAAGTGAAAGCTGCACTTTGTGAATTTAATGATTAAAAAGGAAAGGCCACAGCGGTGTGAGATTTTTCCTCAGCCCTGGGCTGGCTATTCCGACAAAAAAATTTTCTTCTGTTTTGATGGTATTTCATTTATCTGGGCTGTTTTAGTGGATGATTACTTTGCCTAGGATGCAGGTATTGGTGGTTAGTGTTGACACAACTGCAGATGAAATTATCTGTTTTTTTGGACTTTTACTCTTCAGTGGCTACCATATCTTGCTGGGCAGACTAGATCATGCTGGTCTTTATCTGCCGTCCTATACAGTTCCAAAAGAAAACCACTATTGGTCAACAGAGCATTGTGCCAACAGTAATGTCCAGGAAGCGATTCAAAAACTCAAGAATTATTTTCACTTGGTTGACAACACAAATTTGGAAGAAGTAAAGGCTGCCAAAGTTGTCCCATTCTACTGCCACCTTGCAAAACATTTGTTGAAGTTACTGGAGTATTTACTGAGAATTTGAGCATTGATGAATCGATGGTACCTTACTATGGCCATCGTAGCTGCAAACTGTTTATTCATGAAAGCCAATGCACTTCAGTTATAAGGTTTGGATGATGTGCAGTCCAGATGGGTACCCATTTGCCATGCAACTGTACACTTTTGCAAAGCAAACTGACCCATCAGCATAAAGAAACAATGTTTCTTGACATTTGTGTTGTCACTGAAAAGCCGAAACAACATAGCCCGTATTTGACAACTACTTCTCATCTTATGGTTTATTCATGGAATTGAGAAGCAGTGAAATGAAGACTATTGGCATGGTGCATGAGCATCACACAGGAAAGTGCCCACTTGTTCCTTTCAAGCAGCTGGCAAAGCAAAGCAGGGGTGACTTTGATTATGCATCAGAGAGAAATGTCACCTGTGTATGCTGGAATGACAACAGTGTGGTCACAGTGATGTCCAACTGGGCCAGTGTCCTGCCAATACAAGGTGTCAAGCGTTAAAGTAATCAGCAAAAGCAGAAGATAACAATCCAACAGTCAAAAATGATTGGATTGTACAATGAAAATATGGGTGGTGTGAATAGCTTGGGTCAGCTTTTAGGCTCCTACTGACCAAATCTGCAATCAAAGAAATGGTGGTGGAACTTGTTCAACAGTGGTCTCAACATGGTGGTTGTTGCTGCCTGGCGATTGCATTGCCATGCTGTTGGGCAAAAAGATGCAATGGACCACCTCAGCTTCAGGCAGGAAATAGCCATTGTAGCAATGAAAGTGGGACTTGAAGCACAATGATTGAGAAGGGGTGGCCCAACAGCTGCAGTCAGCCAAGATGTTGTGCAATCCCATGATGATGATTTTTTCTCTCGAACAGTGCAATGACAATGTTTTCAATGCCAAAAAAACAAGAGAAAATGGTTCCAAATGTGCTAAAAGCGGCTCCATGAAAGATGCTTCCCGGAAATTGACAATATGTGATTCATTGCCTGGCTATTTGCATATTTGTCTTGATATATGTATCTGTCAAATTTTATCATTATTTGGTTAGTATTGTATTTGTCAAATTTTATCAATATTTGATAAGTACTTGTTTTGTTTAGTTTTGATTAGTTATTTGTGAAAAAATAAAAACATTTCAAAATTTCAAAAAATTTGTTCTCTGGGGAGCCAATGTTCCCAAATGGGAACATGCCAATAAATCGACAGGAAAATAAGGTTTTGGTATGATTTTTTTGCATGTGACCTTACATTTCCCTAGATACAAACATACTAAAAGTGCACCACTGTAGCACACCTGGAACAGAGGGCGGCCTCTATAAGCAGTAAAGCACCACCTCTTTCTCCTACACTACTCACAACCCAGCAACTCAAACTCACTCATCATACACCCTACTAGACAATTGTAAGTTTCAGACAACTCTTGTGTAGACAGTCATCTCATGTTTATATTGTAGATAGTTGTAGATAACTGTAGATAGCTCCCCCAGTTGTAAACCAAGTTGTATCGCCCGTTCAATGTAAGTGCATAACAGTCCCCTTGTTCTGCACAAAACTGTTATCTGTAAACTGCACTGATTTTAAAGAGCGCGGTATATAAAAGCAATAAAATAAATAAATAAGGTTAATATGGACAAAACTTAAAAAAAATATCTCTTGGTCCTTCAATGTCTGATAACTTTAGACCAACTGTATTTTTAACACTTCATTTATCTTTAAGTTGAGTTCTTTCTCAACTCAACTTCCTAGAAAAGATAAACCAACTACACCCACATCCATTAAGATTCAGGGTGAAACATAATACTGAAACTATACTACCAGCCTTTATTAAGTGAAATCTATAGATCATTAGATGTGGAAAAATTAGCTGTAATGGTTGCATTGTACCTTTCCCTTGCTTTTGACCTAGTTATCAAATTCCTCTAAACTGTATGGCAACCACAGGAATTGATGGCAAGTTTTTATCATGCCTTATAAAGTGTATACGCTATTGGCTGGGGAGTATCACAGGGAATATTTTGGCTCTCACCCTGTTTTATTTTTTTTTGTTAGCCCATTATCCACTTCAGTATACTCAGTTGGTATTAGACATTTTTATTTTGTAGATGACATACAGCTAGTAGCTTACTGTATGTCGATCCACGAGATATTGATTTGACTTCCCTCAATAAATGCTTAGTTACTCACAATGCCTTCAGGAAAATTGCCTGAAGTTAAATCTGCACAAGTCTCATGCACTTTGGATTACAGGAAATCACACAGTACTCAGTTACTTCCTGGACTCTGACAATTCCATTTGACTCTCCAAATCAATATCTATTGGGGGGATTATTCTTGATTCCAAGCTTCAATCCATAGTCAAATATTCTATGTTGCAAAATCTTTTTTGGTTTTAAGATAAATATGAACAGTCCATCTTCAGTCCATTTGTTCTCCACAGTTCGGTTTGTGCACTAGTAATTAGCAGACTTTTGTCCTGATTGACTTGCAACCTCGAGGTCATATTTGACTCCTCTCTCTCTCCTTTTCCACACACATCCAACTGATAGGTTTTAAGCTATCATTTCTTTCTCTGTAATATCTGCAAAATGCGCCCCTTCCTTTATGAACACACTACTAAGACCCCTACCCACTCTTTAGTCACCTTCTGTCTAGACTGTTGCAACCTCCTCCTTGCTGGTTTCCCTCTGAATCATCTCTCTCCCCTTCAATCTGTTCAAAATTCAGCTGCATGGCTAATCTTCTGCCAGTCTCGCTATGCACATGTTAACCCCTCTTCTCAAGTTACTTCATTGGCTCTCTATCCGTTTCTGTATCCAGTTCAAACTTCTCCTACTGACCTATAAGTGTCTTCATTCAGCTGCTCCTGCCTATCTTTCCTCCCTTATCTTTCCCTACACCCCTCCTTGGGAACTCTGCTCTTCTGGCAGTTTGCTTCTATTTATGCTCTTCTCTTTCACTGCCTACTTCAGTCTTTGATCTTTCCACCTTTCTTCTCCTTATGCCTGGAACAAACTACCTGACTCTGTATGTCAGGTTTCACCTCTGGCCCTTTTCAAATCCAGTCTAAAAACTCACCTCTTTGAGGCTGCTTTTGCATCCTAATCCACGTAGTCTCTTGCTTTCCAACTGTTTCCTTACTATCCCCTAGACATATACTAGTCGCCAACTGTTGTGCAGTCTCTTAACTAGACTGTAAGCCCTGTTGAACAGGGATCATCTTACATGTGCCTGTACAGTGCTGCATACTCCTTATAGTGCTGTTCAAATGATGAGGAGGAGTAGAATTGCTTATTGCAAGTCAATATATTGCAACATCCTCTTAAATAGAATTTTTATAGCTGTGTTTTGAATTATTTATGTCCAAAAATATGATCATGTTTTGCCCCTATTAGTCTAAAAACACAAGCTTTCTCAATTATAGAGTACAATTAAAAACAATACTGATACAAAGGGACATACATTCTGGTCAACTAGAATATCTTTCTTGCATGCTTACACTCTATACACCACCTAGATTACTTAGATTCCAAACTGCTAATCTACTTCCTGTCTCTTCTCCAGCTCCTGCTTTGCTGGAATCCTCAAGGCAATCAGCCTTCTATTTCCTGGCTCTAATCCTGTGGAACAGTATTCTTGGTTATTTATGAGCGAACCTGGAATTGAAAAATTGCTTCTCAGGACCCCATTGAAGTCTCAGTATAAACTCAAAATGTAACAGGATCCAATACTTAAACTATTAGCCTATTGTGAGTAGAATGCTCAAAATCATTAGATAGTAGAGGAAAAAGATGTCAGGGTTCTCACATCACCTGTATTGGCTATTACTGGCTCCACACAGCAAGTGTCATACCTCTTACATCATCGGTCATAAAAAAACCTCCAGTAGCATAGACAAACAAACATAATCTGATTAGCATAGCAGGTTATGTTTGTCTATGCTACTGGAGGCTTTTTATGGCTGATGTAAAGGGTAGGACACTTGCTGTGTGGAGCCAGTAACGACCAATATAGGCGATGTGAGAACCCTGAGGTCTTTTTCCTCCACTAATGATTTTGTGTGTTCTACTCACAACAGGCTATTTGTTTAAGTATTGGATCCCGTTATATTTTGGGTTTATTTGAGCCAAACCATCATATCTAATATTTAAGATGATTGAATACATATTTTTGTTCACTAACCTTTGATGTGGCTAGTGAGCGCTAGTGTGCTAGAGTTGATGGGATTATGGGTAGCTGCAGTTCTCCTCTAACTCCTCCTAATTTTTCTTATGTCCCAGTGTCTTTTATTCTCTGTTGTTCCTTATACTCTCTGTTCTATTACTCATTATAATTATTTATACTGTAAACCGCTTTGGTGCTCCTAAGTGTTAAATTATAAAAATTACGGGTCTAATTTCCAGAGTAATATAATTGCTCCAAATAATGTTCAATTACTCTACTCCAACCAACTCATACAGAAGAAAACGGGAGGGTGGTAATATATTCAACCTTAAATAATGAGCAAAGAAATCGTCTCAGACTTGTCGGCCGCCTTCTGCTGGAACTTGAAAATTCAGATAGCCAGCGGCGCCTTTTAGCATCAATGACTGATTTCAGCTCTTTTTTTTAAACTTTTTTTAAACCCCTCTCTCCATGTGTTATATACTTCAATCATAAGTCTCTGATTTGTAGTGAAACAAACACTTAGCTCCTCTGTTGCTTCTCAGATTATATCAACGCCTCTTGTAATTTTCCCAACGCCTCACATTCAACGTTGTCATCGCGTTTCTCTCTATGCTCTGAGGTTCTTCAGGGGATAAGGTAAATTGCCGAGTGTTTAACCAAATTCAGCCAAGCTTTCACACAGCGCACTGAGCAGCCATACAATCTTCTCAAAGGCTCGCTCTGGGCGTTTTTTCAAGGGAATGATGATGACACATCCCAGAGCGAGCCTTTGAGAAGATTGTATGGCTGCTCAGTGCGCTGTGTGAAAGCTTGGCTGAATTTGGTTAAACACTCGGCAATTTACCTTATCCCCTGAAGAACCTCAGAGCATAGAGAGAAACGCGATGACAACGTTGAATGTGAGGCGTTGGGAAAATTACAAGAGGCGTTGATATAATCTGAGAAGCAACAGAGGAGCTAAGTGTTTGTTTCTCTACAAATCAGAGACTTATGATTGAAGTATATAACACATGGAGAGAGGGGTTTAAAAAAAGTTTAAAAAAAAGAGCTGAAATCAGTCATTGATGCTAAAAGGCGCCGCTGGCTATCTGAATTTTCAAGTTCCAGCAGAAGGCGGCCGACAAGTCTGAGACGATTTCTTTGCTCATTATTTAAGGTTGAATATATTACCACCCTCCCATTTTCTTCTGTATGAGTTGGTTGGAGTAGCCTAAGTGTTAAATGACATAACACAGCTTTAAGTGTAATTGTAGGATGCATGGGATGGCTGCACATTTTAAGCAAAGACAAAATGGAGTCTCTGCATTCTGTCCTACCATGAGTATAGTCAAAATAGGTGATCAATTCAGGTTTGTTACTCAGCCTTCAGATCAGTCTTTGCTCTGGACTTACCTACCCTAAACGCATACCAGAACTAGGGGCCCTCCTGGATCTTGTAAATCTTATCCATTTTCTTCACAAAGAGATAATCAAGATAAATACTCCATTCTACTCTCCTTAAAGAAGGGGGACTGACAATGCATCCTAGATCTGAGGCGTACTCACATAACCAATGACTTTAAAATAGGGGGGTGTTTTTTTTTTTCTGTCAGTACCCTTTCTTATCCATTTAAAAAAAAAATCCAATCACTTTTCCCTTCCTTTGGTTCACTATATTTTTTAAAACAAGTATCAATTCCTTTTTCTCCAGGAACAAGCAGGAAGTCATCCCTTACATATGGGTGAAGGCACCACTGGAGCCCACGCGGTAATCTCTCCCCAGCTTTCAAAGGAAGCCTTTGGGAGATACACTGTGCATGTGTGGTCCCCTTCCTGCCTAAGGGTGCCATCTTGCCTCAGTCTCCTTTTTTCTGCGGACTCCATCGGACATCTGTCTGTTCCCCCTCAGAAAAAATTGATAGTTTTTGTCTTAAAATGTGCTTTTCTCTGCTCACATACAGGTCATTTCTTGCCCCCCAGTCTGCTTGTCTCGGTGTCTCATTTTCTCAGGTTCTTTTCTTTTCTCTAATTTTCATTTGGCATGGGTTCGTGCCTTTTTCCTGGCTGGACCAAGTGAGTTTGACCTTGTGGAGGCAGTCTTCTTCACCATGGCCTTGGTCAGTGGCTTCAAGCCATACATTGCGCACAGACCCACATGACTGCTGCCTTCAATGCCTTGGGCTGGATCATGATCCCTTGGTCTGCAGTCTCTGTAAGTAGATGACTCCCACGGCCCTTAAGAGCCCTCAGCAGCCCCGGAGTCCGTGAGACCTTGCTTCAAGTCCTCCTACTTGACCTTGGATCCTCACTGGGACTGTTCAGCCTCAAAGCTCTGAGGCCACAGAGCCTCTGGCTGGAGCTCCACCAATGAGGGCCACCAGGGTCATCCGAACCATGTGGCCCTTCACATCAAGGGACTCTCCAGAGGTCAAGCTGATCCTCAAGCACCACCTGCCTCGAGAGATCCCTCTGCATCTGTCACAATCCCAGTCCTGTTCTTTAGGGCTGCGGTCTTCCCTTCCAAAGCGTATACTAGAGCACATACATCTGATCGTGATACCCTTCTTGCACCTAAACAGAGAGAGAATAAGGTTGGTATAGTCTGCCCGCTTCGATACACCTCCTTTTCTCAGAAGATTATTGAAATACTCAAGAGAGAATGGCATCTGATCCAATCCCTCGATGGTTTTAAAGATACCCCTCTCACTATTGTACATAAACGGAATATTAATTTAAAGGATCTTTTGGTTCCTTCTGCATTGACAGAACGCCCCTTTTTGTCCAAACATAAAGGGTTTTTTCAATGCGGACGCTGTTCGGTGTGTGTTCATGTTCTACCAGTCGATCCTCGGCTGAGGTTGTGATCTGAGTCCCGCTTGATGGGACCGCAATAATCCCCGGCAAGTCTGCTGGTCACTGGCCTCAGGGCATCGGTAGCCCCAAGGCCCGCAGAGCAGCCCTCTGAGTCCTCGACAGACTACTCGAAGTGGGAGATGGAGGATGAGGAGTCCCCCGATACCCTTCGCCACTGCTGCATCCCATCTGACTCTCCCATCTCGGAGCCTCGATGGAGTTCTCCACCCAAGGATATGGGCTTCCTTGATTTTTTCAAGGACATGTCCAAGGCTCTGGCATTCCCGACTGAGTTGGAGGAGGATCCTCGGGCGTATGAATTGGAAATCCTCCAGTATGAGCCCCTTCCCTGGGAATCGCTCACGGTGCCCATTCCTCCCATCCTGGAATGGCTGATGCTCCGAATATGGCGGCCACTGGCTTCGGTGCTAGTGGTGAGCAAACGGCTTGACTCCATGTATCGAGTCCGCTGGATCCCGTTCTTCCAAAAGTCACAACTGCTGCATAACTCCATGGTGGTGGAGTTGGCCATGTATCAGCTGAAAAATCAGAAGATGCACTCCTCGGTGCTCCCCTGGCAGGGAGGTTTGCACCTTTGATGCCCTTGGCAAGAAGTGCTACCAGGGCTTAATGCTCATTGGCCGCATCCAGTCCTACCAGCTGTACATAGGCATGTACCTGAGAGACCTGGCCAAAGCAGTCCATGAATGCTCCAAATTCAAGTCTTGGGCAACCTATGACTGGTTCAAGTCGGTGGCTTGTGTAGCGGCAGCTGGCATTGGTGCATGCCACCAAGCTTGGCTACAGTTGTCTGACCTCGAGCAGTGGGTTCAGGACAAATTGGTCAATGTCCCCTGCCAAGGAGAGAACCTCTTTGGCAAACCCATGACCGACAAGGCTGCTGAGCTGGAGACCAAGTTCATTGCAAGGACCAGGCTTTCTAAAAAGACTGCTGACCCTCCCCAATGGAACGGCTCGGGTAAAAAGCCCTTCTACCCAAGGAAGGCAGCTGCTTACAGAAACTACCTTATCAGACCTCCCCAGCCCCCCTACAGAGTCAGCAGGCCAAGGGACATGGACGTGGCCCGCCAAAGCTGAAGGCTCCAAAACCCTGGGCGCTGACTCCGGCCCGGCCGGGGTGGGGCGTTTGGCTCCTTGTGCGTATCTTTATCTTTATCTTTATTGCGTCATTTGATAGACCGCTCTTGTCAAGACATTTGAGCGGTGTACAATAAAAGGCAATACGCCACTAAACTAAGGAAAAGGAACGCCAAATTGTAAATAGAAAAGAAAGAGTAAAGGACAGAATACAACAACAAAAGAGCACAGAGACATACAAGACGAAGGATTCAAGGCAGACAACAGGCACAGAAAGGAAGGCAAAACAATAGAAGGGCGGCAAACAGTACATGACCAGACTAGACAACATCACCAGGGATAAGCAAACAAGGACTGAAGGGTTTCAAGGGGGGGCGTCCGGGGGAAGGTCAAATGCTTGTTGAAACAGGTGAGTTTTCAATTGCTCCTTAAATTTGGAATATGAAGATTCTAGTCGGAGGGAAGGAGGCAAAGCATTCCAAAGGGAGGGGCCCAGAAAATAGAAAGCGGAGTGACGAGTCTGTTCTAAGTGTGCTTGTGATGGAGAGGGTAAGGATATGCGATTAGCATGCAGGGAACGGAGTTGACGGTAGGGTGTGTGCAGAGAAATAAGATCGGCCAGATAACGGGGAGTAGAGGTGTAGATAGCTTTATGTGTTAAGATAAGGAACTTATAACGGAAGCGAAAGCGGAGAGGCAACCAACGTAAGCGGAATAGAATGGGAGTAACATGTTCGTAACGATGGGAAAAGTTGATAAGACGAGCCGCTGTATTCTGAATTAATTGAAGGCGCTTAAGTTGAGTGGCAGGGAGGTTAGCTAAGAAAACATTGCAGTAGTCAAGTCTGCTGATGACCAAGGCTAAAACAAGAGTAATCAGTGCAGTAGAAGGGAGAATGGACCGAACAGTTCTAATTTGTCGTAGGACTGCAAAAGACCGGCGGGTGAGAGTGGAGATGTGACCAGCAAAAGAGAGAGTGGAGTCTAGAGTAACCCCCAGGTAACGGAAGGAGGAGACAAGCGGGATTGGGGTGGGACTGATCTGAGGAGCAACAGTCGGACAGGAGCCACTCAAGGAGACCCACATAGCTGTAGACTTTGCTGGGTTGAGGTGCAGGAGGTTAAGGGAAAGCCAGGAAGCAATATGGGCAAGGCAACAATTAAACTGAGAGATGTCAAGGTTCAATAGAGAAGTGTGATACAGGAGAATAATATCATCGGCGTAGATGTATGATGAAACTGGATATTGCTGGATCAAGAGAGGGAGAGGGGAGAGGAAGATATTAAACAGAAGAGGAGAAAGAACTGAACCCTGGGGAACACCACAGGTAAGAGGGAATGGAGAGGAGCACTGGTTGTTGGAATGGACAGTAAATGAACGGCCAGAGAGAAAAGAAGAAAACCATTTCCAGACCTCACCACGTAACCCATAGCCTCTCTACCCCATAGAGATCAGCAACTCACAGGGGGACATCTGGCCCTCTATGCCCAGAGGTGAGTGACTATCATCACCGATTCTTGGGCACTATGGGTAGTCAGGGAGGGTTACCTCCTCCATCTGACTCAGATACCTCCCCCTTATTTCCTAGGAGAGCCCCTCAGGTCTCCCCTCCACTGGGACCCTCTTTTGAAGGAGTTGGCAGATCTTCTCAAGGACAAAGCGGTGGAACCGGCACCCCACCACCTCAATGGCAAGGGGTTCTACTCCAGGTATTTCCTTGTGCCAAAGCGGACAGGGAGCCTAAGGCCCATCCTTGACCTGTGCAACCTCAACAATTCCCTAGTGAGGGAGAAGTTCAAGATGCTCTCCCTTGGAACATTGCTGCCATACCTCCAGCAGGGAGTCTGGCTATGCTGCTTAGATTTCAAGGATGCTTATACCCACGTCCTCATCCACCCCAACCACAGGCAGTACCTGCGGTTCGTAGTGGGGGGCAGGCACTTTCAATAGAGGGTGCTCGCCTTCGGCCTAGCCTCTGTCCCAAGAGTCTTCACAAAATGCCTGGCAATTGTGGCTGCCTTCCTCCAGCTTCAGGGGGTCTTCGTCTTTCCCTAGCTGGACAACTGGCTCATAAAGGGAGGCACTGCCTCAGAGGTGCAGCAGGCCACTGCACGCACCATCCAGGTTCTGCAACACTTGGGATTTGTCATAAACTACTCCAAGTCTCACCTCCTCCCGACACAGTGTCTGGAGTTCATTGGGGCAAAGATTGACACTCTTCAGTCGCAGGCTTTCGTGTCCAGGGACCGAGCCGATCATCTCGGGTCTGTAGCTGTAAGATGAAAATCCAGTCACTCCCTAATGACTCGCACCCAAATAATTCATGCCCAAATACATCTCTTGTAAATAAGTTATGCTCCCTAGCATCTCCTGCATGTCACCCCTTCCCATGTTTCTAAACGAGTTCTCTGTAATTTTCAATTAAAGTTGTAATGTAAACCGCTTTGGTTCCCAAGAAAGGTAGTATAGAAAACTTGTCAAAATAAATAGCTTGGGATGTACAGTACTGTCCCTCACTGCCCACCCAGCTTCTCCTGTGCCTTCTTGGGCACATGGCCTCCATGGTCCATGTCACCCCAGATGCTCCCCCCCCAAATAAGGGCAGCGCAATGGTGTATCCAGGACCAGTGGTTCCAGGCCACAGGCTGCTTCTGAGACAGAGTTTCTGTGACTTGCCAGTTGGAGGACTCCCTGGTCTGGTGGCAGTTGCCCAACATCTCGAGGCGGGCATGCCTTTTCAGACCACAAGGCCCTCAAGGGTCCTCACCACGGACACCTCCCTGCTCAGTTGGGGTGCCCACTGCAGAGATTTCGCACTCAAGGCAACTGGTCACCAGATGAGAGCACCCAGCAGATCAACCTCCTGGAGCGCTGAGTCATATACCTAGCCCTGAGGGTCTTCTGTCACCACCTGCGTCACCAGTCGGTTCTGGTCCAGACAGACAACCAGGTGGTGATGTTCTACCTGAACTAACAAGGGGGCACAGGGTCTCTGACCCTGTCAGGAAGCTCTATCCCTCTGCTTGAATGCAATCCGACAGGGTATCCTCCTGCAGGCGATGTGCCTGCCAGGACAGGACAGGACAACCTGCTGGCCTACAGCAGAGTTCTCCAGCTACATGAGTGGCAGCTGGACCCCAGGGTAGCCAGCTGGCTTTTCTGGCTCTGGGGGGAGCCCGTGATGGACCTGTTTGCCAGTCCGGACAACTTTCAGTTAGCCCTGCTTCTGTTCCTAGCAGGCCCACCCCTTCAGGGTGGCAGCGGACGCGTTCCTAGTCTTTTGGTCAGGAGGCCTCATGTACGCCTTCCCTCCACCGCTGATCACCAAGACCTTCAGGATCCTCCACGACAAGGCTTTGCTATTCCTTATAGCTCCTCAGTGGCCCAGGCAGCTGTGGTTCCCGCTGCTTCTACAATTGACGGTGGAGGCCCCCATCCCCGTGGGGACTGCCCCGGGACTCCTATCTCAGGAGGGGGGGGGGGCTCTCTCCTGCACCCCAACCTGGGGTCCCTGTTGCTGATTAGCGTGTCTGCTGAAAGGGTGACTTGGCCCCTTTCAACCTTCCAGTTGAAGTTAAGGACATTCTTCTAGCCTCTCGCAAGGTCTCTACTAGGAAGACTTACACCCTCAAATGGTGCAGGTTCTCTGCTTGGTGTGTTGAACATGGAGCTGATCCTTTCTCCTGCCCGGTGACTCTGGTGTTACAGTAGCTTCATCTCTTTCAGTCCGGGCTCAAGGCTAACTCCGTCTGAGTGCACCTGAGTGCCTTGGCAGCACACCACCATCCAGTGGATGGTAAGCCCCTCTCGGTCCAGCCATTGGTGACCAATTTCCTTCAGGGCCTATTCTTATCAAAGCCCCTGGTTCACTCGCCAGCAACCAAATCGTGTTGTGTTGGGAGAAACTCACTTGCCCACCCTCAAGCCTCTGGCTATCTGCCACTGCTACCTCTCTTGGAAGGTGGTTTTTCTGTTTGTGCTCAGCTCCGCTCGCAGGGTTAGTGAGTTCTTGGCCCTTGTAGCGTAGAAGCCTTATACCAAGTTCTGTAAAAACAGAGTGGTGCTTTGCATGTACCCCAAATTCCTACCAAAGGTCATGTCGCCCTTCCATCTCAACCAGGAAGTGGTGCTTTCTACCTTCTTTCCAGGACCTCACTTCAGTCAAGCGGAGACAGTCCTTCATACTTTGGACTGTAAGAGGGCCTTGTCCTTCTATATCCAATGCACTCAGGGTCACTGTAAAGCTGCTTGGCTTTTTGTCTCCTATGACCCCAGTAGGCTGGGGGTAGGCAGTGACCAAGCGTATGCTATCCACATGGGTGGCAGACTGTATTGCCCTCGCTTATGAGCAGGCGAGGCTCCTGCTGGAAGGTCGCGTCATGGCACGCTGTGTCAGGGCCTTGGTGGCAAACTTGCGCTCTGTCCCATTGGTGAACATCTGCTGGGCTGCTCCTGGTCTTCAGTCCATATCTTTGCAGCCCGTTACTGCCTGAAAAGAGTCCCGATGAGACACTGCCTTTGGCCAGGCTGTGCTCCATAACCTTTTCAGGATTTAGGCAACTCCTACCCTCTGCCCCTTCTGTGTTCAGGCTACCGGAGTGCTGGTTTCATCGGACACTGGGTTCCTACTGTGGTCTGTGTACACGGACTAAATTGCTGCTCCTTGCGGCTCCCCATGAGGGAGCCCCTATTTTTGCTGTAGGTTTTTGGTAGCCTGTAGCTGGGGCGTCCCATATGTGAGGACTGACTTCCTGCTTTTTCCTGGAGAAAGCGTAGTTACCCACCTGTAACAGGTGTTCTCTGGGGACAGCAGGAATCAGTCCTCAGAACCCTCCCTGTTCCCCTTGGAGCTGCTCCTTTACCATCTTTTATTTTTGCCATCTTATAGCTATGTCATCTGACTGAGCAAGAATGGCTTTCTTGGGCAGGAAGGGGACCACGTATGTGTGGTGGCTTCTTCCAAAGGCTTTCTTTGAAAGCTGGGGGGGGGGGGGGGATGCTTCTATAAGGGCTCAGTCAGTGCCGACGTCACCCTTATATGAGGACTGATTCCTGCTGTCCCTGGAGAACACCTGTTACAGGTGAATAACTGTGCTTATTCTGCTATATTCTTTGTAAGATATGGCAACCACAATTGCACACAATATTCAAGGTACGGTTGCATCGTGCAGTGGTTTATTTCATTTGCTTAACTGCCCTTCGATAAAAACACAGCAGACTGGTGTACAAGTTAAAATACACAGGATAAAAACAAAATCAAAAAAGAACTACAATGTTTGGATAGGACAGATAAGTCATACTCACTAAGATAGGAGAGACAAGAAGAGATAAACGGGACATATTCACTGAGATAAAAATAGAAGAGCAGCAAGAGTGACTTGAATTAGGCCTGAGTCGATATTTATGAAGGAACTGGATTTTAGATGCTTGATTGAATAAATTAGTTTTTAATAGAGCCTTAAACTTAGCAAATGATGGTTCCATTTGTAAGACCTGAGGCAACATCTACCATGAGGCTGGGACAAGGAAATAGTGTCAGAACAGGTGCTCATGAGATGAGCCTGATTAGCAGATGGGAGATGAAGTCTGTCTGCATGAATATCACAGAGACAGTGTTAATGATAAGAGGCATTATAATATCCTTTGTCTTATTCTCCATTCCTTTCCTTATGATTGCTAGCATTCTATTTGCTTTCTTGGCCATCGTTGCAAACATGGAGAGGGTTTCAACATACAGTTGTGGTCTACATTGACACCCTTGCAGTTCAAACCTTTAATGTCCAATATCACACACACACAAAAAGAAGTGGCCAGTGAAATGGCTTTGGGCTATGTATGCACACATTTAACACAAAAAAAGAATCAAATAAAACAAGACCAATTAAAAAAGGAAATAGTAGGAAATATCAAAACAGAGTCATTTTCAGAACAGAACCATTTAAATCATTTTAAACTGAGGAACCACATTGTCATTGCAGTAAAATTAGAGACACTCGTGATCAGTTGTCAGTACTCACATGATTTGAATCAACCAGTGAATGGTGGCTCTAATGTTTAAAATGGCCACATTCACTCCCTGTTTAATTTTCACAATGGTGAGGACAAGAGAGCTGCCTGAGACAGTCAGAAAAGCTAGTATCATCAAATTTGAAGGAGATACATGGCCATCTCCAAAGACCTTGGGATTCCTGTGTCTACAGTTTGCAATGTTAAGATGTTTTCTGCTCATGGAGCAGTCAGGAACATTCCAGGTTGTGTTGGGAAGAGGAAAAGGAAAATTAATCCAAGAAGGCTTCAAAAATTAGTGTGAACTACCCGCACCATATGCCATCCACTAAACAAAGAAGGGCTTCATGGGCAAAGGTCAAGGAGGGACCTAAATGCTCAAAGACGGACACAAAAAGGCACGTGTGATCTTTGCCCAAACCTGCCTTGAGAAACCACAGTCCTTCTGGGGAAATTTCTGTGGACAGGTGAAACCAAACGTGAGCTCTTGGCAATGCAAGTCCGTGATGTGTTTACAGGTGAAGAAATTTATTTATTTAGACAGTTTTGTATACCGCCTTATCCTCCAAAGTGGTCAACAAGACATTGGGAGGCATACATTCAACAGGAAAAAAATCCCCCTTCCTATAGTTAAATATAGTGGAGGTTCCATAATTTTGTGGGGCTGTTTTACTGCCTTAGGAACTGAAAGCCTGGAACGTATTGAAGGAATCATGAAGTCTGAGGACTACCAAGGTCTAAGTCGAAGGTCATGGGTCCTCCATTATGACAGTAATCCAAAACATACATCCAAATGTAGAAAAGAATGGCTTAAAAAGGAACAAATGAACTATTTTAAACTGGCTAGCCATGATGCCTGATCTCAGTCCAATCGAGAACCTATGGAAAGAGCTGAAATCTGCCCTTGGTAAAAGTAATCCGGAAAACAATTATGAGATGGAACAAATCGCAGTTGAAGAGTGGGAGAAACTACCAGCAGACAGAGGTATGAAACTTATAGATGGCATCAAGAAACGTTTGGAGGCTGTCATCACTGCCAAAGGTTGTGCAACCAAATATTAGTGAAGGTGCCATTAATTCTGTCCAGGCCATATTTTGTTTTGTTTTTCTTGGAAATTACTATGTCTAAGTTGCACAGACTTTTTTTTTTGTATACCTTTTGAACATACTGTTAAAATATTATGATGACATGCATTGTAATATTTACAATTATTTTTCAAGATATATGCAACATACCTATAAAATGCAAGGGTGCTAATAATGTTGACCACGATTGTATTATGCACAATGAGATCTTGATCCTTTGACTGGGTAGTCATTGCTAATATGCAACGTTGTATCATGTAACCATAATTTGGGTGGTTGTTCCGTAAGTGCTTAACTTTGCACTTGTTCATATTACATTTCTTCTGTTATTTGGACAGCCTCAAGGTCCTCTTGTGTTTAACTAATTTTGTCATCTACTGGAAAATCCAAATAAGTATGATTGCTGTAGATTCCCACACAGAAACTATATACCAGCAGGATCCCTCCTCTCTGTTATTCACATAACACACAGATAAGCCTTTACCAATTACAGTATAAAGGTCCAAAATGTAGAAATGGAAATTCAAGAAATCGGTGTTTCTGTGAGCTGGACAGCACAGAAAGAATGAAAATAAAAACGTATTTCCTCTTGTACTTAGTAAAATCTAAAATGTAATTGCAAAACGGATACATTTCCAAACACTAAAATCTAAAAATAAATTATTGGAGTTAGCAGAGTGCGTGCAGGAAGGTTTCCTCAGGCCATCATCATCTCTGCAATCATCAATGACCGTGATTGTGGCCACAGTGGTGGGAATAGGATGCAGCATTTCTAGGCAGGTGGTATTAGTGATCTCAGCGGGAGCACACAGGTATGTTCAGGATTCTGTGGAGTTGGTTGTTAGTCAGGGCTCGTCCAAGGACATCTGCTGCCCCAGGCAGAAGCCCCGGCTGTGCCACCCCACGTCCCCACCCGTGCTGAGCTGTGTCTCCTGCCCTATTTATTTATTTATTTACATTCTCTTATATAGGGTGCTATTCTGCATCAGTGCGGTTTACATTGAACAAACTGAAATTACATTGAACAGGGCATTATAACTTGGAGATAACTATTTTACAGGGAACATGGGCTATGGAGGGTTAAGTGGCTTGCCCAAGACCACAAGGAGCACCTGTGGGACTAGAAACCCCAGTCCTTCCGGCCCAAGGTTGCTGTCCTCTAGTGGGATATGAACCCCCGACCTTCCGGCCTGAAGTACCTTGCCCCAACCACTAGGCCACTCCTCCATATTTAGCTGTGCTGCTGCCCCTGCTGCAACTGATTGCGGCCGTGGGATTGGGAGAGTGGCTCATCAGCAGGCCCATCTGCTTCAGCACATCTGGCCTGCTGTTTCTGACCCCCCCCCCCGACAAAACTTTGGGGTATTAAAAACAGTAGGCCATGTGTGCCAAAGCACATGGATTGCTGCTGAGCCTAGCTGTCCCCCCCCCCTCCTCCTTACCTCTACCACTGGAATCAAGGGAGGGGGAGGAATAGTGGCACAGCTTGGCGCATGGGGGAGAGCAGCAGGCTTTGTATGCTGAAGTACATGACCTGCTGCCATAGGCCAACCTAGTGGACAGGCCAGCCCTGTTGCTAGTGGGGGAAAGGGGAGCAGACCGGCAATGTTTTCAGCATGGACTGGCAGCAGCAGTGATCATTGGAGTTGGAAGATCAGTTGGTGGGTGTTTATAGGAATTTCAAGTACCTGGCTCTTTAGTTTGCACACTTCCCAGCCTGCAGGCACAAATGGTTGTTAAAGAAAGCATGGGCTTGCTATCTATGCCAAATATTTAGTGACGCACCAGTGTGTCTAGATACACTGGTTGAGAACCATTTTCCTAAAGTCTGCCTCACTGGCTACTGTTTGTAGAGCAGTGAGATGTCCCTCTTTACTTTGTACTACTGCTTGGACCAAGGTGGTATTACAAGTGAATTCTTAAACTCTTCCTCATCAGTTGATCAGCCACATTCCACCGTAGAATTGACGCTACATAAGCAGAAGACAAATTTTTTTTAAATATCATTAATAAGACCTTATATTTACTCTGGTACTCCACAAGTAACCAATGAAAGTTTATCAAGCAAGGTGAGTTTTGATAGGATCTAGATTTCTTCAGCAAAATCCTAGTGGCTACGTTTTCTTTTTATAATGCCTGTCTGCTGAGAAATGCATTTTCTGGATCAGTGGAAACTACTATTCCATGACTTTTTTTTTTTTTTTTTTTGCAAAATTTCAACATCACCAATATCATAGGAATATGGCACACTTCACTAATTCTGTTAATCTGCTCTTCTTCCCTAAGAGGAATGTTATTCTTATGACTTAGTAATGATGATCATGGAGGAGATGATCTAGCTTTTACAACATATGGCAATCTGAAAAGTTAGATGCTGAATGTATTGATTCTTTTCTTTTATTAATGTTTTGAATGATTGTACTTGCAGATGTTCAATAAAATTATTAAAATCAAGGGAAAACTGGTTTTGTCTTTGCATATAGAGTTCAGCAATTTTACATGCTTTCTAAACCCTTGTTCCAACCATCAGCCTTATTCCAGCATATCATTTAGATGTTAATGTTTCTGCTTTGACTGGGAATCTGTTAGTTTTTAATTGTAAAACAGACACTGTATAGAGTTTAAGTTCTGTATGTTCAGGGAGCCTGATTTTGTAATACACACTAATCAAATAATTTACATAGATAAATTCTGAAAATGTTGAATTCAGTAGTGATTTCCTATTCAGATCAAATGGCTCTTGTTTCAGTTGTTGATTCAGTAGCACAGTAGACCGTCAAATAGGTAGCTTAGAAGAAAAATCTCCAAAGAGAAAGTGAGGCATGTGTTCTTGTTGACAATCTGAGAAGCCCAAATGTAGGTCTGGAATTTTGCTTCTAACACATCAGGAGAGCTGATGAATATTCTATAGATTGGATTAGAGGTATGTGCTTAAATACTGATTCTCTTAATAGTTGCAAATGGCTGGCTTGTTCTGATTCTTGTGGTTTTAAAGATCCATCCTATGAGTTCATGTTCTCCCTGAAGAGTTCTGCGGTTCCCAAGGCTATTGATATCATTGTCTGTAGTGGTATATGTAAAAACTAAAAATTGTAGCCCCGGCTCCAAACCTCCGTATGTGATATGCAACCCTTATAGTATAATCATAAAAACACTTTCTTTTTGTCGGAATAACCAGCCAGAGGTTATCTTATTATTTGCCCATGCGGGTTATTTTACATTGGCCGCACTACCCGTAGTGTTAGGACTCGTTTGGGGGAACACGCGTCCCGTTTGCGGACTAAAACAGTATCAGCGCCTATGGTCAGCCACTGTCTTCAGGAGGATCATCCGTTTCAACTGTTACGTTGGAGGGTGTTGGACTTCATACCACCGGATCCCCGAGGAGGGGACCGAGTTGCAAAGTTACAACGGACGGAGCAACAATGGATATTCCGTTTAGATACTGTTTCCCCTCGGGGTCTGAATGCCTCAGTAGAATGGTATACTTTACTGTGAGCTGGGAGTTTACACCATATTCATGTCATTGGGGTTCCCTAGCAGTGGGTTTCCCCAATTCTCAATGCTTGCATTAGAGGTATCACTGATTGGCTACCGGATCTTCTTACGTGCGTTTGACGTCACACGCCATCTCTTTAAACCTGACCGTTGTGTTGAGTTTTGCAAAAGCCATTTTTATGGGATTCTAGCTTTTCACCTGATGCAGAGCCAGTGACTGCTGGATGGCTCGAAACGTGGCACGTTGTGTCCTCTGAATTCCATGTTGGCTGGATTCAAGCAAGATAAGTTAAAGATTTTTTTCAAGCATTTAAATGATTAAAATGGAGTGACCACGGCGAGGGACGGGTTGCAGTTCCTGCCTCCTCTGGCTGGTTACTCCGACAAAAAGAAAGTGTTTTTATGATTATACTATAAGGGTTGCATATCACATACGGAGGTTTGGAGCCGGGGCTACAATTTTTAGATTTGAGGTTTCTCCGCCTTGTGCTGGGGTTTTTCTTTTGATTGTAGTGGTATATGGTCTGTTGTTGACCTGGACTGTAGATGCAAGAAGTAGCAGATCAATTGCCCACCACCAAATTTCTTGTAAAAGCTTGGTAAATGGGTAATGTAATCTTAAGGTTTTTTTCATGATAAGTTCTTAAGTTAAATTACATTAAGATGATGACCAGTTTCTAGTGACAAATTACCAAAGAACTACAGCTAGTGTACCAGAAGATGTCTAACGTTACAAAGGATTTGTGAAGTTAATTATTGTGACCCCTTTCATAAAACACTTTTTTTTAAATTATTTATTTATGCAATTTTACATTATATACCAAGCAAAGCTTGTACAGAAAACTTAACTGTGCAGAAAAGATACAATAGGAAATAAAACAAACAAAGATAAATACACAGTACAGTATAGCCCACAATACTGGGGGGAAGTGAACCTTAAACAAACAAGGCCAGGTGAAGCCACGTTCCAAGAACTAGGTAATATTAATACAAATTACCAAGAGGAAGGGTATATTTCGGAGCATATTTCTTAAGATGATTGTTTATCCATAGGTGAGGAAGTCAACAAATGAGAAGATACAAACATGGAGAGGTCCTCAGGCTGAAGAAAAACATACTTATTAGCTCTAAAATAAACTATACACTTACAAGGAAATCGTAGTATCATTGTAGCGCCAATAGAAAGGACCCCAGACCTCAAAAGCAAAAAGGCCTTACGCCTCTTTTGGGTCTCTCTGGATACATCTGGGAAGATAACAACTCTCTTACCCATAAACAACACAGAGCGCCTTTTGAAATACAATTTCAACAGCCATTCCCGGTCTGAGGATAATGCGAAAGTAACTAACAATGTAGATACCTTAATTTCGGCTTCACCTGGTGACTCTAACAAGGCAGACACATCAAGAGTGTCTGTCTTGGGAGACCCCAAATCCACCCGACCTCCAGTTTTACCTAATGGAAGAAAATAGGCTTTAACAACTGGGGGAATTAATTTATCTGGAACCAATAAGGATTCAGTTAAATACTTTTTAAACACATCAACCGGAGAAATACCAGCCACCATAGGGAAATTTAACAAACGTATATTCGACGCCCGAACGGCGTTTTCCAAATTTTCCAGTTTCCTTTGAGTCACAAGATTATCCTTCACAAGTGAATCAGTTATTGTCATATTTCGAGATACATTTTGTTCCCCAGTTTTAATCTTCTCACCCATCACAGTCATTTCTTCCTTGATACCTTGTGTAGCACTTTCCAGTCTCTCCAAACGCTGAGAAGACACAGCCAGCTGTTGAGACAATACAGAAAAAAGCTGCGATATTGCCTCCCAAATAGATTCCAGAGAGAACTCTTTTGGACGCTGCAAGGAACCAATCCGAGATAAGGAAAAAACTGAGGAAACCAGACCAGTTGAATCCTCACTTGGCTGTAACAAGACCTCCGTTTCCACCACCTGCGGTCTGAACGCCTCTCCTACCCCCGATATCAAGGAGGGAACTCCGGAGCTCTGATCTGGCGAAGCCCGCTCCAGCAAGGCAGCTCCAACATCTCCCAGACGCGCTGACTCACTTCTCGCGAGAGAGAGAGATCCGGGGGGGTCAGACGGCAAGGAGGCGGTCGATCGTCCGGGGAGAGAGACACCTCCAGGGCTGGTAGCACCGAATCCACCTTCACCGGAGCCACAACGCCCGCTCTAATCTCCCCCTTCTGCTGCTCCGATAGCTGTACGAAACGGTCCATAGGACCCGAGGAAACGGCAAGTACAGGCTCCGCGGGCTGAGCCTTGTGTTTGCCCTTGCGTTTAGGCATAATCCAAGGAAAATCACACCGCCGCCATCTTGGAGGTAACCACTCCCCCTCATAAAACACTTTTAATCGCCAAATTCTGTTGTATTTCAGTAACCAAACAGTATAAAAAGAACTGGCTTAGTTTACAATGAACAGACTGATTATGCCAATGAAAGTCTAAAAATGTATTTACTTTTAATAATTATATCATGAAATGGTCATATATATGAGATATGTCAACTTTACTATAGGAAATGATGCTGCCCTCTCTCTCGTCAGTGAATTGTAGGTATAAAAAGCTAGTCTATCTCGCGCAAACAGATTTGTAATGCTTTGTATTAAAAGATAGTTTCAGTAAGGAAGCTGGAAGAAAATGTTGGAAGTATGAAGAAAAAGTCCAGATAGAGAAAAAGGCATTTGATATACTGCTGTCTACAGGAGTTGTTTACGGCAGCCACCTCTACTTAGAAAATAAATTTTGTACCATAAAAAACTTAGCCTCTGAGCATATATGCGCCATTATCTCCTCCAGAAAATTCAAAGCTCCATGTTTTAGTTCTAATCATTTCAGCTGGTGTTTGTAGTCAACAGAAACGTTCATGGACTGATTGCCCATCACAGAAGCAGAGCTGACAGTCCACGTGCACTGCCCCTTCCCCAATCGCTGTCGCTGCTTGCAGGGTTGGGGGCCTGCTGCAGGACATGTGTTTTGGCACACATGGCCTGCCGTTTCTGACCCCCCAAAGTTGTCTGAGGTGAGTCAGAAACGGCAGGCCGTGTGTGCTGCTGCCTCCCAACCCCGCTGCCAGAATTAGCAGCAGGGGAAGGAAAGGGTGGCACAGCTGGGTGGTGGCAGAAACCCTTGGTCCGGCCCTGCACAGAAGTGTGTCGATGTGTATAACTTACTGTTTTTCTCTTCCTTGCATTGTACAGAAGTAGACCGCTATAGTTTAATCATTTTTAAGGCTTCCATGAGAAACCACTGTGTGAAAGCTTACTGTTCTCCAACAAGGCAAATGAATTGGTCATACAATTGATATAATGCATCTATGCAAGTAGCACTGTGAATTCAGAAAAACTTGGAAGGTTTTTCTGAGTATGTTTAGTATTTTCTGTATAGCTACTGCGTTATGAGTTCTCTACAATATGTTTTTGTTCACTTTGTAGCCTGGATGTGGTGGTACATATTCTCAACGTTTCCTCTTCAATTGCTACTGAAGAAGAGAGAAACCTTTGTTTTTTCCATCGATCTGTGTTTCCCCCTTTTTTTCTCCCTTTTCTGCAAGTTCCATTTGGCTTTTCCCTCCCCACCAAAAAAAAAAAAAAAGTTAAAACCAAAATTGCATTCTCCAAAGTGGAATTTGACCTAGCAAACTAATTATTTTACTATGCTTGGGGGCTTTAAGAGGTACTTTTTTTTATATGGAAGTCTGTCACAGCACCCACTAAAGGCGCAGTTGCTATCTGGGACTAAGCTCTGATGCCCCATGGTGTTAGGATATTGCCAAGGATGAGACACTTCAGGAGCTACAAGATGAAGGGACTTCAGTCTTCTACATTGGACTTCATTAGCAAAGCTGGTGCCAAGAGTGTTAGGCAACTGGTCAAATGTTTATTCCCTGGGTGCCTTCTTCCATATAGTTGGACATCAAAGTTTTAAACATTAACATGTATTTGTTGTGCGTATATATTTATATAAAGACAATTTCCAAAGCTTGATAAATGTACTATTTGTAACCTGACTATTCTCCTTATGGCAAACTACAGTATTGGCTTATGGCCCTGCCTGCATTTCTGACATTGCTGCTTGGATGCCTCACCACTTGAAATTGAACATGGCCAAGACTGAGCTTCTTATCTTTCCCCCTAAAACCACCTCTCTATTTCCTCCTTTTTCAGTCTCTGTGGATAACTCTACTCTTTCCTGTTTCCTCAGCTCGCAAACTTGGGGTTGTCTTTGACTTCTACCTCTCTCTCCTCCTCCACACACATCCATCTGATAGCTAAGACCTGCTGTTTCTTTCTCTATAACATCAACAAAATTTGCCCATTCCTTTCCTAACACGCTACTAAGATGCTTATCCACTCCTTAATTACCTCCCATCTTGACTACTGTAACCTACTCATAAGAATATAAGATATGCCATACTGGGTCAGACCAAGCCCAGTATCCTATTTCCAACAGTGGCCAATCTGTCATAAGTACCTAGCAGTTTCTCCAAATGACATAAGTTCCACAATGCTTGTATTGGGTCAAGCAGTGATATCCCAGGTCTCTTTTAATAATGGTTTGTGGACCCTTCCTCCAGGAACTTGTCAAAATCTTTTTTTAAACCCAGCTACACTAATAGCTTTTACTACATCCTCCGGTAATGAATTCCAGAGTTTGATATGTTGAGTGAAAAAATATTTTCTCTTAGTCTTAAATTTGGTTACCCTGTAGCTTCATTGCATGCCCCCTAGTCTTTCTATATTCTGATGACATAAACAATTGATGTACGTTTACCTGTTCCACGCCATTTGTTAATTTATAGACCTCTATCATATCTCCTCTCAGCCGTCTCTCTTCCAGGTTGAAGAGCCCGAACCTTTTTAGCCTTTCTTCGTAGGGGTATCCTTCCATCCCCTTTGCCATTTTGGTGACTCTTCTCTGTGCCTTTTTTAATAACACTAAAGCTTTAAGATACAGCGACCAAAATTGCACACAATATTCAAGGTGCGGTCACACCAATTTTTAAAAAGGGTTCCAGGGGTGATCCGGGAAACTACAGACCGGTGAGCCTGACGTCAGTACCGGGAAAAATGGTAGAAACCATCATAAAGAATAAAATTACTCAGCATGTAGATAGCCACAACCTAATGGGAGAAAGCAAACATGGCTTTAGACAAGGAAGATCTTGTCTTACTAATCTGTTATGTTTTTTTTGAAGGAGTGAATAAACAGGTGGACAAAGGTGAATCGGTTGATATTGTGTATCTGGACTTTCAGAAAGCCTTTGACAAGGTCCCTCATGAGAGACTTTTGGCAAAACTAAAGAGTCATGGGATAGGAGGCAGTGTACTATTGTGGATCAGGAACTGGTTAAAAGATAGAAAGCAGAGGGTAGGGCTAAATGGCCAATTTTCCCAATTGAGAAAGGTGAATAGTGGTGTACCCCAGGGATCTGTGCTGGGTCCGCTGCTTTTTAACATATTCATAAATGACCTGGAAAATGGAATAACGAGTGAGGTTATCAAATTTACAGATGACACAAAACTATTTAAAGTTGTTAAAACCCAAGAGGATTGTGAAAAATTGCAAGAGGATCTTGATAAATTGGAAGACTGGGCATCAAAATGGCAGATGAAATTTAATGTGGACAAGTGCAAGGTTATGCACCTAGGGAAGAACAACCCAAACTATGGTTACACGATGCAAGGTTCCACATTAGGAACCACCAACCAGGAAAAAGATTTAGGCGTCATTGTGGATACCATGTTAAAACCCTCGGCCCAGTGTGCAGCGGCGGCCAAGAGAGCAAATAGAATGCTAGGTATGACAAGGAAAGGAATGGAAAATAAAACAAAAGATATTATAATGCCTCTGTATCGTTCCATGGTGAGACCGCACCTTGAATATTGTGTGCAATTCTGGTCGCCGTATCTTAAAAAGGATATAGCGATTTTAGAAAAGATACAGAGAAGAGCCACCAAAATGGTAAAGGGGATGGAAGGATACTCCTATGAAGAAAGGCTAAAAAGGTTAGGGCTCTTTAACCTGAAAAAGAGAGGGCTGAGGGGAGATATGATAGACGTCTATAAATTAATGAACGGAGTGGAATGGGTAAACGTAGATCAATTGTTTACCTTATCAGAATATAGAAAGACTAGGGGACATGCAATGAAGCTACAGGGTAAACTATTTAAGACTAATAAAATATTTTTTCACTCAACGTGTAATCAAACTCTGGAATTTGTTACCGGAGGATGTAGTAAAGGCTGTTAGTGTAGCTGGGTTTAAAAAAGGTTTGGACAAGTTCCTGGAGGAAAGGTCCATAAACCATTATTAAGAAGTGACCGAAGATATCAATGCTTGACCCAGTACAAGCATTGTGGAACTTGTGTCTCTTAGGGAAACTGCTAGGTACATATGACCTAGATTGGCCACTGTTGGAAACAGAATACTGGGCTTGATGGACCTTGGTCTGACCCAGTATGGCATATCTTATGTCTTATGTTCACACCATGGAACAATACAGAGGCATTATAATATCCTTTGTTTTATTTTCCATTCCTTTCCTTATGATACCTAACATAATATTTGCTCTTTTGGCCGCTGCTGCACACTGGGTGGAGGGTTTTAACATGTTATTCACAATGACATCCAAATCTCTTTCCTGTGTGGTGGTTCCTAATGTGGAACCTTGCATTGTGTAACCATACAGTAGTTTGGGTTGTTCTTTCCTAGGTGCACAATTTTGCGCTTGTCCACCTTAAATTTCATCTGTCATTTGGATGCCCAGTCTTCCAGTTTATCAAGATCCTCTTGCAATTTTCCACAATCCTCATGGCTTTTAACAACTTTAAATAGTTTTGTGTCATCTGCAAATTTGATGACCACACTCGTTGTTTCCATTTCCAGGTCATTTATGAATATGTTAAAAAGCAGCGGACCCAGCACAGATCCCTGGGTTATTCCACTATTCACCTTTCTCCATTGGGAAAATTGACCATTTAGTCTTACCCTCTGCTTTCTATCTTTTAACCAGTTCCTCATCCACAATAGTACACTGCCTCCTATCCCATGACTTTTTAGTTTTTGCCAGAAGTCTCTGATGAGGGATCTTGTCAAAGGCTTTCTGAAAGTCCAGATACACTATATCAACTGACTCACATTGGTCTACCTGTTTATTCACACCTTCAAAAAAAAAACATAACAGATTAGTAAGACAAGATCTTCCTTGTCTAAAGCCATGTTTGCTGTCTCTCATTAAGTAAATGACTGTACAAGTTCAGTAATTTTGTTCTTTATGATGGTTTCTACCATTTTTCCCGGTACTGAGGTCGGGCTCGCTGGTCTGTAGTTTCCCGGATTGCCCCTGGAATCCTTTTTAAAAATTAGTGTTACATTGGCGATCCTCCAATCTTCAAGTATTACAGATGATTTTAATGATAGTTCACAGGTCTGAAACAGGTCTGAAATCTCACATTTCTGTTCTTTCAACACACTTGAATGTTTACCATCCGGTCCAGGTGATCTGCTACTCTTCAGTTTATCAAACAGTTGTAATACATCTTTCCGGTGTATCATTATTTCTTTCAATTCTTCTGCTGTATCACCCTTAAATACCACTTCAGTCATGAGTAACATCCCTACATCTTTTTCTGTAAAGACCGAAGTGAAAAATTGATGGTCTCTCTGCCATGGCCTTGTCCCTTCTTAGTGCCCCTTTTACCCCCCTATTATCTAATGGTCCAACTGACTCTTACAGGTTTTTTGCTACAAATGTACTTGGAAAAAGTCTTTATTGCGTGTTTTTGCTTCCACAGCAAACTTCTTCTCAAATTCTCTTTGCTTGCCTTATCAATGCCTTGCATCTAACTTGCCAGTGCTTTTGCTGTTTCCAGTTTTCATCATTTGGCTCTTTTTTCCATTTCCTGAAAGATGCTTTTTTGGCAACAGCCTCTCTGACCTCACCTTTAAACCATGCTGGTGGTTTTCTGGACTTCTTTCCACTTTTCTTAAAGTGTGGAATATAGCTGGTCTGGGCTTCCAAGATAGTATTTTAAAACAGCCATGCTTGATGTAAGTCTTTTAACCTTTGCAACTGCTTTTAGTTTTTTCTTAAGTATTTTCCTCATTTTATCATAGTCTCCCTTTTGAAAGTTAAAAGGTAGTACTGTGGATTTCCTTTACCATCCCTTCTCCATTAATTAAATCAAATGCGATCATGCTATGATCACTGTTGCCAAGTGGCCCCAACACCCTTATCTTGTGCACAAGATCTGGTGTTCCACTAAGGACTAGGTCCAAAACGGCTTCCCCTCTGGTTGGTTCATGAACCAACTGCTCTAAGAAGCAGTAATTTATTTCATCTAGAAACTTTTATCTCCCTAACATGTCCTGCCGTGCCACTGCCCCAGTCAAATTTCCCATCAGCCCCTGCGGGCTTAACAGAGACACGAGGGAGACACTCTCCCTTCGCGTATCTGCAAGCCGGAGCAGAGGGCTTCAGCCGCGCCGGGAGAGTTCAGCTGGGCAGAGGGGGCCGGATTAAAAGGTCCGCCGGGCCGTATACGGCCCGCGGGCCATAGTTTGCCCATCCCTGCTCTAGAACCTCCCTACCACATTTTCCTATGTCATTGGTACTGACATGTACCAAGACAGCAGACTGTAATGGCTGTCCTAACCCTTCCCTCATGGGAACATGCCCCTGGAGAAGTTTTCTCCGTGTGAGAGGGTTTTACATCACCTGGAGGACAGGTCCTAGCTACAGGATCACTTCCTGCCACACCAGGGTCATGCTGTCCTGTCCTTGCTGGTCTCCCTTTGAATCATATCTCTCCCCTTCAAACTGTTAAACACACTGCTGTGCGGCTAATCTTCTGCCAGCCTCATGCCCATATTACCTCTCTTCTCTAGTCACTTCATTGGCTCCCTATCCCTTTCCGCATTCAGTTCAAACTTCTCCTGCTGACCTACAGTATAAGTGCATTCACTCTGCAGCTCCTCAGTACCTTTCTTCCCTTCTCTCTCCTTACACCCCCTCTCGGGAACTCTGCTCTTCTGGCAGATTGCTTCTGTTTGTTCCCTTCTCTTCTATTGCTAACTCTAGACTTTGCTCCTTTCAGCTTGCTGCACCTTACGCCTGGAACAAACTACCTGAGTCTGTACGCCACATATCTTATCTGACCCTTTTCAAATCCAGGCTGAAAACTCACCTCTTTGCTGCTGCTTTTGAATCTTGACTTACCTAACTCCTTGTTTCTTTACCTTTCCCCCTTGTTTTATCCTTGTCTACCCTTCTGTGTTGTCTGTCTTGACTAGATTGTAAGCTCTATGAGCAGGTACTGTCTCTCTCATGTCTGTGCAGCACAGCACAGCACTATACAAATGCTCAGTAGTAGTAGTCAGGAGCAGCTCAAGGCAATCTGCTGCCTGAGGTGAAGGATGAGAGGGTCCCGTCCCCCCCCCCCCCCAATAGAGGGGGCAGTGTTTTTTCAAAACTCCAATCAAGGACTGAACCAAGCCAAAAAGCTGATTCGATTATATGGAGGAAATGCAAGATGTTTGCACACCAAGGAACTAAAAGAGCGAGAACCACAGCATAGTTTATAAAACTAAATTATAACTCATTTTTATTTTGTTATAAACTGCATTATGGTTCTTGCTCTTTTTTTCTTCAACATAAATTTTGCATTCCCAGAACCCCCTTCAACAGTGGGTGCAGAGCAGAACTAGGACATTCACCCACAGTGCTCAATATCTTTAAAAAAAACAAAAAATCTGATTCTGATCATCCCACTAATAACAACAAACAACATTCTTCAGTACTAGGCATATTGTGAACAAATATAAAACCCTACAACACAGTCACTGAGTATCTATAGAGCAAATCTACCATACCATACCTTATCAGCACCAACTTCCAAAACTTACATAAGTAGCCCACCAAAAAATGTGTCACTGTAAATACTTTAGTGGGCCCTGGAACATTCATACACCTATTTGAAAAGCTGAACATGTCAAATTACTACAGTACAGTATAGATCTTTATGTACAAACTCCATGTTAACAGAACACCTGGGCTCAGTCACACACTCAGAACACAGTGCCTCACCAAGTGCAGAATAAGTAACCACACTCTAAAGTAAAAATAAAAATATGTAGACAAAATTTAAACTGAAACGCCAAGAAGCCAGACTCCTCAAGCAGTGCAACATCAGATAAATAAGATATGCAGTTCCCCCATACAGTGTAAAATATAAAAATGCACAAAGTTCAATCACTATAATGCAATAAAATTATTTTTCTACCTTTGTTGTCTGACCATTTTATTCTCTGATCATGCTGGTCCTGTTCTGAGGCTTCTGCTTTCCTGTCTTCTCTTAGCTCTCTTTCTGTGGTCTATGGTTCAGCTGCCATTATCTCTTCTTTTATTTTCTTCACTTCTTTCCATCAGCCTTTTTCCAGTCCCAGTAACCCTTCCCAATATCAGCCCCTTTACAGTCCTCTCTCTCAGTACTTTCTAATGTCAACTTGAATTCCCATGACTGCCACTGGTGTCCATTCTCTTCCAGTACCCCTCCTTCCCCACTGTTCAGTCCCTTCTAGTCCAAATACCATGGCAGCCCCTCTCAGAATCCACTCCCTTCCAGTTCTGTTCTACCATCCCCTCGCATCAGCCCATTTGTAGCTCTAGCCCCCAGTTTTCTTCCAGGGCCAGAAGCTCTATCCTCCCCTCCCAACCAACAGCTCATTCCCAGTCAAAGCCCCCCAATCAGCTCACTTCCAGTGCTAGTCACCCCTCAAACCCATTTCCAGTTCTAGCCTTCCCTAATTAGCCTATTACCAGTCTTATCCCCCCATCAGCCCATTACCTAGCCTCCACTGATCAACCCATTTCCAGTCCTAGCCCCCCCGATCAGCTTATTTCCAATGCTAGCCCCCCATCAGTCTATTACCAGTCCTAACCCACCCCATCAGCCCATTACCAGTTCTAGCCTCCCCTAATCAACTCATTTCCAGTGCTAATCCCCCCTCAGCCCACCAGTGCTTGCCCCCTAATCAGCCCATTACCAGTCCCAGCCCTCCCCCCCGATCAGTCCAGTCTCATTTCTAGCCTTCCCTAATCAACCCATTACCAGTCCTAGCTCCCCTGATCTGCCCATTACCAGTGGTAGCTCCCCATCAGCCCATTATACTCCTAACCTGCAGTGTCTCTCCTCTTTGTCCAGCTTTTATCCCTTGTCTGTCCAGTATGTTCCCCTGTCTCTCCCCTTTGTCCAGCATTTGCCCCCCTGTCTCTCCCCTTTGTCTAGTACTTGTCTCCCCCTTTGTCCAGTATGTCCCCCTGTATCTTCCCTTTGTCCAGCTTTTTCCCCCTGTCTCTCCCCTTTGTCCAGCATTTCTCCCTTGTCTGTCCAGTATATCCCCCTGTCTCTCCCCTTTGGCCAGCATTTGCCCCCCTGTCTCTCCCCTTTGTCTACTACTTATCCCTCTGTCTCCCCCTTTGTCCAGCACTTGTCCCCCTGTCTCCCTCTTTGTCCAGCATTATGTCCCCCTGTCTCCTCCTTTATCTAACACTTGTCCCCCGTCACCTTTGTTTCTCTTTGTTGTCCTCCTGTCCCAATTCCCTCCACCTGCAGCTCTCATCTGGCGGCGGAGGGCACCCTTGCTGTTTTAATTTTAGATTTTGCCGCCTCTGCCCTTCATCTGTCTTCCTGTTGCATTTTTTTCCTCAAGAAATGCAGCAAAAAACCCCAAAAACAAGCGGTGGGAACAACTTGGGGTGCCGCCGCACAAATCAGCCTGATCGCTTGCAGTTGCAAGTGATCAGGCTGATTTGTCTGACAGCGGCGGCACTCCGGATCTGTTTTAATTTTAGATTTTGCAGCCTTTGGCCTGCCTCTGCATTCCTGCGTGGGAAATCAGAGGCAGGCCTGAGGCTGCAAAATCTAAAATGAAAACAGATCCGGAATGCCTCAGTTGGCATAATGGAAGAATTGCCCCTGGTGGTGGGGGTAGTCGGTATGGATGCCAGAACCCATTGTTTTGCTTTGATTGCAGCTGAACTTTGTTACTCCCTTAAACTGTCATTTAAGTCCACTGCTGAGTCTGTCTGAAGATTAATCTGTCTCTGTCTCCTACAGAAGTGAAGAAACCAATGGAGAGCAAAAAAATTAGAAAAGTGTCTAGGGGACTTTTCAGGCCTGGACCTCGTTTATGAGGCAAAAGAAAATGGTAGTCGATCCCAGAGAATAGACACCAAGAAAATGCATTGCAGGGTACTTCATTCAAAGAATGAAAACTCCTCAGTAAACGAGGCTAGATTTCAAAATAGCAGAATGATCCACTTCATCAAGAAAGTAGCCTTTCATGTACAAAAAGCAGTCTTGCTATCAAAGGAGGAACTATTACCAGTATCCAGGAGGGAGGGGCAGCAGCAATATAAAAATAAAAACAGAAAACAGCATCTGAGGCCATATCAGAGGGACAAGAGACAGCCAGGTTCAATCATTTTATACAAGCTAAAGCTATCTAATCTTTTTGAGGAAAGTATGAATAATCATCCCTACAGATGGTGTAAATGACCACACCTACAGTTTTTGAAAGCAAGTACATAGAGTAGTTCATAATCCACACAACTACTTCCTTGCACCATCTACGCTTCACCCAAAGTCCACCCCTGTGCACATCCACAGTAAACGGTATGCACCATGAAATTAATGTGTGTACTTTTCATGCTAATTTGTATTCTATAAAAGGTTGTTTATGCATGTAAATGGCTAAAATGCTGATGTTTCAGTGGCATTCTAACCCTCTAAAACTTGGCGGTGACTTATAAAATTACCCTCGATGTGCTGGAACTTCTAAAAGATCTACAAGAGGAGTCTAAAGGAGTTACAGACTTAGTTTCTGGCTTTTTAGATTGTTGCTTAATGCCAGAGAAAGAGAAGCCCAACTGCCCTCTCACTAACACCTCAAAATGAATATCTTTCTCACGCTAGTAAGGATGTGAATTCTTGCTTTTAAAAAGTGTAGGTGTCATTTACACCAGCTGTAGAGATTGTGTAAGTGATCACGTCTTAAGGTACATTCTCTGCTACTTAAACTAGTATTTTATAAAGTCAAATATACACACACAATAAAATAGGCATTACATAGGCACCTCAACACGAGTGTTAACTAGGCACTTCATAAAATTTCCGGTAACTGCCAGCAAATACACATTAGCATCCTAAGTGACCATTCTTATGGGATTTTTTGTAAAATTGCTATTCACGCTGTATGTGCCGGTAAATACACATGTGCTGCTGCATGCCCTTATACATAGTTTATGAAATGGGGGTCATTGTGAAAAGCAGACAGTGAGATGTGCATAATCACCCACCTTCATGGAAAGTTGACTCTTAAGGTCTGCATTAGTATGAGAGAATTGTGAGATAACAGCTGAGCAGGAAGTCCTAAAAATCTAGTCTTTTCTGGTCTCTGAAATTCGGAGTGTCGGCACATCAGATATCACACCCTTGTATATCTGATTTATCCTTCGGTCCCACACTTGAGCAAAACATCACAGCAACTTTCAGAGCTGAGAACTGAGCCCTAACTCATATATTAGTTGTTTTAGGGAAACGGTGACTTTATTTCTTTAGGAAAGTAACATACTTATGTTTTATATAAAGACCAATATTTGCCTTCATAGCAACTATACAGCAACAGAAAGCATACCCATATTTCCAGGGCACCATATAACCTGTATTGATGCAATAAATGCAATGTGTGCCTTCGAGTCAGTCCTGACTCCTGGCGACCCAGAAGCTCCTGGGTTTTCTTGGCAGTGTCACCAGAAGTAGATTGCCAGGCCTTTCTTCCCACCTGTATTGATATGGAATAAAAAAATACAAAAGAGCTTATATCTGATCATTAATAGTGCAGACAGTGTAAGCAAAACTATGCTATTAAATATTAGCATATGGACCAGTCCCTCTGTAATATACACATGTATCCACAAATAACATTCCTTATCGTCCCTCCAGTCTAGTCCCGCATCGCTGGGTAATGTACTTCTTCCAGCAGCTTGGAGACTGAGCATGTCATCTTTTGATGATATCAGTGTACTTAGGCAGCCGGCTTCTCCTTCCAGCCCCAGTAAGTTCAGTCTCTAAGCAGCTGGAGGAGGTAGTGAGCCAGGGTGCTGTAAAGAAGATAAGGAGAATTTAGCTTTTTCTTTGGCTTTGCCTTTTGTTTTCCTCTTTCTTAGGCCTAATTGATTCTCAAGTTTAAAATCAGGTGCCCAGACTATTTTCTTGCGGCTCCCAAACCTGTTACCTGGTGAGGAGCTTGCAGTTCTAAGGCCTGCATGTAATTCTGGGCAGTGCCTCCATCCCGATGCAGAAGCCAGAGGAATCAGGCTAAGTGCGGGGCAGTTAATCAACAGGAGAAGCTCCTTTGCAAGCACCATGGTGCAAGCCGGTGATTGGAGCACAGTTTGTGGGACCGACGGGAGCTCAGCCGCATAAGAAAACCCCCTGGTAGTTTTGGTCGGCGCATGGTTGATGGTGGTTGCTCAGCAGCGTGGGAAAAGTGCTTTATGCAATGAAGGTTGGCAATTCAGAGCTGTGACCAAAGTGAGCCACCGAGCATGGGAAGAGTTTCGCGATTGCGTTCAGGGGATAGCAAACAGCTGCTTTGGAGCTTTTAGGGGTTTTCCAAGTATAGCATAGTTAATTAGTCTGTTTTTGTTTTGTTTTCCTAAGTTATGGCTGTGGCGTAAGGCCTATTTAGTTTTTCTCTCTGGCCAATACAGTATGTATTCGAAAGAGTCAGCAGCTTCTGACCCATCTGAGTCGGTGAGGAGCAGCTAGATGCAAGTAGCCAAGGCCTATTAGTTTAAAGCGCAAAGGATTCCTGCCACGGCCATCACTAGGGAGGAGTAGCCTAGTGGTTGGGGCAAGGTACTTCAGGCCGGAAGGTCGGGGGTTCAAATCCCACTAGAGGACAGCAACCTTGGGCCGGAAGGACTGGGGTTTCTAGTCCCGCAGATGCTCCTTGTGGTCTTGGGCAAGCCACTTAACCCTCCATTGCCCATGTTCCCTGTAAGTATTAGTGTATGTGTCTCATATCCCCGCATGTTAAATGTATCCCCCAATTGTGTTGTGACCGCTTTGATTGAAGGATAAGGCGGTATAAAAAACTGTCTAAATAAATAAATAAATAAATAGTAAGTAAAGGTCGGACGGCAGGCGGGACTGCTGAGTCAGGCAAGGAGGAGTGCCTCTGGGTTCCTTGGGGGCATGTCTCCTCTTAAACCTCAAACGGCAGAGGCAACGGCTGGGGGATGGAGATGCCTCCTGCCCGCGAGTCACGGGTGACTCCGCCATTTTGCCTGTCAGTTTCTGTTTTTAGGTTGAGGAGGAGAAAAATGAGAATGGTAGCAGTCTCAGACGTTGAGGCCCTTTGATACCGCATTTTATTGTTTTAGTAGCCCAAGTGGCGAGCAGATGCTACTTCTCTGCTGTCATTAGCTACCTTTCTCTTTAGGAGTTTAAAAAAAAAAAGAAAAAAAACAAGCAGCACCTCAGGCCCAGGAACCCCAGGGTTTATATGTGGACCATGACTGGGGGCTCGCTGGAGATGGCTGCGGCCATTTGGGACTTCAGTGCAGTACTGCCTGGTTCTGCCACAGGGGCTGGAAATACTTTACTACCAAGTCCAAAGCACAGAAATGGAAGAATGGCCTGGTGGTTGGAGCACTGGCGAGAGCCAGGGGGGCCGGTTTTCTTTTTCCTCTGGCGCTTCTTGTGGCCTTGAGCGGGTCACTTGGCCCACCATCGCTGCTGACAGTGCAGGTTAGCGATGTCCCTGTTGGATGTGCATTGCCAGGTTCGGGGGCCAGTGTGGGCCTTTGGGGCTGAGGGAATGGAGCAATACAAAAAAAAAGAGCCTTTGACCTTTGCAACTGATCCATTTTTTAGCATAGTTACCTGTCAAAGGTTTAAAGGTAGCATTGTGTATTGGCTGTCATCCTCCCTCCATTTATTAAATCAGTTGCAATCATGCTATGATCACTATTGCTAAGTGGCCCCAACTCTCTTCTCTTCCACAAGATCTTCTGTTCCACTAAGGGCTAGTTCCAAAAGGGCTTACCCTCTGGTTGATTCAAGATCCAGCAGCTCCAAGGAGGAGACATTTATTTTGTCTAGAGATGGTATCTCCCTAGTAGGGCGGGGACTCCTTTACACTTTCTCTCCCTCAGGAGCTAAGAAATCACAAACTAGCGAGATGAGCCAGGTTGTGGTGCGGCCCATGGGAGGCTGGCTGTGGGTGGTTTCCCTGCCTGGGGCATGATCATATCTAACCGGTGGGTCCTAGAAGTCATCCGTGAGGGCTAGACACTGGACTTGGCCAGGCTGGTGGGCCCGTCCTTTGGGCAGTCCCCCTGCAAAGAGTGCGTCAAAACAAAGGCAGTGAAAGACACTCTGACTAGGTTGCTGCAGTTAAGGCTTCTGTAGTTTAGGGGCATCGTGCCAGTTCCAAAGATCAGTGCAGGTCAGATAGGTGCTCAATCTATTTCATGGTTTTGAAAAAAAAAAAAGTTCCTTTCTGCTTATTCAAGACTCCGTCAAGTAACCAGGAGTCTAAGAGTGCCAAGTTTTCACATGGAAGCGTGGTGGTTCATAATAGTGGCTGTGAAAAGCAGGGAGTTCTTGACGTCCCTCGTCCTTTCTGAGGTGTATCCGCACTTCCCTATAACATCAGAACATCAGCAGTTCTCTGCTCCACAGTACCTAGGGGACATTTGCAGTGTCGGGCATGGCCATTTGGGTTAGCGATGGAACCACATACATTCACCAAAGTTATAATGGTGGTGGTAGCTGCACGCTGCCGGGAATGCGTTCTGGTGTGCCCGTGTCTCCACGACTGGCTGATTCGGCATTCTGAAGCAAAAACCAGCAAGCAGTGGTGAGAGCCGGAGAATTCCAGTGAAGTCTGGTGGGTCTGCCTTTACCTCAACAACTGGCTCGTAGGCGTGAAGTCGTGGAGAGAGAGTGAAGAGGGGGCGGCACGAGTGGTGACCTTTTGCAGAGTCTTGGATGGGTGATCAACAGGACCAAGAGTCGCTTGGTACCATCCCAGAAGATCAAATATCGTGGGGCATACTTCCCTCAAGGGGAAGGCTCTTCTCCTGCTACAGAGAGCGCAGAGATCATGTCAGCTGGTGCATCAGTTCCTGCTGAAGGAGGCTCCGACAGCATGGTATTGTTTTCAACTGCTCAGGCAGCGAAACTCAACATTGGGCCATGGGCAAGAGCTCAGATGCGACAGCTACAGAGAGTGCTTCTGCACAGGTTGTCACACCTTTGACAGCCCCCATATCAGCGGCTGGCCTGCCCAACGGAGGCCGGAGAGGCCCTACGGTGGTGGCTAAAGCTGATGAAGTTGGCAGCGGGGATGCCTCCAGGCTGGATCCTTGGACAACGGATGCAAGTCTATCAGGATGGCGAACTCACTTTGAAGGACAGTTGGCTTAGGGACAGTGGTCCCCTCACAGAGCCAGGTGGTCCAGAAATTGGCGGGAGATGAAGCAGTTGCTCTGGACTGTCCGGCAGGAGTTGCAAGGGAGAGCCGTTTGGTTTTTCTCGGGCAACGCCAGCATGTTGGCTTACATCTATTGGCAAGGAAGAACGGGCAGTGGGGGCCTCGTGGAAGAAGTGGAGGCATTGCTGCGGTGGCCAGAAGAGCACTTTCAAGAGCTGTCTGTGGTGCACATTGAGGGAACAGACAATGTGATGGGGTGGTTCCTGAGCCGGGTACAGGTGACCCCGGGTAATGATCTTTATGCCAAGAGATCTGCCTGCAAGTGGCGAGCAGATGGGGCATACCGGTCATAGACATCTTGGTGGCATATGCACCGACCAAAAGAAACAGACTTTTTAGCAGAAGAAGAGAGAGGACGTCAGAGGGCCTTGAAACTCTCATGCATGGTGGCCCACGGTAGGTCTTCTGTAGGTGTTTTTCTTCCATGGGCACTCAAAGGACAGATAGTACAGCAGGTCGAGGCTCACAGGGGGTTGGCCCCCGGATTGCCCCAGACTGGCTGAAGTCCCCATGGTAGGCTATTTTGGTATGGTTACAGGTGGATCGACCGTGGCAGTGGCCGGTTTGAGAGAATCTATTGACTCAGGGGCCTTTGCACAGGCCTCAGGTAAATCAGCTCTCGCTTACGGCCTGGCTCTTAAGGCGGCTCGGTTGAGAGGGCACAGCTATTCAGGACCAGTTCTCGCAACATTCAGGAGGGGCCAGGAAGAGGTGTTCTTTCTTTTGTTCTTTCATTCATTCTTTTGTTCTTTTCAGACTGATGCACAGATAAGGCTTTGTTGGCCATTCTCAGCTATGGTGCCAGGCGTGTTGACCTTTTTTGGCAGCCGGGTCTGAAAAGGTCTTGGCGGTAAGTTCCTTGAAGGTACAGGTGGTAGCCATCTCGTGTTATAGGGGCAGGCTCCAAGGAGTTCTTTGGGAGCACACCCAGATGTGGTACGGTCCCGGAACGTGCTTAAGCATATCTGCCTGCTGGTTTGGTCCTTTGTCCCTTATTGGGATCTTGATCTGGTGCTGATGGCACTGACAAAGGAGGTTTTGAGCCTTCTGGTCATTTCTTCCCAAAAAGGGTTGACTCTTAAGACATTGTTGCTGGTTGGCAATCTGCTCGGTCTGGAGTATTGCGGGGCTTCAGGCTCTCTCGTGTAGGAAGTTCTTCCTATCATCTTGAAGAAGGTGGTTCTCAGACCGGTTCATTTCCTTTGGCCAAAGATTGACTGAATTCATGAGAAACATGGATAGAATCTCCCTGCTGGCTCTTTCAGGGGGATGGGTAGGAGATACAGTTCTGCATTTGTTGTTTGGTTGTACTGAGAGGACTGCACAATTATTTCAAGAGAACAGCCCTGTTTAGCCAATCGGATTGGTTGTTTATTTTGGCTGGAGGGCCGCACAAAGGTAAGGCAGTTGCCAAGGTGGATTAGTGAGACTATTGCCTCGGCGTATGTGTTGAAGGGAAAATCCATGCCTGCAGGATTGCAGGCGCATTCGTCCAGGGCTCAGGCGGCTTCATGAGCAGAGTAATCGGTGGTACCACTGGCCGAGAGGGGTAGGGCTGCCACCTGGTCTTCCCTTCATACCTTTGCTTGACATTAGCGGTTAGATGTGCAGACGACAAGGGACACCATGTTGGGATTCAGGCTGGAATTGCGGGTCCCTCCCGTTGATAGAACTGCTCTATCACATCCCAGAGGTGTGGGACTGGACTGGAGGGACGATAAGGAAAGTGAAATTAGATCTTATCTACTACTTGGTGTTCCTTGGTTAACTCCACTCCACTCGTCCAGTCCCGGAACCTGTCCTGGTGATTCCAAAGGGATCAGTCGCATGACCCTGGATCTGAAGAAGTGTAAAGTATGGTTCAGGGGTTTGGGGGGATCGGCAACCCCAAGGGACGTGATGAAGTTCTGGCGGTGGTGCAGTCCCTCAGTCTGTTGCTTTTTCTTTAGAACCAAAGAATATGGTTGGCCATTTGTTTTGTGCCTGAGCAGTCCACAGGTAATCAATCATCTTTGTTCTGAGGAGAAAGAGAACCCTCCTCGTTATGGGGAGGGGAGTAGGGGCCTTCTAGGCTTAGGGACCCAGAATTATATGGTTATATAGTTATTGATAATGTTTGACTACTTATTCATTGCTCCTGTGGGTCTGCTTTGTCAGTAGGTTACTGGGGTTGGAAGGAGGAGCCGGCTGCCTAAGTACACTGATGTCATCAAAAGATGACATGCTCAGTCTCCAAGCTGCTGCAGAGGTACACTACCCAGAAGTGTGTAACCGGACTGGAGTTACTCAAGGAACGCCAGTTAGCAGGTAAGGTCTAATTTCACTTTATGGTACATCCAGAACTTGATAGCTTCTGAGGTTCTTGTATGACTAAAAGAAAGTTATTTCCCTCTAGTAGTTTTTTTTTAATTGCAGTTTAAGCTCTGCTCACAAGTGAAAAGAGTAATGTGTCACAAACAAAACTACATCTTCATTTGAAAAACATTCACTTATGGTTGAGGAGAAATAGACAATTACTTGATATTTGGTTCATAGAATACGATCAAGATCACACTGTCCAACTAGTCTGCCCATTTTTCTATGTACTACTTTGCCCTCTTGTTCCTACTTCCAAGGATCCTCTGCACGTGTCCCAGGATGCCTTTTAGAGCATCTACTGGGATTCTGTTCTAAACATTCATACAACTCTTTTCTGCTGAAAGGTGTATCTTTACCTCACTCCTGAGTTGTTCCTCCTCTGTCTTCCAGTCCAAATTCTTTGATGGAGAAGGAGTCTAATGGTTAAAGCATTATGGGCTGATGAGGGAAGCCAGATCCAAATCCCATTGCAGCTCCTAGTGGTATTGGGCAAGTGACATAACCCTTTGTCTCAGGTACAAACTTAGATTGTAAGCCCTCTGGGGACAGGAAAATTTTACCTACTGTACCTGAATGCAACTCCCCTTGAAATTCTGAGAAAGGCCTGATAAATCTTCCCTCTTTCTACTGAAAGTTGCTTTTCTTAAGGTTATAAATTACGCCCCAGTGCTGTAGTTTCAGGCTGTTATGATTTTCCTGTAGTTGCCACAGTGTCTTTGTAACAGCATTGCTCACTGGAAGAGCTGTACTTGACATCAGATGGATTAACACATGTTCCATTTTCAGAGGAGTTTTGAGTTCCAAAAACTGTGTATAAGCATTTTATTTTTAAATTAATGTACTTCTGCTTTGATTCTAGAACCTCCACTTGAATTGCCATCCTTCTCTATGACCCCATCTCATCGTCAAGTTGTCTTTGAAGGAGACAGTCTGCCTTTTGAGTGCATAGCTTCATATATTGATGAGGATATGCAAGTGCTTTGGTATCAGGATGGAAAGATTGTTGAAACAAATGAATCTCAGGGCATATTTGTAGAGAAGAACATGATTCATAATTGTTCATTGATTGCAAGGTAAAATTCCTTAACAGGCCACAACAGTCTTGCATGAGGCATTTCTTGCCTTCCAAGTCCTGTTTTTAATCAATCCATTACATTCCTCTTTTAGCTATTTTACTATGAGTGGACAGTATTTCATATACAAAATACCTCATTGTCTCTGCTATTTAAAGAGAAGAAAATCTGTTTAAAACTATTTTGTGGTCAAACAAAGTCCACATTGTATTAAAGTATAGTGGTAAAGTATATAAGTAAAGAGGTGCTGAATCAAGGAAGCTGTGCTTTTATTGGCTGTAATATTTATTTGATCAAGAGGTTTCCTCTTCCTGAGCTTCCTGCTTAGTTGGAACCTGGGCTAGAATTATATCACGCGTCTTCCTTCAGGACTACCCAAGGAGAATGGAAGGGGTTTTCTATTTTGTATATCCTTTTCCAGCTCTGTCTAGTCATTGCAGTCAGGGACCAGACACCATTGATATAGTCAGAACCCCACTAATATGGGTCCCTGCGTATGGTCACTAGCTAGCCATATTGAGCAGTGTCTGAGACTTTGTAGACATTTTTAAAAGTAGCTAATTTGCAGCATCATTTTGAATTAATACAGGGCAAATATTACTGCTTTTCTTCTATTCCTTTGTAATGTTGTAGAATACACCAACCATCCCTCTTGCTGGTCCTTGGTTTTTTTTTTTTAAGTTTGATCTATAATTCTTAAAAACAAACTGCTGATTAATGTGAACATGGAATTCTGGTTATTCAGCTATGACCCTGCAGCTCCAGCATGCAAGGGCTTTGACTATGAAGGCAACAAATGTTGCAGAAACAGCTACTCTGTAGGACGGTTTTAAAAATAATACTTTTCCAGATGTGACCTCTAGAGCAAAGTTACTTCAACTAATTCCACTTTTTCAGATCAGGATGATCATGTCCTGATTTTACCCCATGACATCCATAAATGTGTATGTAATCTATGGGTACTTTTCACCACACCCAAAGGAATCATTTTCAAAAATCTCTTTGGCACATTCATGAATGGAATTCAAGAAAATGCAAAGTCCAGTTAATTTGTGTCTGTCTTTGTTTCTTTGATAAACAGGACAGTAGAGTATTGCTGTAGATTTTGTAGATAACGAGCAATCCTGTTTCAAATTCATGAAAATTCAATTTCTTTTCATAGTGCCTTGACAATCTCCAATATCCAAGCCAGATCAACAGGAAACTGGGCGTGCCATGTCCAGACAAAACGAGGGAACAATTCTAGAACTATAGATATTGTGGTGCTAGAGAGCTCTGCGCAGTACTGCCCTCCGGAGAGGATGACTAACAACAAAGGAGAATTCAGGTTAGCAACCATGCAGGAAATAAATGGGAAAGGAAGCAAGAAGTGGTGTCTCGTTCTATTGCTTTTGAATAAACATTAATTTTCAGGGCATATGATTATTTCTTATCACCTAAAGAGAAGATACCAATGTTCTGCTTTCCTTTTCATCAGAATACACCTAATTAGAATTTTATGAAAGAAGTGGTCTGTCCCATCTCCCACTGAACTGTTTATGCTATATGTATTCAGTAATTCCAAAAAGTAAGAAGAATTTAAAATTATGCTGCTTAGCAAACAATTGGATTATTAAAACCCTGACTTGCTGCTGGTTTCCTCTTGTATACCACTCTTGATGCCAGATGAAGTTTTTTCACAGTACTGTCTAAGTGAGCTGGATTCACCCCCACTTGGAAATTAGGAACATTTCTGCCAAACATGTATTTGCTACATCAGGTGAATAAAAGAATATTCACAGCCTACATTTCTGCTATAGAGAAGCCATGTACTTATAGGAGCATCTACTTCAGGTCCTGGGTTCTTTTGTATTGATTTCCCCCCCTCCCCCCATATTTTTGGGCTTTATCGAGTATATGTCTCAGGATATGTAAGTTTATAGAATGAGAATTGCAGCGGTCATAAAAGAGAATTGTACTTGTCAAAAAGATGTTGGGCAGAAGTGCAAGAATGTATTTTAGGACCCCAGGAAGAAAAATAGTGTTTACAAACAAAAAAAAGAAATAGATGAATTTGATGTGATTGCAGAGTTGAATATGGCAAGGCCTTGAACAGGTAACAAATATGAGACCCAGAATGGAGACAGAGGAATAAAAAGTTTTATAACCAATTTTTTTCTGAACTATGAGAGACTTACATAGTAAATCCAAAGGAAAAAAAAATGAGGAAGGAGGGCGGGCAGAAGCCATGGACATTTTACATAATGTTGCATGACTGAACATGAAACGATGGTTAATACTGGAGCATAGATGAAATATTTTTGGCACTCAGAGCTGTAATAAAATAATAACGCATGATGAAGATTTGGCTCAGTTATTAAATTTCCCTAACCTGAGCACTGCGCTACTGGGCTGTCCACCTCACCTTAGTCGTCTTCCCCCTTTTTTCTCCTGACCCCCTTTTCTGACCCTCCTTAATGCTTTTCCCACTCACACCTTCCCCTCTTCCCTTGCTTTCCCTATTTTTTTCCTTGGGTAAGTAATCAGCAGCCAGAGGAGAGGGAAACATGATGCAAATGAAGCAGTGAGGGACTGGAAGAGGAGGATCAGAAACAATGCGTGAGAAAGAATATGAAATGTGAAAGTTGAATGAAACAAGTCTAACAAGAGACTAATACATCCACATACTGTGTATATATATATATATATATATATAGTCCAAAGTTTTCCTCTGACCTGCCTACTAAGCTGCTTTTTCCTGAAGTTCTCTAATCAGGGCCATTATGAAGGTATTAGGCACACTAGGCAGACCTGCAGTGTTGCACCACCCTTAATTAACTTTCAGGCCCCTAACTGCTTCCCTTAGTTTTTGATAATGAAACTGAATAGTGCAGTATAAAACCAAATAAATAAATAAAATAAATAATTATGATCTCCCCAGTTATAACTCTCCCACAACAATCTTGTAAAAACACACAATTGAGCATTAAACATTGTTTCATATATATCTAATATACATGTATGTGTGTAAGGCATTCCATATCGTCTCTCCGGGCCAGTCCAGGGTAAGGTAGGTAAGGTAGGGTTGTCAATCCCATCCAGCAGCTGAGGACTGAAACACTCCATGTTTTGCTGACAGCCTTAACCACTCCCCCTGGTGACAGCACTCCAGTCTTTCAGTCCTCAGCAGCTGAATAGGCTGTCTAGCTGACGAGCTCCCTGGTGATGATTTGGGATTTTATTATTTTAAGCTTGGTTTTATAGTAGATGAGCTCTAGCAGAGCTGGCTGACTGCTATATTGCCTGGTGTACTCCCTGAAAAACTTTTGCATTCTCTTTATTAATAAATAAATAAATAAATAAATAAATTATCGCAGAGATTCCGTGGCACCCGCTTTGGGTCGGGGTCTGAAGGCAGAGCCTGCTTTCTTTCGGTACTCTGCGCTATCGGAGGTCTGGTCCTGGGAGCCCCAGTGCCCTTCTCCGGTCTGTCAGAACGTGCCTTGGCTCCGCTAGCAGCAGGAAGCTGGGTACCGTTTTCCTGTCTCATTCTGCTCAGGTGGGTGTTGAATCCTGCACGGAGGTCTGTGTCTTCGCGGCACAGCACAGCCGCGGCGGGTTTTTTTATTTCAACTTTTGTTTTCGACGCCGGCTTTAGTTCTTTCATTTCGCTAGCGTTTTGTCCTCCTCTCGGGTCATGGAGGAAACGCCGGGAGCAGACGCGAAGCAGGCCTTCTCCTCAGCAGAAAAGGTGGGAACGGCGGCCATGTTGTCTGAGCCGTCCGTTTCTCCCGCGGGGCACAGTAAGTCGGGCAAAAGACGTTCTAAATCTAATAAGGACGCTGGATCTGAGAGTAAGCTTACACAGAAGCTGCCTGAGGCTCAGGCTGCTGCTTCTACCTTATTCTCGCCTGAATTTCTTCTGGCCATGCATAAGGCTTTCTTGTTGAAGTCCACTCAAGCTGTTTCTTCTGCTTCCACCTTTGCCCCTGCAAAACCACTTCTCCCCGGGTTGGGGGTCCTTGATCCAGGGGAAGAAACTTCCCACGGTGCCCTGAAGGCTGAGTCGGCATCAGGGGCTGCGGATACGCTGGATATGCAGCCGCAGGGGTTAGAAGACGGGGAACTCCTGTCTGAGACTGGCTTGGACCCCTGGCAGGCAGAACTGGAGGAGGGCGAGATAGCGCCCGGTGAGGATCCTAATGTGTTTAGGGTCTTTCGCAAGGAGGAGTTGGGAGCCCTTATCTCACAATCTTTGGCAGCTCTCAACCTTACAACCTTACAATTGGTGTCTCAGGAGCCGTTAGAAGATCCTTTGCTGCAGGGCTTTAAAGCGGAGCAGCGCTGTTTTCCGGTACATCGCGTTATAAAACAGATGATTGAGTCTGAGTGGGAGTGCCCGGAGGCAACGCTACGGGGTAGTCGGGCCTTGGGGCGTCTCTATCCTGTTCCGCAGGATGAGAGGGACTTGTTGAAAATGCCTAAAGTGGATGCATTGGTGTCCGCAGTGACTAAAAAGACCACCATACCGGTAGAAGGTGGAGCAGCGCTTAAGGATCTACAGGACCGGAAGCTAGAAGTTCTCTTGAAGCAGGCCTTTGATGCCTGTGCTTTGTCCCTACAGGCTTCCATTTGTGGAGCTTATGTTTCCAGAGCTTCTATACGCTGGCTTCAGGGAGAAAGTGCGGCAGAGCCCGGAGAGGGCTCTTTCGCGGAAGGAGCCAAATTAGAATCAGCGGCGGCTTACCAAGCGGATGCCTTCTATGATTTGGTTAGGATAGCCGCAAAATCCATGGCTTCTCTCATTGCGGCCCGGCGTTTTCTTTGGTTGTGGAATTGGGCGGCTGACGTCTCTTCTAAATCGCGACTCAGTAAGCTTCCTTATAAGGGAAAGCTGCTATTTGGAGAAGCCTTGGAAAAGATTGTTAAGGATCTCGGAGACTCCAAAGGCGGTAGATTGCCCGAGGATCATCAGAGGGTAGCTAGAGGGGCTACTCTTCCGCGGACACAAGGCAGGGATTCTCGGAGATTCCGGGGGGCTCGCTTTGCTCCCTTCCCCAGGGGCCGTTTCGGGTCTCGTGGCCAGTCCTTTCGAGGAGCCCGAGGTTTCGGTAGAGGCTATTTCAATTCCCCGCAGTCCGCCGTCAAAAAGCCACAATGACGGTCGGCAGGTCCGGCCAGAGATTGCAGTGGGAGGCCGCTTAAGGGAGTTTCTTCCGGCTTGGACCGCTATAACATCCGACCGGTGGGTTCTCGAGATCATTCGGGATGGGTACGTGCTAGATTTTGCGTACCCATTGGCCGAGGTGTTTCTCGTTTCGCCCTGTGGTCAGGGGCTAAAGTTGCGAGCCGTGGCAGCAACCTTGCAACGCTTGTTGGCTCTTCAGGCCGTGGTTCCGGTACCACTAGACCAGTGCGGATTAGGTCGATACTCCATTTATTTCGTGGTTCCCAAAAAGGAAGGGTCTTTTCGGCCCATTCTCGATCTCAAGCACGTGAATCGAGCGTTGCGGGTACCGCATTTTCGAATGGAAACGTTGAGATCCGTTATTCGAGCGGTTCGTCCGGGGGAATTCTTGTCGGCTATAGATCTCACGGAGGCTTATCTGCACATTCCAATTCGGGCGGCTCACCAACGTTTTCTGAGATTTGTGTACCGATGGGTCACTTTCAGTTCCGAGCGTTGCCTTTCGGCTTAGCGACGGCACCCCACACGTTCACCAAGGTCATGGTTGTGGTGGCGGCGGCGGCGTTGCGAAAGGAGGGCATCCGAGTACACCCGTACCTTGACGACTGGTTAATCAGGGCGGATTCCCTCACGGACGCGGTCGTGGCGACGGCGCGCGTGGTGCAAATGTTGGAACAGCTCGGCTGGGTTATCAACTGCGCGAAGAGTCAGTTGAGTCCGGTTCGTCAGCTCACGTATCTGGGAGCGTTTTTCGATACAGCTCGCGGTTTGATGTTCCTACCCGAGGGCAGGGTAGTGAAGCTGGTGGAACAGGTTCGCTCGTTCCTGAGTCATCCAGCTCCGACGGCGTGGCTCTACTTGCAGCTCCTCGGATCCATGGCGGCGGCCCTGGATCTCGTTCCCTGGGCCAGAGCGCACATGCGGCCTCTGCAACAGGCGTTGCTCTCCAGGTGGTCGCCGCAGCTTCACCCTCTGTCTCAGAAGTTGGTCTGCCCGGAGGCGGTTCGCCACAGTCTCTCTTGGTGGATGGAGGCCAGCCATCTTCAAGCTGGGGTGCCCTTGCGGGATCCACAGTGGGTTCTAGTGACCACGGATGCCAGCCTCTCAGGCTGGGGAGCGCACTGTCAGTCTCGCGTGGCGCAGGGTGTTTGGTCCGCAGAGGAACGTTCTTGGTCCATCAATCGGTTGGAGCTCCGAGCGGTGCGGCTGGCCCTGCTCCACTTCCAGCCAGTGGTCACGGGCGTGGAAGTCCGCGTGTTCTCCGACAACCTGGTGACGGTGTCGTATATCAATCGCCAAGGGGGCACAGGCAGTGTGTGCTTGCTGGAGGAGAGTCAGCGGTTGATGGCGTGGGCGGTGGTCCATCTGCTGGCCTTCTCCGCGGCGCATGTGGCAGGCAAGGACAATGTGCAGGTCGATTATCTCAGTCGACATTCTCTAGATCCCGGAGAATGGGAGCTGAATGCGGCAGTGTTCCACGACATTACAATGCGATGGGGACAACCGGTGATGGATTTGATGTCGACGTTCTCCAATTCCAAAGCGTCGCGTTTTTTCAGCAGACGCAGAGAGCCTATGTCGGAGGGGTTGGATGCCCTAGTCCAACCTTGGCCGTCGGACACGCTCCTTTACGTATTTCCTCCATGGCCCATGCTCGGTCGGGTCATTCAGCGCATTGCTGGGCACAGGGGGACAGTGATACTCATTGCACCGGATTGGCCGCGTCGGCCTTGGTATGCGGATCTGATTCGTCTGCTTGTAGCTCCGCCGTGGAGGCTTCCCGATCGCGTCAACTTGTTGAGTCAAGGGCCGGTGCTGATGCCGCAGGTGGATCGCTTCTCACTTACGGCTTGGCTCTTGAACGGGGCAGGTTAAAGCGAAAAGGCTATTCGGATTCGGTGATTGCCACTTTATTGCAGGCTCGCCGGTCGTCGACCTCAAGGGCGTATGCTCGGGTCTGGAAAATCTTTGAGTCTTGGTGTGGACAATGTCAAATTCGGTCTTCTATGGCGTCTTTACCTCAGCTCTTGGCTTTTCTGCAAGATGGTCTTGAGCACGGGTTAGCCCTGAGCACCCTTAAGGTGCAGTTGGCGGCCTTATCTTGTTTTCGAGGAACGGTGCAGAACAAGATTCTTTCGCAGCATGTCGATATTCGTCGTTTTCTCTGAGCGGCCAAGATCATTCGCCCTCCGCTGCGCTCCGTGGTGCCTCCTTGGGATTTGAATTTGGTTCTGGAGGCTTTGACACGGGATCCCTTTGAGTCGCGTTCGGGGGAGAATTTGCGGGAGCTTTCCTGGAAGACGGCATTTCTGATTGCCTTGACTTCGGCGAGGCGTATTGCGGACTTGCAGACTCTGTCGTGCCGGGAGCCCTACCTTCAATTCTTGCCGCAGAAGGTAGTTTTGCGGCCGGTGCCTTCCTTTTTGCCTAAGGTGGTTTCATCTTTTCATGTGAACCAGTCCGTAGTGTTACCCGTGTTCAAGGATCGGTCAGGCTCTCCGATGGACCGTTTGCTTCGGAGGTTGGATTTGGAACGGGTGTTGAAGAGGTACCTTGCAGCTACGGAGCCTTTCCGGAAGTCTGATCGGTTGTTTGTGGTGTTTGCGGGGCTGCGTAAGGGTGCGGCAGTGGCGAAAGCTTCTATAGCGCGGTGGGTCACACAGGCCATAGCGTCCGCGTACGAGTCCGCGGGTCAGAAGCCTCTGGTAGGACTCAAGGCTCACTCTACTCGGGCGCAGGCTGCGTCTTGGGCCGAGTTTGCATTGATACCTCCGGTGGATATCTGTAGAGCCGCTACTTGGTCCTCTCTGCATACTTTTTCGAAGCACTATCGTTTGGATGTTCTCGCCAGTCAAGATGCCAATGTAGGAGCCGCCGCCATTGTGGCGGGGTTGGCGGGTCCCTCCCATTTTTAGGTACTGCTTTGGTACTGCCCTACCTTACCCTGGACTGGCCCGGAGAGACGATGAAGGAGAAATTAGATCTTACCTGCTAATTGCCTTTCCATGAGTCCTCTCCGGGCCAGTCCAGGGCCCTCCCTCGGAGCTGGTTTCGGTACAGTTTCATTCTACGAGCTTTTTCTCCAGCGCGTTTTCCGGGCTTGTAGTAACGGTTTCTTTTTTGGTTCAAAGGACCAGAGGGTTGGAGGCTTCCTTGTCGTCCTTCGATAGTAGTTCTTTCACTTTTCAGTTGAAAGTCAAAGTTTAAAAAAAAAAAAAAAATTATCATATGTATTTCGGTGGCCGGAGTTTCACCGGATAATATAGTTTGTCTGTTCAGTGTATTTTCCCAGGTGCCTTTATTTTCTTTCTAAGGAGATGTCAAAACGCACATTTTCCAATCACATTTCAACCTGAACTAAATCCACAGATGGAGCAGCCCCTGACCACTGTGTCCAAGAAGATTATCCTGTATATATGTATTTATGTATATATGTAAATGAACTCCCCCATAGCTAAGAAGTGTTAACTCTGTATGATGTGCTTTTCTGACAATCTGTATGTAAACAAAATTTGTACCTGCCTTGATTCGGCAGTTTCACAATAGTAATCCTACCCGCTTCTGATCGCTGGAAGGAGCGGGCTACAAATGCTTGCTAAATAAATAAATAAAATAAAATGTCGTTACGTCGGAAGGAAAGATACTGCTTTGTCAGAAGACGACTGGAGTGCTGTCACCAGGGGGAGTGGTTAAGGCTGTCAGCAAAACATGGAGTGTTTCAGTCCTCAGCTGCTGGATGGGATTGACAACCCTACCTTACCTACTTTACCCTGGACTGGCCCGGAGAGGACTCATGGAAAGACAATTAGCAGGTAAGATCTAATTTCTCCTTTTCCAAAAGCCTTTACCCAGATAAATGGATATTTATCTATGAAAATGGACTATTTAAAATTGCCCACCTCCCTGTAGATAAAAGTACATGTTGATAGCGCTTTGAGTTGTGTGGCTAACAAGGCCTATTGTTTGCTTTGACTGTAGCAGCTCTTTTGCTGCCCCCAATCTGACTAAAAGGTTAAGCCGCCCCTGTCTCTAATGAGTAGCATTTCAGAACTGTAGCAAAATCACAGGGCCTATAGGAAAATACATTGGGAGGGAGGGATATTCAAAACAATTAACACAGTTACCAGGCCTGCTAATCACATAGACTGGGATATTGAGAAGCACCAACATGGGGCGTTCTGGGAATGGCACCCACTGATAACCAGTCAGCGGCGATACTGAGTCTTTGCCTCGTTCTTGCAAAGTGGTGAAAGTTAGGCATCTGAAAGAGTGGCCTAACCTTCGCCATTGAAGCTAATTGGGGAGCAGCTGAATATTGCCGCTGCTTGATCGGCTTCTTTGCTATCTGGCCGATCTGGATATTCAGTGCCAATGGCCAGATATGGCCTGGCATTGAATATCCGTTTTTTAGCTTCAGCAAGGATGGCTAGCTGTGTTAGAATGATTATCCGCCACCACTGACTATCCCTCCTCCCATTATATTTTAAAACCTTGGTACAAATTTGGCTATAAAAATGGGGCCAATTTATGAAGTACTTATTTGTGGTATTACAGGGCTGCCACTGAGAATAACTGCCTGTACCTGTTGATCCTTCCTCACTTAGAATACTTTTTATATCTAACTTCTAATGGTTAGTCAAGTGTTAGGAACAAGGAAAAGAGCTAACCTTGAGCAGTGTATGTGCTAGGTGCAGTGCAGCAAGCAATGCAACCTAGCCTGCAACATTTGTCTAGTTGGGACGTGTTTGCGAATGGCCCGTGTGCATTCTGCATGTATGCTACGTGCATTCACTTCATGCTTGTTTGGATCCAAACTTTAGCAGTTTTTGCTGCAAACACAAAGGGGCACGCAGCATTAGTTGAGATGCTGTTTGGAGCACTTTCCTGATTAGTACGTGCTTACGAACTAAGTGAATCACACTGCATGCACGCTCTGCATCCCAATTAGCTAGAGTTTTGTTGCAGATTGCATTACATGTTTGGATCGCCCAGTGTATATGCACCCTTAGTTGAACACTTTGAAAGCACTGTGGGGGGATTATAGAAGAGAATCTGCTCCTTTGCTTTTTATAATTTTTGTTTTTGTTCAACTTTTCCAACATATAACAGCAATAATGAAGCCACAGCAACTTAGCCCATCGCTCCAACATGCCCCCTTTCCCCCCCTGCCAAGCCATGGGTTCCTAACAATCAGGGTTACACAGTATGCTTGGACGCAAACACCTCCTTCACCTTTTCAAACTGTGGAAGTCTATTGCATCGAAGAGCTGTTCACTTTTCCATGATATACACAGTATGAGGGGGGCACTAGTAAGCCCTCTAAAATATGGCTGCGTAATTCCTTGGCTCCTTCAATTCCTGGGCCCTGACAGTGCCAGCTGGAGTCAGAGTGTGGTGGCAGGGTCGCTTTTCTGAAGAGCGGGACACCGAAGGGTGTCTGGCAACAGTAGGACTTGGTCTGGCTGATCGGTGGCAGCAGCTTACACGATGCAGAGTGATTGGAGGTAGTGGGAGTTGCGGCAGCCTAGCCGCATGGCGCAAACGTTGACACACCCTGCAGAGTCAACTGACCCACAGCCGGCCTATGACCTTGCTGCAGCGGGGATCAGAGCTGGCATAGCCTGTGGCTATGGCCTGGTGCAGGAGTGCAACAGCACTGTGCAGAGCCTAGGAAGGGGGCAAGAATCAGTTTGCGCCCTCGGTGAGTGCTAACTTGGGGAGTGCTGGGTGGGCTGTATGCATAATGTGAGCTGCCTGTGATTCCGAGCCTGGATTAATGGAATTCCCCCCTCCCCCCCTGCAAATAGCCTGTGAAGTCATAGTGGAGGATCCCTGACACTGATCTGCCCTGTGGCCTGCAATTGGGCATTGGCTTCCTCCCACCTCTGATGCTGGTCTGACTGGCTGTGTTCTGCTGCCTTCGAAGGAGTGTGGCTCTTTTTCTGCTCTCCTCGGCTACTGTGGAGTGTATGATGTGGCCTGAGGATTGGGTAAGCAAACCCCATCAGGCTCAGGTATGGACGGATTACCCTGTATGGACTCCACCTGCCAGAGGTTACCTACATGTGGGACATTGTCAGTGCAGCTTATGGTTGAGAAACCTTTCTCTGCTACAGAATTAGCCTATTTTGCTAAGGATTCCGGAACCACATCCCTCAACATGTCCTCTACAGATGCTAGCTGTATGAACCCTGGGGTTGCTATGTACAGACTTGGCCTCTGCCCTTGCCATGAAAGCAGATCTAGTGGAAATCCTGCAGGAGCTACACCTCTTCCGTGCAGACTTTGGGAAGGCTGTAAGTGATATAAAGACGGAGATTAAAGCTCTGGATGACCTAGTCTGTCAGAATGAGATTAACATTGATGAACAAATTGACTCTACCGCCCTCTTCCATTCCAAGCTCTGTGCAATAGAAATGCTCACTAAAGAACTGAGTGAGAGCCATTATGACTTGGAGAATTGACAGCGGAGGAACAACCTGTGCATTCTGGGCCTTCCTGAAGTGTCGGACGGCTAAGAAGATGTGTGACAGCTGGTACAGCATGTATTTACTCATTGCATGCCTGGATCCCCAGTCCTAGTCTCTAATAAACATAAACATAAACAGACTGTGGCTGCGATCCCTAGAGAACCAGTTCCCGTGGCCGATAGTAGTGGTGTGCTTCCACCATTTTGAGGACAAAATAATGTTGCTGAGGATTTTCTTTTCATGGTCATGATATACGTTTTTTCCAGGACTTATCTCAATATACTTTTGAGCGGCAGAAAAGCTTTAAACCCCTCATGCAGATCTTGCCAGAGTGGGATATACAATACAGATGGGGCTTCCCTTTCGCTCTTATCTTTGAACTCAACAATGTTCAGCACAAAATAACAGATCTGAAAGCGTGCTTGGAAATGGCGGAGTCTCTTCGAGGCAGAGGGCCGAGGAGACTGGCGGTGGGGAAGGGAGACAGTGAGTGGAGAGCCTCTACCCCCAAAAGGAGAAAGGTTTCTGGCTCGTGCCACAAGCTGTATAATCCGGCAAGAGAGGAGGTAGGCAAAGACATGGACACTTCTAGACCCCCGCTATCTCTTGCTAAAAGGCCTAATTGGATGCTCTTTCAATTGTGGTCAGCCCCTCCCATGAAAGCTGCATTCTATGATTTATTAACATGACAGTTTATATGTTTGTTGATGGTTGTGTTGGGGGGATTGAATTGTTATGGCTGGAGAAGGAGAGGGAGGGTCTGGGGGTCCTTGAGGAGGGAGGTGCTTATGTGTGGAGGGTGCATGTTGCGGGCTGTCATGGCAGGAGAGAGTGGGTTGGGTGAAGAGGAAGAGGTGTTGAGAGGGTCATGGATGTTGGGAGTTGGCGATGGGGAGTATGCTCAGGATATGGGACATTTTAGGGGGAGGGCTGCAGGGGAGCGGATAAGCGAAGAGGAGTTAGGTCATCTGTGCCTACCACGTACCATGCTACTGGTGGTACAAAGGGGAAGCTTAGTCTGGAGTGGTTTGGGGGTGGGGGGTTGGAGAGTGGGGGATTGCTATCTAGGAACTGTCATAGAAGGGGAAGGAGGGTTGGAGGGGAGATCATGGAGTAAGTACTGTCAGGTCAAGCTGCAGGGGTTGAGTTCAGGGTTTGGATTGTTATGATCCTGCATACAACTGATAACCTGGAATGTCAGAGGCCTTCATAATCCCATTAAATGACTCAGGGTATTGCTGCAGCTCTGGAGGGACAAGGCGGACATAGTTCTGCTTCAAGAATCCCACATGGTGGGGGAAGGACGTCAATATATGAAGTCTAAATATTAGCCAAGTCCTTGCAGCCAGTTTTTCCTCACATAAAAGGGGAGTGGTAACCATGTTTAGCAACAGCTGCCCATTCCAAGTTCAGGAGGTAGTTCCTGATGGGGGAGGTAGACGTCGTATTGTGATTGGTTGCCTGAATGGGGTGGTATACTCTGTGGTGAATGTGTATATACCGCCTGCCCAGGTAGTGTCAAGTTTGGAGAAGTTGTTCAAGGAGATTAAGGGGAAGGTGCGGGGTAAGCTGCTTTTGGGAGGGATTTTAACTGTGCCTTGATGGGGGTGGATTGTTCTGGAGGGAGTTTTGTACAGTCGAAAGGGGCTAAAATGGTTTCTGGGAGAGTTTGGATTGCTGGATGGGTAGAGGAGTTTTCATCCAAGTGAACGGGCTTATTCATATTTCTCTGCGTTGTATAATAGTTATTCCCGAATTGACCTCTGGTTGCTAGCAGCAGAACTACACATGGCCCAGAGTGCATCTGTTATTGGGTCCTTCAAGATTTCTGATCATGCCCCATCAGTCTGGCGCTTCAAGATGAAGTGGTGGAATATCTGCCACCTTCTGGGCTATACAAAGGGGTTTGTTGAAGAATCCGCATTTTCTCTGCGATCTCACGGTAGGGTGGCAGGAGTATCTAAGGTTTAATGATATAGATGGTATTACCGTCTGCTCCCTGTGGGAAGCAGGTAAGATGGTACTTAGGGGGCTGGTGATCTCCCTCATGTGGGGTTAACAAAGAAAAAGTTGAAGATTTCCCAGCTACAGGGGGATATTTGGGAGCTGGAAAGGCAACACAAACGGGGGCCGGGGAGAGAATGTGGAGGCTCCTGATACATAAGAGGGGGTGAGTTATAGGCACTAGAGATGGAAAAAGTGGCTTTGGACATGCAACGGGCAGGATACTTTATTGTGTGGTAATTATAGACCCATTTCCCTCTTGAATATTAATTCTTTTTGCTAAAGTACTGTGTGCCCAGTTTAATCAATATATTGCATTCTCTGATCCACATGGATCATACCAGTTTCATGAGGAATTGTTTTGGGTTTGAGAACATTCGCCGCTTGGTAGATATCCTCCACTTGCTTTGGAAATCTGAGGTGTCCCATGCTGTTCTGCCCCAGAGTGCCGAAAAGACCTTTGATAAGGTGGAGTGGCCATACTTATTGGCTGAGTTGCAACACTTTAGTATTGGACCTCCTTTTGTGGGTAGATAACAGCCATGTATGTGCGACCAGAAGCCTCTTTGCTCGTTAATGGGTTCAAATCGCCTTCGTTCCAGCTTGGGTGGGGAATTAGGCAAGGCTGTCCCTTATCCCCACTCCTGTTTGCTCTTGCTATCAAGCCACTAGCCATGCATGTTACAGCCTGCGCGAGGGATCTGAGGGTGATAGAGGGGGACACAGATCATGTGATTTCTCTGTATGTTGATGACACACTGATGTACTTGTGGGACCCAGTGATGACCCTACCTAAGGTTGTAGACATTATTACTTATTATGGGCAGGTTTCAGGGATCTCTGTGAACTGGCAGAAGTCGGCACTAATGCCGTGCCATACCCGAGTGGAGTATGGGATGGTGGGGATCTCAATATTAGGGTTCTCAGTGGTCAGCCAGTTCAAGTATGTGGAGGTCATTATCCTCAGCGATTTGTCCTGCCTATAATCTCTTAATTATGGGAAACTGCTGGCGAACATAAGGGGTGGTTTACAGTCATGGAAGGATTGTGCTGTTACATGATTATGGAGAGTCAATGCGTTTAGGATGTTAATACTGCCCACAATCCTTTTTCTGATGATGCAACTCCCAGTTCATATCCCTAGAGGGTTTTTCAAGGTTCTGAGAGGAGACTTCACTAGTTTTATATTGCAGAGGCGAAGACCTACAGTGGGTTGGGTCACTCTTACTACCCCCAAGGAGTGAGGGTGGCTGGGGCTCCCCAATATCCTTATGAACCTCATCTATTTGATTAGCCAAAAATTTAAATAAAACTGCCATACCTAATCTGGCGAAACATATTTTATTTAGCTGTGCTTATATACCGCTTTTCACTGGGTCAAAGCATTTTACAGATATATGCTAACAGGCACTTTTTATTCCCTCGTCCCTGAAGGGCTCACAATCTAAGTGTACCTGAGGCAGTGGAGGGTTAAGTGGCTTGCCCAAGGCCACAAGGAGTGGCCATGGGATTAGAGACCCCAGTCCCTCCGGCCTGAGGAAACCTGTCCTAACCACTGAGCCACTCCTCTTCTTCACCCATGTTCAGGCCAATTTACTGTCATATCCGGATGGTGCTTCAGTTAATGACCACCTGGCACAGGCAATATGCTCCGTCAAATACGCTACGGTAGACCAAGCATTGGAGTTGGTGAGGTCACACGGACAAGGGGCATGGCAAGCAAAGTCCGATGTGGAGGCAGCATTCCGTTTATTGCTGATCCTCCCAGACAGCTTCCAGCTGCTTGACTTCCACTTCAGGGGCCAGTATTATTTTGACAAATGCCTCCCAATGGGGTGCTCGGTGTCCTGTGCATACTTCGAGGAGTTCAATTCTACTGTACAGTGGATAATAGAACAGGCAATCGGCCGGGGCAACATTTTGCACTACTTAGATGATTTCTTATTGTTGGCAGGTGATCAGCGTGCCTGCCAAAAGAACCTAGAAATCTTCTAGACCAAGGCTGCAGAGATGGGGATCCCATTGGCCGAAAATAAGACAGAAGAGCCAGGCCAGCTCTTGTCCTTTTTGGGTATCGAAATAGATGCAATTGAGATGGTGACCCGACTCTCAGGGGACAAACTTTTGGTCCTGAAGCAAACCGTAGAGTCGACGGTGCTAGCCAGGAAGATCACCTTGAAGCAGCTGCAATCCCTAATCGGGCACCTGAACTTCATGTGCTGGGTAATGCCTATGGACAGGGCCTTTATTAGGCATTTGGCAGGCGCCACTAAGGGCATTGGCAAGAGCCACCCTTTTATAAGGGTCAGCGCAAGCATGCGGGAAGACTTAGCAGTGTGGTAGGAGTTCCTAGGGATGTGTAACGGTAAGAAAAAAATGGAGGGAGCCTCTCACCAGCAACAGGGATATGGAGCTATTCACGGATGCCACAGGCAGCATGGAGTTCGGAATTTACTTTGGGGGGGGGGGGGGCAGTGGTATCAAGAGAGATGGCCAGAAGAGTGGCACAGGAAAGGAGTCACAAAAGACATCACGTTCCTCGAGATGTTCCCTTTCATGGTGGCTTTGGTCATGTGGAGCTCCCAATTCTGCAACAAGAGGATAATTTTCTGGTCCGACAACGCCGCCATGGTGTACACCATAAGCAAGCAGTCGGCAAGGGCCGAAAGGGTGCTGGGGCTGATCAGGAAGTTGGTTCTGCTGAGCCTGGAGCTTAATGTTTTTATTACAGCTAGCTGTGTTCCTGGGGAATTTAATGAGATTGCTGATGCTGTCTCACTTTCAGCTGGATCACTTCAGGTGATTGGCCCCGTCTACATCCCCCAGGGTGATGCTTATGCCAGCGTAGTTATGGAGCACTGGATGCTGTGGCCTGCAAAATGTTGATGGCTTCCCTGCCACCCAGCATATGGAAGGCATACTAGAGGGCCTGGGTGTGCCTTCAGTGCTTTGGGCGGTGGAGATTCAACCTGGGACTGGGACATGTCCCTCAGACAGTTGCTGGAGTTTATCACAGGGCTGCAGGAGGAAGGAACATCGCTCAGACACACTAAACTGTTGTTGGCGGGTGTGTCCTTCCTGAAAATTGGAGAGAGGGAGAGATGTGACTAAAGAATTCCTGGTCAGGAAAGTGATGGGGGGTTGGGTGAGAGAGACCTCCCAGAGGCCGGACGGGCGTCAACCTGTCACTCTTCCTATGCTAAAGGGTGCCATCCTAAGGGCTGTGGAGATAACAAAGGATGGATTTGAGGAAACGCTATTCAGGGTACCCCTATTGATTGTTTTTTGGCGCCTTCAGGATGAGCGAGGCTCTCCCCTGATCCCGATCGGATACGGTGGGCACCGCTTTTAGGGTGGAAGACGTCACTGTTATGGGGGACAGGATCGGGCTTTTCCTGGGCCAGGTCCAAGATGTATCGGACCCAGAAGGGAGATTGGTGTGGCTCAACACCATGGAAGTGGGGGAGCTGTGCCTGGTTCAGGCAACGAAAGAGTACCTGCAGTCATGCCTGCCGCAAGGGGGCGGGGGGTGTTCCTGCGGTACCGGGACTGCTCCTGCCTGTCACAGTTCTAGCTCAGAGCCCTGTGACTCAGAGCCTTGGAGGGGGCAGGGTTTGTAAGTGAGGGGATAACACTGCATTCATTCAGGGTAGGAGTTGCCACCACAGCACACCAGTTGAGCTTGGAGGCTGGCCAGATCCAGGACATCGGGAGGTGAGCCTCTGACAGGTATAAGCTATATATTAGGTGATGGGTGACTAGGAGAAGGGTAACTGCTCTCTCGTCTTATTCCTATAGGTAAGGTGTCATCAGTATGGTGGATAGTGGGACATTCTTATATCTATTGGGCCCGAAGAAGACTCCATAAGGCCACAATGGCTGGGCAAGAGGGGATGAGATGGGACCAGCTGTGGCCTGCACTTGATAGCTGGCGGCAGGTAAGCCACCCTCTGGATTTTATGGTGCTGCATTTGGGCGGCAATGATTTCATGTCCACTAAAGGCATAGACTTAATTATCAAGATAAAGAGGGACTTGGCTTGGATATGCGCCGAGCTGGGGGTGGGCATCATCTGGTCCCAAAGAAGTGGGTGGGTGCCAGGCGGCCAGAAGGAATAGAACAAAGCAGAAAAAAGTTGAACGCGGGAATAGGGACCTTTTTGCGCTCCCTGGGGGGGGGGGGGGGGATGGTGCTAAAACATAAGGGCATTTTGGCAGGTGGGGTAGCAGTTTATGGTAGGGATGGGGTACACCTAAATGAGATTGGCTTTGAGGTTTTCAATGCAGACTTGCTGAAGGCCATCTGTTCGATTCTCATGTTGGGGAAGTCCGACTGTGGCCCCTCATTGGTGGTGGGATCTCATCGACAAATAAGGGGGGTATTACATAATATAGGTGAGAGGGAGCGTAGGTACCGCTTGGGGTGTGCCTGGGCCCAGGAACTCGGAGGCCAGGTACCAGGGCGGGGTGCCTGGCCTCAGGTGCAAGGGACATCTGAGGTCAGAAGGGGCCCATCCAGGCACGGTGCAGGCCAGGGGAACAGAAGACAGTGGTGTACTCATGCCTGGCTTTGGGGGTGGGGCCTGTCCTTAGGAAAAGATCATGGAAATGTTTGTTGTATTGTATCACAAATACTGTATTCTTATTATGGTTGTGTTTAAGAATATTGTTCTGAGTTACGCTGTTGATATTAGCAATGTTATTTCTAGAGGGGCAGGATCCTCAAGCTGTGGCCGATCAAACCCACTATTAAAGCGTGTTGTATCAAAACGGTAAGCTGTGGTTCTCAGGGGGTGGGAAGTGGTCAAGGGAAAGGGGGGGAGGGGAAGAGGGCAATGCTGGAGCCCATATGGCCCCTTGCAGTATGCCCTTGGTTATATTCATAGTCATAAGCAGGCTTTCAATATACTCAAGCCCAAAACCGCCTAATTTGGGATTATTGCTAATGGGCCTTCTTGCCCTGAAGAAGTCATGAAAATTCAGAATCCCAAAAAAAGAGAACTAAAAACATTCAAACATCCTTAAAGATAAAGTTCCTGCATTTGCAAGAACTCCAGTCATGAACTCGGTGACTTCTTCATGTCAGGCTAAGTAGCCAAATATGTAATTTTGGTTCACAGGTCAGCCAACTCTGCAGACTCCGTGCTCCCTGAAGGGCTTAACTTAGCCAACCATGTCCGAGCCTCTTCTGACAAGGTAAACCACTTAGGCCTCTCCATTATACACAATCCAGAGCCAGGCAGGGTATTGTAGTGCAAATGCCATGTGCTTGTCCACCAAAGCCATGCATAAAGGAGAGTAGGCTTTGTGCAGCCACAAATGACGAATATTCCTGGAAGAGCAAAATTTGACATTCCTGTTAACAAATCTCTTTCAATCTTCCATATACTCTTAAAGTCAGTTCTTGTGAACAAAATTAAACTTTGCTATTTCAATTTGCAGTGGAGCCCCTTTGTGGTGACAGCCTCTACTTTGTATTGCATTTGCTCTTCCAGTCTGCCCACACGGTCCTCTGTGTCAGATACACACTTCTCCACTGTGGTGACTTGTGTGATATGTACTGTCAAGATCTGTCGAACCAAAGATACTGAGCCTGACAATTTTTCACATTTGTCATCTAAGGGGATTACCACCATGGCTGTAAGCTGCAAGATCACAGCTTCCATTATAACTACTACTATTACTTACTTGTATAATGCTACAAGGCATACGCAGTTCTATATGTATATTTTATTTATTTATTTTTTATACTGTGCTCTTTAGAATCGGTGCGGTTTACATGTATGCTAACAGGTACTTTTTATTCCTTGGTCCCTGAAGGGCTCACAATCGTAAGTGTATCTGAGGCAATGGAGGGTTAAGTGGCTTGCTCAAGGCCACAAGGAGTGGCCATGGGACTAGAGACCCCAGTCCCTCTGGCCTGAGGTTGCTTGTCCCCATGTGGGAATTGAACCCCTGGCCTTCTGGCCTGAGGTAACCTGTCCCAACCACTGAGCCACTCCTCCCCCTTATGATCTAATTCTATAGATGTAAGACAGTCCCTGCTTATAGCTTACAGTCTAATCAAGACAAAGAACATCACAAAACTGGGGACTAGAGTATGGTAAACTATTGTATACATAAGTAGTGAACGAGAGTGAGGAGTGCCAAGACTGGATTGTCTGCCACAGGATCTGTCATTTTGTGCTTTACTTGTTTTTTCTTTTTTGTCCAATTTAATTGACATAGCCTAGGGTTTTTTCCCACATATCTGGCCATATGCTTTCTAAGATTGTGGCCAAATATAGCTTGCAGAATTATAAAATTTGCCAAATTTTCTTGAGGCTAGAGGAGCCTAAAGTAAAGCATGTCTATCCCGCTCAGCACATCACATGACCTTCAATTTAGATCTTTTTGTCACGATCCCATAATATCCAATTTCCCTACCAGTTTTCTGTGTGTAACCAAGTTAGTAGTTCCTGTTAACTCATATTTTTGACCTGGTATGTTCTTCCTGCTTCTTTGCTTTTTCATCTCAATTAGACTCCATCTCTATTAAAATTTGGTAATATAGGCCTTTTATTTGCTACAGCTGGGGTGGAGGTGGGAGAGGAGGATTCTTTTATTATTATTATTATTATTAGCCCCTACTTAACTTGACCCAGCTATTCTGAATTCAGTACTTAGTCTTGGAACACAAACTGTAGCTCTCTCTAGAATTTCTCTACCATGGACCTGGAGTTTGGCTTTTTGATGTTGCCATTGAACCAGGGCTGTAGCTTGTTCCTCACAGCCTGTGAATCATCTCCAATCTCCAGGAACAAGCAGGAATGAGTCTTCACATGTGGGTACGTCGGCGCCGACGGAGCCCGCACGGAAAATGCTCCCCAGCATCCAATCAGAAAGCCTTTGGGAGCATCCCCCGCGCCTGCGCGGTGACTTCCCGCCCTTCCAACAGTCTCTCCTCAGTTTTCGTTTTTCCGCGGAGCCAACAGGACGTACCTCCTGTTACCGCAGAAACCTTTTTCTTTATATCCTTAATTTTTTCTTGTTTTGTGCGGTCGCGGCGGTCTTCCCCGTCGATACCGGTTCCACCGGTGCTTCATTCTTCTCCTTCCCTTGAAAAATAATTCCCTCTTCAGTTTTTCTTTTTTTATCTTTTGAGGCCTACTAGGCCTTTTTTTCCACATGGATCCTTCTTCCCCTTTGAAGTGCCCTCACTGTGGAGACTTGGTTTTCTTTTTAGACTCTAAGGCCTGGTGTCTATCCTGTTTGGGCCCTGACCCTTTTTCCCCGGGTCCACGGGGCCTTAGCATCGGGAGAAGACCTTCTCTTTTTCGGGTATCCCTCGATGCCGTTTTTCCTCCTCGGGTGAGGTCCTCGGTTTATTCTTCCCTCCAGGATCAGGTAACCCACAAACAGTCTGTTAAGACTAGCCGATCCTTGAAGGGCAAGTCTCATGCCCAGCATGATGACGGCTCCGGCCTTGCCCTCAAGACCACATTGGCGATAAGACCACGGCGGGAGTCCTCGGGCTCCAAAGCATTTACGGGGTTTCAGGTTGTTCCTGGGGTTCACTCCTCACAGAACATACCTGAGCCGTGCTCGGGGTGGTATCTGCTTCGGGCGGTACCGATTCCCCGGCATCGGCACCGGTGTCGAGTGCTCCACTCCTCACCAAGGATCGTCAGCTGGTGTCCTCGGTGCCTTCGGGGCCGATCGATTCGACCCAGACTGGCTTTCCTGCATCCCAGCCATGCGCGGGGTTGGTACCGGCTTCGAGCGGTTCCGCTCACCCGGCATTGGCTTCGACGTCGAGTGTTCCACTCGCCGCCAGGGATTGCGGTCTGGCTTCGAGCGGTACCGCTCCCCCGGCATCGGCACCGGTGTCAAGTGCCCCACTCTTCACCGAGGATGGTCGTCTGGTGTCCTCGGTACCTTCGGGGCCGACCGGTTCGATCCAGACTGGCTTTCCTGCATCCCAGCCATGCGCGGGGTTGGTACCGTCTTCGAGCGGTTCTGCTCCCCCGGCTTCGGCCCCGATGTCGAGTGTCCCACTCGCCACCAGGGATTGCGGTCTGGCTTCGCGCGGTACCGCTTCCCCGGAATTGGCACCGGTGTCGAGTGCTCCACTCTTCACCGGGGGTCGTCGTCTGGTGTCCTCGGTAACCCCGGGACCGTTTGATCCGACCCGGGCTGGCTCTTCGGCCTCCCAGCCTTGCGCGAGGGTGGTGCAGTCCTCGAGCGGTGCCGGCCCCCCGGCATCGGCACGAGTGTCGAGTGCTCTGCTCTCCGTTAGAGATCGTCATCTGGAACCCACGGTACCTTCGGGACTGATCGACACGGACCAGGCTAGCTTGCCTGTATCCAGGCCAGTCACGGGGTGGGTGCCGGCTTCGAGCGCTACAGATGCCCCGGCATCGGCATCGGTGTCGGGTGTCCCACTCTTCACCGGGGTTCGCCATCGGGTTTCCTGGTCGGAGCCGATCGATACGCCCCAGAGGGACGTCCCTCTCTCTTCGCCATGCTTGAGGGGGGTACCGGCTTCAAGCGGTACCGATGCCCCGGCTTCGGCGCCAGTGTCGAGTGTTCCTCTCGTCCCGGGGCATCGTCTTCGGACGTCCGCGGTGCCTTTGGCACCGACCGATTCGATCCCGATCGTCTCTCATGTGGGGGCATCGCCGGTACCACCAGCAATGTCAGTGCCTTCTAGGCGTGCATCGATAGCCCCGCTCGCTTCGATGCCCAGTCTAGAATCAATATCCAGTCTAGATGGCTTGGTTGCGGCATCGCCGATGCCACCTCCGACGTCGGTGTCTTCTCGGCATGCACCGACAGCCTCGCTCTCTTCGATGCCCAGTCTAGAATCGATATCTAGTCTGGATGATTCGATTCCGACGCGGTGGGGAACCGGTCCAGGTCGTTTCCAACTACGCAGTACCGAGGATAATCTCCAAAGCTCTCTGGTTACCTCTGTGCCACTTCGGCAACCTTCGCTACCTGCTCAGATGGCACCGATGCCGATTCCTGCAGTTTCATCTGTGCCATCGATCCTTTCTATGCCTAGCTTAGAATCGATACCGGGTGCCGATGATGCAGTACTGACTGCCTCGAATCGGAGCTGTCAGTACCGTCCCCCATATGGCAGAATTCTTTCTCTGCACCAGCCCCGTGGATCTTCTGGTGTTCACGACCCTCCTTCTGCCTCGGCCGACCCGGGAATAACTCCTCTGGGAAATCCTTCGTTTCAGGAATTTCTCCTTGACATGGCAGCTTTTCTTGCCATTCCTATTCCTGGCCCTACCCTTACCCAAGATTCTGCCGAAAAGGGGACCATCATGCTTCCTTTACATCATTCCTTGCAGGACCTTCTTCTGAGGATTTGGGAATCACCTTTGAAGGTTCCTGCGCCTTCTACGGCCATGAATGTTCTGTATCAGGTGCCTCCCTCTCCGGGGTTTCAGAACAACCAGCTTCCGCATCATTCCCTTGTAGTGGAATCAGCGATGAGGAAGGTCAGGAGTAAGAAGAAACACTCTTCTTATCCGCCAGGTCGTGCATCTAAAGCACTCGATGCCTTTGGACGTCAAACCTTCCAAACTTCTATGTTGGCTTCCAGAATTTATTTATTTATTTTATTTATTTGAGTCTCTTTTATACCACGCTATTCAGCATCAGTGCGGTTTACAACGAACAATAAAATACACATTTCCGATGGTACTTTGTGTTTACAGTTGAACAGGTAATGCAACTTGGATAACAGGGTAACTATTTACAATTCATAGTAATCATTTCATATATTTTTTATATGAGTCTAACACTTCAGGAGGTCACAGAGAAATTATCTCTGCTGTCTCCCTTCTTGTCAGAACCTAAGGCCTCTGACTATTCCTTGCTTCTTAATCATAGCAGGAACATCTCTTGGTTCCTTTCCCGTGCTTCCCTAGACTCTTTTGAGTCTGTTAGATCCTCGGCTATTGCCATTGGAGCACGTCGTACTGCGTGGCTGCAAGCTTCAGGCTTGAGCAGATGGGCACAACATACACTGGGTAACTCTCCTTGTACTGGAGAAACTCTCTTCAATAGGGAGGCTTTACGTCAGATTGCTCGCTGCTCCACTGACTTCCCTGGCTATGGAAACCATCCCAAGCCTCCTTTTTCCCCGGGACGTGGGAAATATCCTACAAACCCTTCTCTCCCAAAGAGGAGGAGGGTTCACCCTTCTGCCCATTCCCCCGGTGTACCCGAGCAAGGGACGCCTCGTCCTAGTCTGAAGTCTCCAGGCTCAAACCAGTCTACCCATACCAGCGCCCATAGGTTCCGGCATGGTGCACCATACAGTTAACTTCTTCTCTGCGGAAGTCTCTTCCTCAAACCCCGCGCTGGGTTTTTTTCTTTTCCAATATGCTATGCTCTTGGGATACTTTCTCCATGGGCCACAGACTTCTCCCATTCTAATACCATGAAGGGAAGTTACAACTATCCCAGGATAGTTTCTGTCCCCCACCTGGACTCTGTCCTTCAGCGGATTTACCACATGGTGGGTCACTTTCCTACTCCCTCTCTTCATGGGTTTCCCCTGCTTGAGTTGGTGCCATGCTGAAATCCTTCTTTTCCTTCCAGTGTAGTCTGGTTGTCTTCCTTCAATGCATATTCTGAACAACTCCTCCGGCAGGGACGGTGTCTCCGCTACCTTGCCTGTTTTCTCTCTGTTCTCATACAGGAGAATCCCCTCTATTGTTTTTGTTCAGTTGCTGTCAGTTTTTTCTTTACAAGAGACAAGTTTCTCTGCGTGAATGTCCACGAAGTTCCCATTCTGACCGGAATATACCCCTGCTCCACAGAAATGGAGTCTCTATATTTCTTCAGGTGGGTTCACCCCTGTAATTGGACCATCACATCCCCCGTGTGAAGGTTTTTCTGTGGCTCAGTGGCAGGCATGTCTTCTTAAGCGTATTTCATGTCTGTATGTGCATGCCTGTTTTTGCGCCTGGGTGGCATACCCACCCTGTCTCTGCTGTATATCTATACCTATCCACCCCGTAGGTATATGTATATATCACCCTTGTCTAGGCATATATACCCTCACATGCTACGACATGTATGCCTTCCGTATACATATATATATAGGTAGGCGCGTACCGGGAGATGTCCATAGCGCCCTATGTCATGCCTATCTCCATGACTGTCGGTGCTTAGGTTTTTAATTTTCTTATGGGGTCCAGACAGTCACCTTGCCTATTATTATACGGCTCCATAACTGGGACTGGTTATACCAACCATTACTGCTGTGCGTCAACAGCTTCTGTTTTTGTTATACATCTCCCTGTCTATGCAGTTTCACACTCAATGTCTTCCTATCTCTTGCCATCTAGGGAAGACAGTGTGCATCTTCAGTATTCCTGAGTTCACTCCTTGGGAATAGGGGCTTTTTTTCCATACCCCCTCTTCCCTCCCGGACTGGGCCAAATTACCAGATCGGTCAGCCTTCCTTTTTTAGTCCTCACTGTTATGACTCTGTACCTGAACGGGTCCCAGCTTTCCCGTAAAAGCTTCTCTTTGGGGACCTGCCAATCTTCTCCTGCCCTGGTGGACACCTGGGTCTCCTGCCCGTCCCAGTCTGGGACTTCTCCTCACTGCTGCGGAGTTTCCTTGAAGATTCCGCTACTGCATCTACTGTCTACTTCCTACGGTCCAGTAGGTAAGCTCTACATTGTGCTAGTTCATTAAATTTTTTTAATGATGCTTGTCATACCTTCTAAAGACTTTTCTCCCTGTAGTCTTTAGTTTTCGCTGTTCCTCTACAGCTCTGCTCTATTCAACTCCTACCCCCCATCCCTCGGGGGCTGCCGGGGATCCAGGTTGGAAAATGCCGTCCTGTCCTGGGATACGCATTTTATGGGATCTCCCCTGGCACCCTTAGCTAGGGAGTCCCCACATGTGAAGACTCATTCCTGCTTGTTCCTGGAGATAGCACAGTTACTTACCTGTAACAGGTGATCTCCGGAACAGCAGGAATTCGTCTTCACAACCCACCCGCCTCCCCTAGGAGTTGTATCTGTCTATTTCCCTTCCTCTTCTCTCCTTCTGTCTCAGCTATGAAACCCAACTGAGGAGAGACTGTTGGAAGGGCGGGAAGTCACCGCGCAGGCGCGGGGGATGCTCCCAAAGGCTTTCTGATTGGATGCTGGGGAGAATTTTCCGTGCGGGCTCCGTCGGCGCCGACGTACCCACATGTGAAGACTAATTCCTGCTGTTCCAGAGATCACCTGTTACAGGTAAGTAACTGTGCTGTCCTGACTGGTGCAGAAATTGAACTCTGTTAAGTAATATGTCAACACCTTGTCACCTTGTTGAAAAATTCAATCACATTTTTCCAATGGGCTGTTTGTTTTAGAAACCAGATCGTCTGGTGTCCTGTAATGTATTTGAGTCAAAATTCTGCACTGTTAATGGTTTTGTAGTTGCCTGCCACCACTTTGTTTCTAGCTTGTTGTAGTGAGACTACATCCCACGGTTCTTGTGCTACTTTAGATTCCTGAGGTATACACTACTGGGTCTCATGGACTTATACATTCTCATTTGTGTAAGTACTTTAGGTTCCTCCTCCTCCTGTAAATTGTTTCCAGTCTCCACATTAATGCCATTTCCTGTTTGGTATTGTTACCTTTACCTTTCTCTGAGCAAAAGAACATATATAAGATTTCTGCATTCTCTTCATCATTCTCTTGGTAAACCACACTTTCTACCTCTATAATTCACTATTCTCTTTTGATTAGCTATCCAGTGAAATTTCTTAATGACAAAAATCTTTTGCACTCTTGGTTTTATCTTTGAAAAAGGGGCATCTGCCCCCTAGTAGAATGAAAAGTTTATGGAAGAACCTTTATTTTTGAATATACAGGAAAATCTTTAGTTTCTCCCACTGCAGACCTGCCAAGAAATCACTGCCTGGGCTTGAAAAGCTACCATGTTAAGTTTTAGTTAACTGAATTTCTAGAATTTTGGTAACTTTTTTTTGTGGGGTATAGAGAGGTTTCATGCCAGTAACTCATAATTCTAAAAAAGACGGGACAGGATTATCCACCAGCTCTTTCTACAACATTTTTTTGCCTCTAGTTTTTAGATATATCAGAAACACAGCAATCAGGAATGTAAAACTCAGGTATTTTCCTTTTGTATTTGGCATAGATCAAGAGGGCTGAAGAGAGACTGGCCAAGGTGACCTTCTAATGGCTTACAGATGTTTAATCCTTTAGTGTTTGTCTAGTGCTTAATTCCTTAATTTCTCTTAATTTGTTATGCCTGTCAGTCCTTCTAATCTTTTGCCTTCAACCCTCTAGGTGGCCCAGAACATTGGCTGGCATCACGGCATACCTAATGTGTACTCGCTACTCTGCTGGCAGTGGGATATATCCTGGCAACCCGCAGGATGAGAGGAGAGCCTGGCGCAGGTGTGACAGAGGGGGCTTTTGGGCAGAAGATGACTATTCTCAGTGCCAGTATGCAAATGACGTGACACGAGTCCTTTATATGTTTAATCAGGTAATTTTATATTTCTTTTTTTTGTTAAATTAGAGTTTAAAAGTATGATCTAATTCTATAATTCACTAAAAGAAATAGTACAAATAAAAGTGCTATTTGCAGACATCTTCTATTCATGACTACTCCACATACTCACTTTTAGGTGTGTTTTGCTAGTGCTGTAGCACCTGTTGGGGAGGATCTGTCACTCTGTCCATACACATGGATACCATGACAGGAACTCCATTTCTACCCCACCCTAGAGACCACCCACTCAGTTGTAGACAACACACACTAACTCATGTACCCCTGCCATATTGCTGGACACAAACGTATATACATACTCTCTCCTGCTGTTTTGCTTCCCCCCCCCCCAAACATATATACTTCTGCCACTCTGCTGCACACAAATGTACTTGTGTTGCTCTGCTGAACTGTGTATATGTACACTTCCTACCCACCTACTCAGAAAACACACTTATTTGTAGCATCAGGGCCGGCCCGTCCATTGAGCAAGAATGTTTTTTGCACATGGCCCCGCGTTTCAGGGAGCCCCGTGCAAAAAACATTCTGCATCAGCCCAAGTAGTTAAAAAAAAGAAAAAAAGGCTGCTGCCGCCGTGGCAGCAGCAGAATCAAGCGTCCCGCGGGGCCCCCTGCCCGGCAGAGCCCTCCCTGCAGCATCATCTCCCTCAGCGTCGGCTTTCAGAGCCGCGAAAAGAGAGCTTCTCTGACCTCTCGCGGCTCTGTTAATCCTGCCGGGGCTGATCACGAGAAAGGGAAACTCTCCCTTCGCGGCTCTGAAAGCCTGCGCTTTGGGAGCTGATGCTGCAGGGAGGGCTCTGCCGGGCAGGGGGGGCCCCGCGGGACGCTTGATTCTGCCGCTGCCACGGTGGCAGCAGTAGCCGGTTTGTTTGTTTTTTTAATCTACCTGGGCTGATGGGGGGGAGGGTGGTTAGGACTGGTAATGGGCTATGGGGGGGCTAAGACTGGAAGTGGGCTGATGGGGGGGGTAGAACTAGTAATGGGCTATGGGGGGGCTAGGACTGGAAGTGGGCTGATGGGGGGTTAGGACTAGTAATGGGCGAGGGGGGGCTAGGACTGGAAATTGGCTGATGGGGGGGTTAGGACTGGTAATGGGCTATGGGGGGGATAGGACTGATAATGGGCTATTGGGGGGGGCTAAGACTGGAGATGGGCTGATGGGGGTGTTAGGACTAGAAATGGGCTGTGGGGGGGCTAGGACTGGAAATGGCTGATGGGGGGGTTAGGACTGGTAATGGACTTTGGGGGTGCTAAGACTGGAAATGGGCTGAGGGGGGCTAGGACTGGAAATGGGCTGATGGGGGGTTAGGACGGGTAATGGGCTATGGGGGGGCTAAGACTGGAAATGGGCTGATGGGGGGTTAGGACTGGTTATGGGCTGAGGGGGGCTAGGACTGGAAATGGGCTGATGGGGGGGTTAGGATGGGTAATCGGCTTTGGGGGGGCTAAGACTGGAAATTGGCTATGGGGGGCTAGGACTGGTAATAGGCTGGGGGTGGCTAGGACTGGAAATGGGCTGAGTGGAATGGGGGCTTGAACTGCAAATAGCTGATGGGGACGGGGGCTTGGAATGGAAATGGGCTGAGTGGAAGGGGGGCTTGAACTGCAAATAGCTGATGGGAAGGGGGGCTTGGGATGGAAATGGGCTGTGAGGGGAGGGAGCTAGGACAGGAAATGGGCTGAGTGGGGGGGCTAGGACAGGAAATGGGCTGATGGAGGGGCTAGGATAGGACTGGAAATGGGCAAGTGGGGGGGTGCTAAGATTGGAAATGTGCTGTGGTGGGGGCTTGGATTGAAATGGACTCATGTAGGGGCTAGACCTGGAAGTAGGGCTCATGGGGGGCTTGGATTGGAAATGGGCTGAGTGGAGAGGAGCTAGGATTTGACATGGGCTGATGGGGCTAGGAAAGGACTAGAAATGGGCTGATGGGGGCTGGGATTGGAAATGAGCTGATGGAGGGACTCGGATAGGACTGGAAATGGATGGGGGAGCTAGGACTGGAAATGGGCTGATGGTGGGGCTAGGATAGGATTGGAAATGGGCTTATGGGGGGCTAGGACTGGAAATGGGCTGATGCGGGGCCTAGAAGGGAGCGGATGCTGGGGTGGGGCTGGAACTAGAAGGGAGCTGATGTTGGAGGAGGATTAGAATAGGATGGAGCTGGGAGAGGGAAAAAATATTTTGTGTGGGAGGGAAGACAAATCTACAATTGGCCGGATATTGGGAGAGTAAGTGGGGATTGAGGATGGAGGGGTAAAATTTGAGTGGATGAAATAGGAATGAGGAAAGAGCAAAAAGAGAAAGATTAGTATGTTAAAGCAGATGTAGAGAGAGAATGGAAAAAAACTAGAAGAGAGAAGAAAAAGAACAAATGGACAGCAGACGATGGAGAGTTAACAGAAGACAAGAAGAAACCAGAACAAAGTGGCTGGAGCAATTGCAACTGAAAAAAAAATGCACCAAAGGTAGAAAAATATCTTTATTTTGAATTTATTAACTGGAATATTTCAGCTCTGGGAAATGTGCATCATTAACGTCTGCGCTTTGTTCAGTACAAGAGAAAATTAATTTATAGTTTTATTTCTACTGTGTTGTTGTACATTCCAAGTTTGGCTTTTTGGTGTTCCCAGTTTAATTATTGTTTTCCTGTTTCTAAATTGTGATTCCTTGTTTAGTGATGGTCTATGTTCTGCATGTGTAACTGAGCTGAGGTATTCTGTTTATGTAATTCCTATTTGACATTGCCACTTGTTCTCTTTCCCCAGTAGGTCATGTATTGTTAGTCTCTGAAATGTATTGGTTTAATATTTGCAGTGTTACCTTTTGATAGGGTCTGGTGCTTTGTGAGTCCTAGTAGTGCTGTTACAATATGGCGGGTTTGCTATGGGTTCTAAATGGGCAGTGTTTGTAGTAGTTCCTAATGTGCCTGGCGGTTGGCACTGGATTATAGTAATGTAGAAATCTTTTAGTCTTTCTTTCTCCATACACTCTTTAAGAGGCATATTTACTAAAAGTTAGTGTATGGTAACATTATGCAAATATTTATGCAAATGAGGCCCCAAACTGAGTCTCCGCACATGGCCCCGCACCCCCCTTGGGCCGCCCCTGTGTGTAGCATGATGCTGTTTTCAGCTTCTTAGGCCAAATTCAATTGAATTTTAAGAGGTGTAGGAAAAGAAAAAACCTTATAATAGAAAGTAGGAAAAGAAAAAAAACCTTTGTCATTTTCTTTAATCAAATGCAAACAATAAGAACATTACGGTGGCAAGAAAGTAAAATATCTTAGTCGTACATGTCCCTATTGATGTGCCTTTTCGAAGAAAGACTGTTTTAGTAATTCCCTTGTGGAATGTCTTTGCTATGTGTCAGGCCTCTGCTGTGCACTTAGCTTGTCTGTTTTTCCCCCACTTTGCTTGCTTACTTGCTTCTTACATGTCTTTTCCATTTCTTTAGCTGCCAATGTTAGGTTTACTGTTTTCTCAACCTTTTTTAGAGTTTTTTAAAGCGAGGAAATCTTTTATAGTTGCCTGCCATGTTCAGTCTTTCCTGATGTCTATTTCCAGCTACCACTTTTTACTTTGTTGCCCTATTGTAGATATGCCAGTCAGTAGTGAAGTGTCTAATATTGGTTTCCATACCTGTGTATGTGTGCAAGTGGCCAGGTTTTGCAGAGTTCTCCATGTGTATTGATCTACTTTGCCTCTCCTTGTCACTTCAGTTTCTTTCCTCTCCATTTCCGCTGTTCATGTATCTTCTGTCCCAAAGCACCATGTCCCACTTTTTCTAGCTTTACCTGCTGTTGTCACTTCTGTTCTTCTGTGTGCTTGTTCACACTGTTGTATGTCCAGCTTTGTAAGCTAGCTTTGCCTTTGCTATTCTGCCTGCTGCTTCACCTAGGCCCCGGTCCCACATTCTGTATTGACCCTTTTTCTCTTCTGCCCTGCTCTCTTACCCATTCAATCTTCCTGTTTGTCTGGTCCTTGTTTAGTCTCTCTTCCTGCTTTTAGTTCCTCTGTTCTGGTTGCACTGACACCACCACCGTCTGCCCATTTTGCCAAGAGTATGGTATTAACACTGAGGGGCTGAAAGTAAGATTACACTTTCAAGTAGTGCTATTAATGTTAGCCTTGTACTAATTCCACACCCTAGTAGCAAGCTGCCACCAATAAAATCTCACAAGAATGTGGCAACTGTTGATCAGATTTGCTAGTTGTCAGCTGAGGGCCCACTGCTCTGCAGGTACCATCTACCAAATTTCATCAAAATCAGTTTGGCCATTTTCTCACAGGGAGGTGATCAAGGACAGATGGGGTTCATATGGCCATGGCATTAGACATAACTTTTTTTCTGAGAGAATGTCTATAAAGATTTTTGGACTCGCATGATAAGAATTCCCCCCCCCATCCTCCCCCCGACCCCATAGAAATGGAAAAATCCAATTAGCCAATAATCTATTTTCAACATGTAAATTTTATGTGGAAAACCTCAGGTCAGAGATTTTGAACTGGGTTCCAAGGGTCCCGTTAACTCTTGGAGCCATACAGCTCGTAGACCCATCTCGAAAACACCACAGACAGATATAATCAGGGGCATTTCTTCCATTAGGCACCTGAGACGATCGCCTCAGGCGGCACTCCGATGGGGGCGGCACCCCTGAAGCCGGCACTCCGGATCTGTTTTAATTTTAGATTTTGCAGTCTCTGGCCTGCCTTTGATTTCCCACGTGGGAAGGCAGAGGTAGGCCAGAGGCTGCAAAATCTAAAATTAAAACAGAACCGGAGTGCCGCCGGCGTTGGACAAATCAGCCTGATCGCTTGCAATTGCAAGTGATCAGGCTGATTTGTGTGGCGGTGGCGGCAGCAGCACTCTGGTTGTTTTAATTTTATATTTTGACGCCTCTTTCCTGCCGCTGCCTTCCTGACGCTTTTTTTTTTTTTTTTTTGCTGCAAGCATTTCTTGAGGAAATCAACGAGGCGGGAAGGCAGAGGCAGGGCAGAGGTGGCAAAATCTAAAATGAAAACAGCCGGAGTGCCCCTGCCGCTGCCAGATGAGAGGTGCAGGTGGAGGGAATTGGGACAGGAGGAGCACAACAAGGAGAAACAAAGGTGAGTGATGACGGACAAAGGGGGAGACAGGGGACATGATGCTGGACAAAGAGGGAGACGGGGGACATGCTGGACAAAGGTGGGAGACGGGGACAAGTGAGTGACAGGGGACAAAGGGGGAGACTTGGGGACAAGTGCTGGACAAAGGGGGAGACGGAACATGATGCTGGACAGACAGGGGATAAATGCTGGACAAAGGGGAGAGACGGGGGAAAATGCTGGACAAAGGGGAAGATGGGGACATACTGGACAAAGGGGGAGACAAGGGGACAAATGCTAAACAAAGGGGAGAGACGGGGCAAATGCTGGACAAAGGGGAGAGACGGGGACATACTGGACAGATGGGATAAAATGCTGGACAAAGGGGAGAGACTGCAGGTTAGGATTATAATGGGCTGATGGGGGGGCTAGCACTGGTAATGGGCAGATCGGGGGGGCTAAGACTGACGATGGGATGATTAGGGAAGGCTAGGACTGGGAATGGACTGATCGAGGGGGGACTGGTAATGGGCTGAGGGGGACTAGCACTGGAAATGAGCTGATTAGGGGAGGCTAGGAGACTGGTAATCGGCTGATGGGGGTGGAGTAGGACTGGTAATGTACTGATGGGGGACTAACATTGGAAATAAGCTGATGGGGGGGCTAGGACTGGAAATGGGCTGATTAGGGGAGGCTAGCATTGGTAATGGGCTGATTGGGGGGCTTCAACTGGGAATGGGCTAATGGTGGAGAAGGGAGGATAGAGCTGCTGGCCCTGGAAGAAAACTGGGGGCTAGGGCTACAAATGGGCTGATGCAAGGGGATGGGAGAATGGAACTGGAAGGGAGTGGATGCTGAGAGGGGCTGCCATGGTATTTGGACTAGAAGGGACTGGACAGTGGGGAAGGAGAAGGACTAGAAGGGAATGGACACCAGTGGTAGTCATGAGAATGCAAGTTAACATTGGAAGGTACTGGGAGGGAGGACTGGAAAGGGGCTGATACTGGGAAGGGTTACTGGGACAGGCTGATGGAAAGAAGTGAAGAAAACAAAAGAAGAGATAAGAAATGGCAGATGGACCATAGACCACAGAAAGAGAGCTAAGAGAAGACAGGAAAGCAGAAGCCTCAGGTCAGGACCAGCATGATCAGAGAATAAAATGGTCAGACAAGAAAGGTAGAAAAAATAATTTTATTTCATTTTAGTGATTGGACTTTGTGTTATCTTTATATTTTATACTGTATGGGGGAACTGCATATCTTATTTATCTGGTGTTGCACTGCTTACAAAGTCTGGCTTCTTGGGGTTTCAGTTTAAATTTTGTCTACATTTTTTACTTTTACTTTAGATTGTAAGTCACTTATTCTGTACTTGGTGAGGGTCTGTGTTTTGAGTATGTGAGCCCAGGTGTTCTGTTAACATGGAGTTTGTACATGTAGATCTATATTGTATTGTAGTAATTTGACATGTTCAGCTTTTCAAATAGGTATATGGATGTTCCAGAGCCCATTGTAGTATTTATAGTGATGCTTTTTTTGGTGGGCTCCATATGTGTGTTTTGGAATTTGGTGCTGATATGGTATGGTAGATTTGCTCTGTAGATACTCAGTGACTTTGTTGTAGGATTTTGTATTAGTTCACAATATGCCTGGTACTGGAGAATGTTTGTTGTTAGTGAGCTGATCAGAATCATATATTTTTTTTAAGATATTGAGTTCTGTGGGTGAATGTCCTGGTTCTGCTCTGCACCCACTGTTGAAGGGGGGTTCTGTGGATGCAAAATATATGTTGAAAAAAAAGCAAGCAATAACCATAATGCAATTTATAACAACAAAATAAAAATGAATTATAATTTAGTTTTATAAACTGTGCTGTGGTTCTTGCTCTCTTCTAGTTCCTTGGTGTGCAAACATCTTGCATTTCCTCCATATAATCTAATCAGCTTTTTGGTTTGGTTCAGTCCCTGATTGGAGTTTTGAAAAAGCCCCGCCCCCTCTACGGAGGGGGGGGGATCATTTTAGAACATAATCTCCAGGAACAAGCAGGAATGTAGTCTTCACATAAAGGTATCTTCGGTACCAACGGAGCCTGCACGAGAACGCTCCCCAGCGTCCAATAGGAAAGCTTTTGGGAGCATCCCACAGCACCTGGGTGCTACCTTCCCGCCTTTCCCAACTGTCCCTCTCCAGTCCTTCATTTTCCGCGGAGCCGACAGCTCGCACATCCTGTCACCGCAGAAAAAATCCATTCTATTTTTCTTTGTTGTGGTCGCGTCTGCCTTCTCTCGACGCTACACCAGTACCGCCGGTTCTTCTTTCTTTTTGTCTTAAAAAAAAACAAAAAACAACTTTCTTCTGGAGTCTTTCCAGTAATTTTCTCTTCAGGTGCCACGTGCCATTTTGGGCACTAGGCCCAACTTTTTCCTTCAAAATGGAAAAACCCGCTTCGGGTTTTAAAAAGTGTTCTAAGTGTGGCGGTACCATCTCCGTCACCGAAACTCATGAGTGGTGCCTGAAATGTTTAGTTCCTGACCACTCTATCTCTGAGTGTGTTGCCTGTGGAATGATGTCGAAAAGGGGCCGGCAAAACCGAGCTGCTAAACTTAGCACCCTTTTTCCCTCCGATGCAGCCTCCGTGGCATCGATGTCTTCCAGGGCTTCGTCTTCCTCCCATGGATCTCAGGTAACTAAACATAAATCTAGCCGATCCTCAAAGGGTAGATCTCCTTCTAGACATCGAGATGCCTCTGGCGTTGCCCTTGAGGGGCTTGTACCGGCAAAATTGCCCCGGCGGGAGGCTTCGGTTTCCAAAGCACTAACGGGGCTCCAGGATGTTCTCGAGGCTTCAACCTCGGCAGAACTACTGGTGCCATGCTCTGGGGTACCGGCTGCTTCATCCGGTACCGATGCCCAAGCATCGGCAGTGTCGATAGACCAGAGATTCTTGGCTATTGAACGCAGTCTGGCGGCTCTTCTCATGGCCTCGATGCTCCTGAAACCGCTTCAGACAATTCAACCGGTGCCGGCAACGACTGCATCGACATCAGCAGGTATTCTACTGGGACCGAGTCATGCGTGTCTATCCAGCATCGACAAGTCAGTACCGGACCACTCCAATGCCGACTTCGAGAGGTACCGGTACCGTGCTTTGCACGATCATCCGGATCGGAGATACTTTGAATCCTCGGATGAGTCTGAAGACTCTGAAAGCTCTGCTGATACCAGAGTACTTCTTCCTGAGGATTCCTCCTCTCCTCAGCATCAGATGTCTCCACCAGAGGATATGTCCTTTCAGAATTTTATCCGAGATGTGGCCTGAGGTCTTTCCATCACAGTGGCTCCTGAAAAAGAGCCTAGGGCAAAGGAATTAGAAATCCTGCAATACCTTAAAGCTCCCAAGGAAGCAGCTACCTTACCTATTCATGAGATCTTGCATGATCTCATGTTAAGGATGTGGGAAACACCTCTAACCACATCTCCTCACTCTCGAAGACTCGACACCATGTATTGAGTTCCTCCTTGTCCTGGGTTTCAGAAGACTCAATTACCACACCATTCCATGGTGGTGAGTGTAGGACTCTTGACGCCTTTGGACGTCAAACCTTCCAGGCTTCCATGCTTTCTGCTAGGATCCGTTCCTATATCTTATATATGGGGATGTTCCTTAAGGAGGTCACAAGAGATTTAGAGCTTATGAGCCCTCTCCTTCCTGATCATAGGAAGCAAGATTACCTCACCCTTGTCAAACATGCCCAGGATGTTTTCAAGTTTGTGAATCGTGCAGCCTTTGATTGCTTTGAGTGCATAAGCAGAAACTCTGCCATTGCCATTGGTGCATGCAGGATTGCCTGGCTCCAGGCATCTGACTTGCAAATTTGAGTACAGGATAAACTAGGGAATATTCCTTGCACAGGAGAGAATCTCTTTGGCAAGAATTGGCAGGAAAAAGCTAAAGTGATACCGGTAGATGCTGACAATATCACTTTGGATAGATTGTCTAAATCTACAGCTGATCCTGCAAGGAAAAAATCCTATAAGAAACCATTCTTCAGTAAGAAGAAGTAGTTTTATCCCTCCTATACCCAGCAGGGGCATCATTTAGGTCAGTCAACCCAAAAGGGACATCAGCAACAACCTAGGCAAAGAAAGACAAAAGCAGCTAAGCCTCAACCGCCTCAGCATACTCCGCCTCCACAGGGGCTTTGACTCCTATCTAGAGAACTTTACCTTCCTGGCCCTAAACGGCCCAGAACCCTCCACCATCCCAGGAAGGTTATGTCATTTTGCCCCCAGATGGGGTCAGATAACAGCAGAAAATTGGACTCTGTATTGTAAGAGAGGGGTACAAGCTTCATTTCCTCAGCATTCCCCCTCCTACAATGGTAAGACAGTTTAATTCTCAGACCTCTCTCAACAACCAGTTAGGTTAAGAGGTCACTGTGCTCCTTGCTCAAGGGGCAATAGAAGAGGTACCCATTCCCCAACGGGGTACAGGGTTTTACTCCCCCTATTTCCTTATTCCAAAGAAAACAGGAGGACACAGACCCATTTTAGACCTCAGAGAATTGAACAAATTTGTGTTCAAGGAGAAGTTCAAAATGATTTCTCTATGAACTCTGCTGCCATACCTTCAGAGTCAGGATTGGCTTTGTTCTCTAGATCTCAAGGATGCATACACTCATGTTCTCATCCATCCAACTCACCGAAAGTTCCTTCACTTTCTGTTTCAAGGGAAGCACTACCAATACAGGGTTCTTCCCTTTGGCATGGCCTCTGCACCAAGGGTGTTCACAAAATGCATGGCTGTGGTGGCAGCATTTCTACGCATCCTGGGAATATTTGTCTTCCCTTACTTAGACGACTGGCTCATTTGAGCCCCTTCAGAGCCAGAGGCCAGGGTTGCCCTCTCTCGCACAATGCGCATCCTTCAGTATTTGGGACTTGTCATAAACTTCCCAAAATCCAGCCTTGCTCCCACTCAGTCCCTAGAGTTTATAGGAGCTCTGCTGGATTCCAGACAGACAAGGGCCTACCTTCCACAGCCCCACTGCCTTCGCATTGTGCAGTTAGCTTCCCAAGCAGTGCTAAAACATCACCTCACTGCTTGGGAAATGTTACAGTTGCTAGGCCACATGGCATCCACCGTGCATGTGGTTCCTTATGCTCGCCTCCATATGAGGGCAGCCCAGTGGACTTTATCCACTCAGTGGACTCAGGCGTCAGGTTGCCTGTCAGACAAAATAGCAAACACAGATCGCCTTATTTTGTCCCTCCAATGGTGACAGTCACCCCCAAAACCTTTTGGTGGGGTCTCCTTTTCAGCAACCCCCACCCCAAGCCACTCTAACAACAGATGCTTCACAGGTGGGTTGGAAGGCCTGCAAGGCCTCTCTACCCAGGGTACCTGGGCTCTACAGGAGGCCTATCTACACATCAGTCTCATAGAACTCAGAGCAATTTTCCTTGCTCTTCGAGTATTCCACACCCAGCTCAGCTACAAGACAGTCCTAATTCGAAAGGACAATCAAGTAGCTATGTTCTATGTGAACAAGCAGGGTGGAACAGACTCTCTGTCACTCTGCAACGAAACTTTGCGACTATGGGCCCTCGCCAGAGAGCATCAGATTCATTTCCTTGCGGTGTATCTTCCAGGCATTCAAAACTCTTGGGCAGACAGACTCATTCGAGTTCTGCTTCCACATGAATGGTCTCTCCATGCAGACCAAGTCGCCAAAATTTTTCAAATTTGGGGAACCCCGGACATAGACCTTTTTGCAAGTCTGCTGACTGCCAAACTTTCCAGGTTCTGTTCCAGAATTCCGGCTCAGGGTTGTCAGGCCAGGGATGCTTTCTTCATCCATTGGGATCAGGACTTCCTGTATGCCTTTCCACCCATTTCCCTAATTCCCAAAACCCTGTTCAAGCTTCAGAGAGACAGAGGTCATATGAGTCTCATAGCTCCACGTTGGCCATGGCAAATGTGGTATCCTCTGCTCCTACATCTCTCTCAAGCTCCGCCTCTGGAGTTAGGATCTGCTCCAAATCTCCTTTCTCAAGAGGACGGGATGCTGTGGCATCCCAATCCCCAGTCTCTGCATCTCAGGGCCTGGTTGCTGAAAGCCTAGAACTCCACGGTCTTAACCTTTCCCAGCAGGTAAAGGATATCCTTTTTGCTTCCAGAAAGCCTTCCACAAGACGCTCTTATGCATTTAAGTGGAAAAGATTTACCATATGGTGCTCGTAGAAGGGTCTTAACCTTCTTGCGATACCTCTGGAATCATTACTGGAGTATCTCCTTCATTCATCAAATGCAGGACTTAAGACCAATTCAGTGAGAGTTCATTTGAGTGCTATTGCAGCTTCTTTCAGGCCTCTAAATGGACAACCTACTTTATCTCATCCTCTCATAGCGAGATTTATGAGAGGCCTTCTTTTAACTAAGCCTCCCATTAAGCCACCACCGGTGGCATGAGACTTAAATCTGGTTCTTGGGCAGCTCATGACACCGCCTTTTGAACCTTTCCTGGAAGGTCATCTTTCTTATTGCAATCACATCAGTACATCGCATTAGTGAATTGCAAGCGTTGGTGGCTGATCCTCCTTATACAAGGTTCCATCATGATAAGGTAGTCCTTAGGACTCATCCACACTTTATGCCAAAGGTGGTGTCACCTTTTCATTTAAACCAAGCTGTTTACCTTCCTGTATTCTTCCCAAGGCCTCACACCTCAAATGCAGAAAGGAATCTTCATACTTTGGACTGCAAAAGGGCTTTGGCCTTTTACTTGCAAAGGACACAGCAACATAGAAAGTCCTCTCAACTCTTTGTTGCTTTTGATCCTAGTCATTTAGGATTTCCAATCTCCAAAAGAGCACTGTCCAGCTGGATTGCACAGTGTGTATCTTTTGCCTATGAGAGTAAAAACCTTCCTCTTGAAGGCCATGTCACAGCTCACAATGTGAGAGCCATGACAGCCTCTATGGCTCATCTTCACTCTGTGTCTATCGACGACATCTGTCGAGCAGCTACTTGGGCGTCGTTTCATACCTTTACAGCCCATTATTGCTTAGACAAGGACTCCCACCGGGATGCCTTGTTTGGTCAGGCTGTTCTTCAACACCTGTTCCATACTTAATCAACTCCTACCCACCATCCCTGGTAGGATGCCAGAGATCCATGGGGGGAAGTGGAGCCCTTTCACAAGGGCACACAACTTCTGGGGCTTTCTCCCTGGCATCTGCAGCTATGGAGTCCCCATATGTGAAGAATACATTCCTGCTTGTTCCTGGAGATAGCATAGTTACTCACCTGTAACAGGTGATCTCCGGGAACAGCAGGAATTTAGTCTTCACAACCCACCCACCTCCCCTAGGAGTTGTATCTCTCTATTTCTATCTCTTTCTTTCTTTCCCTCTCTCTTTGTCTCAGCTTTAAACTCATCTGGAGAGGGACAGTTGGGAAAGGCGGGAAGGCAGCACACATGCACTGTGGTATGCTCTCAAAAGCAACGATACCCATATGTGAAGACTAAATTCCTGCTGTTCCCGGAGATCACCTGTTACAGGTGAGTAACTATGCTTTCCCATCATTTTACTTCTCTGTAATTCTTAAAACACTTATAGACTGTATTCCCATCCTTAGAAAACAGCCCAAAATGGTAAAGATGTTCAGAATATTTGCAGTCAGCAGCGGCTTTTAAATATGATGATCTTTTCAGTTGTCTGGGCATGGAGTGTCTTAGTAAATGGAACTAACTTTTTAGCCGTCATACTGTGGCTTTCTTCAGGGTGAAGTGGTTCTACAGTGGATGTCAACCGCTTTGACCCAATGAAAAGCGGTATATAAGCACAGTTAAATAAATAAATTAAATATAATGGTTCTCAGACTGGATTGGTGGAATTGAAGCAAAGAAACTTAAAGAGAACATTTAAATATCTTTTTGATATTCAGCACCAGTGACCCAATAGTGGTTGGCTCTCTATGTCTGGATAGTGCAGTCAGCAGCGGTGAATATCCAGATAGCATTGATATTCAGCTGCTGTCCAGATAGCACTTAGGACAGCTTTGTGCATTATTATGCATATAGACTATGGTTTATGGTTTATTAAAAGACTTAATCTCTGCCCTTATGTGAAGAGCGATATATCATCTGGAGAGCAACTCTATAAAGGGAGGAGTAGCCTAGTGGTTGGGGCAAGGTACTTCAGGCTGGAAGGTCGGGGGTTCAAATCCCACTAGAGGACAGCAACCTTGGGCCGGAAGGACTGGGGTTTGTAGTCCCACAGATGCTCCTTGTGGTCTGGGGGAAAGCCACTTAACCCTCCATCGCCCATGTTCCCTGTAAGTATTAGTGTATGTGTCTCATATCCCTGCGTGTTAAATGTATCCCCCAATTGTGTTGTGACTGCTTTGATTGAAGGATAAGGCGGTATACAAAACTGTCTAAATAAAATAAATAAAGCCTGTTATCTAGATAGTGCTGTTGAAAGTCTCTCTCAGCGCCCTTATCCAGATGATCTTCATGGTTATGGTTCAGGAACTGCCTAAAAGATAGAAAGCAGAGAGCAAGGCTAAATGGGTAATTTTCTCAGTGGAGAAAGGTATATAATAGAGTACCCCAGGGATCTGTGTTGGACCTGCTGCTATTTAGCATATTTATAAATGACCTGGAAATGAAAATGAGTGAGGTGATCAAATTTGCAGATGACACAGTTATTCAAAGTAGTTACAACATAAGCGGGTTGCGAAAATTTGCAAGAAAACCTTGATAAATTAGAAGACTGGACATCCAAATGGCAGATGAAATTTAATGTGGACAACTGCAGAGTTATGCACCTAGGAAAGAACAACACAAACTACAGTTAAATGATGCAGTGTTCCACAATAGGAACCACCACCCAGGAAAATGGTTTTAGGTATCCTCATAGATAATACATTGAAACCCTTCACCCAGTGTGCAGCGGCAGCCAAGAAAGCAAATAGAATGTTAGGAATCATAAGGAAAGGAATGGAGAATAAAACTAAAGATATTATCATGCCTCTATATCAATCCACGATGAGACCGCACCTTGACTATTGTGTGCAGTTCTGGTCGCCGTATCTTAAAAAGGATATAGCAGAATTAGGAAAGGTACAGAGAAGAGCCACCAAAATGGTTAAGGGAATGGAAGGATACACCTATGAGGAAAGGCTTAAAAGGTTAGAGCTCTTCAACCTGGAAAAGAGACTGCTGAGTAGGATGGGTAAACATACATGGGTTGTTTACTTCATCAAAACGTAGAAAGACTAGTGAGCACACAATGAAGCTACATTGGAACCCATTAGAGTAATAAGAGAAAATATTTTTTCACTCAACGCATAATCAATCTCTGGAATTTGTTACCAGAGGATGTAGTAAAAGCTGTTAGTGTAGTTAAAAAGATTGGAGAAGTTCCTGGAGGAAAGGTCCATTAACCATTATTAAAGAGGACCCAGAAATCCACTGCTTACCTTGGGATAAGCATTGGGGAACCTATATACCTTTTTGGGAAAATGCCAGGTATTTGTGACCTGGATTGGCCACTGTTGGAAACAGAATACTGGGCTTGATGGACGTTGATGTGACCCATTATGCCATTTCTTATGTTCTTAATATCAGCCCCACAATATGCAAGTAATAAAATGAATCAGTAATGGACAAATAAAAATCGGAAACAAAAACAATTAAAACAAATGAAATAAATACAGCACTGCGTCATATGTAAGGAGCAGCTCTCCCATTCCATACCTCAGTTCCCCCTCCACAACAATAGACCATGTTGAAACTGGTATATCGTTTCAGGATCAGCCACCACTTATTGCCCCAGTGGAGGGAATAGCTCTTAATCATAGAAATTAAAAGAATGAAGAAATCTATCTATTTTCTTCTGAAAGTTCTGTATGTGTCTTCTGGGCTGTACCAAGGCCTCTGCAGATGGTGTGGCGCAAGCAGAGAAGGGGGTACTGATATCATCATAGGGCTTCTGGGAAGCTCAAAAAGAGTGAGTTACTGAATGTTGCCAGGTGGAGGAGGTGCACCAGATTTGTTAGTAGCACAGGGAGCGTTTCTATCTTGGTACGGTCCTGCATGTCCTAACATCAGATGGAAGACTATTCTATAATTGAGAGGCCATAATTGAGAAAATCTCTAGCTTGTATTTAGGCAAACTGAGCTTCCTTAAATGACAGCACATGTTGCAGGGTCTCTTGACTCAGTCTTTAATGTTGCCATGGGATGAACCAGCTCAGCTTGTTACTGAAATTCAGAAGGGCCGTTAAAAAGTTATGACAGTGAACACCTGCATTAGAATCTTAAATTTTGCCTGAATACTGATTACGGGGAGGGGGGGGGCTCTGTAAAAAATCTAGTAGTGGAGTTGCTGAAGTTGTCCTTGATCACCTAAAACACTGCTTTGGTGGCCACATTCTGGAACACCTGTACTCTGCCTAAGGCATTTTTTGCATGAATCTGTTATATGCTGGATATACCTATCAGCCCTGAGCTTTTGTATAGACTGAACAATGTTTGTGGTAACAAAACAAAGTTTTATTTTAAGAGAATATTGGTACAGTCTGCCTGTGGACAGTCTAATGGACTTACCCTCTCTGTAAATGAACTGCTTGTTAATGTCCCAGACTATAGGGAATGAGAGTCCTGGATTCACTTATCAGAAATGTAGTAACCTTACCTACCCTCTTTCCCACCAGCAGAAGGAAAGTGGCGATTATTTCCAGGGTGTGCCTTTTCTGACAGCAATATATTAGTGTGTGGAGCCCCATAAGCTCACAGGAACCATTGTCCCTGAAGCTGGAAGAGTGAGGCATGCACAGTGAAAGTGCTGCTCTCTCTTACTGCTAGTTAGACGGAGACGTTTGATACACAGGTCTGCAAAAAAATTTTTTTCGAGAGCTGTTTTGGTTATTCCACATAATCTTTATGTTTTTTGGTGCGCTGAATCCGAAAATGATCTCCATTTTGTCATAGTTAGTACATCACGTTTCTTGACAATTTAGGTAACTATGTTAAATAAGGCAATACCTCATAATAAATGGAAATAGACTTATAAAATTAAAGTTTTATTACAATATTTTCATGAAAATCCTTTTTTGAACTGAAATGAGCTCACCTACACACACTAAACTCGATTCTTCTTCCTTGTGAGGCTCCTCTTGGCGCATTTATGCTTGTGAGTAGCACATGGAATGTCTCTCTGAAGCATTCAACAGTAGTCTGCCATCATTTTAATGCTCCATTTTCCCTGGTATCTCCTTTCCATCTCTTTAATGTCTTTGTGGAATCGTTCACCTTGTTCCTCACTCACAGCTCCCAAATTTTCAGGAAAGTAGTCAAGGTGGGACTGGAGGGAATGCACTTTCAAATTCATCAGGCAACCTAAAGCTTGAAATGCTTTCAGCATTCGTCCGACGATCTTTTTGTAGTGAGGATCTTTGTTATTGCCTAAAAATTTCTGTACGACTTCTTTAAATGCAATCCACCCTTCTTTTTGAGGATCCGTCATGGTATTGACAAACTCTTGATCAACTATAAGCCTTCTAATGTCTGGTCCGACGAACACACCTTCCTTCAGTTTTGCCTCCAACAGGCCTGGAAACTTGGTGACCAAGTATTTGAAGCATTCTCCATCTCTTGGAAGTGATTTTACGAATTGCTTCATCAATCCCAATTTTATGTGGAGAGGTGGTAGAAGAACTTTATGGGAAGGTACCAAAGTTTCTCGGAGGACATTTTTTTCACCGACTGTTAGCACCCTCGGCTGCCAACTCTTTCTTGGTCCAGTGATTTTGTCGGTCTCGACTGTCCCATAGACACAGAAAACAAAGATATTTGGTATACCTAGCTTGTTGCCCGAGCAGCATGCACAAGACCTTCAAGTCCCCACACACTTGCCAACCATGGTCTTCATATTTAAGTTTACGAAGAACCAATTCCAAGTTCTCGTAGGTTTCCTTCAAGTGTACGGAATGACCTACAGGTATGGAAGCGTAAAAACAGTTGTGGAGTAAAACTGCTTTGAGACTTCTTTTTGAAGAATCTATAAAAAGACGCCATTGCTCTGAATCATATTGGATTTTAAATTGACCCATCAGACCTTCGACATTGATGCAATAAACCAACTTGTCTTCCTGGGCGAAGTAAGGAACGAACTCCTTTTCACGATGTCTGAACCATGAAGATGACACTCCTGGCAACAATAGATTCCTGCTTTTCAGCCTTGATCCGAGTAACTCAGCAGCATCTTTGGGAAGATTCAAGTCTCTTACCAAATCATTCATCTCCTCCTGAGAAAACAATTTTGGTCTTGTATCATCTTCAAAGTCAGAACTTGATTCGTCATCTGGTTCAGGTATGACTTTACCTTCATCGGAGCTAGGTATCTCTTCCAAGGTAGCAGGGGGCTTGGGTACTGGTATATCTGTGCCATGGGGGATGGGACGAATTGCCGAGTGAAGATTGGGGTATGAAATGGAATGCTTCCATTTGGAATTAAACCCTTTCACATCGCATGAACAAAAGTAACAGTCGTCACTATGGTTCTTTTGCTCTCGCAATACCATAGGAATCCCATAACGGAAAGATTTTTTCTTACCCTTGAACCAGTTTTGGAGGTCCTCAACACACCGTTTGCACACTTTATGAGGCGCCCAGACTTTATCTTGATCTCCAATTTTTAGTCCAAAGTATGCAAAGTATACTTTTTTCACAAAGTCTGTAATATTCTGCTGTTGCTTCAACACTGTATATTCACCACAGATGAAACAGAAATTGGCGAATTAATACACTTTTGTGGAGCCATAACATAACGGTTGAAGAATGACGAGCTAACACGAATTGCGATGAAAAAGTGTGAACAGCCTAGAACCAAGAACCTGATTATGATTCGTGCACAAGTGTGGCATGCAGGAGAGAGCAGCTCTATGTCTGTACACGAGATGTCACAGTGCTGGCCATGCCCCCCTGCACTAACCAAAGCTGCTGCTATCTGCTCTGTGTCTCCCTCCCACTGGATTCTTCAGGAAAGATTAACCCCTTCCACCATTAGAAGCACGGACTTAAAACTTGCTTAGCTTATGTATGTATTGCTGACCATCAGATTTACAGTGCTGTATTTTTTTTTTACATAACTCGGACAACCCCTTTAAGGGTTTTTTGGCATTTTATCTCTTAAATGCACTTATGTGAATTAATTAATAGCAATTTGAATTAATTAATAGTAATTTGAAAAAATTTGATAAATTTGAAGACAATTTTGCATGTTGTGGCAAATCATGACGTCTAGGAGTTTTTTCAATATTTTATTTGTTTTCAGCACACCAAAATACATGGAAATTAGATGAAAATAATCAAACAGCTTTTTAGTTGCAGACCAATTATGCAAAATTTGGTTTTGTGTGCCATGAAGACCGAACAAACTTGAAAGTGTGCTATGAAAGAAAAAGTTGAGGTACTGATTTTAGAAGGTGAGGGGTTCTTTTTAAACTTGTCAGATTCAAGGGAAACAGAGATTTGTGAAACTATCATTAAACTTAGCTAGTTTGCACAGCTATGATCTATGGCACGAGAAAAGAGGAGAAACGAGTTGAACATACAACTACGTTCGATGTAAACCTGTTGAATTCTTGTTCCATGTAAACCACCTTGATTCCCAGATAAGGTGGTATAGAAAAAAATAGTTAAATAGTTTATTTATTTTTGTGCTTAAGTTCAGATACCACTGGTGAAGTTCAACATTTCAATGAATCTGCTACTGCTGTTCATTTGTATAGCGCTATGAGGCATACACAGTGCTGTACAGGCAAATGTATAAGATGGTTCCTGCTCATCAGAATCTAATCAAGACAGACAACACAACAACTGAGGACAAGAATATACTGTATTTAGGGGACTGGTAAGGAAACATATCAGGATCTAAAAGCAGCCTTGAAGTGAACACAACCTGAAACAGTCTCCAAATAGTACAAAGAGAAACACATCTTTCTGCAGTTTTCACAGTAAAATTATTTTCTGCAGTTATCTGCAGAATCAAAATAAGAGAACAGGAAGTTCCCAAGGCTCCTCCCCGGGCCCGGCGGCACTCTGACCAGGGGTCGCCTGAACGCGAGCATAAGAAGATGAAGACCTTGAGGACTCTGTCGGGGGTGCCAGACAAGCATGAGAGGTCTCTCAGCCCCCCTCGGCAGTCTGGAGTTGGAGAGGGAGCAGCCCAGTAAGGTACCTCTAACCGATACGGAGGCCTCTGGCGAAGGCGCCCAGTCTCCCGTGGGTCGTCCCAGCGAGGACCTCCTCAACACCTGACCCGGTCCCCCCTGCGTCAGTGTCGCAGGGCCCCACTTCCGAGTCGGAGGCCCTGATGCTGGCCTTGGAATGCAGTGTTTATGCATTCCTCGCTACCCAGTAGGCTCTGATGCCCGGCACCGCCGGCACACACCTCAAGACCGCAGCGACCTCAACCTTGAGGACTCCCCAGGCCGCTTTTCTGACCCCTGAGAGCCAGAAGCCTCGTGAGGATCCTTGGCACAGGTCTTGTTCTCAGTCCCGTTCCTCGGGTGCGAGATCTTCGTCGGCGAGCACTTCTGGCTCCGGGCAAGTTTTGCTGTCTGAGATCCAGTGTGGGTCACCGATCTGTCTTGACCTGCCGAACCTCGAGTCCTCAATGGACCACTCGGACTGGGAGTCTGACAGAGAGACTTCCCTGGAGACTCGGTCCCACCGAGACCTCCCCTCTGAACCCTCCCCACTGACCCAGAGGCGGCAGTCACCTTCCGAGGACACCTCCTTCAAGGAGTTTGTCTGAGACATGGCGTGGGCCCTAGCGCTCGCCACTGAGTCGGAAGAGGAGCCCCGCACTAAGGAACTCGATATTCTGCAATATGAAGCTCTTCTGAGAGAGGCTGTCTCCGTGCAGGTTCCTCCCATTCTGAACTGCCTCCTACTCTGCATGTGGGAGACCCCATTTCTGTCCCAATTGTGAGCAAGCACCTGGACGCTATATATAAGGTCCAGCGAGATCCGGGGTTTTGGAAAGCCCAGCTTCCCCACACCTCGATGGTGGTCGAATCAGCCATGCGGAAGCTAAAGAGCCCGAAGACTCATTCGTCAGTCCTACTGGGCAGAGAGTCTCATACCCTCGATGCCCTCGGGCACAAGGCTTATCAGGGCTCCATGCTGTCATGCCGCACCCAAGTTTACCAATTCTACATTGGAATGTTCGTCTGTGATCTCAGGGAGCTCGGAGGCTTTGCTTTGGGCCTTGATGGAGACCATCTCCGGCATTTTCAGGCCCTCTAAAAGTCTGTCGGGGAATGCTTGAAGTAGCTCCCGCGAGCAGTGTACGACGGCTTCGAGTCTTCCTTCTGGGTAGCAGCGGCTGGCATCAGAGCCCGCCGGCAGGCTTGGCTCCTGTCCTCAGACCTGGAACAGTGGGTCCAGGAGAAGCTGCTGGACATCTCTTGCCTCAGGGAGCAGCTATTTAGCAAGTCAATGGAGGACAAGGCCTGTCACCAACCTCCTCCTGGTGGCCGGTGGCTGAATGGGGAGGCTGGGCATATAGTTAATTTTAGGAGAGGAGGGTTCTTTAAGGCCAGGTGCAGCCTGGTCTATGTAGTCCTGCTCCTGGTGCAAATAAGTCATGTAAGCCAAAGTGGAGGGAGAATAAGGCTTTTATTTCCCTTTTCACAAAAAGATTCGTTGCGCTACCAAAATTTAAAAAAGTCCTTCTTTTCAGGCATAAACCAAACTCAAGGTACAAAGTAAACTGTTATAATCTTCACAGTTGTGGAAAGGATTTTAACCAAGGATTCTTCAACATTGAAAGAAGAATGTTCAGACATGTAATTTATTCCAATCAACACAAATATGAAAACTTCTTAAGGTAATATCTGTAAGACTCACAGTTCCGGCAGTGATTCCAAACTACCCACAACGCACATGGAACAATCCATCAATTCCTCCTGCGATAAGGGAATAGGGTCTATAAGCTCCACTTGCATCGCTTCTAAATCACTACTATCTTCTTCTGGGCTGGGGCTTTCTCTGGCTGTTATCACTGGCCAGTCCCTATTTCTGTTCCCTTGTTTTCCATACAATTGTTCTAAGGTTCTTAAATGAGCATGGCCTGGTTTATAGCCTCTATATCTTGGCTGGTGAAACTCTGGCCTGCTTTCTTTTCCTTTAAACTGGGCATCTGTTTTATAAGGGCTTCTAGCAGCTGAGTCTTCATGAATAAAGAATCATCATACCTTGGTTTCCTGTAATAGGCATAGCTGGAAGTGTCCTCCTCAGGTATTTCCCTTAGGACCCAGTCTCTCTGACAATCTTTCTCTTGAAAGCTTCTGGTACCTTTCAATCTGGTCTCCGGGCTTTCTGGCAAGCGTAGACCTCTCTCCAAGCCCGGCTTCCGGCTTCCTGCTTCCTAGCTCTTTACCTCTGGAGTTTCTGGCTACCACGACTTCCACAGGACTGACTCTCCTCCGTCTGTCTTTCTCCCTGGGACCTTCTGGTTCTCTTCCAGTTCCTGTAGCCGTGCCACTAGTCTTGGTTCCACTGCTCCGTTTCTCAGCAGTGCTCTGCTGTCCGGTGCTGCTCTGCCTTCTGGTGCTGCTCTGCCTTCTGTCTCCAGCCTCTTGCTTATAAAGGTCTTCTGCCTTTGAGCTTCCCGGGCTAGTTCTCAGGTGCTGCTGATTAGCTAGGCGTGTCCACTCAGCCTCTGTAAGTGCACGCCTGCTCCCTCTAGCTGTTTTGCTAGACAATTGCATTCTCTGCACTTCATTTGTTTTGGGACAGACAGCTTCTTTTCCTATATCCTTACTTTTATTAGCTCCTGCTCTATGACAGGCCGCGGAGGTCGAGACGGAGTACATGACTCATACTCACTTCTCCTGGGAAACTTCCTCCATTCCCAGGAAGAAGCTGCAGAGCAAGAAGCCTTTCTTCCAGCAAAAGGGGCTCCCGTACAGGGGCTGCCAGGCCTATCCCCTGGTGTCAACCCCCGTTCAGGACGGCCAGGGCAAGTCCATGGTCCACGGCCCTCGTAAGCCGAAGGGCCCCAAGACCCAACCCCTGGCTCCTGCTCAACGAGGCTCGGGGTTTTGATGCCATCAACATAGCCTCTCGTCCTCTGGCAGGGCAGCTGTCCGTCGGGGGGTGTGAGGTCCATTTTTCCCACAGGTGTGAATCCATCTTCACCGTTGCCTAGGTTCTCCAGGTCGTTCGGGAGGGCTGTCGACTACATATGGACCAGGCCCCTTCTCCGTGCTTCTCCAGCACCAGGCCCTCCTGAGTCAGGAGCTCGCAGGCCTCCTCGAGGACAGTGTGGTAGAACCAGTCCCACCGCACTTCCAAGGACGGGGGTTTTACTTCTGATACTTCCTCATCCCAAAGTGGATAGGGGACCTTCAGCCCATTCGCAACCTCTGGAACTTCAATAAGTTCCTGGTACGGGAGAAGGTCAAGATGCTCTCCCTTGGAACATTACTGCCCTACCTCCAGCAGGGCGATTGGCTATGCTCCTTGGACTTAAAGAATGATTACGCTCACATCCTCATCCATCCCAAACAGAGAAAGTACCTCCGCTTCATGGTTCAGGGAAACCATTACCAGTACAGGGTTCTTCCCTTCGGCGTCACGCTCACCCTGTGGGTCTTCATGAAGTGCCTGGCCGTGGCTGCGGCCGATTTGTGGCTGCAGGGCACCTTCGTCTATCCATATCTAGATGACTGGCTCATGAGAGGGGGCACAGCGTCTGAAGCCAGACAGGCCATGGACCATACCATTTACCTCCTGGAGCATCTGGGGTTTGTGATCAATTACCCAATGTCTTACCTCACTCCATTTCAGTCCCTGGAGTTGTTTAGGGCTCGCTTGGACACCCTTTGGGCCATGGCTTGTCTTCCTCAAGACAGGGCGGACCGCCTCGTGTCCCTGGCATCCGAGGTGCGGTGCTGTTCCAGCCCGGACGATGCTTCACCACCTCGGCCACATGGCCTCCACGGTCCATGTTGTGCCCAATGCCTGTCTCAACATGCGAGCGATGCAGTGGTGCCTCAGAGGACAATGGGCTGCCTCTGAGACCCCATCTCGGTCTTTCCCAGCACGGCAGAGTCTGTGGCTTGGTGGCAGGAGTTTTGGAACCTGCTTTGCGGTATGCCCTTCCAAGCCCCAGCACATCAGGTGGTCTTGACCACGGATGCCTCCCTGGTGGCCTGGGGAGCCCACTGCAATAGACGGTGCACTCAGGGATCCTGGTCCCTTGGAGTCCCAGCAGCAGATCAACCTGCTGGAATTCTGAGCAATTCACCTCGCTCTCCGGGTTTTCAGGGACCGCTTACAGCAGAGGTTCCCAACTCCAGTCCTGGAGGGCCAAACACCATTCAGGTTTTCAGGCTGCCCCTAATGAATATACATGAGATACATTTGAATACAATGGGGGCAGTGCATGCAAATGCATCTCATGCATATTTATTAGGGACAGCCTGAAAACCTGAATGGTGTTTGGCCCTCCAGGACTGGGGTTGGGAACCTCTGGCTTACAGCATCGAGTGATGCTGGTCCAGACGGACAACCAGGTCACAATGTTCTATGTGAACAAACAGGGGGGCACCGGCTCCTACAGCCTCTGTTCGGAGGTGACAGCCCTGTGCTCCACTGCAGTGAGCCAGGGCATTACCGTCTGGGTCGCTTACCTCCCAGGTCAGGACAATGCATTGGCGGACCGGCTCAGCAGGGTCCTCTGGCCGCACGAGTGGTGCCTGTGTCCCTGAATGATGCAGCGCCTCTTCCAGCATTGGGGGACTCCAGACCCTGGACCTCTTTGCCAGCCCGGCGAATTCGCAGCTTCCTCAGTTCTGCGGTCCCCTCCCACACCCGGGCAGGGTGGCCCACGATGCCTTCCTCATCTCGTGGGACACGGGGTTGCTGTTTGCCTTCCCCCCATGCCCCTCATCGCCCGGACCCTTCTCAAGGTCCAGTGGGGCAGGACCTCAATGATTCTCATAGCCCCGAGGTGGCCCAGGCAGCATTGTTTTCCTCTGCTGGTCCATCTCTCGACAGAGCCCCCAGTCCCGCTCAGGTTCTCACTGGAGCTGCTGACACAGGAGGAGGGTCTGCATCTTCATCCCAATCTGAGGTCACTCTCCCTCACAGCTTGGCGGCTGAACGGGTCGCTCTAACCTCCTACCATCTTCCTGTGGAGATCGAGGACATTCTTTTGGCCTCATAGAAGGACTCGACCATACAAGCTTATGCCTTCAAGTGGCATCGGTTCTCGGTGTGGTGCTCGGAGCTCTGAGCGGACCCGTTTTCATGCCCTATCAGTTTGGTCTTGCAGTACCTGCTCCACCTCTCGCAGTCAGGGTTGAAATCTAACTTGGTCAGAGTTTACCCGAGTGCCATCTCAGCGAACCACCACCCCATCGAGGGCAGACCTCTTTCAGGGCTACCGCTTGTCTCTCATTTCATGCAAGACCTGCTTCTTTCCAAGCCCCCTACCCGCCCTCCTCCAGTGGAATGGGACCTCAGTGTGATCCTCATGCAGCTGACCAAGCCGCCCTTATTCCATGGCTACCTGCCTGCTGCAGCACCTGTCATGGAAGGTGGTTTCCTTGGTAGCTCGCACCTCTGCTCGGAGAGTCAGGGAACTCTAGGCGCTAATGGCTGAGGCACCACACATGAGGTTCTATAGGAACCAGGTAGTCCTGCGGACTCACCCCAAGTTCCTTCCGAAGGTTGTCTTGGATTTTCATCTCAATCAAGAGATAGTGCTGCCCACTTTCTTCCCGAAGCTCCACGCCAACTGGATGTCGGCGATTCTCCACATCCTGGATTGTAAGAGGGCTCTCTCTTTATACTTGCAACGGACATGGGACCACTGCAGATCCAGGCAGCTCTTTGTTTCCTTCGACCCCAGCTGTTTGGGGCTGGCGGTCACCAAGCATACCTTGTCCATCTGGGTGGTGGACTGCATTGCCTTTGCCCAGGCCCATTCCAGGTTTCCCCTGGAACGCCGAGTCATGGCTCAGAATGTCCAAGCGATGGCGAAGTCTGTCGCTAGTCTGCGCTCTGTGCAACTGGCAGACATCTGCCGGGCCGCCACATGGTCTTCCACTCACACCTTCATGATGCATTACTGCCTGGAGAGGGAGTCCTGTCAGGATGCCGCCTTCGGCCAAGCCGTACTCTGTAATCTGTTTGGAGTTTAAGGAACTCCTGCCCTCTGACCCTTCTTGTTCCGGCTACCGGGAGCGTGGCCATCCATGGACCCGGAGTCTTCAGGCTGCCTTCGGCTTTCACTAGCAACTGCTCACGGTGATGCCGTGCCTTTTTTCTACAGGTCCTCTTTAGCCTTGTTGCTAGGGAGTCCCATATGTGAGGACTGACTTTCTCCTTGTTCCTGGAGAAAGCGTAGTTACCCAACTGTGACAAGTGTTATCCAGGGACAGCAAGAATCAGCCCTCACAACCCTCCCTCCCTCCTCTTGGAGTTGATGCATCTTTTTGCCATCATCTTGAAGGGGCTATAGCTATGGCACCTGACTGAGTAAGATGGCACATTTGGACGGGAAGGGGACCATGCATGCATGGTGTCATTCCCGAAGGCTTTCTTTGAAAGTTGGGGAAATCCTCCGAGTGGGCTCTGTCAGTGCCGATGTCACCCATATGTGAGGACTGATTTCTGCTGTCCCTGGAGAACACCTGTCACAGGTGAGTAACTATGCTTTCCTCTTTTGTTCAGGATATGTTGAAGGCTTTGTATTTTGACACCGAGTCGGAGGAAGGCCTTCACATGGAGGAACTTGAAATCCTCCAATATGAGGCCCCATCCAAGGAGGTCCTGATGGTTCCTGTCCCTGCCATCCTTGAGCGGCTCCTCCTTTGCATGTGGGAGACACCAGTATCGGTACCCATAGCCAGCGCCTGGACACCATGTACCGAGTTCAGCGTGGCCCCAGCTTCCGAAAGTCGCAACTGCCACACACCTCCTTGGTGGTGGAATTAATTATGCACCGGCAGAAGAGCCAGAAGATATACCCCTCCGTGCCTCCGGGCAGGGAGTCCCATGCCCTTGGCCGCAAATGCTACCAGGGCTTGATGCTAGCCTGCCAAATCCAAGCCTACCAGCTGTATATCAGCATGTATCTTCGGGACCTGACAAAGGAACTTGCAGGTTTCTCAACGGGCTTCGCACCCACCCTAAATTCCTTCTGAAGGTGGTGTCCGTGTTCCACCTCAATCAGGAGGTGGTGCTCTCCACGTTCTTCCCATGGCCCCAGGCTGGCAAGGCAGCAGCCATTATCCATACTCTGGATTGTAAGAGAGCCCTGTCCTTCTACTTGCAACTTACCCAGGGCTACCGCAAAGCATCACAGCTTTTCATTTCCTATGACCGCAGTCGCCTGGGGGAGGTCATTACCAAACGAACCCTGTCCATCTGGGTGACGGACTGCATCATCTTCGCCTGCGATCAGACTAGGCTCTCGGAGTGCCGGGTCACAGCACACAGAATCAGGGCTATGGCGACCTGTGTTTCAAGCTTGTTCTCTGTCCCCTATGGCAGACATCTGCCTGGCCGCCACCTGGTCCTCAGTCCACACCTTTGCATCTCACTACTGCCTGGAGAGGGAGTTCCAATGGGACAGCGCCTTTGGCCAAGCCGTACTCCATAATCTCTTCAGGGTCTAGGCAACTCCTACCCTCCAACCAATCTGTGTTCAGGCTGCTGGAGTGATGGTTCTCCCTGGACTCTGGAGTCCTTAGAGTTTCTCCTCAGACTCGCTTGCGGCTGCTCACAGCTTGGCCGGTTTTTCTACAGGTTCCTGGTAGCCTGTAGCTAGGGAGTCACATATGTGAGGACTGACTTCCTGCTTGTTCCTGCAGAAAGCGTCACCTGTAACAGGTGTTCTCCAGGGACAGCAGTAATCGGTCCTCACATCTTTCCTTCCTCCCTGTGGAATTGCTGTATTTTTTGCCATCTTCTATTGTCGGCTCTAGTATGTCATCTAACTGAGCAAGATGGCACCATTATGTGGGAAGGGGACCACGCATGCATGGTGGTATCTCCCAAAGGCTTTCTTTGAAAGTCAGGTAGATGCTTCCGCGAGGGCTCCATCGGCACAGACCTCACCCATATGTGAGGACTGATTCCTGCTGTCCCTGGAGAACACCCATTACAGGTGAGTAACTATGCTTTTCGGCCTCTGGGGGGCTTGGCAGGTGTCCCTATCAGCCGTGGGTCTGTGTCGGGGCTGCTCAGAAGAAAGCCAAACAGTAGAAAATCTTTTGGCAAAAGCTAGTTCCGCTGTGGGGGACTCCCAGATTGCTGCTGTGAGTCTGAGGTAGCCGGCTGCAGCCCGCAAGTTTGCGAGAACGGTGACCATTTTGTTTGGGACATTCAGTCTCTTATAGTATCTCTGTACCATAGAATCAGCAGTCTTTTTCTGTTGCGGACAAACACCGGTGTAGTGACACTGCTGTGGTGAGTACAGCCTCTGGGCTTCCCTTTTCCCTGGATTTTGTTCTTTTACTGTCTCAGACATACTGTATGCAACAGGACCTGACCCTCCCTCCTTGGATTTGGAGGAGGATGAGATTCTTGCAAGGGATGATCCTAATATTGTGTGTTTTTCATTGTGAGGAGCTCACTACATTGAATGTGCAGTCCCTAGCAGCACTGAATATTGCTTTAGGAGCGCTGATGGAGGAGGAGATGTTGGAAGATCCTCTGCTGTAGGGCATTCGTACTCCTCAAAATTCTTTTCCGGTTCATAGAGCCATTAAGGAGATGATTAATACTGAATAGGAGGTCCCGGCTCGATTGTACCCTATTCCTCAGGCAGAAAAGGATTTGCTTAAGTTGCCCAAGGTGGACATCTTAGTGATGGCAGTAACTAAGAAGACAACTATTTTGGTTGAAGGAGGAGCAGCATTGAAGGACGTGCCAGGACAGGAAACTAGAAACCTTGCTTAAGCAGTCCTTTGAGATTAATGCTCTTAACCTTGCAAGCTTTGATTTGCGGTGCATATGTTGCTCGGGCGTGTTTAAGTGGGGCACAGAGTTTGCCGGATCAGGAGCCTGGGCTTTAGCATTCCATGTTGGAGGCAGCAAAATTTGAATCAGGTTTGGCATACCTGGTTGATGCATTTTGTAATTTTGGTAAGGGCCTTGGCTAACAGCATGGCGTCACTGATAGTGGTATGCTGTTTTCTGTGGCTTCAGAATTGGTCAGTGGATGTTTTCTCTAAGTTACATCTGAGTAAGCTTCCCTTTAGGGGGGAGCTGCTCTTTGGTAAGGCTTTGGCAAAGCTTGTTAATGATTTAGGTGCGTCTAAAGGGGCAAGACTCCAAGAGGAGATAAGCCTTAGACAGGGAAGGTGGCAGCTCAAGTCAGCGGACAGATTAGAGACTTGTTCGTTTTGCTCCTTTTCAGCATGCCAGCTGTCCTTCTCGGGGTCAGTCCTTTCAAGGTAGAGGAGCAAGTAGAGGATGATATTTGGGGGTCAGAGCCTCCAAGAAGTTGCAGTGAATTGCAGGGGGCACAGTTGGAGGTGATTCCAGTAGGGGGTCGACTACAGCATTTTTTCTCCACTTGGGTCCAGATTACTTCCAGTCAATGGGTGCTAGAAGTGATTTGAGAAAGTTACACGCTAGAGTTGGCTTGTCTGGTCTCTGACATCTTTTTTGTCTCCATGCAAGTTACCAGTCAAGTTAAAGGTGGTGTTGGACACACTTCAGAAGCTGCTTCAGTTGGGGGGCAGTTTGCTCGGTTATCACAGACCGAAGAGATCAAGGTCGATACTAGATTTATTTTTTGGTTCCCAGAAAGGAAGGTTCTTTTCACCTGGTGTTAGACCTGAAACAAGTCAACAAGGCTCTTCGAATATTTCATTTTCGCATGGAGATGTTAGTCAGTGATTGTGGCAGTTCGAGGAGGCGAGTTGTTAACAGCCTTAGACCTTACTACTACTACAAGACATACACTGCTGCACAGACACATGTAAAAGACGGTCCCTGCTCATTAGAACTTAAAATCTAGTCAAGACAGACAACACAGTAGCTGTAAACATGGGATACAGCTAGGGGGAATAGTAAGGAGATACAAAGGAGATCAGGTGAATCAAATTCTGAAAATGGCAGCGAAGAGGTGAGTTTTCAGCCTGGATTTGAAAAGGGTCAGATGAGGTGCCTGAAGTAAAGACTCAGGTAGTTTGTTCCAAGCATAAGGAGCAGCAAGGTGAAAGGACTGAAGTCTGGAGTTAGCAGAAGAGAAGGGCACAGATAGAAGTAATTTGCCAGAAGAGCAGAGTCCCGAGGAGGGATGGAGGGAGAGATAAGCGAGGAAAGTTAGTGAGGAGCTGCAGAGTGAATGCACTTATAGGTCAGCAGGAGAAGTTTGAACTGGATGCGGAAATGGATAGGGATCCAATGAAGTGACTTGAGAAATAGGGGTAATATGAGCATGACTAGGCTGGCGGAAGATTAGCCATGCAGCAGTGCTGAACCGATTGAAGGAGAGAGAGATGATTCAGAGGGAGACCAGCAAGAAGTAGGTTACAATAGTCTAGACGGGAGGTGACTAAGGAGTGGATAAGTGTCTTAGTAGTGTGTTCAGAAAGGAATAGACAAATTTTGTTGATGTTGTAGAGAAAGAAATGGCAGGTTTTAGCTATAAGTTGGATGTGTGTGGAGAAGGAGAGAGAGGAATCAAAGACGACCCCAAGGTTGCGAGCTGAGGAGACAGGAAGGAGTAGAGAGTTATCCACAGAGACTGAGAAAGGAAGAAGGGGGGAGAGGAGGGTTCAGGGGAAAAATAAGAAGCTGTTTTGGCCATGTTCAGTTTCAAGCAGCGGTGAGACATCCAAGCAGCAATATCAGAAAGGCAGGTAGAGATCCGAGCCTTGATTGCCAGAGAGGTTTCAGGTATAGAAAGGTAGATCGGGGAGTCATCAGCATAAAGATGATATTGAAAGCCATGGGACTGGGTATAGACTGCGAAAAGGAGTGGACCCAAGACAGATCCTTGGGGTATGCCAACTGGGAGCGGGATAGTAATAGAGGAGGATTCTCCAGAACAAACACTGAAAGAGCGTTTGGAGAGATAAGAAGAGAACCAGAATAGCACAGAGCCCTTAAAACCAAGTGAGGACAAGTTATCATAGAGCAGGTTGTGGGCAACAGTGTCAAAAGCAGCAGAAAGGTCAAGAAGGATGAGGATTGAGTAAAAGCCCTTGGATTTTGCCAGGAACAGGTCACTGGAGACATTGGCAAGAGCTGTTTCGGTAGAATGTAAAGGACGAAAGCCAGATTGTAGAGGATCCAGAAGGACTTCAGAGGAGAGAAAGTTGAGGCAACAGCAGTGAACTGCGCGTTCAGGTAGTTTAGAAACGAAGGGGAGGAGGGAGATGGGTTAATAGTGAGGAGGACAGGTAGGGTCTAGTGAGGGTTTCTTGAGGAGAGGAGTGACCATAGCATTCTTGAAGGGTGCAGATAAAATTGCAGTGGCGAGTGATAGGTTGAGAATATGAGAGATGGAAGGGACTACAGTGGAGGAGATGGAGCTAAGAAGATGGGTGGGAATAGGATCAGAGGGTGCAGGTAGTGAGTTTGGATGAGGAAAGAAGGTGAGTGGTTTCTTTTTCAGAGACAATAGAAAAGGAAGAAAGGGTTGCAGAGGTGGAAGGGGAGGGGGGGGGAGTTGGGAGTGAAGAGAGAGGGAGGAGGGAGAGTAGCTGACCTCATGGGGAATTGGAGTGTGATCTTGTGGATTTTATCATGGAAGTATTCAGCCAGGATTTGAGCAGAAAGGGAGGGAAGAGTTGGAGGTATATCTTCTGGATCATCTGCATTTCCTGCACTTTGCAGTGCCAAGCTCCCATGGCCTTTATGAAAGTCATGGTTATCATAAAAGCAGCTCTGCGGCGTGAAGGGGTACTGGTACACCTTTATCTAGAAGACTGGCTAATAAGAGCAAAGTCGGTGGAAGAGAGTCAGTTATCCATGCAGCAGGTTATAGCTTTCCTTCAAAGCCTAGGATGGGTGATCAATTTCGGCAAGAGCAAGTTAATTCCGTCCCAAGCTCTGGTTTATCTAGGGGTGCACTTTGACACCGAGAAATGTCGCAAAGATTCAGTTACAGATTTGTCAGTTCCTGAAATGGAAAGCACCATCAGTACTTACAGCTTCTGGAGTCCATGGCAGCCACTCTGGATCTGGTCCAATGGGCTAGAGCTTACATGCATCCCATGCAGAGAATGCTGCTGTCTCGGTGGTCTCCCCCAGAAACGTGCCTTATCAAGGCGGTCACTGTGCCTACAGGAGACTCGCAAGAGCTTGCAATGGTGATTGAGACCAAAGAAACTGGCAGTGCGGATACCATTGGAGACACCTGGGTGGACAGTAGCAACTACGGATCCCAGCCTGTTAGTCTGGGGAGCACATTGTCTGTCAGAATTGCTGCAGGGACAATGGTCGAAGGAGCAAAGCTTATGGTCCATCAACCATTTGGAGATGCGGATGGTGTTTCTAGTTCTGCAAGTTTTTCAGCATCTCCTGCAAAGCAAGGTGGATCAAGATGTATCAAGATAACCAGAACTGAACTCTCGCACATCCTAACTAAAATAATAAACCTATCACTCACCCAAGGACACATGCCTGCAAATCTAAAAGTCATCTCAATCAGACCCATCATAAAAGGACTTACAGCTGAAACCAACTTAATGTCATCCTTTGGCGTGGCCCTTAGGCGTTGGTCCGTGGCATCTGCATCTGGAGTCCCTGATGATGTTTGATATACTACCTATGTAACGGGGTAATTTGCTGTTCTATGTCCTTCTCTTCCTCTTGCCTATTTAACTATCTCTCTCCTCTACCCTATCCTATCAAATAAATGGCGTTCCTTTCTTCTTTTCTTAAATGATGTATTATTGTAAACCGCTCTATGCCTTAGGGTCTGAGCGGTATATCAAATTTGATAAACATAAACATAAACATCCTACAGACCATTCTCTAGCATCCTCCTACTAGCTAAAATAATAGAGAAAGCCAGTTTCAAGATTTTATCGACACTCTAGCTCCGCTTAACCCCCAACAACATAGCTTCAGACCCAATCACAGTGTAGAAATACTGTTCCCCTCACTTTTAAACACCCTACTCAAAGGTGTCCTAACATGCCAGAAAAGGATTCATTCTTACATTCCTTGATATCTCTGTTGCCTTCGACTTCCTAAACCATTGCAAGCTCCTGGAACACCTAAAAGACCTAGGCATAAACAGTACCCCCCACCCCAACCTTGTTCCCCCCACCCCAACCTGACTCGATGCACACAAGTGAAGATAGTTGATAAGACATGAAGACCATTCAAGCTATTCCAAGGATTGTCCCTCTCATCATTACTCTTCAACCTGTACATCCAACCAATCTGCAAAATTTTCCAAAAACACAACATTCTTCACCACATCTATGCAGATGACCTGATGTTCTATGCCCCTATCTCCATAACCAACCCAGACTACACTCCCATGCACTCTTGTTTTAGCAATGTGTGTGAATGGCTAAAAAACAACCTGTCAATAAACTAAACTATAAAAAGACCAAAGCCATGTTCATCTCCAGAGATTCCCTCCTTCGCTTCCGCAGAAACAAACATAATAAACAAAGTAGTCCTCCCGGTGAAACTAATAGTTTGTGATAAGGAAGCTTATCATAGCTCAGGTAGGAGCTATAGAAAAGATGATGTGACTCTGAACAAGCAACCTGTCAGTTCTGGTAGAAGTGAGAAAACAGAGTTTTCACATAAAAGACTACCAGTCCCAGAATGCACCAGGTTTCCAGCAGCCATGAGAGGGGCTGAAGTGAGAAAATGTGTGTGCAATCAAGAGAGCTATGAGGTAATCCCTAAGCACTCATCTCAAAGGGCAGGGCCTGATTCAAGACAGCTGCGCTGTGTTAGGGAGCAGCACACATTAGGACAGAATAAGAATAGAGCTTATTCTTCAGATAACAGTTTCAGCAAAAGCTTCAAGGAGAGTTTGAAGAACAGCTTCAGCAAAAGCCACGCAGATAGAGAGAGAAGGAAACTCTCTGGAAGGAAGAGAAGAAAGGCCATTGGAAGGTCTGGGAGATTCCAAGGCAGTACTCATACTGGGAGGTATTCCAAAAGCCAGCAGAGTCCATTGGACTGGATTCAGCCAGAGGAATGGAGTGGCAGAGATAGGAATCACCAGTGGCTACCTGGAAGAGAGAAGACTGCATGTGGAAGGGACTTTCAGACCAAGGCCAGAAGGTATGTGAGAGAAGATCCAGTGTCCAGGGATCAAGATTGGAAGGCTGGACATCAGAATTGGATTACATATTGGCCAGGCTATACAGAGAGGAATAATGATAGCAGGAGAGGCTCAGGTATGAACACTGATCCAGACCCTATCTATAATAGAGAATGGCAGCAAGGGAATAAGCATTCTCATGATAGTGCCTTAATGAAAGACTCGTCTGTGCCAATGTATGATAGTGACCATATGCTGATTGATACAGCAGATGAAAATACAGTTTACATGGGCTGTTCTCTATCTAAATGCTATTGCTAGCTTTCTATGAGCAAACACATCAGCCATCACAAAGAAACCTAACTTTGTTCTTTATTTCCACTGCAAACAGCTCTTAAAGCAGGATTTGGGTTCACACAGTAGCAGCCAGCCAGCTAAAGGCTTACAGATGGTTAATTGATAGTACTTGAAGCTGCACCTGATTGTGTGTGTGAGCAAGGGAGAATCACTGCTGAGATCTGCGTGGAAAAATAAGCAGAAGTTAACCTAACCAGCAAAGTTTATTCTTTTCTTTGTACCTTTGTATTTGGTAATTATTTGCTAAGAAAACATTAGCTAATTGCCTGACAAGCTGAAGGTTGTTTTCTGGTTTACTTTGTGACTTTTTGTTATCCATCTTAAACACTGCAAGCAAGTAACCTCATTTATAGTGCTATCAAGCATACATGTGCTGGGTGAATTAAACCCATCAATAAAAGAAGTATTTTATTGATCTTACCACTTGGTTTCACAACTCAAATTATTGTCATCAGCTGTGTTTGGGAGTGAATGAACTACAATACCCACAATACCTTGCAAGAATCATATGAATATATGCATCGTCAAGATTGTGTAAGTTCTCACCCTAGGCAGCCGTCTGACAAGTTAAAATACCTTGGAGTCACCTTGGACGAACAATTGAACATGCAGGCTCACATACACATCTGCATACTGCAGTATGAAGACGCTACATAATCTTCGCCCTCTTCTGGACCCCAATCACTTCGACACAGTATGTCAAACAATTATCTCCCCACAACTGGACTACTGCAATTCCATCCTCCAAGGCCTCCGAAAATATACCCACCACCCTCTCCAACTGGCTCAAAACACTGCAGCCAGACTGAGAACAGCAACACCAAGACATGAACACATTACCCCAGTGCTCAAGCAACTTCACTGGCTCACATCAAATACAAGGCAATTTGGTCGCCTACAAATCCACCCACAACCAAGCTCTGGACTGCCTCCGCAGTCTCATCCAGAAGCTCTCAAATACTGGACCAAGAAGACAACAAAACCAGAACTTGCTCAGTATCCCACCATGCAAGACAAGTAGCACCCAAGTAACTTGCCAGAGATCCTTCTCCATATATGGTCCCATACTTTGGAACTGCCTCCCAAATACCCTAACAGACACCAGAGGCTGCGGAGACTTCCGTAAAAAAATTAAAGACTTTTTCATTCCAAGAATACTTCAGCTCTGACACCTAACCTATGATGCCACCTCCTATCCCGGACTCGCAATCTACCCATCTAAGTAACATACACCCCACTACATTCCTTATCTTACAGTAACAACATTCTTTGTATATAGTTCAAACCCTACTATATATCAATCCTGAGCACTGGTTCTTGTTTACCATTCAACATTTACCCAAATTACTAACTACTGTACTTAGTTTACTGTTCAATGTATACCCAAGTTTCTCCAGGACCAAGCAGGAAGTCAGTCCTCACATAAGGGTGACGTCGGCGCCGACAGAGCCCCCATGCGGAGCATTTCCCCAGCTTTCAAGAAAGCCTTTGGGAATGCAGCATGCCTGTGCGGTCCCCTTCCCGCCCAAGGGTGCCATCTTGCTCAGTCTTTCTTTTTCCACGGAGCACGACGGACGTGAGTTCGTGTCACCCGGGAAAGGTTGTTTTTTCTCGGCGATTTTCACGTTATTTTATCCGGTTCGATGCTGGTTCCCCTTCCCGCCTGGGCTCGGTATACCGGTATCGAGTCTGGACTTGTGATTTTCGGTTTTTGTCCTTTGTGACTAGCGTTCGTGCTCTTTTTGTGTTTTCACTGGCAGCCTGGTCGTTTGACCTTGCAGGGGCCCTTTTTCCCCCGATGGCTGCCAGCGGGTTCAAAAAGTGTGATCGGTGCAAGAAACTTATGTCTCTCACCGACACACATGACTGCTGCCTCCGATGCCTCGGGCCCGACCATGACCCGCTGGCCTGTGGCCTGTGTGGCAAAATGTCGTCGAAGGTGCTTCGGAGCCGTCAGCATCAGCGTGAGAGAATATTCTCTGATTCCATGTCTGGCCGGGCCCGGACTTCGTCAGAGGCCTCGACATCTCGGGATTCCGACTCCGAGCGCCATCGGGGGTCCTCTGAAAGGGAGTCTCCCTCGAGGGAGCACCGAAGGAAGAAAAAGCTCGTGAGGGCAGCATCGGTGGAGGCTCCTGGTTCCTCGAGGGCTAGGTCACATAGCCCTGACCGCCGCCCTGGGCTCTCGGAGTCGGAGAGGCCTTCCAAGCTACCTCGTGTGGAGCCGGAGTCCCCGAGTCACGTAAGTGCAGTTGTCCTCGTGAACTCTACTCTGGGGGAGCTGACGTCAGGCCCGACGCCGTCGGGGCCCAAGTCAGGGGCTGCTGAGTCTCCTGAGCTTGGACTCAGGTTGACGGCCTTAGAGAGCAGCTTGGCTGATTTCATGGAACAGCAGCGGGTGCTGATCGCCAGTCTGACCGGTGCATCTGCCCCGACCACTGGGACCTCGATGTCTAAGTCGACCCCGGAGACCAAGCTGATCCTCGAGTCAATGAAGTCTCGAGTCGATCCTCGGTCGAGGTCCCCCTCGACCTCCCGTGCGGGGCCGAGGTTGTTGGCGCCGATACCCTCGGCGTCGGGGTGGGTGGCACAGAGGCCCACATGGCTGGAGCTGCTTGACTCCTCCTCGGAGGAGTTGGACTGGGAGACGGAGGATGAGGAGTCCCCAGACACCTTCCAGACCCGGTGCATCCCTTCGGACTCACCGGAGTCTGAGCCTCGGAGACGGTCCCCCCCGGAGGATACCCGGTTCTCGGACTTCATGAGGGACATGCCAAGGCCCTGGCCTTCCCTGCGGACGCCGAGGAGGAGCCTCGAGCCGAGGAGCTCGATGCCCTCCAGTATGACTTTCCTCCGAAGGAAGCCTTTACTGTACCGTTGCTCCGATGCTGGAACAGCTGCTCTTCCGTATGTGGGAGGCACTGGCCTCGACGCCGGTTCTTAGCAAACGGGTCGATTCCATTTATCGAGTCCGTAAGAGCCCTGGGTTCCAAAAGGCGCAGCTACCGCACAACTCCATGGTTGTGGAATCGGCCATGCACCGTCTGAAGAGTCAGAAGATGCACTCCTTGGTGCCCTCCGGCTGGGAGGCCTGGAACTTGGATGCCCTCGGTAGAAAGTGCTTCCAGGGCTGTATGCTGTCTTGCCATGTCCAGACCTACCAGCTGTACATGGGCATGTACTTGAGACCTGGCAAAGGATATTGCTGGGTTCTCAGCTGGCCTCTCTGAGGAACCTTTGCAGAGGCTCAAGGCTTTGTCAACAGGGATCCGAGAGTGCTCGAAGTTTATCACTCGAGCAGCCTATGATGGCTTTGAGGCTTCGGCCCGGGTAGCCACGGCAGGCATCAGTGCATGCCGTCAGGCCTAGCTACAGTCATCAGACCTGGAACCATGGGTGCAGGACAAGTTGGTCGATGTCCCCTGCCGAGGTGAAAACCTTTTAGGTAAGCCCATGGCTGAAAAGGCTACGGAACTCGAGACTGAGACTCTCACCAGGACAGGGCTGTCCAGGAAGACTTCTACCCCGTCTCAGAAAAAGAAGGGCTCGGGGAAAAAGCCCTTTTTCCCGAGGAAGGGTGCTGCCTACAAATCCTGCCCTCACTATCAGGCCTCTCCAGCTCCCCAACAGGGCCAGCAGGCCAAGGGGCTCCGGCTCCTGCACAGCAAGGAGCAGGGTTTTGACTCCCACAGCATAGCCTCTTCTCCAGAGCTGGCTCCACTCAGCACAGGGGGTCTGCTGACCCTGTACGCCTACAGGTGGCCAGCCATCACAGGGGATACCTGGGTCCTCAGCATAATCCAACATGGCTACATGCTCCACTTCCACCAGATACCCCCCTCCTACTTTCCAGGGGAGCCTCCAGGACAACCTCTGCACAGAAACCTCCTCCTTCAGGAGTTGGCAAGTCTTCTAAAGGAACAGGCGGTGGAACCGGTGCCTCACCACCTGAAAGGGCAAGGCTTCTACTCCAGGTACTTTCTGGTACCAAAAAGGACAGGAGGCCTCCGGCCTATCCTAGCCTTGCAAACCCTAAACAAGTTTCTGGAGAGGGAAAAGTTCAAGATGCTTACCCTTGGGATACTGCTGCCCTACCTCCAGCAGGGAGACTAGCTATGCTCCTTAAACCTAAAGGATGCGTATACTCACATCCTCATTCATCCAGACCACAGACAATATCTCAGATTTGTGGTGGGAGGAAACCATTTCCAGTACAGAGTACTTCCCTTTGGCCTAACTTCCACCCCCAGGGTTTTCACCAAATGCCTGGCGGTGGTGGCGGCCTATCTCAGAAATCAGGGAATTTTTGTCTTCCCATACATGGACGACTGGCTCATCAGAGGTCAGTCTCTCCAGGAGGCCAGACAAGCCACTCTTTGCACTGTCTCTCTTTTTCAGCATCTGAGCTTTGTCATAAACTACGCATAGTCCACTTTTCTCCTCTCACAGAACCTAGAGTTTATAGGGGCAAGATTGGACACCCTGCAGGCAAGAGCTTACTTGCCCGAGGACAAGGCCCACAGATTGATGGACTTGGCCAACTAGTTCCAACGCAATTCTCAGGTCTCCGCCAGACACTTCCTGCGGCTCCTGGGCCACATGGCATCCACGGTGCATGTGACCCTGAATGCCCGTCTGCACATGTGGGCGACTCAATGGTGCCTCAGAGCTCAGTGGGCGCAAGCCACAGGCGGCCTCCGAGACAGAGTAAGGGTGTCCAAACCATTCTTGGCCTCCTTGCAGTGGTGGCTACATCTCCCAAACCTTCTCAGTGGGGTACCCTTTCAGGCCCCAGCACACACCAGGGTGCTGACGACTGATGCTTCTTTGAAGGGTTGGGGTGCACATTGTCAGGGCATGTGCAGTCAAGGCCTCTGGTATCCTCGGGAGGTCACACAGCAGATCAGTCTGTTGGAGCTGCGAGCAATCCGCTTGGCTCTACAAAAATTTTCTCATGCCCTCTCTCACCAGTCTGTCTTAGTTCAGGCAGACAATCAGGTAGCAATGTTCTATTTGAACAAGCAAGGGGGCACGGGGTCCTGACTCCTATGTCAGGAGGCGCAGGCCCTTTGCTCCTTTGCAGTCGAACATGGCATGTTTCTCAAAGCGGTTTATCTGCCTGGTCAGGAGAACCTTTTGGCAGACAAACTAAGCAGGATTCTCCAGCCTCACGAATGGCAGTTGAATCCACTGGTGGTTCAGCAGATCTTTCTACGATGGGGACTTCCATCCATCGATCTCTTTGCAAGGCCACTGAACCGTCAGCTGCCCAGGTTTTGCTCCAGACAGCCTCATCCCCTGAGAGTGGCAGCAAATGCTTTTCTGACCTCTTGGTCTACGGGCCTCCTGTATGCGTTTCCTCCCATGCCCCTGGTGGCCCGAACCCTGTTCAAGATTTTACGGGACAAGGCCTCGGTGATTTTGGTAGCCCCCAGATGGCCCAGGCAACCGTGGTTTCCACTTCTTCTGCACTTGGCAGTGGAAACTCCATTCCCTCTGGGTTTGCAGCCCGATCTTCTCTCTCAGGATCAGGGTTCCCTTCTGTACCCCAATCTCAGATCCCTCAATCTGATGGCCTTTCTGCTGAAGGGATAGTGCTAGCTCCCTTACTTCTTCCTAGGGAAGTTGAGGAGGTGGTCTTGGCCTCGAGGAGGCAATCCACCAGAAAGTTCTATGCTCTCAAGTGGCGCAGGTTCTCAGTGTGGTGTGCTCAGCACAATATTTATTTATTTATTTATTTACATTCTCTTATATACCGCGCTATTCTGCATCAGTGCGGTTTACATTGAACAAACTGAAATTACATTGAACAGGGCATTATAACTTGGAGATAACTATTTTACAGGGAACATGGGCTATGGAGGGTTAAGTGGCTTGCCCAAGACCACAAGGAGCACCTGTGGGACTAGAAACCCCAGTCCTTCCGGCCCAAGGTTGTTGCCCTCTAGTGGGATTTGAACCCCCGACCTTCCGGCCTGAAGTACCTTGCCCCAACCACTAGGCCACTCCGCACGGAGGAGTACATATTTAAGGTTGGCAATGAGTCACCAATGGGGAAACGCAAGAAGAGACCTCTCCTACCCTTTTTGTCTACTGTCAAGTCAGCAAAGGTGATTGGTCTCATGGACAGTTTGATAAAGTCCATGGTCCCTCCTCCTATAATTAATTTATCGGAGATCTCTTCGGCTTCCATAAGTACTGTGTCTCCTGTTATGTCTCCTGATATGTGACGTGTATTATCCCCACCCAACAAAGGAACTTTCTTAGAGGAAAAGGACTCCTATTAGTGCAAGTGGAGCCCTTCCTACTTCCGGTCTTCTTCCTGATACTTTCCTAAGGTTAAATACCTTGAATGTTGCTTTGCCTCTCCGCCTTAAGTTCTCTACAACTCCTGAGTATCCTAAACCACCGAAAGATGTAACGCTTCAAGACATTTGTCAGATTGTGTCTAGAACTGAGTTATCGTTATAGTCGTCCTTAGTGAAGCTTTCGAAGTTTACTAAGGAAATTGTGGACTCTTTGGCTGGTCATGAGGATAGATTATTTTCCATCAAGGCTTATAATTCTAAGATTGATTCCCAAATTATGTCGTTGCAAGGAGTTGTAGCTTCTTCAGTGCAGGATTCTTTAATGTTACATCGCCAAAATGAATATTTTGAAAATGCTTTTTGTATAAAAAATCTTCGTTTTTGAACTTCTCTCATACCCATTATCTTTCCCCTACTATATTGTTTACTAAATACCTGAAAGATGTCTTGAAAATTTCTGACCCAGATTCTATATTTCTATCAAATTTATTATCTTCCGACAGGTACTAGGGAGGTTCAAGAAGTTGATCAGGCAAAAGGGAAGGATGGTGTAGTTATGGGGGAAATTGATCAATCAGTTCCGAGTTTAGATTTATCTGCTTTCTTGAGACTTCCTTGGAAGAGATTACTACTCGTCCAACTCTTTTAGTTTCCTTTTTACTTGAGAAAGATAAGGATTTTGTTCTTCGTTCTTATTTTGCTCATAGACATGAAAAATATTTTGGTCAGTTGATGCAGTTTTTTCCAGATGTATCTCGTAGTACACAGAAGAGAAGGAAGGCCTTCCTTGAGCTTTGTCCTTGAGTCTTAGCGCTGGGGGCCTCCTTCTAAAATATCCTTGTAAATGCATTATTGTATCTCAGGGTAGGACGTATATTTTCTTTGACTCCTCTCAGCTAGAGGGGTTCCTACAGGGTCAGGGATGAGGATATTACGTTTTTCTTTTTGCTTTATTTCTTGCTTCTTTGTAAAGAAAATAGGGGATTATATGATTTATTTAGGTGGCTTCAGTTAGTTTTCTTATTTTTTTTCAAGTGCACTCCATATCGTGGGCTGTATTTTTTCTGTTTGGGTTGTATGATTATTGATGCCTCTGTATTGTTGTTTCTTGTATTTCCTGTTTGATTCCTTAAATAAAAGGATTAAATTGGAAAAAAAAAAGCGACATCAGAAAATACTTTTTCACGGAAAAAGTGGTGGATGCTTGGAATGCCCTCCCGATGGAAGTTGTAGAGACAAATACCTTGACGGAATTCAAAATAGCATGGGGCAGACACAGTGGATCCCTTTTATATCAAGAGGATGAAATCAAAGTAAACATAAATATCTTTTATAGTTCAATAAATAGAGGTTGTCTGACCTGCACGGAGCAGCAGATACAACCCTAAACACATGCATAGAGGGGGTGACCTGCCAGAGCTGCAGTTACAAGCACTCTAACTACCTTACTGGGAAGACTAGATGGACCATGATGGTCTTTATCTGTGGTCATATACTATATTACTATGTAATTTAATCTGTTATTGGAAACCTAGCTGAATTAAATGCAATAGGAAGTTTTCAACAAGAGATGGCTTAGGATTGTCGAGTATGAGTATTAAAATTTCCCACTAATTGTATATTAGTGAGGCTGAGATTTAGTGAGCCGAGCCATTCGGTACCATAACAAAAAAGTGCCCAACAAAACAGCAAGCCGTCAAATAAACACACAACAGTACAGTGTGGTGTAAAATAAGTGCAAGTCAACAAAGTGTATGATAAAACTAAGTAATCTTTATTGTCTTTCATTGAAAGCAGTATGACCACATAGCAGTATTATAAACATTGCCATGTAAAAACACTGTATAAGAATTGCAGCATGATCATGGTCAATTAAAGGCAGTATAACTAAACATCAATGTTATTACTACTACTACTACTATTTAGCACTTATAAAGCGCCACGCACGCAGCGCTGCACAGCTAACCTACCAGAGGTGGCTAACAAACAGAGTCCCTGCCCGTCAGAGTCCTGCTCATCGGAGCTTACAATCTATTTAGAACAGTGCAGAGCATTAGTCAGTTCTGGGGAAGATACGGTGTGGTACCGTTTGGTACAGCTTGGTCTATAGTTTGGTCAAAAATGTTAACGGTGGTCAGGGTAGGAAGAGGATGAAAGTCAGGATCTGAATGCAATGGTGAAGAGGTGGGACTTCAACCTGGATTTGAAGAGGGACAGGGAGAGCGCCTGGCGCACAGACGCAGGTAGGCCATTCCAGGCGTGTGGCGCAGCAAGGTGAAAGGAGCGCAGTTGGGAGTTCGCAGTGTGGGTGAAAGGCATTGAAAGAAGCGATTTGTTAGCAGAGCGCAAATTTCGAGAGGGGACGTAGGGAGAGATGTGCAACTCTTATGTTCATTGTAAACCGCACTGATGTCGAATAGCACGGTATAAAAGAGACTGCAAATAAATAAATAAATAAGAGATTTGAGGTATTGAGGGGCCATAAAGTGAATGCATTTATAGGTCAGCAGGAGAAGCTTGAACTGGATGCGGAATTGGACAGGGAGCCAGTGAAGTGACTTGAGGAGGGGAGTAATGTGGGCATGGCGAGGCTGGCAGAAGATTAGTCAAGCAGCGTGATTTTGTATAGATTGAAGGGGAAGGAGGTGGTTCACGGGGAGACCAGTGAGGAGTAGGTTGCAGTAATCAAGGCGAGAGGAGATTAAGGAGTGGATAAGCGTTTTGGTAGTGTGTTCAGAGAGGAAGGGGCAGATCTTGCTGATGTTATAGAGGAAAAAGCGGCAGGTCTTGGCTACAAGCTGGATATGGGCGGAGAAGGAGAGAGAGGCGTCAAAGATAACCCCTAGTTTGTGGGCAGAGAGAACAGGAAGGATAGTAGATCCATCCACATGGACTGAGAGAGGGGGAAGTGGGGGGGGGGAGGAGTTGGGTGGAAAGACAAGGAGTTCGGTCTTGGCCATGTTCAGTTTCAATCGACGATGAGACATCCAGGCAGCGATGTCGGAAAGACAAGCAGAGATTGTGGACTGGGTTGCCAGAGAAATATTAGGTGTAGAGAAGTAGATTTGAGAGTTGTTGGCATAGAGATGGTACTGAAAGCCATGGGAAGAGATAAGCGCCTTGGGTATAGAGGGAGAAAAGGAGGGGGCCCAAGACAGATCCCTGGGGAACACCTACCTGGAGCGGGGTAGGGGAGGAGGAGAGGCCGCCAGAGCATACACTGAATGAGCGATGGGAGAGGTAGGAGGAGAACCAGGATAGTACGGAGTCCTTGAAGCCCAGCGAGGAGAGGATGGTGAGGAGAAGGTCGTGATCAACAGTGTCAAAGACAGCAGAAAGGTCAAGAAGGATGAGGATAGAATAGAGGCCCTTAGATTTAGCCAGGAACAGGTCTTTGGTGACTTTTGTGAGTGCCCTTTCAGTAGAGTGTAGGGGGCGGAAGCCTGATTGTAGTGGGTCCAGGAGGGCCTGGGAGGTGAGGAAGTCGAGACAGCGGTGGTGAACTGCTCGTTCTAATAGTTTGGATATGAAGGGAAGGAGGGAGATGGGTCGATAGTTAGAAGGGCATGTGGGATCAAGTGAGGGTTTCTTGAGGAGGGGCGTGACAACAGCATGTTTGAAGTCAATGGGGACAGTTGCAGTGGAGAGTGAAAAGTTGAGGATATGAGGGATGGGGGGGACAATGGTGAAGGGAGATGGAACGTAGGAGATGGGTGGGGATGGGGTCTGATGAGCAGGTGGTGGGTTTGGAGGAGGAAAGAAGAAGTGTGGTTTCTTCTTCACAGATCGGGGGAAGGAGGAGAGGGTGGCAGGGAAGGGGAGGGTGGCAGGGGGAGTAAGGGTGGGGGAGGAGAAATGGGTGGGAGTATGGATGGGGGAGGGGAGGTAGATGAGGGGGGTAGGGAATTGGAGGGTAATTTTGAGGATTTTGTCATGGAAGTAATCGGCTAGGGTTTGGGCAGAGAGGGAGGGTGGGATCGGGGGCGGGGGGACCTTGAGAAGAGAATTGAGGGTGTTAAAGAGGCAGCGAGGATCAGAGGTAAGGGAATTAGTCAGATGGACGTAGTAATCCTGTTTGGCAAGTGCTAAGGCCAACTGGAAGGAGCCAAACATGAACTTGAAGTGTAGAAGGTCTTCTTTGGAATGGGATTTGGACCAGGCTCGTTCGGCAGAACGGGCGCAGATGCATAGGTGACGGATTGTGGGTAAAAGCCAAGATTGGGGAGCAGATCGTTTAACAGGACGTGAGGTGGGAGGGGCAAGAGTATCAAGGGCTGAGGATAGTGTAGCATTGTATGAGAATAATGCTTCATCGACGGAGTTAGAGTATAAAATGGAGGAAAGGGAGAAATGGTGGAGGAGAGAGTCAGGGGGGTCAATATTATGAAGGTTTCTAAATAGGTTGGCGGGAGACAGTACGGGGTTGGGATGGCGGGAGCTGAAGAGAAAATGTTAAGAGGTAGTGGTCAGATGAGGGAAGGATTGAATTGCGGAAGTTTGAAGGAGAGGAATTGGAGAAGAGTATTAGGTCAAGGCAGTGGCTGTGTTGGTGTGTGGGGGCAGTGGAGCAAAGTTGGAGGTCGAACGAGGAGGTAAGAGCGAGGAACTTTGAGGCAAGGGGGTCGGAGGGGTTGTCGATGTGAATGTTGAAATCACCAAGAATAAGAGTGGGGGAGGAGGGATCCATAAAGGCAGAAAGCCAGGCGTCGAAGTCGGTGAGGAAGGTTGATTTGGAATTGTCGGGTGGGTGATAAATAACAGCTACTCGGAGGGGAAGTGGTGTGAGGAGGCGAATGGAGTGGACCTCAAAGGAGAGGGGGGAGTGTGATTGAGGTGGCAGGAGGGGTTGGAATTGGCAGGAGGGGGAGAGTAGGAGGCCAACGCCACCACCGCAACCAGTAGATCGAGGTGTATGGGAGAATTGGTAGCCCCCATAGCAGAGAGAGGCAATGGATGCGTTGTCATCTGGGGGGAGCCAGGTCTCGGTCAGGGCAAGAAGGTGTAGGGCATTGGAAATAAAGAGATCGTGAATAAAAGTGTTTTTTTTAATGACTGAGCATGCGTTCCATAGGGCGCATGAAAACGGGAGAGCAGAGGGGGGGAGGAGAGGGATCTAGATAAGGTTGAATAAGTCACGTGTGGATTTCTTATCAGGGTAGCGTGGGGGTCCATTTTGTGTGGGTTTCTTATCAGAGTAGCGTGGGGGTCCATTTCGTGCGGATTTCTTATCAGAGTAGCGTGGGGGTCTATTTCTTGGGTAGTACCGAGATTTAGAGAGAGTAGGGTGTGGGTGGGTATGTCTGGGTGTCTGTGCTCTCCAAGAGGAACATGAGGGAGGGGAAGTGAGGGATAAATTGATGGTATTAGGTAGGTTCTGTGAGGAAATATTTTTAGGGGTGGGGTTGGAGTTGATATCTAAGGATGAGTGATTGTGGGATGGAGGAGGGAGGAGCGGGATGTGGATGAGATTAGATAGTGTACGTGAGGAACTTTCTTTAGTGTAGGAGAGAAATCGGGGGGGGGGGGGCCAGGGTTGTGGTTGATATTACCTGACGAGAGAAGGAGAATGAGTATTAGTATGGCGGCAGCGAAGATGGGGTTGCCTTAGAGAGAGGGGGGCTGGTTGAATGGTGGGGATGGTGTGAAGAAGCTCAAGAGCAGGTGCTAGGCTAGGGGGCAGAATGGAAGGAGAAGTAAGGAAGGTAGAGAGGGGGGCTGGTTGAATGCAGGGAAGGTGTGGAGAGGCTCAAGAGTAGGTGCTAGGCTAGGGGACAGAGTAGAGGGAGAAGTGAGGAAGATAGGGGGAGGGTAGGGGGGAGAGGAGGGAAGATGTTGATAGGAGGAGAAGCAGTTGGGGAGGAAGAGGATGAGGACAGTGAGATGAGGGGCCATGGTAGTAGGCAGCAAGGTCTGAGCAAACAGTAGGTAGCAGTTCTAGGCAACAATGGGTAGCAGTTCTAGGCAGACAATGGGTAACAGTTCTGTGCAGCAATGGATAGTGGTTCAATGCAGGCAATGGATAGCGGTTCTACGCAGACAATGGGTAGCAGTTAGTCTCCAGGAACAAGTAGGAATGTAGTCCTCACATATGGGTATCGTCGGTACCGACGGAGCCTGCGTGGGAACGCTCCCCAGCGTCCAATTAGAAAGCTTTTGGGAGCATCCCACAGTGCCTGCGTGCTGCCTTCCTGCCTTTCCCAACTGCCTCTCTCCAGTTCTTTGTTTTCCGTGGAGCCAGCAGGTCGTGTTCCTGTCACCGCAGAAAATTTTTTTTCCTTATTCTTCTTTTTGTGGTCACGTCTGCCTTCCTCGACGCTTTACCGGTACCGCTGGTTCTTCATTCTTTCTTTTAAAAAAAAAAAATAATAATATTCTTTTTTTCCAAACTTTTCTTTTCCAGGTGCACACGCCATTTAGGGCCTTAGGCTCAAAATTTCCTCAATCATGGAGAAACCCGCCGCGGGTTTTAAAAAGTGCACCAAGTGTGGCAGTACCATCTCCGTCACCGACACCCACGAGTGGTGTCTTAAATGTTTAGGTCCTGACCACTCCATCTCCAAGTGTATGGCTTGTGCCATGTTGTCCAAGAGGGGTCGACAAAACCGAGCTGCCAAGCTCAGCGCCCTTTTTCCCTCCGATGCAGCTTCGGTGGCATCGACGTCTTCCAGGGTTTCGTCTTCCTCCCATGGATCTCAGGTAACTAAACATAAGTTCCGGGCTATTGAACGCAGTCTGGTGGCTCTCTTTGCGGCATCGATGCCCTCGGAACCACGTCAGACAGTGCAACCAGTACCGGCACCGATGCCGATAAAGGTATCGGTACCGATAGCGTTGACATCGGTGTCGGCTTTGCCGGCACCCAGTCATGCGATGTCTTCTGGTACCGATGTCTTCGGTCGGTACGGGTATCGGGCTCTTCAAGAGCATCCGGACAGAAGGTACTTCGAATCCTCAGAGGACTCTGAGGATTCTGACAGATCTGTCGGTACCGGAATACTTCTCCCGGAGGAGCCTTCCTCTCCTAAACGTAGGATGTCTCCTCCAGAAGATAATCTCCTTTCAGGACTTTATCAGGGAGGTGGCTCGTGGTTTGTCCATTACTGGGACTCCTGAAACAGAGTCCAGAGCTAAGGAGTTGGAGATTTTACAATATACCAAAGCTCCTAAGGAGGCAGCTACCTTGCCTATCCATGAGATTTTACATGATCTCATGTTGAGAATGTGGGAGACACCTCTCGCCACCTCTCCTCACTCTCGCAGACAGGATACCATGTATCGAGTCCCTCCTTGTCCTGGATTCCAGAAAACTCAGCTTCCTCACCACTCTATTGTAGTGGAATCAGCTATGAGAAGGATCAGGAGTGCAAAGAGGCATGCCTCTAATCCTCCAGGACGTGAGTGTAGAACTTTGGATGCCTTTGGACGTCGTACTTTCCAGGCTTCCAGGCTTTCTGCCAGGATCAGTTCCTATATTTTATATATGGGAATGTTCCTTAAAGAAGTCACAGGTGATTTAGAGGTTTTGAGCCCTCTTCTTCCTGAGGATAGAAGGCAGGATTTTCTCACACTGGTCAAACATGCCCAGGATGTTTCTAAGTTTGTCAACCGTGCAGCTTTTGACTGTTTTGAGTGCATAAGCAGAACCTCTGCCATTGCCATAGGTGCACGTAGAATTGCCTGGCTCCAGGCATCCGATTTGGAGCTCTGGGTGCAGGACAAACTGGGCACTATCCCTTGTACAGGTGAGAATTTGTTTGGCAAAAATTGGCAAGAAAAAGCCAATGAGTTGGATGCTGACAACTCCACTTTGGATAGGTTATCCAAAGCCACAGCTGATCCTGGAAGAAAGAAATCTTTCAAGAAACCTTTCTTCTCAAAAAAGAAGAGGTTTTATCCCTCTTATTCCCAGCAGGGACGTTCTGCAGGTCAGCCTGCCCGGAAAGGTCAGCAACCACCTAAACACAGGAAAGCAAAGACTGCTAAGCCTCAACCGTCTCAGCAGTCTCAGCCTCCACAAGGCCTTTGACTTTCATCTAGAGAACTTAGCCTTCCTGGCCCTCAATGGACCAGAGCTTTCCACCATTCCAGGAAGGTTATGTCACTTTGCCCCCAGGTGGGAGCAGATAACAGCAGAGCATTGGACACTCTCCATCATAAGAGAGGGGTACAAGCTGCACTTTCTGTGCATGCCCCCTCCCACAATGGTAAGACAGTTCAATTCTCAGACCTCTCTCATCAACCTGTTAGATCAAGAGGTCACTATGCTTCTTGCCCAAGGAGCAATAGAAGAAGTACACATTCATCAACAGGGTATAGGGTTTTACTCCCCCTATTTCCTTATCCCAAAGAAAACAGGGGGATACAGACCTATTTTGGACCTCAGAGAATTGAACAAATTCCTGTTCAAAGAGAAATTCAAGATTATTTCTCTAGGAACTCTGCTGCCATACCTTCAGAGTCAGGATTGGCTTTGTTCTCTAGATCTCAAGGATGCGTACACCCATGTTCTCATCCACCCAACTCACAGGAAGTTCCTTCGGTTCCTTTTTCAAGGAAAGCACTACCAGTACAGGGTGCTTCCTTTTGGCCTGGCCTCAGCTCCAAGGGTGTTTACGAAATGCATGCCGTGGTAGCAGCATTTCTTCGCACTCTAGGAATTTTCATCTTCCCCTACTTAGACGACTGGCTCGTTCGAGCCCCATCAGAGTCAGAGGCCAGGACTTCTCTATCTTGCACATTATCCTTCAGTATTTGGGTCTGGTCATAAACATCCCAAAATCCAGTCTAACTCCTACTTAGTCTCTAGAGGTCATAGGAGTTTTGCTGGATACTCAGTAAGAGTCCATTTGAGTGCTATTGCAGCTTCTCTCAAGCCTCTAAATGGACAACCTATTTCCTCCCATCCTCTTATAGCAAGATTTATGAGAGGCCTTCTTCTAATTAAGCCTCCCATTAGGCCACCACCGGTGGCATGGGACTTAAACCTGGTTCTTGGTCAGCTCATGAAGCCACCTTTCGAACCCTTAGCTACTACCTCATTAAAATTCCTTTCTTGGAAAGTTATCTTTCTCATTGCAATCATGTCAGCACGTCGCATCAGTGAGTTGCAGGCACTAGTGGCTGATCCACCTTATACAAGGTTTCATCATGACAAGGTAGTCCTTATTACTCATCCACACTTTATGCCAAAGGTGGTCTCGCCTTTTCATCTTAACCAAGTGGTCTACCTGCCTGTGTTCTTTCCAAGACCTCATGCATCAAATGCAGAAAGGAATCTTCATACTTTGGACTGTAAAATAGCTTTAGCCTTTTACTTGCAAAGAACACAGCAACATAGAAAGTCCTCTCAACTCTTTGTTGCTTTTGATCCTTCTCATTTGGGACTTCCAGTCTCTAAGAGAACACTGTCCAACTGGATTGCACAGTGTATTTCCTTTGCCTATCAGAGTAAGAACCTTCCTCTGGAGGGCCATGTCACAGCTCACAATGTGAGAGCCATGGCAGCTTCAATGTCTCATCTGCACTCTGTGTCTATCGACGACATCTGTCGAGCAGCTACCTGGGCCTCGGTTCATACCTTCACAGCCCATTACTGCTTGGACAAGGACTCCTGCCGGGATGCCTTGTTTGGTCAGGCTGTTCTCCAACACCTGTTCCATACCTAATCAACTCCTACCCACCATCCCTGGTTGGATGCCAGAGATCCATGGGGGGAAGTGGAGACCTTTCGCAGGGGCACACAACGTCTGGGGTCTCTCCCTGGCATCTAAAGCTAGGGAGTCCCCATATGTGAGGACTACATTCCTGCTTGTTCCTGGAGATAGCATAGTTACTCACCTGTAACAGGTGATCTCCGGGTACAGCAGGAATTTAGTCCTCACAACCCACCCATCTCTCTATCTCTCTCTTTCTCTTTCCCTCTCTCTCTTTCTCTTTGTCTCAGCTTTAAACTCAACTGGAGAGAGGCAGTTGGGGAAGGCAGCACGCAGGCGCTGTGGGATGCTCCCAAAAGCTTTCTAATTGGACGCTGGGGAGCGTTCCCACGCAGGCTCCGTTGGTACCGACGATACCCATATATGAGGACTAAATTCCTGCTGTTACCGGAGATCACCTGTTACAGGTGAGTAACTATGCATATGCAGGCAATGGATAGCAGTTCTAGGCAACAGTGGGTAGTAGTTCTATGCAGGCAATGGATAGCAGTTCAATGCAGGCAATGGATAGCAGTTCAAGGCAACAGTGGGTAGCAGTTCAAGGCAAGCAATGGTTGGCAGTACAATGCGTGCAATGGGTAGCCGATCTAGGCAACAGTGGGTGGAGGAGTGACCGTGCTTACTCAGTTCCAGGGAGCTGCATTGAGGTGGAGGAGCAGGATAGATGGGCCATGCCAGAGCGCCCCCCTGGGCCCACGCCTAAGGGCCACTCCAAAGGGCCCTCTGGCGCGGGCCAGCCAGACGCGGGCGCGCCTGCTGGAGCGTGCCACTTTTAAAGGGCCAATCGCCCTTTGAAGATGGTGGCGGCAGGTCGGTGAGGCTCCCGCTGGAGCGCTCCGCTTTTAAAGGGCCGATCGCCCTTTGAAGATGGTGGCGGCAGGTCGGTGAGGCTCCCGCTGGAGCGTGCTGCTTTTAAAGGGCCGATCGCCCTTTGAAGATGGTGGGCTCTTCCACATAAAAATTCTGTTAAGGATATGCTTTCATAATCTTTGATCAATATTTCAAAGAACCTATTGAGCCGTACATATTTATTCTTGGAAGCTTCTTTTCTACGATAACTGGAACGAAAATGCTGCATAAGAATTTCATAGTGATCCTGTTCATTTTAAAACTGCTCAAGATGATGAAAGAATGAAGGATGGTGGCATTCAATAGTTCTTTGAAAAGCATGGTGCCATGCTTCCACAGAGTTGTTGGTGCATGGTAAATGTTCCATGACATGGCCATGTACATTTCATATTGCAGTTGGGAAAAGCAGTGTGCTGCGATGGTGATAATGCTGACGCCCAATATAGTTATCCTCCCAGTAGTCGGCAAGAGATGCCAAATCCTTGGAAAGATAGTCCACCAGCTCTTCAAAACATTGAACAACATCAGTATTTGGCACGAAACTCGGTGCCAAAATCATTTTCGAGTGAATGTGAAACTCTTCCTCATTACGATATCTGCTAGCAAGATCACATTGTTGAATTTTGCGCCACAAATGCTGCCCAAGATGGAATAAACAGCCTTTAATCTGTACTCTTGAAAAGGTAGAAGTCAATGCATTAAAACTCGCCTTTTCAAAGTCAACCATAAGAATATTCAGATTTAACAAGGTTCAATAAGCTTTATGAGCAGTCTGGTGTATGTTTGCTATGTTTTGTCACATAACAAGGCATAAATGACAGGAACAGCCATATTGTCAATGAGAACATGTATGGTATATATTTGGTAAAATATTTCATGAGAGACTTTAAATGTTCCATCAGGAAACCTGTGACCGTTTTCCACTAGCGACTGTAAATTTTAATTTGTACTTAATACAAACATTCTCTTTGGATCGTTACTCCTGGAATCCCACAGGATGAAATTCTCACCTCTTGCTGTTGTCTTAAGAGCATCTGGCATTTCAATTTCTTCACGTTGTTTCCGTTGCCGTTGAATGGTTCGCTGTGAAGACGCATATTCTGGAAGATAAGTTGCTGCCTCTAGTGAAATTCCATTATTAGTACACTGTATTATTTGTCATGGTTTTTCAGTTGATATTTTTGCTCTTTGACACATTAAATCCACAGCTTGTAAAGCTTCAATCTCCCCAGGATTTGGGACATGGTCGGTCTCTGTTTTAATGGCTATGTGGATTTGTAACTTTGACTCGTCCCTTGCAACCTGTTCTTGCACATCTCCATGTGCTGCTTCCATGTTTGTTAATTCGATCTTTTATATAGAGGTAACCTTTGTGAACTATCATTGTTTTCCTCTTTATGAATTGATTGTTTCCATTCAGTACTCCAGAATATGATTTTCTACTTGAGCCATGTTTACCTTCATGAATATGCATCTTCACAGCGAATCATTCAACAACAGCACTGTTTTGACTGCTTACGCTGTTTTGTCTGCACTGATTCCACCGTTTCATCGACACCATTTTGTTACGTGCTGCGTTGTCGATACACTCATTGGTGTACACTGTTTTGTCTGTGCTTTTTTGTTGTGTGCTCTTTTGACCAGTCACTGAGCCATTCAGCGAACTGCGGTATATCTTGTGTGGTCGCATATGGAGGGACATACGCAATGCATATGCCCCATTTATTTATTTGAGAGTTTTCTATGCCACATTATCACAGTTTCTCTGGGAGCAAGCAGGAAGTCCGTCCTCGCATATGGGTGATGTTGATGCCGATGGAGCCCTGCGTGGAAGTTTCTCCCTAGCTTTCAAGAAAGCCTTTGGGAGATGCACTATGCATGCGTGGTCCCCTTCCCACCCAAGGGTGCTATCTTGCCCCAGTCGTCTTTTTTCCGGGGAGCCCACCAGACATGTGGCTTTTCTTTTCCCTGGAAAAAGTTAGTTTCCCATGGAAATTTTCTTTCCCCAGTCGCGTACTGGTTCCCTTTCCTGCCCCTGAACTCGCTTACTTCGACATTGCGTCTCTGGTTTGTATTTTTTCACTTTTCTTATTTTTGACCAGTGCATAAGGCTCTTTCGGTGTCTGTCACCCATATGTGAGGACTGATTCCTGCAGTCCCTAGAGAACACCTGTTAAAGGTGAGTAACTACCTTTCAAAGCGGTTTACATTATAACTCATGGTTAAACATACATTGTAACAGAGATGTAAACTTGGAGGCAATGTAACAGGGATCAAGAACTTGGAGCATAATGGGAGTTAGATGGTCTCAAATGTTAATGGTACAAAGGGTAGTTGAGGGGGGGACAGTTGGTGATTTATGAGTAGTAGGATGACTTAAGAGGGAATTGGGTATGTCATATAAAGTGCACCTTTATTGTGCAGTAAAAGAACTTTGAAGTTGAGTGTTGAACCTGGTAAACAGTTGCAAATCTTAAAACATTTTTTGTTAGTAGAAGTACCCTGCTACCTCTACCATTCCTTCTCTCAACATGGGGATGAACATAGTTTGGGGTACAGTGTTCTTTACAGATCACAATGTCAGTGGGAGGTAGCCATGATGCTGTGATACTATGAGCATTGAGGCATTTGTCTAAAATGAGATCATGAACACACTGAATCTTATTCCTAATTGATATTGCATTGATCAAGGCACAGTTTAAAATGTATGAAGCGTGTAGACTTTCATTTTTAGTATGGGGTCAGCTATATTAACTCATTTAAATTCCTAGCTCTTAGCACCATGTTCTTTCCATGTAGATCTCCATTTCTACCCTCAAATCTAAGGTTGGTGTATAACAGGGTGCTGTGGGGTTCATGGAATGCTGTGGATCCTGTAGTATTTTGGATTCTGTGCAGAGCTGCATCCAGGCTGGCTTCAATTTCATGGGTTATTTATCCAGAGGTTAAGGTGTCTACAGTTTGTGATAAAAGTAGTTCTAATGCATATCACGGTTGCTAGCATGCAAATTTTGTGAGAGAGCTATAACTGCGGAAACCTTCTGTTCCTATTGGAGAATTTTTGTGATCCATGCTAAAGGCCAGGCAGGGATCTGCCTAGTGGCAATTGACGTTAAATCTTTCTAATGTCTCCGAGTGATGATGCCCTCCACGGAGGACCGCGCTTACTGCAGCATTGACAAAGCAGATTGGGAGCGATGGAAGTAGAACTTTCTGCTTTTACCATGCTGTGAAAGCAGTTAGATCCACAATCAGTGTGCAGAGGCCCTGCTTTATTTCCTATCTAGGAGCCAATCAAATTGATTACTTGTGACGTCCATGAGTGATGGTGCCCTCCCTGGAGGGCAGAGCTTACCAAAGCATTGATGAGCCAGATTGGGAGAGATGGAGGTAGAAGTTGCTACTTTGACCGCACTGTGAGAGCGATTGAGGAAACCACAAATACCAAAAAAAGCCCAAAAAGTGTTAAAGGTATAAAAAATCCAAACTATCACAAACTAGAACACCCTCTTATATAGCACAAAAAAGAATGGTACATCACAAATAGGTGAGACCTTTTTATCGGGCTTACTTTTTGAGATCTTTTTGAGCTAACTTTCAAAGGTTGAAACCACCTTCCTCGAGTCAGGGGAGTATGAGCAAAAGATGGCAATACCAGAATATATAAGTGATTCACAAAAATTTTCCAATGAGAGTCTCAGGGAAAATGTGGGTGGTGGTGGAAGGAGGGCAGGGAACAGTGGGAGAGATGGGTGGGTGATCAAAAGGTGACAAATTAATAAAATGTATGGTTTATAATAACCTAGATCTTAGTTAAAGTATTTCCATAAGAGACTTATTGTGTTAACTTTACAATCCTAAATTCCTGGATTGTTTTGACATTTTCTCTTAGGATTCTCGCCATAAAGTTGTCGGTGCAGCGTTTTAGTCTATTCATATTTCGGTCCAGCACATGTATGTTCCCATAGTGAAAGTAATTTGGTTAGTGGGTGCACGTAAGAATAATTGTAATTCAGAATATGTTTTGTTGACAGGAGGCATATATAATTTAGAGAACAGCTAATGGCAGTGTATCTTCGTATGGTCTGTGATAAGGAAGCTTATCATAGCTCAGGAAGGAGCTATAGAAAAGGTGAAGTGTCTCTGAACAAGCAACCTGTCAGTTCTGGTAGAAATAAGAAAACAGAATTTTCCCATAAAAGACTACCAGTCCCAGAATGCACCAGGTTTCCAACAGCCATTAGAGGAGCTGAAGTGGGGAAACGTGTGTTCAATCAGGAGGGCTATGAGGTAATCCCTAAGCACTCATGTCAAAGGGCAGGGCCTGATTCAGCACAGCTGCGCTGTGTTAGGGAGGAGCACTCATCTAAGCAGAATAAAGGTAAAGTTTATTCTACAGAGAATCATCCTCATTATCCTGAGAATCAGCTTGAGCTTGATCAGTTTCATCTGAAGGATCATCAGAAGCAGAAGCCAAACCGGACGGACAGAGAGGGAAAGAAACCCTTTGGAAGAAGGAAGAGAAAAGCCTTTGAGAGGTCTAGAAGAGTCCAGAGCAGTACGTATACTGGGAGGCATTTCAAGGGCCAGCATACACCATTGGACTGGGGAAAGCCAGAGGAATGGTGCTGCAGAGCTAGGAATCACCAGATGCTACCTGTGAGGGAGACGGCTGCACGTGGAAGGGACCCTAAGACCTGTGCCAGAAGGTATGTGAAGAGAGATCCAGTGTCCAGGGATCTGGATTGGAAGGCTGGACATAAAAACTGGACTACATACTGGCCAGGCTATATAGAGAGGAACTCTAACAGCAATGGAAGCTCAGGTATGAACACTGATCTATGCCCTAGCTATAACCTTGAAAGACAGCAGGGAAACAAGTATTCTCCTGAAAGTGCTCCATTGAGAGATTCATCTGTGCCAATCCATGATATTGAACCCATGCTTGTTGAAGAAGGGGGAATGATTGCAGATGAAGAATGTGTTTATATGGACTGCTCTCTGTCCAAACTCCTTTGGTAACTTTCTGTTACAAAGTACAGCAACCATCACAAAGCAATACAAACTTGTTCTTTAATCTACTCAGAAAAGCTCCTGAAGCAGGATTTGACCCACACAGTAGAAAGCAAGCCAGCTAAGGGGTTTCAGCTGGATAACTGCTAGCAATTGAGCCGTACCTAATTGCTTGTGAGCTAGGAGAGAATCACTTCTGAATCTATGTGGGAAGTTATCAGAAGTTAACCTGAAAAGAACAGTTTTTTTCTTTCTTTGTGGCTTTTCGTTTGTTGTTTGATACATGCTAAGAAAACATTAGCTAGTGCCTACAGAAAAGACCAGTTTGTACCAACCAGGTCTTATTTCTTTTGCTTTAATTGCCTGACAAGTTTAAAGGTTGTTTTCCTGATTTTGTTTTTTTCAAGTTTAACACTGAAAGCAAGTAACCTGATTTATGTGCTACCAAGCATATCTGTGTTGGGAGAAATAACCCCATAAATAAATATCTTATTGGCTTTACACTTGAGCAGAACTAAATTATTGTCAGCAGCTGTGTCTGGTGTGAATGAACTGCATTGCCCACAATCCCTTGCAAATCATATAGATATATGCACTTGCCAAGACTGTTGAGGATTCTCACCCAGGCAGCCGTCTGACAGGTCTTAATTCTGCTCTGCAAGATGGTCTAATAAATGTGTAGGTGATGATTACACTTTCAATCAGCATTTTTTAAAACTAAAATATAAATAAATATGAACATAGATCAAACCCAGTGTGTACTTTTTGGCGTGAGGTTGACCTAAACTGCCTTTGGAGAGGCCATATTTGACAAATGGAAAGAAAAGTATACGAGGAAGGTTTTTTTATATTGTCAGCTCATCTTGTGCCCTTGGTATTCACTTCCTGTCCGTGAGTGCTGCCAGCAGGTCAGACTTTCAGAATATTCCTAATAGGTATGAGAGAGTTGTTTGCCTACTACTATGCAGCTCTCTCATGCATATTCATTAAAGATTATCCTGAAAGCTTGACATGCTGTTGATCCTCAGTGACTGGGAGTGAAGACCACTGTCTAATGTTTTAATGTAACCTTCAGCACTGCTGTATATTATGGGTATTTTTTGGTGTCTCCAAATAGCCTTATGTGTATATTTCTCATAAGTTTTATAATGTCCTCTTTTAGCCATCTTTAAGTTGTTCTATATTGAGAACATGGGAATAGGTATCAAAACAGCCACATAAATTGTGGCAAATAGCTGAGTAATTGAAAATGATTTATCTTAAAAATATAGGGTCTAGGACACTACTTCTACTACTACTGAGCATTTGTATAGCGCTACAGGGGTATCAAACTGCAGTCTTTGAGAACTGCAAACCAATCAGGTTTTCAGGATGTCTCTAAATGAATATTAAATACCTTTATGGAAATGGGTAACAGGGGTAACATATGGAAAGCAGTGTGTATAAATGCCCGTAGCATGAGAAATAAGATCCCTGACGAAGCTTTGGTAGGAGTGGCTGACTTGGATTTAGTGGCAGTTACAGAAACATGGTTCACAAAAAACCATGACGGGGATGTAACTATACCTGGCTATACTTTATTCAGAAAGGACAGGGTAGGAAGAAGGGGAGGAGGAGTGGCACTATATGTAAAAATACTATTAAAGCTTTGGAATTACAGAGCTTAAAAGGGAGAGAGGAGGCATTGTGGGTTAAACTAGAAAGAGGGAAAGAGAAATCTGTTTGCAATGGCGTGGTATACAGACCTCCCTCACAAGAGGAAGAGGTGGACAGAGAGTTAATTGAAGACATACGCAACATTGCTAGGAAATGGGAAGTGCTACTGATAGGGGATTTCGATATGCCAGATGTTGATTGGCACATTCCTGCTGCAGTATCATCTAGAAGTAAAGAGATCCTGGATTCTCTTCAGCGAGAACTATTCAGGCAATTGGTAACAGACCCCACACGTGAAGGAGCCATACTGGACTTGGTGCTTACTAATGGTGAAAGTGTTTCTGATGTTATAGTGGGAGATCATTTTGCATCCAGTGATCACCAGATGGTGTGGTTCCATATTAGGACTAGGGCTGTTAGAATCCATTCAAAGGTGAGGGTCTTAGACTTTAGGAAGACTAACTTTGCCAAGATGGGCCAATACCTCTGGGAGTCGTTAGCGGGATGGGAACAGCTGAGGGATGTAGAAAAACAGTGGGCAAAACTGAAAAGGGATATTTTAAGGGCAACCAACCTTTTTGTTAAAATGGTAAATAAAGGTAAAAGGAAAAAAAGGAGACCGCTATGGATTTCGAAAGAAGTATGTTTATGTTTATGCAATTTCTTGATATATCGCCCAGGCTGAAGGGCATCAGAGCGGTTTACAATCACTATAAGCAGGTACTGGATACAGCTGAAAAGGTGAAGAAAAAGAGGGAGGCCTTCATGAAATACAAGAGATCACAGAGAGAGGAAGACAGGTATCTATATTTGGAAAAACTTAGAGAAGCTAGCAAAGTAGTCAGCAAAGATTCAAAAAGAGGTGGAAATAGCCAATGCAATAAATGGGATAAGACATTTTTCAGATATGTTAGTGAGAAGAGGAAGGGCAAAAGTGATATTGTCAGACTCAAGGGTGAAGGGGAGGAATATGTAGAAGCTGATGAGGATAAAGCGGAATTGCTTAACAGATATTTCTGTTCTGTGTTCACAGATGAGGAACCGGGAGCAGGACCTCAGAAAACACCCACAAACAGGAACAGAAGCGAGGGACATCTTGAGCAATTTTCAGAAGACTGTGTTTGTGAGAAACTAGCTCATCTTAAAGTAGACAAAGTGGTGGGACCGGATGGGATACACCCTAGAATACTGAGGGAACTTGGGGACGTTCTAGCAGCTCCAGTGACTGACCTTTCAATGCCTCGTTAGAGTCGGGAGTGGTGCCAAAGGACTGGAGAGAGGCTCATGTGGTGCCTTTACACAAAAGCGGAAGTAAGGATGTGGTTGAAAACTACAGGCCAGTTAGTTTAACTTCGGTGGTGAGTAAATTATTGGAAACGCTGCTGAAAGAGAAAATAGTGAGGTTTCTGGAGTCCAGTGGATTACAGGATCCGAGGCAGCATGGATTCACCAGAGGCATGTCTTGTCAGACAAATCTGATTGATTTCTTTGACTGGGTGACCAGGGAGTTGGACCGAGGGAGAGCCCTAGATGTGCTGTATTTAGATTTCAGTAAAGCCTTTGACACTATTCCTCACAGGTGACTTATAAACAAACTGAGCACCCTAGGAATGGACCCTAAAGTTACTGCTTGGGTTAGAAATGGGTTGGGTGGGTGGCGACAAACAGTACAGGTAAATGGAGTTCACTCTAAGGAGAAGGATGTTACCAGTGGTGTGCCCCAGGGATCTATCCTTGGTCCGATTCTTTTTAACATCTTTGTTAGTGATGTAGCAGAAGGGTTGTCGGGTAAGGTTTGCCTCTTTGTGGATGATATCAAAATGTGCAATAGAGTAGACACCTAGGAAGGTGTAGATAACATGAGGAAGGATCTAGCTAAGCTTGAAGAATGGTCTAGAATTTGGCAGCTGGGATTTAATGTTAAAATTGTAAGGTCATGCATTTGGGCTGCAGCAATCCAAGGGAGCAATATAGTATAGGGGGTGAAGTACTTTTGTCCACTAAAGAAGAGCGGGACCTAGGCATGGTTGTGTCCGATGATCTTAAAGTAGCTAAACAGGTAGAAAACGCGATGGCAAAAGCTAGAAGGATGCTTGGGTGCATACGGAGAGGAATGGCTAGCAGAAAATAGGAGGTGATAGTGCCTCTGTATAAGTCTTTGGTGCGACCTCATTTGGAGTATAGTGTGCAATTCTGGAGACCACACCTTCAAAAGGATGTGAACAGGATGGAGTCGGTGCAGAGGGTGGCTACTAAAATGGTTAGTGGTCTTCATTATAAAGCATATGAGGCAGACTTAAAGATCTTAATATGTACACCTTAGAGGAAAGGCGGGATAGAGGTGATAGGATTGAGATGTTTAAATACCTCTGTGGCATAAATGTTCAGGGGGAGAGCCTCTTTCAATTGAAAGCAAGTCCTGCTACGAGGGAACATGGGATGAGGGTGGAGGGGGATAGATTCAGGAGTGATATGCGGAAATATTTCTTTATGGAAAGAGTGGTGGATCCGTGGTATAGTCTCCCAGTGGAGGTGGTAGAGATGAGGACAGTAACTGAATTCAAAAAAGCATGGGACAAACACAGAGGATCTCTAAAGGAAAAAAGTAGACTGTTGTAGTTGTTGATATGGAAGGACAGACTAGATAGGCCATGTGGTCTTTTTCTGTCGTCATATTTCTATATTTCTATGTAATATTCAAGAGAGGTTTACGTACAACGGAGGCAGCAAGTACAGATCTGTCTCATACGTATTCATTGTGGATATCCTCAAAACAAGATTGTTTTGCAGCCGTCAAGGACCAAGGTTTGAAATCCCTCGTGTAGAACATGACTTTTATGTTGAAGGTGGGGAGAGATGAGGTGGACTTTGTTTTAACAGCTTAAAATGAATTAGTATTGTGTGTGAACTTGTAAGTTATTTATTGTATGTCCTAGGTTTTAGCTAGCAGGTTTATCTGATATGTAAGTACAGATTTGCAGTGCAATTGCAAGTTGCACACCACATTGCAGAAAAATAATTTTTATTCTTTCCTTGAGCTTCCGATGCTTTAACTTCTTGCTTCCTTCTGTCTGCTTTTCTTGTAAATATCATATTATGAACTTTTTATCTGCATTGGTTTCTCTACAGATGCCTCTCAACCTTACTAATGCCGTTGCAACTGCCAGACAGTTGTTGGCTTACACTGTAGAAGCTGCAAATTTTTCTGACAAAGTGGATGTCACATTTGTGGCTGAAATGATAGAAAAATTTGGAAGATTTGCTGAAAAGTACAAAGAGGTAAGTTTTTTTACTTTTTAATATCCATAAATAAGCATATGGAAGATGATTTAATTAGATGTGTAGCTTAATCGTGCCATAAATTACTAGTGAAATGAAAGGGCAATTTAAGTTACGAAGGAAGTGTATGTGGTAGTAATATCTTTTGTTTAGTGGATGCTGCATATTATGTTATTAAATGAGCACTGCTTTGTTTTGTTTTTTTAAATAAAACTATTAGTGCACTTATTTTTAATGGATGAGAGAACTCAAGATTTAATGATTAAAGGAGACGCAGAATACTCTGCAGAGTATAAAATACATGGGCATTAACATTGGCACTAACTCAAAAAAATATTTTTTTAAAGGTAAAGTTTATTGCATTTGCACTTATGCATTAAGTTCTATGATATTTAATGCAGGTCTTATTCCCCCCCCCCCCAACCACTAACAGATAAAGGGTTGGTGAATTTGCCTATTGTTATCTCATATTCCTGTTTTACGTTAACAGTAACCTATGCATGGTCTTCAAAACTGAACACAATATTTCAAGTGAGGCCTCACCAGCGACTTGTACAGTGGCATTAGTACCTCTTCCTATTAACAGCAATTTGATGCGTCAAGACAACAACTACATGTGTTTAACATGCACTAGCATGGATTAGTAAATTCCCAAATTTCAGTAGTTATTGGAGGCCAGGAATAAAAGTTTTTCTCTTTTCTGGGGAAGGGAATATATTGCATGATGTGGCTATAAGTGTCATAGCATGCTGCTATTTTGAATAAGCTCTGCATCATATTATCAAATGTTGCTCAAATACGAGATCATAAGAGAGAATGTTTCTTTTTTTTGCGCTGGGAAGGCTTCTTATTGGTGGTAATTTTCTTCAGTACTTTCTGTCTGCAAAACTTGCTTTATATGCACAAAATGGCTAATTCCTTGCTCTGATAAGATTGCATCTAGGCATTTCCAGGGCAGTATTTGGACAAAGCTGCAAAATATATTTATTTTATGAAATGTGCATGTATATGCATAGAGTTCGCACAGGACAGGTATAAATTTATATGAGAGCATTTGTGTGCTGATAGGGATATAGCAATGCACCCGTGTTGCCTTGATAAAATAAGTGTGTGTTTTGGAAATTTTACTTGGATTCCTTATTATGAAATTACTGCCAACATGTTTAAGAGAAATAAATACAATGAAAGAAAATTGTGGCTTACATAAGTTTGTGCTTTTATTTTATTAAGATAATGTCCATGCAGAAATTCTTTGGTTGAATCTCAGATTGGGTCTTCTGCATCTGTGTTGGTAATGGCTGGGAGTGATATGGAGACTGCATTCAAAACTCTTCGGGGGGGAAGGTGGGGAGTCATGACCCTCAATAAAGATGACACCTGGTGGCTGGATTTAGAACCCATGATACAGGGTGCTAGAGAGAGTCCTTGTTGTATATATGTTTGCTAGAAAAGCTATGCTGCAATGACCATGTTAGAAATAGTGGGAAGACATATTGAAATAGGAGGAAAACCACTGGGTAGTTTTGAATGACGGCTCATTGCATCAAGATTCCAGCACTGGTTCCAGTTGAATTGGAAGGAAAAGGAGAGAATACTCAACCAAACCCTTTCATCCTCTTCTTTCCTGTGATCCTTTTTCCTCCAATAGCTAGACTGGAAATCCATAGTTGATAATTTGATGTTGATCACAAACATATCCTAGTGTATGTTACTAGAAAATGCATAGTTTCATAGGATGAGTCATATAGTAAATGGACATCCAAGAATGAAATATCTATAAAATCTTGTGGTAGGATGGGTAACGGGCAGTTGATTTTAGAAGATTTCCCATTTACATATGTATGTAGCAGCAGACTTACATGTGCAAAATGGTATATACATGTAAGAAAAGGTGTTACTTATGCTTGTGGCCATCACAACACAGGCTTTCAGATATCCAAGGAGGAGGCATATTTGGGACATTCCTTGAGAGACTGTATGTGATCTGTGTATTTATAAGGACCATACACAACAGCATTTATGCCTGTTTTACATCATGAACAGACTCCCAAAATCTTGTTTGTTGCCTGATGTTTGGTGAAGTATGTTTTGGAGTATGTTTGCTTGCTGTTTGTTTTTCCTGATTGTTCTCTGTTAGCCTTCATCCTATACATTCTTTTTATGACTTCAGTCCTTATGAACCCTTTTTCCTCTATCTCCCCTCTGGTTCTTTCTTGTCTCATCCCCTCACCCACTTTTCTGCCTGTTCCTGCTCTGCCTGGCTGCTTGTCTTTGTGTAACTCTGTGAGTTGGGTGTCTGTTTCTGTGTGTAGCTGTGGTGCCATGGTATAGAATTAGTGCCATCAGTGGCTGATTTTTGCCAGGAGTTTGTGCTCAGAAGACAAAGGCTAAAGAGGAAAGCCAGGAGAAGTCATCCTTTTTCATAGGATTTACAGGCCCAGGACCCAGTTCCTGGACAAGAGGAAATCAACATCAAAATGTTCTGCTTTGACAAGAAAACCATTCCCCACCTCTCCCAACAGCTTATGCTTCAGCTGCAGTTAATCATACAACAGGAGACAGTCCTCGCAAGTGCATGTGAAGGTTACCGTAGCTCTTTATTTTATTTATTTTATTAACAATTCTATACCACGATTTCCAGTAGATCAATTGCGGTTTACAGGTAACTACAATATGAGTAATACAAAACAGTTATATTCTTTTTAACCACAGACAGCTTGTGGTTCATTCTGCCAGCTACAGACAGTATCAGCCAGTTAGTCTTCAGAAACTCAGTGATGCAGAAGATGACCTTTGTCAGCCTCAAGATATAATGCTGAATCAGAACATTATCTAAATTTTATAGGGTGGTTCATTTCCCATTAGTGATGGCGATAGTTGATTACACCTTGAGAGAATGAGGCAAATTACATCAACAGATAGGCCTTTCATTCCCTCAACATGCAGGTAGTCTGCAGTGCCCAAGGTCTCATTACCAATATCTTCACAGGTCCCCAGGCCCTTGTCATGATTTTTACATACTGTCCCGGTCAAGAATACATGACAAATTTGGAAATGGTCAGATTGCTAGAGATGGCTTCTAAGTGGGTAACCACTTTCTCCATGCATACACACACATATCCATTGTCACCACTCACCTTCCCAGAGGCATATAGCATGAGCAAGGCGAGTGGGCAGTTGTGCTTCTTGTGCTGAAAACTACTTAATGGAGGTTTGGAAGGGCCTCCTGGGTAACGTAGTTCCCCAGCACTGAAATGATTCCAAGTTGTACACGAGTGGTTCAGGTTAAATAAGGATTTATTTCCCCTCCCGGGGTTGGATATTGTTGACCATGAACAGAAAGGTTATATTAACAAAGAAACCATGCTTCTGGTGTGAACAAAAATATGTAACTCAAATAAATGCTTATCCTCAGCTTTTAAGGCACAAAAGAATAAAACAGTGTTTCTCTCCAAAATGCTCCTTTTGGCTGTTTTCTTCTTTAGCAAAATTCAGCAATATTAACAAAGGGATTGCACATTGTCTGCTATCATATATGAGCAGTCCATATACACTTCTGACTCAGGGGTTTGATAATAATCCCACTGCATAGGATCACCTTCTCCTTCAATGTCTCTTAGAGAGGGTTCTTCTGTCTGCCGTGCAAACCTCTCTGCTTCAATCAAAGGGTTCCCTTCCCCCAACCTGCTAGAGGAGTCTGGGTGTTTGGATTCTTGTGCACACAGCTCCCGGTAACTGAAAGGATACACGCTTCCCTCTTCTGCTTGGCTATGGGAAGTTCTGTGTCTGCCTTTTAAACTGCTTTCCCCCAGAGATCTCCCTTGGCTACAAAATGGTAGGTAAAACTTTTCTCTCCTTTCTGATAAAAGCTTTGTATCAGGGAAATAAGCTTTACCTTCAGGATGACTGTAATGAGCACAGCGTGGCTGTCTTCTCTGGCTCCCAGAATAAACGTCTTTGCTTTTAGAGTGGTAAAAATCCCCAGTGCTTTTGGTAGTTGAGCACTGCTCTCTGTGAGCTGGAATTGTATGTCTTTCACAGCTCTCTTCCTCTGAGAAGTTTCTCCGAGTGAGGTTGGGATTCCCTTCCCTTTCCTCTTCTCCCAACCACAAACCTTGGCTGCCCTCGGGATATCTATCCTTCTCTGCTTTCCTCGTTCCTTCAGTTTTCTCCACTCCTCCTGTGCTCCCTCCTGTCCTCTCTCTATCCTTAACTAAAGAGTTTTTATCTGTGTTTCTTTTTCCGTTGGACCTGGCCACACCTCCCACCAGCTGTTCCCTCTTCCCTGATGAAGCAGGAGCTAGCTCAGGGGATGGGCGTTCCCTAGCACACTGTGACGTCTTTTGTTTGGGGTTTCCATGCCAACCCTCCATGCTTGTTTCAGATCTGTCAATTCTGGTTTCACTTTGCAGTGAATCCTCTGTTTCCATCGGCTCTGGACCTTGTACTTCACGACACCATTCACAATATATGATCAAACACCAGAAGTGTCTGACTCATTTTCTTTTTCAGTCTCTTCTCTGACACACAGAACCTGATTGGTGACCCTTATCGCAGGCCCCCAGAATGGAATAGAAGGCACGTTATAGTAAGTTTGCACCTGAGGCAATGGAGGGTTAAGTGACTTGCCCAGGGCCACAGGGTGTGCCTGTGGGATTTGAACCCTGGTTGCAGGCCTATTCTTATCACTAGACTACTCCTTCCTATTGTTGGATCAGGTCTCTAATAAAACATTTGGCCTGAATAAAAGTCAGTCCAGATGCCTAGACAGATTGGAGGGAAAGTTCCTTTACAGCCCTCCCAAGGTCATAGTAACATAGTATATGACGGCAGATAAAGCCCAGTTTGGTTCATCTTAGTCTGCCCATAAGGTGGCAAGAGTAAGTGCACCTGCTGCTCCGTACAGGTCACCCATCCCCATGCCTTTGTTTAGGGGTGTACCCACTGCTCCGTATAGGAGAAGGTGATGGTAAATGGAGCTCACTCGGAGGAAGGGAAGGTGATTAGCAGGGTGCCCCAAGGTTCGGTCCTGGGCCCGGCACTGTTCAATGTATTTGTGAGTGATATTGCTGAAAGACTGAATGGAAAGGTCTGTCTTTTTGCAGATGACACGAAAATCTGCAACAGAGTGGACTCCCCCAAGGGAGTCCTTAACATGAGAAAAGATCTACAAAAGCTGGAAGAATGGTCAAATGCTTGGCAATTAAGATTTAATGCAAAGAAGTGCAGAGTCATGCACTTAGGTAGCAGAAACCCAAGAGAAATGTACACGATAGGGGCGAGAGGTTGGTGTGCACGGATCAGGAGAAAGACCTTGGTGTGATTATTTCTGTAGATCTCAAGGTGGCAAAACAGTGCGACAAGGCGGTGGCAAAAGCCAGGAGGATGTTGGGCTGCATACGAAGAGGAATTACCAGCAGAAAGAAAGAGGTTCTAATACCACTGTATAAGTCACTGGTGAGGCCTCACTTGGAATACTGTGTTCAGTTTTGGATACCGTATCTTGCAAAGGATGTAAAAAGAATGGAATCTGTTCAGAGGAAGGCGACCAAAATGATTTGGAGCCTGCGTCAGACGCCTTATGAGAAGAGACTTGAAGACCTAAATATGTACACTTTGGAGGAGAGGAGGGATAGCGGAGATATGATTCAGACCTTTAAATATGTAAGGAGAAATAATGAACAAACAAATCTCTTCCAAAGACGGGGAAGCTGTAAAACGAGAGGGCCTAACATGAAGCTGCAAGGTGGAAAATTGAAAGGCAATATCAGGAAATACTTTTTCACTGAAAGGGTGGTGGATGCTGGAATGCCCTCCCGATGGAGGTGGTGGGGGCAAATACGATGACAGAATTCAAAATGGCATGGGACAGACATAATGGATCCATTTATAGCAACAGAATAAAATCAAAATAAACTGAACCATCTAACTTCTCAACATATAGTGGTGTCCTGCATGGAGCGGTGGGTTAACCCCTAAACAAAGACATGGAGAGGGGTGGCCTGCACAGAGTGGCACCTACTCCTGCCATCTTACTCTGGCCTTCTTACTGGGCAGACTAGATGGACCATACTAGTCTTTATCTGCCGTCATTTACTATGTTGTTACTATGTTACTATATTAATACTCTTTAAATATTTAAAGGTCTGAATCTTATCTCCCCTGTCCCTCCTCTCCTCCAGAGTGTACATATTTAGGTCTCTAAGTCTCTTCTCATAAGTCTTCTGACTCAGGCTCCAAATCATTTTGGTCGCCTTCCTCTGAATCGTTTCCAGCCTTTTTAGGTCCTTTGCGAGACATGGTCTTCAAAACTGAACACAATATTCCAAGTGAGGCCTCACCAGCGACTTGTACAGTGGCACTAGTACCTCTTCCTTTCTGTTGATAATCCCTCTCTATATGCAACCCAGCATCCTTCTGGCTTTTGCGACCGCCTTGTCACACTGTTTCACCACCTTTAGATCCTCGGAAACAATCACTCCGAGGTCCTTCTCCCGGTCTGTGCACACCAACTTCTTGTCCCCTATCGCATACAATTCCCTTGGATTTCTGCTTCCCAAATGCATGACAGTGCACTTCTTCACATTATATCACAATTGCCAAGTATTAGACCATTCTTCAAGCTTTTGTAGATCTTTCCTCATGTTATCCACTTCCTCAAGGGAGTCCACTCTGTTGCAAATTTTCATGTCATCTGCAAAAGACAGACTTTTCAATTCAGTCCTTCAGCAATATCACTAACAAATACATTGAACAGTACTGGTCCCAGGACCGATCCCTGGGGAGCGCCACTAATCCCCTTCCTTTCATCCGAGTGAGTTCCATTTACCATCACCTTCTGTCATCTGTCAGTCAATCAATTTTTGATCTAGTTTAGCACCTTGGGATCCATCCGCAGGCTGTTCAGCTTACTGTTCCTCACAGGAGGCTTATCAATATCAAAGGCTTTGCTGAAATCTAGGTAGATCATATCCATCGTATGCCCTTGATCTAGTTTTCTGGTCACCCAGTCAAAGAATTCAATCAGATTTGTTTGGCATGATCATCCTTTGGTAAAACCATGTCGCCTCAGATCATGTAACTATTAGTTTTGAGAAAGTACACTATTCTCTCTTTCAGGAGTGTCTCCATTACTTTTCCCACCATAGAGGTAAGGCTTACTGGCCTATAGTTTGTCACTTCTTCCCTACTTCCACTTTTGTGAAGAGGTACGACATCAGTCCTTCTCCAGTCCTGTGGAACTTCTCCTGTCTCTAAGGATCTATTTAAAATATCCTTTCTCCAGGAACAAGCAGGAAGTCAGTCCTCACATATGGGTGACGTCGGCGCCGATGGAGCCCTCATGCGGAGCAAATCCCCAGCTTTCTAAGAAAGCTTTTGGGAATTGCATCACGCATGCGTGGTCCCCTTCCCGCCCAAGGGTGCCATCTTGCTCAGTCTCCTTTTTTCCACGGAGTCCAACGGACGTCGTTTAAGTTCCCTCGCAAAAAAGTGCTTAAAAGTCAGAAAATTCTTTTCTGTTTGACCAGTTTGACGCCGGTTCCCCTTCCCGTCCTCGGCTCGCTATACCGTTATCAAGTCCGGTCCAAATTTTCTGTTTTTGACTTTAGTGACTAGTGTTGGCACTCTTTTTCTTTTTTAACTGGCAGCCCAGTCCTTTGACGTCGCAGGGGCCCTTTTTCCCCCAGTGGCTGCCAGCGAGTTTAAAAAGTGTGATCGGTGCACGACATTAATGTCCCTCACCGACACACACGACTGCTGTCTCCGTTGCCTCGGGCCTGACCATGACCCGAAGGTCTGTGGCCTGTGTAAGAAAATGTCTTCCAAGGCCTTGAGGAGCAGGCAGCAGCAACATGATACGATTTTTCCAGAGTCTGCACCGGCCCGGACCTCGTCGGAGGCATCGACATCTCGGGAGCTCTCTGATCCTGAGCAGCGTCAGGTGTCCTCCGAAAGGGGGTCTCCCTCGCGGGAACACCGGAGGAAGAAGAAATCCATGAGTGTGGTGTCGTTAGATGGCTCTGAGTGGCCTGGTCCCTCGCGGGCCAGGTCATGGAGCCCGGCCCGCCACCCCGGATCCTCGGAGTCAGAGCGGCCAGCAAAACTCCCTCGTAAGGAACCGGAGACGCTGAGGCAGATAAGCACTATCCTTGTTGTGGACTCTCCTCTGGGAAAGTGGGCGGCGCTGCGGAGCCTCCTGAGTTCGGTCTCAGGATGGCGGCCTTGGAGTGCGGCATGTCTGCCTTCATGGACCAGCAGCGGACGCTGATCGCTGGTCTCACCAGTCCATCCACCCCGACCACCGGGACATCGACATCGAAGTTGACCCTGGAGGCCGAGCCGATCCTCGAGACACTAAGAACTCAAGTCAATCCTCGGCCAAGGTCCCCCTCGACCTCCCTATCGGGACCAAGGTCGTTGACACCGATTCCACCGACGGGGCAGTCAAGGCTGGAGCCGCTCGATTCCTCCTTGGAGTCCGGTTGGGAAATGGAAGACGAGGAGTCACCGGGTACCCATCAGACCAGATATGTCCCCTCGGAATCCCCGGGATCTGAACCTTGGAGAAGGTACCCCCCCCCCCCCCCCCGAGGACACTCTGTTCTTGGACTTCGTCCGGGACATGGCCAAGGCTTTGGCATTCCCGACGGAGGCCGAGGAGCTCGAGGTCCTCCAGTATGACTTTCCCCCTCGGGAAGCCCTTACTGTACCGGTGCCTCAGATTCTGGAACAGCTGATGCTCCGCATGTGGGTGACACCGGCCTCGATGCCAGTACTCGGCAGGCGAATCAATCCAATTTACCGAGTTTGAAAGAGCCATGGATTCCAGAAAGCACAACTGCCACACAACTCCATGGTTGTGGAATCGGCCATGTGCCGGCTCAAGAGCCAGAAGACGCACTCCTCAGTGCCTCCTGGCCGGGAGGCCCGCAACATGGATGCCCTCGGCAGGAAGTGCTACCAGGGTTCAATGCTGTCATACTGAATCCAGACATACCAGCTATATATGGGCATGTACCTGCGAGACCTGGCAAAGGAGATTGCTAGGTTCTCAGCAGGTCTCTCCGAGGGACCTTTGCAGCACTTCAAGACCTTGTCCACTGGGATCCGTGAGTGCTCGAAGTTTATGACTCAAGCAGCCTATGATGGCTTCAAGGTGTCGGCCTGGGTAGCTGCGGCTGGCATTGGTGCATGCCGCCAGGCATGGCTACAGTCGTCAGACCTGGAGCAATGGGTGCAGGACAAGTTGGTTGATGTCCCTTGCCGAGGTAAGAACCTCTTTGACAAGCCCATGACAGAGAAGGCTGCCAAGATCGAATCCGAGTACCTGTCCTGGACAAGGCTCTCGAAGAAGACTTCTGCCCCTTCTAAGAAGAAGGGCTCGAGTAAGAAGCCCTTTTTCCCGAGGGAAGGTACTGCTTACTGCAACTACCCCACATATCAGGCCTCCCCAGCTCCCCAACAGGGGCAGCAGGCCAAGGTATAGGGGCATGGTCCCTGTAAGCAAAAAGCCCCCAGGCACCGGCTCCGGCCCAGCCTGGAGGGGGTTTTTGACTCCCAGAGCATAGTCCCTTTCTCCAAAGAAGTAAAGCCATGCACAGGAGGAAGGCTGACCCTGTATGCTCACAGGTGGCTAGCCATCACGACAGATACCTGGGTGCTCCAGATAGTCAAAATGGGCTATGGGCAGATACCTGGGTGCTCCAGATAGTCAAAATGGGCTATCGGCTACATCTCACCCAGGCACCTCCCTCTTACTTTCCAGGGGAACCTCTCAGGCCCCCTCTTCACAGGGACCTCCTCTTGAAGGAGTTAGCAGGTCTTCTCGAGGATCAGGTGGTAGAACCAGTGCCCCACCACCTGCAGGGAAAGGGTTTCTACTCCAGGTATATCCTGATATCAAAGAGAACTGGAGGCCTAAGACCCATTCTCGACCTGTGCAACTTAAACAAGTTCCTGGTGAGGGAAAAGTTCAAGATGCTTTCCCTTGGAATATTGTTGCCTTACCTCCGCCAGGGAGACTCCTTAGACCTAAATGATGCTTACACACACATCCTAATTCATCCAGACCACAGACAATATCTATGATTTGTGGTGGGAGTAAACCACTTTCAGTACAAGGTACTTCCATTTGGCCTCACCTCCGCACCTAGGGTATTCACAAAGTGCCTAGCGGTGGTGGCGGCCTTTCTACGAAACCAGGGGGTATTTGTCTTCCCCTACTTGGACGACTGGCTCATCAGAGCCCAGTCAGCCCTGGAAGCCCAACAGGCCACGTCTCGCACTATCCAGTTGCTACAACAATTAGGGTTTGTAATTAATTACACAAAATCCTTTCTGGTTCCCACTGAAGGTCTAGAGTTCATAGGAGCAAGGCTGGACACCCTTCAAGCAAGGGCTTATCTACCGGAAGACAGGGCACAGAGGCTTTTGGCCCTAGTGCAGCAAGTGAGTCGCAGATCCCAGATCTCAGCAAGACACTTTCTGCGCCTCCTCGGTCACGTGGCCTCCACGGTGCATGTGACACCAATGTCCACCTCCACATGAGAACAGTTCAGTGGTGCCTCAGGGACCAGTGAACACAGGCCACAGGCAGACTCAGAGACAGGATCAAGATGTCCAAACAACTGGTGCAGTCGTTGACCTGGTGGCTTCAACCACACCACCTAGTGGAGAGGGTGCCATTTCAACCTCCAAAGCACACGAGTGCTGACTACAGATGCATCCTTGCTGGGATGGGGGGACCATTGTCGGACTGTGCATTCAGGGTGTGTGGTCTCCACAGGAAAGCACACAGCAGAACAATCTCCTAGAGCTTCGAGCTATCCGCCTAGCTTTATGAACCTTCTGTCAAACCCTGGCTCACCAGCCTGTCTTAATTCAGTCAGACAACCAGGTGGCAATGTTCTGTGTGAACAAGCAGGGGGGGCACAGGGTCTTGCAGCCTGTGCCAAGAGACCCTGGACCTATGCTCTTTTGCAGTCAGGCAGGGTATACATCTCAAAGCAGTTTACTTGCCAAGTCAGGAAAACATCTTAGCAGACAAGCTAAGCAGAATTCTCCAGCCGCACGAATGGCAACTGGATCCCAACATAGCCCAGCAGCTATTTCGGTACTGGGGGCAACCATCCATAGATCTGTTTGCGAGCCCACAGAATCACAAGTTGCCCCGTTTCTGCTCCAGACAGCCACATCCATGCAGGGTGGCTGCAGATGCTTTCTTAATATCATGGTCTGTGGGCCTCCTGTATGCATTTCCTCCCACGCCTCTGGTGGCCAGGACTCTGTTCAAGATCCTACAGGACAAAGCCTCGGTCATACTGGTAGCCCCCAGATGGCCGAGGCAACCATGGTTTCCACTCCTGCTTCAATTGGCGGCAGAGGCCCCAATTCCCCTGGGATTACATCCCATCCTCCTGCCACAGGAGTGGAGGGCACTCTCCTGCATCCCAACTTCAGGTCTCTCAACCTGATGGCATGACTGCTGAAAGGGTAGTCCTTGCTCCACTTCTCCCTAAAAATGTAGAAGTACTGCTAGCCTCAAGAAGGCAGTTGACTAGGAAGACCTATGCGTTTAAGTGGCATAGGTTTGAGGTGTGGTGCGACAAGCAGAGCGAAAACCCTTTCTCCTGCCAAGTGCCAGTGGTGCTGCAGTATCTGCTTCACCTATCAGATTTAGGCCTCAAGTCGAACTCTGTCCAAGTCCACCTTAGTGCCTTGTCAGCACACCACTCTCCAGTGGAAGGAAAACCTCTTTCTGCACACCCTTTGGTGTCCAGGTTCCTGAGAGGTCTGCCTCTTCTGAAGCTCCCGGTTTGCCCCCCTGCGACCGAGTGGGACTTGAATGTGGTCTTCGAGCAGCTTACTTGCTCACCTTTTGAACCGATGGCTACCTGCCATCTCCGCTTCCTCTCTTGGAAAGCGCTTTTCTTGGTGGCACTCAAATCGGCCAGACGAGTGAGTGAGTTGCAGGCTCTGGTATCCGATAGACCATACCTTCTGAAAGTGGTCTCTTCGTTCCACCTCAACCAGGAGGTGGTACTTCTGACTTTCTTTCACAGGCCGCATGCCAGTCAGGCAGAAGCAGTTCTGCATACCCTGGACTGTAAGAGGGCTTTGGCCTTCTACATTGAGCGTACGCGGGAATATAGAAGGGCTTCTCAGCTCTTCGTCTCTTATGACCCCAGTAAACTGGGTATGCCTGTCTCCAAGCGTATGTTGTCCACTTGGGTGGCGGACTGTATTCCCTGGGCATACAGGTCAGCCGATCTTCCTTTACAGGGTCGAGTCACAGCCCACCGGGTCAGGGCTAAGGCAGCATCAGTGGCTCACTTCCGCTCTGTTACGCTGGCAGACATCTGCCAGGCCGCCACCTGGTCTTCGGGTCAGACTTTTGCGGCCCATTACTGCCTGGCTAGAGAGTCCCGAGGGGACAGTGCTTTCGGCCAGGCGGTATTCCGTAACCTATTCGAGGTCTAGGCAACGACTACCCTCCGACCCTTTGGTGTCAGGCTACTGGAGTGTTGCGTTCTCAGTTGAACTCCTATTATGGCTGCTGCAGCTCTTCTAGAGGGAGCCTATTTTTCAGCTATGGGTTCTGGTAGCTTATAGCTAGGGAGTCCCATATGTGAGGACAGACTTCCTGCTTGTTCTTGGAGAAAGCGTAGTTACTCACCTGTAACAGGTGTTCTCCAGGGACAGCAGGAATCAGTCCTCACAACCCTCCCTCCTCCCCTGGAGTTGCAGTCCTATTATATTTTGTTCATTTTGCCATCTTTTTAGCTATGTCATTTGACTGAGCAAGATGGCACCCTTGGGCGGGAAGGGGACCGCGCATGCGTGATGCAATTCCCAAAGCTTTCTTAGAAAGCTGGGGATTTGCTCCGCATGAGGGCTCCATTGGCGCCGAAGTCACCCATATGTGAGGACTGATTCCTGCTGTCCCTGGAGGAACACCTGTTACAAGTGAGCAACTACGCTTTAAAGGCCTTGCCAGAACCTCTCTGAGCTCTTTCAGTATCCTGGTCCTATGGTCTTATTCATTTTCAGTTTTGCAAGCTGTTCTAACACATCATCTTCTGTGTTTCTCTGTTTGTGAACTTTTGAATTTTGTGAAAGCTGTGTTTTTTGCCTTTATTTGTGCAGCCACTTCTTTGGAGAACCAAATAGGTTTCCTTTTCCTCTTGTTTTTATTTACTTTCCTTACATACGTATCTATTGCCCCTTTTATTGCCACCTTTAGTTTAGCCCATTGCAATTCCACTTTCCTTATCCCCTCCCATCCTGCAAACTCCTCCTTCAGGTACTTAGCCATTTTACTGAAGTCCGTGTTTTTGAAGTATAGGACCTTGAGCTTGCTGTGATTGGATTCTACCTTGGCTTTTATCTCAGACCACACTGTGTGATGATCGCTGTTGCTCACATGGGCACCCACCTGGATATTTGATACGCTAGCTCCGTTGGTGAGCACCAAATCCAGCATTGAGCTCTCTCTGGTCGGTTCCATCACCATTTGTTTAAGTAATGCATCTTGGAAGGCATCCACAATTTTTTTACTTCTTTCCAGATTTTCAGAAGAAATACTCCAATCCACATTGGGTAGATTTAAAGTTACCCAATATGATCACTTCCCCCTTCATGGCTATCTTTGCAATATCAGCAATCAGTTCACTATGCATTTCTTCGGATATAGATGTGACATCTTTATGGCATGCTGCATTCTTTGGCCTGCACCTCCAGGCAGCCTTCTCCTGAGCATGCCAGAGCTGGCAGAGAGGAGGCAGACCAAGTGGTAGAAGGACCAGCACAACACACCCATGAACAAGTCCTGACAGCAGAGAATGGCCTGATTCATGGATACTGGCCTTTGGGCTTCTGAATTTTTGGAGGACAGGGAGCAGAGGTTGTGATGAAATCTATCCTCTTTGTGGCTGGATAGGGGAGATAAATTGGATAATAATTCAGAGTCCATGGAGAGGAACACCTGTAAGGTAAGCACGTGACTCCATCATAAGGAAGAGGGTAGACATACAGCTGTGATTTGTTTCCTGTGAAATCCAAACCACCCAAGTTCACTAGCAGTGGGATTAATCCAGGATTCTGTCCTACCTTGCTCCTTATGACATGGAGTCAGATACCTAAACGAAAGCCTCCTGCTGCCCTGTCCTACATATGGAGCCCTGTCTTAGAACAGGGGTTCCAAAGCCTTTCAGGTGTTTGGAATATTCACCATGAATATGCATATGAGAAATCTGCATGCAGTGGTGGTAGTGCATATAAATTTGCCTCATATGTGCATATTCATCAAAAAAAATCCTGAAAACCCGACTGAGTGTAAATTATTTTGATGGTCCACATAAACATTTCATGTAATTTAAGGGACTATATAATAGGGAACTTGTAGCTGGTGTGATTATTGAGTATGAGGATTCCCTTTTGAGATACAAGTGAAGTCTAATCACAACACTTGGAAGCATAGCAGTCCAGCAGATTCTTGAGGTACATTTCCTTGGCCTATCTAATGGCTATGAAATGTATTTCTGAGAGTGGCCTTGAACGTCAGGGAACTCCCCCCTGCCAACCATTCCCTTCCTTGTCGTCCCCCCTTATGTGTGTCGCTGCCTCTATTCTTTATTTTTTCCATCTGTTCTAGCGCTTTCCTATTTGATAGATGGCTTTCCTTTCCTCTTTTGTTTTTCCCTGCAGCCACATTGTATGTACACCGCTCAGGTGAAATAGCTTGGGCGGTATATCAAATGCCTCAATAAAAATTAAAGAATGCTTTCAGTATCTTAGCCTTGACAATAGTGTCAGTAAATGCCATCCCCTACCCCACTCCCAAATGAGGTAGTCTAAAGAACATGGTTTATTTATTTATTTGAACTGTTTTTTATTCCGCCCCTGCAGACCATCAGGGGCGGTTTACATTGAACAAATAGAGTTACATAGAACAATATATAAACTATAAACTATATACAGGGAACATATCACATGTGGTTGCTCTGCATATGATCATTCATTCTTTAACTTGCACCATGGAATTAGCATTGCCATACCATACTAGGCCTTACATAGTCCCTTAAAGGAAGCCTGCAAGAAGATATGACTACTTAAATACACTGCCAGAAACTGATGATCAGATTCACCCTTACTTTGTTCTGCTAGGGTTGGGATTACATTTTCGACTTAGTTCATGCCTTGAGCTATTCCTGAAAAAAGGTGAGTTATATTCAGTAAGAATTTTCCTGTCCCCGGAGGGCTGTCTGTACCTGAGACAGTGGAGGTCTAAATGATTTGCCCAAAATCACAAGAAACAGCAGTGGGGTTTGAACCCTGGCTTTCCCACTTCTTAGCCCTCTGCTATATCCATTAAGCCTGTTCTTTATAACTGATTCTTTGTATCTGATACCCCTGCCAGGCCATCCTTTCCTTGCCTTTCCCTCCACATAATTCCCCATGGAAATGTGAGTTTCTACATTCCCTAGTGCTCTCCAAGTGTTCCACATTAATTAATTAATTAATTTATTTACATTCTCTTATATACCGCACTATTCTGCATCAGTGCGGTTTACATTGAACAAACTGAAATTACATTCAACAGGGCATTATAACTTGGAGATAACTATTTACAGGGAACATGGGCTATGGAGGGTTAAGTGGCTTGCCCAAGACCACAAGGAGCACCTGTGGGACTAGAAACCTTTTGTGCAATAGGGGAAATAAAAGCCTTTATTCTCCCTTCACTCGGACTATTATGTTCCTTTGAGCTTTTGGTTACCAGAAGGCTACTAGGACTACAAAGAAAACCTGGGCCCTGTCTTTAAGCCAAACTCAATTACAAACATTTTTGTGTCCACCCTCTCTACCGTGACGCTTCTTCGCCACTAGGGCGGCGTTGGGACAATATACACACATCCTGATCCATCCGGTTTACAGAAAGTACTTCTAGTTCATGCTGGGGGATCAGCACTACCAGTACCAAGTGCACCCATTCGGTCTTGCATCAACCCCCCCCCCCCCCCCCGGGGTCTTCACCAAGTGTCTCGCGGTGGTTGCCACTTACCTCCAGACTCTAGGGGTCATTGTCTTCCCTTACTTAGACCATTGGCTCATAAAGAGCTCCACACTGGACGGTGTCAGGCATTCGGCTCATCTGACCATTCAGGTGCTTGAGCAGCTAGTGTTCATTGTCAACTACTCCAAGTTGCACCTCCTACCAACCAGCTGGAGTTCATCGGGGCCCTCTTCGATATGACTTTGGCCAGGAATTTTCTCCCATGAAAGCGGCTCACTGAGGTGGTCGGTAACATCCGACAGAAGCGCCACACAACAGCTTGAGGGATGCTGAAGATGCTCGGCCACATGTCCTCTATGGTGCACATGACCACATTAGCCCATCTATGCATGTGGCAGTCCGTGGACTCTCACCCAGTGGAAGTAGGCCATAGGCTGCCTCTGGGACCAGGTGGCGGTTACCTTACCTCTCATGCAGTTCCTTCTCTGGTGGCTGGGAGCTGCAGAACCTGCTCAGAGGTCTCCCCTTCCAGTCATTGACACCCTAATGGATGTTCACCACAATTGTGTCCCAACTGGGCTGGGGGGCTTACCTGGATGGCCTGCACACTCAGGGCCTGTGGTCGGAACAGCTGAGCTTGCACCAGATAAACTTCCTGCAGCTTCGAGCTATCGTGAATGCCCTCTGAGCGTTCCAGATGCACCTGACTAACCAGGTAGTCCTGATTCAAATGGACAATCAGGTGGCGATGTTCTACATCAGCAAGCAGGGGGGCACGGATTTGTACCTCCTGTTCTGGGAGGTAATGTGCTTGTGGAAGTTCGCCATGGCCGATGGGACGAAGCCAAGGGTGACCTACCTGTGTGGAGAGCTCAATACCCTGGTGGATCACCTCAGCCAGGTTCTTCAACTTCACAATTAGACCCTCAACAGGAAAGTAGTGGACCGAATCTGTTGGGAGTGGGGCACTCCATCGATACACCTCTTTGCCATACTGCACAATATCCAGGTGGATCTGTTCTGCCTTCCTCCTGCACTGGGGGGTGGGGCTGCTTTACACAAACTCCCCCTCCCCCCCGATCCTGCTCATGGTGAAGATATTGCTAAAGCTCCATGCAGACTGGGGTACCGTGATTCTTATCGCCCTGTACTGGCCTAGGCAGCCGTGTTTTTTATCCCCCCTGTTGCTTCAACTATCTCGGCAGGGGCCTTTTCATCTGGGTTGCGCCCCAGACTTCATCTCTCAGGAGGACGGAACCTTGTTACATCACAATGTCTGGTCCCTGGTCCCTGGCCCTCATGGCTTGGATGCTGAGCGAGTAGGTCTCTTGGAACTTAACCCGACTGGGGAAGTGACGGACATGCTCCTGGCTTTCTGCAGTGATTCCACAAGCTGCTAATATGCCTTTAACTGGAGCAGGTTCTCATTCTAGTGTGCTGAGGGCACTGGATCCCTTCTCCTGCAATGGACAAGCTCCTGAAGTATCTCCTGCACCTCTCAAGCTCTAGTCTGAAGTCCAATTCTGTCAGAGCCCATCTGAGCGCGATTAGTGCATACCATCATAGAGCAGAGAGAAAGCCCACTTCATGCGGGGCTTACTCCTCTCTAGACCTCCAGTCAAGCCCCGTCAGTGGCTTAGGACCTCAATGTGGTTCTGGGGCAGCTCCTGTCGACTCCTTGTGCTGTTGGCACCCTGTCCTTTGAAATTCATGACCTGGAAGGTTGTGTTCCTCGTGGTGGACACTTTGGCGCACCATGTCAGTGAGCTCCAGGCCTTGGTGGCTCACTTGCTATACAGCAGGTTCCACCAGAATAGGGTGGTGCTGTGGACGCATCTGCATGTTTCACCCAAAGTGGTCTCCTCTTTCTCCAGGAACAAGCAGGAAGTCAGTCCTCATTTATGGGTGACGTCTGCATCAACAGAGCCCGCGCGGAGCAATTCCCCAGCTTTCAAAGAAAGCCTTTGGGATTGCTACCATGCATGCGTGGTCCTCTTCCCACCCAAGGGTGTCATCTTGCTCAGTCTCCCTTTTTCCGTGGAGCCCTTCGGACACACATCCTCGTCCCTCGGAAAAAGTTTTGTTTTTTGCCTTAACAGGCTCCTCTTTTTTCCGGTTGCACTGGTCCTCTACCCGTCCTTCCCCTGCTCTACTTTTTTAGAGCTATCGGGGATAGTCTTTTCTCATTTTTTCGTTAAGGGCTTCACACTCTTTTTCTCTCTAACCGCTTGCTGCGTGCATCTTCGACCTCGCAGGAGCCATTTTTGCCCCCATAGCCACTGGATTCAAAAAATGCGATAGATGCTCTAGGAACATGTCGCTTATGGACATTCATGACTGTTGTCTGCGGTGCCTGGGAGATGAAAATAATCCAGAGCTCTGTTGGCTCTGCAAGAAAATGTCCTCTAAGGCCCTGCTCAGTCATAAGCAGAAGACCGAAGACATATTCCAAAAGGCCGCCTCGGAGCCCCCGGTGGCGCCCTCGGTCGCCTCGGAGCCCCCGGTGGCGCCCTCGGTCGCCTCGGAGCCCCCGGTGGCGCCCTCGGTCGCCTCTACTCTGCTGGGTTTTCCCCCGGTGGTCCTGCGCTCTTGGCGGCACTCTGACCAGGGGTCCCCCGAGATGGAGTGGCAGAAAAAGAAGGCCTTGAAGTCGCTGTCCGGGGCTCCCGGCGAGGGCTCCCACACCTGGTCGCTTAGCCCTCTTCAGCGTTCCCGAGAGTCGGACAAGGAGCGGCCCCGCAAGGTACCCCGCACGGAAGTGGAGGCCTCTGGCAAAGGTGACCAGTCTCCTGAGGGTCACCCCGGTGAAGACTCCCTCTGCTCCTCAACGCCCGATCCAGGGTCGCCCGATCGGTGTCGCAGGGCCCCATGCCTGCGTGGGAGTCCCATATGCTGGTGCTGGAACGCAGCATTTCTGCGTTCATTGCTTCCCAGCAGGTGCTCACGGCCAGCTTTGCTGACTTGTGCCCAGAGACCGCAGGTCCCTCACGTGGGACATTCAAAATATGTCCAGGAAACCCCCGAGAGCCGCGGGTCTCATGAGGGTCCTCAACGTCGGTCTCGCTCGCCCTCCTGTTCCTCAGAGGTGAGATCGTCCAGGGCCTCCGGCACCAGGCCACCGGCTATTGGGCAGGGTGACCTGCCTGGCTCGGACTCCTCGACCGACTTCTCGGACTGGGAATCAGACGGGGACACCTCCCTGGAAACTTGTACCCACCAGGATCTTCCATCGGACCCTTCGCCACCCGCACTCCAGCGGCGTTCACCACCCGAAGACACCTCCTTCCTGGTGTTCATTTGGGAGATGGCACGGGCCCTTAACCTGGTCACCCAGGCTGAGGAAGACCCTCGTGCTGAAGAACTCGACATTCTACAGTATGAGTCCCCGCCCAGGGAATCCCTTACTGTGCCTGTACCGCCTATTCTATCTCGGCTGCTGCTCCGCATGTGGGGAGGCCCCAGCTTCGGTCCCAATCATGAGCAAGAGTCTTGACTCGATGTACATGGTGCAGCATGGGCCAGGCTTCCAGAAGACCCAACTCCCTCACACCTCGATGGTGGTGGAATCGGCCATGAGGAAGCAAAAGAGCCCGAAATTCCACTCGTTTGTACCACCTGGCTGAGAGTCAAGAGCCCTTGATGCCCTGGGTCGCAAGGCCTATCAAGGTTCCATGCTCTCTTGTCGTATCCAGGCATATGAACTTTATATTGGTATGTTCCTGCGCGATTTGGCTAAGGAACTCGGGGGGTTCTCCGTGGGCCTCGAGGGAGAACCCCCTCGACAGATTCCGCGCCCTGCTAAAGTCCGCCGCCGACTGCTCTAAGTACCTCTCTCGAGCCTCCTATGATGGCTTCAAGACATCGGCTCAGGTGGTGTCCGCAGGCACTTGCGCCCTCTGCCAGGCATGGCTCCAATCCTCTGATTTGGAGCAATGGGTGCAGGGAAAGCTCCTGGGCATGCCATGCCTCAGCGAGCAGCTCTTTGGCAAGCTGATGGAGGAGAAGGCTGCAGAAATTGAGACGGAATTCGTCACCAGGACCCATCTCTCCCAAAAAACCTCTACCCTGCCTTGGAAGAAGCAGCCAACCAAGAAGTCCTTCTTCCCTAGAAAGAGCCTGCAGCATCGGGGCTATCCACCAAATCCAACTTACCCCCACACCGACCACTCTGGCACAGGGTAAATCTGGCTAGGGGCATCGTAAACCAAAGTATCCAAAGGCCCAAATGCTGGCTCCCCCACAACCCACTCAGGGGTTTTGACAGCATCAGCATAGCCCCTCACTCTCCAGCGACGCAGCAGCCAGTGGGGGGACACCTGTCCCGCTTCACCCCATCATGGGCTTACATCACCTCGGACACTTGGGACCTCCAAGTCGTCCGAGACGGCTATCGCCTTCACTTCGACAGGCTTTTACCTCCTTTCTCCCTGGCGGAGCCTCCTCGACTCCCCACACACCAGCTTCTGCTGCAATGGGAATTACACTCTTTCCTCACCCAATGGGCAGTCGAAGGTCCCTCTCCACCTTTGAGGTTGGGGCTTCTATTCCCGGTACTTCCTCGTCCCGAAAAAGATGGAAGGTCTGTGGCCCATCCTCGATCTCTGCAGGCTAAACAAGTTCCTGGTGCGGAAGAAATTCAAGATGTTATCTCTTGGTGTGCTACTGCCCTTCCTTCTCCTCCCACAAAAAAGAACCAAACCCAAATGAATTATAACACCTCTATCTAATGTAAATCTTTTTGTTGGAACAGGCTGGAGGCGACTGAAAGGACAACTCAGCCGCACCAGACAGCTGGTTCCTTTTTAATCAATCAAAAATGTAGTACTTATCTAAGAAAAGTCCCAGTGTAATGTTTTCATATTCATCATAAGCATCTCCTCTCGTATTGCTTTGCAGAACAGCGGTCAATAGCAACATATCCACGACACGCACGTTTCGGGCCCTAAGCCCTGTGTCAAGTGTTCATAAACGCGCTAAAATCCCGCTTCAAAAACAGAGAAAGCAGCAACCACTGGTTATAGAGGATGAAACACACACTTTGGCTAATGCATTTGTCAATCCATCGGAAGCACCATTCACCAAATGGGAGACCCCACTGACACCGGGGAATCCCTTGGTGTCACAGGTGACGTCACAGCAAGCTAGGCCAATACACTTCCTTATTCAAACCCATCGGATGGACAGCAGCCATGTCAAAAATCAGCTGTTGTTCTTGTCTTTGCAGTAAGGCTAGCCGATTCCCACCCCAGGGATTTAAAGGAATATGATCTAACACAGTCCAGGAAACATCCACCCCAAATTGATGTTGGTGAGCTATACAATGTTCAACAATCGGCGCCGATAGCACCTTTTGTCGCAATCGCGACGCATGTTCGCTGAGTCTAACCTTGATTTTTCGCGAAGTTCTGCCAATATAGATCAAGGGGAAAGTACATTGCAGTACATAAACAACATAAGTTGAGTCACAAGATGTCGCCCATCGTCCTCCTCCTCCGGCAGGGCGACTGGCTATGCTCCTTGGATCTAAAGGACGCTTATGCCCACATCTTAATCCACCGCCAACACAAGCAGTATCTGCGTTTCAGGGTGCTGGGAGAACATTGCCAGTACAGGGTGCTTCCCTTCAGCCTCGCGTCCGCCCCAAGGTCTTCACAAAGTGCCTTGTCGTGATCACTGCTTACCTTCGGTGCCAGGGCGTGTCGGTCTTCCCCTACCTTGACGACTGGCTTGTCATGGGCCCCTCAGCCGAGGAGACTCGGCAAGCGATGTCGTGCACTGTCCTTCTCTTGGAGAGCTTGGGGTTCTTGGTTAACTACCCGAAGTCTCACCTCGAGCTGGTGCAGGCTCTCAAGTTCATAAGGGCGTGCCTCGATACTCAGCAGGCAATCGCCTTCTTGCCGGTGGATTGCTCCACCCGCCTCCAAGCTCTGGCGGCTCGTGTCCAAAGCACTCACCAGGTCACCGCTTGGTCCATGCTATGTCTCCTGGACCACATGGCCTCGATCGTACATGTGCTTCCTTACGCCCGCCTGCACATGCGGATGGGTCAGTGGTATTTCAGTGCCCAATGGAGCCAGTCCCTCGGACACCTCAGGGACCCCGTCAGGGTTCTTACCGTCTTCCACTTGTCCCTGAGGTGGTGAAAAAACCCCTGCAACCTCCTGCGGGGATTGCCCTTTCAGGCCCTGCTGCATGATGCGGTGCTGACAGACGCTTCCCTGTTAGGGTGGGGAGCCCATTGCAGACCACTCTGCACACAGGGGCCGTGGTCACCTGAGGAGTCTCAGCAGCAGATAAACCTGCTCGAACTCCGGGCCATTCAGTGGGCCTTGAGGGCCTTCGAGGAACACCTCAGCGGGAAGTTGGTTCTAGTGCAGACCGACAACCGTGTAGCGATGTTCTATATCAAGGAGGGGAGCATGGGATCGTGCTCCCTCTGCCAGGAAGCGGTCCTGATCTGTTCTTTCGCCGCCCGACGGAGGATGTCCCACAGGGCAACGTACCTCCTGGGTCAGGAGAATGGCCTGGTGGACAGACTCTGCAGAATTCTTCACCCGCACGAATGGCGGCTGGATCCCAGAGTAGCAGGCTGGCTGTTTCTTCGTTGGGGAACACCGGCGATAGACCTCTTCACCAGTCCCCAAATCACGTAGCTCTCCTGTTTTTGCAGGCCAGTGCCGCACCCATGCAGAGAGGGCCCCGATGCATTTCTCCTGGACTGGTCCTCCAGTCTTCTCTATGCATTCTCTCCTTTACCCCTCATTGCAAGGACTCTGTTCAAAGCTCATCGGGAGGGGCATCGTTAATTCTCATGACCCCCTTGTGGCCTCGGCAGCCTTGATTCCCGCTCCTGCTCTGGCTGTCAATGGAGCCTCCTGTCCCCCAGGTGTCTACTGACGCAGGAGGAGGGTCGGGTGCTGCATCCGAACCTAACCTCCCTATCCCTCAGAGCCTGGCGGCTGAACGGGTCTCCCTAGCCTTTCTGGCCCTTCCAGAGGAGGTCAAGGAAGTCCTCCTCGCCTTGAGGATGGACTCCACTAGGCGAGCTTATGCCTTTAAGAGGGAACGCGTCTCCATCTGGTGCTCGGAACACCAGATCGACCCCTTCTCATGTCCGGTTCGGTGGGTGCACCAGTATCTCCTCCACCTCTCAAAGGAAGGGCTGAAGTCGAACTCTGTCAGAGTTCATTTGAGCACCATCTCGGCTAATCATCTTCCTATCGAGAAAAAACCCCTTTCAGAGCAGCTGTCAATCTCCCACTTCATGCGGGGTCTTCTGCTCTCCAAGCTGCCCATCCATCCTCCCCCAGCGGAATGGGACTTAAATGTGGTACTCACTCAGCTCACCCATCCACCTTTCGAGCTGATGGTGACGTGTTTTCCGGCACCTGTTCTGGAAGGTGGCTTTCCTGGTGGTGCTGACCTCAGCCTGCCGAGTCAGTGAGCTCCAGGCTCTCATGGCTGGCGCCCCTTACACCAGGTTTTATCGGAACAGGGTTGTCCTCCGTACCCACCCTAAATTCCTGCCTAAAGTCATTTCGGACTTCCTTCTCAGCCAAGAGATAGTGCTGCCGACTTTCTTCCCGAGGCACCACGCCGACCGGGTGTCGACGGCTCTCCATACCTTCGACTGCAAACAGGCCCTCACCTTTTATTTGCAGCGTACCCAGCCTCATCGCATGTCGACAGGCTTTTTGTGACCTACGATCCCAATAGACCGGGGCAAGCAGTCACCGAGCGCACCCTTTCAGTTTCGGTGGTGGACTGCATCGCTTTCTCCCATGCGAATGCAGGCGTCCCTCTGGTTCATCAAGTCAGTGCACACGGGGTCTAAGCCAAAGCGGCCTCAGTGGCCTCTCTGCGCTCTGTGGCTCTGATGGACATCTGCTGGGCGGCAACCTGGTCTTCCACGAACACCTTCACTGCCCATTACTGCCTGGAGAGGGAGTCCTGCCAGGACAGTGCCTTTGGCCAGGCTGTACTCTGTAACCTGTTCGGGGGTATAAGCAACTCCTGCCCTCCGACCCTTCTTCACGGCTATCGAAGATTTCACCTTGAGGACCCGAGGACTTGGGTTCCTTCTCTCTTCGGCTTCTGCTTACGACCTCGCGGAGGCGTTTTTTGGTTACAGGTTTGGTAGCCTGTAGCTAGGGAGTCCCATAAATGAGGACTGACTTCCTGCTTGTTCCTGGAGAAAGCATAGTTACTCACCTGTAACAGGTGTTCTCCAGGTACAGCAGGGATCGGTCTTCACTACCCTTCTGCCTCCCCTGATGAGTTGCTGAATTTTTGTCCTTCCCTTGCAATCTGCTTGGTAGGGCTCGAGCTAAGGGACCTGACTGAGCAAGATGGCACCCTTGGGCGGGAAGAGGACCACGCATGCGTGGTAGCAATCCCAAAGGCTTTCTTTGAAAGCTGGGGAATTCCTCTGCGTCGGCTCCGTCAGTGCCGACGTCACCCATAAGTGAGGACTGATTCCTGCTGTCCCTGGAGAACACCTGTTAAAGGTGAGTAACTACGTTTTCCATCTCAATCAATTGGTGGTCCTGCCCACCTTTTTTCCCAGGCCTCATGCCAGCCATAGGGAAGCCACACTGCTCATGTTGGATTACAAGTGAGTCCTTCTACCTTGAGTGAACGAAGGTGCACTAGTGTTCCACCCAGTTGTTCGTCTCTTTTGACTCCAGTAAGCTAGGCACTGCCATATCCAAATGCACGCTGTCCATTTGGTTGGCAGACTGCATCTCTTTTGCTTATGCCTAGACAGGCCTGAGCCTTGATGGTCATGTCACAGCTCATGTTGTTGCACTATGTCTGCATTGGTGGTCAACTTGCGCTCATTCTCCATGGAGGAGATTTGCAGGGCTGCAACGTGGTCTTCTGTCCACACCTTCACTGGCTACTAGTGTCTGAATGGGGATTCCTGATGTGACAGCAAATTTGGCCAAGCTGTACTCTGGCATCTTTTTGGGACTTAGGTTCAACTCCCTCCCACCATCTCTTCTGTCTCTCCAAGCTACCAAAAAGAATCTTCTTGATGTCTACTTACGCTATGGACGCTGAATCAGTCGAGTCCACTGAGGGGACCACCCATGCTGTTTCTTCCTGGTCTTCAGTTTTGTTGCCCCTGTTGGACTTGGTCTCCTTGCTTTTCGGTAGCCTGTAAATTTGGGAGTCCCATATATGAGGATTTACTTCCTGCTTGTCCATGGAGAAAGTGTAGTTACCTATAGAAGATATTCTCCGTGAACAGCAGGAATAAGTCTTCACAACCCTCCCACTTTCCTGAGGCGTTATTTTTTGGCTACTAGCTTGTTTATCACACTGGAGATAAGTTGGCGCAGCGGCAGGCAGGAAGGCAGGCATGCAAGCAACGTGGAGCCTCCCAAAAGCTTCCTATGGAAGCTGGGGACGTCACCTATAAGTGAGGACTTATTCCTGCTGTCCATGGAAAACACCTGCTACAGGTGAGTAACTATGCTGAATGATGGCAAGGATGGAAGAAAAGATGGGAGAGTTCCTGGAAGAGAGGAAAAGGGAATGCAAAGAAAAACAATAAAATAAAATGGGGAGAAATGCCCTGTACAGATTACACAAAACATAAAAGACCACCAACACCCAAATAAAAAAAATGCCTGATGCCTACAAATTTGTGATTGACACTTGAGGCATGCAATGTTTTGTTTCCTACCTCGGCACTCCCTAACTTTCGAATTTATCTAAAATATGTTTCTGTCATGAATGGTATTAGTTTTAATCTACTGAAAGATTTCATTTTGTCTTCCCATGAGAAGTATTTTATCCTACTCCTTCCTTCCACCCGTCAGAGGGAAAATGCACTACACATCTAGTTGTTTTCCCTTCCAACATGAAGACAGCTGAGCAAATAGTAAAAAAAATCATGCAAGACTGCTAAAGGGGAAAGGATATGTTTTAGTCTTCAAATGAAAGACCGTGAAATATGAGAGTAAGAGTAAAGGAGTAAGCATGATTAATGTTTGTGAGATAAGATTATGCTACTTTATTATGAAGAAATTTGACAACTTTATAAAGTCAGTGATATAGTGACTTTTTGAAACTGAGAACAGGATGCACTGGCCTTGAATCTATCTTAAGTGTTGCATTTTTGTAGACCGGTTAAGTCTAAACTTCCTCTAAATCCGTGACTATATCATTTGATCCACTGGAGAAGATTCTTTTCTAAATGGAGACAAATAAAAGGCTCGTGAAAACAAAAATAAGTCCACAGATGACATTTTTAATATTTCTCTGACTTGTAACTAATTCCTAGCTGGGGGCATTAAATACAGGGATCCTTTCTTGGCCCTTGGTTTTCTATCTCTGGTCCTAGAAGCAAGTGAGAAGAAATGAAAACACAGCACACAGAATTATATGAGGGTTATTTTTAAAGTAAGGTCCGATTGGCTGTAGCTTTGTAAATGTTTTCCCCCTGTAGAAACAAGCATGCGTGCCGGCTCCCGGCATGCCTTGTGAAAAAGCAGATGCCATTTGCAGTCTTCGCGTCACTTTGTACGGTTTATACTGAGACGTTAAAATGTTTAAGACAATTGAGCAGCCCTCCGACTGTGAAATACGGTCTGTGGTTCGGTTTTTGACAGCAAGGACTGTGTCATCAGCGGACATTCATCACCAGATATGTGAGGTGTACGGCCCCAATGCGATGAGTGACAGCAAAGTGCGTAAATGGGTGAGATTGTTCAAGGATGGGTGGGACAAACTGTGCTCACAATGGGTTCCCAGGCTGCTTTCCGAGGAACACCAAAAAAGGAGAATGGCTAGTGCTTTAACATTTTTGATCCGATACATTGAGGAAGGAGATGAACTTTTGAACCACATTGTCACAGGGGACGAGACATGGGTTTCTCACATGACTCGATAATCAAAGCGGCAGTCGATGGAATGGAGACGCACGTCATCTCCAGTCAAAGTGAAAGCCAAACAAACAATCTCAACATGCAAGATTATGGCAACTGTGTTTCTCGGAAAGCAGCCTGGGAACCCATCGCAAGCAGAATTTTCTGAACTGCAATTTTTCAGAAATGATTTTGTTTAGCACTGACCTTGAAACTTGTGGAAATTTCAGTGACAAAGTAGAAATTGTGAATCGGCGTTCTTCGTGAATTTTTGCGTCAAATATGCACACCAAATCTTCTCTGATTACTGAAGGTTGACCCTATTGCGGTTCATCATGGACATTGTTCCATCCGTCCTTGAACAATCTCACCCATTTGCACACTTTGCTGTCACTCATCGCATTGGGGCCATACACCTCATATATCTGGCGATGAATTCCACTGATGACACGGTCCTTGCTTTCAAAAACCGAATCACAGACTGTATTTCACAGTCGGAGGACCGCTCAATTGTCTTAAACATTTTAACATCTCAGTATAAACCGTACAAAGTGGCGCTACGACTGCAAATGGCATCTGCTTTTGCACAAGGCATGCCGGGAGCTGGCACCCATGCTTGTTTCTACAGGGGGAAAAAATTTACAAAGCTACAGCCAATCGAACCTTACTTTAAAATTAACCCTCGTATCTTAACAATAACATAGTTCTGCTAAAGCTTTAGGAAGGAAGTCACAGGTCCACAACGTGAGCAGTTTCCTCTAACTCCCTCTATTACTTTGGCCGCATCTCCTTTTTATATTAGGAAAAAATGCCACATTGTACAATTTTGTCTTATCACTCTGTCATGCCTTTTGCTTTACTTTTTGTTTATTTATATCTACATGTTACAGGTCATACCAAGTACAAACATATTGCACACGTTTAATCAGGACAAGCTTCCTGCATACAAAAAGCTGTCTGTCTTGTAAGATGTAACCTTGAGTGTCTCTTATTCATAAACACCCCCTGTAGTACCGGCAGCACTTTTTAAGCTGCTTTCATAGAAACATAGAAACATGATGGCAGAAAATGACTATATGGCCTATCTAGTCTGTCCTTCCATATCAACTACAATAGTCCCCTTTAGAGGTCTTCTGTGTTTGTCCCATACTTTTTGGAATTCAGATACTTTCCTTGTCTCTACTACCTCCACTGGGGAACTATTCCACGCTTCTACCACTCTTTCCATAAGGAAATATTTCCGTATATTAGTTCCGAGTCTATCCCCTTTCACCCTCATCCTAAGTCACCTCATAGCAGAGCTTCCTTTCATAGTAATGTACTGTACATACATAGTAACACAGTATATGATGGCAGATAAAGACCAGTATGGTCCATCTAGTATGCCCAACAAGGTGGCAAGAGTAGGTGCACTTGCCGCTCCGTGCGGGTCACTCCTCCCCATGCCTTTGTTTAGGGGTGCACCCACTGCTCCATGTAGGTCATCCCTATTTGTTCATATATAAGAGATACTTATGCTTATTTTGATTTCATCCTGTTGCTATAAAGGGATTCACTGTATCTGTTCCATGCCATTTTGAATTCTGTCACTGTGTTTGCCCCCACCACTTCCATCGGGAGGGCATTCCAAATATCCACCACCCTTTCAGTGAAAAAGTATTTCAATCGAAAGAGGACATAGGGTACTGGGGTCTCATGGAGAAAGTCATGGAGAGGAAGGACCAACTAAAAAAAAAGGTGATAGTGCCCTCTGTATAAGTCTCTGGTGTGAACTCATTTGGAGTATTTATTTCTTTTATTTATTTAACACTCATTTATATACCGCATCTTCCAGAGCTCAGTTGCAGTGTACAATTAACAACAATTAACAAAGCGCAGTTTGTTTTACATAGAACATCTTAAATTTTACATAGAACATCTTAAGTTAAACAAAGCAAAGTGTAATAAACTAAACAGTATATTTAAGCTAGAGCAGTGTGAGTAACAATTAACTAACAAAATGTGATGTCTAAAACAGCATAAGACAGTACATAACATATACAACTATATACATGTGGATGTATTTGGGCATAAGAGCTTGGGTCGTCGTTTCGTTTAAGCTATATGTGTTGTCCATTTAAGTGGTAGGATTGTACTTGATGTGGTCGGGTACCTGTTTAGCCTTTATCTAAGTTGAGTGCTAGGTTTTCCATGGTATTATAGTGTTTAGTGAATAGATACGTTTTCAATTTTTTACGGAATTCCATGATCTCTGTTAGTGATCGTAGATCCTCTGGTAGAGAATTCTAAATGGTTGGAGCTATGTGTGAAAAGGCTCTATTATTTGTTAATTTATGTGCTTTTAAGAAGTCTTTCATGCAATTGTGTGCAATTCTGGAAATCACACCTTCAAAAGGATATAAACAGGATGGAGTCTGTAGAGAGGGTGGCTACTAAAATGGTTAGTGATCTTTGTTATAAAGCATATGGGGAAAGGCTTAATGATTTTAATATGTGTACGTTAAAGGTAAGATGGGAAAGAGGGGATAAAGATGTTTAGATACCTCTGTTGTATAAATGCCTACTAGAGGTGTGCCAAACATTACCATTCCGAAATATAAATCCAGTGGACATGGTCCAATCAGCATTAGCTTTGATTGTTGAATTAAGTGTGTATGCAATTCCTGTTTTTGTGGGTATCGTGGCACCTTTTGAAATATTTCACTTACCATTATCATACAAGTAAGTACAAGATAATAAACTTTGATGAAGTAAACCTAAACAATAAGTAAATTGCATAAGAGGCAAAGAAAGGAATGTGTTCCTATGTGATTTTAAGGAATGACCATATAAGGGAAAGGCAACAAATGTGTTGTATAAATTAGTGTTTTGAAGAATGTAATTTGTGCAGATAGTGTCTGAAGCTCTGTATTGAGTGATGTCATTCTCTGCCTCACAGGATAACAACACAGTGTTATACTTGCTGCAGACCTGTGCATTTGAGTTCAGTAAATTCGATTGGTTTTCACTCATAAGTTGTCTCGTCTGACAAGTTTATGCACAAATTGTAAGGAGTTTGCAAGGTCTGATATTGGGGGTGACACACAGCACTAAGGCATAAATAAAAACCCCAGTAGCATCTCTATCATATCTCCTCTTTCCCGCCTTTCTTCTAACGTATACATATTAAAATCTTTTAAGTATGTCCCCATATGCTTTATAATGAAGACCACTAACCATTTTAGTAGCCACCTTCTGCACTAACACCCCCTGTTTATATCCTTTTGAAGGTGTGGTCTCTAGAATTGCACACAATATTCCAAATGAGGTCACACCAGAGACTCAATTTATACACAGGCACTATCACATCCTTTTTTCTGTCGGCCATTCCTCTCCATGAGACCCCAGTACCCCTATAAGTCCCTTTCTACAATTTCCACAAGATATTTATGAAATATCTCCTTAGCAGATATTTTATCCATTCTAGGGAAAAATGATAAATCTTAGATTTTTCTACCAAAAAAGTTCTCCAATTCCTAGGTTTACTATGAAGATTTAGGTTATCTCATTCTGAATCAATTTTTCATGCTCACCCAGCCTTCTATTACACTGAGAAATCTCACTGGTATGTGGGCCATTAAGCCAGAAACAATAATTATTTGTGAAAAGAAATGCTTTAATGCTCTTGAAAGAGCTTTACTCAGTGGCCACCAGTTCCTGAAGTTGAAATCCAAAGGAAGCCTCATTGACCTCAATGAATTTGCATCCAAAGAAACCAAACTCCATTTCTTTTGGTCAGCTGCTTTCTTTCCACATGCTAGTGTCCCTGAAACTGCTGTCTCGCTGCCTCATCTTCATGTTCTGGATTATACGAGATGTCCCAATATTTGTGGAAGCTGCACTTCTATTGACCAGAGCACTTGAACTGTTAGGCATCTCAATCGTGGTACACCAGGTAGGGTCCAAGAGATGATCCCTCACTTCAGGGCTCAAAGATGTATCCAGTGCCAGGGATGCCACTGCTCTTCTTTCCACCAGTAAGCATCCAAATGGCACCATTCCTGAAGTATGAGCTCTCCCTCCTCTTGCCACAAATAAATCGGTGGATCCCCCCAACAGTAGATGCCACTGTGTGGGCAGATGCATAAACTTTAGGTCTGCCCTTCTCTTCACTATAGCACAGGATTCAATGGTAAGAGATTGTAGCTATCAAATGTCTTCCATCTTGCTCTGTCCCCTCAAAACACATTTTTAAATATTGTTAACATGACTTTAATATGTCAGTTTATTTAATGCAAGCTATAGTTGATGCTTTGAGCTTATTCATAGACGCATGCTCAGGTGTTAATATACTTCCAGATAGGAAGATGCATTTATTTGATAAATGCTGTTAAAGAAAAATAATCATTCTGTTAAGCAGCTTTAATATCCTCTTTGTGGGATTATGTGAGGCAGCACATTTAATGCATGAGTCAGTGATTTAATAAACCATGACAGCCATTTATTGTGAGTATTCCCCAGAGAATTTAACATTCGTTCTTTCCCCTAAGCATAAAATTATGACTCTATTATATAACCTGTAGCATGCAGTTTTGTTACGAATCTGTTTTTTTTCCACATGATGCATTTATTTTAAATATATCAGTCATTTCTAGGTCATCAAGATAAGTAATGTCTTCTTGTCTCCTCAGGCACTTCCATTCACCCCTACATTTACTACCTTTGAAAGTTAAACATCACTTCAAGGATTCGCATGTGTGTTTTTTTATTTCACTCGAAATAAATCAGTAAATCCCTGAGTCTTGGCTCTTATATGCAAGTAATGGGCATATCATAACTCATAGAATAAAATAATGCATTTATTTTCTTAGTGATTTATTACATAGTCCTCAACAAACAAATTGAAAGGGATGCTGCTTGTTCAGCTGCTTACTTTAGCTCTCATACAATTTTGGCAGGTTTTTGAGATTTGCTGCTAGGGCTTGAATTTACTCAGCAAAGAAATTATTTGTGTTTTGCTTTGTTTAAGAGTTGTAATTATTTTTGTATAGCGTGTTTTGCTTTGGACACTGTTACTGGCATGCATGAAGGGGTAAATGGTTTGAATATGAGCATGCAGAGCACTAGTGGTGCTTTTAGAAAGCAGCAATATTGTAGAAGAAACTATGATCCAATTTGTGCAGTAGTTTAATTGCCCATTTTAGAAGCCTACTGATGCATTTTTTCATGGTTTCCTAATTAATTGGATGAGTCCACTTAAGTAGGAAAAAAACCATGAAAAGTTGATCTTTGTTATGAGCTATTTTAAATTTGTTCATAAAAATTGCAACTGGATTCATTGTCTTTTACTAATGTACATTAACACTGATGTAATAGATGTTTGGTTGATAAAGAGCCAGTTAGCCAAGTTTGCTTGGTTGCCACAGCCTACACTACTGTATCTGAATGAAGCTTGACCTTCAATGTTCTAGCTGTGGCTATCACTCTCACAAGCTAAGGATATTTCCCAGCTGTAGACATTTAGCCACTGCATACTGTTGCTGCGGCTACCTAGGCTGGAAGTGTAGCTGAATTATCCTGCAGCCCAAGTTAGGAAACTTATTTCCCCAGATTATTTGTAAGAATGTAAGGAGGATATACACGGGGCAAATTTTTCATGTTATCTAGGCTTTTCCCTGGATTTGGCCTTTTTTGGTTTTGTTTCACACATTTGTTTTAATGAAAACATTTTGATATGCATTAGAACCTTTTAGTGACATTAATTGACAACATGTTAATTGACAGATTTGCATGCATTAAATCGATTTAGTGCATTTAAATCTAGATGTATGCATTTACACTACCCTGTTAATGTATGCTAACAGTGTAAATATTGAGCAACTAGCAGGGTAGCTCAGTTAGGTAACCTAATTCTGAGACTGGCAAAAAGTGCCCCCAAAACACTCCATTAGCAGCCATCTTAGTTTATTCTTGTATTTAGTTCAATGGTAACCAATGCCTGGCCAGTTCCTCCCCCCCCCCCCCCCCCCCCGTTGCCACCGCTACATCCCCCAAAGTCAGAGGCAGCACAGTAAAATCAGCAGTAAGCAATGAGGTCTTTGTGTATTTTTCACATTAGAGGGACAGGACAACAGGACCTTTGAAGCACATGGACATCTCAGCCACCATACATTTATTGCCACTGTATCTGCCGACTTCGGGAGAAATGGCAATGTGGGGGATAGAGAAGATAAGAGATACTAGGGAATGGGGTGAGAGAGAAAAAGAAAAGATACTAAGTGCAGGGGTTGGTGAGGGAGGGGAAGACGAGAGATACTGAGTGCAAGATTGGGGCTAGAGGGGAAGCTAAGATGGTTAGTACGTGAAGGGGCAAAGAGAAATGGAGGGGAGATGCTGGACAAGGGTGAACAGAGACAGAGGCAGATCCTGGACATAGAAACATAGAAACATAGAAACATGATGACAGAAAAAGACCACAAGGCCCATCTAGTCTGTCCTTCCATAACAACAACTACAACAGTCCACTTTTTACCTTTAGAGATCCTCTGTGTTGGTCCCATGCTTTTTTGAATTCAGTTACTGTCCTCATCTCTACCACCTCCACTGGGAGACTATTCCACGGATCCACTACTCTTTCCGTAAAGAAATATTTCCGCATATCACTCCTGAATCTATCTCCCTTCACCCTCATCCCATGTCCCCTCGTCGCAGAACTTGCTTTCAATTGAAAGAGGCTCTCTCCCTGAACATTTATGCCACAGAGGTATTTAAACATCTCAATCATATCACCTCTATCCCGCCTTTCCTCTAAGGTGTACATATTAAGATCCTTAAGTCTGTCCTCATATGCTTTATAATGAAGACCACTAATCATCTTAGTAGCAACCCTCTGCACCGATTCCATCCTGTTCACATCCTTTTGAAGGTGCGGTCTCCAGAATTGCACACCATACTCCAAATGAGGTCGCACCAAAGACTTATACAGAGGCATTATCACCTCCTTTTTTCTGCTAGCCATTCCTCTCCGTATGCACCCAAGCATCCTTCTAGCTTTTGCCGTCGCCTTTTCTACCTGTTTAGCTACTTTAAGATCATCGGACACAACTAGCCTAGGTCCCGCTCTTCTTTAGTGGACAAAAGTACTTCACCTCCTATGCTGTATTGCTCCCTTGGATTGCTGCAGCCCAAATGCATGACCTTACATTTTTTAACATTAAATCCCAGCTGCCAAATTCTAGACCATTCTTCAAGCTTAGCTAGATCCCTCCTCATGTTATCTACACCTTCCTGGGTGTCTACTTTATTGCAGATTTTGGTATCATCTGCAAAGAGGCAAACCTTACCCGACAGCCCTTCCGCTATATCACTAACAAAGATGTTAAAAAGAATCGGACCAAGGACAGATCCCTGGGGCACACCACTGGTAACATCCTTCTCCTCAGAGTGAGCTCCATTTACTTGTACTCTTTGTCGCCTCCCACCCAACCAATTTCTAACCCAAGCAGTAACTTTAGGGTCCATCCCTAGGGTGCTCAGTTTGTTTATAAGTCGCCTGTGAGGAACAGTGTCAAAGGCTTTACTGAAATCTAAATACACCACATCTAGAGCTCTCCCTCGGTCCAACTTCCTGGTCACCCAGTCAAAGAAATCAATCAGATTTGTCTGACAAGACCTGCCTCTGGTGAATCCATGCTGCCTCGGATCCTGTAATCCGCTGGACTCCAGAAACCTCACTATTTTCTCTTTCAACAGCGTTTCCATTAATTTACTCACCACTGAAGTTAAACTAACCGGCCTGTAGTTTTCAACCACATCCTTACTTCCGCTTTTGTGTAAAGGCACCACATGAGCCTCTCTCCAGTCCTTTGGCACCACTCCCGACTCCAACGAGGCATTGAAAAGGTCAGTCGGTGGAGTTGCTAGAACGTCCCCAAGTTCCCTCAGTATTCTAGGGTGTATCCCATCCGGTCCCATCGCTTTGTCTACTTTGAGTTGAGCTAGTTTCTCACGAACACAGTCTTCTGAAAATTGTTCAAGATGTCCCTCGCTTCTGTTCTTATTTGTGGGTGTTTTCTGAGGTCCTGCTCCTGGTTTTTCATCTGTGAACACAGAACAAAAATATTTGTTAAGCAATTCCGCTTTATCCTTATCAGCTTCTACATATTCCCCCCCTGTACCCTTGAGTCTGACAATACCACTTTTGCCCTTCCTCTTCTCACTAATATATCTGAAAAATGTCTTATCCCCCCATGTTATTGCATTGGCTATTTCCTCCTCCTTTTGAATCTTTGCCTTCTTGACTACTTTGCTAGCTTCTCTAAGTTTTTCCAAATACAGATGCCTGTCTTCCTCTCTCTGTGATCTCTTGTATTTCATGAAGGCCTCCCTCTTTTTCATCACTTTTTCAGCTACTTCCTTCGAAAACCAAAGCGGTCTCCTGTTCCTTTTGCCTTTGTTTACCATTTTAACAAAAAGGTTGGTTGCCTTTAAAATACCCCCTTTCAGTTTTGCCCACTGTTGTTCTACATCCCCCAGCTGTTCCCATCCCACTAACGACTCCCTGAGGCATTGGCCCATCTTCGCAAAGTTAGTCTTCCTAAAGTCTAAGATCTTCACCTTGGAATGGATTCTAACAGCCCTAGTCCTAATACTGAACCACACCATCTGGTGATCACTGGATACAAAATGATCTCCCACTACAACATCAGAAACACTTTCACCATTGGTAAGCACCAAGTCCAGTATGGCCCCTTCACGTTTGGGGTCTGTTACCAATTGCCTGAATAGTTCTCCCTGTAGAGAATCCAGGATCTCCTTACTCCTAGATGATACTGCAGCAGGAATGTGCCAATCAACATCTGGCATATTGAAATCTCCTAGCAGTAGCACTTCCCCTTTCCTAGCAATGCTGCGTATGTCTTCAATTAACTCTCTGTCCACCTCTTCCTCCTGTGAGGGAGGTCTGTATATCACACCAATGCAAATAGATTTCTCTTTCCCTCTTTCTAGTTTAACCCACAATGCCTCCTCTCTCCCTTTTAAGTTCTGTAATTCCAAAGCTTTAATAGTAGTTTTTACATATAGTGCTACTCCTCCTCCCCTTCTTCCTACCCTGTCCTTTCTGAATAAAGTATAGCCAGGTATAGTTACATCCCAGTCATGGTTTTCTGTGAACCATGTTTCTGTAACTGCCACTAAATCTAAGTCAGCCACTCCCACCAAAGCTTCAACTTCAGAGATCTTATTTCCCATGCTACGGGCATTAATACACACTGCTTTCCATATGTTACCCCTGTTACCCATTTCCATAAAGGTATTTGATGTATCACTTACCTGGGGGCTTTCACTTACCTGGGGGCTTTCTTCACCCATCCCCAACGAATCTAGTTTAAAGCCCTCTTCAGTAGATTAGCCAGTCTACTACCAAAGATGTGTTGACCTTTCTTGGACAGATGGATGCCATCTCTGCTCTGCAACCCTTGGAACAGCATCCCATGGTCTAGGAAACCAAAACGCTCTCGAAGACACCATCCACGCAGACATGCATTAATCTCCAGGATGCGAGCCTCTCTGCCTTGGCCTTTACCCTCAACAGGGAGGATTGAAGAGAACACCACCTGTGCACCTACCTGCTTCACCCTCTGTCCCAGAGCCATGAAGTCACTTTTGATACGTTCCGAGGTGGGATAGGGAAAGAACAAGAAGGAGATGTTGGAAATAGAGAGTATGGGTGTGGGGAAATGTTGGACATGGTGTGTGGGGATCTTTATCATTATTATTTTGCTTGCTTGACCATCCATGCTGGAGTGTCAGGGCGGTTTACAATCACTAAACAAAGGCTGCAGGTAGAAGAGAAAAGGAATGCCAAATATATGACAGGAAAGGCAAGAGAGCAAACATCTAAAGCATAGAACAGACAAAACTAGAAAACATCGACAACTAAGCAGGAAAGGTGGATGGTAGGTCAAATGCTTGACAGAAAAGATGAGCTTTCAATAGGGATTTGAACCTGTTGTATGAGTATTCAGCATGGAATGCAGTGGGGAGGGGATTCCACAGGGTTTGGCCGAGGAAGAAAAAGGCAGAGCGACGGGTATGTTCAAGGCGGGCCCGGGCAGGGGAAGGAAGGGCCAGGCGGTCATTGTGGACGGAGCAGGGCGCGTGGGAGTGGGGGGGGGGGGAGTGGATATGGATGAGGTCAGCAAGGTACTGGGGGTGGCTAGTATGGATGGTCTTATGGATGGTGGTGAGAATCTTGTATTGGTAGCGATAATTCAATGGGAGCCAATAGAGCTGAGCAAGAAGGGAAGTGACATGGTCTCTGTGAGTGGCGTGAGTGAGGAGGCGGGCGGCGATGTTTGGATAAGTTGTGGACAACAAAGCTAATATTGGGGAATGCCTGCGAAGACCACGTTCCGTAGTCGAGGTGAGATAAGAGAAGGGAAGACCGTAGGCGTGATCAGCAAAGGGGGAGGCAAGGAGGATCATACCGCAGGGAGTTGACGGAGAGTGCAAAAAGAGCGCTGGACAAGGGAGGAGACATGTTGATGGAAAGAGAGGGCAGAGTCGAGGGTGACCCCCCCCCAGGTAGTGTAGGGACGAGGTGAGCGGGATCGGGGTACCAGAAAGGGAGGGTGATAGGTCAGGGATAGGGGAAGTGAAGGTGAAGACTTGGAAGCGTTCAGATGGAGATAGTCCGCAGAAAGCCACAAAGAGATTTTAGAAAGATAGGTATTGAGGGGAGAGAGGTTGGGGGAAAGTGGACAGGTATGGAAAATGAGAAGTATGTCGTTGGCATAATATGCTGAGATTCCTGACTGTTGGACAATCAAGGTGAGAGGGGCAAAAAAAAGGTTGAAAAAAAGCAGGGATAGCACAGAGCCCTGAAGGACCCCGCATGGTGGTAGAGGGGTGGAAAGAGAGGAGGAGGAACCCACGTAAACCAAGAAGGAACAGGAGGACAGGAAAGACTGGAACCAGGTGAGGGCCGTCCCACGTACCCTGATTCGTCGAGGCGAGTGAGGAGCATAGGATGTTCCACGATATCAAAAGCGGAGGATAGGTCCAAGGAGACTGAGAAAGAGATCACCACGTTCATATTCTATGTGTACCTCATTGAGAAGGGAGAGGAGAATGGCTTCGGTATTGTGGCCAGGGCGGAAGCCAGAATGATAGGTGTGAAGTGCAGATGTGGAATCCAGGATGGAGGATAGTTGAGCAAAAACTAGTGTTTCAAAAAGCTTAGAAAGAAACAGAAGTTTGGAGATTGGCCTCCAATGTGTGGGCACAGAGAGGTCAAGTGAGGGCTTCTTGAGCACCGGACGAACAATAGCGTATTTCCAGGAACAAGCAGGAATGTAGGCTTCACATATGGGTATCGTCGGTACTGACGGAGCCCGCGCGGGAACGCTCCCCAGCATCTAATAGGAAAGCTTTTGGGAGCATCCCACAGCGCCTGCGTGCTGCCTTCCCGCCTTTCCCAACTGTCCCTCTCCAGTTCTTTGTTTTCCGCGGAGCCGACAGGTCGCACATCCTGTCACTGCAGAAAAAAATTCCCTTTTATTCTTCTTTTTTGTGGTCGCGTCTGCCTTCCTTCGATGCTACACCGGTACCGCCGATTCTTCTTTCTTTCTTTTCCAAAAAAAAAAAGAAACCCTTTCTTCTGGAGTCTTTTCCAGGTATTTTCTCCTCAGGTGCCACACGCCATTTTGGGCACTAGACCCAACTTTTTCCTTTAAAATGGAAAAACCCGCTTTGGGTTTTAAAAAGTGTTCCAAGTATGGCGGTACCATCTCCGTCACTGACACCCATGAGTGGTGCCTCAAATGTTTAGGTCCTGACCACTCTATTTCAGAGTGTGTTGCCACTGGGATGATGTCAAAGAGGGGCCGGCAGAACTGAGCTGCTAAACTTAGCCCCCTTTTTCCCTCCGATGCAGCCTCTGTGGTGGCATCAACGTCTTGCAGGGCTTAGTTTTCCTCCCATGGATCTCAGGTAACTAAACATAAATCTAGCCGGTCCTCAAAGGGTAGATCTCCCTCTAAGCATCGAGATGCCTCTGGCGTTGCCCTTGAGGGACTTTCACCGGCAAAATTGCCCCGGCGGGAGGCTTCGGCTTCCAAAGCACTAACGGGGCTCCAGGATGTTCTCGAGGCCTCAACCTCGGCAGAACTACTTGTGCCATGCTCTGGGGTACCGGCTGCTTCATCCGGTACCGATACCCAAGCATCGGCAGCGTCGATAGACCAGAGATTCTTGGCTATTGAATGCAGTCTGGCGCCTCTTCTCACGGCCTCGATGCCCTTGAAACCTCTTCAGACAATTCAACGGGCACCGACTCCTGTACCGGTATTGACTGCATCGACATTGGCAAGTATTCTACCGGGACCGAGTCATGCTTATCCACCCGGTATCGACAAGTCGGTACCAGACCCCTCCAATGCCGACCTCGACTGGTACCGTGCCTTGCACGATCACCCGGATCGGAGGTACTTTGAATCCTTGGATGAGTCTGCAGACTCTGAAAGCTCTGCCGATACCAGAGTGCTTCTTCCTGAGGATTCTTCTTCTCTTCAGCGTAGGATGTCTCCACCAGAGGATATGTCCTTTCAGGATTTTATCCGAGATGTGGCTCGAAGTCTTTCCATCACAGTGGCTCCTGAAAAGGAGCCTAGGGCAAAGGAATTAGAAATCCTACAATACCCTAAAGCTCCCAAGGAGGCAGCTACCTTGCCTATTCATGAGATCTTGCATGATCTCATGTTAAGGATGTGGGAAACACCTCTAACCACATCTCCTCACTCTCGAAGACTCGACACCATGTATTGAGTTCCTCCTTGTCCTGGGTTTCAGAAGACTCAGCTACCACGCCATTCCATGGTGGTGGAATCAGCTATGAGAAGGATCAAGAGTGCAAAAAGGCATGCATCTAATCTTCCAGGACGTGAGTGTAGGACTCTTGACGCCTTTGGATGTCAAACCTTCCAGGCTTCCATGCTTTCTGCTAGGATCAGTTCCTATATATTATATATGGGAATGTTCCTTAAGGCGGTCACAGGAGATTTAGAGCTTATGAGCCCTCTTCTTTCTGATGATAAGAGGCAGGATTACCTCGCCCTTGTCAAACATGCTCAGGATGTTTCCAAGTTTTTTCAATCGTGCAGCCTGTGACTGCTTTGAGTGCATAAGCAGGACCTCTGCTATTGCCATAGGTGCATGTAGGATTGCCTGGTTCCAGGCATCTGACTTGGAACTTTGGGTACAGGATAAACTAGGGAATATTCCTTGCACAGAAGAGGATCTCTTTGGCAAGAATTGGCAGGAAAAAGCTAATGAGATAGATGCTGGCAATATCACCTTGGATAGATTGTCTAAATCTACAGCTGATCCTGCAAGGAAAAAATCCTACAAGAAAGCATTCTTCATAAAGAAGAAGAAGTTTTATCCCTCCTATACCCAGTCTGCCCAAAAGGGACAGTAGCAACAACCTAGGCAAAGAAAAACAAAAGTTGCTAAGCCTCAACCGGCTCAGCAAACTCAGCCTCCACAGGGGTTTTGACTCCTATCTAGAGAACTTTGCCTTCCTGGCCCTGAACAGTCCAGAACCCTGCACCATTCCAGGAAGGTTGTGTCATTTTGCCCCCAGATGGGGTCAGATAACAGAAGAAAATTGGACTCTCTCTATTGTAAGAGAGGGGTACAAGCGTCATTTCTTCAGCATGCCCCCTCCTACAATGGTAAGACAGTTCAATTCTCAGACCTCTCTCAACAACCAGTTAGATCAGGAGGTCACTGTACTTCTTGCCCAAGGGGCAATAGAAGAGGTACCCATTCTACAACAGGGTACAGGGTTCTACTCCCCCTATTTCCTTATTCCAAAGAAAACAGGAGGACACAGACCCATTTTAGACCTCAGAGAATTGAACAAATTCCTGTTCAAAGAGAAGTTCAAAATGATTTCTCTAGGAACTCTGCTGCCATATCTTCAGAGTCAGGATTGGCTTTGTTCTCTAGATCTTAAGGATGCATACACTCATGTTCTCATCCATCCAACTCATCGAAAGTTCCTTCGCTTCCTATTTCAAGAGAAGCACTACCAATACAGGGTCCTTCCTTTTGGCCTGGCCTCGGCACCAAGGGTGTTCACAAAATGCATGGCTGTGGTGGCAGCATTTCTTCGCACCCTAGGAATATTCGTCTTCCCTTACTTAGATGACTACCTCATTCGAACCCCATCAGAGCCAGAGGCCAGGGTTGCTCTGTCTCGCACAGTGTGCATCCTTCAGTATTTGGGACTTGTGATAAACTTCCCAAAATCCAACCTTTCTCCCACTCGGTCTCTAGAGTTTATAGGATCTCTGCTGGATACCAGACAGACAAGGGCCTACCTTCCACAGGCCCGGTGCCTTCGCATTGTGCAGTTAGCTTCCCAAGCAGTGTTAAAACCTCACCTCACTGCTCTAGAAATGTTACAGTTGCTAGGCCACATGGCATCCACCGTGCATGTGGTTCCTTATGCTTGCCTCCATATAAGGGCAGCCCAGTGGACTTTATCCACTCAGTGGGCTCAGGTGTCAGGTTGCCTGTCAGACAAAATAGAAAACTCAGATTGCCTTATCTTGTCCCTCAAATGGTGGGGGTTTCCTTTTCAGCAACCCCCACCCCAGGCCACTCTAACAACAGATGCTTCACAGGTGGGTTGGGGAGCCCACCTTCAAGGCCTCTCTACCCAGGGTACCTGGACTACACAGGAGGCCTATCTACACATAAATCTCCTGGAACTCAGAGCAATCTTCCTTGCTCTTTGAGTATTCCACACCCAGCTCAGCTACAAGACAGTCCTAGTTCAAACGGACAATCAAGTAGCCATGTTCTATGTGAACAAGCAGGGTGGAACAGGCTCTCTATCGCTATGAAACAAAGCTTTGCGACTATGGACCCTCGCCAGAGAGCATCAGATTCATCTCCTTGCGGTGTATCTTCTAGGCATTCAGAACTCTTGGGCAGACAGACTCGGTCGAGTTCTGCTTCCACACGAATGGTCTCTCCATGCAGACCAGGTGGCCAAAATTTTTCCAAATTTGGGGAACCCCAGACAGACCTCTTCGCAAGTCTGCTGAATGACAAACTTCCCCAGTTCTGTTCCAGATTTCCGGCTCAGGGTTGTCAGGCCAGGGATGCTTTCCTCCTCCATAGGGGCCAGGACTTCCTGTATGCTTTTCCACCCATTCCCCTAATTCCCAAAACCCTGTTTAAGCTTCAGAGAGACAGAGGTCATATGATTCTCATAGCGCCATATTGGCCACGGCAAATGTGGTACCCTCTGCTCCTACATCTCTCTCAAGCTCCGCCTCTGGAGTTAGGATCTGCTCCAGATCTCCTTTCTCAGGAAGACTGGATGCTGTGGCATTCCAATCCCCAGTCTCTACATCTCAGGGCCTGGTTGCTGAAAGCCTAAAACTTCACGGTCATAACCTTTCTCAGCAGGTAAAGGATATCCTTTATGCTTCCAGGAAGCCTTCCACAAGATGCTCTTATACTTTCAAGTGGAAAAGGTTTACCATATGGTGCTCACAGAAGGGTCTTGACCCTCTTGCGATACCTCTGGAATCATTACTGGAGTATCTCCGTCATTTGTCTAATGCAGGGCTTAAGACCAATTCAGTGAGAGTTCATTTGAGTGCTATTGCAGCTTCTTTCAAGCCTCTAAATGGGCAACCTATTTCCTCTCATCCTATCATAGCGAGATTTATGAGAGGCCTTCTTTTAACTAAGCCTCCCATTAAGCCACCACCGGTGGCATGGGACTTGAATTTGGTTCTTGGGCAGCTTATGAAAACCGCCTTTTCAAGCATTAGCCACTACCTCCTTGAAATTCCTTTCCTGGAAGGTCATCTTTGTTATTGCAATCACATCAGCATGTCGCATCAGTGAACATAAGATATGCCATACGGGGTCAGACCAAGGTCCATCAAGCTCAGTATCCTGTTTCCAATGGTGGCCAATCTAGGTCATACGTACCTAGCAGTTTCTCCAAAAGACACAGGTTCCACAGTGCTTGTATTGGGTCAAGCATTGATATCCTGGGTCCCTTCTTAATATTGGTTTATGTACCTTTCCTCCAGGAACTTGTCCAAACCTTTTTTAAACCTAGCTACACAAACAGCCTTTACTACATCCTCGGATAATAAATTCCAGAGTTTGATACACGTTGAGTGAAAGAATATTTTCTTTTATTAGTCTTAGTTTAGCCTGTTGCTTCATTGCATGTCCCCTAGTCTTTCTATATTCTAATAACAAACAATCAATCTACGTTTATCCGTTCTACTCCGTTCATTAATTTATAGACTTCTATCATATCTCCCCTCGGCCATCTCTTTTCCAGGTTGAAGAGCCCTAACCTTTTTAGCCTTTCTTCATAGGGGTATCCTTCCATCCCCTTTACCATTTTGGTGGCTCTTCTCTGAACCTTTTCTAAAAACGCTATATCCTTTGTAAGATACGGCGACCAGAATTGCACACAATATTCAAGGTGCGGTCTCACCATGGAACGGTATAGAGGCATTATAATATCCTTTGTTTTATTTTCCATTCCTTTCCTTATGATACCTAGCATTCTATTCACTCCTCCATCTACGCAAGCTTGAGAGACATTGGCGACACACCCGGACCTCCGAGGCACTTGAGGCATACTCTGCTCAACTAAAGTTACACTGGGAGAAAACCATGGAAAAAAGAAAACAGTACCATTCTGAATTACTAAAGCGATCTTTGAATAAACCACATGACCTATTCACTATTGTCAAGACTTTGACAGGCGACCCAGCTCTAGCCCAATCGCCCACGCCTCAGCCACAAGTCTATGCCAATTACCTGCAATCAAAGTCGATCCAGACCAATACGGTTGCAACCATCACATCCTTCTTCACCCCGCATTTGTCCTCACAACCATCCTCCCTGCTGAAATTCTCCGAGGTATCCTGTGAAGAGATTGTAGATATTATTTCCACTATTAACCTCAATACTGCTCCTAACGATCCCTGCCCTGCAAGCTGGATTAGAGAGCTGCGCCATGACCTCAGTCCAACAATATGCAGAATCCTGAACCAATCCCTATCAACAGGGTCCTTCCCCCAAAGCCTAAAATATACGTCCATCCGCCCTCTGTTAAAAAATAGTAAACTTGATCCATCTAAAGTTGAGTCTTTCAGACCAATTTCGAGCATCCCTCTACTTGCCAAAATCTTTGAGAAGATAGTCCAGCGACAAATTCAACACGTCAACATTGAAGCACCCCTGGACCCATCCCAGCATGGCTTTAGAGAAGCACACGGTGTTGATACCATCCTTACAACCCTCTTTAACAATCTAGTCATTGGTCTTGATAACATCCACCAAGGATATGCCCTCATCTTCTTGGACATAGCAGCCGCCTTCGATTCGGTGAACCACCAAACACTCTTACTTCGCCTCGAAGCAAAAGGAATACTAGGTTCAGCGCTAGCCTGGTGCAAATCTTATCTGTGCAATAGATGGCAACAAGTCAGAGCTGGATCCATGACCTCAGAGCCATTCCCACTGAAACAAGGCATACATCAAGGCTCATCCCTATCTGCATTGATGTTTAACATCTACATGCAGCCCATCTGCACACTAATTCGATCATTCAATGTCCAATGCCTAGCCTATGCAGATGACATCCTCATTTGCACACCCTTCAAGATTGAACAACCTGACTTCTCCCCATTATTAAGATGCTTCGAAGCAGTGGCAGACTGGCTCCTCTCCCAAAACCTACGAATTAACCACAGTAAAACAGATGTTCTCTTCGTCACGAGAAACCAGAAGTTCACGCCTCCTCCCTCACTACAAGTCAACAACACAGAACTTAATGCAAAACCCACAATTCGCTACCTAGGTATTACCCTTGATCAGAGGCTAGACATGTCAGCACATATCAAAAACACCAGAAAAGCGATTTATCACAAAATCAGATCACTGCGTCATCTCCGACCACTACTGGACTTCCCTGATTACAGATCAATCTTCCAAGCTCTAGTTATTCTTCACCTCGATTTTGCTAACATCATCCTTCAGGGACTTCCACAGTCGACTCTAAGCCCACTCCGACTTGCCATGAACTCTGCTGCGAGGGTTCTGCTAGGTCTATCAAGGTCAGACCATATAACACCAGTCCTGAAGAACCTACACTGGCTACCTCTGCAGGCTAGAATCAACTACAAGACTGTAGTCTTGACATTCAAAGCCCTCAAGAACCAGCCACCCACGCCCATCAGTAAACTTCTCCACATCACTCCAGCCAATAGATTAAGGAGATCTACATGGATGAATACCCTTGAAGTCCCTAAGTCAGTGACAAAATGTACAAAGACAACAGCCAGTAGAGCCTTCTCCATTTTCGCACCTATGGCCTGGAACGCCCTCCCAGCAGAAATCTGAGCTATCTCCAATCTACCGTTATTCAGAAAAGCTCTCAAACACCATCTGTTCCTGCTACATTACCCGGAAAATAATTCTGGAAAGCACACAGCCATCACCTTACCCTCCTACCTAGCCTTCCCCATTGATCAGCCTCCCTTTGAGAATGGTTAATCTCCTTCCACCTCCCTTCTCTCCCTTACCCCTGAGCTTATGCATCTGTCCACTATCCTTATATGTCCAGTAAGAATGTCCTTATTTTGTATATAGTTTTCCCAGTTCTTCCAAGTTTACTACCCCTGTTCAATGTAAACTCAATGTGACCTGCTGCATTGTTGTATGTTTTGTTCAATTGTAAACTGCACTGATTATAATAGCGCGGTATATAAGAGACTTAAATAAAATAAATAAATAAATAACAAACTGAGAGCAATTTGGATATTTGTGAGTAACTAGAAACAATTTGGGAAATAGTTGCCAAGTAAGAAAATGGTATTCTACATCATATAAAACATCGTGTGGTGCATCATATTTAATCTGAAAGGGATGTCCTTCCTGAAATGGGTGGATATCAGAAAGGTAAAGTACAGGAGGAGCAGAAGTGGTGGGAGGGGTGGGATGAGGGGTGGTAGGTAAACAAGATACATCCAAAAGGAATGAAGTCTCAGTGATGTGCTGTTGATCACTCACAACCCATGTATGTTATTTTCCAGGTACCTCTGTCCTGACAGGAAATATTGTACAAAATCAAGGCAGGAGGACCTAGAAAGTAATGTTCTGGAGGTGCCCTCAATTCTTGTGTCCTTTCTAGAGAAGTGGAAACTGGTGGCTCCCACTGTACTTGAGTGATGTTTAATGAATAGAACACTGGCTTGTCCTGTATGGAACAGAAACTCAGAATGACCAGATCCTTTCCTTCCGGGAAAGGTGGGGGTATTTCTTGATAGCGATATGCCCCACCTGTGATGTTAGCCCAGCCAATCGTGCATATTCGGATGATAGTTCCTGTAATGAGACTGGGGTAGAAGAGAGCAGATACAAGAACAGGAAACCGAGACATAATAAAAGCTAACTTGTTTCACTCTACTAGGGAGTAAACTAGTGCTCCCCACTTATACTATGTAACAACAGAAATAATGTTTACTACTTATTTACATAACTATTAGACACATGTCCATTAGATAGGACACATCAACTATACAGCAGAAGTAAATAGTTACCATCCTCAAGCGACTTCTGTTTAGAAAGCAGTTGTCCGTGCTGTCTTCAGAAAGCAGCTGTCCGTGCTGTCTTCAGGTGGTATCTGAAAGCAAAGACTGATAAAACACGTATTACCCATATGGTTTCAACTGGGTGATGTGTTTCCAGTACTGCTGGTTGTCGGGCATTAGGATTTGGTATAGGCTTAGGCCTAAGGTATCAGTAACTAAGTACGGTCCTTCCCACTTTGCAGTTCCAAAGGGGAGGTTTGGTCTAGGTCTCAGAATCATCACTTTACTCCCAACCTTGAGGGGCCTTAAATCAGAATCTTTTGCATGTACCTCCTGCAAATAATCTCTAGCTTTTTCTGTGTTAGCTAGCACAGTGGTCTGAATTTCTTTTAGATGTTCTTGCAGGGATTTCATCCACTCATTGGTGAGAATTACGGTCTGGTCCTCTGGAAGAAAAGGATGCAGCATATTTTCCCACCGTTGCATTGGCCTTCCCATTAAGGCTTCATAGGGTGCAAAACATGTGGATTTACAGACATTAGCTCTGAGACGCATAAGGACTAAAGGGAGCACCAGATCCCAATTTTTCCCGGTCAGATTAAGCATAGGGCTGAGGTGGGCCTTAATTGTTTGATTCATTCTTTCTACCTGCCCTGCTGCCTGTGGATGGTACGGAATGTGGAGTAGTTGTTCTATGCTTAGAAAATCAAACAATTCCTTGATGAGCTGAGAAACAAATGCAGGACCATTATTAGAATCAATAGTTTTGGGAATGTCCCAGCATGTAAAAAATTGCATAGTTAGGATTTCTGCAGTGGTTCGAGCAGTTTGATCTGGGACAGGGAATGCTTCTACCCAATGAGAAAAGGAATCAACAACAGTGAGCAAAAATCTATTTTTCCTAGCTGTTAACGGAAAAGGGCCCACATGATTAATTTGCAATCTCTCAAATGGGCCACGAAGAGGTGCTCTCATTAACTGTCATAAGAACATAAGAACATAAGATATGCCATACTGGGTCAGACCAAGGTCCATCAAGCCCAGTATTCTGTTTCCAACAGTGGCCAATCTAGGTCATACGTACCTAGCAGTTTCCCCAAGGGAACTTGTCCAAACCTTTTTTAAACCCAGCTACACTAACAGCCTTTACTACATCCTCCGGTAACAAATTCCAGAGTTTGATTACACGTTGAGTGAAAAAATATTTTCTTTTATTAGTCTTAAATAGTTTACCCTGTAGCTTCATTGCATGTCCCCTAGTCTTTCTATATTCTGATAAGGTAAACAATCGATCTACGTTTACCCGTTCCACTCCGTTCATTAATTTATAGACTTCTATCATATCTCCCCTCAGCCGTCTCTTTTCCAGGTTAAAGAGCCCTAACCTTTTTAGCCTTTCTTCATAGGAGTATCCTTCCATCCCCTTTACCATTTTGGTGGCTCTTCTCTGAACCTTTTCTAAAATGGCTATATCCTTTTTAAGATACGGCGACCAGAATTGCACACAATATTCAAGGTGCGGTCTCACCATGGAACGATATAGAGGCATTATAATATCTTTTGTTTTATTTTCCATTCCTTTCCTTATCATACCTAGCATTCTATTTGCTCTCTTGGCCGCCGCTGCACACTGGGCCGAGGGTGTTAACATGGTATCCACAATGACGCCTAAATCTTTTTCCTGGGTGGTGGTTCCTAATGTGGAACCTTGCATCGTGTAACCATAGTTTGGGTTGTTCTTCCCTAGGTGCATAACCTTGCACTTCTCCACATTAAATTTCATCTGCCATTTTGATGCCCAGTCTTCCAATTTATCAAGATCCTCTTGCAATTTTCCACAATCCTCCTGGGTTTTAACAACTTTAAATAGTTTTGTGTCATCTGCAAATTTGATAACCTCACTCGTTATTCCACTTTCCAGGTCATTTATGAATATGTCAAAAAGCAGCGGACCCAGCACAGATCCCTGGGGTACACCACTATTCACCTTTCTCCATTGGGAAAATTGGCCATTTAGCCCTACCCTCTGCTTTCTATCTTTTAACCAGTTCCTGATCCACAATAGTTCACTGCCTCCTATTCCATGACTCTTTAGTTTTGCCAAAAGTCTCTCATGAGGGACCTTGTTAAAGGCTTTCTGAAAGTCCAGATACACAGTATCAACCAACTCACCTTTGTCCACCTGTTTATTCACTCCTTCAAAAAAACATAACAGATTAGTAAGACAAGATCTTCCTTGTCTAAAGCCATGTTGGCTGTCTCCCATTAGGTCGTGACTATCTACATGCTGAGTAATTTTATTCTTTATGATGGTTTCTACCATTTTTCCCGGTACTGATGTCAGGCTCACCGGTCTGTAGTTTCCCGGATCACCCCTCGAACCCTTTTTAAAAATTGGTGTTACATTGGCGATCCTCCAATCCTCAGGTATTAGAGATGATTTTAATGATAGTTCACAGATTACTGATAGCAGGTCTGCAATCTCAAATTTCAGTTCTTTCAACACCCTTGGATGTATACCATCCGGCCCAGGTGATTTGCTACTCTTCAGTTTATCAAATAGTTGTAAGACATCTTCCCGATGTATCGATATTTCCTTCAATTTTTCCACACCTTTAAATACCACTTCAGTCACGGGTAACATCCCTACATCTTCCTCAGTAAAGACCGAAGCAAAGAATTCATTCAGTCTCTCCGCTATCGCCTTGTCGCCTCTTAGTGCTCCTTTAACCCCTTTATCATCTAATGGACCAACTGACTCTCTCACAGTTTTTTTGCTACGAATGTACTTGAAAAGGTCTTTATTTCGCGTTTTTGCTTCCGCAGCAAGCTGCTTCTCAAATTCTCTCTTTGCCTGCCTTATCAATGCCTTGCATTTGACTTGCCCTTGTCCCCTTCTCTTTTTAGGTTGCCTCCCAAATGAAGCACAGATTACACAGGAGGAAACATGATCCTGTATATCATGTTTCATTTCTGGTCACCATACCAACCTATTGAGGATAGTCTGCATTTCTTCTGCTTTAGGGTGTACCATAGGACCTGCACCATGAACCCAATGCATCCACTCTTTACCTCGAGCTCTAGGGATAGCTATAACCAAGCCTTCCTCTCTTTTTGCACATAGAATGTCTTTCTCTATAGCGAATGTGAGAAAGGGTGTGTGCTGATATAGGTTATATGGGGCGTCCTGCACAAGCTTCCTCAAATTGGAAAGCGCAGGGTCCTTTGTCTGCAGTGCCACGAAGTAATCTGGTGGTATTATTTGATCATAATCTGTGGAACGTGTAGCAATAGCAACCATGCGTGTCTGCTAATACCAGGGCCATATGAGGCCTACATGGCATGCTTCCTTGGTTAGTGAGTCTGCTAATGTGTTTCCTTTCACTAAAGGGCCTTTCTTCCTATGTGCCTTTACTTTAACTAAATGTACTCTCTGAAACTTCTCACTCAGTTCTTGTGCCATAGTCCACAGTGATGAATTTTTCACTGTGGACCCATCCGTAGATTTAAATTTATTTGCCAGCCACCAGGGTAACAGGGCAATGGCACTTTTAAAGACATAATCAGAATCTAAAATGATTTGTATCTCTGGGTGTGAATCCTGATATTGTTGCATACAAGCTACAAAAGCAGCCAGCTCACAGTACTGTGCTGGCGCTGACCCACAGGAATACTGTCTCTGCAGTACCACTTGGTTATTTGGGTCCATTTGTACAATTGCAAAACCTGCTAGTCGCCTGCCTCCTTCACATTGATTACTACCATCAATATATACTGTAGGAAGAAAAGGTGAAATTTTGTCTAGTCCCAGTTCCCTAAAGATCATGTGATTGGGGGCACTGGGTGAGGACTGACAGTCATGAGGTTGCCCCTCCAGCAAAATTCCAGCCACTTGCACGTTAGGTTCTTTCAACAATTCAAACTTTACATTCTGTGCTTGCAACATGAGAGTCCACTGGACTATTCTCTCAGTCCTAATCTTGCTACATGCTAACTTTCCCTCTACAATGAATTTGAGGGGGTGTGATGGCTGCATATGTATGTGGTTTGAGCACCAATGATGTATGTAAGTTTCTGCATAGCCGCATAGGAAGCCAGTACATGTTTTTCACAGTTTCCCATTTTGAGTTCAGGAGACGTGAGAACTCTGGAACAGAAGGCAATAGGGCGATCTACTCCTCCTAGGCGTTGTGTTAGAGCTGCACCTATACTGTTCTCTCCAACTACAGGGTACAGGAAAAAAATGTGTGATCTGGGTGTGCAAGAACAGGAGCAGAAGTCAGAATGTGCTTTAATTTAGTTACAGCTTCTGTATGTTCTTCCTCCCAAACATAACTTTTACTTTTTAGCAGGGAGTAAAGTGGAGCTACCACTTCAGCATAATTGTGCATGAAGTCACGACAGAAACCAGTGAGCCCTAGAAATGACTGGAGTGATTTCTGATCTGTAGGAAGTGGAAGTTTCTGTATCAGCTCTATCCTCTGAGAATCTACAGATTTACCATCCTGGCCAATAGTAAAAAGGAAACCTGTGATTTGCACAGTTGAGCCTTGGCAGGATTAACTTTAAGACCAGCTTGTAAGAGGGCTTTTAAAACTTCTCTTACATGATTCCAGTGTACAGCTTCATTCTCAGACTGAATCAGAATGTCATCTACATACTGAATTATATTATCTCTGCAAGACAATAGTGACAGGGTTTCCTGCATGTATTTATGAAATATTGAGGGGGAATCCTTATATCCCTGTGGAAGCACAGTCCATGCATATTATTTATTCAGCCATTGAAAGGCTGTTTTGTACTGGCATTCAAGGGCCAGGGGCAGGCTCCAAAACCCATTGGATATGTCTAAAACAGAGAAAAATTTACATTTGGGGTTCAGTTTAGAGATCATTTCAGGGTATGAGGCTACCACAGGCACTACAGATTTTGAAACTTGATTCAGGGCACGGAAGTCCATAGTGAGCCTGAAGGAACCCCCCCCCCCGGTTTAACTATCGGCCAGGCTGGTGAATTGCATGTGGAAGAAATAGGTCTAATTAGACCCCTCTCCTCCAGTATCTTCACAATTTTAGTCACTGGTTCTATAGCCTGATGAGGTACTGGGTATTGTTTCTGTGGTGGAGGATCCTTGCCTTCCAACAGTATTTCTGTGTGCATTTTCCCACAATCTAACTTGTCTTGAGCCTAGACTGGAATATCAGCCACCTCTGAGGGAATTACACACAGATCATACTGCTGAGCTGCCTTGGTGCACTGAGTTGCTAACTGCATGGGAATGACTTCATGCTCTAAAGTTTTAGAAGCACTTTAAGTTCCTGAATACTGCCACAATTTAAGTTTAGCCATATCCACCACCAAATTTAACTGGTTGAGAACGTCAATTCCAATTATTTCTTTTGGTGTGTTCACTATAGTGGAGGCAGTGGTTTCCAACATTTCCTTGTTTTGTTCACTGTGCACAGGGATACCCCATTTAACTGGGATAGCCACACATTTGGAAGCTGTGTCATTAATTCCTTGAATTTCATACATTTCCATATTTTTCTGATCTGCAGTGGGAGAAGCTCTGTTTGTAAAACTAATTCCAGCCCCTGTGTCAATCAGAGCTAGTTTATCCTGACCCCCTATTCTACTGATAACATTGGGGCGTCCACAAGAGTCCAGTATCAAGGATGCTAGAAGCCTTAAGCTGTATTCTGGGCCTGTATCTGTTTCATCATCCAGAGGCTCTGGAATTGAGTCTTCTGCTGAGAGAATGGAGGCAAGCTGGGCTATGAAGGCTTGAGACATTTTGATATCTGAACCCAAGAGGTCAGGACACCCCCTATGCACTAGCCTTGTGTTTGTCCTGAGCTGCTTGTAAGTCCTGTTTTAATTTATCTAGTTCTATCTGCAGTATGTGTTTGTCCTGTTCCCATTTAATTTTCTCCTTTTCTAATCCATCTCTCTGTGCTTTGAGCTCCTGAAAGGGAATGTACCCTGAGGAATTTCTAAAAGTACCTCTGCTTTGTCCTCTCCAAGGTGTCTGTCCTCAGTATCCTTTGTCTGTGTTTTTGGTGTATTGGGAGGATCCCTCAGCTTGCCACTTCCATGCTTCTGATACTGTTATGACCTGCGAGGGCTGGGTCTTCCAAACAGACCCAATTCTGAGCATTAAAGTATCAAAATGGGTTGCTTTAGGGTCTTCAGAAAATAACAGAAGGTGTTTTGTAATCTCAGGGGATAGCAATTCTAATAAAAGTGCCTTATGCGTGCTCTCCCCATAATCTTCTGCATTGGGCCAGGACTCCTGCTCATTAAGAACTGCTTTTAAAATCCAGGCTCTATATGCAAACTCTTCCAGTGTATCATTTGGTAGAAATGAAATAATTTTAAATACTTGCATTGGGGAACAGTGAAATAGTTTCTCAATACCCCTTTTAACCAACTGGTATGGGTGAGTGAGAGAGCCAACTTTACAATAGTGTGGCCCCAGAGCCAGATGCATAAGTCTATCAAAGTCTGATTGTTTTCTTCTGTATTTCCCTAGACCCCAGTGAATCAGAATATCAGTGGCCCATTTGCACCAATCATTTACATTAAAACGGCATAGGGCCAATTTTCTCAACTATTCTTTCCATGTCCCTATCTTTTAAATTGTCCTGCAGCATCACTTTAACTGGTGCTCTGAGTTCAGTACTGGGTGCCATGTCTGAGTCATCTGAATTATCCTCCTGACACAGATCCTGATTATTGCTCTGTTCTGGCTGAGATAAACTATTAGGATTTTCTTCCTCTGTGCTGTTTTCCTCTGTATTTTTCCCAGTCCTAAGTCCAGCTATGCATACTTTTGTATTCTTTTGTTTCTCAATAGCTTGGATGCATGGCTTATAGGGTGTGTCATAGGCATAGGGGGCTGAGGGAGAAATGGGTGTTGGCCAGGGCGTATATTTCTTTTGTCTTTCAGAGGCCAATTGATCCTTAACGTGCCTCAATTCAAGTTTAAGTGCTTCTAATTGCTCGCTAACAGTTATAAAATAATTTGTGGCTTGTATCACCTGAGTCCTTTGTATGGCAATGCAACTTTGTGCCTCCTCAAGGTCTTTGGTCAATTGGGTACAATGAGAAGTCAGTTCAGTATTGTCCTGTTTCATGTTAATGAGCCCCCCCTGCACATGCCTTGGATAAAAAGGCATTTTCTTTTATTTGTTTTCTTTTTGAATTCTTGATAATGGTTTAACATTTGTCTTTGAATATTATTCCATGATGACTCAGGTTATTCACCTTCAAAGGGACCACCTTTCCTCTTACAGTATGTCAGTACTATTTGTTTCAGTTCTTTAAAATCAAAGGCTTCCATATTTATTTATTTATTTACATTCTCTTATATACCGCACTATTCTGCATCAGTGCTGTTTACATTGAACAAACTGAAATTACATTGAACAGGGCATTATAACTTGGAGATAACTATTTTACAGGGAACATGGGCTATGGAGGGTTAAGTGGCTTGCCCAAGAGCACAAGGAGCACCTGTGGGACTAGAAACCCCAGTCCTTCCGGCCCAAGGTTGCTGTCCACTAGTGGGGTTTGAACCCCCGACCTTCCGGCCTGAAGTACATTGCCCCAACCACTTTGAGACTGCAGAAAGGCTGTAGTTGGACTATCGCAAATGTGCAACTTTGGAAGGAGGAATGCTCACTTTTATGAAGAAGTGAGACTTAGAATTATAGTTGAAATGGCATAAATTGTATTGGTGTTCAGTAAAGAGTACTGGCATAAAGACCACGCCTTAAAATTATACCTGAATAAAAAGTGGTTACCACCTTTTAACAGGGTGGAAGTTCAGGATGAAATTATACTAAGAAGGGTGTTAGGAGATTAACAGAATTGTCAGTTATACCTGACAGGAGACTGAGAAATAAAAGGCAAGACAGGAGGTAATAGTGTTGCCTGGAAAGATGTATATTGTATTCAATGAGGGAATGTTTACCTGTGTACCACTTCCAAACTAAAGCTGGACTATCTCTCTGTCTTTTCTTAGCAGCTCAAATACTAGAGAAAAATCTGTGCTTTGTAACAAACCGTAACAAGCCTCTTCCTACAAATAAGAAAATTGCAAGCCACTCTATGTAATGTCCCTAGGTGTAGGTAATATTAAAATTCTGGATTATTACAGAGCCTTTTAACAATAAAAATCTCATCTTGTCTAACCCACAAAACAAAGGTAACACTGGAACTTTTCACTAAATCCAGCCTGTAACCAAAATTGTCAATTGTACATGGTCACAAGGGCTTTTGATTTTCCTGTCGCACCCTGTCTGAAATCCACTTTAATGTATCAAACAAAATTATTACTTACCCAACTGGAGATCTGCTGTGAAGTCTGAGACGGCCCCCATAAAATGTAGTCTTCTGAATATGTATTCTTCTGGTCTACTCTCCGTTTGGTCCTGGGTTCATTTCACAGAGACAGTAGGGTAAGCAGCATAAATAAGACAACCAAAACTAGTGTAAGAGTTTTATATCGAAATAGGCTTATTACATAGGTACAGAACAGAGGTAAGAGGTTGTTAGAAAGCTGCTTCAGTTTACTTCAAAGAATCTGTGTGTGTGTGAGAGAGAGAGGTAAGAAAATGTGGGTCAGAACCTCATAGTAAGAATAGGGAGAGAAAGAGAGAACAAGGGGGAGGGGAGAGAAGTGGGTGTCAGAGCCTCATGGCAAGGTGTGTCCGATGAAAATAGGAAGAGAGAGAGAAAGAGGAAGTATTTCTGTTCTTTATAGTGAATTTTTTCTAGCACCTCCCTTTGAGGTCTGCTATTGTTTCCAGCACCTCCCTTTGAGGTCTGCTATTCTTGATTTAGCAAGGAGGGGCTGCAGACCAATCTCATCAGGCCCGGAGACTGACATCACCAGGGGGTCAGAGTTAATCTCTTCTTGTAAACTACCCTCATTAAGTTTGGAGACTGATATCACCAGAGTAACAAAGCTGCTTGAAATCCAAGGTCTGGGAACAGCCCGACACCTATGCTAGGCATGATGTCCTGCTGGTGTATGCTGACACCCCCCACTCCACCCAATTCCACTCAAACTGGAGAATGGTCCAAAAAATACAGTGCTGACTCCAAAATATGTAATCAATACAAGTATAGCTTTTGTAGATGTACAAAAAATTCCTTTGCCCTGGATGTTGAAATGTTGATACATCCATCAAGTTTAAGACCCAAAATAAACGCACCTGACTTTTCAATTGCTGAATACTGTGGAGCCCCCCCCCCTCCCCCTTCTCCAGAATGGTCAAATGTGCATCCAGAATCAGATTTAAATCCTCTCCCATAATAATCTCCCCTTCCAGAAAAGATAAATCCTTTTCCATTCTTTGGTAGAATTCTCTCTGGTTATTATTCGGAGCATAAATATTTGCAAATGTCAGCTGGGTCCCTTGACATATCCCTTTCAACACCAAACACCTCACCAAAGTATTTCTGTATTCCCCTTCCACAGTAAATTTAAAATCATTATTAAACAGTATAGCTATGCCTGCCACCTTAGATTCCCATCCCTAACTGAATTATAAAATACTTATCCAAAACCCCTCATGTTCAACAACCTTTCATCCTTAGAATATAAATGTCTTTCATTTCCACTGACTGCTGCAACCTAGCCAATTCCTTGGCTATCATTCATCGCTTTTTAGGCTGTTAAGGCCATTCACATTCCATGACCCAGTTGTCCTATCCCTTCCCTTCATTTTGTGTCTCCCACTCCCTTATCGCTTTTAACCCTGATGACCCCACCCTACACTAAATAAGAAACCACCTAAATTCCCAACCCTTCTCCCATATCACATTTTCCATTCCCTTTTTCCTTCCTGCCAACATACCATTACAGGCAGTAAAACTAGTGCGCTACTGCCCAACACCAGCAGGAAGTGACTCCATCACAAGACTCGCCACCCCCTTTCTCCTTCCTTATTTAATTCACCTGAATCAATCTGAATGAACACACTTCCCCTCCCCCCTTGCTGAGTGCCCCACCTCCCCACTCCCTTCACTAGCCTTGCCCCCTCACCACAGACACCCTCCACCTCCCACCTCTTTCCACTCATGCACACACTTCATGCTTCCCTTGGCTAAGATCCACCTCTGCATCATCCACGAGCTCTCCCGCTTCCATTCCTTCCTCTTAGTCCATCAGAAATGATCCACGGCAGGCTTCTGTTTCCTTTTGCAGGTTACCACTTATATACGCTGCTAATTTATTTTATTTATTTATTTATTTTATTATTTATTACAATTTCTTATATACCGCGCTATTTAGCATCAGCGCGGTTTACATCATAACTTAACGACCATAACAACAAGCTGTCAGGTTTTACATCGAACAGGAGTACAAACTTGGATAACAGGGTTAACTATTTACATAAGCTATTTACACTGGAAGGATAGGTAAAAGTCAGATAATGCATGTAAGGGCCTTTCTAAATTGGGTCATTTCCTGAGAGGTATATCTAGGATCAATTGCTGTCTGGTAAGTGTTGGAGGAACAGGTGGGTTTTGAGAGCCTTCCTGAACTGATATAGGTTGGCTATGGCCCTAATGTCAGGGGGTAGAGCATTCCAGCATTTGGGTACATAAAAACTGAAAGCCCTGTTTATGGTTGTTGTGTTGGACTTTGTCGAAGCCTTTGGTATTGCAAGCAAGTTGACAGCTGTTGTTCTTCTGGATCTGTTGGGAGGGACAATGTGGATAAGATGTGTGAGTGAGGAGGCTGAAATACCTTTGATTGCCTTGAAAGCTAATAGAAGGGTTTTGAAGGTGATCCTCCCATGGATCGGTAGCCAGTGCAGCTGTTTGAGAATGGGGGTCACGTGGTCGTTTCTGGATGCTTCGTAAAGGACCCTAGCTGCGGCATTCATGGTCAACTGTAAGGGGGCTAGTGTGGATTGGGGGAGACCTTGTAAGATGGCATTTGCAAAGTCAAAGTGCGGCAGGATCAACGCTTGATATATGGTTCGGAAGTCATCTGGGTCCAACAGGGAGCGTAGGTGCTTGAGTGAACGGATTTTGAAATAGACGGCTTTGACTATGTTGCTTATGTGGCGTAAGTAACTCCCAGATATTTTATTGCATCTTTGATTTGCAAATCAGCTTCATTGACACTGACGTGGGATGGGGGAGTAAAGTTGGCGTCTCTGGTGATGAATAGCACCTCTGTTTTTTTATGTTGAATGCGTAGGTTCTGTGTCTGGAGCCAAGTTGAAACTGCATTGAAGCAGTCTGTGAGTGGGGTCAGGTCCATGTGAGTTGTGGAGAAGGGCATGTATAAGAGAATATCATCTGCATATATCAAACATTTCACATTGAATGATCTTATGATATTGCAGATGGGCTGCATGTAGATATTGAAAAGTAAGGAGGATAACGATGAGCCTTGGGGTACCCCTTGCTTTTGATGGAAATGTGTTGACTCTTCTGATCCAGATTTCACATATTGCCATCTGCCGTCAAGATAAGATTTGCACCATCCTAGTGCACTGTTGCAGACGCCCTTCTCTTTCAGTCTTCCAAGGAGAATTTTGTGACTCACGGAGTCGAACGCCGCGGCGATGTCTAGGAAGATGAGCACAAAACCTTGACGGATGTTGTCAATTCCAGTGATGATGTCGTTGAATAGACCAGTGAGTAGTGTCTCGACCCCATGATATTCTCTGAATCCGTGTTGGCAGCTGTCTAAGGGAGCAGCGGCATCGATGTGATCTTGAATTTGCCGTTGTGCCTCTTTCTCAATTATTTTGGCTAAGAAGGGGATGCTGGCTATTGGTCGGTAGGAGTCAACTCTTTGTGGATCAAGTTTGGGGTTCTTCAATAGTGGTCTAATGGAAGTCTGCTTGAGTGAAGTGGGGAAATATGCGGTTGTGAAGGAGAGTTTCATTATTTTTGCGATGACAGGGCTGAACACATCACGTAGCTCCTTGATCCAAAAAGCTGAACATGGGTCAGTCTGTGCGGTGGAGGTGTTGAGAGAGGCTATGGTGTCCTCGATACATTTAGTGAATGGTGTGGAAAATATGTTAAGTGGGGATAGGCCCGTTGGTTCTTGATAAGGGGCCGCTAACACCTTGTTGGTTTGCACGATCTTGGATTGCAGGTAATCAGCGAATTCCTGCGGGTGAATCTCGCTGTGTTGTTCAGGGGAAGGTTCTTTTGAGAGGGATTTGACCAGATTGAAGAGGTCACGTGGCTTGTTCAGAGACCTCTTTAGGGTGTCGGTGTGATATTGTCTCATTTTGGAAGTGATTGATTCTCGGTGTATTGCAAGGTGGGTTTGGTAAGCGGTCTGATCTTCAGTTGAATGCGATCTGCGCCATCGGCGTTCAAGTTTACGTAGTTGCGTAAGGGATGATCGCAGCTCAGGGGAGAACCATGGGGCGGAGCTTCTTTTTGACCTTGCTGTATTCTTCGGGTTCGAGTGTTGTGAGATGGCAAGCAGGCTAGAGTTCCAGTAAGCGATTAGTTCATCAAGGTCTGGTGTGGTTTCGTTGATGAGTGATGGGGTCTCCCGACAGGATGTGTTCCCTATCGAAGGGGCGAAATCATCTAGTGGCAGTTCGAGAGGATATGCTCGAAGGTCGGCTTCTGTCCGGTTGGTCATTGTTGATGGGTATCTGGATGATGATCAATTTGTGGTCGGACCAGGGTACATCCATGACTGATATTGGAGGATAGTGGTTTTGGTCCATGACTGGGTGTGGAACAAATACCATGTCAAGAATGTTCCCCTTTGTGTGTGTGGGTTCATTGATGATTTGTTTGAGACCTAGGTCCTCCATTGCATCAAGGAACGCATTTGCATGGCTTTGGGGTAAGGATGGGAGATTGAAATCACCCATTATCCAGTTTGGTTTATTGGGAGAGAGGGTGTTAGCTGCAAGGTCAATAATGGTTGGAAGGTCTTCTGGAGAAGTGGATGGTGATCTATATAACAGGTTGAGGGAACATTGTTGGTTAGCAACGGAGAGGATGTCCAGGCTGTTTGTGCTAGAAGAGTCTAGAATGTGGAAGTTGAGCTCAGATTTGGAGATTATGAGTACACCTCCTCCTTTTTTGTTTTCCCGATGCCGCGTATGTATTGAGAAATTGGGGGGTAGTAGTTGGTGGAGGATGATGTTGTCTTCTGACGATAGCCATGTTTCTGTGATCATAAGTATCTCCAGGTCATAAAAGGAGATTGTGTCAAGGACAACAGGCCATTTATTGCGAATGGAACGCGCGTTGATGATGGCACATTTTAGGGGTCGGCATCTCAAAGGTTTTTCCTGTCTGGTTGACTTGGATAGCTGGAGTGCTACATGAATCAGGTGGGAGTGGCGCGTGTAGGCGTCACTTCCTGGGTTGGAGTAAGGGGGGCAATTCCATCTTTTTCCATGGCTATTCAGGATTGGGATCCTGCCTTGTGGTGTGTAAAGGGGGTTGGAGTAAGGGGGGCAATTCCATCTTTTTCCATGGCTATTCAGGATTGGGATCCTGCCTTGTGGTGTGTAAAGAGCCTGGGAGGTTCCAAGCCAGTGGGTGAAGAGGTAGAAGCTAAGAATGACAGCGACCTGGAGGGCCATTCTGAGGGTTTGGATTGAGTGTGGGACCCTGTAGGTACGAAGTGTGGAATTGAAATACTGTAATACTGATATAAAGCTGTAATACTGATATAAATACTGTAATACTAATATAAGGCTGTTATGAGACACAATACAGTGATGAGATTCTTCAGTACAGAGGAGCAATTATACGAGAGTGCAAACATTGAGGAGGTACAGTTTACATGCTAAGATATTGCCTATCTTTAAAGAGAGGGTGCAATACTGAGATGATACATTAATCAAGAAAGAAGCTAGCAGAGTATATTGATCTTCAACTGGCAAAATAGCAATATTAAGGTGGTACAAAATAAACTATGAATGCTGGCAGGTTACTTTGAAAGTTAAAGTGGCTTAATGATAGTCCATAGAATGGGCTGCGTTGATTAGTAGTGTTCCAATGTGAGCTTGGTGTATGGTGCAGGGATACTGACCGGCGCTGCTGACTGTAGTTGGATGGGATTGCTGATAGAGTAAGTCGTCAGGAGCTGTGTAGGGTGCGGTGGACTTCTGGTGGCCCTCCTCTCGGTCCCCAGGGGCGGGCCGGTCTGGTGGCGCAAACTTTAAAGATCCTGGCTGGAGCCCCGATTGGACATGATGTTGGTGTTGCTGCTCCCACCGCTTGAGGCTCTATCCCCCGACTGGGGAGAGCCAATGAAGGCGGCGGGTGAGCAGATAGATAGTTGGTTTCTTGGTTGTGCAGCAGGGGGCTGAGAGAAGCAGGCGTCGGGTCACTGGTGAGCTGCTTAGGATATTTTGTGTCGCCTATCGTGCCTCGCCTAAGGGCCACGCCAAAGGGCCCTCTGGCGAGGCCCTCAGGCGCGGGCGCGCCCGATGGCACGAAGTATAAATGTGCTCTGCTGAGCTCTGCTGGGCCCCGATTGGGCTGTGGTGAGCTGGCGGCCCCTCCCGCTGTTGGTGGCTCGATCCCCGGGAAGGGGAGAGCTGCTGGTGGTGGCGGGGGCTGGAGAGAGTCGGCACCCGAAGGCGCGAAGTTTAAATGTGCTCTGCTGGGCCCCGATTGGGCTGTGGTGAGCTGGCGGCCCCTCCCGCTGTTGGTGGCTCGATCCCCGGGAAGGGGAGAGCTGCTGGTGGTGGCGGGGGCCACCACCAGCATCTTTTTAGGATACAGAGGTTTAGCTGTTGCTGGGGAGCATATCCGTTCTTGCTCCAGGACTTAGACCATGTCTCTTCCATCATGGTCACTCTTGTTTACTCCACATATTTTAAACAAGATGCCAAAAGGGTGAAGCCATTTTTGTCTGTTTTCCTTTTTGAGCCAGCAGGGTTATGTCTAAAATCTCATCTCTTCTGCAAGGTTGTTTGAGACATGTCATTGATGATCTCCACTCTATGGTTGGCCCACTGGATTGCTTTATTCACCAGCAGCACTACTGCCTCAAAATAGTGTATGTAAGCCACAATGTCTTGCAGGGCTTCAGTCTGCCGGGGTCCCAAAACTCTGTGCACTCTATCTTCACTTCGGCCATGTTTGTCCTCTGACCCTGCTGTCACATGCTGATAACAGGTGCTGCACCATTCCTACCACATCTTTAAATTCATTGTTTTGGGGACTCCACTTATTCAGATGTTATTGCGACAGGACCTGTTCTCTAGATCTTCCACTTTCAATAAAAGCTGCACATGGACTTCATGCACTGAAATCAAGCTCTTCTTAAGCTCTGCCTCAGTCTTATCCTGACTTTTCATTCTCTATAGCACCATCTCCACTTGCGCCCCTAGCTCTGCGTTATCCAACTTTGTGAAAGACATAAGACACTGAGCTTTTTTTTAATCTTACTTTTTACCGATTAGATTCACTCATCCGTTTTTTCATGTCTGCTTTTCTCTGCACCTCAGTTTGGCTTTCATTCCACTTCTGAAAGCTTTGCCTGTACTTTGAATGCCCTGTAACATTCAACTTTACCAGCACTGTTCCCCATTGTCCTGCTCACCATTATTGCTCCTTTGTTTTTCTTTTTTTATTGACATCTTCAGGTTTTCTTCAACTTGCATTGCTGAGTGTGCACTAAGCTTTGTCAAAACGTTCTGCCTCTCTATGGAGCTTCATGTTTAGACAGCCATGCTCTACGATGTCACTTACTCTCCTATTGATTTATTTATATTTAGTTTGTATTTGCTTATTCTATACTTGGAGCGAGTTTCTCTGTTGTCTGCATGTGTGAATAAGGCAAGTTGTTCTCTTAGCATGGAATTTCTATGTAAGAATCTGTTGTAGTAATTTGACCCATTACGGTTTTCTGAATAGGTGTATGGGTGTTGAAGGGCCCACTGCAATATTTGATGCTGCTGATTTCAGGTTAGGTTCTTTGTAATGAGTTTTGGAAGTTAATGCTGTTACAGTATGGCTGATTTTCTTTATAGGTCCTGAGTGATTTTTGTAGGGTTTTGTATCATTCAAAATATGCCCAGTGCTCAGGAAGGTTTATATTGCTGTTACTGAGATGACACCAGAATCAGAAATTATTTTTGGCATGTTGAGTTCTATGGGGAAACATCTTAGTTCTACGCTGCACCCATTGTTGGGAGAGGGGTTTCTTTGAATGCAGAATATATATTATTTACAAAACAAAGTGAAAACCACAGTACAGTCTATAATACCAAACTTTAATTCTATTTTAGTATTATCAACGTTTTGGGAATCTGACAGGTACTTGTGACCTGGATTGACTGCTGTTGGAAACAGGATATTGGGCTTAATGAGTCTGTGGTCTGACCCAGTATTGCATTTCTTATGTTCTAAACTGTGTTGTGCTTCTCGCTTTTACTTTTTGTTCTTGGTGTGCAAACATCTAGCATCTCCTTTGGTTTTTGCAAAATGTATAATTTACATTTAATGCTGTGCTGGTCCAGTATGTAGTGTCAGGGGTCTGTATGGCTTATATTAAATTCTCAGGCTACATAATTAAACTCCTATACGTTTTGCTGCATATAAACAACACTGCTGATTTAAAAAAAAAATTAGCCTGGGAATATATTGCTTTCTTTTTTTTTCTTGGGTTAACCACCTGTTCTGAGTGAGGGGGGCTGCTGCACCATGTATAGCTTTGAGGAGGTCCCTACATTTTGTGTTTGGGGAGCTGCCAGTTCATCTCATCTCTTGTCTCAGGCAGCAGATTGCCTTGAGCGCCCCTGGTAACTAGGTCCCATTGCATAGAATGAGACCTGTTGTAAAATAATGCACTTTAATGACATTAGCACACATCAGTTATAAATTCTTTTTAAGGCACACTAGTGAAGTGAATGTGTGCCAAACAAATATAATTTCATGTTGGTTGGCTTTAACTCCTATTCCTGAGGATCCAATTTGGGTAGTGCCATTTCCCCATTGTGGCACTCTATTGTTGTAAATGATAGAGTTTATTGATTTCCATGCCTCGTGCATCCTCCAGATCTCAACCCACCCATGTAGTTTATATACCTCTTCCACCTGTTCTTGCAGTTACCCTCTGCATCTGTCCCAAGTTTCTCTAAATTATTTTGCAACATTTTTTTATATTACCATCTTTGCTGGTGAGCTATTCAAGGCATCCACCACTCTGTCAGTTTATAAAAAAAAGTATTTCCTCATGCCTCCTTTAAACTTAATACAATTACACCTTATCTTTGAACATTTTATTTTTTGGAAAATGCTGTCCCCGATTTTCCCTTCTCTATCCCAGTTAAGTACTTATTGAGTTCCCTATGCCTCTCTGTATAGTATGTTGTGTTTCAAGCCCTGTATAATCTTGATAGTCCTCCTCTGAACTGCTTCTGTCCTATCAATTTTTTCTCCTCTTAAGAGATAATCGAGTGGAGGAGTAGCCTAGTAGAGCAATAGCCTAATATCCAAGAGATCAGGATTCGATTCCCACGGTCACTCCTTGTGACCTTGGACAAGTCACTTTGCCTTGGAAGAAAAGGCCTGGCAATCTACTTCCGGTCATTCCCTGACAAGAAAACCCAGGGGCTGCTGGGTCACCAGGAATCAGCCTTGACTTGGTGGCACTTACAATTCTCTTTATTTTTTTTTATTTTATAAATTGTATAATCAATAGTAGACAAGGGTTTACTTGTAAAAAGAGCTTTATAGCTCACTTGAGGCTCTTCCAAATGGGTTTATGGTGCCATGACAGTCTTAATGACAGGTAATATTTTAGGTCTATTTTCTTTTTAAAGAGGAAATGAATCCGTATAAAAATGTGCACATTCCTCAAAATACCACCTTAGACAAAATATCATATCTGATGTAAATTCTTCAACATGTTTACTCCATCTTTTTTTCTTAAATTAGAACCGGGTCTCAGACTTTTGACAGTACTAAAACTGGGATTCAACCCCGTAGTACTAATTGCATCAATGACCACGGTCCTGTAGTTTATTCCTTTCTTCACATCTATCTCTTAATTTTGTGCATATGAGCAAAGAGCTTCTAGTTAAACAAGAAGTGTGACAGAAGGATCAAAACTTAGCTTGTAGATGCTTTTATGAGTGTGATTGTGCCCTTGATAAGGCTTTCCCCGACGCCGTCTATCGGCACCGCTTCCGCGTTTCACAAAATGTTTCTTCAGGGGTTGGGCTTCATCAATAGCTGAAAAATAACACATTCTAGATGAAATTCTAAGATCCATTAACTTGAACAATAACAGACTCTCCAGTTCATGTTCCTACCTCATTGCAGTAACATGCCTTGTTCTTGTTGTGAGGAAGAAAGAATAAAATTAACCAAAGTGACTTCATTTTATTTAACAACCTGAGAAGTATTATACTACCTTACTGAAGACCAAACACAATTTAGGACAACTATCCAGAGGGTAGCCATGAGTCGACACCGACTCGACGGCACTGAACAACAACAACCTAAGAAGTATTATAAAGGTATGGTGAATAAGATTCAGGCACTCGGCTTCTTAAGAAGTGGTTTGCACTCAGGGGAAGACTGCCAAAATTATTTTTGTTTCTAATGTTACTGTGCACTGTGTTAACTCTTTTTATCAGTCTGGAATATTAAAAATGAATCTTAGGACGTATAACACAGGTACACTAAAAAATTTTTTTTTAAACTGCCTCTAATGTTTCGATTGATTTTTACGTTTTTTGGTGCGCTGAATCCAAATCTGGTAACCAATCTGCTCCATCACGTACATATTTTTTGCTACATTGGGTTAGCAGTTTGAGGTGAACGTTTCAGATTGAGTGCGATCGAGATAAAAGTTTCTTGGATGAATTCTTTATACTAATTGTTTAGTAGTTATTCAAATAAGAATAAAGAAAATTGTAACAAGGCAGCACATAAGAATAGAGTAATGTCAACAAACACACTGTGATGGTAGCAAAATTGTCTGCACTTAAAACAGCCACATACATGTGCACAAACATTGAGCATATAAGAGCGAGGTTAGACACAAAGCAAAGCAAAGAAATGTGCAAAAAATGTTGTACAGGTATGTATGTAAGAATAGAAAACGCAAACCGCACCATTGCAATACATGAAGACAAACACCCGATGGTGTGAAAATAAAATTCTAATAAATGAGATCCGACACTGTGGTAATAACTAGCAAATTTTTATTTCAAAGTTTAGTAAAAACACGATATTTGTCAACACAGTTTAGATTTTAAAGTCATTCTTGGGTCAATCAATCTCCTGGTGCGCCCGTTTCTTCTTCCCCCGAATGCTTCTCTTGGTGCGCTGCTTGGCGTATTTTTCATCTGGGGTTTCCCGCAGCAGCAACCAGCAGAAATCAGCCATCATAGTGGTGTTGCATCTTCCTTGGTACCTTCTCTCTGCGTCCTTGATGTCCTGGTGAAACCTTTCACCTTGTTCTTCACTGTACGCCCCCAAGTTTTCGGGAAAGTAGTTCACATGGGAGTGCAAGAAATGGACTTTCAGGCTCATGTTACAGCCTTGTTCTTTGAAGGCATTGAGCATCCTGGCAACAATATCCTTATAGTTCTCATCCCGCCTGTTCCCCAAGAATTTGAGAACAACATCCTTGAAGGAATCCCAGGCTTCTTTTTCCTTCTCAGACATCGTTTCAGCGAATGCTCCATCTGAAATGAGTTTCCTTATATCAGGGCCAACAAACACTCCTTCCTTTAGCTTTGCTTCAGAAAGTCGTGGGAACTTTGAGCAAAGGTACCGAAAGCACTCACCATCTTTTGGAAGGGACTTGATGAATTGCTTAATGAGACCCAACTTAATGTGGAGAGGTGGTAATAGAATTTTATCACGAGGTACCAAGCTCTCATGAAGAACATTTTTCTCACCGGGTCTCAAATACTCCCGAATTGGCCAGTCTTTTTTCCCCCAGTGTAGGGATATTTGGTGAAACCGGATTGCTGCCCTAATAGCATGGATAGAATTTTAAAGTCTCCACAAATCATCCACTTATGCTCATCATAACGAATCTTCTGAAGAATCAGGGCCAAATTCTCGTATTTTTCTTGGAGAATAACAGAGTGAGCAATAGGAACTGAAGCGAATGTGTTGCCATTATGAAGAAGAACACCTTTTATGCTGTCTTTTGACGAATCAATGAACAGCCGCCATTCAGCAGGATCATACTTGAGTTTAAACTTTTCCATCACTCCGTATATATCGTTGCAAAATACCAAATCTTCCTCTTTGCTGAAATACTTCAAAAATTGTGTCTCGCGGTTGCGGTACCAATAAAAAGTTGTTCCTGGTGACAATAGATTTTTCTGTTTAAGACGAGAACCTAGCAGTTGGGCAGCATCTTTTGGGAGTCCTAAATCCCGGACTAAATCATTCAATTCAGCTTGAGAGAAAAGTTCAGGTTTCGGATCTGGTTCAGTTTCAAACTCGGAAGTACTGGACTCATCGGGAAAAGCCATCTGATGAGTCTCATCATGATCAGAACCGTCCACACAAATATGATCCAAAGATTTTGGTGGTTCAGGCACAGGTACTTCGTTGCTATGAGGCATAGGCCTAATTGCTGAGGGAAGGTTGGGGTAACTTATTACATTCTTATTTTTTAAGTTGTATCCCTTCACAATGCAAGAGCAAAAATAGCAGTCACTGCTGTGGTCTCTTTGTTCATGCCACATCATAGGTATTCCGAAACGAAATGCTTGTTTTTTACCTTTCATCCATAAGCGTAGATCTTCCTCACATGTCTTGCACACTTTGTGAGGAGCCCACGGTTTGTCTTGATCGCCTAACTTCAAACCGAAATAGGCGACATATACTTTTTTAATAAATGCAGAAATGTTCCTCTGCCGCTTTTTCACGGTATATTCCCCACAAATAAAACAAAAACTGTCCAGAGAGTTGACGCAACCTCTGGCTCTGTGAGCCATCACAAATACACAGCACTGCAAACTACAACTGTAGTGAACCACTTCGGAATAAAGCTGGATTACGACTGAGCAAACAAAAGGTAATAATGAACTTGCAAGGAACTGAAATTTGACAGGAACGTTCATGTCGCAACCACCGTGTTTGAGCGAGAGCGAACGAGGCGAGGTGAACAGGAAAGAACATGCGCCAGCGCGAGTACTGGATTTAGCCCCCCGCCTCCCAATTGTCCTGTTAATGTATAAAATGAATACAAAACACTCTAAAATATCATGAGGGAGTGTTTCTAGTTAGTTAACCATTACAATCTCTATTTTGGGCCAAGAAAATAAACTGCAGTCGGCTAAAAAGAAATTATGTGAACATTCCTTATATGGGTAAGAAATCTAATTTTGCAAGAAAACGTGACGTGATGGAACATTTTGGCTATTTTTCCTGGATTCAGCACCCCAAAATCTATAGGAATCAGTTGCAAAACTGGAGGCAGTTTTTTGGTAGTGTACCTGTGTAATTCATCATGCTGTCCCTTCCTCCCTGGCAGCCTACAGGGAAGAGAAAGGAGGGCGTAATCCTGTAGCAGAGAAGAGTCACTTTACTCTCTAATACAGCTCTTCTTCTCCTGTTGCTCCTGCCCCTGGTCTCATCCTTCCCCTCCCTTGGCTTACCAGCTTACTTCCTTTTTGCTACAAATTAAACGCTGCTTGTACATAGATTTAGATAAAGTATCATATAACAAGGACCATTGTTGCAATGAATGACCTAGACAGGATGAGGAACAGGGTTACAAATGGGGGAAATCCCTACATAGTTGCAAATGAAGGTTCTTGTTACTATAGCCCCAGCAGAGGCTAGTTCAGATGGAGCTGAAAGCAGCTGCTAAGCTTAAAAAAATTAACTTCAAATTCCAAAATCTGGTGGTCTAATTTTTGTTTTATTTAATTTCTTCAGCTTGGTGATGTGATGGTGGACATTGCAAGTAACATTATGCTGGCTGATGAACGTGTTCTGTGGATGGCACAGAGGGATTTTAAAGCCTGTACTAGAATTGTTCAGTGTTTACAACGAATCGCTGCATACAGACTTGCTAATGGTGCTCAAGTTTATTCAACAGTAAGCATCATGTTCTTTAAGCAGATATCAGTCCGTCTGCCTCTTTGCTCTTGGATTGTTTCTCCCACACAGTATTTTTATTCAACTTACATAGTAACATAGTATATGACAGCAGATAAAGACCGTAATTGTCCATCTAGTCTGCCCAGCAAGGTGGCAAGAGTAGGTGCATCTGCTGCTCTGTGCTGGTCACCCCTCCCCATGCCTTTGTTTAGGGGTGTACCCAGGCTCTGTGCAGGTCACCCCTATTTATTGAGATAGCAGAGACAGTTAAGGTTATTTTGATTTTATCCTGTTGCTATAAAGGGATCCGCTGTGTGTGTCCCATGCCATTTTGAATTCTGGCACTGTATTTGCCCCCACCACTTCCATCGGGAGGGCATTCCAAGCATCCACCACTCAAAGATTTGCAGCTGCCTGTTGTGCTCTCACGACTCATACTTGGCCTGCATGCTACTCTTGCCTACCGCTCTACTGCCTTTCGCTAATGTGTTTCTTATGTATGTGCATGAAATATGCTAAAGTTTTAGTATAACGATGAAATTGACAATTGTGACCTCATCAATGATTAGAGCATTGATATAGTTAATACATAAAACAAATACAACTTTGGTTGCATGAGGTATTCAGATGTGCACTGTCTATGGACAGTGTTTTACTTATTTAGTGCAGATTTGGTAAGAGTTGGAGTTATAATTGTACATCATAGATTTGGTTGGCAAATAAATTTTGAATTAGCATTAACTGAGGAAGGACTGCTCAGATGTATCTTAGTGTCCCAGTCATTTTGGTGTTCAGGATATCCACAATAAATATGCATAAGATACATTGCAAACACAGTATATGCTTATTTATCTCAAGCATATTAGTTGTGGATGTCCCAAAACCCTGAAGTAATGTGCTTTTTGACTTATAATTCATATTTGCATGAAAGTCTGTAAAGTTCAATAATTACTATATAATTTCTTATCGCAGTATTCGCCAAACATTGCTCTAGAAGCCTATATGTTAAAGGCTGTTGGGTTCACTGGCATGACTTGCACCGTATTCCAGAAAACGGCAACATCAGATCGGACGGGACTCGCTGACTTAGGGAGAAGAGATCCAGATGGAAATCAAGACAAACAACTGAGTTTTAAGTGCAATGTTTCAAACACACTTTCCAGCTTGGCTCTAAAGGTATGACTGTTCTGGACACCTAGCTTGGGTTCTGCAGTTCTTTGCCCAAGAAATTCATTTGGCGCTATGTACTTGGGGGGGAGGGGGGCAAATTATGAAACACAAAAGGGGCTTATTTTTGAATCTCAATCCAAGTGGGCAGAGCTCCAATTGTGCAGGTTTGATAGAAATTTATCCTAAATGACTCATGGCAAAAGGGACATCCATCAAGTACTAAGTCAAGGAGATATTTTTTTATTTTTTGAATATTCTTATAATATTTCTTTCACAGAGAATGTTGTGCAGATCAGTGGCTGAACCTGCTAATTTACTGCTTTCTGAATTGTATTTTTAGATAGTAGAGTATGAAAAATGTACACTAGTGTGAAGACCTTTTTGCGAGGTACTTTATCATGGTACTCATCACACCAGAAATGATAGTCTGCTTCTCATTCAGTGATTAAATGCAGTCAAATGTGAGCCAGTGATGTTGAACTGTTGATCATTTAATTATCAGATTCCTCAAAACCTGTGAATTTTTTGATGACTTCAGAGGTCGATAGCAATTACTTAAAACCTTGATAGCATTCCTATAACAGATTTCCATGCTGCATCCATTATGATAATCAGATTTAAGTTTTGGGCAAGAATAGTGTTAAAAAAGAAAGGCTTTCACACTATTGAAATTACTGTCTTTTGTCCCAAGAATTTAACATCTGGTAACTTCTAGAAGGCAAACAAGCCTTAGGAATAAATTGTGCAGCAAAAGCTTACATGATCACCAAGAAAATTATATTTGCCAGTGCAGTGTTTACCGGCCTGGTTCTCCCACTAAGTGAGGTAGGCAGCTGCTTAGGAGCACCTCACACCTCTCAGCAGCACTTTATAATAAGTGCCATTCAGCCAAAGTGGCTGTGTCCCCTCAGACCAATCCCCTTAAAGGCACAGCAGCTCCTATGCTGGTAACATGTATGACTGTAAACTAGAATTGCCATCACCCTCCTCTCTCTCTTAAAGGGGACAGGGTCTGACTGAACAATGCCCCTGAGAACAGAATTGGTGCGCCTTTCAGGGCAGCATACTACTGGTGCACTTAAAAGGTAAATCCAGCCCCAAATGTTTAGGCACACACGGCTTTGTGTGTATTAGGCTCTTAAAAATAATCTTATGTTCACTAGTATACAATTGAGGAAAGACCAGCTGCCAGGCTTGGCACTAGTTTAAGAAATACAAGTTTGCTGGTAAACTGGCTTCAAATTCTGGCTCTGTTACGATCTTGTCTGTCCAGTTCAGAAAAATGAGAATCAAGTTGGACTCATAGGTTCACTGCCATCTGGATGCTTAAAGCAGCTCTAATCGCAATTTGGTTTACATATTTTACTCCTGCTGGAATTCTACAAACAAAATTCAAACCTCTGTGTCAAGATATCTGAATTATGCAAAATTCTGCATGTCTTGTTTGTCAAAACAACAAAGCATATGGTTTTTGAGTGATCTTTTTTCTGTATGGTAATTTAAATTAGGTATCACCAGAAAAGTGAAAAATTTTGAATTATTGTCTGCAGAATCCCAGCAGGAATAAAGCTTAAATTTCAAACAAGTAGAATCTAGCCAAGAAACCAGTCTCTCTTGGTTACACATAAGGGCTATGGATTAGTAAGGCATGAGATTTTCCCCTCTAATGATTTATGGTACATACTTCAGTGTTGTATCAGCTACAGAGAGATAAATAGATCCTTATCGACTTCCACTGAGGTTGTCGTCAAGATTTCCTGACCCAAATGATTCAGCTTGATCAAAGTGAAATTAAGGTAATTTGTCTAGACTTGAAAGGCAACAATTCTTGATTTTCACTAAAACAGAAGCCAATATGTCATATATACCTTTACATTATTTTAAATATTTCTGAATCGTATGCTTTTTTATACAAAAGATCATTTTCTAAAGTAGGATGATTTCTTTTGAATAAGCAGTTTATTTATTGGTTTCATTTTGAAATAAGAATGTGCGTGTTTAGGCAGCATAGGATTATTTTAGTTAGTATATATATGGTTTCCAAATTTGAACTGTGCAAACAAACAAAAGGTCCTAAGATTCTTTTTTTTTTTTTTTTAAATTTCAGAACACTGTTGTGGAGGCTTCAATCCAGCTGCCACCTGCCCTTTTTACACAGAAGGTGGCGAGAGAAGTAAGGCCAGCCGATGACCCTGTTTATAAACTTCAGTTGATTGCATTCCGTAATGGGAAGCTTTTCCCTGCAACAGGGAATTCCACACATCTGGCTGATGATGGCAAGCGACGCACAGTAGTTACACCTGTCATTCTTGCCAGAATAGGTTTGTTTGCATATGTATTGGTTTAATAAATACTAAAATTGTATTCTGTTTCAGCTATTTACATAAATTAAAAGAGGTGATTTCCGGCCTATTAAATTCCTGTTGCCCCTTTGGGCTTCCAACTCAGTTGGATCCCGTTTCTACTGACTCTTCAGTACAATGGTGGGGTCATTTTATAAAGGCACAGAACATTCACTGTAAGGATCAAAATTTGTCTCGCATCTTTTCAGAAGTAGTTCATGGCGAGTTACATTTAGAGTACAGTAGGTATTTCCATATCCTCGGAGGGCTGACAGCCTAGCAGCTAGAGTTACTACCGTGTACTCCCACATTAGCGCACGTTATTCATGACTAGGTGCCTTTGCATAAAATGGGACCTATGGTAGAATAACATGCGCTCCTTATTGTCCCTCCAGTCCAGTCCCGCACCTCTGGGTAGTCAACCTCATTCAGCAACTTGGAGACTGAGCATGTCATTCTTTTGATGACATCAGCATACTTAGGCAGCTGGCCACACCTACCAGCCCCAGTAAACTCAGTCTCCAAGCAGCCGGAGAGAGCTGATCCCAGAGTCTGGGCTCACTGAAGGGACAACTAAGGAGCATTTTTTGTTTAAAGACTGTTGGTTCCATTAATTTAGGGCTTTGTATAGTCTACCGGTTTGAATCAATAAAGGCTCTGTTTAAAAAAAAAAAAAAAGAAGGTTAACACAGAGCGGGTATTGCACAACCGCATGTTCCCGGAGTGAAGGGGAAGGAGCGGCTTTCAGGCACCAGCAGACAAGTGGCTCCCGAACCTGCATCAGGTGAGGAGCTGACAGTAAGAAGGCAATACGACCCGCTGATCAAAGCCTGCTTTAGCTCCTGCTCAGGTGGATGTCGGTGGGAGGACTGAACTGAGCGGAGTTGCGAACAAAACTGCCTTTGTTTTCCTGGTACAGACACAAGGAAAGTGTTTAGCCCGGAGAAAGGTAAGACATCATTCCTTATCGTCCCTCAGTTCAGTCCCTCACCTCTGGGTAGTGCACTTCCTCTCACAGCATGGAGGCTGGGCATGACAAACATGTGACATCACTGCACATATCCTGCTGTAACCCCCACCAGCTTCCAGTGTGCTCAGTCTCCATGCAGCAGGAAGGTAGTGAGCCTAGGTGCTGGGCTTACTAAGAGGAGCAGATAAGGAGCTTTAGACAGGTTGGATAGGGCATTTAGCTTTCTTTTCTCCCTATAACATTTTTTCCTTTGGTTTGTAGCTTAAAGTTCTTTATAAAAAAAAACAAGGTCTGTGAGGGGATCGTGGGTAATTGGAGGAGGCTGCTTTCTCCCTCCCATTTGCTTCTGTCCCACCATTTGCCTGCCCTCCCCTCCTTGTTTGCATGGAGGGGAGTTGTTAGCAGGTTTTCATCTTCTGACTGCCTCAGTTTCTGTTCTGCCGATTTCTGTCAGAAACTTGGGTCGGGGTTTTCTCTCTGCTTCTGCAGCCAGCTGACAGGATTTCTCAGCGGTGCTGTTTACAGACTGCCCTTTGGGGTCTCCAAGAGAGGATCTGAAGGGCCCCGAGGCAAAGGTGAGTGCTCCGATCATTTTTATTAGTGTCAGGGGAGTGTTTGGGGCCTGCAACCGCATGGGAGACGTTTTTAGTGGTTTGCAGTGCTGAGGAGCTTTGCGGGCCTTTTTTCCTGTGTTTTCTTTTTCACTGAGCTGTTTTTTCTTCTCAGAAAGGTGGAATTGCTTAAACAATTTGGCGTTTTGTCAAAGTTAAGTTATTTTTGATTGATTGATTAGTTTGAATGGTTTTGGGGAGATTCTAATGTTTTCTCAGTGCTTTGAGTTATTAAAGGGCCAATACAAAAAAAAAAAGAATGAATAAATAAATCATAAAGAAAAAGATCACTTACAGTACTTTGGTGCCCCTTTTGGTGGTCTGCGAGATCTTATTGATTTTTATTACCCGGTCTCTGGGTTCCAGTAGCGTTGATGCCTTTGCGTCCTGTGATAATGACAGCTCTGTAGAGCGAATGCAATGGGAAGGAAATGAGCAATATACCTTTAAGAGTAAAGGCAAACAAGGTTCCCATGGAAACCTCAAGCTTCTAGCTAGAACTGAGCCCTGTCATAGTAGTGACGTAGGAGCTGAGTGGAGCCCTACCGAGTTTCACATGAGCAGCCAGAAGGGTGTGGCTGCTGAGGAAAGCCGTTTTAAACCTGCCTCAGAGCAGCAGAGAGGGAGGAAGCAGCAGGGAAGGCAGCAAGTGAAGCAGCAAGAGCAACGAGGAAAGCTGAAGCCACGAGGGAAGCCAGCTGAACAAGGAAAGCTATGGAACCCAGAACAAGCTAAGAAGGATTCTGGAAGGTCTGTTTCTTATACCCCAGGAACACTGGAAGCAAACCCAAAACCTCTGCTAAAGCAACCCAAGGAAAAGGTAAAAACGTTTACCTTCACACGGGGAGAGAGCTCTGATTGCAGAGAGGGCATTGCACGTGAGAAAGGTACATCTGCTATAATCCCTAGCAAGAGATATGCTGAAGATATTATATAGCAGTTAAAGACCAGTGCTAACCAGAGCCAAGATAGCACTGCTGTGAAAACAACTCCAGTCAGAACTAGAAACATTCCAAGTAAGTGTTATGAGACAGATTCAAAGTCTATAGTTAAAAGCGTACGAAGGAATCAGTTTCCTGCCTTAGACAAAGTGACTGCAAACCAGAGGGAACAGTTTATAGAACAACTGCAGGAAGTTCTTAGTAACCTTCAGTCTAATTCTGGTTTTAAAAGTTCCCTAGAGCAGAATGATAATGGAGATGGTGAGGAGATGATAATTGATGTAGAAGAAACTCCTGATATGAATGACGTTTGTGAAATGGATTGCTCTTTTTGTGAGACCAATCACCTGGACTTACGTTGAACAGTCTTTGCATGAGAGGAATGCAAAGCTGTTTTCTGACTCTCTGAAAGAAGGACATTGTGCTGAAACAATTAACTCTGCCTGAACGTTTGCTGTGAATGAAACAGTTTACCTATGCTTTATTTCTCAACTTTAATTGCTCCTGTTTTTCCTATTATTTTGGGAGAAAATAATCCATGCCATGTTTTGAGCTGTGAATTCTGTGTGAAAGGGATAAACCCAAATAAATTTATCTGTTGCCCGAAACCTCGAGTCACAACACTTTTGTTAGATAGTAATCAAGACTACAAGTACCAGCATCCCTTGCTGGCACAATAGCCAAGGACATTACTTGAAGACAAAATAGAGGTCGCCCTTGCCCTTGAGCCACCGGCCCTAGGCAGGGGTAGGACAGTCCTCAGTGCCTTGTTTGTGGTGCTCGTAGGAGCTCGGTCTCGGACGTGGGGGTGTGTCGTGGCTGCGCATCTGAAGCGCTAACTATGGACCAAGAAATGTAGGATAGGCCTAAGGAGGGGACTCCTTTGGAGGTGCAGGGCGCCTCAGCGGAAAGGGAGGCTTTGCTAGAGGGGTCTTCTGCTTCTCCTACTACAAGTTTGGCGTTGCCCGGAGGGAGCAGTCATGGATGCCTCGCTTCTTGCGGCCACAGGAGGCCAAGCAGCCACAGATAGGTTGGGAAGTAGTGATGGTAGACCAGTTAAGAGGACTCGGTCAGTGGAGGATCAGCCTCTTGGTTCGGACTGGCCGGAAGGTGAGGACATTGATATGGAGCCAGAAGCTGGGATAGAGGAGCTAGAAGAAGGTGAGATTCTGGAACCTGAGGATCAGGCGAGGATTATCAGAGTTTTTCAGAGAGAGGAGCTGCCACGCTCATTATGGAGTCTCTTCAAGCTCTCAGCCTTTCATCTAGGGTGCTGGCAGAGGATGAAGGTTTGGAGGATCCTCTCATCCAAGCGGTACGGAAGACTCAGGCTGTTTTTCCAGTTCACTGTGTGGTTAAGCAGATGATTCAGGATGAATGGGATGTGCCGGAGGCAGGATTGCGTGGTGTGAGGTCCATGAATTGTCTTTATCCCATGGCGGATCAGGAACGGAAGTGTTTCGTTCTCCGCGCATAAATGCAGCTGTTTCAGCGGTCACAAAGAAGACGACCATTCCATTTGAAAGAAGTGCGGCTTTAAAGGATGCACAGGATCGGAAGGTGGACGCATTATTGAAGCAAGCTTTCGAAGTTAATGCTCTGTCTCTTCAGGCATCTATTTATGGAGCTTGGGTGGCAAGAGCCTGCCCTCGTTGGTTGCAGCGTTTGCAGCAGCCAGCGCAGCAAACGCAGGAGCAGTTAGCGGATGTGACAAGGCTAGAGTCAGGTTCAGCTTATTTAGCCGATGTCCACTATGATCTTATTAGAGGTTTGGCGAACAGCAAGGCTTCCTTGGTAGCCACCCGTCACTATCTTTGGCTGAGAAATTGGGCAGCGGACAGTTCCTCCAAGTCGTGTCTTAGAAAACTTCCTTTTAAGGGGAAGCTGTTTGGAGAGGATCTTGACAAGCTGGTCAAAGATCTGTGGGAATCTAAAGGAGGTCGCTTGCCAGAGGGTAAGCCAAAGCAGGGTTGGAATCTTTTACCGTTGAGGGGTCAACCTCGGGATTTCAGGCGTTTTCGTACCTCTCGGTTGGGAGGCTTTCAGAGAGGAAGGTTTTCCTCTCGTGCGCAAAGCTTTCGGGGATTCCGGGGAGCGGGCAGAGGATTTGTTAGTTCCGCTTCCTCGGGATTTAGGAAAACACAATGAAGCGAGGAGGACCCAGACAGGAATTTGGATGATAGGTGGTCGACTTCAGGAGTTTCTTCCTGCCTGGGTCCAGATAACATCTGATCAGTGGGTGTTGGAGGTAATTCGCGAAGGTTATTCTCTCGAATTTGCCCGTCCAGTAGTCGACTCCTTTGTCATGTCGCCTTGCAGGGGGCCAGAAAAGACAACAGCGGTACGGGAGACTCTGTCTCATCTGTTGCAGCTGGGGGCAGTGGTTCAGGTGCCGTGAGAGCATTACGGTATCGGTCGATATTTATTTTGTGGTGTCAAAGACGAAGCCTTCCGCCCAGTTCTGGATCTCAAGGGGGTATATCTCCTATTGATTTTTGTAATTCTGTCTTGGTCGGTCTTCCTATGTCACAGCTACACCGTCTCCAAAGAATTCAAAACAGCTGCATGCCTCATCTCTCACTCTTCACAACGGGATCACATCACTCCTCTTCTCATTCATCTCCACTGGCTCCCTATTGATTTCTGTATCCGGTATAAACTTCTCTCATTGGTTCATCAAGTCCTCTATACTCACTCACCTCAGTACCTGGCAGACCTCATCCATTTTCACGTTCCCACCCGTTCACTTCGTTCTTTACACATCAACTGCTTGCACCTTCCTTCTCCTTCCCGTGCTCACTTGCAGTCTACCCGCTCTTCCGCCATTTTCTTCATTGGCCCTGCCCTATGGAATTTTCTACCCACTACCCTCAGGCTTGAGTAAAATTATCACACCTTTAAGAAATCCCTGAAGACCCACCTGTTCTCCTCCGCTTTTGACCTCCCCTCCCCTCTCTTCTCTGTCCTGTCATATGATTGTACTGTGTGCTATTCTATCACATATTGTAACTTCCTTTCTGTTTCCACCAAATTGGCTTTCTGTATATTTTCGTATATTGTAAACCGCTCTGATCTTTCTGGAGAAGCAGTATATCAAATAAATAAACATAAACATAAATCGCTGTCTGCGGGTTCCTCATTTCCGAATGGAAACTTTGTTCCGTTATTGTGGCAGTTTGGCAAGGGGAGTTCCTGACATCTCTCGATCTCACCGAGGCGTATTTACACATTCCAGTCAAGCCTGATCATCAAAGGTTTCTAAGGTTTGCGCTACCGTGGGGGCATTTCCAGTTCCAGGCATTGCCCTTTGGTCTAGCGACAGCTCTGCATATTTTCACCAAGGTTATGGTGGTGGTGACAGCGGCCCTTTGAAAGGAGGGAATATTGGTTCATCCCTATCTCGACAACTGGTTGATTTGGGTGAAGTCCAGGGTCGAGAGTGTGCGAATGACGGGCAGAGTGGTGGAGCTCCTACAGAGTCTCAGTTGGGTAGTCAATACGGCCAAGAGCAGGATGGTTCCTTTGCAAGTTCTGGAGTACTTGGGAGTTCGCTTCGACACTCGAGTGGGAGCAGTGTTCCTGCCACATCTCCGAGCCCAGGGCCTTCGGCTCTTGGTGCGCGATTTTTTGAGCAGTCCTGCACCTTCGGCTTGGCACTATCTCCGTGTTTTAGGTACAATGGCGGCGACTCTGGAAGTCGTGCCGTGGGCCAGAGCTCACATGCATCCCTTACAGAGGTCGCTGCTCCATCGCTGGTCCAACCAGAACTATGCTCTGTCCAAGCATCTTCCTTGTCCAGGGCGAGTCAGGGCATCCCTGCAGTGGTGACTTCACCCGCAGAATCTCGCAGCGGGCATGCCTCTCGAACAGCTGCAGTGGATTCCGGTCTTAACGGATGCTAGTCTCGCCGGGTGGGGAGCTCATTGCGGAGAGCTCTTCACGCAGGGCTGTTGGACCGAGCAGGAAACCAAATGGTCGATCAATCGGCTGGAGTTGCGAGCTGTAGCTCTAGCGTTTCGGGCCTTCGAGTCCACCTTACGGGGTCGAGCGGTATGGGTGCTTTCGGACAATGCCGCAATTGTGGCATATCTCAATCGTCAGGGGGGCACGGGAAGCGCAGCTATGGAGCTAGAGGCGGAAAGTCTGTTCAATTGGGTAGAGCCTCGACTTCAGGCTCTGTCGGCGGTGCACATTGCGGGAATGGACAATGTGATGGCGGACTTTTTCAGCTGAGTCCAGGTGGATCCGGGGGAATGGGAGCTTCATCCGGATGTTTTTGCGCAGATAGTCCGCAAATGGGAAGCTCCTGTGATGGATTTCATGGTGACCTTTCAGTCAGCCAAGGTGAGTCGTTTTTACAGCAGAAGACGAGAGAGAATGCCAGAAGGCCTGGATGCCTTAATGCAGCAATGGCCCACGCACGGTCTCCTCTACGTGTTCCCCCCTTGGGCTCTCATAGGTCGAGTGGTTCAGCGCATCGAAGCCCATCAGGGGAGAGTAGTCCTGGTGGCTCCAGATTGGCCTCACCGACCGTGGTATGCCAACCTGGTCCGTCTTCTCGAGGGAAACCATGGCGGTTGCCAACAAGGGAGGATCTTCTGCTACAAGGTCTTCTGCGAATGCTTCAGGTGGATTGGTTCTCGCATACGGCTTGGCCATTGAAGGGGCTAGGTTAAAGAAGAAAGGTTATTCTAGTGCGGTGATTGCCACCTTACTTTTGGCTAGAAAAAGATCGATGTCCTTAGCTTATGTGCGGGTCTAGTGTATTTTTGAAGACTGGTGTGAGCAAAGGCAGGTCCGTCCTGCCACAGTTTCAGTTCCGATAGTGTTGAGTTTCTTGCAGGATGGTTTTTGATAAGGGATTAGCGGCCAGTTCGTTAAGGGTTCAGCTGGCAGCTATTTCTTGTTATCAAGGAAAGGTTCAGTGAGTCGCCTTGGGTGCCCATGCCGATGTGGTATGTTTCTTGAGAGCGGTGTCCCGTCTACATCCGTCACGTAGGTTGGTTTCTCCTCCATGGGATCTCAACCTGGTCTTAGGAGCCTTGACTTGGGAGCCCTTTGAGCCTTTGCATCAGGCTTCGTTAAAAGATTTGACCTTAAAGATGGTATTTTTTGTAGCCATGTGCTCTGCACGGCGAATCTCGGAGTTGCAGGCGTTGTCTTGTCGAGAACCATTTCTGGTGTTCTCAAGGGAAAAAGTGGTGTTGCGTCCTGTTCCATCTTTCCTGCCAAAGGTAGTTTCGCCGTTTCATGTAAATCAGTCTGTCTCCTTGCCAGTGTTGGGCGTTTCGGATGAGAACGTGTCAGATCGTAGTTTGCATCTACTAGATATAAAGAGGTCTCTTTGTCGATACTTGAAGGTTTCCATGTCCTTCCGCAAGTCAGATCGTTTGTTCGTTCTCTTTGGAGGTCTACGTAAGGGTGAAGCGGCAGCCAAAGCTTCAATTTCTAGATGGGTCCGTGAAGCAATAGCATCGGCTTATATCTTGCAGGGCCGCCAGGTGCCTGTAGGGCTGTAGGCTCATTCTACTAGAGCACAGGCAACTTCCTGGTCGGAACATAGCTTAGTTCCTCCGGTTGAGATTTGCAGAGCAGCCATCTGGTCTTCTTTGCATACTTTCAGTAAACATTATCGCTTAGATGTTCAAGCGTCGGGAGATGCCTGTTTCAGGTCTGCGGTTTTGCGGTCCGGGTGGACAGGTCCCTCCCAGTAATATACTGCACTGTTACATCCCAGAGGTGAGGGACTGAACTGGAGGGATGATAAGGAAAGAGAAATTAGACTTACCTGCTAATTGTTGTTCCTTGAGGAACTCCAGTTCAGTCTCGATTCCCACCCTGGGAGGAGTTGTCACATTTAGCAGAGTCTGTTTAGTGTCTGCTGAAACGGCAGCCAGGCAGTAGGATTTCTGCAAAATTTCTTTCTATACTCAGACAATGCATGTTCTGTACCCTTTCTCTCGCTCTCCTTTCTGTTCTGTTTCTTTCAGGTGGGAGAGGGACAGTTGGCCTCTTATTTAATGGGGATTTAGTTCAGTTCAACAGTTAATTTTTAGTGGTTAATACTATAGCTACTTATTTGTTGCTCCTTTGAGTCTGCTTTGTCATTAGGTCACTGGAAGCTGGTGGGGGTGCCAATAGGATATGTGCAGTGATGTCACACGTTTGTCATGCCCAGTCTCCATGCTGTGAGAGGAAGTGCACTACCCAGAGGTGAGGGACTGAACTGGAGTTCCTCAAGGTACAACAATTAGCAGGTAAGTCTAATTTCTCTGTTTTGGGGGTTGTTTGAGCCGAATCGGGGGTGCCCCATCGCAACCGAAGGCCTCTTGAGAGAGCTTGCAACCTCTTGGAAGTCGGTAAAGCAGTTGAGGCGGCCATTTTGTCAGTGCAGTAAACGGAGCAATTTGTATTAACCTAAGTGTAGAACTCAAAAAGGGGGGAAGCAGGCTTTGGGCGCAGGGGAGCCTTTTTCCATTGCGGGGTGGTTTTTTTTTTTTTTTTTTAAGCTTCCCTGGTCCAGGGGGTGTCTAGAAGAGTTCTTCAAAAGCAAGATTAAAAAAAAAAATCTTTTAAGTGTCTGCACGTGCATCCCCAGCATTTTGGGGAAGGCTGGAGAAGTTTCCCCTTCCTATATCTTGCAGATTGTCATCCAAAGCCATGTGTTGTGGCATGCGGCACAAAACTTGGCACGGTTTCGCCCGCGGGATTTTGTTGCAGGGGCGAGGCAGCGTCTTGATCCATGGAAGAAGGCTTCCAGGATAGAGCGAAGTGGCCAGGATCCTCTGAAGGACATGATGGGGTCTTACAGGTGTCCAGTGGCTGAGGGACGGTGACTGCAGCACTTGAGGATCCAGCATTGGTGGAAGAGCCTGATGGAGGGCTCCTACCCCTGCTCGAGCAAGTGGATAGGCAGTGGGGGTCCGCTCAGTCTTCTACATCCCATGCAGTGCCTCAGAATAGTGCGCCATTGGGTTTGTTTTCCACAGAGTTTGTGTGGCGTATGCATAAAGCTTTCTGCATGAGGCAGCAAGGGGTAGAACCCTCAGAAGCACTGGAAAAAGGAACAAAGCAAGGATTCTCCGGGAACAAGCAGAAAATCAGTCCTCATATATGGGTGATGTCTGCGCAGACTGAGCCCTCGTGGAAGCATCCCCGCAGCTTTCAAAGAAAGCCTTTGGGAGATGCCACCATGAATGTGTGGTGCCTTTCCCACCTAAGGATTTCATCTTGTTCAGTCTCCTTTTTTTCCGTGGCGTTCTTCAGACGTCTGTCTGGTCTTTCCCCATAAAAAGTTGATATTCTTGACCTGAGTTTCATACTATCTCCGGTAGTGCACCGGTATTCTTCCCGCCACCTGAGCTTGCTGCCTCCAGCATAGAGTCTCAGATTCTTACCCTTTTTTTTCCCTTTTTGTCGCCTTCGTGCCCTTTTTCCAACTGGCAGCACCGCGGGTCCTCAACCTCACTGGGGTACTTTTTTTCCCCCATGGCTACCAGTGGCTTTAAGAAGTGTGATCGGTGTGCCAAAATAATGTTCCTTACAGACACAAACAACTGCTGCCTTTGTTGCCTAGAGCTTGATCATGACCCCATGGCATCTGGTATCTGTAGAAAGATGTCCACCAAGGCCTCAAGAGCCACCAGCAGCAGCACGGTAAGTTTTTCCCGGAATCCCCAGTACCTCTGAAGGCTAAGGCCTTCTCTGAAGCTGCGGAATCTTGGGGCAGCCTCACGGACCTCGATCAATGCTGTGGCTCTTCAGAAAGGGGGTTCTCATGAGGAAACAATAATAATAATAATAAAACCTTGAAAGTGTCGTCCCTGGACAGCTCCGACAGGCCGGGTAAGCCCCGAACCAGGTCCCGCAGTCCTTGATGCTCGTCTGAGGGAACGATCTGCAAAGGTTCCCCGGAAGGACTCAACAGACCGGCCTTGGTCGCCAGACCCTATGCTCATTGAGGACTCCCCCTCGGGGGAACCAGCGTCGGGCACGAATCCCTGGGTGCCCACACCGATGGCTGTTGAGCCTTCTGAATTCAAATTTAGAATGGCAGCCCTGGAGCACAGTTTGTCTGCCTTCAAGGACCAGCAGCAGGCGCTGTTGTCCGGTACCACTGGTTCTTCCACCCAGACCTCCGGGCCATCGACTTTGCAGATGTCCCTGGATGCAGGGCCAATCCTCGAGACCCTTTGGCCTCGAGTCAATCCTTGAGACCCTTTGGCCTCGAGTCAATCCTCGGCCGAGGCCTTGATTTGGTTCCTGTTCCATGGGGCCAAGGTCTTCCCTGACTAGCGTGCTTGGCGCCAGCTGCGGGGCCTACGAGGGCCTTGGGTGGGGCTCAGGCCCGGAACCTGCGAGCCATCCTTCCCTAAGTCTTCAACGGATTGCTCCGAGTGGGAGACAGAGGATGAGGAGTTGCCAGACACCCATCATCACCGCAATGTCCCCTCGGACTCCCTTCCTTTGGAGTCCTGGCATCTGTTCCCACCCGAGGACATGGTGTTCCTTGACTTCGTGAGGGACATGTCCAAGGCTCTAGCATTCCGAAGAGATTCGGAGGAGGACCCTTGAATGGAGGCTTCCAGAAGGCACAGCTGCCGCACAACTCCATGGTGGTAGAGTCGGCCATGTGTCGGCTGAAGATTCAGAAGATGCACTCCTTTGTGCCCCCCCCCCCCACCCCGGTAGGAAGGCATGCACCTTGGATATCCTCGGCAGAAAGTGCTAGCAGGGCTCAATACTCATCGGCCAGATCCAGGCCTACCAGCTCTACATGGGCATGTACATACTGTGCCTTGCACCATTTTGACTTATGCCCTGTATTATTGCACCTAGATTGTAAGCTCTGATGAGCAAGACTCTGACGAGTAGGGACTATCTCTTGTATGTTTGACTGTACAGCGCTGCGTGCGTGGCGCTATATAAGTGCTAAATAATAGCAGTAGTAATGTACCTGAGAGACCTGACGAAGGAGCTCGCTGGGTTCTCAGCTGGTCTTTTCGAGGAACTCCTGAAGCGGTTCAAGAACCTGGCCAAGGCCATCCATGAGTGCTCCAAATTTATGTCTCGGGCGGCCTATGACTGCTTCGAGTTGGCGGCTCGAGTAGTGGCGGTGGGCATATGTGCCTGACGCCAGGCTTGGCTAAAGTCGTCCAACCTTGAGCAGTGGGTTCAGGACAAATTGGTCGATGTTCCATGCAAAAGAGACAACCTCTTTGGCAAACTCATGTCCGACAAGGCTGCCGAGCTGAAGACTGAGTTCATGATGAGGACCAGGGTCTCTAAAAAAAAAAACCTGCTGCCCGTCCCTGAAGGAAGGGATCGGGTAAAAAGCCCTTCTACCTGAGGAAAGGGGCTACTTACAGAAACTACCCACCTTTTCATGCTTCCCTGGCTCCCCAGCATGGTCAGCAGACAAGGGACATGGGCAAGGCCTCGTAAACAGAAGGCTCCCAAGCCCCAGGCATCTGCCCCAGCCCAGCCCAGCCAGGGGGCAGCTTTTGACTCCTTGAGCATAGCCTCTCCACCCCAAGGAGGTCAGCAGCCCACAGGGGATCGTCTCATCCATTATGCTCAAAGGTGGCCAGCCATCACCATTGATTCCTGGGCACTCCATGTGGTCAAGGAGGGCTACCTTTTATGCCTGTCTCAGACTCCCCCTCCTTCCTTCCCAGGAGAGCCCCCCAGGTTCCCCCTTCACTGGGACCTTCTACTGAAGGAACTTGCAGGCCTTCTCGAAGACAGAGCGGTAGAACCAGTACCCCACCATCTCAGGGGCAAAGGGTTCTACTCCAGATACTTCCTCATACAAAAAAGAACAGGGGGCCCAAGGCCCATCCTCGACCTGCGCAACCTGAACAAATTCCTGGTGAGGGAGAAGTTCAAGATGCTCTCCCTTGGAACACTGTTGCCTTACCTCCAGCAGGGACACTGGCTATGCTCCTTGGATCTGAAGAATGCTTATACCCACATCCTCATTCACCCCAACCACAGGCAGTACCTGTGGTTCATGGTGGGGGGCAGCCACGGCCTGGCCTTCACCCCACGGGTCTTCAACAAGTGCCTGGCAGTCGTTGCTGCCTTCCTGTGCCTCCAGGGGACATTTGTCTTCCCCTACCCGAACAATTGGCTAATAAAAGGAGGCACAACGACAGAAGTGCAGCAGGCCACCGCACGCACCATCCAGGTCCTGCAGCATCTGGGGTTTGTAATAAACTACCCCATGTCCCACCACCTTCCGACACAGTCTGAAGTTCATAGGGGCAAGACTAGACATTCTCCAGGCAAAAGCCTTTCCTCCCTGGGGACCGAGCCGATCGTTTCATGGCACTGGCCATAGACGTTCAACGCCATCCTTCGGTGTCAGTTCAGCTCCTGCTGTGCCTACTCGGGCACGTGGCCTCCGCGGTCCATGTCACCCCAAATCCCAGCCTTCATATGAAGGTTGCACAATGGTGCCTTCGAGAGCAGTGGACACAGGCCACAGGCCATCTCCAGGACAGAGTTTCGGTGACCCGCCAGTTGGTGGAATCTTTGACCTGGTGGCAAAACCCCCAACAGTTCGAGGCAGGGATGCCCTTCCAAACTCCAAGCCCCCTAAGGGTTCTCACTACGGATGCCTCCCTGCTGGGATGGGGAGCCCACTGTGAAGAACTCTGCACCCAGGGCATCTGGCCGCAGGACAAGAGCAGCCAGCAGATCAACCTTCTTGAACTTCGGGCAATATACCTAGCCCTCCGAGCGTTCTGCCACCGCCTGCAGCACCAGCTGGTGCTGATCCACACAGGCAACCAGATGTCAATGTTCTATGTGAACAAGCAGGGGGCGCAGGGTTTCGCATCATCTGCCACGAGGTGATGATGCTCTGCTCCTATGCAGTCCAGCAGGGCAGTGTACCTGCCAGGCTAGGGCAACTCCCTTGCGGATAGATTAAGTAGGGTCCTCCAGCCATGCGAGTGGCCGCTGGACCCCTGAGTGGCCAATTAGTTTACCCAATTAAATAGTTTACCCCTGTTATCCAAGTTTTTTGCCCTGTTATCTGTAAACTCATACATGTTAACTGTACTGAGCATTTTTGTTCCATGTAAACCGCGCTGATGCTGAATAGTGCGGTATATAAGAGACTATAAATAAATAAATAAATTGGTTTTTCCACCTTTAGGGGACACCATGGGTGGACCTTTTTATCAGCCTGGAAAACTACCAGTTGCCCTGCTTCTGCTCCCGGCAAGCCCACCCCTCCCAGGTGGCAGCAGACACATTTCTTATTTCGTGGTCGCAATGTCTCATGTATGCCTTCCCACCCATGCCACTAATTGCCAAAATGCTGTTCAGGACCCTCCGCGACAAGGCCTTTCTGATCTTGGTAACCCCTCGGTGGCCCAGTCAGCCATGGTTCCCGCTATTCCTCTGGCTGTCAGTAGAGACTCCCCTCCCACTGGGGAGCTCCCCAGGACTCCTGTCTCAGGAGAGGGTCTCTCTCCTGCACCCCAACTTGGGGTTCCTATCACTGATGGCATGCTGAAAAGGTAACCCTAGCTCCGTTCAACCTCCTGGGAGAAATGGAGGAGATCCTGCTGGACTCCTGTAAGGCTTCCACAAAGAAAGCATATGCCTTCAAATGGCGCAGATTTTCAATCTGGTGCGTGGAGCAAGGGGTTAACCCATTCTCCTGCCCGGTGCAGCTAGTGCTGCTGTACCTTCTCCATCTCTCGCAATCTGGGCTCAAATCAAACTCAATCAGAGTGCACCTTGGTGCCCTGGTGGTGCATCACCACCCGGTGGATGGCAAACCCCTCTCGGTCCAGCTTCTGGTGACCTGCTTCTTGAAGATACTTCTGCTGTCAAAACCCCCATCTGCCCCCTGGCAACCGAGTGGAACCTTAATGCAGTATTGGCACAGCTCACTCTCCCGCCTTTTGAGCCTCTGGCTACCTGACACCTGCGATACCTCTCATGGAAGGTGGTGTTCCAGGTGGCGTTTACCTCCACCCACAGGGTTAGCGAGCTTCAAGTCCTAGTGGCAGAGGTGCCATATATCAGGTGCTATTAGAACAGGGTTATACTCTGCACACATAGTAACATAGTAAATGATGGCAGATAAAGACCAGCATGGTCCATCTAGTCTGCCCAGCAAGATGGCAAGAGTAGGTGCACCTGTCGCTCTGTGCAGGCCATCCCTCCCCATGTCTTTATTTAGGGGTAAACCCACCACGCCATGTAGGACACCCCTATTTGTTGAGACGTTTTATATTTGTTGAGACGTTATATGGTTCAGAAGTTAGATGGTACGTTTATTTTGTTTTTATCCTATTGCTGTAAAGGGATCCTCTGTGTTTGTCCCATGCCTTTTTGAATTCCGTCACCATGTTTGCCCCCACCACTTCCATCGGGAGGGCATTCCAAGCATCCACCACCCTTTCAGTGAAAAAATATTTCCTGACATTGCCTTTCAATTTACCCCCTTGCAGCTTCATGTTATGCCCTCTAGTTTTACAGCTTCCCCGTCTTTGGAAGAGGTTTGTTTGTTCATCATTTCTCTTTAAATATTTAAAGGTCTGAATCATATCTCCCCTGTCCCTCCTCTCCTCCAAAGTGTACATATTTAGGTCTTCAGGTCTCTTCTCGTAAGGCTTCTGACGCAGGCTCCAAATCATTTTGGTCGCAGTCCTCTGAACAGTTTCCAGTCTTTTTACATCTTTTGCAAGATATGGTCTCCAAAACTGAACACAGTATTCCAAGTGAGGCCTCATCATTGACTTATACAGTGGCATGAGTACCTCTTCCTTTCTGCTGGTTATCCCTCTTCTGTATGCAGCCCAACATCCTCCAAGATAGATCCTTTCCAAAGGTGGTATCTTCCACCTCAGTCAGGAGGTGGTGCTTCCCACATCCTTCCCAAGGCCGCTCACCAGTAGGGTAGAGACTGTCCACCACACATTGGACTGTAAGAGGGTCCTGTCCTTCTACCTTCAGCATACCCAGGGCAACCGAAAGCTGCTCAGCTTTTCGTTTCCTATGACCCCAGTCGGCTGGGGCAAGCAGTGACCAAACGAGCATGCTCTATCTGGGTGGCAGACTGTATCGCCCTCGCCTATGAGCAGGCGGAGCTCACGCTGGATGACCTGTTCACAGCACACTGTGTCAGGGTCATAGTGGCCTCTGTGGCAAACCTGTACTCCATCCCGATGCTGGACATCTGCCGGGCCACCTCCTGGTCTTCGGTCCATATGTTTGCAGCCCATTACTGCCTGGAAAGGAGTTACAATGGGACAGCGTCTTCGGCGAAGCTGTGCTCCGTAATCTTTTCGGAGTCTAGGCAACTCCTACCCTCCCAACCCTTCTGTGTTCAGGCTACCGGAGTGTTGGTTCCATCGGAGACACAGGTCCTACTGTCTCTGTGGACTCAATTGCTGCTGCTCACAGCTCCCCTTTAGGGTGACCGTGGTTGTTTTCCTATGGGCTGGCAGTAGCCTGTAGCTAGGGAATCCCATATGTGAGGACTGACTTCCTGCTTGTTCCCGGAGAAAGCGTAATTACTCACCTGTAACAGGTATTCTCCAGGGACAGCAGGAATCAGTCCTCATAACCCTCCCTTCTCCCCTTGGAGTTACTTCTTTACCATCTTTGACTTTTTGCCTTCTTTAGTTATGTCATTTGACTGAGCAGGATGGCACTGTTGGGTGGGAAGGGCACCACTCATTCGTGGTGGCATCTCCCAAAGACTTTCTTTGAATGCTAGGGGGATGCTTCCGCGAAGGCGCCAACGTCACCCATATGTGAGGATTGATCCCTGCTGTCCCCAGAGAACACCTGTTACAGGTGAATAACTACGCTTTGGCAGAGGTGGAGAGGAGCCGGCAGTTAGTAAAATGTGGCTGGAGGACCTCTGGATGGAGACAGAGTTCCTCCGCTCGGAAGAGCGAATGACCTCGAGGATGAGACAAACCTAGGGGTCAAGCCAGGGGAACTGGAAGAAGGAGAAAGTCCACAGGAGGAATCTTGCATTGTATGCATCTTTCGTAGGGAGGAGCTTCCGGCTCTCATCTCTCTATCTTAAAGGTGTTAAATATGCTGGCAGGCGTTCCGCAGTATGAAGATCCTTTGGAGGGTCCACTGTTTCAAGCTGGGGTTTTGACAGTTGGTGTTTCCCCCGCATAGGGTCATTAACCAATTGATACAAGATGAGTGGAATGTTCTAGAGGGTGCCCTGAAAGGTACGTGGATGATGGCCACACTCTAATAATAGAAATCGGACAACTGAGAATCTGCTTAATATACAGACCTCCTAACCAAAACGCAGATAGTCTTCACTCACTAATTGAACTCCTTAATTCATTAACAGAACAAAACCCCCTAATTATCCTAGGAGATTTCAACCTCCCATCACTTGCAAATACTGATTCCAACCTCTTCCTGGAAACCATAACTGACTTAGACTTCCATCAAATTATAAACATACCAACTCACACTAAAGGTGGTACACTTGACCTTGTCCTCCTTCCTCATTCACTATTTAAACTTTTCAACCCAGACTCCTTACAATGTACTGAAATACCCTGGTCTGATCATCATCTAATTAAAATAAACTTCACTTACAACATTATCGGTGTCATAAAACACACAAGAAATGACCAAACTATAAAATTCAAGAAATTCATTGAAACTGAATTTCTAGACTCTACAGTACCCCACCTTTCATCATCTCCAACAGATTTAGATGAAGCAGTCAAAAACTGGCATACCACCATCAATAATGCAGCCACAATTAACCAAAATAATAAAAAGCCAACCAATACTAAAATCAAAATCACCCCATGGTTCAACAGTACTTTAAAACATATGAAAAGAGATCTAAGAAAACTAGAAGCCAAATGGCGCAAAACCAAATCCACCATCCACAAAGAATTATATTATAACCACCTCACATTATACAAGGAAACCCTAGACAACACAAAGAAAAACTACTATGCCAGCATCCTATCAAATGCTTATAATAGACCAAGAGAACTATTCTCCATTGTTAGTAACCTAACTAATAACTCACAAACTTCCAGCAAGGAAATAACTGACATCTCAGCACAAACATTAGCTAACTATTACCATAACAAAACAAAACTACAATTCACGACTCCAGACTCTTTCCACAAACCTCATCACCCGATAGACGTATGGTCAGAATTTCACCCTATAACCAAAACATCATTAAAAAATATCATACTCAACCTAAACACCACTACCTCTTACCTAGATCCTTGCCCAGTAATCTGGATAAAAAACACTCTCCCAATCCTTCTTTCATTCATACTCCCCATTGTCAATCTCTCACTACTCCAAGGTTACCTCCCACCCACACTTAAACACGTACAAATAAGACCAATACTCAAGAACAGCACCCTTGATAAAACCTCACCAAAATCATATAGACCCATCTCAAGTATACCATTGTTAGCAAAAGTAATAGAAAAAACAGTACAAATACAGACGCAGGAGCACCTAGACTCATCTTACCCACTCGACGAACAGCAATATGGTTTTCGCCCAAAGCATGGAGTGGAAACACTCCTCACAGCTCTAACAGATACGCTATTAAGAGGAATCGACAATCACAAACAAGCATTCATTCTATTATTTATTGATATTTCAGCTGCTTTTGATAGCGTCCACCATACCATAATGCTCAATAGTCTGAATCAAATAGGAATAAATGCCACAGTTCATAAATGGTTCTCCTCTAATCTAGATAATAGGACACAAAATGTACGAATAGGTAATCAAACCTCTGATTCATACAAACTGGAAACCGGTTTACCTCAAGGATCAGCGTTATCAGCACTCCTATTTAACATATACATAAAACCTGTTTGCAATATCTTTAAAAAATTTGGTGTACTCTATCATCTATACGCAGATGATATCATGATGTACATTCCGTTCACGATTCCCAACTTACCGATGCAAACTCTGTCAGATTGCTTCAATGAAGTCACATCCTGGCTAAATACCCACAATCTCCAAATAAATCACTCCAAAACTGAAGTGCTAATCGTCACCAAAAACCAATCCTATACTCCACCTACACACATAACACTTCAAAACCAAGAAATTAAAATAAAAAATGAAGTAAGATATCTAGGTGTTATTCTAGATCATAGGTGTCAAACCTGTCCTGGAGGGCCACAATCCTGCCAGGTTTTGGGATAGCCCTAATGAATATGCATGAGATATATATGCATTAGAGATAGCCTGCCAACCTGACTGGTTTGTGGCCCTCCAGGACTGGATTTGGAAACCACTGCTTTACACCTCTGTCATTTAAGATGGTGAGTGGGCAAGGTACAGATGTTCTAGACATCAAAAGGGTAGCTAGAATGTGTCACATTCATCCTCGATTCTCACCACCACCAAAAAGATGTCTAATGGACAATATTTTGGTGGTGGTGAGAAGTGAGGAGGAATGTGACAAATTCTATCTAACCTTTTTGATGTCTTGGACATCTGCACCTTGCCCACTCACAATCTCAAATGACAGAGGTGTAAAGCAGGGGTCTCCAAATCCAGTCCTGGAGGGCCACAAACCAGTCAGGTTGGCAGGCTATCTCTAATGCATATATATCTCATGCATATTCATTAGGGCTATCCCAAAACCTGGCAGGATTGTGGCCCTCCAGGACAGGTTTGACACCTATGTTCTAGATAAACACCTTACATTAGACACCCACATTAGAAACACCACAAAGAAAATCTATTTCAAACTCAAAATCCTTAAACAACTAAGACCCCTTGTATACATACATGATTTCATCAGCATAATTCAAGCCATCATAACCCCCCACTTTGACTTCGCTAACCTAATTTTATTGCGTATAACAAAACAAAACATTAAAAGAATTCAACTTGCCCAGAATGCAGCAGCTCGGATAATAACGAAAGTACACGCACATCAACATATAACACCAATACTAGAATCCCTTCACTGGCTGTTTATACAAAGTAGGATAGTATACAAAACATTGATAACCACATTTAAAACTCTAAACGACATGGCCCCAGTCACCCTAAGTAACCTAATCAGCAAAGAGCACTCAAAATCTACTCAAAGAAAAGGATAAACAAATAAACTAAAAACTCCCAAAGACTTCATAAAAGCAAATAAACTCACAAACAATAGAGCTTTTTCTCATGCAGCTCCAACAATCTGGAATTCCCTCCCAGATGATCTAAGATTGCTAACCGAGATCATCGAATTCCGCAAAAAAGTGTAAACCTATCTCTTTTCTAAACATTACAACAACTCAGATCATCCCTCAATAGACTTAGATAATGGCTAACCAGTTTTTATCTAACAAATCCCAAATGACCTACACATACAATTCTTCATAGCTGATACTGTACTTTGAATAACGCTTAAGCCCCACATAATGTGTATTTGTACATAATGTATATAGTTTACACTGTTCTATACTGTTCTGTATTAACACTAGTTGTTTATCTTATTATTTGGTTATATGATGTTTTATGTAAAACAAACTCCGATTTGTTAACTGTTGTTTATTGTGAACCGCAACTGAACAATGGAAGATGCGGTATATAAATCATTGTTAAATAAATAAATAAATAAATTCTATCCTCTACTGGAGCAGAAAAGAGAGATTCTGCACTCACTGAAGGTGGGCGCAGCCGTATCAGCAGTTACTAAGATGACCACCATTCCAGTGGAAAGTAGCTCCGCTCTAAGAGATGTGCAAGACCAAAAGTTAAAAGCGCGACTGAAATACGCATTTGATATAAAGGCGCTGCCATTATAGGCATCGATAGAAACATAGAAACATGATGACAGAAAAAGATCACATGGCCTATCTAGTCTGTCCTTCCATATCAACAACTACAACAGTCCACTTTTTACCTTTAGAGTTCCTCTGTGTTGGTCCCATGCTTTTTTGAATTCAGTTACTGTCCTCATCTCTACCACCTCCACTGGGAGACTATTCCATGGATCCACTACTCTTTCCGTAAAGAAATATTTCCGCATATCACTCCTGAATCTATCTCCCTTCACCCTCATCCCATGTCCCCTCGTAGCAGAACTTGCTTTCAATTGAAATAGACTCTCTCCCTGAACATTTATGCCATGGAGGTATTTAAACATCTCAATCATATCACCTCTATCCCGCCTTTCCTCTAAGGTGTACGTATTAAGATCCTTAAGTCTGTCCTCATATGCTTTATAATGAAGCCCACCAATCATTTTAGTAGCCACCCTCTGCACCGACTCCATCCTGTTCACATCCTTTTGAAGGTGCGGTCTCCAGAATTGCACACTATACTCCAAATGAGGTCACACCAAAGACTTATACAGAGGCATTATCACCTCCTTTTTTCTGCTAGCCATTCCTCTCCGTATGCACCCAAGCATCCTTCTAGCTTTTGCCGTCGCCTTTTCTACCTGTTTAGCTACTTTAAGATCATCAGACACAACCACGCCTAGGTCCCGCTCTTCTTTAGTGGACAAAAGTACTTCACCTCCTATACTGTATTGCCCCCTTGGATTGCTGCAGCCCAAATGCATGACCTTACATTTTTTAACATTAAATCCCAGCTGCCAAATTCTAGACCATTCTTCAAGCTTAGCTAGATCCCTCCTTATGTTATCTACACCTTCCTGGGTGTCTACTCTATTGCAGATTTTGGTATCATCTGCAAAGAGGCAAACCTTACCCGACAGCCCTTCCACTATATCACTAACAAAGATGTTAAAAAGAATTGGACCAAGGACAGATCCCTGGGGCACACCACTGGTAACATCCTTCTCCTCAGAGTGAGCTCCATTTACTTGTACTCTTTGTCGCCTCCCACCCATCCAATTTCTAACCCAAGCAGTAACTTTAGGGTCCATCCCTAGGGTGCTCAGTTTGTTTATAAGTCGCCTGTGAGGAACAGTGTCAAAGGCTTTACTGAAATCTAAATACACCACATCTAGAGCTCTCCCTCGGTCCAACTCCCTGGTCACCTAGTCAAAGAAATCAATCAGATTTCTCTGACAAGACCTGCCTCTGGTGAATCCATGCTGCCTCGGATCCTGTAATCCGCTGGACTCCAGAAACCTCACTATTTTCTCTTTCAGCAGCATTTCCAATAATTTACTCACCACCGAAGTTAAACTAACCGGCCTGTAGTTTTCAACCACATCCTTACTTCCGCTTTTGTGTAAATGCAACACATGAGCCTCTCTCCAGTCCTTTGGCACCACTCCCGACTCCAACGAGGCATTGAAAAGGTCAGTCAGTGGAGTTGCTAGAACGTCCCCAAGTTCCCTCAGTATTCTAGGGTGTATCCCATCCGGTCCCATCGCTTTGTCTACTTTAAGTTGAGCTAGTTTCTCACGAACACAGTCTTCTGAAAATTGTTCAAGATGTCCCTCGCTTCTGTTCCTATTTGTGGGTGTTTTCTGAGGTCCTGCTCCTGGTTCTTCATCTGTGAACACAGAACAAAAATATTTGTTAAGCAATTCCGCTTTATCCTTATCAGCTTCTACATATTCCCCCCCTGCACCCTTGAGTCTGACAATACCACTTTTGCCCTTCCTCTTCTCACGAATATATCTGAAAAATGTCTTATCCCCCCATTTTATTGCATTGGCTATTTCCTCCTCCTTTTGAATCTTTGCCTTCTTGACTACTTTGCTAGCTTCTCTAAGTTTTTCCAAATACAGATGCCTGTCTTCCTCTCTCTGTGATCTCTTGTATTTCATGAAGGCCTCCCTCTTTTTCTTCACTTTTTCAGCTACTTCCTTCGAAAACCATAGCGGTCTCCTTTTCCTTTTGCCTTTATTTACCATTTTAACAAAAAGGTTGGTTGCCCTTAAAATACCCCCTTTCAGTTTTGCCCACTGTTTTTCTACATCCCCCAGCTGTTCCCATCCCACTAACGACTCCCTGAGGTATTGGCCCATCTTTGCAAAGTTAGTCTTCCTAAAGTCTAAGATCCTCATCTTGGAATGGATTCTAACAGCCCTAGTCCTAATACTGAACCACACCATCTGGTGATCACTGTATGCAAAATGATCTCCCACTACAACATCAGAAACACTTTCACCATTGGTAAGCACCAAGTCCAGTGTGGCCCCTTCACGTGTGGGGTCTGTTACCAATTGCCTGAATAGTTCTCCCTGTAGAGAATCCAGGATCTCCTTACTTCTAGATGATACTGCAGCAGGAATGTGCCAATCAACATCTGGCATATTGAAATCTCCTATCAGTAGCACTTCCCCTTTCTTAGCAATGTTGCGTATGTCTTCAATTAACTCTCTGTCCACCTCTTCCTCTTATGAGGGAGGTCTGTATATCACACCTATGTAAATAGATTTCTCTTTCCCTCTTTCTAGTTTAACCCACAATGCCTCCTCTCTCCCTTTTAAACTCTGTAATTCCAAAGCTTTAATAGTAGTTTTTACATATAGTGCCACTCCTCCTCCCCTTCTTCCTACCCTGTCCTTTCTGAATAAAGTATAGCCAGGTATAGTTACATCCCAGTCATGGTTTTCTGTGAACCATGTTTCTGTAACTGCCACTAAATCCAAGTCAGCCACTCCGACCAAAGCTTCAACATCAGGGATCTTATTTCCCATGCTACGGACATTTATACACACTGCTTTCCATATGTTACCCCTGTTACCCATTTCCATAAAGGTATTTAATGTATCACCTACCTGGGGGCTTTCACTTACCTGGGAGCTTTCTTCACCTATCCCCAACGAATCTAGTTTAAAGCAATCTGGGGGGGGGGGGGGGAGGGAGTTTGTAGATAGGGCTTCCACTGGACGCAGGACAGTCTGGAAAATACTGGTATGGGGCAGTCCCTGCCTCTGGAGGCGGCACAGTTGGAGTCCGGGACAGCCTATTTGACGGATACTTTTTATGATCTGATTAGAGGTCTGTCCAAGAGTATGGCCTCAATCATGAAGGAGCAATGTTTCCTGTGATTGCGAAATTGGGCTGGTGGACATTTCTTCTAAGTCATGCATGAGCAAGCTTCCTTTGAGAAAGAAGTTATTGTTTGGGCGAAACCTTGGATAAATTAGTTAAGGACCACTGGGCGTCTAAAGGGCAGACTCCTGGAGGATAAATGAGAGACAGGGCAGTTAGCAGTGCCACCGAGATGCTAGCCATGCGTTTTCCGGCATTTCCGCACAGTGTGTTTTGCATACTATCAGAGGGTGTTTTTCCAGTCCGCAAGCACAGTTTTCGCAGGTTGTGAAGAGTAGGCCGGGCGGGGTTCGCCTCTACTGTGACAGCACCCAAAAATTCTCAATGAAACTAGGGAGTCCCAGCCGGAAGTCGTTCCCATGGAATGGTCGGCTGCGGAACTTTAATCTGGCCTGGGTCTGCATCACCTCCAACCAATGTGTCTTGGAAATTATCAGAGAGGGGTACGTGTTGGAGTTTGCTTGGGCTCCTGGCGGCCCATTCGTGACCTCAAGCGAGTAAACCAGGGTCTGGGGAGCCCCATTTTCACATTGAGATGTTGCGGTCTGTCATAGTGGTTGTGAGAGCAGGAGAGTTCTTGATGTCCCTCATTCTCATGGAGGTATATTTACACATTCCTATCACGGAAGGACATAGATTCCTCCATTTTGCGGTGCCCATGGGGCATTTTTCAGTTTTGGGCATTGCCCTCCGGGTTTTCAGTGGCTCCCCCGTACCTTCACCAAAGTGATGGTGATAGGGGTGGTGGCGCTTAGGAATCCTAGTGCACCCTTACCTCAACAACCAGCTCATTGGGGCAAAGTCGAGAAGATAAAGCGAACAGGCAACTACGAGGGTGGTGGAGTTCCTGTAGATACTCAAATGGGTGATCAACATGCCAAAGAGTCACTTGGTGCTGTCCCGGGAGATTGAGTACTTGGGAGCTCATTTTGACACCCGCAGCGGTAAGGTGTTTGCCGGAGTGAGGGGTACAGAGGCTTCAACAACTACTGCGTCAGTTCCTGCAGATGTCTGATCTGATGGCGTGGCATTATCTACAGCTGTTAGGAACCATGGCTGCAGCTCTCGAGCTTGTGCAATGGGCGAGAACGCACATGCGACTTTTGCGGTGAGCACTGGCTACACAGGTGGTTGCACCATAGTCAGCCCTTGTCACAGCGGTTGCCTTGCCCGACAGAGACCAAAAAGGTGCTTGGGTGAGGGTTCCACCAGAGTACTTGTCGAAGGGGATGCCACTCGAAGCACCATGCTGGATCTCGCTGACCGCAGACGCTAGTCTTTCGGGCTGGGGAGCCCACTGCAAAGGACAGATATCTCATGGACTGTGGGGCCCACAGGAGTCCAGGTGGCCGATAAACAGGTTGGAGATGAGAACAGTCCTTCTGGCTCTGCAGAGGTTTCGGTCTTGGATACAGGGGAGGGCCATTGGGGTCTTCTCAGATAATGCTACGACGGTGGCCTACATAAATCAGCAAGATGGCAAGGGCAGCGTGAGTCTGGAAGAGGAGGCCGCGATGCTGCTAGCTTGGGCAGAGGAGTGTATTCAGGCGCTGTCAGCAGTGCATGTTGCAGGTGCGGACAAGGTGAGGGTGGTCTACTTCAGCCAAGTGCAGATGGACTCCGGAGATGGACACACTACCAGCAGAAGCTGACAAGAAGATACACACCAGCCAGGGACCTAATGGCTACATTTGCAACAGTGAAAGCAAGCCGCTTTTTCAGCAGGTGAAAAGAAAGGAGGTCGGAGGGTCTGGACACTCTGATGCAAAGCTGGCCCACGGGCGGCATCCTATATGTGTTTCCACCGTGGGCACTCTTAGGCTAGTCATGCAGTGGATCAAGGCACGCCGGGTGGAATGTCATTCTAATTGGCATGGGCTGGCCGAGGTGCCCATGGTATGCCGACCTTGGAAGACTACGAGTGGACCGGCCTTGGCGTCTGCCGCCTTGGGTGGACCTCTTGACCTTGGGGCCACTGCGAATGTCACAGGTGGATCGAGTCTCACTTATAGCATGGCTCTTGAGATAGCTAGGCGGAGGAGGCATGGATATGCCAGATGGGTCATCGTGACATTACTGAAGGCTGAGAATCCGGATATGGCGTATTTTTGGGCCTGGTGTGAAGAGAGGCAGTGTAGGCCATGTGCTTCTTCAGTTCCCTCCGGATTGGCTTTTCTGCAGTCTGGTTTTGAGAAGGGCTTGGCCTCTAGTTCTTTGGGGGTGCAGGTGGTAGCCCTTGCATGTTATAGAGGCAAAATTCAGGGGCTGTTAGAAGCACATGCAGATGGGGGGGGGGGGGCGCGCGATTCCTGAAGGCAGTCTTGGTGACATTGACAAAGGAGCCTGTTGAGCCATTGCGGGTCGCCTCGCTGAAGGATTTAACGCTTAAGACAGTGTTTATGGTGGCGAATGGCTTGGCCAGGAGAATTTCCAAACTTCAGGCTCTCATACATGAAGCCCTTCCTCTCTATCTCAAAGGGAAAGGTGGTTCTCTGTCCAGTGCCATCCCTTTTGGCCCAAGGTCGTCTCGGTTTTTCACTTGAATCAGACCGTTTCCCTACCGGCGTTTCCGAGCAGTACAGAGGCCAGTGCCGATCTGCAGTTCCGCCTTTTGGGAGTATGGAGAGCATTACAGCGTTCTTAAAAAAGAGCAGCTCCATTCGTAAATCCAATTGATTGTTTTTTTTGTTCTGCTAGGGGGACTGCTCAAAGGGGAGGCATCAGCCAAGGCCTCCATGTCTAGGTGGATCAGAGAAGCAATCGAGGCAGCATAAGCTTTGAAAAGAAAGCTGGTGCCAGCTGGGTTAGGAGCGAATTTGACCAGAACTCTGGTGGTCTCGGGAGTGGAGTACAGTCTGTACCGCCAGTCAAGACTTGCAGGGTGACCGCTTGCTCCTCTCTGCACACTTTTACAAGACCATAGAAGTTCGTGACAACAGTGCTTCAGGCCGGAATCGCATACCCCTCCCCTCATTTAGTACTGCTCTGATACATCCCAGAAGTGCGAGACTGGACTGGAGGGAACAATAAGGAAAGTGAAATTAGGCCTTTCCTGCTAATTGACATTCCTTGAGTAACTCCAGCAAGTCCCAGAACCTTCCCTGATTGCGCAGTGGCATGACCCCAGGCCTGAAGAAGGTGACCATTGTTTTTGGGACTCAGGGGAGTTACTAGAGAACAGCATGTGTGTTCAAGGCGGAGAGGTCTTCACAGGAAGGCTATCTGTGTTTTTTGCCTGATGCTCTGTGTTGATCAGAGAGCCACACGCTTGGTTTTGCATGCTTATGGGCAGGTGATTATATGGATTCAGCAGGTTTTTCAATGATGCAGCCCAAAGGTAAGCCTCCTTGTTTTGGGGGGGTGGGGGGACGAAGGGCGCCCCTGCTAGGGTTAGGGGGGCCCAAGGCTATATAGAATTGGTGGTAAACTACTTATTTGTTTCTCCTGTGAGTCTGCTTTGCCATTAGATGACTGGGGCTGGTAGGTGGGGCCAGCTGCCTAAGTATGCTGATGTCATCAAAAGGATGGCATGCTCAGTCTCCAAACTACTGGATGAGGTTGACTTCCCAGAGGTGCAGGACTGGACTGGAGTTACTCAAGGAATACCAGTTAGCAGGTAAGGCCTAATTTCATGTTACTGTGCACTAATGCAGCAGTCCATGTTCGTATCTCTAGGTGTAATCTTGTATCTGAAGCAGTAGAGGGTTAAATGACTTGTTTAAGGTCACAAGAAGCATCAATAGGATTTGAATCCTTAGCTCTTTGCTTTAATCACTATGCAGCAACTCCCATTCCCAGCCCTTATTCTGAGTTTCAGCGAACTAGCCTGCACCAGCGGTCAGTTCGGGTAATCGCTAAAATTCTAGCAGCGCAGTGCGATGGTTGCTCATGGAGTACTCCTTTTGAACTGACTGATCTGCCCATCGAAGCCATTAAAAAAACCTAAGATGATTGGTTGGTTTGCCATGCATGTCTTAGTCAGTTTCAACTTTATTGGGTGGTTCTGCATTTTTTTTTAAAGAATGATGCTCTCGGCCCCATAATCTTTCACCATACCTAAGAGTCTGTGATCTTGGAAACACTGGTTTAAAACTACTCCTTTTTTAACTAGATGTGTGCAATTGCTTCCAATAGCTTGTTCTCCAGGAACAAGCAGGAAGTCAATCCTCACTTATGGGTGACGTCGGCACCAACGGAGCCCGCGCGGAGCAATTCCCCAGCTTTCAAAGAAAGCCTTTGGGATTGCTACCACGCATGCGTGGTCATCTTCCCGCCCAAGTGTGCCATCTTGCTCAGTCTCCCTTTTTCCGCGGAGCCCTTCAGATGCACGTCCTCGTCCCTCAGAAAAAGTTTTGTTTTTTCGCCTTAACCGGCTCCCTCTTTTCCGGTTGCACCGGTCCTCTACCTGTCCTTCCCCTGCTCTATTTTTTTAGAGCTACCAGGGATGCCCTTTTCTTTTATTTATTTATTTAAGCAGTTTTCTATACCGCCTTATGCTTCAATCAAAGTGGTTTACATTATATAATCACTACAAACATTCCCTTGTCCCCAAAGGGCTCACAATCTGTGTACCTGAGGCAACAGAGGGTTAAGTGGCTTGCCCAAGACCACAAGGAGTGCCTGTAGGACTAGAAACCTCAGTCCCCCTGGCCTGAGATTGCTTTCCGCAGGTGGGACTTAAACCCTCAGCCCTCCGGCCTGAGGTACCGTGTCCTAACCTTTCTTATTTTTTCGTTACGGGCTTCACGCCCTTTTTTCTTCCTAACTGCTGGCTGCGTGGGTCTTCGACCTCACAGAGGCCATTTTTGCCCCCATGGCCACCAGATTTAAAAAATGCGATAGATGCTCTAGGAACATGTCGCTTATGGACACTCATGACTGTTGTCTGTAGTGCCTGGGAGCCGACCATGACCCAGAGCTCTGTCCACTCTGCAAGAAAATGTCCTCTAAGGCCCTGCTCATTCATAAACGGAAGTCCGAAGACATTTTCCGAAAGACCGCCTCGGAGTCCCTGGTGGTGCCCTCGGTCGTCTCTCCTCTGGTGGGTTCTCCCTCTGCGGCCCCGAGCTCCCGGCGGCACTCTGACCAGGGGTCCCCCGAGGTGGAGCGGCACAAAAAAAGAAGGCCTCGAAGCCGCTGTCCAGGGCTTCCGATAAGCGCGAGCGCTCCCGCACCCGGTCGCTTAGCCCCTTCGGTGTTCCCGAGAGTCGGACAAGGAACAGTCCTGCAAGGTACCCCGCACGGAAGCAGAGGCCTCCGGCGAAGGCGCCTGGTCTCCTGAGGGTCGTCCTGGTGAGGACTCCCTCAACTCAATTCCCAATCCAGTGACCCCGGTATCGGCGTCTCAGGGCTCCATGCCCACTTGGGAGTCCTGCATGCTGGCGCTGGAACGCAGCGTTTCTGCGTTCATTGCTTCCCAGGAGGCGCTTACAGCAGCTTCGCTAACTTGCGCCCAGAGACCATGGGTCCCTCGCGTGGGACACCCAAATCTGTCCAGGAAACCCCCGAGAGCCACGGACCTCATGCGGATCCTTGACGTCGGTCTCGCTCACCCTCCCATTCCTCAGAGGCAATATCGTCCAGGGCCTCTGGCACCAGGCCACCGGCCATCGGACACCTCGACCAACATCTCGGACTGGGAATCCGATGGGGACACCTCCCCGGAAACCCCTACCCACCGGGATCTTCCGTCAGACCCCTCGCTGCCCGCATTCCAGCGGCGCCTGCCACCCAAAGACACCTCCTTCCTGGTGTTTATTCGGGACATGGCACGGGCCCTTAACCTGGTCACCCAGGCTGAGGAGGACCCTCGTGCTGAAGAACTCGACATTCTTCAGTACGAGTCCCCGCCCAGGGAGTCCCTCACTGTGCCTGTACCGCCGATTCTAACTTAGTTGCTGCTCCGTATGTGGGAGGCTCCAGCCTCGGTCCCCATTGTGAGCAAGCGCCTTGACACGATGTACAAGGTGCAGCATGGGCCAGGCTTCCAAAAGACCCAACTCCCACACACCTCGATAGTGGTGGAATCGGCCATGAGGAAGCAAAAGAGCCCGAAATTGCACTCGTTGGTACCACCCCGCCGAGAGTTGAGAGCCCTTGATGCCCTGGACCACAAGGCCTACCAAGGTTCCATGCTGTCTTGTTGCATCCAGACATATCAACTGTACATTGGTATGTTCCTGCGTGATTTGGCTAAGGAACTTGGGGGTTTCTCTGCGGGTCTCGGCGAGCCCCTCAACAGATTCCATGCCCTGCTAAAGTCCGTCGCCGACTGCTCTAAGTACTTCTCTTGAGCCTCCTATGATGGCTTTGAGACATCGGCTTGGTTGGCGGCCACGGAGATTGGGGTCCGCCACCAGGCATGGCTCCAATCCTCGGGTTTGGAGCAATGGGTGCAGGAGAAACTCCTGGACGTGCCCTGCCTCGGCAAGCAGCTCTTTGGTAAGCCGATGGAGGAGAAGGCTGCAGAAATTGAGACGGAGTTCGTCATCAGGACTTGTGTCTCCTGCAAAACTTCTACATTGCCTTGGAAGAAGCAATCAAACAAGAAGCCCTTCTTCCCTAGAAAGGGTCTGCAGTATCTAGGTTATCCACCATATCCAGCTACCCCTATGCCGACCACTCCGGCGCAGGGAAAGTCTGGCCAGGGGCATTGTAAGCCAAAGGGACCGAAGGCCCAAATGCCAGCTCCCCCGCAACCCACTAAGGGGTTTTGACGCCATCGGCATAGCCCCTCGCCTCCCGGCGATGCAGCAGCCAGTGGGGGGACGCCTGTCCCGCTTCACCCCATCATGGGCTCTCATCACCTCGGACACTTGGGTCCTCCAAGTCGTCTGGGATGGCTCTCGCCTTCATTTTGACAGGTTTTCACTTCCTTTCTCCCTGGCGGAGCCTCCTCGACTCCCCGCACACCAGCTTCTGCTGCAGCGGGAATTGCACTCCCCTCCTCACCCAATGGGCAGTTGAGAAGGAGCCTTCCTGCCTTCGAGGTCAGGGCTTCTATTCCCGGTACTTCCTCGACCCGAAAAAGACAGGGGGGTCTGCGGTCCATCCTCGACATCCACAGGCTAAACAAGTTCCTGGTGCGAGAGAAATTCAAGATGTTATCTCTTGGCGTGCTGTTGCCCTTCCTCCAGCAGGGTGACTGGCTATGCTCCTTGGATCTAAAGGACGTTTATGCCCATATCTTAATCCCCCCCAACACAGGCAGCATCTGCATTTCAGGGTGCAGGGAGAGCACTTACAGTACAAGGTGCTCCCTTTCGGCCTTGTGTCTGCCCCACAGGTCTTCACAAAGTGCCTCGTCGTGGTTACCGCTTACCTTCGGCGCCAGGGCGTGCCGGTCTTTCTCTACCTTGACAACTGGCTCATTACGGGCTCCTTGGCCGAGGAGGCTCAGTGAGCGATGTCGCACACGTTCCCCCTCTTGGAGAGCTTGAGGTTCTTGGTCAACTACCCGAAGTCTCACCTCAAGCCGGTGCAGGCTCTCAAGTTCATCGGGGCGCGTCTCGATACTCAGCAGGCCATTGCCTTCTTGCTGGTGGATCGTTCCTCCCGCCTCCGAGCTCTGGCGGCTCACATCCAAAGTGCCCACCAGGTCACCGCTCGGTCCATGCTGCATCTCCTGGGCCACATGGCCTCGACCGTACATGTGGTTCCTCACGCCCGCCTGCACATGTGGATGGCTCAGTGGTGTCTCAGTGCCCAATGGAGCTAGTCCCTCACACACCTCAGGGATCCCATCAGGGTTCTTCCCGACCTCCGCTTGTCCCTGAGCTGGTGGCAAAACCCCCGCAACCTTCTGCGGGGATTGCCCTTTCAGGCCCCACAGCACAATGCGGTGCTGATGACAGACGCTTCCCTGTTAGGGTGGGGAGCCCATTGCGGCCCTCTCTGCTCACAGGGGCAATGGTCACCCGAGGAGTCCCAGCAGCAGATAAACCTGCTCGAACTCCGGGCCATTCGGTGGGCCCTGAGGGCCTTTGAGGAACACTTCAGCAGGAAATCAGTTCTAGTACAGACCGACAACCGTGTAGCTATGTTCTTCATCAGCAAGGAGGGGGGCATGGGATCGCTCTTCCTCTGCCGGGAAACGGTCCTTACCTGTTCTTTTGCTGCCCAGTGGAGGATATCCCTCAGTGTGATGTACCTCGCGGGTCAGGAGAATGACCTGACGGACAGACTCAGCAGAATCCTTCGCCCCCATGAATGGCAGCTGGATCCCAGAGTAGCAGGCTGGCTGTTTCTACGCTGGGGGACTCAAGCGATAGACCTCTTCACCAGCCCCCAGAACATGCAGCTCCCCTGCTTTTACGACCTCGTGCCACACCCGAGCAGGGAGGGCCCCGATGCATTTCTCCAGTCTCCTCTATGCATTCCCTCCTTACCCCCTCATTGCGAGGACTCTGTTCAAGGCTCAATGGGACGGGGCATCATTGATTCTCGTGGCCCTGTCGTGTCCTCAGCAGCCTTGGTTTCCGCTCCTGTTGTCGACGGAACCTCCGGTTCCCCTGGGCTCTGCCAGGGGTCTGCTAACGCAGGAGGAGGGTCGGGTGATACACCCTAACATAACCTCCCTATCCCTTATGGCCTGGTGGCTGAACAGTTCTCCCTATCCTCTCTGACTCTTCCGGAGGAGGTCGAGGAAATCCTCCTCGCCTTGAGGAAGGACTCCACTAGGCGGACTTACGCCTTTAAGTGGAAATGCTTCTCCGTCTGGTGCTCAGAACACCAGATCGACCCCTTCTCGTGTCTGGTTCGGTAGGTTCTCCTGTACCTCCTCCACCTCTCAAGGGAAGGGCTGAAGTCGAACTCTGTCAGAGTTCATTTGAGCGCCATCTCAGCTAATCATCTCCCTATTGAGGAAAAACCCCTCTCGGGGCAGCCGTTTAGTCTCCCACTTTATGCGGGGACTTCTGCTATCCAAGCCACCCATCCGTCCTCCTCTGGCGGAATGGGACTTAAATGTGGTACTCACGCAGCTCGCCTGTCCACCCTTTGAGCCGATGGCGACGTGTTCGCTCCGGCACTTGTCCTGGAAGATGGCCTTCCTGATGGTGCTGACCTCGGCCCGCCGAGTCAGTGAGCTCCAGGCGCTCATGACTGGTTTTATCGGAACAGATTTTATCGGAACAGGGTGGTCCCGTACCCACCCTAAATTCCTACCTAAGGTCGTTTCGGACTTCCATCTCAACCAAGAGATAGTGCTGCCGACTTTCTTCCCGAGGCCCCACGCCGGCCAGGTGTCAGCGGCACTCCATACCCTCAACTGCAAATGGGCCCTCACCTTGTATTTGCAGCGTACCCAGACTCATCGCAAGTCTGACAGACTTTTCGTGACCTACGATCCCAATAGACAGGGGCAAGCAGTTACCAAGTGCACCCTCTCAGTTTGGGTGGCAGACTGCATCGCTTTCGCCCATGCAAAGGCGGGCGTCCCTGTGGATCGTCGAGTCACTGCACACGGGGTCTGAGCCAAAGCGTCGTCAGTGGCCTTGCTGCGCTCTGTGCCCCTGATGTACATCAGCCGCGCGGCAACCTGGTCTTCCATGAACACCTTCGCTGCCCACTACTGCCTGGAGAGGAAGTCTTGCTGGGACAGCGCCTTCGGCCAGGCTGTACTCCGTAATCTGTTCTGGGTATAAGCAACTCCTGCCCTCCGACCCTTATTCACGGCTACTGAGGGCTTCGCTTCAAGGACCCGAGGACTCGGGCTTCAGCTTCTGCGTCTGCTTACGACCTCGCGGAGGTGTTTTTTGGTTACAGGTTTGGTAGCCTGTAGCTAGGGAATCCCATAAGTGAGAACTGACTTCCTGCTTGTTTCTGGAGAAAGCGTAGTTACTGTCCTGTAACAGGTGTTCTCCAGGGACAGCAGTCAACAGTCCTCACTACCCTCCTGCCTCACCTGATGAGTTGCTGAATTTTTGTCCTTCCCTTGCAATCTCCTTTAGGGCTTGAGCTAAGTGACCTGACTGAGCAAGATGGCACCCTTGGGTGGGAAGAGGACCACGCATGCTTGGTAGCAATCCCAAAGGCTTTCTTTGAAAGCTGGGGAATTGCTCCACGCGGGCTCCGTCGGTGCCAACGTCAGCCATAAGTGAGGACTGATTCCTGCTGTCCCTGGAGAACACCTGTTACTGGTGAGTAACGCTTTTTTGTAAGTCCATTGCAGGAATGTATCTTCACTGAAAGAGCTGCAGTGGGTATCATTAGTAGAATTTCATGCTTACAGTAACATTAAACCTCAATTTCCTAAACAAGGATGTTTTGGGGATGTTTTAAGATGCCAAGTTGTTTTTTTGGTTTTTTTAAAATTATTTTGGATTTAGGGCACGCCTTTTAAATATTAGTTCAAGGCATGTTTAAGTTCAGATATAGTAGGTAGCAAAATCATAGCTTCACAAAGTAATGGCAGTATTAATTTATAGGTACAATCTTTGGTGTGGTCCCTAGATGTGAAAATGTAGTTTGTGTTGGAAAATTGAATAAAGACTAAATTACAAAAAAAAATATAAAAAGGAGAAAAATGATCTCTACATTCAACAGCCAATCACAAATGTATTTCATGTGCAAGACTTATTCACCATCATGGATCCTAGAAAACTCCTTTTATCTTAGTTTGTTCAAATGAATATATATATATTTTTTTTGTAAACTCTATTTATTGAAAACCAAATAATACAGAACATGCAAAACAATATTTAAAAAATAGCAACAAATACATCAAAAAATGGCATTTCTACTGATCTCCCAGACCTAGATTCCTCAGCAAATCAATCATACAAATACAGCAAGAAAAAAGAATTTACAATATTCCCCTCTCCCCCCCTTTCCCCACCAACCTCCCTCCCACCCCACAGCCTCCCCCTTCAGCAACCAACCCCCCATAGTGAACATGCATATTAATTATATTATTAATATCCTACGACCTTCTCATCCCAATTGAAGCACTTCATTTCGGACACGAGGCCTCAATATCTGAATATATGGTTCCCAAATTAGCAGGAATAAGGCCCAACGTCGAGCACTTCCTCTAGCCTCTCTCCTTTCCATAAGCATCAGTTGGTGGAAATTGTTGCGCCATTCCCAATAAGTGGGACCTGACGCTTCTCTCCACCTATGAAGTATCGGGCCTTTACCCACCAGACATGCCTTCCTGACCAAAAGGCGTTCCCATCTCCCTTTCGGGTGGAGTGGTCCAAGCTGATCTAACATCACAAGCGATGCTGTCCAACGGACTCGCTGTAACACAATCCTACTCATAAAATCAGCTATCCTCTTCCAGTATAGGCAAACTATTGGACACCCCCACCACATATGTCCTAAGTCCGCCAAAGGGCATGGACATTTTGGGCATCTGCCCAACTCAGTGAGATGGGATCGTAACGCCCGTCTTGGAGAGAAATGTGCCCGTAGGATGCATTTAAACTGTACCTCCCGCCATCGAGCTCCCCTCACCAGCCCCGCAATCCCACTCAAGGCCTGAAGGATTGAACCAGGAGCTACCAAGATATTCAATTCTTGTGCCCACAAAGCTTCTTCCACCCTATAATCAGGCAAACTGCTATAGTCATCTAATCGTTTTTTCAGCTGCGCAATTGTAGGCGGTGACTCCTCTCCCAGTGCAAAGAACTCTAATATCTGTGCCGATCTTTCCACCCGCAGTGCATCCTGTGGTAGGGAAGCCACATAGTGAGAGAGCTGCACGTAAGCAAAATAATGCCGCCTGCTAAGTCCATACTCCATGCGCAAAGTCTCCCAAGATTTACACTGCCCCATTTGATCCACCACATGTCCAATATTACATATGCCTTGTCTCCTCCAATATACAAATGCTGACGTTTCTGATCCTGGTGTAAACTGATCATTCCCCTGTATGGGTAGCCAGCTTGAAACCCCTGATGGTTCACCCCAGAGCCTATTCAAATGTTGCCACACTCTTCTTGCCGGGTAAACCAATTCACTACTAACCACTCTACCAGGCAGGAGCCTATTTTCCTGGTGCAATACTGCCATCAAGGTCTGCGGAGCCACAAGAGCCTCTTCCAGCGCTCTTGGCGTATACACCTCAGTATTCCCTAGCCAGTCTCCAATATGCCGTGCCTGGCATGCCAGAGCATAAGTCCGAAGATCTGGGATTCCTATCCCTCCAGACTTCCATCTCCTTCTCAATCTATGTAAGGGGATACGAGCTCGCATACCTTTCCAAAGGAAATTCCTAATCTCGCGGTCAATAGCACTTAAATCACGCTTCAATAACCACACTGGGAGAGTTTGCAGCCAATAAAGCACCAGAGGCAGAATCACCATTCCCAGTGCTGCCGCCCTGCCCAGTAAGGACAAGGGCAGTGGAGACCACACCTGAAGTTGTGAACGAACTTTTACAAGGATTCTATCCATGTTTTTCCTATATAGCTCCCGCGGTTCTCTTGTCAGGAGAATCCCTAAATACACAAATGTATCACCTGCCCACTTAAGCGGAAAACTTCCTCTCCAATGTCCCCTTATTGACCCTTCCACATCCATGGCTTCAGACTTTTCCATATTGATACAAAGCCCAGCAAAACCCCCATAACAAGAAAATTCCTTTAATAAATTGGGCAACGACGTCTGAGGAGATAGCAAATGAACCAGTATGTCATCTGCAAATGCTGCCAACTTAAACATATGACTCCCTATACCTATACCTTGTATCTCATTAGACGTCTCTATTCGTCGTATCAGTGGGTCAAGTGACAACACAAAAAGCAACGGTGAGAGCGGGCATCCCTGTCTTGTACCTCTCTCCAGGGTAAACTCATCTGATAGCACTCCATTACATAACACTCTAGCTGTGGGCCTCGTATATAAAAGCTCTACCATATTGCAAAAAGAAGCTCCCAGTCCATAGTGTGGCAAGAGAAATCTGAGGTAATCCCAATTCACTTGATCAAATGCCTTCTCTGCATCAAAACTAATCAAAAGCGACTGTTGCATCCTATCCCTTACCCACTCTAGCGATGCCACAATTTTACGTAGATTCCGCACCGCATATCTCCCTTTTACAAAACCTACTTGAGAATCATGCACAAGCTCACTTAATACCTGACCCAAACGGTCCGCCAGCACCTTAGCCAGTATTTTCATATCAAAATTCAGCAAGGAGATAGGTCGATAAGAGGCTGCTTGTAAAGGATCTTTCCCTGGTTTATGTATAAGAATAATGTGCGCCCGATTCTCCCCCCACATAAATCTCCCCTGATCCACCCTTCTATGATATGTCGCCACTAGGGAAGGGGCCAACTCATCTCTTAATAACTTATAAAATTCTGCCCCAAACCCATCCGGGCCAGGCGCTTTGTGACAATCCGCTCTTAAATGACCCTCTGAACCTCCTCTTCAGTCACTGGGTTATCCAGCTCTGACTTTTGAACTATCGTTAACCTTGGCAAACTCACTTGTTTCAAGTACTCTACCATATCAGTCTGAGATCCAACTCTCCTTGTATAAAGCTTCTTGTAAAATGTCCGATATACTTGAGCAATCGCTCGCCTTTCTTTATGCAGTTGGCCCTGATCGTCTCGCAGCGCCGCCACAGTACCAGTCCCCCTACTGCCTTTAAGGCATCTTGCCAATAACTTTCCTGGCCTGTCTCCATATCTATAGAGCTGAAAGCGGTAGTACAGAAACGACTTCTTGGCTCTTTGATGTAGCAGCTCATTTAGGGCTGTTTGTGTCTCCCACAATTTCCTCCTATTCACTGCCGACGGACATGACGCTTGCCTTCTCCTCTCTCTACCTGCCTGCTGTTCCAAGCGAACAATCTGTTTCATCAACATTTTCCGTTTCCTCCCTACATACCCTATAATGTCCCCCCGCAGGACTACTTTAGCAGTTTCCCAAAAAAGCTCTGGATCCTCTTTATGCTGAGCATTATGGATTGAGAATTCTTGCCACCGCATTTTAAGGAAACCATGAAACTCAGGGTCTCTGTACAGATCCATTGGAAATCGCCAAATTCTATCCCGCGTGTTTGCCTCTAACCATTCTATTTCCACCCAAATCAACGCATGATCAGAAATCTCTATAGGCCCTAGTTGCGCATCCTCTATTTGGGCAAACAACCGCTCCGAAACCAGCACATAATCAATGCGAGCACACGACCCATGCGCTCTTGATTGATGCGTAAAATCCCTTTCCAGTGGGTGGAGCAAACGCCAAGGGTCTACCATCCCTAACCTGCGTTTCAAATTCTGCAGCACTCTAGCACTCTGCACACGCGCCCTATCTCCACTACCACTAGATGTATCTAGTTCAACATCCATAACGTCATTAAAATCACCTGCCAAAATCATAGGAGCCTCTGGCAGCTGCTCCACTCGTGAGCCCAAACTAGCATAAAGAACTCTATCTAACACATTTGGACTATATAGATTCCCCAGCACCACAGGCCTCCCCTCCAGCATCCCATACAAGAGAACAAATCTACCCCCCTCACCCACATGGATGCTTTCCTGAACGAACCTAACACGCCTGTGTATCAGAATGACCACTCCACCTTTCCTTCCCATAGCTGGAGCCCCCCAGACTTGCCCCACCCAGTCTCTCCGTAATTTAATATGTTCCTCAGCAGTCTGGTGGGTTTCCTGCAACATTGCAATATCACATTTTTGTCTCGCTAGAGCCTGCAATATCTTGTATCTCTTAATGGGATTACCTATCCCACACACATTCCACGATATGACCTTCAGGTTAGTGGGTAAATATAAAGCTCAAGCCAACCAACAAATGCTTTGTTGTGAGGAAGGACCCCCCCAGCCTGGGACCCATCCTTACCGTCATGCATGCACCCCCAATCAAACCATTTAATCTCAATTAGGCTGCCTTCCCTCCCCCCTTCCTCCCCAATCCCTCCCTCCCAACCTCTATCCCCTATTACTTTCCCTCTCCCCACCCCATTCCCCCCGCTCCCCTCTCACTCACCCAACTACCCATCTTTCCTCTTATTCTTACCTCCCTTCCCCTCAAATGCGTTCGGTGCCCCTTTACTCTTCCCTTTGTAACTGCTCCACATCATTCCCTTTGATGATCCCACCCCAGCCCCAGCCCCCCTCCACCTCGTTCCACCACCCAACTCATCCACCCCATGCATGTCCCACTCTCCATTCCTTTTAGCCCCTCAAACCTTATCTAGTAATCATTAACCTAAAAGGCATCAAACATATAACATTAATACAACAACTTTGAACATTTCAAACATCTATATCAATTTCCAAACTGACTCTCCACACACACTAAGGCAATATGATCTTCTTTTTCTTCTGCTTTGATGTTCCATTTCTCAGTCTCTCCCATCACAGGTTACACACACTCCTGATCTCCACTTTGTGAGCTTAGTGCAGCCGCTGCTTTTCTCCCAATCTCCTCCACATAAGGTGTTGCTGCCTTGGCTGAATCAAATGACCTACGCACCCCCCCCATGAGTGAAGATCAGACGTGCGGGATACTGCACTAAAAATTTTATATTATTGTCTATCAGCGTTTGACACAGAGGGCCATATTCCCTTCGGCGCTGTCCTAAGGATGCTGAGTAGTCCTGCACTATTCGTAACTTGATGTTGTCTTTGGAGATTACTCCCAGTCTTCGCACTGCTCTCAACACTGCTTCTTTCTGCGCGAACCTAAGAAACTTCGCCAAGACCACTCTAGGACGGTCATCATTCACTCTTCTTGGCCCAATACGATAGGCACTTTCAATTTGCACTGAAACACCTTCAGTGTCCCCTTCCAATAGTTGAATCACCAGTGCCTCCAAATAGGATTTTAAGTCTTTACCCTCAATATTATCCGGGATCCCAAAAAAGCGGAGATTACTTCTGCGAGACCTATTTTCCAAATCATCCAGCTTCTCCTCTAAACTCTGTTGCATCTTTTTCATACAACCAACCTCTTTTTGGAGCACCAGCACATGTTCCTCCGCTTTTTCAATCCGATGCTCTGCCTCATGCATCCGACCACCTAGGGCTTCCATCGAGGTCTGCAAAAGATCCATCCGTCCCTTTAGATCTTCAAATTGTATGGAAAGAGCCCCCACCACTGCTGAGGAGATCTCTTCTGCCAATTCCGGCGTGGTTGCAGCTTTCGGAGGTGTATGATATTCTGTTATTTTATGCTGTTTGACTAACTTCTCCTTTTCACGGCGTCCCCCTTTCTGCGCCGATGTCATTGTTTTCTTCCCTTTTGGCTTCACCAAAACAAAACAAAAAAAAAAAAAACCCTTCTTACCACCTTATGAGATATACAAATGAATATATTTTTAAATTCAATTGGTTAAAACACTTTTCAAAAACTTCATAAAGCAGTATTATCCTCTGAAAATTTGTCAAACGTTTGTATTTTACAGCAATTTGCGTACAAAAAATCTGGGATGCCTTCCTTTAAATGTGGCCTGAGTCTCTGTTCCAGCCTTTCCTACGTCTGTGACTAGCATTGTCAACTTTTGGCTTCCGAGAAGCCCTAGATGCAACAAGTCACAACAGAATAAACCAATTGTTTTCTTAGCAACTGCTTTATTGCCTTTTTTAAAATATTAGTAAAGTATTTGGGTGGCAGCTTTATTCTCAGCATCTTATAACTAGATACGGTGCTCCTATTAAACTAATTTGCAGGAAGAAGAGGAAGGATGAATAGCTTTCCTTTTTAGTGAGGGATTATACACTCCTTGTTCTCCTGTTCCTCTGTGCCCCTTTCCCCCCCAACACCCAAATAAATACCTCTTCAGCGAGCGGCTTAAAATGTCCTCTGAATTGAAGAAACAGCTTCTAAATGCTGACTACTAAAAAGGAAGCTGTGCTTGTGTAGGCAGACTCTAGACTTGTTAAAACATGTCTTTTAAGTGGTTCAGATGTTAAAAAGTCTAGTGGTCTATCATAGCTTTGTTCCTTGTTTTTATGCAATATCTGGGAATGGTAGATGTCAGGCACATACTTTAATGCTTTGCTGTGAATTCTCTCAGAGGGCAAGAATATTTGAAAAGTTAGAAAAAAAAAGTTACAAATGCTCTCCGGGAACAAGCAGGAAGTTAGTCCTCATATATGGGTGGTGATAGAGCTGACAGAGCCTGCGCGGATCCACTTCCCAACTTTCAAAGAAAGCCTTTGGGAGTTACACCATGTATCCGTGGTCACCTTCCTGCCTGAGTCTTCTTTTTTCCACAGAGCCCAGCAGATGTGCACCTCAGATAAAGTTGATTTTTTTTTCACCGCCTTTGGTAATTTTTCTTCTGTTTTTTCACTGGGATCGGTTTAATGACCTTTCCACCGGCCGAATCCACTGCCTCGGCCTTGTGCTTTTCGCTCGGGTACCTATTTTTTCCTTTGGTTTTTGGCGTGTGGGTTTTTGTTCACGGCCTAGCTGGTCAAGAAGTTGGAGTATGATCTCACAGGAGTCGTTTTTCCCACTATGTCTTTGACAGCAGATTTAAGCAGTGTGGCAAGTGCAACCGTACTATGTCCCATACAGACTGCCACAGAACCTGCATTAAGTGCCTCGGGGAAGACCATGATGTGTCTTCTTGCCCGCTGTAACTTTTGATGTTGGCTAACACCCGGAAGGAATGTGAAAGGTGGCAGGGAGAGCTGTTTGGCAAGTCTACCTTGGGATCAGCATTGGGAGTGGGATCCCTGCCACCGTCGTGTACCCAGGCTCGATCAGAGCCCCAATGTCATCAGGCATCAGAATCGTCCTCGGAGGAACTTCCCTGTGTGTCGTGTGCTTTGTCAAAGCTGAAGTCGAGGTCCGACCCCAGCCCAGTGGGTAAGACCTCCAGTGCCAGGTTGCAGAGCCCTTGACCCGACACTAGTGATGATGGCTGGGAGCACCCTTCTAAGCAGTCCTGGCGGGAGGAGTCTTCATGGAGTTGGGGGATTGAGTCGGGTCTCCTGATGCGATTACCATCCGGGATTCCCCCACCAGGGACCCGACATTGGCCTCGACATCCTCAAGTTGGTGCATGCTGCTGCAGAGCCATCTGGTATTGAGGCCAGGATTGCAGCCCTAGAACGCAGCTTTGCTGTATTCCTTGAGGCACAGCAGGGCCCAACTCCCGGTACCTCTGGGTCGTCAGTGCCAGCCACGGGGCTGTCCTAGTCAAGGACCTCTCTAGAGGATGTTCCTCCCATCCTCGAGAGGTTGGCTTGAGCATTGACGACTCTGTCAGCAACCATCTCAAAGCCCGACACAGCATCAGGTGCCACAGCACAGGAGCACCGATGCCGAGTCGGTCTGACGACCATGGGGCGCTTGCCGATTTCTCTGACTCTGAGTCGCCATTCCCTCCGACCCATCTCCTCCACACCATTGGCGGCCGTCATCTCTGGAGGGACCTAGCCTTCCTGGAGTTTGTAAGGAAGATATCCCAGGCCCTTGCTTTCATGGCGGTGCCCGAGGATGAGCCATGTACCAAGGATCTTGAGATCCTCCAGTACAAGGCTCCTCTTTGGGAGACACTGACCGTGCCCATGCCCCCCAACCTGGAGCAGCTGCTGTTCAGGATGTGGGAGACCTTGGTGACGGTGCCGATTGTGAACTGTTGACTCCATTCACAGTATCGAGTCAGCCAGAGTCCTGGCTTCCAGAAGACACAACTGCCGCACAACTCCATGGTGGTGGAGTCTGCCATGAGCCACATTAAAAGGCAAAAGATGCACTCCTTGGTGCCCCCTGGCAAGGAGGCCTGCACCATGGATATTTTTGGCAGGAAGTGCTTCCAGGGCTCTGTGCTCACAGCCCAAATCCAGGCATACCAGCTGTATGTGGGCATGTACCTGAGAGACCTGGCGAAGAAGCTTGCTGGGTAATTGCCTGGTTTATCAGGGGAACCTCTTGAGCGCTTCAGGACCCTGGTGTCATTGGTCAAGGAGTGCTCCAAGTTTCAAACACGGGCGGCCTTCGACAACTTTGATTCGGTTGCTCAGGTAGCTGCAGTGGGCATTAGTGCCTGCTGCTTTGCCTGGCTACAGTCCTCTGATTTGGAACAGTAGGTTCTGGACAAGTAGGCCAACGTCTTTTTGCCAGGGAGAAAACCTCTTCGGCAAGCCCATGACGGAGGACAAAAAGCTGGAGAAGGAATTCATGAACAGAACCAGACTGTCCAAGAAAGTGACTGAATTTTCCCGCAGGAAGACTTTGGGGGGAAAAGCCCTTCCAACCTAAGAAGGCTTACGGAAAGTACCCCAAGTTTCAGGCCTATGACACTTCCTCCCCCCCCCCCCCCCCCCAGGAGCAGTAGGCCAGGGGCATGGCCCCTATAAGCCTAATTCCCCCAAAACTCAAATGGCACCCCAGCTGAAATCTAGTGGGAGTTTTTGACTCCTTGGCCATAGCCTACCTCCCCCAGAAGGTAATGGGCTGAAGATTCATGGGAGGCAGGCTGGTCCACTTTGCTTGCCTGGGTGCTGGAAGTGGTCAGGGAAGGGTATCCCCTCCACTTCTCCCAGTTGTCTCCTCCCTTCTTCCCAGGGAAATTATCTATGGACTCCTTGTATAGGGAGCTCCTGCAAAGGGAGCTCAAGGTCTTGCTTGAGGATCAGGCGGTGGGGTTTGTCCCCCAGCCTCTACAGGGTTGGAAGTTCTACTCCTGCTACTTCCTTGTCCCCAAGAAAACTGGGGGGATTCAGGCCCATTCTGGACTTGCAGGACCTCAACCTCTTCCTGGTCAAGGAAAAGTTCAAAATGGTATCCTTTAGAACTTTGTGCCTTACCTTCTGTAGGGAGATTGGCTTTGCTCCTTGGATCTCAAAGATGCCTACATCCACATTCTGATCCATCCAAAGCATCATTAGTACCTCCGATTCATCTGCAGTGGACAACACTATCAATACAAGGTGCTGCCCTTAAGCTTAGCCTCGTATTCACAAAGTTCCTGGCAGTTGTGGCCGCACGACTCCGGCTCCTGGGGGTTTTCGTCTTCCCCTACCTAGATGACTGGCTCATACGAGTCAGCTCACCATAGGAAGTGTGCAGCACAACACAGCGCACCATAGGCCTGCTCCAGCGCCTGAGGTTTCTGATTGACTTCCTGAAGTTTCACCTCCTGCCCACCCAGCGTTTGGAGTTCATCAGCGCCCTATTGGATTCCACTCAGGCGGGAGCCTTCCTGCCACTGGACCATGCACAAAGCCTAGCTGCCCTAGCTGAGGTAGTGCAGGGGGGCTCGGCAGTGACAGCCAGGCTGATGCTCCGCCTCTTGGGGAACATGGCATCTACCATCCATGTCACCCTGTTTGTTCGCCTCCTCATGCAGTAGCCTCAGTGGATGCTCAGTGCCCAGTGGACATAGGTGTCCAGCTATCTGGAGAACCGCATCCAGATCACACTGGCCCTGACGAAGTCTCTAACCTGGTGGCAGGATCCCCTCAACCTCTGAGCCGGCCTGCCCTTCCAGGCTCCCCCATGCCAATGAATCCTTACAACGGATGTGTCCAAACTGGGCTGGGGGATCCACTGTGATCACCTGCAGTCACAAGGGCCATGGTCACCAGAGGAGGGTGCCTCACAGAGCAACCTGCTGGAACTTAGAGCAGTCTATCACGCCCTGCAGGGCTTTCAAGACCATCTGGCAGGACAGGTGGTTCAGGTCCAGAGGGACAACCAGATGGTGGTCTCCTACATCAACAAGCAGTGCGCCATGGGCTCGTACCACTTCTGCTGGGAGGTAGTGTGCCTCTGGAACTTTGCAATACAGAAGAACATCTACCTCAAAGCTGTGTACTTGCCGGGCCAGGACAATGTACTGGCTGTCTCCCTGAGCCGGATCTTCCAGCCTGTGTGGAAACTGAACCCGGTGATGCTGGGGGAGATCTTCAGATGCTGGGGAACCCTGGAGATAGACCTCTTTGCCAGTTCGGAGAGCATGCAGCTGCCACACTTCTGCTTGTGGAGGCCGGTCTGGGGACTGGAGGTGGCGGGCGCCTTTCTCCTCTCCTGGTCCAGGGGCTTCCTGCTTCCTGCCTACACCCCTGGTTCCCCAGGCCCTCCTCAAGATCCAAGTGAAAGCAGCCTCAGTCATATTCATTGCATTCAGATAGCCCAGGCATCTTTGGTTCCCCCTACTTCTGCAGCTATCCCAGAGGGACCCACTGCCACTGGGGAGCGTCCCAGACTTACTGTCATAGGAGGGCGGGATGCTGCTGCACCCAAACTTCCAGTCCCTTGCCCTGACAGCCTGGATGCTCCAGGGCGATAGAAGATGTTCTGCTTGCCTCATATAAGGACACCACATGACAGGTATATGCCTTTAAGTGGTGCAGGTATTCGCTCTGGTGTGCAGATGAAGGTCTCAACCCCTTCTCGTGTGTGATGCCAGACATCCAACACTGTCAGAGTGCACCTCTGTGCCATCTCGGCTCACCACCATGCAGAGGACGGCCAAGCCGTGTCGGTGTATACCCCTTGGTGTGCCACTTCATGCATTGATGCTTCCTCTCCTGGCCCCCAATCCGTCTGCCATCAGTGGCGTGAGACCTCAATGTGGTGTTGGGGAAGCTCATGGCTCCAGCTTTCGAATCCCTGGCTACCTGCCACCTCAAGTACCTTTCTTGGAAAGTTGTGTTCCTAGTGGCACTCACTTCGGCCAGGCATGTGAGCAAATTGCAGGCGCTGATGGCCTACACCCTACACCAGGTTCCACAGGAACAGGGTCATCCTTCAGACTCACCCCAAATTCTTACCAAAGGTCGTCTCAGCGTTCCACTTGAATCAAAGGTGGTGTTACCCACCTTCTTTCCCAGGCCTCATTCCTCCAGAATGGAGGCCTCCCTACACATGCTGGACTGCAAGCGTGCCTTGTCATTTTACATCCAGAGGACGCAGCCCCACCACTGCTCAGTGCAGCTCGTTGTCTCTTTTGACTCCAGTCAACTTTGGGTCGCGGTCTCTAAGTACACCCTCTCACGGTGGGTGGCCGACTGCATTTCCTTTGCCTACCAACAGGCGGGGCTTTCACTGTAGTGTCATGTGACTGCACACAATGTGCGTGCCATGGCTGCCTCAGTAGCCAGCCTGCACTCGGTGCCCTTACTGGACATCTTTCAGGCTGCCACCTGTTCCTCTGTACATACTTTCGCATCACACTACTGCTTGGAAGAGACTTCCTGGAGGGATAGCGCCTTCAGCCAGGCAGTACGCAGTCAGTTCTTCAGGGAATATCACAACTCCTTCCCTGCAGCCCATGGTGTCCAGGCTACCAGAGAGGGGATTGCATCTTCAATGCTGCTGGTACAGTGTCAGACTTCCAGCCAACCAGTGCCCCTTGCTGCTCTTTATGGTCCACATTTTGGGTTGCCCGAGGCTTTTACAAGTTTTTTCGGTAGCCTGTAGCTTGGGAGTCCCATAAGGGGAGACTGACTTCATGCTTTTCCCAGAGAAAGCATAATTCCTCACCTGTAACAGGTATTCTCCGGGGACAGCAGGAATCAGTCCTCGCAGTCCTCCCTCCTCCCCGTTAAGTTGTGTTTTCTTTTTTGTCGTCTTGTCCTATGATATCATACAGAGGTAAGATGGCACCCTAGGGCGGGAAGGTGACCGCGTTTGTGTGGTGTAACTCCCAAAGACTTTGAAAGTTGGGGAGTGGATCCGCATGGGCTCCATCGGCGCCAACGTCACCCATATGTGACGACTGATTCCTGCTGTCCCCGGAGAACACTGGCTATAGGTGAGTAACTACTCTTTTTTTTTTCAGACCTCACATTTCATACTTCTGATAAGGCAAACGTTAAGACTGAACATTGTATTGCGAGCAATTCCTGATGTGGGTTTCAGCCAAGTATTTATCTTATGTCCACTAAATATTAGAACTATAAAAAATATAACTGGAAAATGCTGAACTGGCCAAGTACCCCATTTTAATTGTTAGCATATGCAGAATTTGAAATGAAATGGGAATGTTCATTGAGTTTGTTACTGTTTTAAAAATAAAAACAGATGGTCTAAACGTGGAAACTGAAAACATCCCAATCAATGTGACACTGCGTCGCATCGCCCACGGAACAGATGCTGTTGCGGCACGCTGGGATTTTGATCTACTGAATGGTCAGGGAGGATGGAAGTCGGATGGCTGTCATATTGTTTCATCAGATGAAAATATAACCACTATTCAATGCTACTCCCTCAGCAATTATGGTGTGCTAATGGTATGGAAAGTTTCTTAATCCTGTTACAAAAGTTTGCAAGTGATGTTTCATTCATGTCGGAATTGGTTGGTAATGGCTTGCGCAGTAATATGCAAAGATTACTGGAATCTTATAAGAGAGACAAAAGGAAAGAGGCAGGGGAAGTTATAGATTCTGAGCACTGGCTATTTTTTATTTTTGTAGTAGGTATGTTAAGCTGTAAGATGCAGAGCAGGTATGTAATGTGTTTCAGAAGCAAGCAGAAAGCAGGATGGTGCAACTTAACTACATAGCTACTTCTGGAAAACAGTCTAAAACCTCAGTGATTTTATATATGACTAATCTGTTGGGTATTCACTTCTGTGGACTGGAACTGTGTGGGTCCCAGGATTCTGCTGCATTGGGAAAGACACTGAGGTTGAGGCACTGTTAGAGACCTGTGGTGGGCGTAGCTATAATAGCACACTCTAGAAGGCTCTTGGTGCCTCCAGTAACTTTGGCACCCTCAACTCTGAGTACATCAAGACTAAAATGTTAGCTTTCTGGCTAGACTAGAAGTTGATAAGCTATTCAATATTTGCTTCTCTGTGGTGAAACATAGCATTACATAGTCAAGCAACATTGTATTGCGATTTAACACAGCTCAGGAACCAGGCTGAAGTAACTCCAACAGATGTAATAGCTAAGAGTGGTCTCACTTCAAGCAGTTGGTTACAACAAAGATCTTTTCAGGAATAACTTGTTTGGAAAACAGCAACTAAGAATCTCAGACATAAAAGCCGAATAAAACTTGGAGACCAGAAAGTCACCTTAATAGATTAATATTGTATAATTATAGTAATTAGATTTGTAATAATCTTGTAATATATGCTTATACAGCGATATCATTTACTGGGGTTTCAGGGAAAATATATAAACAGAAAGGCAAGATTCTGGTAGCAGCTTGGTGAAATTCAGGGGTACTCAAATCTAGTTCTGGAAGGCTACGAACCAGTCAGTTTTTCGGGATATCCCTAATGAATATGCATGAGAGAGAGTCAAATGCATTGGAGGCAGTGCATGCAAATATATCTCATGCATATTCATTAGGGATAGCCCGAAAACCTGACTGGTTTGTGGCCTTCCAGGACTGGATTTGAGTACCCCTGGAGTAATTGATTAGAGGAATACTCTGAAATACGCTATGGTTTACAAACGTCTTGTCCTTTATTCCTATCAGTTATTCTCTGTTCTCCGGGAACAAGTAGGAAGTCAGTCTTCACATATGGGGTGACGTCAGTGCTGATGGAGCCCACGCGGTTACCTCTCCCCAACTTTCAAAGAAAGCCTTTGGGAGATGCACCTCTCATGCACATTCCCCTTCCAGCCTATGGGTACCATCGTGTCTCAGTCTCCTTTTTTCCCCGCAGAGCACATCGGACGTGTGTTTGTTCCCCCTGGTAAAAGTTGGGTATTTTACTTCCTCTTTTCTTCGGTTCTTGAATAGATTCCTTGTCCGGTTATGTACCGGTACCCTTCTCACCTCCCGGGTCCACTCGCTTCGGCATCATGGTTTTTCTTGGGGTCCCTTTTTTTCCCTTGTGTTTTTTCTTGGTGCACAGGTTTTCACACCCTTTCTGGCCAGGCCAAGAGAGTTGACCTCGCGGGAGCTGTATTTCCCATCATGGCCTCGGATAGTGGCATCAAGCTTTGCAACTGTTGTGCACATATGTCACACACGGATCCACATGATTGTTGCCTTTGGCGCCTCTGGGCAGATCATGATGCCTTGTCATGTGGTCTCTGCCAGCAGATGACCCCCAAGGCTCTCAGAGGCCGTAAGAAGCAGCACGAGTCGATTTTTCCTAAGACTGACTCAGCCCTGGAGTTGTCCGCGGGACTAGCACAATCGAGGGTTGTCGCAGAGGCCTCTGCTTTGCGTGGTGACCACGCTTCCTCAGAACCTCGAGGTCAAGGGACATCGAGCCAGGGCTCCCTCAGGGAGGGGCGCCCCTCGAAGAGCTGGACATCATTGGTGGCCTCGTCCGGTGATGAGTCCAAGGTCATGGGCAAGCCCATGGCCCCTGGCCTTGGAGCCCTTGACATGAGGCTGAGGGTAGCCCTTGAAGCTGCCCTGGCTGGAGAAAATGCCATCGGCATCTGGGGATCAGTCTCAGTCCTCCGAAGCCATCCTCATTGAGGACACCCCCTCAGTGATGCTGGCACCGGGCCCAAAGTCCTCGGTGCCTGCGTCGGTGACTGTGGAGCCTTCTGGCCTTGAGGCCAGGATAGTGGCCTTGGAATGCAGCTTGTCTGTCTTCATGGCTCGACAGTGGGCTCTGATACCTGGTTCCTCTGGGTCATCACTCCTGATCACCAGCCCCTCCACAGCGAGAGAGTCCCCGGAGGGGGAACTGATCCTCGAGCGCCATCTGGCACATCAGCTGGTTCCCACCTAAGGACTTGGCCTTTCTGGACTTCATCCAGGATATGGCGAAGGCCCTTGCCTTCACTGCTGAGTCCAAGGAGGAGCCTCAGGCAGAGCACCTCAAGATCCTCCAGTACGAGGCTCCCCCTAAGGAGGCACTCACAGTGCCCATTCCCCCCATACTGGAATGACTGCTCTTCCGTATATGGGAGACCCCGGCCTCGGTGCCTGTGGGGAGCAGGCAGCTGGACTTGATGTAAAGAGTCCCCCAGAGCTCTAGCTTCCAAAATGCTCAACTGCCTCACAACTCTTTATTTATTTTTATTTATTTATTGCTTTTATATACTGTGCTCTTTAAAATCATTGCGGTTTACATATAACATTTTTTACAAAACAGGGGTCTGTTATGTACTTACATTGAACGGGTAATTCAACTTGGATATCAACTAGGGAGATCTATCTACTGCTATCTACAGCTATCTACAACTATCTACAGTATATACATGAGTCGTCTGTTCTTTACAATTGGCTAGATGGATGTAAAGGCTGGGTGTGGTTGAATTACTGGGCTGTGAGAAAAAGGTGGTGTTTTAGAGCTTTTCTGAATTGAGTAAGGTCAGTGATTGCTCAGACGGTAGTTGGGAGTGCATTCCAGCAGCTGGGAGCATAGAACTTACAGGCTCGGTTCTCTGTGATGGAGTTGGCTATGCATAGGCTCGAGGCAAAAAACACACTCCTTAGTGTCCCTAGGCAGGAAGGCCCACGCCATGGATGTTCTGGGCAGGAAATGTTTCCAGGGTTCAATGCTCATCAGCCGGATCCAGGCATTCCAGCAGTACATAGGTATGTACTTGTAGGACATGGTGAGGGAACTTGCCGGGTTCTTGGCTGGTCTCTCCAAAGAACTTCGCCAGCGGTTCCAGACCCTGACCTCCATGGACAGAGTGCTCCAAATTTATGATTTGAGTGGCCTATGACTGCTTTCAACTTGGAGCAATGGGTGCAGGACAAGTTGGTTGATGTCCCTTTCCGAGAGGAGAACCTCTTCTGCAAGCTCATGACAGACAAGGCCTTCGAGCTGGAGTCTGAGTTCATCACCAGGATCAGACTCTCCAAAAAGACCACTGACTCTTCCCGAAAGAAGGCTTGGGGTAAAAAGCCCCTATTCCCAAAGAAGAGGAAGGCTTATGGAAACTACCCTCAGTACTCTGCCTTCCCATCTCCCCAACAAGGTCAGCAGGCCAAGGGACCAGAGTATGGCCCTCGTAAGCCTACGACTCCCAAACCTCAGACCGTGCCTCTGACACAACCTGGATGGGGCTTTTGACTCCTTGGGCATAGCCTCTCTTCCCCAAGGAGGTCCTGCCCCACAGCATATGGGGGGGGGGGGGGCGTCTGGTATTTTTTGCCAATCGGTGGTCCACCATTATTACCGACGCATGGGCCCTACAGGAGTGTTACCACCTCCACCTCGAACAGACACCCTCACCATTTTTTCAGGGAGAGCCTTTTACTCCTTTTCACTGGGACCTGCTTCAGCAGGAACTCACAGGTCTTCTGGCAGACAGGGCAAGAAATCTGTCCCTCGCCACCTCAGGGGCAAGGAGTTCTACTCTTGCTACTTTCTGGTACCCAAAAGGACCCCGGAGTTTCGGCCCATTCTTGATCTGTGGGATCTCAACTGGTCATGGTGAGGAAAAAGTTCAAAATGCTCTCCCTTGGGACATTGCTGCAATACCTCCGTCAGGGAGACTGGCTGTGCTCCTTGGGTCTAAAGAAAGCATATATGCACATCCTCATCCATCCCCTTCACAGGCAGTACTTCCACTTCATGGTAGGAGGCTGCCACTGCCAGTACAAGGTTCTACCCTTGGATCTGGCTTCGGCCCCCCGAGAGTATTCACCAAGTGCCTAGCAGTGGTCGCCGCCTTCTTGGTATCTCCAGGGGTGTTCATCTTCCCCTACCTGGACGACTGGCTCATCAAAGGTAGCACCGCCACCAAAACTCATCAGGCGATGGCCTGCACCATCCTTATTCTCGAGCACCTGGGGTTCGCCATAAACTACCTAAAGTCACATCTCCATCTGGCCCAACGCCTGGAGTTCATTGGGGCATTGCTGGACACCATCCAGGCCAGCGCTTTCCTCCCTCCAGACAGGGCTCAAGACACTTGCAGGGAACGTCCAGGGTTGCTCCTCAGCGTCTGCCCATCTCCTGCTTCGCCTGCTGGGTCACATGGCATTCACGGTACATGCCACTCCAGATGCCTACCTACATATGTGGCCGGTTCAGTGGGTCCTAGCTCCCAGTGGTCTCAAGCGGCGGGGTGCCTGTGGGACAGAGTGGTCGTGAACCGTCCTCTGGCCAACTCTTGTCAGACAAATCTGATTGATTTCTTTGACTGGGTGACCAGGGAGTTGGACCGAGGGAGAGCTATAGATGTGGTGTATTTAGATTTCAGTAAAGCCTTTGACACTGTTCGTCATAGGCGACTTATAAACAAACTGAGCACCCTAGGGATGGACCCTATAGTTACTGCTTGGGTTAGAAATTGGTTGGGTGGGAGGCGACAAAGAGTACAAGTAAGTGGAGCTCACTCTGAGGAGAAGGATGTTACCAGTGGTGTGCCCCAGGGATCTTTCCTTGGTCCGATTCTTTTTAACATCTTTGTTAGTGATATAGCGGAAAGGCTGTCGGGTAAGGTTTGCCTCTTTGCAGACGATACCAAAATCCGCAATAGAGTAGACACCCAGGAAGGTGTAGATAACATGAGGAGGGATCTAGCTAAGCTTGAAGAATGGTCTAGAATTTGGCAGCTGGGATTTAATGTTAAAAAATGTAAGGTCATGCATTTGGGCTGCAGCAATCCAAGGGAGCAATACAGTATAGGAGGTGAAGTACTTTTGTCCACTAAAAAAGAGCAGGACCTAGGCGTGGTTGTGTCTGATGATCTTAAAGTAGCAAAACAGGTAGAAAAGGCGACGGCAAAAGCTAGAAGGATGCTTGAGTGCATACGGAGAGGAATGGCTAGCAGAAAAAAGGAGGTGATAATGCCTCTGTATAAGTCTTTGGTGCGACCTCATTTGGAGTATAGTGTGCAATTCTGGAGACCGCACCTTCAAAAGGATGTGAACAGGATGGAGTCGGTGCAGAGGGTGGCTACTAAAATGATTAGTGTGCTTCATTATAAAGCATATGAGGACAGACTTAAGGATCTTAATATGTACACCTTAGACTTAGAGGAAAGGCGGGATAGAGGTGATATGATTGAGATGTTTAAATACCTCCATGGCATAAATGTTCAGGGAGAGAGCCTCTTTCAATTGAAAGCAAGTCCTGCTACGAGGGGACATGGGATGAGGGTGAAGGGAGATAGATTCAGGAGTGATATGCGGAAATATTTCTTTACGGAAAGAGTAGTGGATCCATGGAATAGTCTCCCAGTGGAGTTGGTAGAGATGAGGACAGTAACTGAATTCAAAAAAGCATCGGACCAACACAGAGGATCTCTAAAGGTAAAAAGTGGACTGTTGTAGTTGTTGATATGGAAGGACAGACTAGATAGGCCATGTGGTCTTTTTCTGTCATCATGTTTCTATGTTTCTTTCGGCTGGTGGCAACAGCTCTAGCACCTACAGGCCGGAATGCTCTTCCAGGTCCCCATCCCCCAGAGGATCCTTACCACGGATGCCTTCAAATTGAACTGGGAAGCCCATTACAACAACCTCTGCATCCAGGGCAGTTGGTCGCAGGCAAAGTCTCCAGCAGATCAACCTCTTGGTGGCGCTAAAACCTGCCACTTCTTCCTGAAAACACTACTAAAACTTTGGTTCATTCTCTAGTTAGTTCTGGTCTTGATTACTTTAGCCGGTCTCCCTCAGTGCCATCATTCTCCTCTTCAATCTATTCAAAACTCTGCTGCACGTTTAATCCTCTGACAATCCCGCTACTCTCATATTACCCCTTTTCTGAAGTCACTTCACTGGCTTCCCTTCTGCTTCAGTATCCATTATAAACTTCTTCTTTTAACCTACAAATGTATTCATTCTTCTGCCTGACTATTTCTTTTCCCCTTCTCTCTCCTTACACTCTCCCCTTGTGAACTTCGCTCCTCCTCTGGTGCCCTCTCTTTACCTTTTTCCCCCCTTTGCTAACTCCAGACTTTGCTCGTTTCACCTTGCTGCTCCTTATGCCTGGAGCAATCTTCCTTTAACATTGCATCAAGGCTCTTCTCTCTCCCTATTCGAATCTATGCTAAAGTCTTACCTTTTTGTGGCTGCTTTCAACTCCTGATTCCTCCCTTTCCTCTAGCTGTTGCTTGTACTGTGTTGTTTGTCTATTTGTTAGATTGTAAGCTTTTCAAGCAGGGACTGTCTATTGCTATGTTTGTACAGCGCTGCGTACGCCTAGTAGAGCTTTATAAGTGTTAAATAGTAATAATAATAGTGCTAGCCCTCCGGGCCTTTCACCACCACCTACAGCATCAAGCAGTACTGATCCAGACCAACAACCAGGTGGTGGTTTTCTATGTCAACAAGCAGGGAGGTACGAGATCATCCCTCCTGTACCAGGAGGCAGTGAGCCTCTGTTCTTTCGCCAGCAACAATGGGATGCTTCTGCGGGCAGTCTATCTCCCAGGCCAGTACAATGTGGCCTTGTCCAGTTTCAGTTTTGCAAGCTGTTCAAACACTTCATCTTCTATGAATGGTGTAGTATCTACTCCATTCCCATTTGTATATTTGTCAATCACAGGTGGTCCTTCTCCAGGATTTTCTTTAGTAAAAACAGAAATATTTAGTTAGAGGTTTAACTTTTTTAATGTCACTTTCCACGAATCTGTTCTCGGAACTTTTGAGTCTTGCAAATCCACCTCTGATCTTACTCCTCTCCCAAATATACCTGAAAAAAAATTCTGTCACCACGCTTCAGATCTTTAGCCATATTTTCTTCTGCCTTTGGTTTTGCTATCCTTATTTCTCTTTTTGTCTGTTTTAGCTTTATCTTACATTCTTTTCTGTGTTCCTCTAGTTGCGAACTTCTGAATTTTGTGAAAGCTGGGGTTTTTTTACCTTTATTTGTGAAGCCACTTTGGAGAACCATATAGGTTTCCTTTTCCTCTTGTTTTTATTTATTTTCCTTATATATGTATCTGTTGTCCTTTTTATTGCCTCCTGTAGTTTAGCCCACTGCAGTTCCACTATTCTTATACATTTTTCAATGGGTTTGCATAATTCCAAACTGTATATTTTATTCATAGATTGTAAATAAGGGCTTGATGCTGTAAAGCTTAAACTCAGTCTTGTTTGTAATCTGCTCTGAACATAGCTTGGGATAAGCAGAGTAGAAATGTTCAAAATTAAAATCTAAATACTGATGAGTTTAGTGCTGTGGAGTGAATGTGCTTTATAAATAACAGCACGATTTGCATTGTAGGACAGATCACAAAATATATCTAGAAGCACTTTTAAAAATGTGTTTCTTTGTTTTGTATTTCCCCTCCTCTCTCCAAGCTAACTTGCTAAAGTATGGCAGCATACCAGCATTACAGTTTGAGGTCGTGGGTCAGCCTCGAAATGAACTGCCATAATGAGGGCAGTTGCTGTGTTGCAAAAAATTTATTTTCATTCATACAGTGATCAATCTTATCAAAGTAGGCTGGACACCAAAAAGAATGCTTAAGTTGGATTATAGTAAAGCAGGAAATATTTTATAAAAGACTCAGCAAATACTAAGGCTTTTTTGTAAAATACAGTTGTGATCAACATTATTGGCACCCTTCACTGTCTCAGCCACATGGCTTCCACAATCCATGTCACTGCATTTGCCCGCCTGCATATGTGACAGGCGCAGTGGACCCTTTGCACTCAGGCGTCAGACCATCTGTCCGACAGAGTGCGCATGACTCCACCACTGCTCGCTTCCCTCCCATTGTTGCAGAAATAGATGAATCTTATTTATTTATTTTTATTTACATTCTCTTATATACCGCGCTATTCTGCATCAGTGCGGTTTACATTGAAGAAACTGAAATTACATTGAACAGGGCATTATAACTTGGAGATAACTATTTTACAGGGAACATGGGCTATGGAGGGTTAAGTGGCTTGCCCAAGACTACAAGGAGCACCTGTGGGACTAGAAACCTCAGTCCTTCCAGCCCAAGGTTGCTGTCCTCTAGTGGGATTTGAACCCCCGACCTTCAGGCCTGAAGTACCTTGCCCCAACCACTAGGCCACTCCTCCACTCCACTTATGGCAGGTCTGTCCTTTCAAAGTGCCCTCGCACCATCAGGTGCTGACGATGGATGCCTCCAAGCTCAGCTGGGGCGCTCACCTTGGCAGCCTCTGTACGCAAGGCATAAGAACATAAGATATGCCATACTGGGTCAGACCAAGGTCCATCAAGCCTAGTATCCTGTTTCCAACAGTGGCCAGTCTTGGTCATACGTACCTAGCAGTTTCCCCAAAAGACACAGGTTCTGCAATGCTTGTACTGGGTCAAGCATTGATATCCTGGGTCCCTGCTTAATAATGGTTTATGGACCTTTCCTCCAGGAACTTGTCCAAACCTTTTTTAAACCCAGCTACACTAACATCCTTTACTACATCCTCCAGTAACAAATTCCAGAGTTTGATTACACATTGAGTGAAAAAATATTTTATTAGTCTTAAATAGTTTACCCTTTAGCTTCATTGCATGTCCCCTAGTCTTTCTATATTCTGATAATGTAAACAATCGATCTGCGTTTACCCGTTCTACTCCATTAATTTATAGACTTCTATCATATCTCCCCTCAGCCGTCTCTTTTCCAGGTTAAAGAGCCCTAACCTTTTTAGCCTTTCTTCATAGGAGTATCCTTCCATCCCCTTTACCATTTTGGTGGCTCTTCTCTGAACCTTTTCTAATAACGCTATATCCTTTTTAAGATACGGCGACCAGAATTGCACACAATATTCAAGGTGCGGTCTCACCATGGAACGGTATAGAGGCATTAGAATATCTTTTGTATTATTTTCCATTCCTTTCCTTATGATACCTAGCATTCTATTTGCTCTCTTGGCTGCCGCTGCACACTGGGCCGAGGGTTTTAACATGTTATCCACAATGACGCCTAAATCTTTTTCCTGGGTGGTGGTTCCTAATGTGGAACCTTGCATTGTGTAACCATAGTTTGAGTTGTTCATCCCTAGGTGCATAACTTTGCACTTGTCCACATTAAATTTCATCTGCCATTTTGATGCCCAGTCTTCCAATTTATCAAGATCCTCTTGCAGTTTTCCACAATCCTCTTGGGTTTTAACAACTTTAAATAGTTTTGTGTCATCTGCAAATTTGATAACCTCACTCGTTATTCCACTTTCCAGGTCATTTATGAATATGTCAAAAAGCAGCGGACCCAGCACAGATCCCTGGGGTACACCACTATTCACCTTTCTCCATTGGGAAAATTGTCCATTTAGCCCAACCCTCTGCTTTCTATCTTTTAACCAATTCCTGATCCACAGTAGTACACTGCCTCCTATCCCATGACTCTTTAGTTTTGCCAAAAGTCTCTGATGAGGGACCTTGTCAAAGGCTTTCTGAAAGTCGAGATACACTATATCAACCGACTCACCTTTGTCCACCTGTTTATTCACACTTTCAAAAAAACATAACAGATTAATAAGACAACATCTTCCTTGTCTAAAGCCATGTTGGCTGTCTCCCATTAGGCCATGACTATCTACATGCTGAGTAATTTTATTCTTTATGATGGTTTCTACCATTTTTCCCGGTACTGACGTCAGGCTCACTGGTCTGTAGTTTCCTGGATCACCCCTGGAACCCTTTTAAAAATTTGGTGTTACATTGGCGATCCTCCAATCTTCAGGTATTAGCGATGATTTTAATGATAGTTCACAGATTACTAATAGCAGGTCTGCAATCTCATATTTCAGTTCTCTCAACACCCTTGGATGTATACCATCCGGCTCAGGTGATTTGCTACTCTTCAGTTTATCTAATAGTTGTAATACATCTTCCCGATGTATCGATATTTCCTTCAATTCTTCCGCACCTTTAAATACCACTTCAGCCATGGATAATATCCCTACATCTTCCTCAGTAAAGACCGAAGCAAAGAATTCATTCAGTCTCTCCACTATCGCCTTGTCACCTCTTAGTGCCCCTTTAACTCCTCTATCATCTAATGGACCAACTGACTCTCTCACAGGTTTTTTGCTACGAATGTACTTGAAAAAATCTTTATTTTGCGTTTTATCTGGTGGAGCGAGAGTCTCCACCAGATAAATTTCCTTGAAATCTGAGCTATTGCAAACGCGCTGCGGTCCTTCCGGATGCAGCTGACCAGCCAGGTCATTCTCATTCAAACCAACAACCAGGTTAACGACGTTCTGCATCAACAAACAGTGATACAAGCTCATACCTCCTCTGTTGGCTCTGGACGTTCGCCGTGAAGCACCACATACTCCTCTGGGCAGTGTGTCTTCTGGGAGAGGACAGTGCCTTGGCAGACAGAGTCAGCAGAGTCCTGCAACCACAAGAGTGGGCTCTCAACCCCCAAATGGTCCGCCAAATCTTTCAGACATAGGGCACCCCCATCATGGATCTCTTTGCCTCTCCTCTCAATGCTCAGCTGCTGCTCTTTTGCTTCTGGATGCCCTGTTGCAGTCGGGTGGCATCTAATGCCTTTCTCCTGGACTGGAGCAAGGGCCGCCTCTATGCTTACCCACTAACTCCCCTAGAGGCCTAGGCCCTGTTAAAGTTCCAATCAGACAGGGCCTCCTTAATACTAGTTGTCCCACAGTGGCCACAGCAACCATGGTATCCCCTCTTAGTAGATCTGTCCCAGGCACCACCCCTTCACCTGGGCTGTGCACCGATTTACTCTTGCAGGAGGAGGTCACCCTCCTGCATCCCAATCTCTGCTCCCTATCACTCACAGCATGGCTGCTGAGTGGGTAGCTCTGGCAGAGTTCCATATGCCCATGGATATCTAGAACAGTCTCCTGGCATCTCGTAAGAATTCCACCAGGAGGGCATATGCCTTCAAGTGGCGCAGAGTTTTGGTCTGGTGTGCAGACCAATCCCTCAGTCCCTTTACTTGGTGGAGACGGTGCTGACTGACTTGCTTCACCTCTCCAACTCTGGACTGAATTCTAACTCTGTCAGGGTGCATCTGAGTGCTCTTGCAGCATATCACTGCACTGTTGATGATCGGCCCCTTTCTGCTCATCCACCCATAGGATGCTTTATGCGGGGCCTTCTGCTTTCTCGTCCCCCTGTTCAGCCACTGCTGGTGGCGTGGGATCTCAATGTTGTCTTCATATAACTGCTCTCAGCGCTCTTTGAGCCGCTGACTACTTGTCTGCTCAAGTTCCTCACCTGGAAGGTCATATCTTTAGTAGCGCTTATTTCAGCACGCAGAATCAGTGAGCTGCAGGCGCTCGTAGCATACCCACCTCTTACCAGGTTTTAAACCAAAAGAGTAGTGCTACACACTCATCCTAAGTTTCTCCCTAAGATGTTTTCTGCTTTTCACCTCATCCAGTCCGTGGTGCTGCCCACCTTTTTGCCACAACCTCACGCCTCCAGATGGAAGCCTCTCTCCATACTCTTTATCTGTAAGAGAGTGCTCACTTTCTTCGTTGAATGAACAAAGTCATATTGTTGTCCCACTCAGTTCTTTGTTTCTTATGACCCCAACAAACTGGGGGTAGCTATCTCTAAGTGCACCCTCTCCATCTGGGTAGCTGACTGCATCGCTTTTGCTTATACCCAGGCTGGGCTTACCGTATAGTGCCACATAACGCAGAATGTTCGTGCTATGGCAGCCTCAGTGGCTCACTTGCACTCTGTCTCCACAGTGGAGATTTATAGGGCTGCTACGTGGTCTTCTGTACACACGTTTATGGCTCACTACTCCCTGGATTGGGATTCCCGATGCAACAGCACTTCAGCCAAGCTGCACTCCAGCACCTCTTAGGGAATTAATGCAACTCCTTTCTTCCGGCCCTTCTGTCTGTCCAGGCTATCGGAGAGTCTACCGTTGATTGATGCCTGGACTAGTGTTGACTGTCAGATCCTCGGCATTTCCTGCTATTTTCTTGGTTCATTTTTTCTGGGTTCCCCATTGGGCTGTGCGATTAGGAAGCTTATCGAAGCTCAGGGAGTAATGACAAAAGAGGAGAATTTACTCTGATTAAGGGACCTGTGCTGGCAGGTTATAGAAATAAGACAGCTTGTTTCCCTAAAAGACTACATGTTCCAGAATGCACCAGTATCCAGAAAGTCCCTAGGGGAGCTAGAGTGGAAAAGCATGAGTCTAATCAGAGAAAGCATTATGTCATCCCTAATCAAACAGCCTCTAGGAGAAAGCTTAATCCACAACACCTGAAGAATGCAAGGGAGGAGTTGCAATCTAAGCCCTTTAAAACTAGAGGGGAATCTTCAGGAAGACAGAAGGAGAAAGGGAATCGAAGGAAGAACAACCGGAACCTGAAGGAACAAGGACAAGGAAGCAGACGGTCCAAGAGAGGAGCTCAGAGAAGTACCTATGCCTGGAGAGATACCTGGGGGAATGAACCTTCAGAGGACTGGAGAAAGCCAGAGGTCTGGAGATCCACAGCCAGGGACCCTCCAGCAACACCTAGGAAGAGGTCTGTTGCAGCTAAGGAGGAAAAGGAGCCCAAATACCTCTTGGAGGACGTCTGGAGAAAAGATCCTGAGGTCCAGAGATACCAACTGGAGGACAGGACACAGAAGCTCTACTGCATACTGTCCAGAATGCCAGAAGAAGCAGCCGGACGCTTGCCTGGATTCAGGTATGAACTGTGAACGTTTCTCTAGCTTTGAGCAATGCAAACAGCAGGGAAACAGTTTCTCCCCATATAGAGGTCAGTTCCTAAAGCCCTCTGAGCTAGACGAAGAAACTGAGTCTATGCAATATCAGGAGCAAGGTTTAATATCTGTTGCAGAGGATATTTATATGGACTGTTCTTTGAGTAGGTTGTTATTTTAGGAAAATCCTAAATATAAAAGCAAACATCAAAAGGAAACATTCTAAGTATTGGCTTCCCATAAAGTTTTTGGGAAAGTTTGCACGTGTGCTGAAATCAAGCTACTGATTGCAGTTAATTGTCACCTGTTGGGGGAGGAGAGCCCAGCACAAGCCGTGCACACGTGGGGTTTAAAAGTTCTTTTCTGTATGGAGAAAGTGAGCTATGTTTTTGTATAAAGAAGTTTTCCTCTTTGATTTATTTCTACCTCAGCACTGCTAAGGAGTTTATTAGCAGTGGCTGTAAGAAAGCCTTTCTGTTCCATAAAGGACTTTGATACTTATTTGCATAAGTTTTTCAGTTGCCTTATTTCTGTTGAATAAACCCTGGAGAAGTTATCTGGATGGTGTTACCAAGCATATCTGTGTGTGGAATAATCACCCCATAAATAAACTCTAATTTTGCCTTACACTCGACCAACTACAAGATTCTTTACTTATTTTAAAAGGCAGGCTTTGTGTGAATGGACTTCAATAACCACAACTTTTTAGTACTTTTCCCGTTTTTTTTTTTTTAGGTGCACAAACCTTTTTGGGCCTTAGGCCCAGGATTTTTTCCATGATGGAAAAACCCTCCTCTGGGTTTAAAAAGTGCACCAGGTGTGGCAATACCATCTCCGTCACCGACACCCATGAGTGGTGTCTGAAATGTTTAGGTCCTCACCATTCCATCTCGGAATGTATGGCCTGTGCCATGATGTCCAAGAGAGGTAGACAGAACCGAGCTGCCAAGCTCAGTACCCTGTTTCCCTCTGATGCAGCTTCGGTGGCAGCGACGTCTTCCAGGGCTTCGTCTTCCTCCTGTGGATCTCAGGTAACTAAACATAAGTCTAGCCGGTCTTCAAAGGGTAGATCTCCTTCTAAGCATCGAGATGCCTTTGGCGTTGCCCTTGAGGATTCTGCACCGGCAAAATTGCCCCGGCGGGAGGCTTCGGCTTCCAAAGCATTATAGAAACATAGAAACATGATGACAGAAAAAGACCACAAGGCCCATCTAGTCTGTCCTTCCATAACAACAACTACAACAGTCCACTTTTTACCTTTAGAGATCCTCTGTGTTGGTCCCATGCTTTTTTGAATTCAGTTACTGTCCTCATCTCTACCACCTCCACTGGGAGACTATTCCACGGATCCACTACTCTTTCCGTAAAGAAATATTTCCGCATATCACTCCTGAATCTATCTCCCTTCACCCTCATCCCATGTCCCCTCATCGCAGAACTTGCTTTCAATTGAAAGAGGCTCTCTCCCTGAACATTTATGCCACGGAGGTATTTAAACATCTCAATCATATCACCTCTATCCCGCCTTTCCTCTAAGGTGTACATATTAAGATCCTTAAGTCTGTCCTCATATGCTTTATAATGAAGACTACTAATCATCTTAGTAGCAACCCTCTGCACCGACTCCATCCTGTTCACATCCTTTTGAAGGTGCGGTCTCCAGAATTGCACACCATACTCCAAATGAGGTCGCACCAAAGACTTATACAGAGGCATTATCACCTCCTTTTTTCTGCTAGCCATTCCTCTCCGTATGCACCCAAGCATCCTTCTAGCTTTTGCCGTCGCCTTTTCTACCTGTTTAGCTACTTTAAGATCATCGGACACAACTACGCCTAGGTCCCGCTCTTCTTTAGTGGACAAAAGTACTTCACCTCCTATGCTGTATTGCTCCCTTGGATTGCTGCAGCCCAAATGCATGACCTTACATTTTTTAACATTAAATCCCAGCTGCCAAATTCTAGACCATTCTTCAAGCTTAGCTAGATCCCTCCTCATGTTATCTACACCTTCCTGGGTGTCTACTTTATTGCAGATTTTGGTATCATTCGCAAAGAGGCAAACCTTACCAGACAGCCCTTCCGCTATATCACTAACAAAGATGTTAAAAAGAATTATCGGGGCTTCAGGATGTTCTCAAGGCCTCAACCTCGGCAGAACTACTGGTGCCATGCTCTGGGGTACCGGCGATCTTCTCCGGTACCGACATCCAGGCATCGGCAGCGTCGATAGACCAGAGAGTCCTGGCTATTGAGCGCAGTCTTACGGCTCTCCTTGCGGCATTGAAGCCCTCGGAACCGCGACAGACAATCCGGCCGGTACCGGCACCTACCCCGACGCCGGTATCGGTACCGTTACCGATGGCATCGACATCAGTATCGGTGTCTGCATTGCCAGTACCCAGTCATCCGATGCCTTCCGGTATCGACACCCCGGTACCGACTACTCCCGGTACCGACATCGCTCGGTACGGGTATCAGGCTCTTCAAGAGCATCTGGACAGACGGTACTTCGAGTCCTCAGAAGAATCTGAGGATTATGACGGTTCTGTTGATGCAGGAATGCTTCTCCCAGAGGAGTCCTCCTCCCCTAAGCGCAGGATGTCTCCTCCAGAGGATATATCCTTTCAGGATTTTATCAGGGAGGTGGCTCGGGGTCTGTCCATTACTGTGGCCCCTGAAACAGAGCCCAGAGCTAAGGAGTTGGAAATTTTATAATATCCTAAAACTCCTAAGGAGGCAGCTACCTTGCCCATTCATGAGATTTTGCATGATCTCATGTTAAGAATGTGGGAGACACCTCTTACCACCTCTCCTCATTCTCGCAGACTAGATACTTTGTATCGAGTCCCTCCTTGTCCTGGTTTCCAAAAAAACTCAGCTTCCTCACCACTCTATATTGTAGTGGAATCAGCTATGAGAAGGATCAATAGTGCAAAGAGGCATGCCTCTAATCCTCCAGGACGTGAGTGCAGAACCCTGGATGCTTTTGGATGTCGGGTCTTCCAAGCTTCCATGCTTTTTTCCAGGAACAGTTCCTATAGTCTATACATGGGAATGTTCCTGAAGGAGATCACAGGTGATTTAGAGGCTTTGAGTCCTATTCTTCCTGAGGATAGAAGACAGGATTTTCTCACATTGGTCAAACATGCCCAAGATGTTTCTAAATTTGTCAACCATGCAGCTTTTGACTGCTTCGAGTGCATAAGCAGAACCTCTGCGATTGCCATAGATGTACGTAGAATTGCTTGGCTCCAGGCATCTGATCTGGAGCTCTGGGTACAAGACAAATTGGGAAATATCCCCTGTACTGGTGAGAACCTGTTTGGTAGAGACTGGCAGGAAAAAGCCAATGAGTTGGATGCTGACAACTCCACCTTGGACAGATTATCCAAGTCCACAGCTGATCCTGCTAGAAAGAAATCTTTCAAGAAACCATTCTTTTCTAAAAAGAAAAGATATTATCCTGCTTATGCTCAGCAGGGACGTTCTGCAGGTCAGCTTGTCAGAAAAGGTCAGCAACCACCCAAACAGAAGAAAGCAAAGACTGCTAAGCCTCAGCTGTCCCAGCAGTCTCAGCCTCCACAAGGCCTTTGACTTTCAGCTAGAGAACTTAGCCTTCCTGGCTGTCGTGGGACCAGAGCCTTCCACCATTCCAGGAAGGTTATGTCACTTTGCCCCCAGATGGGGGCAGATAACAGCAGAGCATTGGACACTCTCCATCATAAAGGAGGGGTACAGGCTTCATTTTTCAAGCATGCCCCTCCCACAATAATAAGGCAGTTCAATTCTCAGACCTCTCTCATCAACCTGTTAGGTTAGGAGGTTGCTATGCTTCTTGCCCAAGGGGCAATAGAAGAAGTACCCATCCATCAGCAGGGTACAGGTTTTTACTCCCCCTATTTTCTTATCCCAAAGAAAACAGGGGGATACAGGCCTATCTTGGACCTCAGAGAATTGAACAAATTCCTTGTCAAAGAGAAATTCAAGATGATTTCTCTCGGATCTCTGCTGCCATACCTTCAGAGTTAGTATTGGCTTTGTTCTCTAGATCTCAAGGATGCATACACCCATGTTCTCATCCATCCAACTCACAGAAGGTTCCTTCGGTTCCTTTTTCAAGGAAAGCACTACCAATACAGGGTGCTTCCTTTTGGACTGGCCTCAGCACCAAGGGTGTTCACGAAATGCATGGCTGTAGTAGCAGCATTTCTCCGTACTCTAGGGATATTCGTCTTCCCCTACTTAGACGACTGGCTCATTCAAGCACCAACAGAGTCAGAGGCCAGGACTTCTCTATCCTGCACAATGCGTATCCTTCAGTATTTGGGGTTGGTAATAAACATCCCAAAATCCAGTCTAACTCCCACTCAGTCTTTAGAGTTCATAAGGGCTTTGCTGGATACCAGAAAGGCAAGGGCCTATCTCCCCCAGGCCCGCTGCCTTCGCATGGTGCAGTTAGCTTCTCAAGGAGTGCTAAAGACTCATCTCACTGCCCGAGAAATGCTACAGCTACTAGGCCACATGGCATCTACTGTGCATGTGGTTCCCTATGCTCGCCTTCATATGAGGGCAGCCCAGTGGACTTTATCCACTCAATGAACCCAGGCATCAGGATGCCTGTCAGACAAAATAAGAAACACAAGTCGCCTTAGTTTGTCCCTCCAATGGTGGAAGTCCACTCAAAACCTGTTGCTGGGGTCCCCTTTTCAACAAAACTTACCCCAAGCAACTCTAACAACAGATGCTTCTCCGATGGGTTGGGGAGCTCATCTGCAAGATCTCTCCACCCAAGGCACCTGGTCCCCGCAGGAGACTCTTCTACATATCAATCTCTTGGAGCTCAGAGCAATCTTCCTTTCTCTTCGAGTGTTCCACACCCTGCTCAGCTACAAGACAATCCTCATTCATACGGACAATCAAGTAGCCATGTTCTACGTGAACAAGCGGGGGGAACAGGCTCTCTGTTGCTTTGCAACGAAGCTTTGTGACTATGGGCCCACGCCAGAGAGCATCAGATTCATCTCCTGGCAGTGTATCTTCCAGGCATACAAAACTCTTGGGCAGACAGACTCAGTCGAGTTCTGCTTCCACACGAGTGGTCTCTGCATGCAGACCAGGTGGCCAAGATTTTTCAAATTTGGGGAACCCCAGACATTCTTTGCAAGTCCGTGGAATGCCAAACTTCCCCGGTTCTGTTCCAGAATTCCGGCTCAGGGGGCTCAGGCCAGGGATACTTTCCCCCTATATTGGGGTCAAGACTTCCTGTATGTCTTTCCAATCATTCCACTAATTCCCAAAACCCTGTTCAAGCTTCAGAGAGACAGAGGCCATATGATTCTCATAGCTCCACATTGGCCACGGCAAATGTGGTCCCCTCTGCTTCTACATCTCTCTCAAGCTCCCTCCCTGGAGTTAGGGTCTGCTCCAGATCTCCTATCCCAGGAGGACGGAATGTTATGGCATCCCAATCCCCAGTCTCTGCATCTCAGGGCTTGGTTGCTGAAGGCCTAGATCTCCATGATCTTAATCTCCCTCAACAAGTAAAAGATATTCTTTTTGCTTCCAGGAAACCTTCCACAAGACGCTCTTATGCTTTCAAATGGAAAAGGTTTACCATATGGTGTTTGCAAAAGGGTCTTAACCCCCTTGCGATACCTCTGGAATCATTGCTGGAGTATCATCTTCATTTATCCAATGCAGGACTTAAGACTAACTCAGTAAGAGTCCATTTGAGTGCTATTGCAGCTTCCTTTAAGCCTCTAAATGGACAGCCTATTTCCTCTCATCCTATCATAGCAAGATTTATGAGAGGCCTTCTTCTAACTAAGCCTCCCATTAGGCCACCACCCGTGGCATGGGACTTAAACCTGGTTCTTGGGCAGCTCATGAAGCCACCTTTTGAACCTTTAGCTACTACCTCCCTGAAATTCCTTTCTTGGAAGGTTATCTTTCTCATTGCAATCACATCAGCACGTCGCATTAGTGAGTTGCAAGCGCTAGTAGCTGATCCACCTTACACAAGGTTCCATCATGACAAGGTAGTCTTTAGGACTCCTCCACACTTTATGCCAAAGGTGGTCTCACCTTTTCATCTGAACCAAACGGTCTACCTACCTGTGTTTTTTCCAAGGCCTCATGCATCAAATGCAGAGAGGAATCTTCATACTTTGGACTGTAAAAGAGCTTTAGCCTTTTACTTACAAAGAACACAGCAACATAGAAAGTCCTCTCAACTCTTTGTTGCTTTTGATCCTTCTCATTTGGGACTTCCAGTCTCCAAGAAAACACTGTCTAACTGGATTGCTCAGTGTATTTCCTTCGCCTATCAGAGTAAGAACCTTTCTCTGGAGGGCCATGTCACAGCTCACAATGTGAGAGCCATGGCAGACTCAATGGCTCATCTGCACTCTGTGTCTATCGACGACATCTGTGAAGCGGCCATCTGGGCCTCGGTTCATACCTTCACAGCCCATTACTGCTTGGACAAGGACTCCCGCCGGGATGCCTTGTTTGTTCAGGCTGTTCTCCAACACCTGTTCCATACCTAATCAACTCCTACCCGCCATCCCTGGTAGGATGCCAGAGATCCATGGGGGGAAGTGGAGCCCTGTTCAGGGACACACATCTTCTGGGGTCTCTCCCTGGCACCTAAAGCTAGGGAGTCCCCATATGTGATGACTACATTCCTGCTTGTTCCTGGAGATAGCATAGTTACTCACCTGTAACAGGTGATCTCCGGGAACAGCAGGAATTTAGTCCTCGCAACCCACCCACCTCCCCTAGGAGTTGTATCTCTCTATCTCTTTCCCTTTCCCTTTCCCTCTCTCTCTCTTTGTCTCAGCTTTAAAACTCAACTGGAGAGAGGCAGTTGGGAAAGGCGGGAAGGCAGCATGCAGGCGCTGTGGATGTTCCCAAAAGCTTTCTAATTGGATGCTAGGGAGCGTTCCCGCACAGGCTCCGTCTGTGCCTACGATACCCATATGTGAGGACTAAATTCCTGCTGTTCCCGGAGATCACCTGTTACAGGTGAGTAACTATGCTTTATTGTGAGTCACTTAGACATTTATTTGATATGCAGTAAATCATATTGAAACATTGAAACTGTATTGGATAAAGAAATATGTATTCCATATCGTCCTGCTAGACCAGTCCAGACAAGTGAGTTGAGTTCCCCTACCAGCAGAATGATGGAGACTAAGAACCAGTGAAAAGCCCTGGTTTCATTGATATCACTTCCATGCCTCTATTCACCTCATCCACTAGAAGCTCCTTCAGTATTTCTTTGTCTCCAGCATATGGTGGGTGGATTATCTCCAGGAACAAGCAGGAATGTAGTCTTCACATATGGGTATCGTCGGTACCGATGGAGCCTGCTCGGGAACGCTCCCCAGCATCCAATTAGAAAGCTTTTGGGAGCATCCCACAGTGCCTGCATGCTGCCTTCCCGCCTTTCCCAACTGCCTCTCTCCAGTTCTTCGTTTTCCACTGAGCCAGGAGGTCGTTTTTCCTGTCACCGCAGAAATTATCCCATCTTTTTCATTCTTTTTTGTGGTAGCGTCTGCCTTCCTCGACGCTATACCGGTACCGCCGGTTCTTTCTATCTTTCTTCAAAAAAAAAAAAATTTGTAATCTTTTTTCTGGACTTTCCAGTATTTTTTCTGTCTGGTGCCATGCGCCATTTTGGGCACTAGGCCCAACTTTCCTTCAGAATGGAAAAACCCACCTCAGGTTTTAAAAGGTGTTCCAAGTGTGGCGGTACCATCTCCGTCACCGACACCCACGAGTGGTGCCTTAAATGTTTAGGTCCTGACCACTCCATCTCGGAGTGTGTTGCCTGTAGGATGATGTTGAAGAGGGGTCGGCAAAACCGAGCTGCTAAGCTTAGCACCCTTTTTCCCTCCGATGCAGCATCCGTGGCATCAACTTCTTCCAGGGCTTCGTCTTCCTCCCATGGATCTCAGGTAACCAAACATAAATCTGGTCGGTCCTCAAAGGGTAGATCTCCTTCTAAACATCGAGATGCCTCTGGCGTTGCCCTTGAGGGACTTGTACCGACAAAATTGCCCTGGCGGGAGGCTTCGGCTTCCAAAGCACTATTGGGGCTCCAGGATGTTCGAGGCCTCAACCTCGGCAGAACTACTGGTGCCATGCTCTGGGGTACCGGCCGCTTCGTCCGGTACCGATACCCAGGCATCGGCAGCGTCAATAGACCAGAGGTTCTTGGCTATTGAACGCAGTCTGGCGGCTCTCCTTGCGGCTTCGGTACCTTCTGGACCGCTTCAGATGGTTCAACTGGTATCGGCACCGATATCGGTACCGGTACTGACAGCATCGACATCGGCGACTGTGTTACCAACACTGAGTCATGCTCTTTCCTCCGGTATCGACAGGCCGGTACCGGACCCTCTGGTACTGACTTCGATCGGTTCCGGTATCGTGCTTTCCAAGAGCACCCGGACAGGAGATACTTTGAATTCTCCGATGAGTCTGAGGATTCTGACAGTTCTGTCGGTACCGGAGCACTTCTCTCTGAAGAGCCTTCCTCTCCTAAACGTAGGATGTCTCCTCCAGAGGATATATCCTTTCAGGTGGCTAGAGGTCTTTCCATCACAGTGGCTCCTGAAATAGAACCCAGAGCAAAGGAGTTGGAGATTTTACAATATCCTAAAGGTCCCAAGGAGGCAGCTACTTTGCCTATTCATGAGATCTTGCATGGTCTCATGTTAAGAATGTGGGAAACACCTCTTCCACCTCTCCCCATTCTCGTAGGCTGGATACCATGTATCGAGTACATCCTTGTCCTGGATTTCAAAAAACTCAGTTACCACACCACTCCATGGTGGTGGAATCAACTATGAGCAGGTTCAAGAGTGCAAAGAGACATGCATCTAATCCTCCAGGACGTGAATGTAGGACTCTTGATGCCTTTGGGTGTAGAACCTTCCAGGCGTCTATGCTTTCTGCCAGGATTAGTTCCTACATCTTATACATGGGCATGTTCCTTAAAGAGACTATAGGAGATCTAGAGCTTATGAGCCCTCTCCTTCCTGATAAGAGGCAAGATTACACAGGTACACTAAAAAAATTTTTTTTAAACTGCCTCTAATGTTTCGATTGATTTTTATGTTTTTTGGTGCGCTGAATCCAAATCTGGTAACCAATTTGCTCCATCACGTACAGATTTTTTGCTACATTGGGTTAGCAGTTTGAGGTGAACATTTCAGATTGAGTGCGATCGAGATAAAAGTTTCTTGGATGAATTCTTTATACTAATTGTTTAGTAGTTATTCAAATAAGAATAAAGAAAATTGTAACAAGGCAGCACATAAGAATAGAGTAATGTCAACAAAACACACTGTGATGGTAGCAAAACTGTCTGCACTTAAAACAGCCACATACATGTGCACAAACATTGAGCATATAAGAGCGAGGTTAGACACAAAGCAAAGCAAAGAAATGTGCAAAAAATGTTGTACAGGTATGTATGTAAGAATAGAAAACGCAAACCGCACCATTGCAATACATGAAGACAAACACCCGATGGTGTGAAAATAAAATTCTAATAAATGAGATCCGACACTGTGGTAATAACTAGCAAATTTTTATTTCAAAGTTTAGTAAAAACACAATATTTGTCAACACAGTTTAGATTTTAAAGTCATTCTTGGGTCAATCAATCTCCTGGTGGGCCCGTTTCTTCTTCCCCCGAATGCTTCTCTTGGTGCGCTGCTTGGCGTATTTTTCATCTGGGGTTTCCCGCAGCAGCAACCAGCAGAAATCAGCCATCATAGTGGTGTTCCATCTTCCTTGGTACCTTCTTTCTGCGTCCTTGATGTCCTGGTGAAACCTTTCACCTTGTTCTTCACTGTACGCCCCCAAATTTTCGGGAAAGTAGTTCACATGGGAGTGCAAGAAATGGACTTTCAGGCTCATGTTACAGCCTTGTTCTTTGAAGGCATTGAGCATCCTGGCAACAATATCCTTATAGTTCTCATCCCACCTGTTCCCCAAGAATTTGAGAACAACATCCTTGAAGGAATCCCAGGCTTCTTTTTCCTTCTCAGACATTGTTTCAGCGAATGCTCCATCTGAAATGAGTTTCCTTATATCAGGGCCAACAAACACTCCTTCCTTTAGCTTTGCTTCAGAAAGTCGGGGGAACTTTGAGCAAAGGTACCGAAAGCATTCACCATCTTTTGGAAGGGACTTGATGAATTGCTTAATGAGACCCAACTTAATGTGGAGAGGTGGTAATAGAATTTTATCACGAGGTACCAAGTTCTCATGAAGAACATTTTTCTCACCGGGTCTCAAATACTCCCGAATTGGCCAGTCTTTTTTTCCCCCAGTGTAGGTCGCGGGCCCGGCTATCCCACAAGCAAAGGAAGCAGGGATATTTGGTGAAACCGGATTGCTGCCCTAATAGCATGGATAGAATTTTAAAGTCTCCACAAATCATCCACTTATGCTCATCATAACGAATCTTCTGAAGAATCAGGGCCAAATTCTCGTATTTTTCTTGGAGAATAACAGAGTGAACAATAGGAACTGAAGCGAATGTGTTGCCATTATGAAGAAGAACACCTTTTATGCTGTCTTTTGACGAATCAATGAACAGCCGCCATTCAGCAGGATCATACTTGAGTTTAAACTTTTCCATCACTCCGTATATATCGTTGCAAAATACCAAATCTTCCTCTTTGCTGAAATACTTCAAAAATTGTGTCTCGCGGTTGCGGTACCAATAAAAAGTTGTTCCTGGTGACAATAGATTTTTCTGTTTAAGCCGAGAACCTAGCAGTTGGGCAGCATCTTTTGGGAGTCCTAAATCCCGGACTAAATCATTCAATTCAGCTTGAGAGAAAAGTTCAGGTTTCGGATCTGGTTCAGTTTCAAACTCGGAAGTACTGGACTCATCGGGAAAAGCCATCTGATGAGTCTCATCATGATCAGAACCGTCCACACAAATATGATCCAAAGATTTTGGTGGTTCAGGCACAGGTACTTCGTTGCTATGAGGCATAGGCCTAATTGCTGAGGGAAGGTTGGGGTAACTTATTACGTTCTTATTTTTTAAGTTGTATCCATTCACAATGCAAGAGCAAAAATAGCAGTCACTGCTGTGGTCTCTTTGTTCACGCCACATCATAGGTATTCCGAAACGAAATGCTTGTTTTTTACCTTTCATCCATAAGCGTAGATCTTCCTCACATGTCTTGCACACTTTGTGAGGAGCCCACGGTTTGTCTTGATCGCCTAACTTCAAACCGAAATAGGCGAAATATACTTTTTTAATAAATGCAGAAATGTTCCTCTGCCGCTTTTTCACGGTATATTCCCCACAAATAAAACAAAAACTGTCCGGAGAGTTGACGCAACCTCTGGCTCTGTGAGCCATCACAAATACACAGCACTGCAAACTACAACTGTAGTGAACCACTTCGGAATAAAGCTGGATTACGACAGAGCAAACAAAAGGTAATAATGAACTTGCAAGAAACTGAAATTTGACAGGAACGTTCATGTCGCAACCACCGTGTTTGAGCGAGCGAACGAGGTGAGGCGAACAGGAAAGAACATGCGCCAGCGCGAGTACTGGATTTAGCCCCCCGCCTCCCAATTGTCCTGTTAATGTATAAAATGAATACAAAACACTCTAAAATATCATGAGGGAGTGTTTCTAGTTAGTTAACCATTACAACCTCTATTTTGGGCCAAGAAAATAAACTGCAGTCGGCTAAAAGAAATTATGTGAACATTCCTTATATGGGTAAGAAATCTAATTTTGCAAGAAAACGTGACGTGATGGAACATTTTGGCTATTTTTCCTGGATTCAGCACCCCAAAATCTATAGGAATCAGTTGCAAAACTGGAGGCAGTTTTTTGGTAGTGTACCTGTGTTATCTTACACTTGTCAGACATGCCCAAGATGTTTCCAAGTTTGTTAATCGTGCAGCTTTTGACTGCTTTGAGTGCATAAGCAAAACCTCTGCCATTGCCATAGGTGCTTGTAGGATTGCCTGGCTCCAGGCATCTGACTTAGAACTCTGGGTACAGGATAAACTGGGGAATATCCCTTGCACAGGCGAAAATCTCTTTGGCAAAAATTGGCAAGAGAAAGCTAATGAGCTGGATGCTGATAACACCACTTTGGATAGACTTTATTTAACAATTTTTATATACCGTCTTTCTGCAAATCAAGACAGTTTACATAGAACTTTTCATGGCAGTATGTTTCAACTGTTTACAGTGGAACAAAGTAACAAGGATATATAAGTGAAAAATAAGAAACTATTTACAGTGATCAACTATTTACATAGGTACATACAGGAATACCACACGGCTGCATGATAGAATTTGAGAGGGCAGGGGAGAAGAGGTGGATGCAGAGGGCTAAGTACTAAGGTGGTAGGGAAAAATGTTCGAGGAAGAGATGAGTTTTTAACTTCTTTCGGAACTCAGAGTGGTCAGAACAGTTTCGCAGCTCGCAGACTTTCCAAGGCTACAGCTGATCCTGCAAGGAGAAAATCCTACAAGAAACCATTCTTCTCTAAAAAGAAGAGGTTTTACCCCTCCTATACCCAGCAGGGACATTCTACAGGTCAGTCTGCCCGAAAGGGACAGCAGCCACCAAAACAAAGAAAAACAAAGTCTGCTAAGCCTCAACCGGCCCAACAGACTCAGCCTCCGCAGGGGCTTTGACTTCCATCTAGAGAACTTAGCCTTCCTGGCCCTCAACGGGCCAGAGCCCTCCACCATTCCAGGAAGGTTATGTCATTTTGCTCCCAGATGGGAGCAGATAACAGCAGAAGAATGGACACTCTCCATTGTAAAGGAGGGATGCAAGCTTCATTTCCTCAGCATGCCCCCTCCTACAGTTCTAAGAGGGTTCAATTGTCAGACTTCACTCGAGAATCAGTTAGGTTAAGGGGTCAATTTACTTCTTGCTCATGGGGCAATAGAAGATGTGCCCATTTCCCAACAGGGTGCAGGGTTTTACTCCCCCTATTTCCTTATTCCAAAGAAGACAGGGGGACACAGACCCATTTTAGACCTCAGAGAATTGAACAAATTCCTGTTCAAAGAGAAGTTCAAGATGATTTCTCTAGGAACTGTTCTGCCATACCTTCAGAGTCAGGATTGGCTTTGTTCTCTAGATCTCAAGGATGTGTACACCCATGTTCTCATTCATCCAACTCACCGAAGATTCCTTCAGTTTTTTTATTTCAGGGGAAGCACTACCAGTACAGGGTTCTTCCTTTTGGCCTGGCCTCATCACCAAGGGTGTTTACGAAATGCATGGCTGTAGTGGCAGCATTTCTTCGCACTCTAGGAATTTTCGTCTTCACTTCAGTATTCGGGCCTGGTCATAAACATCCCAAAATCCAACCTAACTCCCACTCAGTCTCTAGAGTTTTATAGGAGCAATGCTGGATACCAGGAAAGCAAGGGCCTATCTTCCACAGCCCCGCTGCCTTCGCATTGTGCAGTTAGCTTCCCAAGCAGTGTTAAAAACTCATCTCACTGCTCAGGAAATGTTACAATTACTAGGCCACATGGCATCTACCGTGCATGTGGTTCCCTATGCTCGCCTCCATATGAGAGCAGCCCAATGGATTCTATTCACTCAGTGGACTCAAGCATCAGGCTGCCTATCAGACAAAATAGCAAACTCAAGAAGCCTTATTTTGTCCCTACAATGGTGGCAGTCAACCCAAAACCTGTTGGTGGGGTCCCCTTTCCAGCAGCCCCCACCCCAGGTCACTCTAACAACAGATGCCTCACAGGTGGGTTGGGTTGCTCACCTGCAAGATCACTCTACCCAAGGCACCTGGACTCCACAGGAGACCCATCTACACATAAGTCTCTTGGAACTCAGAGCAATCTTCCTTGCTCTTCGAGTGTTCCACACCCAGCTGAGCTACAAGACAGTCCTAATTCAGATGGACAATCAAGTAGCTATGTTCTATCTGAACAAGCAGAGAGCATCAGATTCATCTCCTTCCGGGGTATCTGCTAGGCATTCAAAACTCCTGGGCAGACATACTCAGTCGAGTTCTGCTTCCACACGAGTGGTCTCTTCGTGCGGACTAGGTAGCAAAACTTATTTCAAATTTGGGGAACTCCGGACATAGACCTCTTTGCAAGTCCGTTGAATGCCAAACTTCCCCGATTCTGTTCCATAATTCTGGCTCAGGGTTCTCAGGCCAGGGATGCTTTCCTCCTCCATTGGGGTCAGGACTTCCTATATGCCTTTCCACCCATTCCCCTAATTTCCAAAACCCTATTCAAGCTTCAGAGAGACAGAGGCCATATGATTCTCATAGCTCCACATTGGCCACGGCAGGTGTGGTACCCTCTGCTCCTACATCTCTCTCAAGCTCCATCTCTGGAGTTAGGATCTGCTCCAGATCTCCTGTCTCAGGAGGACGGGATGTTGTGGCATCCCGATCCCCACTCTGCATCTCAGGGCCTAGTTGCTGAGAGCCTAGACCTTCATGGTCTTAACCTGTCTCAACAAGTAAAATATATCCTTTATGCTTCTAGGAAGCCTTCCACAAGACACTCTTATGCTTTCAAGTGGAAGAGGTTTTCCATATGGTGTTCGCAGAAGGGTCTTGACCCCCCTGGCAATACATATGGAATCATTATTAGAGTATCTCCTTCATTTATCTAATGCAGGGCTTAAGACTAACTCGGTAAGAGTCCATTTAAGTGCTATTTCAGCTTCTTTCAAGCCTTTAAATGGACAACCTATTTCCCCTCATCCTCTCATAGCGAGATTTGTGAGGGGCCTTCTCTTAACTAATCCTCCCATTAGGCCACCACCGGTGGCATGGGACCTAAATCTGGTTCTTGGACAGCTCATGAAGCCGCCTTTTGAACCTCTAGCTACTACCTCCTTGAAATTCCTTTCCTGGAAGGTTGTCTTTTTCATTGCAATCACAGCACGTCGCATTAGTGAGTTGCAAGCACTAGTGGAACCTTATACAAGGTTCCATCATGATAAGGTAGTCCTTAGGACTCATAAACACTTTATGCCAAAGGTGGTCTCACCTTTTCATTTAAACCAAGCCGTTTACCTGCCTGCATTTTTTCCAAGGCCTCATGCTTCAAATGCAGAAAGGAATCTTCATACTTTGGACTGTAAAAGAGCACTTGCTTTTTACTTACAAAGGACACAGCAACATAGAAAGTCCTCCCAACTCTTTTGATCCTTCTCATTTGGGACTTTCAGTCTCCAAGAGAACATTGTCCAATTGGATTGCACAGTGTATTTCTTTTACCTATCAGAGTAAGAACCTTTCTCTGGAAGGCCATGTCACAGCTCACAATGTGAGAGCCATGGCAGCCTCAATGGCTCATTTACACTCTGTGTCTATTGATGACATCTGTCGAGCAGCTACTTGGGCATCGGTTCATACCTTCACAGCCCATTACTGCTTAGACAAGGACTCCCGCCGGGATGCCTTGTTTGGTCAGGCTGTTCTACAACACCTGTTCCATACTTAATCAACTCCTACCATACTTAATCAACTTCCTACCACAATGCTTGAACCAATACAAGCATTGTGGAACCTGTGTCCCTTGGGGAAACTGCTAGGTACATATGACCTAGATTGGCCACTGTTGGAAACAGAATACTCGGCTTGATGGACCTTGGTCTGACCCAGTATGGCATATCTTATGTTCTTATGTTACCCACCATTCCCGGTAGGATGCCAGAGTTCCATGGGGGGAAGTGGAGCCCTTTCACAGGGACACACAACTTCTGGGGTCTCTCCCTGGCATCTGTAGCTAGGGAGTCCCCATATGTGAAGACTACATTCTTGCTTGTTCCTGGAGATAGCATAGTTACTCACCTGTAACAGGTGATCTCCGGGAACAGCAGGAATTTAGTCTTCACAACTCACCCACCTCCCCTAGGAGTTGTATCTTTCTTTTCTTTTCTTTCCCTCTCTCTCTCTCTCTCTCTCTCTCTTTGTCACAGCTTTAAAACTCAACTGGAGAGAGGCAGTTGGGAAAGGCGGGAAGGCAGCACGCAGGCGCTATGAGATGTTCCCAAAAGCTTTCTAATTGGACGCTGGGGAGCGTTCCCACGCAGGCTCCGTCGGTACCAACGATACCCATATGTGAAGACTAAATTCCTGCTTTTCCCGGAGATCACCTGTTACAGGTAAGTAGCTATGCTTTCTACGCTCTGAAGAAAATTCTGAGGACAAGAGGAAAAGACTGATTTAAAACACTTACGAATAATAGCCTGCGGGTTGATATCTCTCTCTAGAGCGTGACGTGGGAACTCCACTAGACTGGTCTTGTCGGTAGTCATAGGAGGAGGGAAAATTGATTCGGCTCCTTGCATGCTGGAGAAGGGCATGTTGAGCAGCCAGAAACTGGATGCATCTGAAGAGCATGACTACGTCACACAACCTCAATGCTCCCTCCCCCCTCCTCTGGCCCCCTCCCCCCACTCTCTCCTGAAGATTGCAGAAGGCTCTCAGTGGGATATGCCTGCCAGCCAAACATTTCCAGAAGAGTAGAGCTGAGCTTGGCACAGATTCTCTGCCTGTGGCTCTCAAAGGGGTGAGAACCATTGTCCTTGTTGGGGGCTCCCGATTCCATCTGTGGGGGATCCAATTCGGGGTAGACCGCTGGTGACCGTTGGCGCTTTTTGGGGGTTTCCTGCTGTTTTCTGCACATTAATAGCATTTTCTCTATTGTGTGCCTGGCAGTTGCACAGTCCTTACGCACATTATGCCCAAGTGGTTCCAATGCATGCTCCTACCCTAGCGCCTGTAACACACACCATAATAAAAGCAAAGTTAACATGAGCCATTTGGGCCACAGCGGCCTTAGCACATGCTGTTGGGACATCACCTTAACTCTTATGTCTTCTTCTAGTTGACGTTGCTTGGCCTGGAAAGCATGGTGCCTCATCTCTGACTTCTAGATTCTGCTTCTGAGTCATCCCTGGAGGGCCTACTCCCTCTTTCTTAGCCAGGGGATGCTGTTAGCACAACCTTGCCTGTTGCAAGCAGGAAGTGGTGGATGGCTTTATGAGTAAGGATATTCAGCCAACTAGAGGATCCGGCATATGTGCTGTGAGCCTCTCCCCATCCTTTAGGGGATTATGGCAACTATGCCCTTGAGTTTAGGGGGAGTCATTTCCACGAGGAAAGCGTCTGGAGTCCAGATTGTTCTCCCTGGAATTCTTTCCCTTTGCAGCAGGCCTGGTCATTCCGTCATGGACATGCAGACCCAACAGCCTTTTGTTTTCCCTGTGCACAGTCTCATGGGGGCAGGCTGAGAGGAAGCCACTTTAGATTGATGGCAAAGCGTTTCTAGCAGTCCCTCCCCCTTGTCCGGAATGGGGTCAGCAGTGTCTTGGATTGAGATATCTGATATGGATGAAGAAGTACTCACCTCAAGAGGATTGTGAGGAGAGCAAGGTTATTTACCTGTTCCAGGAGAAGGAATTGGAGGTGTTGATCCCAGGGTCTTATTCACTTCGAACTTGGTGGAGGATCCAGTCACGGAGCAGGAACCGAAGAGACATCTGCTCCTGTAAGGGGTTTGGAAATCCACTACTGTCTTCCCAGAGGTGCTCAAGGGCCTGTTACAGCCAGAGGGGGATTACCCCAACTCCATGCCTAAGGGGCTAAATATGTATAAGAAGATGCACTCTCTCCTGGAGAAGGGAGCGCATTGTGTGGTTGATATTTCTAAGGTGGATATGCAGGTCATGGCAGTTACCAGACGGACCACCATTTCTGTGGAAGGTAGATTGGTCTTAAAGGATACTCTGGACAGAAAGGTGGATTCATGTTGAAAAAACAGTTCGCTGCTGGCCTGACATCTTGAGCACTGTTCCAGTAGATTCAATCTCTTCCGCCTTTTGTTTCTAGCCCTCTTTTGGAGTCTGCTGGGGCCTTCCTTTCTGGTACTTTTGGCAGCCAGGGATGATGTCCTAATGACTATCAAGGCGTTGGATTTGACTTTGACAGTAAGCATCTGATACATCTTCGCAAGCCTTGTTGGCCCATCTGGCTTTTAAGAGAAGTTTCTTTTGGAGCCAGTTTGGAGAAGCTGCTGAAGGACCTGGGTGAGACAAATTCTTACCGCGTTCTGGAAGACCGGTCCAAGAGGCCTATGAAGCGGGCTAGTGCCCCTCTCTCATCAGCCTCCGTCTGTCAACCGAGGGTGCGCTGGCCAGATCCCTGGAAGTCTCGAGATTCTCATTGGTACCAACCTGGGGGAGGAACCTTTCTTCCCCTCTATGTCTGGGCTTTGGGCTCATCCTCAGTCCTTTTGTGTGGAGCATGTGGGCCCAGGGACAATCCAGCCCAGAGGAAGACCCTCCCAGGCTGCACAATGAAGATTTGGGGGCCCTTTCCCCGGTTCCTCTGGTTGGAGGCAGGCTTCGCCTTTTCTTTCAGGAATAGGCCCAGGTTTCCAAGGATCGTTAGATGCTAGCTAGATACCATTTAGTTCAGCTATGTCCTGGGATTTAAGGAGCCAATTCTGGATGCCTTCATCATCTCCCCTTGTGGGTCTGTGATTAAAGGTGCTGCTGTGCCAGACCACTTTGGACAAGTTGCTGCACCTAAAGGCGGTGGAGCCCATCCCACTGGATGAGGGGGGCAAGGCAGATACTCCATCTATTTTGTGGTTCCAAAAAAAGGACTCTTCTAGCCTGTTCTGGATCTCAAGGGGGGGTCAACAAGCACTTGCGCGGCCTACGCTTTTGGATGGAAACCTTGTGCTTCTTGATTCAAGCAGTGTACTGAGGGGAGTTCTTGTCTTCTCTGCATCTGGCTGAGGCATATTTTCATATCCTGATCCGGGCGGATCAGAAAAGTGTATCTGGATTTTGCTGTGCTTGGCTCTCACTATCTTCGCCGCCCTCCCTGTCAGGCTATCCACCACCCTGAGGATGTTCTCCAGGGTCATGGTGGTGGCAACTGCAGTGCTGAGGGATCTGTGTCCATCCCTGTCTGGATGACTGGTTCATTTGGGCCCGTTCCTTTGACCTTTTGGAGGCGTCTTGGGTGGCATCCCGAGTGGTGTCCTTTTCGGAAAGCCTCGTCTGGATAATCAGTCAGAGAAAGAGCCAGCTTTACACCGCCTTGATTGAAGGATAAGGCGGGATATAAATACTCTTAAATAAATAAATAAATATGCTGTTTTGTTCGCAGTACCTGGAGTTTCTGGGAACATGTTTCGGCACTTGAGTGGGCAGAGTTTTCTAGCCAGAAGAGAAAGTCAAACTGTTGGATTGCCTGGTGCTGTTCAGTGTGCAGCAGGCTCCCAGAATCTGGGATTATCTTCTCCTCAGATTAATGGCAGCGACCATAGAGATAGTGCCATGGGTGTATCCTCACATGCGACCACTCCAACAGTTGTTGCTGGCTCGGTGGTCCTCAAGTTCTCAGGAGTTTGAGTACAGACTCCCACTCCCATTGATGATGAAGTCCAGCCTGCGGTGGTGGCAGAAGCCCTGTCATCTGAGGAAAGGCGTGCCACTGGATGATTTTTCCTGGATTCTCCTGACAATGGATACCGGTCTCTCGGGGTCTTTGGAATCGCAGGGAAGTGGTGTGATCCATTAACCATCTTGAGGCGAGGGCAATTGGGTTGGCTTTTCTGCGTTTCCGACCCCTGCTCGAGGTCCGGACAGTTTGAGTATTTTCAGACAACACCACGTCGGTGTCTTATGTCAATCGGTAAGGTGGCATGAGGAGTGCCAGGGTAGCTCTGGAGATGGCTGTCCTCTTTGTCTGAGCGGAGAAGAACCTCCTAGCCTTTTCGACTCAGCACATTGCCAGGGTAGACTTTTGTAAAGCATTACCATTTTGATATCCATGTGCAGGCAGACACTGCCTTTGGCTCTGGGGTTTGGTGAGCTGCTGTCTTCTTCCCACCCAGTGAAATTGTAGCTTTGGTACATCCCACTTGTCTGGACTGGTCTAGTAGAACGATATGGAAGGTGACATTTTACTTACCAGTTAATGTCCTGTCCTTGAGTCCTGCTAGACCAGTCTAGGACCTGCCCCTGAAACTGTATTTGCTTTGTTGTTCTGTTGCAGCTTCCTAGGGTCCACTATGATTTTTATATTTGGTTCTGCAAGTTCATCTTCTACAGACAGCTTTCTGTTATGCTTTCCTGTACATAGTTCTCTACTGTTGCTTACTCCTTTTTGCCCACGATTGAGGTTGTGTGAGGCTTGCCATGTTTCTCCCATATGCTTTGGGGTGAATATTGAAGAGACCTCTGGTGGCTGACACGAATAGAGGCATGGAAGTGAAGTCATTGAAACCTGGGCTTTTCATTTGTTCTTTGTCTCCACCAATCTGCTGGTAGGGAAACACAACCCACTTGTCTGGACTGGTCTAACAGGACTCAAGGAAAGGAAATTAACTGGTAAGTAAAATGTCACCTTTGTGTTACCAAAATGCCTAAATTGGTTAAAAGGAGGAAACAGAAAAAAATATGTAATAGTGATGGTAATGGTAATTACATTTTCAAGGTACAGAATGGTAAATAGTGTGGACAATCACTAGGTTCTGGTGCTGTTCTGTATTGTCCCCGATGATAGCATATGAGGCTGGTGCTCTGTCTTCTAGTAGCTCTGGAGTATTGTGGAGGACAGCCCTTTGTTAATTTTTCCATCAAGCTCTTTCTCCTCCACGCCCCCCCCCCCAAGACAGAAATCAGGAGGGAACTGGAGCAGTCAAACTACAATAGAGCAGAGGACATGTCTAATACAGCCCCTCCCCTACTGTCATTTCCCAAGGGTAGTTGCGGAGAAAAAAAAATAGTTCTAGCACTGACTTTCCATGAAGTGCAGGTAAAATACTGGATGAAAAGGGCCTGCATCTTTTTTATCTTAGTGTCTTCTGCTCTCCTAGGCTTCTGGCTCTATTAGATTGTACCTTCACAAGGGCTATGGCAGTATGATCTCTTCACAAGTGCATGGGGTTTCTTCTCATTTTGTATTTCATCTATCTTCTCTCTGTTTAGCCTACGCATTGCAGCCAGTCATGTAATGTAGACGCCTGAACTATGTTTCCCTCAGACAACCCTGCAGAAGTATGCTTTTGAATTGACCAATAGATGTGACTCTTGAGAGTTGACTGGGGCATCTTCAGACCCTGGTGGGCCAAGAAGTAGCAGGTAGAAATTCCCTGCAAGCAGTGAGACCTTCAAATATTTTCTACATCAAATTTTAATTGTTACATTTAATCCTGTGTTATACAAATTCATAGTAACATAGTGAATGACTGCAAATTAAGACCAAAATGGTTCATTCACTCTGCACAATTGACACATGCCCTTGTATAGATACACATATGAGTTCTACATGTAGCACACCTGAATTTTTTCTCCCATATCTTTGACTGGGCTTGTCACTTTTTTCCCCATCATTCCATAGCCTTCCCAGCATGCCAAAAATTTGCTTCCATAATGGTCTCTACCATCCTTGCTTGATAGTCCACTTCAGATCTTGCAAATTGAACTTTGCTTTTGACATGGTCTGTATGTAAGTGAACACCCAGTTCTTTTTCCATATTCAAATTTAGCATCCTCTTTTTGAAGTTTTGGCTTTACCCATCTCCCACCTTTCTTGGAGAATCCTTGCTATTTAGAATTACAACAGCCGTTTTGTGCAAACTATCCCATTAACTTTGAGGAAACTCAGTATGGAGCCAGTGCAGTTTTTGGATGGTGCTTTACACGCCATACTCCCAGTGCTTTGTTCCCATCATCTTTCCATCGGGTATCCTCTTTATATATTCCTGCTTTTTTAAAATTTGGTTATGATTTTTGCCTTTGCCACTTCCTGGGGGAGGACATTCTGGCATCTGCCAAGCTTGTGAAAATGTATTTCCTGAGCCGCCTCCCTTGGAGCTTCATAACCTGTAGTTCAACATTTTTTTTTCTTTGAAAGAGGTTTGTTTATAGCATATTGCTGTCTTTTTAGATATTTAAATCTGTAATGTCTTCCCTGTCTGTCCTCTCCACTTTGCACATGTGCCATTAAGAATCACTGATCAAAACAGCCTTCTAATCAAAGCATATGGCAGTTGTCATTTTTTCTGTTAATATAGTCAAAGCATTGCAAAGTATAGTAGAGCCCTTGGCTATAAAGTTTCTTATCCATAAGCTTGCATTATAAGAAAAATGTCATGAGTTTCAGCCCACATTCCATTATCTTGAAAACTGTCTATTTGATATTTGGTGATATGTAAACATCACATCCAGCACTTTGGTTTCATTTTACCTTGTTTACAAGGCATTTTTCCAATCCAGTCATGACTGATCAGCAGTATTGTTTGGCAACTCTTTTGAGAGATTCTGGCAGTGGTGATATTAGCAGAAAAGGGCTGAAGGACCAAACTTGAGGCTGGGACAAGTGATAATTAGAATAAATATCGGATCCTATATGCTGATAAGCCGCCTGACTGAAGACCGAACACAATTTAGGATAGCTATCCAGAGGGTTGCCATGAGTCGACTCCGACTCGACGGCACTTAACAACAACAACAACAACATATGCTGATCTGCTCGGATGAGTGGAGAACCAAGCAGGAAGAAGGCAGAAACTCTCTGAATAAGAAAGCGATATCTTACAGGCTGTCGTTCTTCTAATAATTGATAACTGGGATATAGCCTTGCAGGATAGACTGTTCTTAGTGAACAGTTGGGATTTTTTCTGTCTTAACCTACTATGCTACTACATATATTGCTTTCTTCATAGAGAGCAGGATTGAATCAAGCATACAAGTGGATGATGATGTCAATCAGTACAAGTATGAACAGCTGTCCCAGGGTTGAGAACTAAGATAAAGTTTGCAGCATGTATGAGGTTTTCAGTCCCCTCAGTGTTTTTTCCCCTCTGCTGAATGGATCCAAAGCAAAACTTTCCCGAAACATTTTGAAGAGTTTACATTTAGTCTTCCAACATTTTTTGTGTTTGTTTATTTTTGTTTTGTTTTCAACTTTATAAAAAAAAATCTTTTTTTCCATTTTTGTTCCTTGCAAAAATTGTGGGCCATGCCACAAGTAAAATCAGATTTCTTACCTGCCTAAACATGTGAAAGAGAGATTCCGAAATTCAATACCCATGCAAGATGTCTCAGAACATAATCAGATGTGCATGTACTGTAAGCATATGTCCCCACAAACTTAAGGAAAGACTTAATTGACTCCAAGCCCAACATGAGACATAAGAGACATTTACTTGCCCAGAAAGCAGAAATCTCTTTGGTATAGAGATTGGCTGACTCAAGACACTCAAACAGATCCTCTACCTTGCATAGTGGCTTCAAGAATTCTGACATAAAGGGACCAAAGACTGTCTTTCTGAGACTTTTCAGTCTAAAGTTCCCAGGTGGTTGAAAACTGTAATCTGTGTGAAAGATCATAGCCATACCACCACCACCACCACCAATTGCAAATTGTTACAAACTCCTCTTGCACTATCAGTGCTAACTAAGAAGTCTTTGCAAGCCTCTGGCACAAATATTACTCTGAAGTCATCAGCACAGAAAGAGAAAATATGTCAGTAGTTTGGCACAAACTAAATCTGGTGCCCCTCAGATCCCTGTACAGTGAGGCTTCCAGTGCAGACCCAGAGCAGATGTCAGGATTTTATGTTATTTTTTGTTTGACATTATCCTCCTTACCAAGCACTTGGAGTAAATTGTGGATTTAAAACTACTATAATCAACTTCAGTTCTGATCATGATACCAGTACACTGGAAAAAAACTGCAGTACTTTGCTGACCAACTAATTTTTGTTGTTACCTCACATTTATTATTTTAATCTCAACGATTGTTGCTATGTCTTCCAGATTGGTTACCATTACAATGTAAAAATAAGGTCTTCACCTTTTTGCAGTCTCCTGATATGGAATTCCTTACCTTTGTTCAAATGGAGAAAGACTACCTGTAATGTAGGAAGCTGGTTAAGGCTTGACTGTTTCCATGGGAATGATTTCTGTTTTTGACATTTAGGATTAACTTAGGGAGTGGTAAGGGAAACAATAATTTTTACGTGGGTTATGATAATTATGTATTTTTATTGTAGCACACTTTGAGAACCTAGTAAAGCATGTAATCAAGTGAAATAAATGAAATGAGTCTTCCCTCAGGTCGTTGTCTTTTCCAGTAGAATGCTATGCATTCCTGCAAAAGGTGTTCAGTGACTTAGTTGAAGGATACTATAAGGATTTGCCAGGTGTACTATATCAGGATCGGGCTGCCTCCCAGGTTTTTCATTCAACTCTAAGAGTAACCCCTGATCAAAGAGCCACATTATTCTCTTGATTCTATAGTATCACTGTTAATGAACTTCAAATTCTAAGTCATAAGGCAATCATTCTTGATATCAGTCTTCTCCATGATGAGAATTTTCAAACTGGGCTTGAAGACTGTGAAGATCTCCATGTATTCCAGAAGTCTGAGGGGCATTTACTTTCTAAATGTTTATTAAACTTTATGTACCGCTTTTCTTTTAAAGTCAAAGTGGTTTACAATACATACATTTAAAAGATTAAAAAGAAAGGAACTACAAATGAATAAAAAAAACAGCAACAGGAAAGCGAAGTCTTTAGGGTTATTGGAAGTGTGTTTGTGGATGAGAGAAGGAACCGTCTGGACTGTCTACTGGCCTAGGCAACAAAAACTTGCCAGAATAGTTACATTTTAAGCTTTTATTTAAAGGTTAGGAAGGAGGTTTCAAGGTGAAGTTGAAGGGGTAGAGAGTTTCAGAGAAGGGGCACTTAAAAAAAGAAAGTTGAATGATGGGTAGATTCAAGCCTAGCCCTAGAAGGTAGGAGAATATGAAGTCTATTATGATGAGCGTAATACTTGGGGAGGGGTATAAAAAGGTAAGGAATGGGAGAAGGTGAGACTTATTTATAGTATTTAGCTCACACCTTTCCAGGGGGAGATCAAGGCAGGTTACATTCAGATACAGTATGCATTTCCCTGTCCCCAAAGGGCTCACAATCTAAGTTTGTACCTGAGGCAGTGGCTTCCACAAGGCCACAAGGAGTGCCAATGGGATTTGAACCCTGATCTTTCTGGCTCTAGACTGCTGCTGTAACCACTAGGCCACTTCTCCACAGTCAACTATTCAAAGTCTCATCTCCAGCCATCTCAAAACCAGGAGTTCATAGGGGCGCAGCTGGACACGGTCCAGACCAGAGCTTTTCTCCCAAGGGACAGGGCCCTGTGCCTCCAGGTGCTCACAGAGGACCCCCAGTGCCGCCGCTTGGTGTCTGCCCGGCACATGCTCTGCCTACTGGGACACATGGCATGCACGGTGCACGTCACCCTGGATCCCACTTGCAGATGTGGGCAGCCCAGTGGGCATTCTACTCTCAGTGGTCACAGGCCATGGGGCACCTGCAGAACAGGATGACATCACCAGTGCCCTGGCTAAAAGCCGCTGCTGCCAGTTTTCCCTTCCTGAGATGGAATTGGCAGTGGGGGATGACGAGGCCAGGGTTTCTGCCTAGGGCGGCAGAGACCCTTGGGCCATCCCTATTTGTTGCACTCATCCCATGCTCTACATTCCCCCTTCTTTATTAAATCAAGTCTGAGTAACCAGAAGTTAAAATAAAGATCAATAAATAATTTACCTGGGCTTTGGTGCTGGCTGAGGTGGCTACAATGATTTGTTGCATTAATGGAGAGACAGCATGGCAGAGTTAAAAATATAAATAAATAAAAGTGGAATGCTGGCAACTGTTTTAAAATAAAGATGTTGGGGCTGAAGGGGCTGCAGTGGCCATGTTTAAATTTAAAAACTAATTAGAAGTGGCCCCATAGCTACGAGGGGGGCTGATATGTCTCTGGCCATGTAACGAAACAGAAAGCTACAGGCACACTTCAGTTCAGTGAGGTCCAAATGATCTCTCTGTAGTTCCGTTTTATTTGGTAGTTTTCTGTTTCGTTACAAGGCCAGGGACTTATCAGCCTCCCTTCGTACATTGAAGGCGGCAGTGCTAGAAATTGAATTAAATAAATTAAAAGGAAAAAAACGCAACCACGTTTGCGATCGGAGGTGGCAGTACCTGCATTCAGGATCCAGGCTAGAGAAGAGGCAAGGCAGCATTTTTAAAATTTAAAAAAATGAAGCCAGGTTGTGATCGGCAGCCACGGAGCAGCTCTAACCATGGGTTGCGCTGCCAAGACTGACATGATTGCATTCGGGGCTTGGGGAGGGGCAGAGAGCCAGAATTGTGAGGGGCTGAAGGCTGGAGGTGAGCTTAGGTGGCTGATTGCAGCTGGAAAATTCTCTGGATGGTCAGGTTTGCCTTAGCCAATCAGGGTTGTGGATTGCAGCGGCACCTGCACTGCTGGGTCTGGGCTAGATCTAGAGAGGTCAGGAGCTGCATGAGTCCAATGCTTTTGGCCAGCTCTTGGCCTGCTTCTGACTGTCAGGAGCTGGATTGGGCCTGGAGCTGGCTGAAGGCACCAGCAGGGTTCCTCTGGGTTGGCCGTAGTGATTTGTAGGCGTGGCAGAGGCCTACAGAGGAGTTGGGGCTGGCCTTAAAGGGTCTAGAGGCTTTTTTTACTGACTGTGAATGGTCGAAGTGGCTGCAGGCTGTTTTGTTTTGTTTTTTAAGGCTCATGCGTTGTAGCACTTCTGCCCACAGAGATCTCATCTCCTGTGGTTAGAAGTACTGCAAAACGGCCGCAATCATGGCATAGACCAGAACTATTTGCCCGCAGGGCTCCCATCTCCCATGGGCAGAAGTGCTGCAAAGAGCCATGATTGCGGCTAAGACCGGCACTGTTTGTCTGCAGGGATCCCATCTCCTGCCAGAACACCGTGCTCGTCTCAGCTGCAGTCACAGCCTTTTGCAGCACTTCTGACTGCAAGAGATGGGATCCCCACGGGTCGGCCACGATTGTGGCTATTTGCTGCCTCTCGGTTCACATGTGTTCTGAACCTCAGGCGCCAGGTCTGATATTTTTTTTCAGCCACCACAATGACTTGGCGCCTGGGATTTGCCAAGCCCTGCTTTACCCCAAGCTTCTCCCTGGATCAGTCGTCAATCAGACAGTGTTTTCAGATGCAGCAGTGCTGTGTAAGCTGATTAGATTGCAAGCTCTGATGAGCAGGGGCTTTCTTACATCTATATATGTACAGCACTGCGTATGCCTCATGGCGCTATACTAAAAAGCACTAATAGTAGTAATGTATTCCATTGTCACATCATTATGTGACAGGTTTCTCAGTACTAAGTAATAATTCGATCTGGAAGCTTTAGCAATCCTGAGCTTGGGATTCGCTCCAAATGAGCCTGACTTGGCCTGGTTGTTGATGGAGAAAACAAAGTTGCTTACCGATAAGAGGTGTTTTCTGTAGACAGCAGGATTAATCAGGCACGCATCTCTCCTACCTTTTCAGAAGAACTACTTCATGAGCTATGGAACTAACTGAGGAGACTGCTGCATGTAGGACGGCTGTGCATGTTCAGAATGTCAACTACATCTAAGCTTTGGGAGAGTTGTTCTGTCTCATTATTATATTATGCCATCACCTATTTCTGTGCCTGATTAATCCTGTCCATGGAGAACACCTGTTACATGTGAGCACCTTAACTACGTCGGCTCTGAATTGAATTCAATGAGGCCGCAGCTCTGATATTGGTCGGAAGCCGCTACCACTGCTTAGTAAACAAGCCCCTTAATTACGATTTATTGCATCTCAATATAGGAGACTATTACCGTTGTATTTTGTACTATGCATGGGGCTTCCATTGGTAGAGGTTTATAAATTATAAAATTAGGTGGCTATTTTCCAGCTAATTAGGGATTCTATGAGAGTACAAAAATTGGTGTTTATCAGAGTGTTTACACCACAGGTACCCTTTCCAGTGGAATCAAGTATGTACATTTATGTCACTTAGGAGTTGTCGGTACAGAAAAGGCATAAAAACTGACGGGAGGCTATGAGACAAACTAGGGCGAGAAATGAGAGTACTAGAGGAAGTGGTGGTTTTCTGTTTTTATCCAGTAAACACCTGTTTTAAATTTTTTTTGCATCTGGAATGTTTTATTGGTTAAACCCTGGAATCAGAAACCCTAATTATGTGCAAATTGAATTATTAATTCTATTTTTTATGTAAAACTCAGTACACAATTTTACTTTATGCAGTCATTGTATATCTACTTTGTTTTGAACGCATGAAATAATTTCCATCGACTGCAACAGCTTATGGCCCTAAGGCTTTTCAGATATGAAAGGTAGTCTGCTATATCTCAAGCATATTTAGATTCTTTTTGTTAAAGTGTAGCACAAACGTATTGTAAACAGATCTACCTTTATTCAGCACTTTGGGTCTTAGTCCTTGTCCTGTAAAACTGACAATTTCCCAAGGATCAATGCATCTTTAAAAAGCCTTAAAACAAAACAAAACAAAAAACCCCACTTTTATTAGTGAAAAAATTTGTCTTAGGGCAAAAAATGCAAGAGGACAGAACAGTGAAGTTATCCTGTAAAAGTTGCTATAGATTAATTTGTTTAGCCCCCAAAGTTACTTTGCATATGGCTACAGAAGAGGGACTAAAGAATTTGATGAAGATAAAACTATGTTTGTAAATATACTTATTTTCATGGAAATTCAGTGGAAAGAAGGCACATCAATTTTCCCTCCAGTAATGTGAGAAAATAAAAAGCAAATTCAGTGAAGGCTGTACGTTAGCATGAAACATTCTGCGATATTAGTTATATAAATGTGTCTAAACTTCATAGTTCAGCTTTTCATGCTTTTATTGAGTTGATGAGAATCTCTCAGTGCATTAATAGTGCATTATCTCCAGGAACAAGCAGGAATGTAGTCTTCACATATGGGTATCGTCGGTACCGACGGAGCCTGCGCGGGAACGCTCCCCAGCGTCCAATAGGAACGCTTTTGGGAGCATCCCTCAGCACATGCGCGCTGCCTTCCCGCCTTTCCAACTGTTCCTCTTCAGTTCTTTGTTTTCCGCGGAGCCGACAGGACACATACCCTGTCATCGCAGAAAATTTCTTCTTTAATCTTGTTTTCTTGTGGTCGCGTTTGCCTCTGCACGACGCCTACCAGTACCACCAGTTCTTTTCTTTTCTTTTAAAAAAAAAATTAAAAATTCTGAATTGTTTCTCTTCAGAAACTTTTCTTTTTAGGTGCTAGGCGCCATTTTGGGCATTAGACCCCATTTTTCCTTAAAGATGGAAAAAACAGCTAGTGGTTTTAAAAAATGCACTAAGTGTGGCGGTACCATTTCCGTCACCGACACCCATGACTGGTGTCTTAAATGTTTAGGCCCTGACCATTCTCCTTCAGAGTGTCTCTCTTGTATGGGGATGACTAAAAGAGGAAGACAGAACCGGGCTGCAAAGCTCGGTACCCTCTTCGGATGCCAGGTCCACTGCATCGACGTCTTCAAGAGCCTCTTCTTCCTCCCATGGATCTCAGGTAACTAAACATAAAAGCTGGTCCTCAAAGGGTAGCTCTCCTGCAAAGCATCGAGAGGCCATTGGCATTTCTCTTGAGGGAACCACACCGTAAAGCATCAATGGGTTTCCAGGATGTTCTCGAGGCCTTGGCCTCGACAGAACTACTGGAACCATGCTCAGGGGTCCCGGCCGCCTTCACCGGTACCGATACCCAGGCATCGGCAGCGTCGATAGACCAGAGATTCCTCGCTATCGAGCGCAGTACTGCAGCTCTCCTTACAGCTGTGGTACCGTTGACACCGATGGTTCAACGAGCACCAGCACCAGTACCGACACCTGTACATATACCGGTACCAGCACTGACGGTATCGGCCCCGGTGGAAATTCTTCCCATGCCGTCTTTGGCTGGCATCGAGAGATCGGTACCGGATCAACTCTGTACCGACTTTGATCGATACTGGGACCGTGCCTTGCATGAACATCGTGATCAGAGATAATTCGAATCCTCCGATTCCAATGACTCTGATAATTCTGCCGGTACCAGAATGTTTCTCCCAGAAGACTCTTCTTCTCTCTAACGCAGAATGTCGCCTCCGGAGGACATGTCTTTTCAGGATTTTAGTCGTGATGTTGCCAAAGGCCTTTCAATCATGGTAGCTCCTGAAAAGGAACCTAGAGCAAAGGAATTGGAAATTCTCCAATATCCTAAGGCTCCAAAGGAGGCAGCCACTCTGCCCATTCATGAAATTCTTCATGATTTGATGCTCAGAATGTGGGAGACACTTCTGACCACATCTCCTCATTCTAGGAGACTCAATACCATGTATCGAGTTCCACCATGCCCTGGATTTCAGAAGACTCAGCTGCCAAACCATTCAATGATAGTGGAGTCAGCCATGCATAGGATGAAAAGTGCAAAGAGACATGCATCCAATCCTCCAGTTCGTGAATTCAGGACTCTTGATGCTTTTGAGAGTCAAACTTTTCAGGCTTCCATGCTTTCAGCTAGGATCAGCTCATATATTTTATATATGGGAATGTTCCTCAAAGAGGTCACAGGAGATTTGGAACTTATGAGTCCACTTCTCCCAGATGACAGACAACAAGACTTCCTTACTCTTGTCAGGCATGCTCAAGATGTCTCCAAGTTTGTAAATCGTGCAGCCTTTGACTGCTTTGAATGTATCAGCAGAACCTCTGCTATTGCCATTGGTGTACGACGGATTGCCTGGCTTCAGGCATCAGACTTGGAGATTTGGGTACAGGATAAATTAGGCAACATCCCTTGCACAGGAGAAAACCTCTTTGGTAAGAATTGGCAGGAAAAGGCTAATGAGATAGATGCTGACAATATCACCTTAGATAGATTGTCAAAATCTACAGCCACTCCAGTCAAAAAAAACCTATAAAAAACCCTCTTTCAGCAAAAAGAGGAAGTTTTATCCATCCTATACCCAGCAAAGCCAAGCTCACGCTCAAGTTGCCCAAAGGGGACAACAACAGCAATACAAACAGCAGAAGAAGCCAAAAGTCCTGAGAGCTCAACCAGCTTCGCAGATTCAGCCCCCTCAAGGGCTTTGACTCCTTCCTAGAGAGCTTAGCCTTCTCTGCCTCTGAGAGGTCCAGAACCCCTCAATATTCCAGGAGGCTGTGTCATTTTGCCAACAGATGGCACCAAATAACAACAGAAAATTGGACTCTGTCCATTGTAGGAGAGGGGTACAAGCTTCATTTTCACAGCTTGCCCCCTCCTACAATCCTAAGGCAGTTCAATTCCCAGACCTCTGTAGACAATCTGCTGGATCACAAGGTTTCAACACTTCTTGCCCAAGGGGCAATAGAGGAAGTACCCATTCTCCAGCAGGGTACAGGGTTCTACTCCCCCTATTTTCTTATTCCAAAGAAAACAGGGGGACACAGACCCATTCTAGACCTCAGAGAATTAAACAAATACCTGTTCTGAGAGAAGTTCAAAATGATTTCTCTAGGAACTCTTCTGTCATACCTTCAAAGTCAGGATTGGCTTTGCTCTCTAGACTTAAAGGATGCATATTCTCACATTCTGATCCATCCAGATCACAGGAAATTTTTATGATTCCTTTGCAATCACTTCCAATACAGGGTTCTTCCCTTTGGTCTGGCTTCCTCACCAAGAGTATTCACGAAATGCATGGCAGTAGTAGCTGCATTCCTGCGAACCCTAGGGATATTCGTCTTCCCTTACTTGGATGACTGGCTCATTTGAGCCCCCACGGTTGCAGAAGCCAGCTCTGCACTGTCTCGCACAATGTGAATCCTCCAATATTTGGGATTGGTAATAAACTTCCCAAAATCCCAGCTTGTTCCTTCCCAGTCTCTGGAGTTCATAGGAGCCTGTTTAGATACCAGACAGTCAAGGGCTTTCCTTCCACAGGCCCGGTGTCTTCACATAGTGCAACTAGCTTCTCAAGCAGCGGGAAAATCCTCCCTAACTGCTCAAACTGCTACAGTTACTGGGACACATGGCATCCACAGTTCATGTAATTCCCTATGCTCGCCTCCACATGCGAGCAGCCCAGTGGACCCTATCCACACAGTGGACACAAGCCACAGGACGTCTGTCAGACAAGATATCAAACTCTCATGGACTGATCTTGTCCCTCCAATGGTGGCAATCACTGGATAATCTTTTAGTGGGATCTCCTTTCCAACAACCCCTATTCCAGGCCACCCAAACAACAGATGCATCACAGGTGGGTTGGGGAGCACACTTGCATCATCTCTCTACCCAGGGCACCTGGACTCCACAGAAGGCTTGTCTTCACATAAACCTCCTAGAATTAATAGCAATTCAAGTATTCCATGCCCAGCTCAGCTACAAGACAGTCCTAGTCCAAACGGACAATCAAGTAGCCATATTCTATGTGAACAAGCAGGGCAGAACAGGCTCTCTGTCGTTATGCAACGATGCTTTACGACTATGGGCCCTCGCCAAAAAGCATCAAATCCACCTTCTCGTGGTATATCTTCCAGGCATAAAAAACCTTTGGGCAGACAAACTCAGCCGAGTACTGCTGCCTCACGAATGGTCTCTTCACCTAGACCAGGTGACAAAGATATTTCACATCTGGGGGACTCCAGACATAGACTTCTTTGCAAGTCCACTGAATGCCAAACTTCCCCGGTTCTGTTCCAGGATTCCGGCTCACAATTGCCAGGCAAGGGACGCCTTCCTCCTTCACTGGGGTCACGACTTCCTCTATGCCTTCCCACCCATTCCCCTCATCCCCAAAACACTCATCAAGCTTCAGAGAGACAGAGGTCGTATGATCCTCATAGCACCACGGTGGCCATGCCAAATGTGGTATCCCCTGCTTCTACATCTCTCGCAAGCTGCACCTCTGAAGTTAGGGTGTGCTCCAGATGTCCTTTCCCAAGAGAGCGGGACGCTATGGCACCCGAATCCCCAGTCCCTGCATCTCACGGCCTGGTTGCTGAGAGCTTAAATCTTTAGGATCTCAACCTTTCCCAACAGGTAAAGGATATCCTTCAGGCTTCTAGAAAACCTTCCACAAGACAATCTTACGCCTTCAAGTGGAAATGTTTCACTATAGGGTGTTTCCAGAAGGGGTTAAACCCCCTGGTGATACCTTTGGAATCGATTCTAGAGTATCTACTTCATTTATCAAATTCTAGTCTAAAGACCAATTCAGTAAGAGTCCATCTTAGCGCAATTACAGCTTCCTATAAGCCTCTAAATGGACAACCAATTTCCTCTCATCCTCTCATATCCAGATTTATGAGAGGTCTTCTATTAACAAAACCTCCTATCAGACCACCACCGGTGGCATGGGATTTAAATCTAGTTCTCAGGCAGCTCATGAAACCTCCTTTTGAACCTTTAGCCACTACTACCCTGAAGTTTTTGTCCTCGAAGGTCATCTTCCTAATTGCAATCACCTCTGCACGTTGCATTAGTGAATTGCAAGCTTTAGTGGCTGATCCTCCTTACACTAGGTTTCACCATGATAAGGTTGTCCTCAGAACTCATCCACACTTTATGCCAAAGGTGGTTTCGCCTTTTCATTGAAATCAATCGATTTATCTTCCAGTATTCTTTCCGAGGCCTCATGCCTCTAATGCAGAGAAGAACCTTCACACTTTGGACTGTAAAAGAGCCTTAGCTTTTTACCTACAAAGAACAGAGCAAGATAGAAAGTCTTCTCAACTTTTTATTGCTTTTGATTCTAGTCATTTGGGACTTCCAGTCTCTAAGAGAACTTTATTCAAATGGATTGCATAATGCATATCCTTTGCTTATGAGAGTAAGAGTCTTCCTCTTCAAGGCCATGTCACAGCTCATAATCTGAGAGCCATATCAGCCTCTATGCCTAACCTTCACTCTGTGTCTATTGATGACATTTGTCGAGCAGCCACCTGGGCTTCGGTACACACCTTTACAGCCCACTACTGCCTAGATAAAGCCTCCCGTTCGGATGCCTTATTTGGCCAGGCTGTTCTTCAAAATCTCTTTCAGACTTAATACAACTCCTACCCACCAACCCTGGTAGGATGCCAGAGATCCATGGGAGGAAGCATGGCCCACCTCACTATAGGTGGCAGCTTCCTGGGGTCATCTCCCTGGCATCTTCAGCTAGGGAGTCCCCATATGTGAAGACTACATTCCTGCTTGTTCCTGGAGATAGCTGTTCTTCAAAATCTCTTACAGACCTAATTCAACTCCTACCCACCAACCCCGGTGGGATTCCAGATATCCATGGGAGGAAAGCATGGTCCTCCTTACTTGGGTGGCAGCTTCCTGGGGCTATCTCCCTGGCATCTGTAGCTAGGGAGTCCCCATATGTGAAGACTACATTCCTGCTTGTTCCTGGAGATAGCATAGTTACTCACCTGTAACAGGTGATCTCCGGGAACAGCAGGAATTTAGTCTTCACAACCCACCCACCTCCCCTAGGAGTTGTCTCTCTGTCTCTTTCCTCTCTCCCTCTATCCTTTCACTCAGCTACAAACTTAACTGAAGAGGGACAGTTGGGAAGGCAGCGCGCATATGCTGAGGGATGCTCCCAAAAATGTACCTATTGGACGCTGGAGAGCGTTCCTGCGCAGACTCCATCGGTACCGACGATACCCATATATGAAGACTAAATTCCTGCTGTTCCTGGAGATCACCTGTTGCAGGTGAGTAACTACGCTTTCTCTGTCCACCCCCCTCCCTCCTTTGGGAAAAAACTAATTATGTTTATTTTTTTGTCTTTAAGGATCTTACTGGAGCTGATTTGTACCCACAGTCAGCAGATCTGTTGCATCCTGTTATTTATGTCACTGCCGTAATTCTTCTGTTGTGTCTCCTAATGATCATCATCAGCTACATATACCATCACCAGTAAGTCATAAAATAGACAGAGAACTTCATTTATCACACATACACACACACACGCACATATATATCTCTGCATGCAAATCTGCACATGAGCAGATTTTTACAGGCTTGTGAAACTGAGCAATATTTGAATTCTGTCACTGATGAATGAACTTTAGGACTGGCAAATGAATGGCATAGAGCTGTTATTAAAGTCAATAGATGATAAGGAGCAGTGAAGGTTGGCCAGACTTTAATGTTGTTTCAGATAGATGAGTCAGCAGATTAGTAGTTGAATGAATGTGTTACCAGAACATTTCTCAAATAGTTGGAAACTTTTTAACACGTTTGAAGTTTTGAAAAACAAGCTATAAATAACAAGCATCTTATTTGCCAGTGATGCATGAAAAGAATTGAGAGAGAGATCATTTAAAGTAGGAAAAGAGTTTTGAAGGGAGCATAAAAGGCATAATGGATTTTCCTAGTGTTCTAAATTCAAAGATATAATGAAGGCTGCCTTTAATTCTGTCATAATTGAGTATAGCTAAAATAGCTCAAATTCTTTGGGAACAAGCAGGAAGTAAGTCCTCACATATGGGTGACATCGGCACAGATGGAGCCTGCATGGATTCACTTCCCAGCTTTCAAAGAAAGCCTTTGGAAGTTAGACTGCGCATGCACAGTCACCTTCCGCCCAAGGGTGCCATCTTGCCTCAGTCTTCTTTTTTTCCGCAGAACCCTGCAGACGTCCTGTCTGTGTCCCCAGTAAAAGTTGATTTTTTTTCCATCATCACCTTAGCATTTTCGCGCTTCTTTTGCCAGTCAGTTCCCTGATCACCTTCTCACTTTCCAAGCCCTTGGTGTCATGTTTTTCTTGGATCTTTTTTCTTTTTGTAGGGCACGGATATTCTTCTCATGCCCTCCGTAGCCAAGACATGCAAGTTTGACCTCGCAGGTACTGTGTTCCCTGCTATGTCTTCGGTCATTGGATTCAAGCAATTTGGCAAATGCTCCTAAACCATGTCCATCAGGGATGCCACAGTTACGGCATCCAGTGTCTTGGTGCAGACCACAATGACTTTTCTTGCCTGCTTTGACTGCAAATGTCAACCAAGAGCTGGAAGAATCGTGAACAGTAGCAGAAGGAGCTGTTTGGTTTGAAGGCCTTGTGCATGGAATTGCTGCCCTCGGGGACCACGTCTGAACACTCGACGCGTGGGCTTGCTCAATCCAAGCCCAGAGGTCACGGAGCCTCGGACTGGGAATCATCCTCCAAGGACCTCACCCACAGGCTCAAGACATCATCCCAGTCCAAGTCGAAGCCAAGTCCGAGCCCAGAGCCAGAGGTAAGTGCTTGGGTACCCAGGCTTGGAGCTCTTGACCCGATGCCAAGGGCGATGGCCAGGAGCAGCACTCAAAGCTGTGCTGGTGGGGGAAGACCCACCACATTGGGGGGATCGGGTTCAGTCCCCCAGTGCAGTCAACATTGGTGAGTCCCCTCTGAGGGACCCAGTTCCAGGCTCAATGCCATCAAGACACAAACCGGCCGCTACAGGATGGCGGCCCTGGAACACAGCCTGGCTGCTTTCCTCAAGGTGCAGTGCGGCATGACACCCAGAGCCACCTGTCCTGGAGCAGTTCATCCACTCAGAACCGAGGCGGTCAACCTCCCGCTTGAGGCACAACTCGCTCGCAAGTACCTCGGAGCCCGCACGACAGGCATTATGCTCCCCGGTGCCGGCGGCTCATCAACTCTGACTGCCTAGGTCTCCGTCTCTGAGTCGGGTTGAGAGAAAGATGATGAGTCACCTAACACCATGCTACATAGAGATGTGCACTCCGAGTCATCTCCTCCACAGGAGCACCCAAGGACCTCATGTTCCTTGACTTCATCCACGGGATGTTGAAGGCCCTGGCCTTCGTAGCAGATACGGATGATGAGCCTTGTGCAGAGGATTTAGAGATCCGCCAGTACTTGGCCCCTCCGAAGGAGGCACTGACACTGTCGATTCTGCACTATCCTGGAACGCTTGCTGTTCAGGATGTGGGAGAGCCCGGTGACTGTGCCCATAGAGAGCCAGTGACTAGATTCCCAGTATCGAGCTGGCAAGTACCACGAGTTTCAGAAAACACAGCTGCCTCACAGCTCCATGTTGGTGAAGCCAGCCATGTGTCAGATAAAAAGTCAGAAGACGCTCTCCTCGGTGCCTGTTGGCAGGGAGGCCCGCAACATGGATGGGTTTAGCAGAAGGTGCTACTGGGGCTTGATGCTCACTGCCCACTTCCAGGCTTACAAGCTATACATGGGCATGTACCTGAGGGACCTGGCGAAGGTACTTGCCGGGTTCCCGGCTGGGCTGGTAGGGAAATCCCTCAAGCACTTCTTGACCCTCGTCTTCTCAGTCAAGGAAGGCTCCAAATTTCAAATTTGAGTGGCCTTCGACTTTGAGTTTGTTGCCTGGCTTGACTGCAGTCCTCGGACTTGGAGCAGTGGGTTCAGAACAAACTGGCTGATATCCCTTGCAGAGGAGAGAACCTCTTCGGCAAGCCCTTGACCAACAAGGTGGCCGAGCTGCAGACAGAATTCCTGACCAGGACTAGGCTGTACCGGAAGACAACTGACCCTTCCCGTCGGAAGGACAAGGAAAAAAGACCTTCCACCCGAAAGGGAAAAAGGCTTACGCTGGAAACTGAGGGTATTTCTCTATCAAGCTCCCCAACAGGGGCAGCAGGCCAAGGGCCAGGGACACGGCCCCCGTAAGCCCCCAACAGCGCCCCAGATGCAGTCTGTGGGGGGCTTTTGACTCCCTGGGCGTATCCTGTCTTCCCTCAGAAGACCAGGGCCCAAGGTACGTGGAAAAACATCTGGTCCACTTCACCCACCTTTAGTCGGGTATTACCACTGATGCTTGGGTATTGCAAGTAGTGCGAGAGGACTACCTCCTGCACTTCGACCAGATGCCTCCTCCCTTCTTTCCAGGGGAGCTTCCCATGACCTCCCTGCACAGAGAGCTCTTGCAGATGGAACTAAAGTCCCTACTCGATCAGTCTGTGGAGCCAGTAGCTCAGCCCCTCTGGGGTAAAGGGTTCTACTCCCGGTACTTCTTCATTCCAAAAAAGATAGGTGGCTATCAGCCCATCCTGAATCTATGGGACCTAAACCACTTTCTGGTCAAGGAGAAGTTCAAGATGCAGTCCCTTGGAATATTGCTGCCCTTCTTCCTCCGGGAAGACTGGCTATGATCTTTGGATCTCAAAGATGCCTATACCCACATCCTGATCCATCCTCGACACCGTCATTAGCTCTGCTTCGTCATTGGAGGCTGCCACTACCAATACAGGGTGTTCCCCTTTGGCTTCTCTTCGGCCCCCAGGGTGTTCACTATGTGCCTGACTGTCGATGCCGCTCACTTCCGCTTGCTGGGCGTCTTCATCTTCCCTTATCTGAATGACTGGCTTATAAAAGCAAGCTTGCCAGAGGAGGTATGCAGCATTGCCTGCTGCACCTTCAGGGTGCTGCAGACTTGGGGGTTTGTGATCAACTTCCCTAAGTTGTATCTGCTCCTGACTCTGTACCTAGAGTTCATCTGAGCCCTCCTGGACTCGACACAGGCCAGAGCTTCGCATCTCTAGCAGGGGAGGTGCAGAGCCGTTCATCAGCATCCGCCCAGCTTCTGCTGCCCCTCTTGAGGCACAAGACCTCTACCATTCATGTGACCCCTCAGAACAGGCCCAGTGGACTCTGAGCTGTCGGTGGACTGAGGCATCGGGCTATCTGGAGGATCGGGTCCAGATCACCCAGCCTCTGGCAGCCTCTCTTGCCTGGTGGCAGAGCCAACCAAACCTCATGGCCGCCCTACCCTTCCAGGCCCCTCCGGCACGGTGCGTTCTCACTACGGACGCCTCCAAGCTCGGCTGGGGAGTCCTCTCTGATGGTCTATGGTCGCAGGGTGCCTGGACTTGAGAGGAGAGTGCCCTCCTGATCAACCACCTGGAACTCCAGGCTGTGACGAATGCCCTCTGGGTTTTCAGCCCACCTGATGTGTCAGGTGGTGCTTGTCTAGACGGACAACTAAGTAGCGATGTTCTGCATCAATAAACAAGGGGGAATGGGCTCATATCACCTCTGTTGGGAGGCAGTTCACCTGTAAAATTTCGCCACGGAGAATGGTATAATCCTCCAGGTGGTCTACGTGCCAGGCTAGAATAATCTGCTCACAGATCGGGTCAGCAGAGTTCTTCAGCCTTACTGGTCCGGGAGCCTTCTGTATGCATTCCCACCTACTCCCCTGGTTCCCAAAACCTTGCTCAAGGTTCAGTCGGACATAATCCTCATTTCCCCTCGGTGGCCCTGACAGCCGTTGTTCCCCCTGCTCCTGCAGTTGTCATGAGCGGCCCCGACACCTTTGGGTCAGGACTCGGACCTGCTTTCGCAGGAGAACAGGACCCTTCTCCATCCCAACCTGTGGTCCCTTGCCCTGATGGTGTGGATGCTGAACGGCTAGCCATAGCGCACTTCCGCCTCTCCAGAAAGGTGGAGGACATTCTACTGGCATTGTGCAAGGATTCTACATGCCGCACACATGCCTTCAAGTGGCGTAGGTTCTCCATCTGGTACTCAAATAAGAATCTCAACCCCTTCTCTTGCTTGGTGCAGGACATCCTTCAATATCTCCTGCACTTCTCCCAAACTGGTCTGAAGTCCAAATCTCAGGGTACACCTCAGCGCCCTAGCGGCGCATGATCACCTCGTCGACGGCCAGCCCATCTCCGTGTACCCACTGGTGAGCCACTTCATGAGGGGGTTTCTCCTCTCGCGGCTCCCTGTATGCCCACCACCGGTACTGAGGGACCTGAATGTCGTCCTTGGGAAGCTGATGGCTCCCCCTTTTGAGCCTCTGGCTGCGTGCCCTCTCAAGTACTTGTCATGGAAAATAATGTTCCTGGTAGTGTTCACTTCAGCCAGAAAAGTCAGTGAGTTGCAGGTGTTGGCTCACTCCCCTTACACCACGTTCCACAAAAACAGGGTCATTCTCCAGACACACCCTAAATTCCTGCCTAAGGTGGTATCTGCTTTTCACATGAACCAGGAGGTGGTCCTTCCCACCTTTTTTCCCCAGGCCTCAAGCCTCCAATTCCTCGTTACACACCCTGCATTGCAAGATTGCTCTGTCCTTCTACCTTGAGAGGACACAGCCTCATCGCCGCTCGTCGCAGCTGTCCATCTATGACACTAACAAACTTAGGGTTGCGGTCTCCAAATGTATTTTATCCACCTGGGTGGCAGACTGCATCTCCTTCACCTACGAGCAGACTGGACTCTTTTTGTATCACATTACCGCACACAATGTGCATGCCATAACGGCCTCTGGTCCAGCTGCGCTTGGTTCCTCTGCTGGACATTTGCCGGGCAGCCACCAGGTCTTTGTTCCATACCTTCGTAGTGCATTACTGTTTGGAAGAAAGCTCACTGCATGACAGTGCTTTTGACCAGGCAATACTTCGTCACCTCTTTGGAGGGAATAGTGTAACTCCTTCTCTCCGGCCCATTGTATTCAGGCTACCGGTGAGGTGATTCCATGGTTAATACTGCCACTGCGTCTCTGGACTTCAAGCCATTCAGCGCTCCTTGCTGCCTTCACGGTTCGCTTTTTTGGGTCGTCCTTGGCCCCTACAGGTTTTTTTTGTAGCCTGTAGCTTGGGGGTCCCATATGTGAGGACTGGCTTCCTGCTTGTTCCTGGAGAATACGTAGTTACTCACCTGTAACAGGTGTTCTCCAGGGACAGCAAGAATCAGTTTTCACAACCGCTTCCTTCCTGTGAAGTTGTTTTCTTTTTTTATACTTGATTAACCTATGTTGTCATACTGAGGTAAGATTGCACACTTGGATGGGAAGGTGTCCGCACATGCATGGTCTAACTCACAGAGGCTTTCTTTGAAAGCTGGGGAGTGAATCCACACGGGCTCCATTGGTGCTGATGTCACCCACATGTGAGGACTGATTCCTGCAGTCCCTGGAGAACACCTGTTACAGGTGAGTAGCTATGCTTTATCGACAGAAAAATAGTTGCTGAGGAGTAGCTGGATGTGATCTTAAAAGCATCTTTATAGTGGACACTGAACCGTACGAAGATGTTTTTGTGCCTTTATTGTTTGTTGGTAGTCTAATTTCTGAAACAAGTAGAGACGCATACAATGTTCATTTGTCTTTGGAGAAGATCATGAAAAGCTTTGTTTGCAAGTATGGTAGAGAGCTTGGATGATTGCCAGACCATCCTCCATCATTTTCAGTTTCTCAGTATTCAAAAGAGGGTCATTCTTCCCAGATCTGTCGTCCAGTGTTGGGTATTGCTCATTTGTTTTAACTTCTTTTTTTTCTTTTACCCAGTGCAAAACAGATAAAGGAGTTTCTAAATTGCATTATTTTTTTATTGTTCTCTGTTGGGTTGTGAAAACTGTTTGTTGGGTTGTTCATGCTCATGAGCCTCCATTCAGATGCATTAAAAGGTTTCTCTATTTCTATGTCTGTTGGCAAAATGCCTTGAGTATCTGGACTAGAGTGAGTTGTCTGTCTTCATTTAAAAATAAGTTTTTCTTCTTTCAAATCTGTGCAACTTCAGGATTTGATTGCCATCTGTTAACACAGTTTAACCTGTCTTCTGATTCCCTATTTATTTAGAGGATCTAAATATCTGCATTAATGGCCAGTCTTTGCCATATTCAGAGGATTTGTCCGTCTGATAGTCCATCTCGTTTCCTCTTATTAACTTCTCTGCCAGCTCACACTGGTGGTCATTGAACACTGCTTTGCATAAGAATTGTACTTTTTCATGAGCCTCCACTCAGATAATTCCTATATTGTGGAATGATCATTGTTTAAATTCAGGTTAGGTATCTGGCTTCAGTGTCATACTTCACCCCAGACTCGTTCTGTGTGGCGGCTGCTGAATGCTGTGGATTAGAAGCAATATGCTGTGGATTTGCTGCTTCTCCCAGAGAACTTTGGCTCATTGTCTTTAGATGATAAAGTACAAACATGGTCAGCTCTTCTTAAAGCGAACCTGGATAAGAATGTAACCTAAAAAAAGATATTCATAAAGGTAGGGATTTAAGGAGGTAGCTTGGCCAGGCAGAGCAACACTGGAAAAAATCTGCTTTTAACCTATCCAAGGAATGGTACAAAACATTGCATCATAAACATAATATAGTCAGTCTTGGCCTTTCTAACTATCATATCTCCAAGAGAGTCAATTCTCAAGAGAATTTCCAAAACAGTAATTTACATTGGTTAACAAGTGGACTCTGATAAATCTTTCCCTGGTCAGCTTCCTTGGCATGACATCTGATCAGTTCACTTCCTTGCTAATTGTGAAAGTATGCCAAAAGCTTTTGCAGGAAACGAAATTTGCTGTAGAATATCTATGGATTGAAATTCCATGTAAAAAGGGGAAGGCGATGGCAGTGGGGGTATACTATCGACCGCCTGGCCAGAATGAACAAATGCATGATGAAATGCTCAAAGAAATCAAGGAAGCTAACAAAAGTTACAGCGCAGTAATAATAATGGGTGATTTCAATTACCCCGGTATCGACTGGGTCAGTGTCACGGCAGGACATGCTAGGGAGATAAAGTTCCTAGATGAAATAAATGACTGCTTCTTGGAGCAGCTGGTTCATGAACCGACCAGAGAGGAAGCCATATTAGACCTAGTCCTTAGTGGAACACCAGATCTAGTGCAAGAGATAAGGTTGTTGGGGCCACTTGGCAATAGTGATCATAGCATGATCACCTTTGATTTAATTAGTGGAGGAGGGATAGTAAGGAAATCCACAGTACTACCTTTTAACTTTCGAAAGGGAGACTATGATAAAATGAGGAAAATAGTTAAGAAAAAACTAAAAGAAGCAGTTGCAAAGGTTAAAGACTTACATCAAGCTAGGGTGTTGTTGAAAACTACTATCTTGGAAGCCCAGACCAGCTGTATTCCACACTTTAAGAAAAGTGGAAGGAAGTCCAAAAAACTGCCAGCATGGTTTAAAGGTGAGGTCAGAGAGGCTGTTGCCAAAAAAGCATCATTCAGGAAATGGAAAAAAGAGCCAAACTACGAAACCTGGAAACAGCACAAGCACTGGCAAGTCAAATGCAAGGCATTGATAAGGCAGGCAAAGGGAGAATTTGAGAAGAAGCTTGCTGCGGAAGCAAAAACGCGAAATAAAGACTTTTTCAAGTACATTCACAGCAGAAAACCTGTGAGAGAGTCAGTTGGTCCATTAGATGATAGAGGGGTTAAAGGGGCACTAAGAGGCGACAAGGCGATAGCAGAGAGACTGAATGAATTCTTTGCTTCGGTCTTTACTGAGGAAGATGTAGGGATGTTACCCATGACTGAAGTGGTATTTAAAGGTGCAGAAGAATTGAAGGAAATATCGATACACCGGGAAGATGTATTACAACTATTAGATAAACTGATGAGTAGCAAATCACCTGGGCCGGATGGTATACATCCAAGGGTGTTGAAAGAACTGAAATATGAGATTGCAGACCTGCTATTAGTAATCTGTGAACTATCATTAAAATCATCTCTAATACCTGAAGATTGGAGGATCGACAATGTAACACCAATTTTTAAAAAGGGTTCCTGGGGTGATCCGGGAAACTACAGACTGGTGAGCCTGACGTCAGTACCAGGAAAATGGTAGAAACCATCATAAAGAATAAAATTACACAGCATGTAGATAGTCATGGCCTAATGGGAGACAGCCAACATGGCTTTAGACAAGGAAGATCTTGTCTTACTAATCTGTTATGTTTTTTGGAAAGTGTGAATAAACAGGTGGACAAAGGTGAGTCGGTTGATTATAGTGTATCTAGACTTTCAGAAAGCCTTTGACAAGGTCCCTCATCAGAGACTTTTGGCAAAACTAGAGTCATGGGATAGGAGGCAGTGTACTATTGTGGATCAGGAACTGGTTAAAAGATAGAAAGCAGAGGGTAGGGCTAAATGGCCAATTTTCCCAATGGAGAAAGGTGAATTGGGGTGTACCCCAGGGATCTGTGCTGGGTCCGCTGCTTTTTGACATATTCATAAATGACCTGAAAAGTGGAATAACGAGTGAGGTTATCAAATTTGCAGATGACACAAAACTATTTAAATTTGTTAAAACCCAAGAGAATTGTGGAAAATTGCAAGATGATCTCTTGATAAATTGGAAGACTGGGCATCAAAATGGCAGATGAAATTTAATGTGGACAAGTGCAAAGTTATGCACCTAGGGAAGAACAACCCAAACTATGGTTGCACGATGCAAGGTTCCACACTTTAGGAACCACCACCCAGGAAAAAGATTTAGGCGTCATTGTGGATAACATGTTAAAACCCTCCGCCCAGTGTGCCACGGTGGCCAAGAGAGCAAATAGAATGCTAGGTATCATAAGGAAAGGAATGGAAAATAAAACAAAAGATATTATAATGCCTCTATATCGTTCCATGGTGAGACCGCACCTTGAATATTGTGTGCAGTTCTGGTTGCCGTATCTTAAAAAGGATATAGCGTTATTAGAAAAGGTTCAGAGAAGACCCACCAAAATGGTAAAGGGGATGGAAGGATACTCCTATGAAGAAAGGCTAAAAAGGTTAGGGCTCTTTAACCTGGAAAAGAGATGGCTGAGCGGAGATACGGTAGAAGTCTATAAATTAATGAACGGAGTGGAACGGGTGAACGTCGATCGATTGTTTACGTTATCAGAATATAGAAAGACTAGGGGACATGCAATGAAGCTACAGGGTAAACTATTTAAGACTAATAAAAGAAAATATTTTTTCACTCAACGTGTAATCAAACTCTGGAATTTGTTACCAGAGGATGTAGTAAAGGCTGTTAGTGTAGCTGGGTTTAAAAAGGGTTTGGACGGAGACTTCCGGTTTGGCAATGAGCTGATCAGACAGGGGACGATCAGCTCCGGCCACTACACCCCAAAAATCGGCAACAATTCCTTACCAAAGTGAGAGATCACTAATATTTTTTCTGGCTACTGGTTGAGGAGAAACCTGGGAAACAGCAGAGCAAGATTTAAGTGCGTGAGACAGGCGGATGACAGCAAAACCACCTCGGCGGGAGAAGCCGCGTGCCCCAAGGCTAAGATGGCGGAGGGGGCGCCTAAGAGCCCTAAATCATCTGGCGACCAGGGCCTGGTGGCGGAGGTCAGTGCCGCGGTGGTACAGGCACTGGATGCTCAATTTCAAAACTTGACGGAGCAGATCTTAACAATCAGCCAGCACTTCACGGAATTTACGGGACGCATGGAGCAGGTGGAAACCCGCATCTCCGACGTGGAGGACACTCAGCAGTCCCTGTCCGCAAAAGTTGAGTTCCTGGAACGCACGGTGAAACAGCAAGGAGAAAAGATCGATGACCTCGAGAACCGGGGGCGCCGCAACAATCTCCGCGTTATTGGAATCGAGGAGAGTGTGGGAGATGGTACCTTGCTCGTTTATCTGACCGCCTGGATGGAGAAGCTGCTAAACGGCAAGGGGGGAGGCCCCATCCGGCTGGAACGCGTGCACAGGCTCGGCCCCAAATGAGAGCAGGCGAGACGACCACGTGCGGTCATCGCACGTTTCCTGGACTTCCAGCAAAAGGAGGCCGTGCTGAGGGCTGCTCGCGGCCGCAGGGCAGTGGCTGGGGACGCGACGCCTATCCTGGTCTTCCAAGACTACTCAGCCCTGGTGAGCCAACAACGACGCGCCTTCACCCCTATATGTGCCCAGTTAATGAACAAAGGAGTCCGCTTCTCACTACTCTACCCGGCGAGACTGCGAGTGGATTACCAGGGACAGACCCGCTTCCTGCTGTCCGCGGAGGAGGCCCAATCTTTCTTGGACAGTCTGGTTGAAGCCGCAGACACAGCTCGATGAGAAGGGGAGGCCCAGATGGAGGCGGGAGTATTCATATTGCCGGATTAACTCTTGGACTGAAGGGGGGTAAGAGAGGGCCTGTGGTGGTGAGGTCTGATGTTTTGCCCCTCCTGGACCTGAGAGCGAGACTGGTGGTGGGGGCATCCCGGCTGAACTTGGGAGGCGACCGCCTGCAGTAGCCTGTAGGTATGCGAGCTATATATAGGCTGGTAGAGTGTTAATTGGTCTGGGACTGTGGGCTGCAGACTCAATTTGTTACATTTGGGTGCCTGTCCTTCTTTGTTGCCTTTCTGCTTACTTCATCTGTAACTTTGTAGCCTGTACTGGTTTTGGGTTCCTTTCTATTATGGGGCCTAGTGTGCGGCTGATGGAGGTGTGGATTGGGGGGGGGGAGTAAGGGTTCTTGGGGCCCTTCTATCCCATGCCAAGAGGGGGAGGCTGTTAGGGGGGGTCAACACTATGCGGGGTGTCTCTGCCGGGCTTTACACTCTGTGCTATGATGGGGGGAGGCGGCAGTAGCACGGATTCTTAAGGCCACGGGGTGGAGTTTAGATGGTTCGTTGGGGATCTGGGGGGCTGGGGATTCCTGGGAGGGAAGGTTAGACACTTTGGTATAACGTGATCTGGGGGGAGTGGGAGGTGGGGTAGGGCCGAATGCCATTGGAAGTTAGTCTGGTCTCATGGGAGGTCCAGGCGGGAGTGAGGTAGGGGTGGAATGGGGGGATGGGCAGAGGGGGAGGGGGGCGGGACAGAGGGGGAGTGGGAGGTTCCTAGGGGAAGGGTCAGTGTACACCGCACTACTGCATTTATGTCTGACTTACATGAGGGGAGGGGGGGGTATGGTCGCATCCCACCAAGAGGACCTGGGCACTGGGGGATCCAGTAAGGGAGAGCGGGGGGGAGCTCCAGGCTGGGGGGGTTCTTCCCGGAATATGGTTGGGTACTTTTTTAAGATCTTGGAGCGATATCAACCCAGACTGAAGATCCTGTCATGGAATGTTTGTGGCCTGGGGAGCCCATTTAAAAGAGCAAAAATATTGCAAGCCTTGGCGAGGCAAAAAGCAGACATGGTTTTCCTTCAAGAAACCCACCAGACAGCAGCGGAGCATGCCAAACTGCGTAGATCTTGGGTGGGACAGGTATGGGGGGTGCCGGCCCAGAATAAAAAAGGGGGGGTGGCCATACTACTGCACAAGCGGATCCGCTTTGAGGTTACCAAAGAAATTGCGGATTCGACTGGGCGGTTCCTTCTGCTACAGGGCACGCTAGAGGGGAAACCTATTATCCTTGGCAATGTTTATAGTCCCAATGTGCCCGACAGAGACCTATATGCTCGACTGGCCTCCCAGGTGGAGCAGCTCCCGGAGCTTCCATTGATTCTGGGGGGGGATTTCAATGGTGTGATGGATGTGGCGCTGGACACATCTCGGGGTGAGGGACCCGAGAGCGATCCCAGGGGGCCCGAGCCTTAAATGGTTTGCGGACCAGGTTGGGGCTGGTGGACCCGTGGAGACTGCTACATCCCGCTGAAAGAGACTACACCCACCAGTCTCGTGCACATAGTTCTAGCGCACGTATAGATTATTTGCTGACCTCGCAGTGCCTATTTGTTTTGGTAGAGGAGGCGCAGATCGGACCCGCGGAAATATCTGACCACGTCTTTGTTTGGCTTCATCTGCGGTGGGGCGCGAGCCGTCCTTTGACGAGATTGTGGCGGTTTCCTCTGGAACTCTATCGAGACTCTCAGTTTCGTCAGTTCCTACAAAGGCGCTGGTGTGAATTTGAAGCAGATCACAGTGGGCATTCCGCGGATCCTGAGCTGGTCTGGGAGACAGCGAAAGTGGTCCTGCGCGGAGATATTATTGGCTATATGGCGCGCAAACGTCGTCTCATGGCGGAGCTTATTATCCGCCTGGAACGCTTAGTCACAATACAGCGGCGGAAGTGGGCGAGTAATCCGAGCGTGGCTTCAAAGAAGCGGCTATGGGAGTTACAGACGATGCTGAACGATCTCCTACACCAGCGGGCCAAAAAGTCAGTTATGTATTATAGATTTCAGCTTTACTGTTACGGCGATAAACCAGGGAAGTTATTGGCTCGGTGTCTACGCGGTTCTCGGGGTTCCACGTTGGTGCATGCACTGAAGGACGATAAAGGGGTCCTTTGTAAGGAAAACCCGGAGATCGCGCGAGTTTTTCGCTCGTTCTTTCAGAAACTCTATACCGCGGCGACAGGCTCATACGAGCAAATGTCCGACTACCTGGAAGGGTTGGACCTGCCCCGGCTATCTGACCAGCAGCGATTGCACCTGGACCAACCGATTTCTGTTCAAGAGGTGCAGCATGTTATTGCCAAGGCGAGTTGTTATAAATCCCCTGGGGCAGATGGGTTGGGGGCCGAGTTTTACAAGATCTTAACTGGTTTAGTCTCCCCGATGTTGGTGGCGGTCCACACTAGGAGATCTGAGCAGGGCACGTTTCGATGGGGTAATAATTTGGCTCATATGATTTTGCTTCCGAAGCCAGGGAAAGACCCATTGTGTGCTGCCTCCTACCGGCCTATTTCTCTCCTTAACTTTGACCTTAAAATCTTAGCTAAAATCCTTGCTGATCGATTGGCGACTGTGTTGGGGCATTTGGTTCACGACTCCCAAGTGGGCTTTGTGAAAGGGAGGTACGCGGTTCGCAACCTGCGGAAGATTCTGGCTTCCTTAGAATGGGTCCATAATCGGAATCTCTCGTCTCTGTTAATTAGCTTTGACGCAGAGAAAGCTTTTGACAGAGTTGACTGGCACTATCTATGGGACTTGCTGCCCCGCTACGGGATTGGGAACCCTTTTTGTGCTATGGTTAAAAGTCTATATCACGACCCGGTCGCGGCGATCTGCTTACACAGGGGGACTAGGCAGGGTTGCCCTCTTTCCCCGTTGCTTTTTGTTCTTTCCCTGGACCCGTTTATTAGACGGGTGGAGGCCTCACGGGAGATACGGGGGGTGCGTATTTGCACGTCCGGCTTTAAATTATCGGCTTTCGCCGATGACCTCCTTGTGCATTTACTTCGGCCTCATGACTCGCTCCCCAGCTTAATGCGAGAGTTTGAGATTTTCGGTCAATTTGCTGGTTTAAATATCAATATGGATAAATCCGAGGCATTAGACATATCGGGCACTGTAAGGGGTAGCTGGCAAGGACCTTTCCCCCTTAAATGGGCGGTTAATCATTTTAAATATCTCGGTATAATATTGACTGGTCAGCCATCACAACTTTATGAGAGCAATCTTTCTAAAATTATTCAGGGCCTCCAGGTGCAGTTGCAGGCCTGGCGACCTCTTCCCCTGTCTTTGTCTGGGAGAATTGCTGCAGTTAAAATGGTAGTTTTACCGAGGATCTTATACTGGTTACAGACGTTGCCCGTCTGGCTTATGCGAAAGGACCTGAAGCGGTTGGAGAGAATGCTCGGCGGATTTCTGTGGGGGGGGGGGGGGCGCGCGCACGTATTCGGTACTCCCGATTGGTGGGGAATTGGAGGTGTGGGGGGTTGGGACTTCCTGATTTAGGGGCTTATGCTCTGGCCTGTCAGGCACGACACTTGGGAGATTGGTTGGGCGGGACTGAGGTTTTTACCCCTCGGGGGTTAGAGGAGGCTTTTGCCGCCCCAGTATCTATTCTCTCCCTCATACACTTGGACTAACGTCTCTTTCCTGCTCATTTAGCGGGGAGTGTGCTTCTTACTCCGGTTTGTCGAACTTGGCGACAGCTAAATACCTACTGGAATACAAATTGGAGGGTGTCTAGTTGGCTGCCGATTCAGGGTAATGTCTTGTTCACTCCGGGAACCGAAAACGCGCTGTTTCGTGTGTGGGCGGAGAAGGGAATCCATAGTTTAGGCCATGTGGTCGACCCCTCGGGGTGCTGTATGAAGTTTCGGTCTCTCTGTACCGACTACGCTCTCGGGGCTGGTCACCAATTTGCCTTTATGCAGATATCGCACTACATTGCCTCCCTGCCGGCAGGAGAGCTGCGGGCAGAGCGCTCTGCGCAGATTTTAGAATTCTTTGATTTGGGTGGGGGATCTCAACTGTCCATTCGGTTGTTGAAGACGCGCTTGGCCCCATATCGACCGTCTCCGGATTATCGCTCCGTGGAGTTGGGGTGGGGGGTGGAGCTGGGAAGGGACATCGGCCCGGGTACACTCTTGAAGGCCCTGCAGCGGATAGGGGAGATAGCGGTGGGAGCCCGCTGGAGAGAGGTGCAATACAAATCTCTCACCAGGGTGCATTTCTCTCCTCGACGGGCCTTCCGATCCCATCTCGCTACGGACGGCTGCTGCCCGAGGTGTGCGGAGCCCTTGGCACATCTGGTGCAAATGTGGTGGGGGTGCAGATATATTCGGCCATACTGGACAAGAATAGGTTCATTTATGGAGCGTATATTGGGTCAACAGATCTGCTGGGATAGCTCCCTGGTTCTCCTTGATCACTTGCGCCTTACTCAGCCCAAGGGTAGGTGGGAGAGACTGTTGGTGCGCAGGGCCTGTCTGGTGGGTAAGGGCCCCATATTGCACAACTGGCGGGAACGCAGGGCGCCCTCGTTTTGGGAGTGGCGAAATGCCTTCCACCAGATGATGCTTATGGAAGCTAGATACGCCCGGGGCAATGTTAAACGCTGGCCACATTTTCAGATGCTGTGGGACCCCTATCTTCAGAGCCTGAGCTCCCGCACTAGGAATGAAGTGTTACAACTGGGCTCCTAACTGACTAGGATGGAGGGAGGTGCTAACGATGGGAAGCGATATCCTGGGTTCTCGGGGTGAGGATGCGACTAACTAAGGGGGGTGAGTGGGGGGGGAGGGGAGGTGGGGGGGGGGTTAGGGGTTTATATACTGGAAAACTGTACAACGCACATGTGTTTGCTTCTGTTCTCCTGGGGGGGAAGAAGAGTTGCCCCCCCTCCAGGAGTTTGCTTGTTGTATTGCCTTTTTTTGTTCCATGGTGTTGAGAAATAAAGTTTATAAAAAAAATAAGTAAAAAAAAAAAAAAAAAAGGGTTTGGACAAGTTCCTGGAGGAAAGGTCCATAAACCATTATTAAGAAGGGACCCAGGATATCAATGCTTGACCCAGTACAAGCATTGTGGAACCTGTGTCTTTTGGGTAAACTGCTAGGTACGTATGACCTAGATTGGCCACTTTTGGAAATAGGATACTGGGCTTGATGGACCTTGGTCTGACCCAGTATGGCATATCTTATGTTCATATGTAAAACCATGGAAACAAATTTATTCAGATAAACAAGTTTCTGCTTTTATCTCTACCCTCTCCTCAGGATGACCACAATTCGAGGTCTCTAAAACCTCAGCAGGACACCCTTGCCAAACTCTTTGCTATTGCACAATTTCATTTAAAAAAGATAGTGTCTTCCCTAAATTTTGTTCCCTGACTGGCAGATGATATACTACAATAGGGTATGTCAATTTTGGAGATATCATAATTTTAAAAAGTACTAGTGAAAAAATGGTACAATTTCATGTGACAAATCAACAGCTAGCTTTAAATTTTGGGTAATATATTACTTAGTTATCTGTACGCAAATTGCACAAAAATACACAAATTACTGTTGGTTCTCCAGGACCAAGCAGGAAGTCAGTTCTCATATATGGGTGACGTCGGCGCCGACGGAGCCCCCGTGCGGAGTATTTCCCCAGCTTTCAAAGAAAGTTTTTGGGAATGCAGCGCGCCTGCGCAGTCCCCTTCCCGCCCAATGGTGCCATCTTGCTCAGTCTTTCTTTTTCTGCGGAGCTCAACGGACATAGTTCGTGTCACCCGGGAAAAGTTGATTTTTTTTTTCTGCGATTTTTTTTGCGTTTCTTTATCCGGTTCGATGCCGGTTCCCCGTCCCGCCTGGGCTCGGTACACCGGTATCAAGTCCGGAACTTCTTTTTTGGTTTTTGTCCTTTGTGACTAGCGTTTGTGCTTTTTCTGTTATTTTCACTGGCAGCCCAGTCTTTTGACCTTGCAGGGGCCCTTTTTTCCCTGATGACTGCCAGCGGGTTCAAGAAATGTGATTGGTGCAAGAAACTTAATGTCTCTCACCGACACACATGACTGCTGCCTCCGATGCCTCGGGCCCCACCATGACTCGCTGGTCTGTGGCCCGTTCGGCAAAATGTCGTCGAAGGCACTTCGGAGCCATCAGCATCAACGTGAACTAATTTTTCAGATTCCGCATCTGGCTGGGCCCGGACTTCGTCAGAGGCCTCCACATCTCGGGAGTCTGACCCCGAGCGCCGTCGTGGTTCCTCTGAGAGGGGATCTGCCACCCGGGAGCACAAAAGGAAGAAGAAGCTTGTGAGGGCGGCGTCAGTGGAGGCCCCTGGGTCCTCGAGGGCCAGTTCGCATAGTCCTGACCGCCGCCCCGAGCTCTCGGAGTCGGAGAGGCCGTCCAAACTACCTCACATGGAGCCGGAGTCCCCGAGTCTTGTAAGTTCTGTTGTCCTCGTGGACTCTCCTCCGGGAGAACCGCCGTCGCGGCCCGAGTCGGGGGCTGCTGAGTCTCCTGAGCTCGGACTCAGGCTGACGGCCTTGATGAGCAGCTTGGCTGCCTTCATGGAACAGCAGCGGGTACTGATCGCCAGTCTGACCGGTGCATCTGCCCCGACCACCGGGACCTCGACGTCTAAGTCGACTCCGGAGGCCGAACCGATCCTCGAGTCCATCATGTCTAGAGTTGATCCTTGGCCAAGGTCCCCCTCGACGTCCCGTGCGGGGCTGAGGTCGTCGACGCTGGTGTCCTTGGCATCGGGGTGGGGGGTACCGAGGCCCACACAGCCGGAGCCGCTCGATTTCCTCCTTGGAGTCGACGTGGGAGATGGAGGACGAGGAGTCTCCTGACACCTTCTGGACCCAGTGCGTCCCTTCGGACTCCCTGGAGTCGAAGCCTCGGAGAAGGTCCCCCCCCCCTTCCCCGGAGGATACCCGGTTCTCGGACTTCATGAGGGACATGCCCAAGGCTTTGGCATTCCCTGCGGATGCCGAGGAGGAGCCTCGAGCCGAGGAGCTCGATGTCCTCCAGTATGATTTTCCTCCGAAGGAAGCCTTTACTGTACCGGTTCCTCCGATGCTGGAACGGTTGCTCTTCCATATGTGGGAAGCACCGGCCTCGGCGCCAGTTATTATCAAACGGGTCGATTCCATTTATCGAGTCCGTAAGAGCCCTGGGTTCCAAAAAGCGCAGCTACCGCACAATTCCATGGTTGTGGAATCGGCCATGCACCGCCTGAAGAGTCAGAAGATGCACTCCTTGGTGCCTCCCGACCGGGAGGCCCAGAACCTGGATGCCCTCGGTAGAAAGTGCTTCCAGTGCTCTATGCAATCTTGCCGTGTCCAGACTTACCAGCTGTCCATGGGCATGTACTTACGGGACCTGGCAAAGGAGATTGCAGAGTTCTCAGCTGGCTTCTCCGAGGAACCCTTGCAGAGGTTCAAAGCCTTGTCTACAGGGATCCAAGAGTGCTCAAAGTTTATCTCTCGAGCAGCCCATGATGGCTTCGAGGCTTCGGCCCGGGTAGTCGCGGCCGGCATCAGTGCATGCTGTCAGGCCTGGCTACAGTCATCGGACCTGGAGTCATGGGTGCAGGACAAGTTGGTCGATGTCCCGTGCCGAGGTGACAACCTATTCGGTAAGCCCATGACTGAAAAGGCTGCAGAAATCGAGACTGAGACTCTCACCAGGACAAGGCTGTCCAGAAAGACTTCTGCCCCTTCTCAAAAAAGAAGGTCTCGGGGAAGAAGCCCTTTTTCCCAAGGAAGGGTGCTGCCTACAAAACCTACCCTCAGTATCAGGCCTCTTCAGCTCCCCAACAGGGCCAGCAGGCCAAAGGGCAGGGGCATGGGCCCCGTAGGCAGAAGACCCCCAAGCCACCAGCTTCGGCTCCTGCACAGCAGGGAGCGGGGTTTTGACTTCCACAGCATAGCCTCTCCTCTGCCAGTAGCTCCACTCAGCACAGGAGGTCGGCTGACCCTGTACGCCTACAGGTGGCTGGCCATCACAGGGGATACCTGGGTACTGAGCATAGTCCAAAAGGGCTACATGCTCCACTTCCACCAGCTTACCCCCCTCCTACTATCCAGGGGAGTCTCCAAGACTCCCCTCTACACAGGAACCTCCTCCTTCAGGAGTTGGCAAGTCTTCTAAAGGAACAGGCGGTGGAACTGGTGCCTCACCCCATTGAAGGGCAAGGCTTCTACTCCAGGTACTTCCTGGTACCAAAAAGGACAGGAGGCCTCCGGCCTATCCTAGACTTTTGAAACCTAAACAAGTTTCTGGAGAGGGAAAAGTTCAAGATGCTTACCCTTGGGATACTGCTGCCCTACCTCCAGAAGGGAGACTGGCTATGCTCCTTAGACCTAAAGGATGCTTATAATCACATCCTCATTCATCCAGACCACAGACAATATCTCAGATTTGTGATGGGAGGAAACCATTTTCAGTACAGGGTACTTCCCTTTGGCCTAACCTCTGCCCCCAGGGTTTTCACCAAATGGCTGGCGGTAGTGGCGGCGGCTTATCTCAGGAATCAGGGAATTTTTGTCTTCCCATACCTGGATGACTGGCTCATCAGGGGCCATTCTCTCCAGGAGACCCGACAAGCCACTCTTCGTACTGTCTCTCTTCTTCAGCATCTGGACTTTGTCATAAACTATGCAAAGTCCACTTTGCTCCCCTCACAGAACCTAGAGTTTATAGGGGCAAGATTAGACACCCTTTAGGCAAGAGCTTACTTGCCCGAAGACAGGGCCCACAAACTAATGGACTTGGCCAACCAGTTCAAAAGCAGTTCTCATGTTTCCACCAGGCACTACCTGCGGCTCCTGGGCCACATGGCATCCACTGTACATGTGACTCCGAATGTCTGTCTGCACACGCGGGCTGCTCAATGGTTCCTCAGAGATCAGTGGACTCAGGCCACAGGCGACCTTCGAGACAGAATAAAGGTGTCCAAACCACTTTTGGACTCCTTACAGTGGTGGCTACATCTCCCAAACCTTCTCAGGGGGGTTACCTTTTCAGGCTCCAGCACACACAAGGGTGCTGACAACCGATGCTTCCTTAAAGGGCTGGGGTGCACATTGCCAGGGCACGTGCATTCAAGGCCTGTGGTCTCCTCGAGAGGCCACACAGCAAATCAATCTTTTGGAGCTGCGAACAATCTGCTTAGCTCTGCAACATTTGCTTAGCTCTGCAAACATTTTCTCATGCCCTCTCTCACCAGTCTGTCCTAGTTCAGACGGACCATCAGGTTGCAATGTTCTATGTGAACAAACAAGGGGGCACAGGGTCCAAACTCCTGTGCCAAGAGGCTCTGGCCCTTTGCTCCGTGGCTGTCAGACAGGGTATGTTTTTCAAAGCGGTTTATCTACTTGGTCAAGACAACTTCCTAGCAGACAAGCTAAGCAGGATTCTCCAGCCTCACGAATGGTAGTTGAATCCAGTGATTCTCCAGCAGATCTTCCTCCGCTGAGGACTTCCATCTATCAATCTCTTTGCCAGTCCACTGAACCATCAGCTGCCCAGGTTCTGCTCTAGACAGCCGCATCCCCTGAGGATGGCAGCAGATGCTTTTCTGATCTCTTGGTCTATGGGCCTCCTGTATGCATTTCCTCCCACGCCCCTGGTGGCCGAACTCTGTTCAAGATTCTCTGGGAGAAGGCCTCGGTGATTCTGGTAGCCCCAGATGGCCGAGGCAGCCGTGGTTTCCACTTCTGCTACAGTTGGCGGTGGAAACTCCGTTCCCTCTGGGGTTGCAACACGATCTCCTGTCTCAAGAGCAGGGTTCCCTTCTACACCCCATTCTCAGGTCCCTCAATTTGATGGCCTGGCTGCTGAAAGGGTAGTTCTAGCTCCCTTGCTCCTACCTAAGGAGGTTGAGGAGGTGGTATTGGCCTCTAGGAGACAGCCCACCAGAAAATACTATGCTCTCAAGTGGCGTAGGTTTACGGTATGGTGTACTCAGCGCAATGAAGACCCTTTCTCTTGCCTTGTGCCAGTAGTACTGCAGTATCTACTTCACCTTTCAGACCTAGGCCTTAAGTCTAACTCTGTTCGGGTCCACCTCAGTGCTTTGTCAGTGCACCACTCACCAGTGGAAGGACAGTCTCTGTCGGTTCACCCCTTGGTGTCCCGATTTCTCAGAGGTCTGCTTCTTCTCAAGTCTCCGGTTCGTCCACCAGCGACTGAGTGGGATTTGAACGTGGTCTTGCAGCAACTTACTCGCCCACTGTTTGAGCCGATGGCTACTTGCCATTTGCGCTTCCTCTCTTGGAAAGCACTCTTCCTGGTGGCTCTTACCTCGGCCAGAAGTGTGAGTGAACTACAAGTTCTGGTTTCTGATAGACCGTACACGCGGTTCTATAGGAACAGGGTGGTCCTCCGGACCCATCCCAAGTTCCTTCCAAAAGTGGTCTTCTCTTTCCACCTCAGTCAGGAGGTGGTTCTTCTGGTCTTTTTTCCAAGGCCGCATGCCAGCCGGGCTGAAACAGTCTTGCATACCCTGGACTGTAAGAGGGCGTTGTCTTTTTACATAGAACGTACACGGGGGCATCGAAGGGCTACTCAGCTCTTCGTCTCTTTTGACCCTAATAAGATGGGGTTACCTGTCTCTAAGCTACATTGTCCACTTGGGTAGCAGATTGTATCGCCTGGCCGTACAAGGCAGCCGACCTTCCCTTGAAGGGTCGAGTCACGGCCCACCGTGTCAGGGCGAAAGCCGCGTCAGTAGCTAATCTCCGCTCTGTTCCGTTGGCAGACATCTACCGGGCCGCAACTTGGTCTTCAAGCCAGACTTTTGCAGCCCATTACTGCCTGGAGAGAGAATCCCAGAAGGACAGTGCTTTCGGACAGGCGGTACTCCGTAATCTCTTTGAGGTTTAGGCAATGCCTACCCTCCGGCCCTTGTGTTGGGCTACCGTAGGGGGGCGTTCTCAGAGGATATTCTTATCATGGATGCTGAGGCTCTTGAGAGGGAGCCATTATTTCAGCTTTGGGTTCCCGGTAGTCTAGAGCTGGGGAGTCCCATATGTGAGGACTGACTTCCTGCTTGGTCCTGGAGTAGTTGCTCACCTGTAACAGGTGGTCTCCAGGAGCAGCAGGAATCAGTCCTCACCACCCTCCCTCCTCCCCTGGAGTTGCAGTCATATCATTCATTTTGATTTTTTGCTGTCTTTTAGCTATGTCATCTGACTGAGCAAGATGACACCCTTGGGCGGGAAGGGGACTGCGCAGGCGCGCTGCATTCCCAAAGGCTTTCTTTGAAAGCTGGGGAAATGCTCCACATGGGGGCTCCATCTGCGCTGATGTCAACCATATGTGAGGACTGATTCCTGCTGCTCCTGGAGAACACCTGTTACAGGTGAGTAACTACTCTAAATAGGACCTGTGTCACATAGCAGATGGCTTACAACAGCTCTAAGGTTCATGAGAATATAGATTTCCAAGCATAATATGAAAGGAAAGAATCTGAAGAATTTAAGAATGATTGTAGACTTCTGTGTTGGGGTTTACATGGTGAACTGGTTCAATATAAAAATAAATAGCAATTGGACACAAGGTCCCAGGCATCTCCTTTTCCAGCTGCAAATGTTGAAAGAACCGTGTGAAGAGGTAAGGAAGATAGTCATGCCTACAGTGAGAAGGTCCACTTGGTGTGGTTACAGCAAGTCTGTTCTGCAAGCTGTGCTGTGCAGTGAAGAGGAACAGGAAGAGAGGAGATGCAGTGGAGAAGATATTGAAGTTCAGAGGTAAAAAAGATGAGAAGTCTCAGCTTGGAGACATCAGTGTGAGACCTAGGAAAACACCATTCCTCAACACTGAGGCAACTACACTCACCCAATTACTTGACTACAGCTCTGGAGTCTCGGGGTCTCCTCTTACCTGTACCCTGACATCAGCAGAGATCAAGGCATTTCTGAGCAAGCCCATAGTGGTTCCAGACTGGCCATCACACAACCAGCCCATAGAAAGGTGTGTAAAAATGACAGCTGAGGCTGCTGGTCATATGTACAATCAGGAGAGGAGGGAACATTATAGTAGGGGTCAGATGGTTAGCTGGGAACTTATGAGCTGAAGCAGAAGCAAACAAGATATGACTTCTTTGCTGGATTTTGTTAAATAACATTAAATTAACTGCATAAATGACATTTTAAAGACACAGGTGGTTCAGACTGTACATTCAAATAAATATTACTTAATTTCCACATTTCAACTGTGATTTGATGTAGGTAAGCAGTTTCTGAAGATAGCTTTAGATTCAGCATGCAAAACTGCATAATTTGGTCACTAGTAGTTTGTAAATTTTGGAAAAATAAAAATCTACTCCTAAAATTTACACGCCCTAATACCATAGATGTTCCAGCAGGTATCAAGATGACTAACAATCTCATTCATCTTTGCCATTAAAGCAGTCTCCGTACTGTTTCTGTTACAAACTCCTGATTGACATGGGTGAAGGATATCATTTTTAGACAGAAATGTGGTAACTTGTTCAGTCATGAGCTTTGCCACAAAGGGATTTGTTGGAAATAGGTCTATAATTACCTGACACCTTTTAATCAAGATGATATTTTTTTTTTTAGAGAAGGGTGTGTAATGGAATGCTTCTAGGTAGCTGGGACTACAGCCTGAGCGAGGCTTGCATTGATTAACTATAAAAGGAGAGGGGATAAAGTGGCTCAGCAATCCTACAAAGAGACTCTGTGGTATTAGGGTTGCAGGACTGCAGTGCATGTGTGTGTGTGCTGCAGAGCTGGAGAGCCTCTGTGTGGTAGAGAAGTGGGTTGCCTGTGCGTGCGTGTATGTGATTTTATGTGGTGCCTCTGTGTGTGCCTGTCATGTGAAGATGAGGTGCACATGCATGTGTATAGTGTGGGGGTGGGCTGCTTGCATGGATGTTCAGTGTGGGATGCACCCTTTGGCATACACAGATTGCCATACCCTTCTCTCCCCACTCTAACCCCTCCCCACTCTCTGTTCCCCTTCTGAAGTCTCTCTCTTTCTCCCTCCCCCCCCAACACTCCCACCCCCTGCTCTCCATTCTCCCATACTCCTTTTTTTATTTTTAAAGTACTGCCCCCTTTTAAAATTTTGCTCTTACTCCCCATTTTACTTACTTTTTTCTCAAGTCTCCGATCCTCGTGGGCTGTCTGCTGCTTAGGGCTTCCCCTCTTGTTCTGCCTGTGGGGATCCGATCTCCTGCAGACAGAACAGGAGCGATCTTTGTCATGATTGGGGCTTAGATGCCTGCGGGGATCTAATCTCTGTGGTGAGAACAGGAGGGGAAGCCGAAAGCAGTAGAGAGCCCACGAGGATTAGAGCCTTGAGAAAAAAATAAGTAAGACGGGGAGTAAGACAGCAAAAATTTAAAGGGGAAGTATCTTTAAAAGAAAAAAAGTAAGGAAGATGGGGGAAATGAGGGCAGGGGGGTGGCAGTGCTAGGGAAGGGAGAAGGAGAGAGAAAAGACCAAAAGGGGGAAAGAAAAGTGGGGAGGGAAGAGTGCAAGGTGGAGGACAAATATGACAATCTGTATATGCCAAAGGGTGCATTTCTCCCCCCCCCCGAACATACATGCAAGCACCCCCCCACACACCTGACCTTCGCATGACAGTAACACACAGAGGCACCACACATACTTTTGCACAAACATAAACGCCTCGCCTCTGCACCACACATCACATATACGCACACATAGGCAACCCACCTCTGCGCCACACACAGAGGCTCCTCAACTCTGCAAAGATCATAGCAAAGATCTCTTCTGTTCTGCCCACGGAAGATCAGATTGGATCCCCGTGGGCAAACAGAAAGGGGTCTTCTGCCCGTGATTATATTTTAAAAAGGAGGAGGAGGAATGGAGCAAATCCCAGGCACCAGGTGTAAATTCTGGTTGCCATGATGACCTGGCATCTGGGCTTTGTTAAGCCCTGTGTTAAACCAAATCACTGACTGCATAGAAGTGCATAAGTTGATCTCAACTCCAGAAAATCATAGGTCTTATGGATTTCTAGCTCACATAGCCCTCTGCCATTTCTTGCACATATTTTAGAACCCCAGTTTCAGTTACGACTTCAACATCTTAAGGAGTGGAACTCGTCAGTAATCTATTCTATATATCTCTGATTGCCAAAACTGTACAGAAGTCCTCCTTTTCCCTCTGCAGAATTACAGTAAGTCCTTTCAGTGCTTTTTGGACAATAGATCATTAAGAACAGTACTCCACCCTTTGGTCATGAACCAGCTAGACAACTGTAATTCTTTGCTAGCAGGAGTCCCTAGCTTTCCAGAAAAAAGGTTACAGTTGATAGAAAATATTGTGATGAAGCTCTTAAAGGAAGGAAATTTGACCCTGTAACTCCATTGCTGTATGGGCAACATTGATTCCTGATTTACTGCTAAATTAGATTTAAAACTCTTATGCTTGGCCTTCAAGCCTACTATTCAGGAATTCCTCTCTACTTGAGTTCTCTTCTAGTCACTTACATCCCCACACATGGACTTCTTTCTTCCCAGGCAGATTTCCTTGTCCTATCTTAAGGCCGAATTGTGACTTGAATCTTCCTGGAATAGGGCCTTTAGTTTTCTCACACCCTCGCTCTGGAACTTTCTACCTTTAGAGCTTTGCCTCGAGAGTTCTACTAAGAAATTGAAGACTGGCGTGAAGATCTGGCTTTTCAGCCAGCTTTTCCACAAGTGAGTCTTGACCCCTTATTCATGGCAAGTAGTTAATCTTCCCTTCCTTGCGATGCCTGAGCTTTCCTTATATAGGAACTGTTGTAGTCATCACTGAGAAGCTGAAACAGATTGCTATGCTTTGCGTGGGCTGTAAGATGGAGGAAAGGGCAGAGACAAGTTTTGGGCCAAGAGTAGTACTTTGCTGGTTGAAGAAACAGGCCCTGCAGGATGAGGCTGAAACATATGGCCTTCATAGGCATTTTAAAGATGAGTACTTATTGGTTTGAAATGGGTTCAGCCTGTTTTCTGTTGTTTTTCCCCCCCAAATTGTGATTACCATCTCTATTTAGCAGTTTTATAAATAGTATCAGCCCTGAAGCAGAACTGTTTGAATATTTGCCAGTTTGAAATACAGACTCTTGTCTGCAGTACCTTTGGTTATGGGACTATGGACTTTATCTTTTATTAATCTTTTTAAAAAATTAAAATGGACTATTTGGGATAGATCAGCCCTGTATTGGATGACCATTTTATGTGGTAGTCCAACAAAAAATATTTTTATAGTTGAAATTTGTTTTGAAGAATTCTCACATCAGTAGGAAGCTAGATTTATACTTGAACCTGGCCAAATGTTCCCAGTAGGAATTTTTGTCAGATCCACTTTTCCCATCGATGTGCAACAAAAAACACTTTTTGATACTCTACCAGCATGTTTTTTTTCTTTTTAATTTTTAATTTTTGATATATGCAACTGTTTTACTTACATGGGATTGCTATTAAAGGATTGATGATTTGAACTGGATGGTATACCCATTTCCTTTTGTTATAGGATAACCCAGTTTTGAAAGGAGTTTTCTTCTCTGTTAACTGCTATACATTAAACTCAATTTTTAGGCATTCTTCTATAGGGCCAACTCAAGGGATTGTGATGCCCTGAGCCAGCTTTTGCTGTTGTGCCATCATCTTGGAGCCAGTCTTGCAGTATGGGCCACACAAATGTCAGTGCTCACATTGTGAGAATGACCCCACACCAGAAGGAAACCAGTATCGTAGCTTAAATATTATTCAGTATTTGGACTTGAAATATTCCACAAATTTAGATCTCACTATTCCTCCCCCTCCATAAATAAGCACTTTCTCAGCTTCTATTGTTTGTTACCTGTTTGTGCATGTGCAAACTCTGCACCTTCCCTTCCCTTACTGCTCTATTGAGTGCAACTGCAGCTCTCAAATAGCTCCAGTCACAACCAGCTGGAAGACAGCAAGCAGCACAGGGCCATTACTCAGCTCCGGAAATGGAAATGCAAACCCTCCTCGACTGGCCACTGAGATCTGTCTCTAGATTGGCCACTTCTGATTATATTCCAGCACTAGCCAGTTTCAGCCTCCTACTAAAACTACGATTCCATATCATCCTGCTAGACCAGTACAGACAAGTGGGTTATGTTATTCTACCAGCAGATGTGGAGACGGAGGAAACTTGCATAGGCTTCTTTATGGCATCATCATGCCATATCAGCTGGAACCACTAGAGGGAGCCTTCAGTAAATCTCTGTCTCCAGCAGATGGTGGATGCATGTTTTCCGCTCTGTGTGAATCTCAAAAGATACAAGGAAGATTTAGAAGAAAGATTGATTTTGCTTGTGAGCAGCCATCCCTGGAGGTGGATTTCTCACTGGAGTGCAAGGCGGAAGGCTCCACTAGGGTCACCCTTAAAACAGGTGCTCTTTTCGGATGTCATATCACGAAGGAAATTAGTTCAGTTCCCTGCCCTTATCTTTTTAAGTTTACACTGAGCAGCTGAAGATTGGAAAAGGAGTTTTGGAAGGATTCTCCAAGGCTTACACAACCTCAGCGCCCCTTCCCTCCTCCTTTCTTCTGCTCTCCCCTGAAGATTTGAAAAGCGCTGTTCAGAAGTATGTGACTGCACGTCTGGCAACAGGGGAGTAGCACTGAGCCCGGCATAGTTTTTTATATGCCCAGGGCTCCTCGAGGGTGTGAGTACCAAATGCTAAGCCTGTTTATCTTGTCTGTTGGGGGCTTCTGACTTTGTCCATTACTGGGGTACTAAGTCAGGTTTAGCATTGCTCAGAATGTCTGGTGATTCAGCACCAATGTTTCCTGTCTGGCCTAACTGCCTATACGCGTTGTTTGCACTTCCCACGCTTGGCTGTGCCCTATCTGTGCCTTCTCTGGTGCACGTTGGTGACACATGGTATCTTCTATGCAGCCCTGTGCATGCGGCTGTCTTTTTGGTTTCTGCACGTGCAGAGATAGCATGTGACGCAATGCCACCAATCTAGCAGGCCTTCCGACTGTGTTGCCCGACTGCTGGTGAGCAGTGTGCTTATGCCGTCTTTGAGGAAGCACTGACTTGTCTGCGAAAAGCGAAAAAGTCTCATTTGATTCTGGTGTCTGCACAGCTTGCATGGAGGCTTTGGATGCACCCTTAGAAGGCCTGCCTCTGCCTTCACAATAAGGGGGAAAGAGTGCTATAGCCTTATCACCTTCACTGCCTTTGGCAGCAGACACTGCCCTGAAGAAGGATGATCATCAGGCCTACCATCTCAGCGCTCTCTCCTCTGGATATTCCCCTTTGAGGAAGGGGTCATCATCTGTTGTTCCCCCCAGCAGTGGGGGTCATCTAGCCAGTGGACAACTCCCAGGTTGTCTTCCCTAGAGTTATTCTCCTTTCTGCATCAAGCTTAGTCTTTCTGGCATAGCAGTGTGGACCCTGGAGCCCTCCGAGTCCTCTCAATCCCTTTCTTTTCCGTTCAGAGGAGGGACAGTAAGTGAGATGAAGCTTGACTCTCTCTCTGCCTTCTAAGCACACTTGGCGATGGTTGGAGTCTGGAAAGTCAAAACGACTGTCCTTTGGCTAAGATTAGGAGTTCAGTCCTGATGTGTCAGATGTTGATTCTGACTTGGAGGATGAGTTGTCCTCCCACTGAAGATTACAATGAGTCTGGGGTTATTGTCTTGTTCAGGAAGGAAGAGTTGATGGCCCTGATTGCTCAGGTGTCTTCCGCCCTAAATTTGGCTGACCCTCCAGCAACTGGAACAAGGGCCGCAGATTCACTCTTTTTTGCAGGGGATTCAGTAGTTCAAAATGGCCTTTCCTTTTCCAGGGGTTATCCAAGAGTATGATAAGCTCAGAATGGGACTTGCTCGACTCCCCAGTGAAGGGGCTGAAAGTTTGCAGGAGGCTTTATGCCCTGCCTCAGGACGAACACATCAAGTGGTTTAACATGCCAAAAGTGGATGTACAGGTTACAGCATTTATGAAGCAGACCACTATTCTGGTGGAGGACGGAACAACCCTGAAGGACCCCCTGGATTGTAAAGTGGACACTATCTTGAAGAATCAGTTTACATCCTGTACTGTTATCCTTCAGTTGGTGGTGTGTGCAAGTCTGACAACTCTTGCTATAGTCCAGTGGATTCAGTCCCTTGCGCCAGAAGATATTACGCCCCTCTTGGAGTCAGCTACAACCTTTTCTTGAATGATAAGTATGATCTCATCCACTTGGTGACTAGACATTGCTCTGTCCACTGTGGTGCAACGTTAGATATGGCTCCGCCATTGGGCAGCACATTCATCCTCCAAATCCTGATTGACTCAGCTTACCTTCAAAGGGAGGCTCTTTGTTGGGGCAGGTTTGGAGAAGCTGGTTAAGGACTAGGGCGAGTTCAAACCTCATCGCTCCCAGAAGATAGGCATATGCAGAAGAAGTGGATGCACCCATACACTTCCCAGGCTCTTTTGGCCTATGTTCCTCATGCTCGCTATTCAGGTTCACATGACTCCCAGGACTTAAATACCACCCTGGAAAGCCTTCTTTCTCTTCCTCTTCTGGATTCTGGTCTTGGATTCAGCCCTTCATGGACCACAAGGTTCCCTGGAGGAGAAGCCACTAAAGGTGTCTCCTCCAGGTGCAATGATGACTTGTGGCCCATTCTGGAATGCCTCCAGTGGGTGTCAGGCTCCTCCTTTTCTTCCAGGAGTTGGCCCAGATCACCGAGGATCACTGGATGTTAGACCCCATTCAGCACAGCTGTCTTGGAATGCAGAGAGCCGCAGTTCATTGTACCCTCAACAGACTTCTTCATCAACGGGCGACTGTCCCAGTTCCCCTGGCCAACACTCCATCTACTTTGTGATGCCAAAGGAGTCTTGTTCCTTTCGGACAATCCTTGACCTCAAGGGACTCGACACTTACCTGCTCACCCTTTACTTCAGTATGGAGATCCTGCAGTCCGTAATTCAGGTGGTACGCCAAGGAGAGTTCCTCGCATCTCTGGACTTCGCCAAGGCTTACTTTCACATTGGGAGGATCAATGGTGCTTTCTTAGTTTCACCATTCTTGGCTTTCGTTTACAGTTTGATGCTCTCCCCTTTGGCCTCTTCACCACCCGAAGAATTTCTCGAAAATGATGGTGATGGTGGCTGAGGGGTTCTGTGTATACCCGTGTCTGAATGACTGGATCATTCGGGCTAACTTGCAGTCTAAAGCAGCTCAGGTTTCAGCCCAAGTGGTGCAATTCCTAGAGAGTTTTGATTGGGTGATAAATCAAGAAAATAGCCACTTGGTGCTTTCCCAATCACTGGAATACCTCGGAGAGTTTGACACTGAAGTAGGCAGAGTCATCTCCAGGAACAAGCAGGAATGTAGTCTTCACATATGGGTATCGTTGGCACTGACGGAGCCTGCGCGGGAACGCTCCCCTGCGTGCTGCCTTCCCACCTTTCCCAACTGTCCCTCTCCAGTTCTTCATTTTCCGTGGAGCCAACAGGTCGCACATCCTGTCACCGCAGAAAATTCCCTTCTTATACTTCTTTTTTGTGGTTGCGTCTGCCTTTCCTCGACGCTATACCGGTACCGCCGGTTCTTCTTTTATTTTTTTCTTTAAAAAAAAAAAAAACTTTGTTTCTGGAGTCTTTCTCCAGTAATTTTCTTCTCGGGCACTAGGCCCAACTTTTTCTCTCAAAATGGAAAAACCTGCTTCGGGTTTTAAAAAGTGTTCTAAGTGTGGTGATACCATCTCCGTCACCGACACCCATGAGTAGTGCCTCAAATGTTTAGGTCCTGACCACTCTGTTTCAGAGTGTGGTGCCTGTGGAATGATGTCAAAAAGGAGCCGGCAAAACCGAGCTGCTAAGCTTAGCACCCTTTTTCCCTCCGATCCCTCCCATGGATCTCAGGTAACTAAACATAAATCTAGCCGATCCTCAAAGGGTAGATCTCCTTCTAAACATCGAGATGCCTCTGGTGTTGCCCTTGAGGGACTTTCACCGGCAAAATTGCCCCGGCGGGAGGCTTAGGCTTCCAGAGCACTATTGGGGCTCCAGGATGTTCTCGAGGCTTCAACCTCGGCAGAACTACTGGTGCCATGCTCTGGGGTTCCGGCCGCTTTAACCGGCACCGATACCCAAACATTTGGCAGTGTCGATAGACCAGAGATTCTTGGCTATTGAACGCAGTCTGGCGGCTCTTCTCATGGCCTCGATGCCCTTGAAACCGCTTCAGACAATTCAACCGAAACTGGCACCGACTTCGGTAGCGGCACCGACTGCATCGACATCAGCAGGTATTCTACCGGGACCGAGTCATGCGTCTCTATCCGGCATCGACAAGTCGGTACCAGACCACTCCGATGCCGACTTCGATCGGTACCGGTACCGTGCCTTGCATGATCACTCGGATCGGAGATACTTCGAATCCTCGGATGAGTCTGAAGACTCCGAAGGCTCTGCCGATACCAGAGTACTTCTTCCTGAGGATTCCTCTTCTCCTCAGCGTAGGATGTCTCCATCAGAGGATATGTCCTTTCAGGATTTTATCCGAGATGTGGCCCGAGGTCTTTCCATCACAGTGGCTCCTGAAAAAGAGCCTAGGGCAAAGGAATTAGAAATCCTACAATACCCTAAAGCTCCCAAGGAGGCAGCTACCTTACCTATTCATGAGATCTTGCATGATCTTATGTTAAGGATGTGGGAAACACCTCTAACCACATCTCCTCATTCTCGAAGACTTGACACCATGTATCGAGTTCCTCCTTGTCCTGGATTTCAGAAGACTCAATTACCACACCATTCCATGGTGATGGAATCAGCCATGAGACGGATGAAGAGTGCAAAAAAGCATGCATCTAATCCTCCAGGACGTGAGTGTAGGACTCTTGACACCTTTGAACGTCGATCCTTCCAGGCTTCCATGCTTTCTGCTAGGATCAGTTTCTATATCTTGTATATGAGAATGTTCCTTAAGGAAGTCACAGGAGACTTAGAGCTTATGAGCCCTCTCCTTCTTGATGATAAAAGGCAAGATTATCTTACTCTTGTTAAACATGCTCAGGATGTTTCCAAGTTTGTGAATCGTGCAGCCTTTGACTGCTTTGAATGCATAAGCAGAACCTCTGCTATTGCCATAGGTGCACATAGAATTGCCTGGCTCCAGGCATCTGACTTAGAAATCTGGGTACAGGATGTTGTTGTTGTTAAGTGCCGTCAAGTCAGAGTCGACTCATGGCAACCCTCTGGATAGCTATCCTAAATTGTGTTCGGTCTTCAGTCAGGCGGCTCATTGTTGACAGACTGGTACCCGTAGCTGCTGTTATTGTATTGATCCATCTCATTGCTGGCCTTCCTCTTTTGCGTTGACCTTCTATCTTGCCAAGCATGATGTCTTTCTCTAATGATCTCTCTCTTTGCATGATGTGTCCAAAATATGAAAGTCGAAGTCTTGTCATCTGAGCTTCTAAAGAAAGCTTAGGTTTGATCTCCTCTAGTACCAACTGGTTTGTTCTTCGGGCAGTCCATGGTATACACAGTATTCGCCGCCAGCACCATAATTCAAAGGCATCAATTTTCTTCCTGTCTGTCTTTTTCACTGTCCAGCTTTCACATCCATATGATGTCATTGAAAATACCATGGCTTGAACAAGTCGAATCTTTGTATGGAGAGAGAGATCTCTGCTCTTGAGAATCTTATCTAGGTCTTTCATAGCCCTTCTGCCAAGAGCAATGCGTCGTTTGATTTCTTGACTGCTTGTTGCTTCTTTATTGATAGTTGATCCAGGTAGGGTAAAGTTGTTCACAATTTCAATTTCTTCTCCTTTAACGATGAACCTATTGATTATGCCAGTTGTCATGATCTTTGTCTTCTTTACATTAAGGTGCAGGCCAATTTTGAGACTATGTTCTTTGATTGTGAGAAGCAAATGTTTCAGATCATCTTCACTTTCAGCCAGTAATGTAGTATCATCAGCATAGCGAAGGTTGTTGATGAGTCTTCCACCAATCTTTACACCTCTGTTGTCTTCATACAATCCTGCTTCTCTGATGATTTTTTTCTGCATATAAATTAAACAGGTAGGGGGAAAGTATACAGCCTTGTCTTTCACCTTTGCTTATTTTAAACCATTCTGTTTCTCCTTGTTCCGTTCGAGCTGTTGCTTCTTGATCAATGTACAGATTGCGCAAGAGAACGATCAGGTGTTCTGGTATACCCATGCTTATTAATGTGGCCCAGAGTTTATCATGGTTTACACAGTCAAAAGCCTTGCTATAGTCGATAAAGCACAAATAGATATCCTTTTGGTATTCTTTAATCTTTTCAAGGATCCATCTCACATCCGCAATGATGTCTCTCGTTCCTCGCCCTTTCCTGAACCCTGCTTGCACTTCAGGTAGTTCTTGTTCCAGGTATGGTTGTAGTCTCTTTTGAATAATCTTCAGTAGAAACTTGCTGGCATGTGGGATCAGAGCGATTGTGCGATAATTTCCACAGTCATTTGGATCACCTTTCTTTAGTATTGGTATAAACACAGATCTTTTCCAGTCAGTTGGCCATGATGTTGTCTTCCATATTTCTTGGCAGAGCCTTGTAAGTATGGTAACAGCTGCATCAGATTGCTGCAATACTTCTATAGGAATGCTATCAATGCCTGGTGTTTTGCTCTTTGATAAGGCTTTCAATGCTGCTTCAATTTCTTCTTTCATCACCAATGGTTCCCGATCATAAGGTACAGGTTGAAACGGCTGTTGATCCACATGATCTTTATCATATAAAAACTCTGTATATTCCTTCCACCTTTTCTTGATCTTCTCAGTATCATTCAACATAGAACCTTGAGCATCTTGTAACATTCCAATTCGAGGCTGGAACTTTTTCTTTAACTCTCGTAGCTTTAGGAAAGCCGATCTTGTTCTTCCTCTAATAGTTTCTGCTTCTATTTCCTTGCAAGTGTCATTGTAGTACTTTTCCTTGTCCTGTCTAGCTGCACGTTGGAAATCTCTGAGTTCTGCGATTGTCTTTCTTTCTCCTCTGGCTTTAACTTCTCTGCGTTTCTGGGCAATTTTCAGAGTTTCTTCCGTCATCCATTTTGGCCGCTTTTGCTTTTTCACCTTTTGTAGAGACTTCTCGCTTTCTTCCAACACAACCTTCTTGATGTCATTCCATAACTCTTCCGGAGCTCTGTCATTTGTATCAAAAGCAGCAAATCGATTTTGCAGGCAGTCTTTAAATTCCAGTGGTATATTCTCAAGGTCATATTTTGCTGCATTCATGAGTGGTTTGCTCTTTTTCAACTTTAGCTTGAGTTTGCATACTAGTAGTTGATGATCTGTACCACAGTCAGCTCCAGGATTTGTCTTTGTTGATGTTATAGAACTTTTCCATCGTTGACTTCCACAGATGTAGTCAATTTGATTTTTATACAGGATAAACTGGGGAATATACCTTGCACAGGAGAGAATCTCTTTGGCAAGAATTGGCAGGAAAAAGCTAATGAGATAGATAACCTTCCTTCGCTACCAACATTGGACTCAAAACTATTCTTTGACACTATATCAGACATGGATTATCATCAGATAATAAACACATCTACACACATCAAAGGTGGAACCCTCGATCTTGTCCTCATCCCTAATACACTCCTCAAACTAATCAATCCAAATTCAGTTGAATGCATACAGGTACCCTGGTCTGATCACTACATAATCAAATTAAATCTTACATATCCCCTCACTAGCACTAACAATCACACCAGAAATGCCCCAACTACAAGATTCAAAAAGTTTAACAATGCAGAATTTATTGACTTAACAATCCCCCACCTCTTATCATCACCAACGAATTTAGATGACACTGTCAAAAACTGGCATGAAACCATCAATAATGCAGCCAAAATTAATCACACACACAAAAAGATCATCCACTCTAAGACTAATACCAAACCATGGTTCGACACTACACTAAAACAAATGAAAAGGCACCTTAGAAAACTAGAACACCACTGGCGCAAATCTAAATTGACGATACACAAAGAAATATACAATAACCACCTCACTAAATACAAAGAAACCTTGGACAGCACAAAAAAAGAATACTATGCTAAAATACTATCAAAATCATATAACAGGCCAAGAGAGTTATTCTCCATTGTCAGAAATCTAACCAACCCTCAAACTTCTGACAATGAAATAACTGACATCTCAGTTCAAACCTTAGCCCACCATTACCAAAACAAAGCAAAAATACCGTCAATGTCTATAGACATTATCAACTTATCCCACCAGTCTCCAGACCAATGGTCAGAGTTCCACCCCATAACTAAAGAGACATTAAAAAATATCATCACCAGCCTCAACACCACAACTTCTTATCTAGATCCATGTCCAGTAACATGGATAAAAAACACACTACCAATTTTATTACCCTACATTCTTTCAATAGTGAACCTCTCACTAACCCAAGGCTACCTCCCACCATCATTCAAACACGCACAAATACGACCAATCCTTAAGAACAGCAAACTTGATAAAACTTTGCCTGCATCATATAGACCCATCTCTAGCATACCATTCTTGGCTAAAATAATTGAAAAAGTGGTTCAATTACAGACACAGGATTTTCTAGACTCATCTTACCCTCTTGATGAACAACAGTATGGCTTTAGGCCCCGCCATGGAGTTGAAACACTCCTTACAGTTTTAATAGATGCGCTTCTAAGAGGGATCGACAATCATAAACAGGCCTTTATTCTACTTTTCATTGATATATCAGCTGCGTTCGATAGCGTACACCACACAATAATGCTCAATAACTTGAAACAAATAGGCGTAAACTCTACAGTACATAATTGGTTCTCATCCTATCTAAATAACAGAACGCAAAACGTAAGAATTGGGAACCAAAACTCAACTAACATATAAACAAGAAATTGGATTACCACAAGGTTCAGCGTTGTCAGCCCTGCTTTTCAATATTTACATAAAACCAGTCTGCGACATTTTCAAAAAATTTGGAGTAAAATATCACCTATACGCAGATGATATTATGATGTATATTCCATTTACGATACCCAACCTACCACTTCAAACCCTATCGGACTGTTATAATGAAATTACAACCTGGCTAAAAGCACAAAACCTCCACATAAATCACACTAGAACTGAAGTTCTAATCGTGACTAAGAACAAATCCTATATCCCCCCAACACATATAAGACTTCAAAACCAAGAAATTAAAATAAAAAAGGAAATAAGATATCTAGGCGTTATACTTGATACACACCTTACGCTGGAAACACACATTAGCAATACCATAAAGAAAATTTATTTCAAACTCAAAACCCTCAAACAACTTCGTCCTCTAGTATTTACACAAGACTTTATCAACATAATTCAGGCCACCATAACTCCACATTTTGACTTTGCCAATCTAATTCTAATAGGCATATCAAAACAAAACATCAAACGAATGCAATTAGCTCAAAACGCAGCAGCCATCCAGAATTATACTTAAAATTAACTCACTCCAACACATATCACCAATACTAGCCTCCCTCCATTGGCTACCAATTCAAAGTAGAATAATCTACAAAACAATAATAACTTCATTCAAAGCCTTATATGATATGGCCCCGACTACGCTATGCAATCTAATACACAAAGAACCATCTAAGCCTACACACAGAAAAGGACAATTAAACAAATTAAAGATTCCGAGAGAGTATACAAGAGCCCATAAATCAACAAACAACTGAATGAATTCTTTGCTTCGGTCTTTACTGAGGAAGATGTAGGGATGTTACCCAAGACTGAAGTGGTATTTAAAGGTGATATTGCAGAGGAATTGAGAGAAATATCGCTACACCGGGAAGATATATTACAACTATTTGATAAACTGAATAGTAGCAAATCACCTGGACCAGATGGTATACATCCCAGAGTGTTGAAAGAACTGAAATATGAGATTACCAATAGCAGGTCTGCAATCTGTGAACTTTCATTAAAATCATCTGTAATACCTGAAGATTGGAGGGTCGCCAACGTAACACCAATTTTTAAAAAGGGTTCCAGGGGTGACCCAGGAAATTACAGACCGGTGAGCCTGATGTCAGTACCAGGGAAAATGGTAGAAACCATCATAAAGAACAAAATTACGCAGCATGTAGATAGTCATGGCCTAATGGGAGACAGCCAACATGGCTTTAGACAAGGAAGATCTTGTCTTACTAATCTGATATGTTTTTTTGAAGGTGTGCATAAACAGGTAGACAAAGGTGAGTCAGTTGATATAGTGTATCTGGACTTTCAGAAAGCTTTTGACAAAGTCCCCCATCAGAGACTTTTGGCGAAGCTAAAAAGTCATGGGATAGGAGGCAGTGTACTATTGTGGATCGGGAACTGGTTAAAAGATAGAAAGCAGAGGGTAGGGCTAAATGGCCAATATTCCCAATGGAAAAAGGTGAATAGTGGAGTACCCCAGGGATCTGTACTGGGTCCGCTGCTTTTTGACATATTCATAAATGACCTGGAAAAGGGAATAACTAGTGAGGTTATCAAATTTGTAGATGACACAAAACTGTTTAAAGTTGTTAAAACCCAAGAGGATTGTGGAAAACTGCAGGAGGATCTGGATAATTTGGAAGACTGGGCATCCAAATGGCAGATGAAATTTAATGTGGACAAATGCAAAGTTATGCACCTAGGAAAGAACAACCCACACTATAGTTACACGATGCAAGGCTCCACATTAGAAACCACCACCCAGGAAAAAGATTTAGGAGTCATTGTGGATAACATGTTAAAACCCACCGCCCAGTGTGCAGCGGCGGCCAAGAAAGCAAATAGAATGCTAGGTATCATAAGGAAAGGGATGGAGAACAAAACAAAGGATATTATAATGCCTCTGTATCGCTCCATGGTACGACCGCACCTTGAATATTGTGTGCAATTCTGGTCACCGTATCTTAAAAAGGACATAGCGTTATTAGAAAAAGTACAGAGAAGAGCCACCAAATTGGTGAAGGGGATGGAAGGCTACTCCTATGAAGAGAGGCTAAGAAGGTTAGGGCTCTTTAGCCTGGAGAAGAGATGGCTGAGGGGAGATATGATAGAGGTCTATAAATTAATGAATGGAGTGGAACGGATAAACGTGGATCAATTGTTTACGCTATCAGAGTATAGAAAGACTAGGGGACATGTAATGAAGCTACAGGGTAAACTATTTAAGACAAATAAGAGAAAATATTTTTTCACTCAACGTGTAATCAAACTCTGTAATCTGTTACCGGAGGATGTAGTAAGGGCTGTTAGTATAGCTGGGTTTAAAAAAGGTTTGGACAAGTTCCTGGAGGAAAGGTCCATAAACCACTATTAAAAAGGGACCCAGGATATCAATGCTTGACCCAGTACAAGCATTGTGGAACCTGTCTTTTGGGGATATTGCTAGGTACGTATAACCTAGATTGGCCACTGTTGGAAACAGGATACTGGGCTTGATGGACCTCGGTCTGACCCAGTATGGCATGTCTTATGTTCTTATGTTCTAACAGAGCATTTTCTCACATTGCCCCAACTATCTGGAATTCCCTCCCAGAGGAGCTACGAACACTAACTGAGATCATGGAACTCCGCAAAAAACTAAAAACCTATCTGTTCACCAAACACTATAACATAGAAAACAAATCACCTACGTTAGACAAAGGATAAACGGGTATTCTGTCTGCTTCAAACAAAATCCCTTCAACCCACACACATAGCACACATTCTTGATGATCCCACATCTTTTGTCTTCTCACTTCCATGTATATTTATTTACATATACATATTTGTATATAGTTTATGCTGTTCTGTATTATCTCACATTGTTTAGTCTATTATATGATGTTACCCTGTACGTATGTTCTGCTGTATTATGACGTTCTCTGTAAAACAAACTTGCTTTGTTAATTGTTGTTCACTGTAAACCGCAACTGAACTTTGGAAGATGCGGTATATAAATGTGTATAAAATAAAATAAAAATAAAAAATAAATAGATGCTGACAATTTCACTTTGGATTGATTGTCCAAATCTACAGCTGATCCTGCGAAGAAAAGATCCTCTAAGAAACCATTCTTCAGTAAGAAGAAGAAGTTTTATCCCTCCTATACCCAGCAGGGACATCGTTCAGGTCATTCTGCCCAAAAGGGACAGCAGCAACAACCTAGGCAACAAAGGAAGCCAAAAGCAGCTAAGCCTCAACCGGCTCAGCAGACTCAGCCTCCACAGGGGCTTTGACTCCTATCTAGAGAACTTTGCCTTCCTGGCCCTGAACGGCCCAGAACCCTCCACCATCCCAGGAAGGTTATGTCATTTTTCCCCCAGATGGTGTCAGATAACAGCAGAAAATTGGACTCTGTCTATTGTACGAGAGGGGTACACGCTTCATTTCCTCAGCATGCCCCCTCCTACAATTGTAAGACAGTTCAGTTCTCAGACCTCTCCCAACGACCGGTTAGGTCAAGAAGTCACTATGCTCCTTGCTCAAGGAGCAATAGAAGAGGTGCCCATTCCCCAACGGGGTACAGGGTTTTACTCCCCCTATTTCCTTATTCCAAAGAAAACAGGAGGACACAGACCCATTCTGGACCTCAGAGAATTGAACAAATTCCTGTTCAAAGAGAAGTTCAACATGATTTCTCTAGGAACTCTGCTGCCATGCCTTCGGAGGTAGGATTGGCTTTGTTCTCGAGATCTCAAGGATGCGTACACTCATGTTCTCATCCATCCAACTCACCGAAAGTTCCTTCGATTCCTGTTTCAAGGGAAGCACTACCAATGCAGGGTTCTTCCTTTTGGCCTGGCTTCTGCACCAAGGGTGTTCACAAAATGCATGGCTGTGGTAGCAGCATTTCTCCGCACCCTGGGAATATCTTCCCTTACTTAGACGACTGGCTCATTCGAGCCCCTTCAGAGCCAGAGGCCAGGGTTGCTCTGTCTCGCACAATGCGCATCCTTCAGTATTTGGGACTTGTCATAAACTTCCCAAAGTCCAACCTTGCGCCCACTCAATCCCTAGAGTTTATAGGAGCTCTTCTGGATACCAGACAGACAAGGGCCTTCCTTCCACAGCCCTGCTGCCTTCGCATTGTGCAGTTAGCTTCCCAAGCAGTGCTAAAACCTCACCTCACTGCTCGGGAAATGTTAAAGTTGCTAGGCCACATGGCATCCACCATGCATGTGGTTCCTTATGCTCGCCTCCCTATGAGGGCAGCCCAGTGGACCTTATCCACTCAGTGGACTCAGGCGTCAGGTTGCCTGTCAGACAAAATAGCCAAACTCGATCACCTTATTTTGTCCCTCCAATGGTGGCAGTCACCCAAAAACCTTCTGGTGGGGTCTCCTTTTCAGCAACCCCCACCCCAAGCCACTCTAACAGATGCTTCACAGGTGGATTGGGGAGCCCACCTGCATGGCCTCTCTACCCAGGGTACCTGGACTCCACAGGAGGCCTATCTCCATATCAACCTCCTGGAGCTCAGAGCAATCTTCCTTGCTCTTCGAGTATTTCACACCCAGCTCAGCTACAAGACAGTCCTAGTTCAAACGGATAATCAGGTAGCCATGTTCTATGTGAACAAGCAGGGCGGAACAGGCTCTCTGTCGCTGTGCAACGAAGCTTTGCGACTATGGGCCCTCGCCAGAGAGCATCAGATTCATCTCCTTGCGGTGTATCTTCCAGGCATTCAAAATTCTTGGGCAGACAGACTCAGTCGAGTTCTGCTTCCACACGAATGGTCTCTCCATGCAGATCAGGTGGCCCAAATTTTTCAAATTTGGGGAACCCTGGACATAGACCTCTTTGCAAGTCTGCTGAATGCCAAACTTCCCTGGTTCTGTTCCAGAATTCCGGATCGAGGTTGTCAGGCCAGGGATGCTTTCCTCCTTCATTGGGGTCAGGACTTCCTGTATACCTTTGCACCCATTCCCCTAATTCCCAAAACCCTGATCCTCATAGCTCCACGTTAGCCACAGCAACCGTGGTACCCTCTGCTACTACATCTCTCTCAAGCTCCGCCTCTGGAGTAAGGATCTGCTCCAGATCTTCTTTCTCAAGAGGACGGGATGCTGTGGCATCCCACTCCCCAGTCGCTGCATCTCAGGGCCTGGTTGCTGAAAGCCTAGAGTTTCACGGTCTTAACCTTTCCCAGCAGGTAAAGGATATTCTTCATGCTTCCAGGAAAACTTCCACAAGACGCTCTTATGCATTTAAGTGGAAAAGGTTTACCATATGGTGCTCGCAGAAGGGTCTTAACCCTCTTGCGATACCTCTGGAATCATTACTGGAGTACCTCCTTCATTTATCAAATGCAGGGCTTAAGACCAATTCAGTGAGAGTCCATTTAAGTGCTATTGTAGCTTCTTTCAAGCCTCTAAATAGACAACCTATTTCATCTCATCCTCTCATAGCGAGATTTATGAGAGACATTCTTTTAACAAAGCCTCCCATTAAGCCACCACCGGTGGCATGGGACTTGAATCTGGTACTTGGGCAGCTCATGAAACCGCCCTTTGAACCATTAGCCACTACCTCTTTGAAATTCCTTTCCTGGAAGGTTATCTTTCTAATTGCAATCACATCAGCACATCGCATCAGTGAATTGCAAGCATTGGTGGCTGATCCTCCTTATACAAGGTTCCATCATGATAAGGTAGTCCTTAGGACTCATCCACACTTTATGCCATAGGTGGTTTCGCACTTTCATTTAAACCAAGCGGTTTACCTTCCTGTATTCTTTCCAAGGCTTCACGCCTCAAATGCAGAAAGGAACCTTCATATTTGGACTGTAAAAGAGCTTTGACCTTTTACTTGCAAAGGACACAGCAACATAGAAAATCCTCTCAACTCTTTGTTGCTTTTGATCCTAGTCATTTAGGACGTCCAGTTTCCAAAAGGACACTGTCCAGCTGGATTGCACAGTGTATATCTTTTGCCTATGAGAGTAAGAACCTTTCTCTTGAAGGCCATGTCACAGCTCACAATGTGAGAGCCATGGCAGCCTCTATGGCTCATCTTCACTCTGTGTCTATCGATGACATCTGTCGAGCAGCTACTTGGGCTTCGGTACATACCTTCACAGCCCATTACTGCTTAGACAAGGACTCCTGCCGGGATGCCTTGTTTGGTCAGGCTGTTCTTCAACACCTGTTCCAGACTTAATCAACTCCTACCAACCATCCCTAGTAGGATGCCAGAGATCCATGGGGGAAATGGAGCCCTTTAACAAGGGCACACAACTTTCTGGGGCCATCTCCCTGGCATCTGCAGCTAGGGAGTCCCCATATGTGAAGACTACATTCCTGCTTGTTCCTGGAGATAACATAGTTACTCACCTGTAACAGGTGATCTCCGGGAACAGCAGAAATTTAGTCTTCACAACCCACCCACCCCTCCTAGGAGTTGTATCTTTCTATCTCTCTCTCTCTTTCTCTCTTTCCCTCTTTTTCTCTCTGTCCCTCTTTTTCTCTCTGTCCCTCTCGGCTTTAAACTCAACTGGAGAGGGACAGTTGGGAAAGGCGGGAAGGCAGCATGCAGGCGCTGTGGGATTCTCCCAAAGGCTTTCATATTGGACGCTGGGGAGCGTTCCTGCGCAGTCTCCGTCAGTGCCGACGATACTCATATGTGAAGACTAAATTCCTGCTGTTCCCGGAGATCATCTGTTACAGGTGAGCAACTATGCTTTCCTGCCCAAAGAGAGGGTGAACAAGTTGCTGGTCCAGTTGAAAGTCTTCCGGTCTCAGCACGCTCCCAGAGTTAGGGATTATCTTCAGCTTCAGAACATAAGATATGCCATACTGGGTTAGATCCATGTCCATCAAGCCCAGTATCCTGTTTCCAACAGTAGCCAATCTAGGTCATGCGTACCTAGCAGTTTCCCCAAAAGACACAGGTTCCACAATGCTTGTATTGGGTCAAACATTGATATCCTGGGTCCCTTTTTAATAATGGTTTATGGACCTTTCCTCCAGGAACTTGCCCAAACCTTTTTTAAACCCAGCTACACTAACAGCCTTTACTACATCCTCCAGTAACAAATTCCAGAGTTTGATTACACATTGAGTGAAAAAATATTTTCTCTTATTTGTCTTAAATAGTTGACCATGTAGCTTCATTGCATGTCCCCTAGTCTTTCTATATTCTGATAACGTAAACAATCGATCTATGTTTACCCGTTCCACTCCGTTCATTAATTTATAGACTTCTATCATATCTCCCCTCAGCTATCTCTTTTCCAGGTTAAAGAGCCCTAACCTTTTTAGCCTTTCTTCATAGGGGTATCCTTCCATTTCCTTTACCATTTTTGGTGGCTTTTTTCTGAACCTTTTCTAATAATGCTATATCCTTTTTAAGATAGGGCAACCAGAATTGCACACAGTATTCAAGGTGGCCAGATGGCAGTGGTGGTTGACGTGGTGCCTTGGGCACGAGCCGACATGAGGCTGCCTCAGCGGTCCTTGCTTTCTCATTCGTCACCCAACTCAAGAGTTTGAGGTCAGGCTGCCCCTCCAGCCGGAGGTGCTCTCCAGCCTGTGGTAGTGGCAGCAGCCACAGCATCTTCAAAAGAGTATGCCATTGGACAGTCACTTGTGTCTTTTCTTGTCGATGGATGTCAGCCTGTTTGGCTGGGGAGCTCATTGTGAGACCCGAACAGCCTCTAGTCAGCATGCTCCATCAACCGCCTTGAGGCTAATGCCATTTTGTTGACCCTTCTGCATTTCCAGATTCTTGTCAAGGGCAAAGCAGTCGGGGTCTACTCGAACAATGCCAGGACAGTGGGAAACATCAGTCGGCAAGAGGGAATGAAGAGTTCCAGAGTGGCCCTGGAAATGAAACTCCTGTTCTCCTTGGTGGAAAGGAACGTGCTAGTTCTGTCATTGTAACACATTGCCAATAGTTGACAATGTGGAGGTGGACTTCCTCAGTCATCGCTCTCTCAATCCCAGGGAGTGGAAACTGAGTCAAACAGCTTATTGGTAGATTTTGTACCTCTGGGGACATCCTGAGATGGATGTGATGGCAACTCTATCCAGTGCCAAAGCTGAACGTTGCTTTAGCCGTCACAGAGATAGAGGCTTTGAGGGTGCCAATGCCCTAGTTCAGCTGTGACCAAAATGCAGCCTACTGTATGTTTCCTCCTGTGGCCCCTAGTGGGTCGTGTGCTTTGATGCATAGAGTACCACAACCACAAAAACCCAATATAGTGAATAAATAACATCAACAAACAAGATTCACCATAAAAACCCCGTCCCACAAATTTTAAATGTTTTTGTCGAAGCGTACCGGAGGAGGAATGGAACTGTGATCCACCCACACCAGACGGTAGGTTGCTTTTATTCAAAAGGTTCTCCACCATACAAAACTTTAAAAACGTAACTTAACTGAACTAGAAAATGTCCATGTTCCACCAGAATGTCACACCATTGCTGAAAAAGAATACTTGCACGACGTGCACGTTTCGGGATATACCCTGTATTAAGTGCTTTAGGTCGCGTTCATTAGCAACTGCGGTTAAAGAAACGCCGTCACCGTGGCTCAGGCGTTTCTTTAACCGCAGTTGCTAATGAACGCGACCTAAAGCACTTGATACAGTGTATACCCCGAAACGTGCACGTCGTGCAAGTATTCTTTTTCAGCAACGGTTTGACATTCTGGTGGAACATGGACATTTTCTAGTTCAGTTAAGTTACGTTTTTAAAGTTTTGTATGGTGGAGAACCTTTTGAATAAAAGCAGCCTACCGTCTGGTGTGGGTGGATCACAGTTCCATTCCTCCTCCGGTACGCTTCGACAAAAACATTTAAAATTTGTGGGACGGGGTTTTTATGGTGAATCTTGTTTGTTGATGCATAGAGTGGCATATGGGGTGGGTGATCCTGGTGGTGCTGGACTGGCCACAGAGGCCATGGTTCAAAGACCTGATAAGGAATCTGCAGGATCCTTCTCTGCAACTGCCCCCTTCCCCAGAGGCTGTTATATCAAGGACCAGTTTGTCTAGATGACCCAGCTCACTTCTCATTTATGGCTTGCCTCTTAAGAGGTGCTGCTTAGCATCTAAGGCTGGGATGGCCAACTCCATTCCTGGTGCACCACAATCCAGCCTGGTTTTCAGGATGTCCCTAATGAATGTTCATGAAATATATTTGCATACAATGGGAGGCAGTGGATCATGGTGGACCAGGACTGGAGTTGGCCACCCCTGATGTAAGGGGCTATTCTCCTTCTTGGTTCCCACACACCTCAAGGCTAAAAGAGGTTCTACCAACCTGGCCTATGTACCCGTCTGGTCTTGTTTGAGAATTGGTGCTGTCCACGTCAGACTAGACCTGAGGCAACGGACTTGCTCTCCCTGCTTGCCTGTTTTCAGGAGGATCTGTACAAAGGCCTTTCTCTTAATTCCCTGAAAGTTCAGGTGGTGGCCCTTTCCTGCTTCAGGAGGCCAGTGGCGAGGCGGTTCATTGCCTCTCATCCTGTTTCCTATTTTCTCCAGTCGATACATCTGTGTTCTCACACCCCCCCCCCTCTTGCATTCAATTATTCCCCTTTGGGATCTCTACCGTGTGCCTCCTTGCCTTGATTTCGGAGCCCTTCGAGTCCTTGAAGCAAGATTTGACTCTCAATACTGTCTTTCTGGTTGCAGTCTGTTCGGCAAGATGCATCTCCAAGCTGCAAGCTTTGTCATGAAAAGATCCTTCCTTATCGTCTCTCTAGTCTAGTCCCAGACCTCTGGGTTTATGCTCCTCCTCCAGCAGCTTTGGAGACTGAGAAAACGCCACACTCTTGTGATGTCACCAGTATATCCACTCCGGATCCACCTCCTCTCACCAGTTGTCTCAGTCTCCAAGCAGCTGGAGGACTGGTGAGCCTAGAGGTCTGGGCTCACGTTGGAGAAACAAATAAGGAGCAAAGTAGAATTGTTGGAGATCAAGTGTAGGAATAGAGTAGTGAGGCTTCAAGCAAATTATTTTTAAAGGGGATTTTCTGCCTTTAAGGCTGATTGGGGCCTCCCCTCCTCCCGCTCCTTTTTTCCCCCGTTTTTTCTCCCTCAGACCGCGATTGTGTGGGGGCAGCGGGAAAAGGAGCTGATAGGTTCTGTCCAAGGCTCCTGGTCCCGATCGGCACAGTATTAGCGCATTCAGATGTTCTGCCTCGTAACGTTGTGAAGTGTGCAAGAGGAGTTTCAGTCTTCAAGGATCTCTCCCTCTCTCTCTCTCCCCGGCTCGCTTCTTTCTCAGTGACCGGATCAGCTCCCGACGCTGTGAAAGCAAGTCAGTGGAGCAGATCTCTCCTCCCTCCTTCTATTTTTATCCCTGTGCTGGGATCGGCTCCCGACGCGCTGAACGGAGGTTGGTGGAGCGGATCGCATTCTAATTTTCATATCCAGTTCAGCATTTGCTCCCGACGCTGTAATAGCAAGGTCGGTGGAGCGGGAGACAGCGATCACCGCCACAGTGAGTATGAGATGTTCAGGGGAGTCTGATTGAGTGGAAACGAGCGGCAGTGGGATGCAGGAGTAGGCCAGGTGTCCGGGAGCGGGCCTACCACGTGGCAGCAGCGTCGGGCCTCACTAGGTTTTCGGAGGTGCGTATTTTCGGCGGGAAGCCTCGTTTTGGGATCTAAGGGGTATATTCAAGTTAAGGGGACTTAGCTTACCATATATAATTACGTTTTGAGTAGAAAAAAAAAACAAAAAACGATATTTTCTTTCTGGCTGCCACGTTTCTGGGTGGAGAGAGGGAGACTCAGTTTAACCAGTCACTATGCCTGCAAGACCGCAGTGCGTGGTCTGCGGGACTAGGCGGGGGACAGTATCAAAGATGGGAGTCTGAAGGGGTGCGTTCAGGAGGCTGAGGCTCTGGAGCACACCTTGGAGGTGGACGTGGATGCACAGGAAGCCCTAGGGGCTGTTCAGGATCCCGCTCCCCTTGAATTACCGCTAAGAGAGCTGGTAGCGGAGCCGTCTTCTGCTCTGGAACCTCGGTCTGCGCAGGCAACCTTACCGGGGGGGGGGGGGGGGCGGCGGTCTGGCAGCTATCTTTTCCCCAGAGTTTGTTAACTTTATTCAGCAAGCCTTCAGAGGAGGGCGGCAAGTCCGTCAGCACAGTCCGGAGATGGAGTGCAGGGGGAGAAGAGACCTGGAACCCCTCTAAGTGTGGGGGCCACCGGGAACGTGGCGAAAAGGGCCAGGATGGAAAAGACACAGAAGGATCCATCAATAGCCTCAGAGGGGACCCCCTTCTGACGAGGGGGATCCCGACGGGGAGTTAGAAGGGGATTTGGAAGAAGGCGAGATCACGGACAGGGAGGACCAGGCGAGGGTGGTCCGACTGTTCTGGAGAGAAGAGTTGCCGGCGCTCATTACAGAGACATTGAAGGCGTTAAACATGCCGGTGCCGGGACCAGCGGAGGATGCTACCTTGGAAGATCCATTGCTGCAGGTCTTTAGGAAAAATCGAGTGCTGAAGGAAATGATCGAGGAGGAATGGGACATGCCTGAAGCAATGTTAAAGGGGGCCAGAGTTATGGGCCACCTTTATCTGCTGGTGGAACAAGATAGAGATTTGTTTAAGTCTCCAAAGGTGGATGCGGCCGTATCGGTGGTTACCAAAAAGACTACGATTCCAGTGGAAGGCACTGCGGTGCTTAAGGACACACAAGACAGAAGGCTAGACTCCTTGTTAAAACAGGTCTTTGACGTTAATGCTCTGTCAATTCATGTGGCGATATGCGGGGCGTGGGTGGCAAGAGCCTGCCTCCGCTGGGCACAAGGACTGAAGGACGAGCAAGGAGAAGAGATTACGGGGGCGCCGGCCAGACTGGAGTCAGAGGCCACTTACCTCGCAGATATACATTATGATCTCATTCGAGGGTTGTCGAAGAGTATGACGTCGGCGGTAGCGGCTCGACGGTACCTGTGACTGCGCAATTGGGCTGCGGATGGGTCGTCTAAGGCCAGGCTCAGTAAGCTTCCATTCAGAGGAAAGCTCTTGTTTGGAGAAGATTTGGACAAGTTGGTTAAGGATCTGGGGGAGTCCAAGGGGGGGTAGGCTCCCTGAAGACAAACAGAAGCAGGGGTGTTCGACTCCTGCATCCAGAGGGCCGAACAGGGAGTTTCGTTGTTTCTGTTTTCAAAGATTCAATCAGGCACAGAGAGGACGTTTTCCCACTAGAAATCAGGGGTTTTGTGGCTTTAGAGGAGCAGGCAGAGGGTTCGGAGCCTCTTCCTCCTCGTCTAACCAGCGCAAGTCACAATAAAGTCAGGTGGGCCCAGGGGGATCTGGTACCCGTAGGTGGTCAACTATGGGATTTTTACACTGCCTGGGCCCAGATTACGTCAAACCAGTGGGTGCTGGAGGTCATTTGCGAGGGGTATGCGTTGGAGCTTCAGCAGCCGGTGAAAGAGTCTTTCGTTCAGTCGCCATGCAAGGCACTTGCCAAGGGCGCCGCGGTAAAGGAGACAGTGGCGCGGCTGCTCGATCTCAAGGCGGTGGTACCGCTGCCTCCAGACCAGTGCGGCTGCGGTCAGTACTCCATATACTTTGTGGTGCCGAAGAAGGAGGGTTCTTTTCAGCCAATCTTGGACCTCAAAAGAGTAAATCGGTGTCTTTGGGTGTCTCATTTTCGAAGGGAGACCCTGAGGTCAGTGATCGTGGCTGTAAGAAAAGGGGAGTTTCTGTCCTCCCTTGATTTGACAGAGGTGTACTTTCACATCCCTATCCGAGAGGAACATCAGAAATTTCTCAGGTTTGTGGTGCCCCAGAGCCTTTTTCGGTTCAGGGCTTTGCCCTTCGGTCTAGCAACAGCACCACGCACTTTCACCAAGGTGATGGTGGTGGTGGCAGCGGCGTTGCAAAAGGAAGGGGTGCTAGTGCATCCGTATCTAGACGACTGGCTAATCCGGGCAAAGTCCAGAGCAGAAAGTGTGGCATCTATGGCCAAAATGGTAGCTTTTCTACAAGGGTCTCGGCTGGGTTGTCAATATGGCAAAGAGCAAGTTGGTGCCATCTCAACAGATAGAATTCTTGGGAGCTCGGTTCAGTACGAAGGCAGGAAGAGTTTTTCTACCACCACAACGAGCTCAAGGGTTAAGGAGGCTCCTGGAGCAGTTTCTGGGAACACCTTCACCCACGGCCTGGCATTATCTGCAGTTGCTCGGGACCATGGCAGAAACCCTGGAGCTTGTTCCGTGGGCGAGAGCTAACATGAGGCCATTGCAGAGGGCATTGCTCCGGCGCTGGTCACATCAGAATGATCTTCTGTCACAGCGCCTACCTTGTCTGTCGGAGACGCGAACAGCTCTTCACTGGTGGTTAAGGACGAGTTTCTGGAGAAAGGGATGCCGCTGGAAGCACCATGTTGGATACCCCTGATGACGGATGCCAGTCTCTTAGGCTGGGGGGCTCATTTACAAGGAAGGTTCGCCCAGGGGCAGTGGGGCGATCAGGAAAAGGGCTGGTCGGTCAACAGGTTGGAGTTAAGAGTGGTGACGCTAGCCTTGCAGATTTTTCACCCATATCTTTAGGGCGGTGCCATTCGGGTGTTTTCCGACAACGCGACGGCGGTAGCTTATATCAATCGCCAGGGCAGCACCACCAGTGTCCCAATGGAAGCCGAGGTCGAACAGCTCTTCGCTGGGGCAGAAGTCCATCTTGTCAGTGGCACATGTAGCAGGAGTAGACAATGTGGAAGCCGACTTCTTGAGTCGTGAACAGTTGGACCCGGGACAGTGGGTCCTGAATCAAGAGGTCTTCGAGCTGTTGGTGGGTCGTTGGGGTACACCGATAATGGATCTAATGGCGACCTTTCAGATGGTGAAAGTGAGTCGGTTCTTCAGCAGAAGGATGTCGGAAGGCCTGGTTGCTCTCATACAGTGGTGGCCAGAGGAGCAGCTACTTTACGTGTTCCTTCCGTGAGTATTGATAGGACTGGTGTTGCAGCGTGTAGAGCGACACAGAGGACAAGTGCTCCTGATTGCGCCGGACTGGCCAAGGCGGCCGTAGTACGCAGATCTGCAGAGGCTCTTAGTGGGGAAGCCATGGCGCCTGCCGTGTCGGCCGGATTTGTTAGCTCAAGGTCATGCCCCAGGTGGATCGGTTCTCGCTTACGGCTTGGCTATTGAGAGGGCTAGGCTGAGGAAGAAAGGATACTCCGCTATGGTGGTCGCCGCCTTGCTGAAAGCGAGAAAGAGGTCTACCTCGTTAGCATATGTCTGCGTTTGGCAGGTCTTTGAGGCATGGTGCGGGTAATGTCAGGTCGAAGCCTTGCAAGCGTCAATCCCGCTGGTCCTGGAATTTTTGCAGGATGGTTTAGATAATGGCCTAGCAGCCACATCCCTACAAGTACATGTAGCAGCATTGTCATGTTATAGAGGTAAAGTAGGAGGAGAGAGTCTAGGTCATCATCAGGATGTTAAGAGATTTTTGAAAGCAGTCTCTTTTACGGCCGCCGCCACAACAGGTTGTCCTGCAGTGGAATTTGCCTTTTGTGCTCGAAGCGATGTGTCGCAAACCGTTTGAGCCTTTGTCGACAGCTTCATTAAAGGACTTTACTATTAAGGTGGTGTTTCTGGTAGCCATATGTTTGGCTAGGAGAATCTTGGAATTGCAAGGGTTGTCCTATAAGGAACCCAGTTTGGCCTTTTATGAATCGAAGGTAGTGTTGTGGCCTGTACCGTCCTTCTTGCCCAAGGTGGTTTTGGCTTTTTATTTGAATCAAGTAGTTTCTTTGCCGGTGTTCAGCGAGAAGCGGGAGGGTTCGTCCGCGGAACACCTGCACGCGTTGGACATTCGTAGGGCCTTGAAGTATCTGCGTCGGACGGCAGAGTTCCACAGGTCAGATAGGCTTTTCGTTTTGTTTGCAGGACCAAAAAAAGGGGAGGCAGCATCAAAGGCTTCCATTGCCAGGTGGATAAAGGAGGCCATAGCATCCGCTTATGTGTTAGCTGGAAAGGCAGTCCCTGAATGGTTGCAGGCTCATTCCATGAGAGCGCAGGCGGCATCTTGGGCTGAGTTCCGTTTGGTACCGCCTGTGGATATTTGTAGGGCGGCTACCTGGTCTTCCTTGAATTCCTTTGTTAAGCATTACTGTCTGGATGTTCAAGCGGAAAGTGATACCAGGTTTGGATCAGCGGTGTTTTAGGCTGGTCTAGCAGGGCCCTCCCGTTGATTCTTGTTTCACTGCTCTGGTACTTACCCAGAGGTCCGAGACTAGACTAGAGAGACGATAAGGAAGGTTAAATTAGACTTACCTGCTAATTGTTGTTCCTTGAGGAACTCTAGTCCCATATCCCTCCCTGACTTTTTTTCTGTGTGCTAGTGCCTGAAGCAACTAAGAAATAACCGGTAAATTTGTCACGCTTCGAGGCATGGGGAGAACGTGGGGTCCCTCCCCTCCCGGAAGGAGAGGGGCAGGCCTACGGAGTTGATGTCGCTGGTCAGGTAAACTGTGTGGGCAACAATTTGCTGTTAATGTTATTTCTTTAATAACAAAAAATTAGAAGGGGTAAACTGAAATGCAGTTCTAGATTATGGTGGTAGTTTTGCTACTTAGTTGTTGCTCCGGTGAGTCTGCTTTGCCAATAGGTTACTGGTGAGCGGAGGCGGATCCGGAGTGGATATACTGGTGACATCACAAGAGTGTGGCGTTTTCTCAGTCTCCAAAGCTGATGGAGGAGGAGCATAAACCCAGAGGTCCGGGACTAGATTAGAGTTCTTCAACGAACAACAATTAGCAGGTAAGTCTAATTTAACCTTACTTATCATTCGCGGAGGCAGCCATGTGCATTCGGCCTGTTCATTCCTTCTTGCCCAAGGGTGGTCTCTGTCTTTCATGTGAATCAGGTAGTCTGTTTGTCCTCTTTTTCTAAGGAGCATTGCCAAAGGAAGGACAAGGACCTTTGCCTGGTTGATGTCCGGAGAGTGCTTCTCCGGTACTTGAAGGTTACTAACTCCTTTCGCTCATCAGACCATCTATTTCTAGTGTTTGTGGGACTGTGTAAAGGCGGCATAGTTGCCAAGTCTACTTTGGGGTGCTGGATCAAGGAGGCAATTACCTCCACATATCTGTTGCGGAACTGTCCGGTTCCAGAGGGTTTGCATATGCATTCCACTCAGGTACAAGCGTCCTCATGAGCGGAACATAGCTCAGTAGCCCCCTCAGACATTTGTCGGGCAGCAGTGTGGGCATCCCTTTCCACTTTTATCAAGCACTACCGCTTGGATATCCTTGCTTCGGACTGGTCTAACAGGATAATATGGAAGGTGAATTTTACTTTCCAGATAATGTGCTTTCCTCAAGTCCTGCTAGACCAGTACAAGACCCGCCTTGATTAACTGCTCGGTCTGCTATTCTCTGTGGTTGGAACTGCAGGATCATATCCTTCTGACAAGCCTTCTGTTGAAGCTGATCCTGTACATAGTTATTTTTCTGCTGAACCTGGTTACCTTCATTGAGGTTGTGTGAGTTCTGAGTTTCCTCGCATATGCTTTCATACAAATATTACTGAAGGCTGCCTCTGGTGGTTCTGGCTGATATGGCATGATGTCAGAAAGAAACCTGTGGAAGTTTTCTCTGACTCCACATCTGCTGGTAGGGGGATACAACCCACTTGTCTGGACTGGTTTAGCAGGACTCAAGAAAAGGACATGATCTGGTAAGTAAAATGTCACCTTATAATTTAGTTTACATTCCCAATACTCACGTAATCTTAGAGTTTGACTTCTGGCCTCCTGCCCAAAGTCTGTACCCCTGCAGTATCACATCCCCATGTCCCCAGTATCTGCTCTTCTACCTCCTCCCCCCCAAGCACCCATCCATCTACTTCCTTTTCCAATATCCACTGACCCTGCCTTTCCTTAATCCAGTATCCATCCTTATGTCCCTCCCTCTCCACCTTCCCCTGCATATATACTCTTGCTACATCTCTTCCCTCCCCTCCCCAATATCTGTCCTCCCCTCCCCTCCCTTCTCATTCCCCAGAATTTGGCTTTCTCCCAACTTTCCCCCAATATTAGCCTCCTTCCAGCCCCAGCATTAGCCCCTTAGCATTACTCTCTTCCAACCCCAGCTCTCCCAATTTTATCCCCATCATCCCCTTAGCATCAGCCCCTCCAAATCCTAGCCCCAAGAAGCCCCTTAACATTTTCCCTTCCTTCCATTACCAGCCTCTTCCCAAACATTAGTCCCAGTCCCCAATCCCAGCATCAGCCAATTGACATCACCCCCCTGCAGCACCTACACCATCAGCCCTTAATATTGCCCTCTGTCCAGCATCAACCCCTCCTTAGGCATATATTAGTTCCCAAAGTCCCAGCTCCCGCCCCCTTTCAGCATCAGCCCCAGCTGTCCTTTAACATCCCCTTCAATACCAGCATAAGTAGTTCCTTAACATCAACGCCTTTCCAGTACCAGCACAAATGACCACTTCACTGGTTTTCGTCCTGGTCATAGCACTGAATCTATCCTTCTTTCACTCCTCAATGAGGTGCATGCTGCCCACGACCATGGTTCTCTCTCTCTTGCTGTCTCACTAGATCCGCTGCTTTTGACCTTGTTGATCATCACACCCTTCTATTTCGACTTCAGGATGCCGGCCTTTCTGGTCTGGTTCTTCAGTGGTTCCGTTCTTTCCTGTCTTGCCGCTCTTTCTCTATGTTATCTGGTACTGCTTCCTCTCCCTCCACCCCTCTCTCATGTGGGGTTCCCCAAGGTTCTGTCCTCTCCCCTGTTCTCTTTAACATCTTTTTGGCCCCCCTCACTCTCCTGATTCAACAATATGGTGTTTCCGCTCACTATTATGCTGATGACATCTTTCTCCTATACCATACCGATTCCTCTGCGCCAGACATTACCCCTCTGAATGATTGTCTCTCCGCCATTGCCTCTTGGATTTCCTCCAACTTCCTTCACCTCAATCTCAAAAAAACTGCAGCGATCTGGTTCACCTTTGGGCACTCCCCTCCCCCTCTTGTACCGGTACTTTCTTCATCACCTATCCCCTTAGTCCTCTTCCCTTAGGTATTTAGGTGTTACTCTTGATTCTATTTTATTTATTTATTTATTTGCAATTCTTATATACCGCACTATTTACGATCAGCGCGGTTTACATAAAACGAACAGTATCCGACAATAAACAAAAGTCAGGTCATTACATCGAACAGGAAAAGGTAACTTGGAGAACAGGGGAAACTATGTACATATGCAGGTACCTTGCTTACAGGGTAACTATATACAAGTACAAATGAAATGAAAGCGGGTATTAAATTAGGTATTGATCATACTTGGGGGCGCCTTGTTCAAGAGTGACTGGGATTCAGGGCAGTCCGGGAAGTATTTGATGAAGAGAAAGTGCTTCAATGCCTTCCTGAACTGGCTCAGGTTGGGGATTGCTCTGATAAGTGGTGGTAGGGAGTTCCAGAGACTTGGGGCGCAGAGTCTGAAAGCTCTGTTCGAGGTTGTTTTGGAACATTTTGTGGTGTCTGTCGGTGTCAATAGCATATTGGCCTCTGCGGTTCTCCTTGGCCTGTTAGGAGTGAGTGGATGGATGAGGTCGAATAATGAGGAGGAGGAGAGCCCCTTGGTGGCCTTAAATGTCATCACCAAGGTCTTAAAACTGATTCTGGCTTGAATGGGGAGCCAGTGCAGTTGTTTAAGAAGGGGTGTGATATGCTCTCTTCTAGAAGCTCCAAAGAGGACTCGAGCTGCACTGTTAATGGCCAGTTGCAGGGGGCTTAAGGTGGCCTGGGGAAGTCCTTGAAGGATGGCGTTTGAATAGTCGAAATGGGGAATAATGAGGGCTTTCAAAGGTCATATTTCATTCGTTGTTCAGCGTTCTTTTTTTGCATTAAAACAACTCCGTGCTGTCCGTCCTTTTCTTTCTTCTTCCTCTATGGCTACTCTACTCTGCTGACTAGTTCTCTTGCGCCTGGACTACTGTAATGTCTGCTTAGCTGGTCTTCCTCAATCTCACCTTTCCCGCATCCAACGCATCCAGAATACAGCTGTTCGCATCCTCTCCCATGCATTCCGCTTTGATCATGTTACCCCCCTTCTCATCCACCACCATTGGCTTCCTGTCTCATATCGCATACAATTTAAAATTCTTATCTTTGTGCACAGAACTATCCACACTGGTGTTCCACTATACCTTGCAGATCAGATACATCTTCACACTCCTCACCGTTCTCTCCGCTCTATACACTCCAAACTCATGTTCCTCCCTTCCCCGTCCCAGGCCCATCTAGAATCCACACAATCCTCCGCTTTTTATTTCCTCGGGCCTCGCCTCTGGAACTCGCTCCCCCCTGCCCTCTGATTAGTTCCCTCTTTCAAATCCTTCAAAACCCAATTAAAAGCACACCTTTTCTGTATGGCATTCAATCTCCCTCTCCCCTCCTCTCCCCCTACTTCTCTCCTTCCTCAAAGAACAACATAATTAATCTTTTTTTTGTGTTTCTCGGCTGTCCTGTTTTCCTCTTTTTTGATCTCTGTCCTTTTCTCCTCCTTTGCAACTTTTAAATTGGGGTTCTCTTTCTTTTTCTGCAGCATTTTATGATTTTTATGATTGTAAACCGCTCTGACACTCTGTGATGGGCGGTATATAAAGTTTTAAATAAACATAAACATAAACAGACTTAACATTATCCCCCTGGGCCCTTCCAACAACACACCACACCATGCCTTCATCCCCCCCCCTGCCCCCACTGCTGTGATCTTTCATTTACAAAGCAGCTGCAGCTCCCTCATTTGCTTTCAGCTGTTCTCCAGTGCTTTAGGTCTTTCTTTTCTTGCTGCCAGCACTGCTGCAGATTTTAAAAGCAAGAAAAGGGCACTTGTATATTTTAACAAGCAATTGGAAGTGTGATTTTTCACTTTTAAAACCTGCATTGATGCTGGTGGCCAGAAAGGAAGACAGATTTAAGAAGTGTACAATGGCTGGGAGAAAAGTAGGGATCTCTTGTTGTGTGAAGGGCAAAACTAGTGTGGGAGGCTTTTTGTGCCCTTAAGTTTAGGTGCCTCGAGCCAGTGCTTCTTTGGCTTGCCTCTTAAGCCAGTCCTGTCGACAAAGTATTGAGAGCCTCAGGGCATCTGTATTTGTCTGTGACTTCATATTACGGGCAAAATGACAGGAAGTGGGATCTTCTGCTTTGGTGTAATTTTAAGTGTGGTATGCTAGTAACAATTTTAGTTCCATGTTGCTTGGTTTGGTAAATCTGGATTTTCACGAATGCCTCTTCCACAACTATGTGCTCTTGAGTAGGCATGTATCTTTTATACTTCTTTACCTTTTGACCACAAATTTCTCATGTTTTTAGTTGATCCTTGATGTATTGCCAACAACTCCATCAATAGGTTTGGAACCATCAGATTCTCTTGTACCGAGCAGGTTTACCAGTACAACAACATACGAGGGGTGTCCGATATTAAAGGTACAGGTGGCAATCATACCGACTCCGCATGCACAATAGTGCCGTCATATGCAGGACTACCTGTACTCGTAGTAGGAGAGTCTGTAGCGTTGTTTTGTTAAACACTCAAATTACGAGTAGTTTTCGGGAAGCAAACAAACATGGCGTGTGTAATCGCAGAGTATTCGAAGATTGAGGTGCGTGGAGTTATCAGATTTTTGCAAGCCGAAGGAGTTAATTAGAGCGAAATTCATTGCAGATTAGAGGGCGTATATGGCCCGAACGTTTTAAGCCTAGAAGAAGTCAGCATCTGGTGTAACAAGTTTAAAGATGGCCGAACGGAGTTGAATGATCCGGAAAAGAAAAGAGGCAGACCAAGGACCTCACACATGGATGACAACTGTGGTTGACACAGCGGAAGTGGGAGGTCCTGCTACATCCTCCGTATAGTCCAGACTTAGCCCCTTCGGATTTTCATTTATTCGGACCAATGTTCCCTCTAATTTTCTGTAGGCTGTGTGCGCATAAAATATCAGCTGTGTGCAGCTTTTGAAGGAAGGTTAAATTTTTGTGCGCCACATAACGACACTCGGAGTTATATACTTTAAAATTTGACTACACGTCAGAATACAGTATGTACACCACATTGATTTTAATCAAATTAAATGAAAATAGACGATTACTAAATGAAACGGGAAATTTCTAGTAATTACAATCATAACTTTTAAATTTTAAGACGTCTGTGTTGTTTTCTATCAGAATCAGAGCCGTAATTTTTGTGCGCTCTGTTGTAAAGTATGTGCGCTCGCTCGGCGAGGTGTGTGCGCGCGCACACGCGCACAGCTTAGAGGGAACAGTGATTCGGACCTTTGAAGAAATTCTTGGCGGGGTAACGCTTTGCGGATCAGGAGGAATTGCAAGACACCATTATGGAGTACTTCAAGCAACTTGACACGCAACTGTATCGTGAAGGGATGTTCAAATTAGTGTCACGCTGGGATAAATGTCTCAAGGTTTACGGCGATTATGTGGAGAAGTAAACAAAAGTATGTAGTTTATAGTGGAATGTATTGAATAATTTCTTTAAATACAAATGTTAGTGTAATTTTGGCCTTTACCTTTAATATCGGACACCCCTCGTATATCATCAATCAAGTAAAACTAACTTGTATGACAGTTTTATAATTCTGAAAGTGCAGGTTCAACCTTCTGATGCATGTGCTTGGTTGAGTCTTGTTTCCATTGTGCCAAAAGCTTCCCACCTATTTTTGGGTGTGAGCTAAATCCAAATAAATTAACTAAATCCTATACCACATAATTACTCTCTTTTACATATGTACTGTACATTTTAGTTGTGTAGAACAAATAGGATGTGGTGAGCTGATGAGTCATCCTATAGAGAATGTTACTGTAAAGACAGGAGAATTTATTTGCAGAAATTGGGGTTTTGATTTTATCTAATTTGTCCACAAGTTAAAAGTATGCACTTTATTCAACAATGCACATAGTTTTATCCATGGAGGGCGATTTGTTGTTGTTGTTTTGTAAACAGTTTGGTGCTCCCACAAAAGCAGTATGTATGTATTCATTTACACTTAAAAACTGCATCTCCAAAGATTGCTCCATGTGATGAACACCACCACTAATTCGGTTTTTCAATATCAGTCACAATGTTACACCAGCTTGATATATCCCTAAATGTTATCAACCTTCTTCATAAGCACATCTGAAAAGATGAGTTTTAAGAAAGCACAAAAAAATTACCAAGGTCCTCATCCTGTAATCCAGTGGTACATATGGATTAGATTTACCAGAAAGATAGTTTAGAATCATTCCGTTGAGAGCCTTGAAAGTCATCAGGAGCAACTTGAAACAAATCCAAAATAGAATTGGCAGCCAGTGCAACTGGATTTAAGATTGGTGACAACCCCACTAAGAGAGCATTACAATAATCAAGGCATAGAAAGATTAATGCCCTAGTAACTAAAGCCATTTTGGATGTAGAGTCTTAGTTGGCATATTTGTCAGTGTCAAAAACACTGCTATATGATCCCTTATATATAACCTTGAATCTATCCAAATCTTTAACTTGTGGCACAGTCCCTTAAGGACCCTGTGATACTTTCCCTTTTCTTATAATGGAATCCCCCCATCCATATCATCTGTCAACTATAGCATCTCAATTTTCGATACATTCAACTTAAGTTTCATTCTTTGCAGACAGGTGTGTATAATGTGATATCCTATCCTGAATTATCTTGACCACATCTACCATATTTTTTGGTCTAGCAAACAAGACCTAGAATTACCCATATAAAAATGAAACCCCACCTCTTGCATGGCCATAAAAAGGCATTAAATAGGGATTAAATAAGGAGACAACACAGACCTCTATGGGACACTGTGATTTAAAGGCCAACTCTGAGAGGTCTCCCACTCCCCTATCTCGCTTCACCACTTAATCTCAGTCCAACACATACGATCCAAACTACTGCAATACACCACCACCAATATCCACTTTAGCCATATCTTCCAGCAAAAACCTTATCTAACACACTATAAATATCAAGTATCTTAAAGGACTACTGAGAGGAGCTTCTCTTGCTGGAAAAGAATCTGCAATTGGGAGATTCTCAAACTCTTGTGTTAAAGAGAATGCTTTGGGTTTAAGCTGATAAACTCTGTTTTCTTTCTTTTTTTTAAATTTATTTTTTGCAGCATTTATACAAGCAAACAAAATTAGAAAAATACAGTTTCCAGAAGAAAAATAAATCAACCAAGTGACTTTCCCAATCACCTCACTTATCAATTACAAAACAGCTCTGACCATCTTCAGAATCCGACAAAATCTATCAGCCAACATACTCCAGGACCTAATCTCTATACAACACAGCAACAGGCCAGAAAGGCAAAGCACCATAGACAGCATCCGAATACTCAGCTCATTCACCAAAGCCAACAATACCACAACTAAGAGAGCTCTATCTCTAGCAGCACCCATCATTTGGAACTCTTTTCTGGAGGCACTAAGGACTACCACAGACTTAAAAGACTTTAGGAAGAAACTGAAAACATTCCTTTTCATGGAACACTTCCTTGAGCTCACATAGCGGGTCAAATCCCGGACCACCTTCATAGCCTAAACACAGATCCTGTCAACCTGACTAGTTACATAGTAACATTGTATATGACGGCAGATAAAGACCAGTATGGTCCATTTAGTATGCCCAGCAAGGTTGCAAGAGTAGGTGCACTTGCTGCTCCGTGCGGGTCACCCCTCCCCATGCCTTTGTTTAGGAGTGTACCTACCACTCCATGTAGGTCACCCCTGTTTGTTCAGATATAAGAGATAGTTATGCTTATTTTGATTTTATCCTGTTGCTATAAAGGGATCCACTGTGTCTGCCCCATGCAATTTTGAATTCTGTCACTGTGTTTGCCCCCACCACTTCCATCGGGAGGGCATTCCAAGCATCCACCACCCTTTCAGTGAAAAAGTTTTTCCTGACATTGCCTTTCAGTTTACCCCCTTGCAGCTTCATGTTATGCCCTCTAGTTTTACAGCTTCCCCGTCTTTGGAAGAGGTTTGTTTGTCCATTAATACTCTTTAAGTATTTAAAGGTCTGAATCATATCTCCCCTGTCCTTCCTCTCCTCCAGAGTGTACATATTTAGATCTTCAAGTCTCTTCTCATAAGTCTTTTGACGCAGGGTCCAAATCATTTTGGTTGCCTTCCTCTGAACCGCTTCCAGACTTTTTATATCCTTTGCAAGATACGGTCTCCAAAACTGAATACAGTAAGAGAGACCTCAGCGATTTGTTCAGTGGCATTAGTACCTCTTCCTTTCTACTGGTAATTCCTCTCTGTATGCAATCCAGCATCCTTCTGGCTTTTGCCACCGCCTTATCACACTGTTTTGCCACCTTGAGATCGTTAATATAGTTAATATAGATATTTCACAATGTAAATAAGTTATGCTTTCTAGTATGTCCCGCATGCCACCCTTACCTACCACAAGTTCTCTGTAAAATTTGTTGTTATACTGTAAACCACTTTGATTTTATGAGAAGGCGGTATAAAAAAACTTGTTAAATATCCTACATAAAAGAAAAAAAATTACAACATGCAATAAATTCCACATCTCGAGGGAGCAAAATCATGATGGGTGCAGAGACATCTAATAATATTATAGTCAGACATATTTCTCCAACAGACATTTTTTTAAAAAAAATTTTATTTATAAAAATATTTCAGTAATACAAAAAGGAAAAAGAAATAAGCAGAAAAACAGCTATACAATTATACAGCCCCAAATCATGCTAAACATAACCTAGTCCACATCAAGGCTGTGCTTGACAAATTATGACCAAAAAAACCCAAAATGATCCCTGGTAATATGAGAACTCCATTAACTAATCGGTGAGCAAGAAAATAGTAAGGGGAAAAAAATACCAATCCACTAAGTCTTACTGTCTAAAAAAGCAATCAGTTGTTCTACTTCTAGAAATATGTATCTATTCCCCTGATATACAATATGGCATTTACAAGGAAATTTTAAGTAGAAAGAAACGCCCAGGGCCAAAACCCTTGGGCGCGTCTCCAGAAAAGACTTGCACCGCCTCTGAGTAACCCTAGAATCATCAGGGAACACTTGTATTGTTTGACCATAAAATTTCTCAGTCTTTTTCAAGAAATATGCATGCAAAACCTTATCCTTATCTATCTCAGAGACAAAAGTTACCAAAAGTGTAGCTCTAGAAGATATAACATCACTATCTGACTCAATAAATTCTGAAATATCTAAAGGAGAAGAGACTGAGCGCTCACTATGAACACCCATCTCTCCTTTTTCCCCTCCCCTATCCATTTTACCCCAGGGAACATAATAAAGTTTTGAGACACTAATTAAATCAACTTCATTAAACAGTAGTATTTCCTTAAGATACTTTTTGCAAAAGAATCATGGGAGACAGATAATGAGTTTTCGGAAAATTCAATAACTGAAGGTTCCGAGACCTCAAAGAATTTTCCAAAAACTCATCCTGACGGTGCAAAGAAAAGGAATCTAAAGAAAGTTTTTCATAAGAGTCTTTCTGAGATAAGTACTTAGACTCCTGTATATCCATCCGCTTCTCAAATGATAATACTCTATCTTCATGATCTGATAGCTTCAAAACCGTCTCTTTAGAAAAATCGGAGACTTTCTTCAAAGAACCCAAGGCCAATTCCATGCGCGTCACAATCACCCATATATTCTTTAAGGAAACATCAGAAGGCGGAGGTTGAACTTCCACAACTGAAGGAAAACTAACCACAGCAGGCAAAGATGGTGATAAAGCCGGAACAGAATCAATTTTTAAAAAAGAAGGCAGTAAGCCTGAGCCAGGAACGACCAACTTCGAATCTTCCAACAGAGAGGTCTCACCAGGCAATCACCAGGCAATTGTTTGAGCTCAACGATGGGTGGAGTTAGACCCAAATCGCTGGGAGAAGGTATAGAAGAAGAGGTACTCACTGCCGAAGTATCCACTCCACCATCCTTTGATGGCTCGGCGGAAGCTGGAGAATCGCTCACTCTCACATGAGCATCCATTGGGCCTACGATCTTAACCGCCTTCATTTCGTTTCCCCATAACAGGGAGAGCCTTCTCACGCTGACATGTGCCAAAGGGGCGTGGCCTGCCCCTTTGGTCACGCCCATTCGGGCATGCTCCCGGGGGACGACCGCGTCCCGCGGTGGGGCCGTTGGATTTATAGCCCTCAGCAAACCTGCAGCCAATCAGTGCAGCCACTAATGCCAGCAACCATTCAGGTATGATATCCAGGAAAAAGTCAGGAAACCGAGCACCTCAGCATCCCGCGGTGGGGCAGTTGGATTTATAGCCCTCAGCAAACCTACAGCCAATCCGTGCAGCCGCTAATGCCAGCAACCATTCAGGTATGATATCCAGGAAAAAGTCAGGAAACCGAGCACCTCCTCTCCAACAGAAATTTAAATATAAGGAAACAAATAAACCAAGAATTGGACTGGTTTTCCAAAAGCAAAGGATCAGTATAAACATACTTTGTCCCCTCAAACGACACCAAACATTTACAAGGGAAACAGAGGAAGAAAGTCTTTCCTCCCCCCCTCCCCCAGCAGCCAAACCTTAGGCTTCAGCTGCAGGAAGGACTTCCTCCTCAACTGAGTATAATGTGACACATCTGGGAAAGCTGCTATCTTCTGTCCGCAAAATGGAATCTCCCTTTTGCGGAAATAAGCTTTTAAAAGGGAAATTTTGTCCACCTCTGAGGCAAGGGTTACGACCAGGGTGGCATGGGAGGTAATCACATTGTCAGAAATGTCAAGGAAATTAGTCAAATCATTCTGATGTCTCTCCATCACTTCACCTCGCCAGCCATAGCCCCAGGGTGTGACAAAAGATAATACAGACGAGAAACCATCATTTTTTCTGGCTCAGAAAACAAAAAAACATCTTTACAATATTTATAAAATAATGTTAATGGATGGGCGGAGCCTGGTTTCTGCTCAAGATGGACGTGTAAGAGCTGTGCTCCGGAGGGCAATAGGCAAGAATCGTGACGTCTGCAATCTTTAATCAAATAGTTCCTACCTACTTTGATACCATTCGATCCCGAATATGTCAGGCCCCAAACAGACGCGGCTGGATTACCAAGTATCTCAAAACACCAGCGCAAAGAGAACCAAAACGGAACCTCTGTCTCCTCACAAGATGGCGGTCATCCGCGCTTGTCCTGAGACCTTACAGGAGCTCCTGGCTGAGATTCGGGCAGTCAAAGACTTGGTCAAATCTAATGAAGAATCGCTATGTGCAATGCAGGAAGATATCAACACTTTGCAAACTTCTTTGCAGTCAATTACAGCTCGTTTGGAGAAGGTAGAGAATGTAGTGGCATCACATGGGGAAAGGCTCAAGGCCGTTGAAAAGCAAGCCAAGCTGATACGTTCATTACAAAGAGAGGTGGAAGACAGTAATAATCACTCTCGGAGGAATAACATAAGAATACTAAGAGTTCCTGAGGGAGCAGAGGGCTCTGATATGGTGTCCTTTTTGCAGGCCATGATTTCGGGTGTGTTAAAGTCACAATTTTCCATGCTATTTGAGATCGAGCGCGTCCATAGAGTGCCTACTCAGTCTGTGGCCACGGGCAAGCGTCCACGCCCAATCATCTTGAAAGTTTTACGTTTTCAGCAAGTATCGCAAATAATGGGAGCAGCCAGAGCACTTTCAACTTTGGAATATCAGGGGCATAAACTCTTGTTCTTCCCGGACTTCACGAAGGCGATGGTGGATCGGAGAAAGAGTTTTCTGGCGCGGCGTCCACGCTTGTTACAGCTGCAGGCCCGTTTTTGGCTGCTCTATCCTGCCCACATGAGAGTCACTCTGCATAACCAGACCAAGACTTTTGATGATCCCAGGGAGTTATATGCATTTCTGGAAGATAAGGAGTCGGTGGTGATGCGGTGAAAGTCACTTTGCAGTCTTTATTTACTACAGTTCTACGGCGCTTGCTATCATGGGCGTTTGACTGGTCTGAGGTCATGTAAAGGTGACTTATCCACGCAGAAGTGACATTTAATCATGCAGTATTGCTATATACTGGGACATCCATTCTGTCTCTTTTGAAAGAGCTCCAGGGTGCTATCCTGGTTAAGATGTCTTTCCTGTTCTCTCTCTCTTTTTTTTTCTTTTATGTTTTATGTTTGTGATGTCTATGGTAGTTGAGAGAGTTTTGGGGCTTGGAGGAGTGGGATGGCCCTTATTCGCTAGGCTGGGTCTTTTAGGCCATAAACTGATTTGACGAGGGCTGCCCTGCCTTGCAGCTCTGGTGTTTTTTGGGTTTTGAGTACATTGTCTTTACTCTTACTGTGGGAGGTGGGCAAAGCGTGATATTTTAAGTGGTAAAGAAGTGCGAATGTACTAGGTCATTTTGCCCTCCGTGTCTGTCTTGTCCTGGTGGGCTCACATGCTAAGTTTTGTGTGTTATATAGCCCCCCTGGATTTGGTGGTTTTGGTGATATGTTTTTCAGAATTATGTGTTCTTATTGTGAGTGATCATGTGTAGGGGGCCAGGGCTAAATTGTGTATCTTTTTGTTGGGTTTTCTTCTTTGGGCTATAAGTGCAGCTAACACTCTTTGAGGGCGCTTAAGATGTTCTTCAACAATGTAAAACTAAATGCTACAGTTTGGTATGTTTTTGCAACATTTGACTGTCAATCTGAGCTATATTGTCAGTATGTCTTCCTTTAAGATAGTTTCACTGAATGCTAAGGGCATTAACAATCCCATTAAGAGGAAAAAGATTCTTCTGTATGATAGGAAAGAAAGTGCTGACATCTTACTGTTGCAAGAGACACACTTGAATGTAAAGGAGTTGTTAAAACTAGATATAAAACCCTATTCTCTTGTGGCTTTTTCAGCTGCACATCACAAGAAAAATAGGGTAGCCATTTTAGTGAGGAAAGCTCTACCCCCCATGGTTATTCAAACTAGGTCTGATACTGATGGGCGGTGGACAATGGCTCTCATTAAAATTGGATCCACTGAACTGGCCTTAATTCATATTTATGCTCCTAATATTGATTGCCCTACTTTTTTTTTTTTGCTCCATTGCGGTCTGGGCGTAGGAGGTGTCCAGATATCTGACTATTGTGGGGGGAGACTTCATCCTCGTGCTAGACCCATTGGTAGATAGGAGTTCAGTGAGAACCATTAGGGTTTCCAAGGCTCACCCAGTTCTTGTATCTCTAATGCAGGAATTGGGCCTGATAGACATATGGCAGTTGCAACACCCTACAGATAAAGAATTCACTTTCTTTTCTCCTCCTCATAACTCCTTATCATGCATAGACTTTTTCCTAGTCTCCAAGGGACTTTGTTCTAGAATTATGAGTCTACTATTCATGTGGCTCACATCTCTGATCACTCCGCAATCTCATTTACCCTATTTGACTCAACGAGCTATCAATCTCACTCACGCTGGCAATTTGATAGGACTCTTCTAGCTAGTCAGGAATTTCGCGAGACTATTCTGGTGGCTATAGAGGAGTATTTTCAATTCAGTCTACCTCAAGACTCCTCGGGGTGGGCATGGTGAGAAGGCTTCAAGGCTAGTATGCGAGCCACCATTTCTAGTTTTGCTATAAAGCAGGCCAGGCAGCGTAAAGCAGAACTTGGTGCACTAGACAAGCAGATTAAAGCATAAGAACATATTTTATGCCAGAAAACTGATCTTCATCTTCAACTGCAATACATCAAGGGCCGAGATTTTGTTCATTTGTACCAGAAGAATTTCTAGGTACAATTATACCTCAACTAGATACAAACTCAAACAACATTGACGAAGCAATTACCAATTGGAACACTGTATTCTCCAGGACCAAGCAGGAAGTCAGTCCTCACTTATGGGTGACGTCGGCGCCGACGGAGCCCTCGCGGAGCAATTTTCCCCAGCTTTCAAAGAAAGCCTTTGGGAATTGCAGCGCGCATGCGCGGTCCTCTTCCCGCCCAAGGGTGCCATCGTAGCCAGTCTTCTTTTTTCCGCGGAGCCCTACAGACGTCCCCGTCTTGTCCCCGTGAAAAAGTCGATATTTCTTCAGTATTTTATTCTTTTTCCTTCGGTTCGACGCCGGTCTTTTTCCCGCCCGGACTCGCGACGCCGGTCACGAGTCCTCTTCCTTTTTTTCGGTTTTTCTGACTTAGTCAGCTTTCGTTTTCGTTTTTCCCTGGCAGCCCGGTCCTTTGACCTCGCAGGGGCCCTTTTTCCCCCGATGGCTGCCAGTGGTTTTAAGCGGTGTGGTCAGTGTGACCGAAATATGTCACTAACTGACACACACGACTTTTGCCTCCGCTGCCTGGGCCCGGATCATGAGGAACTGATCTGTGGGCCCTGCGGCAAGATGTCCTCAAAAGCGTTGAGAAGTCGGCGGCATCAGCGTGATAGAATCTTCGCTGACCCCAGCCGTACCCGGACCTCGTCGGAGGCCTCCGCGTCCAAAGGCTCCAGCTCGGACCGTCGCCGGAGTTCCTCCGACCGGGGTTCTCCCTCCGGGGACCATCGTCGGAAGGTGAAACCCGCGAGGGCGGCGTCGGTGGACGCTCCTGGTTCCGCAAGGGCCAGGTCGCATAGCCCCGACAGCCGCCCCGGGTCCGTGGAGAAGGAACACCTCACGAAGCGACCTCGCCTGGAGTCGGAGATGCCTGCTCGGGTAAGTCCTGTGGTCCTTCTGGACTCGCCTCCGCGACAGCCGACGTCGGGCCCGACGCCGTCGGGGCCCGAGTCGGGGGCTGCTGGGTCACCTGAGCTCGGACTCAGGTTGACGGCCTTGGAGAGCAGACTGTCTGCCTTCATGGACCAGCAGCGGGCACTGCTCGCTGGCCTCGCTGGCGCCGCTGCCCCGACCGCCGGGACGTCGACGTCCAAGTCGACCCCGGAGACCGAGCCGATCCTCGAGTCGATGCGAACTCGAGTCGATCCTCGGTCGAGGTCACCCTCGGCCTCCCGTTCGGGACCGAGGTCGCCAACGCCGACTCCCTCGGCGTCGGGGCGGCAGGCGCCGCGCCCTGCCCGAGCCGACCCCACCGAGTCCTCGTCGGAGTCGGTCTGGGAGTCTGAAGAGGAAGAGTCGCCTGATTCTTTCCGGACTCGGTGTGTCCCCTCGGACTCACCGGAGTCCGAGCCTCGGAAGCAGTCCCCCCCGGAGGATGCCCGGTTCTCGGACTTCGTCAGGGATATGGCCAAGGCTTTGGCCTTCCCTGCGGACCCCGAGGAGGAGCCTCGAGCCGAAGAGCTCGACGCCCTCCAGTATGACTCTCCCGCAAGGGAACACTTTACTGTACCGGTTCCTCCTATGCTGGAACGACTACTCTTCCGCATGTGGGAGAGTCCGGCCTCCTCGCCGGTCCTGAGCAAGCGGGTCGATTCTATCTATCGAGTCCGCAAGAGCCCTGGCTTTCAAAAGGCACAGCTACCACACCATTCCATGGTAGTGGAATCGGCCATGCATCGTCTTAAGAGCCAGAAGATGCACTCCTCGGTGCCTCCTGGCAGGGAGGCCCGTAACCTGGATGGCCTTGGTAAGAAGTGTTTCCAGGGCTCTATGCTCGCATGTCGTGTCCAGACTTACCAGCTATACATGGGCATGTATCTCCGAGATCTGGCTATAGAGCTAGCCGGATTCTCCGCTGGTTTGTCCGAGGAACCCTTGCGGAGGTTCCTGGCCTTGTCCACTGGCATTCGGGAATGCTCAAAGTTCATGTCCCGAGCAGCCTATGATGGCTTTGAAGCATCGGCTCGAGTGGCCGCAGCCGGCATCGGTGCCCGCCGACAGGCTTGGCTTCAGTCGTCAGACCTTGAGCCCTGGGTGCAGGACAAGTTGGTCGATGTCCCCTGCCGAGGCGAAAACCTCTTTGGCAAGCCCATGGCGGAAAAGGCTGCACAAATTGAGACTGAGACTCTCACCAGGACCAGGCTTTCTAGGAAGACCTCCGCCCCTTCCCAGAAAAAGAAGGGCTCGGGGAAAAAGTCCTTTTACCCGAGGAAGGCGGCTGCCTACAAACAATACCCCCATTATCAGGCCCCTGCAGCTCCCCAACAGGGCCAGCAGGCCAAGGGACGGGGTAACGGGTCCCGTAGGCAGCAAGCCCCCAAGCCTGCACCACCAGCCCCTGCTCAGCAGGGTGGGGGTTTTTGACTCACTAAGCATAGCCTCTCCCCCTCCGCTGGTTCCTCCCAGCACCGGAGGCCGGCTGGTTCACTTCGCCCACAGGTGGTCCAGCATCACCGCAGATGCCTGGGTGCTTCAAGTCGTGCGAGAAGGCTATCTTCTCCACTTCCACCAGGTCCCTCCCTCCTATTTTCCGGGAGAACCTCCACGACCCCCTCTGCACAGGGAATTACTCCTTCAGGAGTTAGCAGGTCTTCTGCAGGAACAGGCGGTGGAACCGGTGCCACACCACCTGAGAGGTCAAGGCTTTTATTCCAGGTATTTTCTAATACCAAAGAGAACAGGGGGCCTCAGACCCATCCTGGACTTGCGCAACCTCAACAAGTTCCTTGTGCAGGAGAAGTTCAAAATGCTTACCCTTGGAATCCTTCTGCCCTACCTCCAGCAGGGAGATTGGCTATGCTCCTTGGATCTAAAGGATGCCTACACGCACATCCTCATCCACCCAAGCCACCGCCAATACCTAAGGTTTGTGGTGGCAGGAAATCATTACCAGTACAGAGTACTGCCCTTTGGCCTATCCTCCGCACCGCGAGTCTTCACAAAATGTCTCGCGGTGGTGGCGGCCCATCTCCGGCTTCACGGCCTCTATGTCTTTCCGTACCTCGACGACTGGCTCATCAGAGCAGCGTCCGCTCTGGAGGTCACCAACGCCACGCGCCGCACGGTGACTCTTCTGCAGCACTTGGGCTTTGTTATAAACTTCGCAAAGTCCACTTTGCTCCCCTCACAGGATCTCGAGTTCATCGGCGCAAGGCTGCACACTCCTCCGGCACGAGCATACCTACCGCTCGACAGGGCTCAACGGCTCATGGACCTAGCCAACCGTTTTCGCAGCCAGCCCCTGGTCTCCGCCAGGCGCTTCCTGAGACTACTCGGCCATATGGCTTCCACCGTCCATGTGACCCCCAATGCCCGCCTGAATATGCGGCCTGCTCAATGGTGTCTCCGCCAGCAGTGGCGACAAGCCACAGGCGGCCTAGCAGACCTAGTGCGCGTCTCCGAGCCGCTAATCTCGTCTCTCCGGTGGTGGCTTCGGCAGCCGAACCTGATCTTCGGAATGCCTTTCCAGTCACCTCAGCCGACCCGGGTGCTGACCACGGATGCATCCCTCCTGGGCTGGGGAGCACATTGCCAAGGGGCACGTACTCAGGGCCTCTGGACCATGTGGGAGTCTGCTCAGCAGATCAACTTCCTGGAGCTCTGGGCGATCCGCCTAGCTCTCAAGGCCTTCTCCCACCTCACTTCCCACCAGTCCGTCCTTGTCCAGACGGACAATCAAGTTGCCATGTTCTACGTGAACAAGCAGGGGGGCACGGGCTCCTTCCTCCTCTGCCGGGAGGCACAGAGGCTCTGCTCTTGGGCCGTCAGTCACGGCATTCTCCTCAAGGCAGTTTATCTCCCGGGCCAAGAAAATTGCCTGGCGGACAAACTCAGCAGGGTCCTCCAGCCGCACGAGTGGCGTCTGGATCCCTTGGTAGTTCAGAAGCTCTTCCTAAAGTGGGGCCTCCCCACGGTGGATCTCTTTGCCAGTCCTCACAACCGGCAGCTTCCTCGCTTCTGCTCTCGTCAGCCACACCCCCTTCGGGTTGCGGCGGACGCTTTTCTGATTTCATGGTCGGGGAGCCTTCTGTACGCTTTCCCTCCCGTCCCGCTACTCTCTCGGACTCTTTTCAAGGTTCTCCGAGACAAAGCCTTCATGATCCTGGTGGCCCCTCGCTGGCCCAGACAGCCGTGGTTTCCGCTCCTACTGCAATTAGCGGTGGAGGATCCATTCCCTCTGGGGGTACAACCGGATCTCCTCACTCAGGATCAGGGGTCTTTACTACACCCCAACCTCAGGTCTCTCAACCTCATGGCCTGGCTGCTGAGAGGGTAGTCCTTGCTCCCCTTCTCCTGCCGGCAGAGGTGGAGGAGGTCGTCTTGGCTTCGCGACGGCCTTCTACCCGCAAATGCTACGCCCTTAAATGGCGTCGCTTTGCAGTCTGGTGTACCCAACAGTCTCAGGATCCCTTCTCCTGCCCGGTGTCGGTGATCTTGCAGTACTTGCTACACCTCTCTAATCTGGGACTTAAGTCCAACTCCGTCAAAGTTCACCTCAGTGCTCTTTCGGCACATCATGTGCCGGTGGACGGTAGACCTCTCTCCAGCGACCCTCTCGTAGCGAGGTTTCTCCGAGGTCTCCTTCTACTTAAACCACCTCTGCGCCCACCAGCGCCTGACTGGGACCTGAATGTGGTTTTGCAGCGGATCACCTGTCCGCCTTTTGAACCTATGGCTACCTGTTCTCTCCGTTTTCTGTCTTGGAAAACACTGTTCTTGATAGCCCTCACTTCCGCTAGACGCGTAAGTGAATTGCAGGCCCTCGTGTCTGATCCCCCTTACACTCGGTTCTACAAAAATAGGGTAGTCCTACGGACTCACCCAAAATTTCTTCCTAAAGTGGTCTCCCCTTTTCACATCAATCAGGAGGTGGTACTTCCAACCTTCTTTCCCAGACCACACTCCAGCCGAGCTGAAACGGTCCTCCATACCCTGGACTGTAGAAGGGCTTTGAACTTCTACCTTGACCGTACGCGGGAGCACCGTAAAGCTGCTCAGCTTTTTGTGTCTTTTGACCCCAATAAATTGGGGCTCCCGGTCTCCAAGCGTACTCTGTCCATCTGGGTTGCGGACTGTATCTCTTGGGCTTATGGGGCAGCCGGACTCCCCTTAGAAAGTCGAGTCACGGCTCATTGCGTTCGGGCAAAGGCTACGTCAGTGGCTTACCTCCGCTCTGTTCCGCTGGCAGACATCTGCCGGGCCGCTACTTGGTCTTCGAGCCAGACTTTTGCGGTCCATTACTGTCTCGAGAGGGAGTCCCGCAGGGACAGTGCTTTCGGACAGGCAGTCCTCCGTAATCTCTTTGAGGTCTGAGCAACTCCTACCCTCCATCCCGGATGTGGGCTACTGGTGGGTGATAATTCAGCGAAGATTCTTTCCTTCTGTGCTGCTGAGCTAGAGGGAGCTCATTTTTGTGCTTAGGGTCTCCGCTAGCCTTGAGCTTGGGAGTCCCATAAGTGAGGACTGACTTCCTGCTTGGTCCTGGAGAAAGCGTAGTTACTCACCTGTAACAGGTGTTCTCCAGGAGCAGCAGGAATCAGTCCTCACTACCCTCCCTCCTCCCCTTGGAGTTGCAATCGTCTGCTTTAGTTTTTTTGCAAATTTTTATGCTGTCTTTTTTAGCTATGTCATCTGACTGGCTACGATGGCACCCTTGGGCGGGAAGAGGACCGCGCATGCGCGCTGCAATTCCCAAAGGCTTTCTTTGAAAGCTGGGGAAAATTGCTCCGCGAGGGCTCCGTCGGCGCCGACGTCACCCATAAGTGAGGACTGATTCCTGCTGCTCCTGGAGAACACCTGTTACAGGTGAGTAACTACGCTATAAGAGAAGCTTCCAAACCATTACCTCTTAAACCTAACAAACCCTATAAAAGAACTTCAGAAAAATGGTACACACATGAACTGGCTTCTATCAAAAAAACCCTAAGAAAAATAGAAAGAAAATGGCGAGTAAAGAAAACACCTGAGCTCAGGGATCTATACTTCACAACACTTAACACATACAGATCAGCAACTAATAACGCCAAGAAACAACATCATACCTCAATACTAACTAAGGCTATTAATCGTCCGAGAGAACTCTTTGAAATTGTAAAATCTTTATCTAAAGCCCCTACCACTAATTCTCAACTTGTCCCTATTAACATCTCAGATTTAGCAAACTATTTTGCTAGTAAACTAAAACTATCCTCAATACCAATACCTGATCCAATAACATCAATAAACAACAACAGTACATGAACATCCTTTCAACCTATAGATAAAAAACAACTACTAAATATAATATTGAATATTAACACCACCACATCCATCCTTGATCCATGCCCTGTCACATGGATCAAGTCAACAGAACAAGAGCTTGCCCCCTTTATTCTCAAAATAGTAAACAACTCCCTCCAGCAAGGGGTACTACCAAAAGAACTAAAAAATTCTGCAATCCGCCCGATTTTGAAGAATAAAATACTAAATGAGAATGACCCAACTTCATATTGCCCAATTGCCAGTATCCCATTTATGACCAAGATCATAGAAAAAGTTGTACAATTACAACTACAGGACTTTATAGATACATCTGCCCCTCTTGATGATCACCAATATGGGTTTCGACCTTTTCACGGCGTAGAGACCCTCCCTCTTGCCCTCCTTGATACCCTCAATAAAGGACTAGACAACACAAAACAAGCATTTATTCTGGTATTCCTAGATATATCCGCTGCCTTTGACAGTGTAAATCACAACATACTCATATCAAGACTCAGTCAAATTGGATTAAGGAAAATTACACTAGATTGGTTTAAATGTTACATATCTGACCGTACACAATTTGTAAAAGTTAACCAGAACTCCTCACCCTCTTTTCTTCAAAAGCAAGGAATACCTCAGGGCTCTGCTTTATCTGCCCTTCTATTCAATCTTTATCTCCAACTAATTTGTACCATTTTCCAAAAACATAAGATGAAATACCAGATATATGCGGATGACATTATGCTGTACTCTGCATTCGATATACATGATCCAAACTATGACATAATAGCAAGCTGCCTTATGGAAGCTGAACAATGGCTACGTTCAAATAATCTGAAAATTAATTTCAAGAAAACAGAGATACTAATCACTTCAAGAAACACAAATTACACACCACCAACTGACATCAAAATTCTGAACTTTACCCTACCTATAAAGGAAGAGATTAAATACTTAGGAGTCACTCTAGACAAGGCTCTTAATTTCACTAACCACATTAAGAAAACAACTAAAACAATTTACTACAAGCTACGCTCAATTCAGCAGCTGAGGCCTCTATTAGAAATTAATGACTTTAGAACTATCACACAGGCACTAATAACTCCCCATTTTGACTACTGTAACGGAATACTATCAGGTGTATCTAAAAAGAACCTAAAAATCCTACAAATGGCTCAAAATGTCACGGCGAGGATAATTTCCAAAGCCAAACTGACTGATCACATCACCCCGATACTATACTCTCTGCATTGGCTACCTATACAAAGCAGGATTCAATACAAAATATTATTGACCACTTTCACATTGATAAACCAGATTGCCCCATCTTACCTATCCACACTAATTCATAGTCCTATAGAAAACAGAATAAGACGTAGAAGGAATCTTCATACTATCTTAGTTCCCGACTCAATAAGAAAAACTAAACACATAACAAGCAATAGTGCCTTCTCATTCGTAGCACCTTCATTATGGAATAATCTCCCTGACCAACTAAGGGAAATAAAAGATCTAAAACATTTCCGAAAAGACCTAAAAACATACCTGTTCTCACAATATTACTCTAACATAAATAATGAACTGGACAAGGCCTCCCATCCTCCATAGATCTCCAAGATATACCTGCTTTAATATTCGCAATACTACTCCTAAAATTAGAACATATGACGAAATTTAATATGTATATATGTAAATAGTTCCAAACATTGTCTATACCACCTGTATATAGTTCTGATTACAGTTCAATGTACCTGATTATCATTACCTGTATATAGTTGATTACTGTTCAATGTACCTGTATATCACAGCTCTGTTCTATGTATTTCATGTTGTTTGATGTAAACCGCTACTGATCTTAGGAAATGGCGGTATATAAAAGATTTGCAAATAAATAAATAAATCTTAACATCTTGATCAGATTGCAGCGCCTTAGATTTAGATATAATTCGATTTTGACCACTGAGGCTTCACAAAATATTCCAGGGCACAAAGGTCGATATTATTTGGAAGGTAATAGAGCTGGATGGCTGCTAGCTAACTCGGTAAAGGGTCATAAGGAAGCTTCGTGAGTTACAGCTTTAAGGGATCCTCAGGTACAACAATTGATTGTCAAGGACCCCGACATTGCAGAGACCTTTTGCCAATTTTTACCCTCAGTTATACACCCCAGAGATAGATTTCTCTGGGAAGGAGTTTGATAGTTTGCTAAATAATATTCAAAGGCCGGTGTTAGATCAAGAAACTGCTGTGGGACTGGATAAGCAGATTACAGTCATGGAAATTATTCAGGCTATTGACTCTACGCAAGTTGGCAAGGCTACCAGACCAGACAGCCTGCCGACTGAATTCTGTAAAACCTTTTCCAAAACTTTAGGTCCATACCTTCAACAATATTATAGACTTCTTCTGGACAATGTGGCACAGACTGGAGCATTTGCCTCTGCAAACATTGTTGTTCTAGAAAAACCTGGGAGGGACCCTCAGTTAGTTAGTAACTATCAGCCAATTTCATTGTTAAACGCAGATTATAAAATCTTTGCGACCATCTTAGCTGGTCGTCTCTCCAAATTGATCCCTTCATTGATACACCCGGACCAATGTGGCTTCACTGAGGGACGCTCTACAGCCGATAATGCCAGAGTACTTTGTCACGTTTAGGAAGGCGCGGAGGAAACAGAGGACCCTCTTGTGGGACTCTCACTAGACACAGAGAAAGTGTTTGATCGGTTGGAGTGGACTTTTTTGTTTGCTCTTCTGAAGTGGTTTGGATTTGGTGAGGGTTTCTGCAATCTAATTAAACTTATGCAAAAATTTCTGTGAATGCGACTCAGTCTAGAAAATTTCTTCTGGGGCGGGGTACCTATCAGGGTTGTCCTCTTTCTCCCATTCTCTTCAATCTGGCCTTGGAACCTTTGGCCTTACTAATAAGGCAAAGTCTCATAGTCAAGGGCGTTTCTATTGCTGGCGTGGAAATTAAACTATCTGTATATGCAGATGAATTGCTCTTTTTCACCACATCTAGCTCCATACCGGTCATTTTAGAATTGATAGATAAATATTCAGGATTGTCTGGCTATAAAATTAATTGGTTGAAGTCTGTCGCCTTCCCCTTGAACTCAAGAGTATGTAGGACGGATATGGAGGATTTCTCTTTTGTATGGGAGTCTAAGATGGTGAAGTATTTGGGAGTTCACTATTGCTACCCACTTAGTGTAACCCTACAGTACAATGAAGAAGAGATCATATCTACAGTTCGTAATATAACAGCAAAGTGGTTGCTGGTCTATCTTTCTTGGTGGGGTCGTCTTGAAGCTATAAACATGACTATCACTCCTAAAGTGAATTATATATTAGAAATGCTACCAGTCTTTCTTACAAGTAAAGTTTATCGTCAAATTGAAAGGATTCTGGTTCAATTTCTATGGAAAACTAAACCGCCTAGAATTGCTCTCAGGAAACTCAAATCTAAAAAAGAGGAGGGGGTGAATTTCCCTGACTTTCAGGCCTTTCACTGTGCTTTTTTGCTAAAACAAGATTCACGATGGGTGGAGGGGACCGTAGGTATACGCCCAGTATGGCTTGAACTAGAAGAGAGATTAACTACTCCTTTCCCCTTGAATCTTCTTCCTGTTATGGTGTCTATTGGGAGGTTGAAGTCTCATAGGGTTATATCGGACACTCAGAAGGCTTTTCAACAGTTAGCAAATGCAGTTCCTAAGGAGGAGTGCCTATCGAAATTAATACCCATCTGGCATAGTCCTTATTTTAAAATCAATCAAAGTTCATTCGCATGGCAAAAATGGTTTAGCAGGGGCATTTGGAGCATTGGCCAACTGATAATGGATGGAAAATGGAAACCTTTTTCCTCTTTGTAAAGTGAATTTGATTTGCCTCAATCCCTATACTTTCAGTGGATTCAGCTGAGGCATTGTATAGAGAAATCCCAGTTTTATATTACATCGTCGGCTGACAAGTGGGGGTTGATAAGTAAGATAAGCTCAGTATATATGACCTCTGGGGTGGCTTTTCAATATTATAAACTGGTGGTTCAGAACAACAGTTCTCAGGCCATTGGTGTTCATTGAATATGGGAACATGACACTGGGGAAGTTCTTTCTCCGGAAACTTGGACAAAATTCTGGAGTAAGATAAACAGGGTTTCCCAGTCTGCCTCTGTCTCACAAGCTTTGTACTTCTTTGCGCATAGAGCTCACTTTACTCCGGTAAAGGTTGCTAAATGGGATAAGGCAGCTGGGAATGAGTGTTGGTCTTGTCAGGGAGATATCAGCATTTTGAGATATGTAGTGTATGATTGCCCTAACATTCAGTCTTATTGGGTTTCAATATGGAATCGCATTCAAGAGGTACTGGGATTCCGGGCTACTCTCTCCTGGTCTGTGTCATTTTTCGATCAGCAATTGACATCTCGTCGTTACAGAAGGATTGCCAGTTTTTATTTGACTTCATGTTGGGAGTGGCCCTACATCTCGTTATTTCTAACTGGAAACATACAGCAGAGCTTAGTTGGCATGAATGGTGGAACCACTTGTACTTATGCTGCAAATATGAGCAAATGCCACGGTGTGGTAGATCCCTTACACCCTCCACTTTTCTTAAGTGGAAACCCCTACAGAATTGCATCTCTAAAGCACGATATTTATTTTATTTATTTATTTATTTATGGTTCTTCTATACCGCACTCTTTTCCATCAGCGCGGTTCACATTAAACAAGAATACTCATTACAAGCAACAGGCTGTTGTGAGTTTACATATAACAGGAGAGTTCAACTGGGATTATAACTTTGGGAAACTTTGTACATATGAGATATAATAAGGGGTTATTAGACAAATCTTCTTGTTTCTTATGTAGTGGAGTGTTTGCTCTTCTGTAGGCCTTGCAGGCTTTCAGCTGTTTTTTTTTGTTTTTGTATAGCCCCTGATGATCGCACGATGATGGGCGGGACAGGGTGGGGTGGGCTGTGAATAACCTTTTCTTTTTTGTTTCTTGTTACAGAGAAGAATTATGTATTTTGAATTACTGTAATTTGGTTCTCTTTTTTTGTATTTTGTTGGAAAATATAAATAAAGAAGTTAAAAATAATAATAATATTATTAACGGAGACATCAACCGACACTGAGGAAAATTTAACAATCTTATGTTTTTTGCTCGCATAGAATTCTCTATCATTTCTAAATGCTGATACATTACATAAGAATCTTTTATACCCAACGCCCCAGCAGACTGAAGCGAGCCTATTTGCCCCTCCAGCCTATCTAGCCGCTGGGCAGTTAATACAAATTGCTCATCCATAACCTGGATCTTGCAAACTACTTGCTCAGAAAAGTTAATAGTTTGCTCCATGAAACCTTGAAATAACAAATTAGTTTTTGATACTTCCCTCCAGATGTCCACCAACGTAACATCTGCCACACCAACATCTGGGACTGTAGAGACATTCTCAGGATGATTAATCACCTTTATTCCCACTGGAGAACCTACAAGAGAGGCCTGTGGTAGATCACTTAGAGGGGCCTGTTCCCCGGCCAAACTGGGACCCATTAACAAAGCCACACAGCTCCCATCCATTGCTGCCAGGGCCAGGCCAGGATTAGGAGGCGGTATCCAAACTATAGGACTTGGAGAAGCCCCAGATGACATCGAGGGGGATCCAATTGGATTTACTCCAGGAGTAGCCGTAGAGCCAGAAAGCACAAACACATGCGAATCCAAAGGCCCAGAAATAACTTTGGCGTTGATGATGATGTCGCAGCGGACTACTTCTTCAATGGTTTGAGTTTCCTCTTACACCCTCCATGGGGCATCTCCTATGGCTTTTAAGACTCCTTTGGTCACGTGCCCTTTGGGCATGCTACCATGAGCCGCGGCCGCGAAGAACTGCACGATCTCTTGTAGTGTCCCGTGGTGCCCAGAAATGTCAGCAACAGGGTTGTCCCATCCAAGAAAGCCTCTCACAAAGAGTAGCGCTGGCTCCTGCAAGGCCTGCATAGTAGGGCTTCACAACCAGAGAAGCATGCTCCCTGCCTGCAGAAGAACTATGTGCTATCTTGTAGCATCCTGGGGCACCCAGAAATTATGTCTGCCTCAGGGCCATCCCATCCAAGGAAGCCTCTCACGAAGAGTAGCACCGACTCCTGCAGCACCTGCACAGTAGGGCTCCGCAACCAGAGAAGTGCGCTCCCTCAAACTCTATCTGTTTTAAAATTCTCTGTTTTATAAAGTCAATTAAGCATAGTGTAACAAGCCAGTTGTCAGTTAAACTAAAAGTCGGTTAGGGCATAGTGCAACAGGTCAGCTATCAGGTAGTGTTTCTTTCCTACTCACCCCAAGAATAATCTTTGATTTATAGTCCCTTAAATCTGTTAAGTAGTGGAGGAGTAGCCTAGTAGTTAGAGCAACTGCTTAGTACTCAGAAGATCAAGGGTTCGGTTCCCACTGGCATTCCTTGTGACCTTGGGCAAGTCGTTATCTCCAGGAACAAGCAGGAATGTAGTCTTCACATATGGGTATCGTCGGTACCGACGGAGCCTGCGCGGGAACGCTCCCCAGCGTCCAATAGGAAAGCTTTTGGGAGCATCCCACAGCACCTGCGTGCTGCCTTCCCGCCTTTCCAACTGTCCCTCTCCAGTTGAGTTTATAGCTGAGACAAAAGAGAGGGAGAGAGAGAAAGAGAGAGAGATACAACTCCTAGGGGAGGTGGGCGGGTTGTGAAGAATAAATTTCTGCTGTTCCTGGAGATCACCTGTTACAGGTGAGTAACTACGCTATCTCCAGGAACAAGCATTATGGCGTTTGTAGCTAGAACAACTTTGATTCATATTCCATTGTTGGAGGACACCGAGGTAGCAAGTGGATATGGGAGATATGGGAGGTGGGGGGCATGTAAAGAGGATACCTCAAATGCTAAGGATTATCACATTGGTGGGAAGTGGTGCACAGCTGGAGAAAGAGTGGGAGGAGACCATGACCTTGTTAAATGCCTGTTCTCCCTCACTCTCACCTCTCTCATCTTTCCGCCTTGTGCCCTTCCCTCAATAATATTGGCATTAGTAACACCCTTCCCCAAATCTTTCATAAGAAACATGTCTGCCCTAGTCATAACTCTCACTGCTCCACCACCCAGAAACAATAGTAGTAACCCAGATGGCCCACTGCCTTTCGCTTTCCCCCAATCCTCAAACCCATGAAAGCACACTTTAAACTCAACCTCCTAACCCATAGCAAATCCCAACGACCACGCCCAAGCCCCAAAATCAATCCTATATCCACAAACAGCATTTGGTTGCCTCCAGCCACACTGTTTGCATGCAGGGCTGGCCCAACCCTTAGGTAAACTAGGATGGCAGCTTCTTTGTGGGGGGCGGGGGGTGGAGTGGCCAAGAGCATGACTTTCAGTGCTAAACAATAGATTTTGAGATCCAGATGGGGCATAAGGCTTAAGGTTTGCGTAGGGCACAAATACCTTCAACCATCTCTGGAAGCAACCCTGGTTGATTGGAGTGGCATATCCCTTCAAAGTTGTGCCATCATGGCGTGATGCACCAGCAGAACCTCTTATCAGTCCATGTCATCTTGGATTGGTGACAGCAGCAAGAACGTGGATCTTGCTGCATCCCACTGAAAAGCAGCCAAAGTAAAGTTCACAGTAATCAATAAGCATGGCAGGAACAGAACCACCAGCAGGAAACAGCAGGAACACTGGTAGTACCCCTTAACAGTCTCATATTGATGTCAGCGGGAACATGGAGCTCAATTAAACAAAAGGATGTGGTGCCAGGGGAAAAAGTGAGAGCAGAGTTAGGAAATATGCATGTTTAATTGAGTTTCACATTTCCCAAGGGAAAATTGCACACAGGAAAGACAAGTACGGTCTTCCCTACCCCTACTCCAAAAGAACCCCCAGCAAAAATAATAAGTCTATGCAGACTTTGCTTTGAATACTGTAACAAAACCTGCAGGTAAAAGTGCCTGCAGAGTTTGCATCAATATAGCCAATTTTGATGTTGCTCCCTGTGTTACCAAGTGCCTCATGATTACAGCTTTCAGAAACATTTGCAGAAAGGATCTTTTGTGGTTAAAAAACTCATGTACAATTTATATAAATATTCTTTTGGTCTGTTGAAAAGTATTATAGCCAGGTAGCCATGTTCTGTGTGAACAAGCAGGGTGGCATGGGGTCCCTTCTCCTATGTCAGGAAACCCTGGATCTGTGCTCGTTTGCAGCCCAGCATGGCATGCATCTGCGAGCCGTCTACCTGCCAGGCCGACAGACTAAGCAGGATTCTCCAGCCCCACGAGTGGCTGCTGGACCGGGGAGTAGCCCTTTGGCTTTTCCAGGCCTGGGGACGGCCAGTGATGGATTTGTTTGCGAGTCCGGTCAATCACCAGTTGTGCCCGTTTCTGCTCCAGGCAGCCCCACACGGACAGGGTGGCTGCCGATGCTTTTCTAATATCATGGTCAGTGGGCCTCCTGTATGCGTTCCCTCCGATGTCTCTGGTGGCCAAGACTCTATTCAAGATCCTCCAGAATAAGGCCTCGGTCATTCTGGTAGCCCCAAGGTGGCCGAGGCAACCCTGGTTTCCACTTCTACTACAGCTAGCGGTGGAGGCTCTCATCTCTCTGGGGTCCTCCCCAACCCTCCTGTCCCAGGAGGGGGGCACTCTCCTGCATCCCAACCTCAGTTTTCCTCAACCTAATGGCGTGGCTGTTGAGAGGGTAATCCGCGCCCCTCTCCTCCTTCCAAAGGAGGTTGAGGAGGTCTTGCTAGCCTCAGGGAGGCCCTCGACTAGGAGGACCTATGCCTTGAAGTGGCGTAGGTTTGTGTCGTGGTGCGAGGCGCAGGGTGTGGATCCCTTCTCCTGCCAGGTTGGGGTGGTTCTACAGTACCTTCTCCACCTTTCGGATTTGGGCCTCAAGTCCAACTCAGTCAGGGTGCACCTTAGCGCTCTTGCAGCAAACCACTTCTCGGTGGAAAAGAAGCATCTCTCTGCCCAACCTTTGGTTTCTCGATTCTTGAGAGGCCTGCTTCTTATGATGCCTCCGGTTCGCCCGCCGGCAACCGAGTGGGATCTCAACGTGGTTTTAGGGCAGCTTACTCGGCCGCCATTTGAGCCGATGGCAACTTGCCATCTGCACTACCTTTCTTGGAAGGTGGTTTTCTTGGTAGCCCTCACGTCGGCTCATTGGATGAGTGAGCTTCAAGCCCTCATGTCCGACAGGCCTTACACCAGGTTCTATAGGAACCGGGTGGTGCTTTGCACGCACCCCAAGTTCCTTCCGAAAGTGGTCTCCTCGTTCCACCTCAACCAGGAGGTGGTGCTGCCTATCTTCTTTCCCAGGCCGCATGCCAGTCGGGCAGAGACAGTATTGCATACCCTGGACTGCAAGAGGGCGTTAGCCTTCTATATTCAGCGCACACAGGGCTATAGAAGGACTTCTCAGCTCTTCTATTCTATGACCCCAGTAAGCTGGGGTTGGCTGTTTCCAAGCGTACGCTGTCCACCTAGGTAGCAGACTGTATTGCCTGGGCATGCAGGGCAGCCGAGCTTCCGTTGGAGTGTCGTGTCACGGCCCATCGGATCAGGGCCATGGCGGCATCAGTGGCTCATTTCTGCTCTGTTCCACTGGCAGACATCTACCGGGCCGCCACCTGGTCTTCGGGTCAGACTTTTGCAACCCATTACTGACTGGATAGGGAGTCCCAACAGGACAGTGCTTTCAGCCAGTCTGTACTCCGTAACCTTTTCGAGGTCTAGGCAACTTTTTCCCTCAGACCCTTCTGTGTCAGGCTACCGGAGTGCTACTCTCTTAGTTAGATTCCTATTGTGGCTGCTTGCGGCTCTCATAGAGGGAGCCTATTTTTCAGCTGTGGGTTCTCGGTAGCCTATAGCTGGGGAGTCCCATATGTGAGGACTGACTTCCTGCTTATTCCCGGAGAAAGCATAGTTACCCACCTGTAACAGGTATTCTCTGGGGACAGCAGGACTCAGTCCTCACGACCCTCCCTCCTCCCCTTGGAGTTGCAGTCTTATTATTATTTTTATTCTTTTGCCGTCTTTTTAGCTATGTCATTTGACTGAGCAAGATGGTCCCTTGGGCGGGAAGAGGACCGCGCATGTGTGATGCAATTCCCAAAGGCTTTCTCTGAAAGCTGGGGATTTGCTCCACAGGAGGTCTCCATCGGCGCCGACGTCACCCATATGTGAGGACTGATTCCTGCTGTCCCCGGAGAACACCTGATCTCCTGGAACAAGCAGGAATGTAGTCTTCACATATGGGTATCGTCGGTACCGACTGAGCCTGCATGGGAACGCTCCCCAGCGTCCAATAGGAAAGCTTTTGGGAGCATCCCACAGCGCCTGCATGCTGCCTTCCCGCCTTTCCAACTCTCCTTCGACAGTTCTTCGTTTTCCGCGGAGCCGACAGGACGTATACCCTGTCACTGCAGAAAAATTATTATTCTCTTGGGGGGTTTTTTGTGGCCGCGTCTGCCTTCACTCGACGCCTACCGGTACCGCCGGTTTTCCTTTCTTCTTTTAAAAAAACAAAACAAAAACTAGCTTCTAAAAATCTTTTCTTTAGGAGCCTTTTCCCTCTCGGGGTTAGGCGCCATTTTAAGCACTATGCCCATTTTTTTCTTCAAATATGGAAAAACCAGCTAGTGGTTTTAAGAAATGTTCTAAATGTGGCAGTACCATATCCGTCACCGACACCCATGAATGGTGTCTTAAATGTTTAGGTGCTGACCATTCTCGATTGGAGTGTCTCTCCTGCAGAAAGATGACCAAGAGGGGCCTGCAGAATAGAGCTGCAAAACTCGGTACCATTTTTGCCACTGATACAATGTCTGTTGCATCAACGTCTTCCAGGGCTTCATCTTCCTCCCATGGCTCTCAGGTAACTAAACCTAAGTCTTCTAAGACTGGCCGGTCCTTAAAGGGTAGATCTCCTAAGTATCGAGATGCCACTGGCGTTGCCCTCAAGGAAAGTTCACCAGCAAAACAGCCCCGGCGGGAGGCCTCGGTCTCCAAAGCATTAACGGGGCTCCAGAATGTTCCAGAGGCTTCAACCTCTGCAGAACTACTGGTGCCATGTTCTGGGGTCGTGGCCGCTTCCACCGGTATCGACACCCAGGCATCAACAGGAGCGATGGACCAGAGAATCCTCGCTATCGAACGCAGTCTAGCGGCTCTCTTAGCAGCTTCAGTACCGCTAAGACCACTACTGACGGTTCCACAGGTAGGTATACTGCCTGCCATGCTGAGCCTTGAGTCTATCTCAGGTATCAAGGGGCCGGTACCGAGACACCCCGATGCCGACTTTGAGTGGTACCGGTACCGAGCGTTGCAGGAACACCCGGCACAGAGATATTTCGAATCCTCCAATTCTGATGACTCTGCCGGTACTAGAGCAATCCTTCCGGAGGATCCATCTCCTCCTCCTTCTCCTCAATGCAGAATGTCTCCTCCAGAGGACATGTCCTTCCAGGATTTCATACGTGATGTAGCTCGAGGTCTTGCAATCACGGTGACTCCAGAAAAGGAACTCAGAACAGAAGAATTAGAAATTCTTCAATACCCTAAGGCTCCTAAAGAGGCAGCTACCCTGCCCATTCATAGGATCTTGCAGGATCTTATGCTAAGAATGTGGGAAACACCTTTAACGGTGTCTCCACACTCCCGATGACTCGATACCATGTATCGACTTCCAAGCTGTCCTGGGTTTCAAAAAACTCAGTTACCACACCATTCAATGCTAGTGGAATCAGCAATGCTTAGGTTTAAGAGTGCTAAAACGCATTCTTCCAATCCTCCGGGCCGTGAGTCGAGAACGCTCGATGCCTTTGGGTATCGATGCTTTCAATCCTCCATGTTGGCAGCCAGGATCAGATCTTACATCCTCTACATGGGAATGTTCCTCAAAGAAGTTACAGGAGATTTGGAGCTCATGAGCCCTCTTCTTCCTGAGGACAAAAGAGGGGATTTTCTTACTCTGGTCAAACACGCCCAGGATGCCTCTAAGTTTGTGAACCGTGCAACCTTTGATTGCTTTGAATGTATTAGCAGAACCTCTGCTGTTTCCATCAGTGCACATCATATTGCCTGGCTCCAGGCATCGGACTTAGAACAGTGGGTGCAAGAGGGGAAATATTCCTTGCACAGGAGAAAATCTCTTTGGCAAGGATTGGCAAGACAAGGCAAATCAGCTTGAATCTCAAAATACTACCTTGAACAGACTATCAAAGTCTACAGCCAACTCAGCAAAGAAAAAGTCAACCAAGAAACCCTTTTTCAATAAGAAAAAGGTTTTACCCATCTTACACCCATCATGCTCACTGTCCAGTTCATGTTTCCCAAAAGGGGACCCAACAGAACAGAAAGCAGCGAAAGCCACAAGTTCCAAGAACTCAATCAGTTCCACAGCTTTGACTCTTTCCTAGAGAACTTAGTCTTTCTTCCCCTGAAAGGTCCAGAACCCCTCACTATTCCAGGAAGGTTATGCCATTTTGTCAACAAATGGCAACAAATAACATCAGAAAATTGGACTCTCTCCATTGTACGAGAGGGGTACAGACTTCACTTCCACAGCATGCCCCCGCCTATAGTCATAAAGCAGTTCAATTCTCAGGTCCCTGTCACCAATCTCTTGGGTCAGGAGGTCGCATCACTTCTTGCTCAAGGAGCAATAGAAGAAGTACCCATACCCCAACAGGGGATGGGATTCTACTCCCCCTATTTTCTCATTCCCAAGAAAAGAGGGGGGACGCAGGCCTATTTTGGACCTCAGAGAATTAAACAAATATCTGTTCCGGGAAAAATTCAAAATGATCTCCCTCGGAACACTCCTGCCATACCTTCAGAGTCAGGACTGGCTATGTTCTCTAGATCTAAAGGATGCATATACTCATATTCTCATCCATACAGATCACAGAAGATTCCTTCGATTCCTTTTCCAGGGAAGACACTTCCAATACAAGGTTCTTCCTTTCGGTCTGGCTTCTGCCCCAGTAGTCTTCACAAAATGCATGGCAGTAGTAGCAGCATTTCTGAGAACTCTAGGAATATTCGTCTTCCGCTACTTAGATGACTGGGTCATTCGAGCATCCACTGCTCCAGAAGCCAGCTTTGCTCTTTCTCGCACAATGCGAATTCTTCGCTACTTGGGACTGGTCATAAACCTCCCAAAATCTCAGCTCACCCCTTCTCAGTCCCTTGAGTTCATAGGGGCTTGACTGGATACCAGACTGTCAAGGGCTTTCCTACCACAGCCCCGCTGTCTTCGTATAATGCAGCTGGCATCCCAAGCAGCTATGAAAGTCTTCCTAACTGCTTGGAAAATGCTTCAGCTTCTGGGGCATGTGGCATCCTCTGTCCATGTGGTTCCCTATGCTCACCTTCAAATGCTAGCAGCCCAGTGGACCCTCTCCTCTCAGTGGACACAGGCCTCGGGTCGCCTATCGGACACAATCAGAAACTCCACATGTCTCATTTCATCCCTTCAGTGGTAGCAATCACCGGAAAACCTTCTAGTAGGCTCTCCTTTCCAGCAGCCTCTATTCCAGGCCACCCTAACAACGGATGCGTCCAAGTTGAGTTGGGGGCTCACTTGCACAATCTCTCGACTCAGGGTCTTTGGACCCCGCAGGAGGCTTGTCTTCATATAAACCTCCTAGAACTCAGAGCCATTTTCCATGCTATTCAAGTATTCCAGACTCAGCTACAAGACAGTTCGGGTCCAGACCGACAATCAGGTAGCCATTTTCTACATGAACAAGCAGGGCGGAACAGGCTCTCTGTCATTATGCAATGAAGCTTTGCGACTGTGGGCCCTCGCCATAGAGCATCAAATCCACCTCCTAGTGGTATATCTTCCGGGCATTCAAAATCTTTGGGCAGACAAACTCAGTCGAATACTGCTGCCACACGAATGGTCTCTTCACTCAGACCAGATTGCTCGAGTGTTTCGAATCTGGGGGACCCCAGATATAGACCTCTTTACAAGTCCACAGAATGCCATACTTCCCTGATTCTGTTCCAGAATTCCGGCTCAAAACTGTCAGGTAAGAGATGCTTTCCTCCTTCACTGAGGGCAAGACTTCCTCTATGCTTTTCCACCCATTCCCCTCATTCCCAAAACACTGTTCAAACTTCAGAGAGACAGAGGACGTATGATACTCATAGCTCCACGTTGGCCACGGCAAAAGTGGTATCATCTGCTTCTACGTCTCTCTCAAGCCACGCCACTGGAGTTGGGACATGCTCCAGATCTTCTGTCCCAGGAGGATGGGACGCTATTGCACCCGAATCCCCAGTCCCTGCATCTCAGGGTCTGGTTGCTGAGGGCGTAGAGCTTCCAGATATCAACCTTTCTCAACAGGTAAGGGATAGCCTGCTGGCCTCCAGAAAACCTTCCACAAAACGATCCTACGCCTTTAAGTGGAAAAGGTTCTCTGTATGGTGTTCTCAAAGGGGACTTACCCCCTTTTCGGTGCCTGTGGAATCGCTACTGGAGTATCTCCTCCACTTATCAAATTCTGGTCTTAAAACCAATTCAATAAGGGTTCATCTTAGTGCCATTGCTGCTTCCCGCAGACCACTAGATGGACAACCTATCTCCTCTCATCCACTCATAGCAAGATTTATGAGAGGTCTACTCTTAACAAAACCTCGCATTAAGCCGCCACCGGTGGCATGGGATCTTAATCTTGTTCTCGGGCAGCTTATGAAACCGCCCTTTGAGCCCTTAGCCACTACGGACCTGAAGTTTCTTTCCTGGAAAGTCATCTTCCTAGTTGCGCTTACTTCTGCATCAGTGAGTTGCAGGCCTTAGTGGCTGATCCTCCTTATGCAAGATTTCATCATGATAAGGTAGTTCTTAGGACTTATCCTCACTTCATGCCAAAGGTGGTTTCGCCTTTTCATTTATTTATTTATTTATTTTTTAATAAGCATTTTACAATAAGTCAAGAAAAAAAACTTGAACACAGAAAATAATAATACTTGCAGAAATATAGGTACAAAGAATACAAATTTTCCATCAAAGTTCAAGCAAGAATTATACTGTAGCCCACTAAAGGGGGGAGAAAGTAATAGCAATAAAGTATACGGGGACAAGCCCCAGTAATTAATCAAAGATAAAACAAGATAGAAGCCGTAGTTGAAGGATCTCAAAAAAAAGAAAAAAAAAAACAAAACAGATGGGTATACATAACTTGGTCAGGAAGAGGACAAAGGTAACTGAGTACTAATAAAAGCAGATAGGTCCTCAGGTGAAAGAAAAACATATTTATGAGAATTATGCATAATCAAACATTTACAGGAAAATCTTAACATGAAAGTAGCTCCAATACGAAGCACCCCAGGGCTTAATAACAAAAACGCCCTCCGACGCTTCTGGGTCTCTCTGGAGACATCTGGGAAAATATAAATTTTTTTCCCATAAAACAAATTAACTCTCTTTTTATAAAACAATTTCAAGAGCCATTCACGATCCGACAATAATGCTAAGGTAACAAGCAAAGTAGAAACAGGCACGTCCTCCTCTTTTTGGAGCCACCTCGGTAATAATGGGGAAGTTCAGCAGCCAAAGATTCGAAGACTCAATCGCATTCGCCAATGACTCTGATTTAACTCTAAGAGCAATATTTTCCTTAAACAAAGAGGCAGTAAGATCAGAAACCTTTTCAAGCTTCTGGTCCAGTAACATCTGCTTAGCGTCAATTCCTTGAATATCTGTTTTCAGCACAGTCATGGATTCTTCCAATACCGTAGCCCTCGAAGAGTATGAAGACAATTGTTGCCCCATAACCTTAGATAAATGAGAGAGTGCGTCCCAAATGCTATCCAGAGTCACAGACTCAGGGCGAACCAATGGAGGAAATACAGGCCTGGAGATTGGGGACTGCTCTGCCTCCAAAGAAATTTCCACTTGATCAGGATTTCCACCACTGGATGATAGAATCGCTGCAACGGCAGCCTGAGAATCCCCTGTTGAACCTCCGGGAGTCTCCGAAAACGAGACCCGCTCCGGCGCAACGGCAAGCACCACTTCGGAGTCTGCAGCTGCGTCTCTCGTATTCTGGGCAACCGCGGTAGCAGGGGAAGCAGGAGGAGCACGGCCATCCGGGGAGAGCGAGATGTCAAGGGGCAAAGACGCCAAAACACCTTCCTTCACAGGCGTCACAAAGCCCGCTCGAATCCCCGAGACCTGAGCCTTCGAAAGCTGCACATAATGATCCATGGGTCCCTCACCATCGGGCAACGGCGCCGCGGGAACAGCCTTAAGTTTTCCCTTCCTCTTAGGCATTGCAGCTAAACCTTCACTGCCGCCATCTTGGAAAGAAACCACTTCCCCCTCGCCTTTTCATTTAAACCAAGCGATTTACCTTCCTGTATTCTTTCCTAGGCCTCATGCCTCTAATGCAGAAAGGAACCTTCATACCTTGGATTGTAAAAGAGCCTTGGCTTTTTACCTTCAAAGAACTAAGCAACAAAGAAAATCTTCTCAGCTTTTCGTTGCTTTTGATTCTAGTTATTTGAGGCTTCCAGTTTCCAAAAGAACTCTCTCTAGATGGATTGCAAATTGCATATCCTTTGCATATGAGAGTAAGGGACTTTCTCTCAAAGGCCACACCACAGCTCATAATGTGAGAGCAATGGCAACCTCTATGGCTGATCTTCGTTCTGTGTCCATTGATGACATCTGTAGAGCAGCCACCTGGGCTTCAGTACACACCTTTACAGTCCATTATTGTTTAGACAAGGACTCCTTTCGGGATGCCTCGTTTGGACAAGCTGTTCTACAGCATCTCTTTCAGACTTAGTACAACTCCTACCCACCGTCCCAGGTTTTCGATGCCAGAGATCCATGGGAGGAAGAATGACCCATCTCACCAGAGGTTCGCAGCTTGCTAGGGTCATCAACCTGGCATCTCTCAGCTGGAGAGTCCCCATATGTGAAGGATACATTCCTTTTTATTTATTTATTTATATTCTCTTATATACCGCGCTATTCTGCATCAGTGCGGTTTACATTGAACAAACTGAAATTACATTGAACAGGGCATTATAACTTGGAGATAACTATTTTACAGGGAACATGGGCTATGGAGGGTTAAGTGGCTTGCCCAAGACCACAAGGAGCACCTGTGGGACTAGAAACCCCAGTCCTTCCAGCCCAAGGTTGCTGTCCTCTAGTGGGATTTGAACCCCCAACCTTCCGGCCTGAAGTACCTTGCCCCAACCACTAGGCCACTCCTCCACTCCACTTTTTGTTTCTGGAGATAGCGTAGTTACTCACCTGTAACAGGTGATCTCCAGGAACAGCAGGAATTAAGTCTTCACAGCCCGCCCACCTCCTCTAGGAGTTCTCTCTCTCTCTCTCTCTTTCTCTCCTTTTGTCTCAGCTATAAACTCAACTGACGAAGGAGAGTTGGAAAGGTGGGAAGGCAGCATGCAGGCGCTGTGGGATGCTCCCAAAAGCTTTCCTATTGGACGCTGGGGAGCGTTCCCACGCAGGCTCCGTCGGTACCGAAGATACCCATATGTGAAGACTTAATTCCTGCCGTTCCCGGAGATCACCTGTTACAGGTGAGTAACTACGCTTTACAGAAGCTATGGGGCTGCCAGAACCCTACCTCCTTTTCACGTCTGAGTAGCTTTTATTCCAGCATTAAAGCAGTGGTGCTGCTTAGGTTCTTTCAGACATTGGCTTGCCTTTTTATATATCTTTTCCTGTGATAGTTTTTGTTTCTCTGTCTCCTTTCTTTGTTCCAGTGTTTTTTATATTGTTGTATATGTACTTATTATAGATACATCCTCCTTATAGATTCTTTCCCTTTGTGACTTGTGTTCAGTTGTTGTTTCTTCATAAAGGAATGCCATTAGTATGTATTCATAACAGCAGAACTGCTGGATTTATTTAGATTTCTTGTGCTGTTAAGGAACAAATATTTAGTTTTCCTCTGAAAGTATATTAAAAAGACAAGGATGAAACTACTTGTAATGTATTTTGTGCACTGGATTTTTAAGTAGGTGGTTTAGTATTTCTGCTGCTTTTTAACATGAATATGTTTATTAACAGTGACAAATGTTTTTTCTTGCATGAATGGTTAGTTTGTTTTCTGAAATATCTTTTCTACAGCACCATTGTCCTCTGTGTGTTTCTCTTACAGTTTGATCAAGATCAGTGTTAAAAGCTGGCACATGTTGGTGAACCTTTGTTTTCATATTTTCCTGACATGTCTGGTGTTTGTCGGAGGCATAACTCAGACCAAAAAGCACAGCATTTGCCAAGCAGTAAGTGAAAATTGAAGATTAGAATATATATAAGTATTATAATAAAAAATTACTGCTGGCTCATAATACACTTAATCTATAAATATCAGTAAGGCATTATAAATATAGGAGTCTTAACATTGTTTTATGAGCTTATAATCTTCTTTACTCAGTATTTGAGTCTTACATGCAGTAGGGGGTTTTTGCCCTTTTAGCTAATAATCCTGAGTTTTTTCATGCCTGTTATTGAGTTCCCATGCAAAATAATTGAAAGGTTAATTTTATCTTAGTTTCCTACAGGAAAACTGGCCATATAAAAAGAAAAAAAATCATTTTTGTGTCTCCATCCTGGCCTTAAATGTATATGCCCTCCTCTCTTCCCACTCCATCACTGCTGAACCATTTATTCAGTTTAATTCATATTTGTGCCAGAAATGATAAAGCACCTACTGACCTCTGACTCATATTTACATGCCCTTAATGCACTCACCCAGTACTTATAACCCTCCGTTCTTTTTATATCCTAAGGAGAATCCAGTTCAAATCGTGGAGTGTGTGTGTGTAAGGGGGGGTTAAGAGCACATCAAGCATTTTTAAAGCTGCCTTGACTTTGGCTGACATCAATCACTTTGAAAGCTGTAATTTTACACAGCAGTAAAGTTTACTGAGATTGCTAGATAAAAGTTTTTGAAGCTCGCTAAGCACTATATAACTAAAGAATTTTCTGGTTGCTGATACTTTTTTGGATGGCACCACCTTCAAAAGTTGAAAGGAAAATACTAGAACAGACCTGACTTGACATCCCTTGACGGGGAGCCTTGGAGGATGCCGGCCGGCAGAGAATCTGTTACTGCAAGGACCTCTGCAGATGCAAGTGGATTGGTTCTCGCTTACAGTTTGGCCATTGAAAGGACGAGGCTGGAGAGGATATTCGGGGGCAGTTATTGCGACCTTGCTTCGAGCTAGGAAGAAGTCTACATCGCTGATGTATGTTCGCATATGGTGTATTTTTGAGGATTGGTGCTCCAGGAGACAAGTGCGCGTGGCGACAGGATCAGTGCCTGTGGTTTTAAGTTTTTTTACAAGAAGGTTTTGATAAGGGTCTAGCAGCCAGTTCCTTAAGAGGGACAGTTGGCCACTATTTCGTGCTATAGAGGCAAAGTGCAAGGTGTCACTCTAGGAGCGCATGCAGATGTCTTACTTTTTCTTAAGGCAGTAGCTAAGCTGCGCCCCTCTCGTCAAATTGTGGTCCCGCTGTGGGATCTCAATTTAGTCTTAGGGGCGTTAACCAGAGAACCCTTTGAACCATTGCATAGAGCGTCTGTTAAAGATTTAACTCTGAAAACGGTCTTCTTGGTGGCCATTTGTTCGGTGAGGCGTTGTCATGTAGAGAACCGTTTTTGTCCTTTTCTAGGGAAAAGGTGGTGTTGCGGCCAGTTCCTTCTTTTTTGCCTAAGGTAGTTTCTCCATTTCATCTGAATCAGACGGTTTCTCTTCCAGTGTTAGGGTCGCTGGAGGGAAATGCTGCGGACAGGGGGTTGCGTCACTTGGACATAAAGCGAGTGCTCCGTCAATATTTGTAAGTGTCTGAGGTCTTTCATAAATTGGATCGGTTGTTCATTTTGTTCGGAAGTTCCTGTAAAGGGGAAGCAGCAGCGAAAGCATCCATTTCTAGATGGATTAGAGATGTGATTGCTTCCGCATATCTTCTGTGTGGACGTAAGGTACCAACAGGGCTGCGAGCTCACTCGACCCGGGCACAAGCAGCTTCGTGGGCGGAGCACAGTTTGGTTCCGCCTGCAGACATTTGTAGGGCGGCCATTTGGTCATCACTTCATACTTTCAGCAAGCATTACCGCCTGGATGTGTTGGCATCGAATGATGCCAGATTCAGGTCGGCGGTGTTGCGAGCTGGCTGGAAAGGTCCCTCCCAATGATTACTGCTGTGTTACATCCCAGAGGTGGAGGACTAAACTGGAGGAATGATAAGGAAATGGAAATTACAGTTACCTGGTAATTGTAGTTCCTTTAGTAACTCCAGTTTAGTCCTCATTCCTGCCTGGGAATGTGAATTGGGCAGTGGAGTTTGTTTAGGGGAGGTGTTCCACTACCGGTAGGTTCAGTCTATGCTATACTTTACTGCCCTTTCTTCCTCTTCTGTTCTATTGGGGGGTATGACGAGGAAGGAAAAGAAGCGGTATAAGGAAAGGGTACATTTTCTCTTGAGAGAAATTTCCTGGTATAGGTTAGTTAATATGTTAGTTAGTATATGTTCAATTTCTTGTTAAAGTTCAATGCATTTAATAGCTACTTATTTGTTGCTCCTTTGAGTGTGCTTTGTCAATAGTTCACTGGGGCTCATGGGAGAGACCAGCAGGCTATATCCAGTGATGTCACATTTTTTGACATGCCCAGTCTCCAAACTGCAGGAGGAGGTGCACAACCAGATCCTCGCTGAATAACAACCTTCCTTTAAACGGTAGCTTACTGAGGCACGATTTAGAGGAGCCATCGGCCGCCCAGTTTCTCAGCCACATGGACCAGCGGGCAGCCACTAAAGAAGCCATTGTATTAGCTAGCACTCTAATCAGGTCGTAATGCACATTCGCCAAATAAGCCGATCCGGATTCTAACCGATCCAACTCACACAGACATTCCTGCTCCAGTTGCGAAGCCTGCCTATTTTTTTTTTTAGGTAAGCTTAAGTTAAATAAAAGAAAGATGTTAAAAAGAATCGGACCAAGGACAGATCCCTGGGGCACACCACTGGTAACATCCTTCTCCTCAGAGTGAGCCCCATTTACCTGTAGTCTTTGTCACCTCCCACCCAACCAATTTCTAACCCAAGCAGTAACTTTAGGGTCCATCCCTAGGGCATTCAGTTTGTTTATAAGTCGCCTGTGAGGAACAGTGTCAAAGACTTTACTGAAATCTAAATACACCACATCTAGGGCTCTCCCTCGGTCCAACTCCCTGGTCACCCATTCAAAGAAATCAATCAGATTTGTCTGACAAGACCTGCCTCTGGTGAATCCATGCTGCCTCAGATCCTGTAATCTGCTGGACTCCAGAAACCTCACTATTTTCTCTTTCAGCAGCGTTTCCAATAATTTACTCACCACCGAAGTTAAACTAACCGGCCTGTAGTTTTCAACCACATCCTTACTTCCGCTTTTGTGTAAAGGCACCACATGAGCCTCTCTCCAGTCCTTTAGCACCACTCCCAACTCCAATGATGCATTGAAAAGGTCAATCAGTGGAGCTGCTAGAACGTCCCCAAGTTCCCTCAGTATTCTAGGGTGTATCCCATCCGGTCCCATCGCTTTGTCTACTTTAAGTTGAGCTAGTTTCTCACGAACGCAGTCTTCTGAAAATTGTTCAAGATGACCCTCGCTTCTCTTCCTGTTTGTGGGTGTTTTCTGATGTCCTGCTCCTGGTTCTTCATCTGTGAACACAGAAGAGAAATATTTGTTAAGCAATTCCGCTTTATCCTCATCAGCTTCTACATATTCCTCCCCTTCACCCTTGAGTCTGACAATACCACTTTTGCCCTTCCTCTTCTCACTAACATATGACAAATGTCTTATCCCCCCCATTTTATTGCATTGGCTATTTCTTCCTCTTTTTGAATCTTTGCTTTCCTGACTACTTTGCTAGCTTCTCTAAGTTTTTCCAAATATAGATGCCTGTCTTCCTTTCTCTGTGATCTCTTGTATTTCATGAAGGCCTCCCTCTTTTTCTTCACTTTTTCACTTACTTCTTTTGAAAGCCATAGCGGTCTCCTTTTCCTCTTACCTTTATTTACCATTTTAATAAAAAGGTTGGTTGCTCTTAAAACATCCCATTTCAGTTTTGCCCACTGTTTTTCTACATCCCCCAGCTGTTCCCATCCCGCTAACGACTCCCTGAGGTATTGGCCCATCTTGGCAAAGTTAGTCTTCCTAAAGTCTAAGACCCTCATCTTTGAATGGATTCTTACAGCCCTAGTCCTAATACTGAACCACACCATCTGGTGATCACTGGATGCAAAATGATCTCCCACTATAACATCAGAAACACTTTCACCATTGGTAATCACCAAGTCCAGTATGGCCCCTTCACGTGTGGGGTTTGTTACCAATTGCTTGAATATTTCTCCCTGTAGAGAATCCGGGATCTCTTTACTTCTAGTTGATACTGCAGCAGGAATGTGCCAACCAACATCTGGCATATTGAAATCCCCTATCAGTAGCACTTCCCCTTTCCTAGCAATGCTGCGTATGTCTTCAATTAACTCTCTGTCTACCTCTTCCTCTTGTGAGGGAGGTCTGTATATCACGCCAATGCAAATAGATTTCTCTTTCCCTCTTTCTAGTTTAACCCACAATGCCTCCTCTCTCCCTTTTAAGCTCTGTAATTCCAAAGCTTTAATAGTATTTTTTACATATAGTGCCACTCCTCCTCCCCTTCTTCCTACCCTGTCCTTTCTGAATAAAGTATAGCCAGGTATAGTTACATCCCAGTCATGGTTTTCTGTGAACCATGTTTCTGTAACTGCCACTAAATCCAAGTCGGCCACTCCCACCAAAGCTTCAACATCAGGGATCTTATTCCCCATGCTACGGGTATTTATTCACACTGCTTTCTATATGTTACCCTGTTACCCATTTCCATAAAGGTATTTAATGCATCACTTACCTGGGGGCTTTTTTCACCCATCCCCGACGAATCTATTTTAAAGCCCTCTTCAGTAGATTAGCCAGTCTACTACTGAAGATGCGTTGACCTTTCTTGGCCAGATGGATGCCATCTCTGCTCTGCAACCCTTGGAACAGCATCCCATGGTCTAGGAAACCAAAACGCTCTCGATGACACCATCCACGCAGCCATGCATTCATCTTCAGGATGCGATACTCTCTGCCTTGGCGTTTACCCTCAACAGGGAAGATTGAAGAGAACACCACCTGTGCATCTAACTGCTTCACCCTCTGTCCCAGAGGCATGAAGTCACTTTTCATACGCTCAGAGGGATACCTGGCAATATCATTTGTTCCGACATGGATTAGCAACATTGGGTAATAGTCAGTGGGCTTGATGAGTCTCGGCAAACTCTCCATAACATCTTGGATTTTGGCACCAGGTAGACAGCATACCTCTCTGGACATCAAGTCTGGTCGGCAGATGGACGCCTCATTACACCTCAGAGTCACCAACCACCACTACCCTTCACTTCCTTGTGGTCACTGATTCTGCAACTTTGGGGTACTTGAGCTCTGGTTCTTCCCTTTCCAGGGATACTTTCTCTTCCTCCACGTCCAGGGCTGCATAATGGTTCTCCAATCCAAGGGCTGGAGAAGTTGGATGGGTGATTCCTCAGGCCCTGGTGACTTGTGTCCAACCTTCGTCATTCTGTTGGCCCCCATCTTCTCCTCTGCTAGAGAGCTTGGCTGTTTCAAGAAGCATCTCATCAATGTACTTCTCACTGTCTTGAATGCTCCTCAGCCTCGCCACCTCCTCTCTGAGTTCCTCCACTTGTTTCCTCAGAGCTTCAGCATGCAGGCACCCTGCACATGGAACCGGTCCTTCAACTGGCATTGGGATCTCTGTCTGGACAGAGGCAGAAGCTGTAACGGGGGCAACAGCTTTATCGATAAGATTTTTCCCAGCCATTGTTCTGTTCATGGAGCTTAGGTATCTGTTAAAGCAAAAGAGAGAGATCTACCAAAGTACCAGCCGGGTTCCCAGGTGTCCTTTCAGAGAAAAAGCAGTTAAATCTCTTTAATTATATTCAAAATGTGCTGTTCCAAGGCCCTGTGCTTTGTTAAATGGGGAGGTGCCCTATAAAGCAAGACTGCTCACTAGGGGTGGGTGGGAGTTGGGGTGGGTAGGGAGGGAGGGAACTAACACCTGATTAGGTGTCAGCAGTTCCCAAAAGCTGAGAAGGATACTAGAGTTTAAAGCCTAATCTGCTAAAGAAAATATTGCCACTAAACCACCAAAAAGAATGTAACTTTGCTTTAAAAATATACCAGAACCCTTTTAAGAGCTCCCAGTCAGAGAGCTAGCAATTTAATAAAAATAAATCCTCAAAGTCTTACCGTTGTTTGACCTGTGGAGCCCCTGTTTGGAATGTCTCAACAGGGCAGGGCTCTGCAGCCTTTTATGCAGGCCTCAGCTGCCCTCAGTCATGCGTCGGATTATACTGCTCTACTCATTCTGTTTATTCCATCCCTCTGTTCTCAGCATGGATGAATTGGGCCTGGTACACCCATAGCTGCTGTTGCGAGACAACAGGAACAAGCAGGAAGTCAATCCTCACATACGGGTGACTTCGACATTGACATCCAATCCCCAGCTTTCAAAGAAAGCCTTTGGGACCTACACTGCGCATGTGCGGTCATCTTCCCGCACAAAAGTGCCATCTTACCCCAGTCTTTCTTTTTTTACATGGAGCCCTGCAGATACGCTGTCTGCATCCCGGTTAAAGTGGATTTTTTCATCGTTTCTAAATATCTATTCTTTCTTCAGTATTGATCACCTTCCGCTGCCCAAATCCAGTGACTCGGCGTCGTGCTTTTCGCTCTGGTACTTTTCTTTTATTTTTTGGCCCACGGATTTTTGCTCGCAACTTAGCTGGTCAAGATGTCAGATTTAATCTCATGGGGCTTATTTTTTCTCGCTATTTCTTCAACCAGTGGATTTAAGCAGTGTGGCAAGTGCAGCTGCACTGTGTCCCACATGGATTACCATAGTACATGCATAAAATGCCTTGGGTGGACCACGACATGTCCTCCTGCCCGCTTTGCCTTTTGATGTTGGCTAAGACCTGGAAGGAGCGCGAAAGGCGGCGGAGGAGCTGTTTAGCAAGTCTGCCTCAGGATTGGCATTGGGGGAATCCCTGCCTTCGTTGCCAGTATTCGAGCAACTCGGCATTCTGCTCCCAGGCTCGGCTGGAGCCATGGGACCAGCATGCGCCAGCATGCATTGGAGTTGTCATCGGAGGGTCTTCCCCGGGCGTCGAAGGCTTCATCGGTCGAAGTTTGATCCCAGCTTGGGGGGGGGTAAGACTCCAGGTCCCGGGCATGGAGCCCTCAATTCGATGCCAGTGATGAGTGCTGGGAATGCCCCTCCTGGAGGGAGGTGTTGTCGACAGAGTTCGGGGATTGAGTCATTTCCCCCGATGCCGTTACCATCTGGGCATCACCTATCAGGGACCTGACACCCACCTCGGCGGAACCGTCAGGCATCGAGGCCAGAATGCTAGCCTTGGAGCGCAGCTTTGCTGTATTCATTAAGGCTCAGTGGGCCTGACTCCCGGTCACTCGGGTTGCCGGCAACTGTGACATTGCGACAACCGTGGAGCGCTATCCAACTTCTCCAGCTCCAAGTCGGCCTGGGAGATGGATGAGGAGTCTCCCACACCATCCTCTGTCAGGTCATCCCCTCCGACCCGTCTCTGCCACACCATCGGCAGCAGTCACCCCCAGAGGACCTGACTTTCTTGGAGTTTGTCTGGGAGGTGTCCCAGGCACTTGCCTTCGTGGCAGTGCCAGAGGATAAGCCGTGCACTGAGGATCTCAAGATCCTCCAGTACGAGGCTCCTCCTCGGGAGGCACTGATGGTGCCTATTCCCCCCATCCTTGAACGGCTGCTGTTCAGAATGTGGGAGACCCCGGTGATGGTGCCAATTGTGAACCATCAACTCGATTCACAGTTTCGGGTCAGCCAGAGCCCTGGCTTCCAGAAAACACATCTTCCACATAACTCCATGGTTGAGGAGTCGGCTGTGCATTGCATTAAGAGCCAGAAGACATGCTCCTTGGATGCTTTTGGCAAGAAGTGTTTCCAGGGCTCCATGCTCACAGCCCGGATCCAGGCATGTACCTCAGAGACCTGACGAAGGAGCTCGCCGGGTTCTCGGCTGGGTTAGCAGACGAACCTTTTGAGTGCTTCACGATCTCCTTGTCATCAGTCAAAGAGTGCTCCAAGTTTCAAACTCAGGCAGCCTTCGACGGCTTCGAGCCAGTGGCTCGGTTAGCTGCGGTGGACATTAGTACCCGATGCCTTGCCTGGCTATAGTCCTCTGACTTGGAGCAGTGGGTTAAGGACAAATTAGCCAATGTCCCTTACCGGGGGGTAGGGGGGAATTTCTTTGCCAAGCCCATGACGGAGAAGGCGGATGAGAAGGAATTCATGACCAGGACCAGGCTGTCCAAGAAAGTGTCTGAACCTTCCCACAGGAAGACTTTGGGGGGGGGGGGGAGCCCTTCCACCCCTTCAACCCCTTCCACCCGAAGACCAAGAAAGCTTACGTAAACGTCCACAAGTTTCAGGCCTATCATGCTCCCCCACAGGGACAGCAGGCTAAGGACCAAGAGCATGGCCGCCCATAAGCCAAAGGCCCCCCAAACCCCAAACAGCACCCAAGCTGCAGCCTGGGGGGAGCTTTTGACTCTGGGCATAGCCTCTCTCCTCCAGGAGGTACAAGGTCCGAGGTTCATGGGAGGACAGCTGATCCACTTTGCACACCAGTGGCCAAGCATCACCACAGATGCCTGGGTGTTGTGGGTGGTCAAGGAAGGTTATCTCCTCCATTTTGCACAGCTGCCTCCGCCCTTCTTCCACGGGGAATTACCAATGGATTCCTTGCAGAGGGAGCCTCTGCAAAAAGAGCTCAAGGTTTTGCTCGTAGATCAAAAGGTGGAGCCCGTCTCCCAACTTCTCCAAGGCAGGGGATTCTATTCCCGCTACTTTCTTGTCCCCAAGAAGGCTGGGGGCTTCCGGCGCATTCTGGATTTAACTGTAGTACATGAATTAACAGGCGGGGCTCTGTCTGGTTCGTCATGTGACTGCTCACAATGTGCATGCAATGGCGACCTCGGTGGCAAGCCTGCCCTCTGTGCCTTTACTGGATATCTGCCGGGCTGCCACCTGGTCCTCTGTGCACATCTTGGTGCACACTACTATTTGGAAGAGACCTCCTGGAAGGATAGTACCTTCAGCCATGCCGTACTCAGTCACCTTTTCGGGGAATAATGGAACTTTTCCCTCCGACCCGTGTTATCCAGGCTACCAGAGTGGGGATTGCATTTTCGATGCTGCTGCTGCTGCAGTGTCAGACCTCCAGCTAATCAGCGCCCTCTGCTGCCCTTTACAGTCCACTTTTTGGGTTGCCTTTGGCTTTTACAAGTTTTTTCGGTAGCCTGTAGCTTGGAGTCCCATATGTGAGGACTGACTTCCTGCTTCTTCCTGGAGAAAGCATAGTTATTCACCTGTAACAGGTATTCTCCGGTGACAGCCGAATTCCGATCTCACAACTCTCCCTCCTTCCCATAGAGGAGGGGATTTTTTTCTGCTTTTGAACTGTCATCATAGTGAGGTAAGATGGCACCTTTGGGTGGGAAGATGACTTTCTTTGACAACTGGGGATTGAATCTGCGCGAGCTCCGTCGGCGCCGACGTCGCCCGTATGTGAGGACTGATTCCTGCTACCCCCCAGAGAACACCTTTTACAGGTGAGTAGCTACGCTTTATTACACATACAGCCATACAATAGAATGCACCTCCTGTTACTTCTCCTAAGTTATTTTTGTGGCAAAACCCGATTTCTATACTGACATACTGTCAGTAACAAGACTATAAGGAATTTGCTCACCCAGTCAAATCCGTAACTCAAAAGAACTTACCATTTTGCGTTAAACATTGGGAGATGAGGCGACATAACCTGTATGAATGATAGGGAGCATCCAGCTTTGGTGTCCAGGTTTTAGAGATCTGTTGTCATTCTCAGCTTATTAGACAGAGGGCAGGATTTAGAATTTAAACAAAACTCTCTTTATTATGGATTAGACAAGCCTAATAAATGTTTAAGTGGTGAGTACAAATAACTAGCCAATATCAGACGTACCAATACATTTTTCCTTTTAAGGGGCTTTTTTTTGGCTCTATTAGGGGAAACGGCCATTTTGGAAATGTTTTACAAATCGCTATACTACATGCAGGTATACAAATATCTGATTTGGTCATGCCATCTCTGATGTGAATTGTGCCCACCAGGGCTGCTGTTAAAGTAATTTAGAAATGAAAACATGAAAGTTAAATGTTTTATTTTACATGAGACTGAAGTACAATTTCTGTTTATTTTGTACATTAAATAAAGTTAAACACAAAAATATAAGACGGTTCATTTTTATTAGAGTAAATACGTGTCTTGATTGACTTTTGGAAGTCAACACTCCTTTAATCAGGTCAAAAACAAAAGACCAGGCCAAGGCAAACAATTCTCATTTGTGAACTTTTCCTGTACCAGAGGTGTCTGTGCTGTATGTAATATGGTTGATAGTTTTTAATTGGGATGGAATTTTTTTAACTTGTTTCCTCTGCATTTTTAGAATGTACCTAACTTATGTAATGTGTGGGATTTCTTTTGTCTTGCTCCAGGTTGGAATAATTTTGCATTATTCTACTCTTGCTACAGTCCTATGGGTGGGAGTCACAGCGCGCAATATCTACAAGCAGGTCACAAAGAAAACAAAGAGATGTCAGGATCCTGAAGAGCCACCACCACCTCCGCGGCCAATGCTTAGGTGAGACATCAGGATCTAATAACTCCCATACTGGGTCAGACCAAAAGTCAGTCTAGCCCACTGTGCTGTTCCCAATAGTGGCCAAGCCAGATCACAAGTATCCGACATATCCCAAAAGTAGCCAGATTCCATGCTGGTTATCCCCAGGTTGATCTTAATATTCTAGGAACTTTTCCTCAAGGAATTTGTCCAAATGTTTTTTAAACTCTGCTATACTAACTGTTTTTACCACATCCTCCGGCAATGAGTTCCAAAGCTTAATTATGCACTGAGGGAAAAACATTTTTCTACAGTTTACTTTAAATATACTATTTTGAACTTCATGGTGTGTTCCCTAGTCTTTGTATTTTTTTGTATTCTATCATATCTTCTGTGCATGTATCACCTGCCCACATTTAATTTCTTCTGCCATTTGGATGCCATATTTTGCAATCTCACAAGGTCCTCCTGCAATTTCTCACGATCAGCATGTAGTTTCATAACTTTGAATTATTTAGCGTCATCTGCAAATTTAATGACCTCGCTCATTGTTCTACTTTCCAGATTATTTATAAATGTTAAAAAGCATTGATCCCAGTACACATCCCTGGGGTACTCCACTATTTACCTTCCTCCACTGGGAAAATTGACCATTTAACCCTACTCTGTTTCCTCTCTCTTAACCTGTTCTTTATCCACAAAAGGTCAAATCCTTCTATCCCATGGCTCTTGGTTTTCTCAGGAGTCTTTCATAAGGTACTTTGTCAAAGGCTTTCTGACAATCCAGTTACACCATATCAACTTACTCACCTTTATCCATATGTTCACACCTTCAAAAAAAGTGGAGCAGATTGTTTAGGCAAGACTTCCTTGGCGCCATGTCTGTCCAGTAATTTTGTTCTTTATACTGTTTTTGCCTAGCACTAATGTCGGACTCACTGATCTGTAGTTTTCTGGATCACCCCTGGATCCCTTTTTAAAAACTAGCAATATGTTGCCATCCTCCAGTCTTCAGGTACCATAGATGGTTTTAATGAAAGATCACAGATTATTAATAATATATATGCAGTTTAATTTTTGAGTTCTTTCAGTAACTTTGTGGTGTATATCATCTGGTCCAGGTGATTTGGCCTATTATATCTTCCCAGTCTACTGTGATTAGTTTCAGTTCCTCTAAATCACCACTATTCAACTTCCTCAGTGAAGACTGAAGCAAAGAATTCATTTAGGGCCATGTTTACTAAGCATTTTTCCCATAGATGCAAAATGGGAGAAGACTTTTAGTAAACGGGGCCCTTAGTCTCTCCTCTATGGCCTTGTGCTCTGAGTGCCCTGTTTACCCCATGATCATTTAATGGTCCAACTGACTCCCTCTCAGGCTTCTTGATTTGAATGTACCCAAAAAAAGGTTTATGCATTTTTCCCTCTAGGGCAAGTTTCTTTTCAAATATTTTTGACTGCCTTATCAGAAACCTGCATCAAATTTGCCATTGCTTATGCTTTTTCCTGTTTTCTTCATTCAGATCCTTTTTCCATTTTTTGAAAGCTGTTCTTTTGGTTATAACCACCTTTCACATCACCTTTTAGTCATGCCAACTATTGTTTGTCTTTCCTTATGCCATTTTTGAGTGCATGGAATGCATCTGGCCTGGGGTTCCAAAGTGACATTTTTTTGACTAACTTCCACACATGATGTAAATTTTAAACCTTTGCAGCCACTCCTTTTGAGTTGTATAGTATATTTTCTTTTTTTGCTGGAGCCCATCATTTTGAAATAGGGCCTCCTTCTCCAGTAAATTGCCCAGTTCTTAAATCTAAATCCCTCTCACCTATACCAGGAAAAATGGTAGAAACCATTATAAAGAATAAAATTACTGAACATGTAGATAGTCATGGTTTAATGGGAGAAAGCCAACATGGATTTAGCCAAGGAAAGTCTTGTCTCACTATTCTCTTATTTTTTCACAGGTGTGAATAAACCAGTAGATAAAGGTGATATAGTGTATTTGGATTTTCAGAAATCCTTTGATAAGATCCCTCATGAGATACTTGGCAAAATTAAAAGGTCATAGGAAAGGAGGCAGTGGACTATTGTGGATCAGGACCTGGTTAAAAGATAGAAAACAGAGAGTAGGGTCACAAACTTGTTTATCTAATTCTTTCAAGATGTTTTTTTTCTTGTTTGATGACTTCTGTTGCTTCCATTCCTATAAGTACTGGAAGAGTTTTACCCATTCCTTCTACTCGTTGGAATGCTTTTCCATTTTTAACAATGGAGATGGATTCTGGACATTTACTTTTACTTTTCGATACTTTTTGCATATTTAGGTATGTTGACGAAGTTAAGTAGGCCTGGAGGCCTATGATAGAGAGGTTTTGTGTGTATTAGCGTAGTCTTAGCATACACTGGATCTTATAGATAAACTTCTTCATGCCCATGAGGTATCGTAATCATACAGCCAGCTTTTCAAGGTCTTTAAGAGGCCTGTCTATAATTCCAAAGCTATATGAAAGTACAGGAATTTGCCAGCAGATTAATGGCATATATGTTATTTCATGATGTTAAAAAGCAGTTTTCAATAACAATTTTAATTTCCTGTAACATTCTTTACTGATCTTGTCTCTCAGTAATTTCTGCTTGATTGTCACTCCTTCCTCTATTCCTAGATATTTATATACACCTTCCTAGTCAAGTTCCTTAATGTCATAATCAGTCAGGGAGATGTTCTCAGTTTTGCTTGATTTCCCTCTAAGAAATGTTGCCTTGGCACATTTGTCAAGGATAAATTTTACAGTATCTTGATATCATCTGAGAAGCTTTTCACTACATGGAGTTGTTCCACCAGTTGTTGGTTATTGGAACTGTATAACTTCAGGTCATATACAAATAATAAGTGTGATACTATCTCTGGGTTATTATCATCTTTACTATTAAGGCTAAATCCATATCTCAAAAGGTTAATGAGAGTACTCCATTTAATTTAGAGCCATAGAAAACAGAAGTGATGATAGTTTCCCTGGAATACAGTTGTAGTCAACATTATTGGCACCCTTGCATTTTAGATATGTTTACAATATCTTGAGAAATAATTGGAAATATTCCAACTGTGTTTCATCGTAATATTTTAATAGTATATTCAAAGGTATGCAACAAAAAAGGATGTCTGTGCAGCTTAGATGTAGTAATTTCTAAGAAAAAAGCAAAATATGACCTGGACAAGATTAATGGTAGCCTTCACTAATACTTGATTGCATAACCCTTGGCAGTGATGACAGCCTCCAAACATATCTACAAGTTTTGTACATCTGTCTGCTGTTTCTCACACTTTTCAATTGTGATTGATTCCAACTCATGAATGTTTCCAGGATTCCTTTTACCAATGGCAGATTTCAGCTTTTTCCAAAGATTCTCGATTGGACTGAAATCAGGACTCATTGCTGGCCAGTTTAAAACAGTTCATTTTTTCCTTTTGAACCATTCTTTTGTACTTTTGAATGTATGTTTTGGGTCATTGTCTTGCTGGAGGACCCATGACCTTTAACCCAGACCTAGCTTTCTCACACTAGATAGCACATTTCGCTCCAAAATATCTTGGTAGTCCTCTGACTTCATGATTCCTTTAATACGTTACAGGCCTGCAATTCCTGAAGCAGCAACACAGAATTATGGTATCTCCACCATATTTAGTTGTAGAAAGGGTGGTGGTGTCCTTAAAAGCTTCATTTCTTTGCCTGTAAATGTATCACTGGTCTGCATTGCCAAAGAGCTCAAGTTTGGTTTCACCTGTCCACAGAACATTTTCCCAGAAGTATTGTGGTTTATTATTTTATTTACATTCTCTTATATTCCGTGCTATTCTGCATCAGTGCGGTTTACATTGAACAAACTGAAATTACATTAAACAGGGCATTATAACTTGGAGATAACTATTTTACAGGGAACATGGGCTATGGAGGGTTAAGTGGCTTGCCCAAGACCATAAGGAGCACCTGTGGGACTAGAAACCCCTGTCCTTCCGGCCCAAGGTTGCTGTCCTCTAGTGGGATTTGAACCCCCGACCTTCCGGCCTGAAGTACCTTGCCCCAACCACTAGGCCACTCCTCCACTCCAAGTTTCTCAAGGTGAGTTTGGGCAAAGATCAGGCATGCCTTTTTATGTCTGTCTTTGAGTAGTCGGGTCCTCTTTGGCCTTCACCCATGAAGTTCTTCTCTGTTTCGTGTATGGTGCAGGTTGAAACCACCACTCCAGATTGCTCCAGGTCAGCCTTAAGCTCTTTGGATGTTGCACATGGTGTTTTACCAACAGTTCGCACTAACCTTCAAAGACTTCTTGAATTAATTTTCCTCTTCCCACCACGTCTGGGGAGGTTCTTGACTGTTCCATGAACAGAAAATTTCTTAATAACATTGCGAACTGTAGACACAGGAATCTCAAAGGCTTTGGAGAAGGCCTTGAACCCAATTGATGTTTTGTGATAATGGCTTTTCTGACGGTCTCAAGTAAGAACATAAGAACATAAGATATGCCATACTGGGTCAGACCAAGGTCCATCAAGCCCAGTATTCTGTTTCCAACAGTGGCCAATCTAAGTCATATGTACCTAGCAGTTTCCCCAAAAGAGACAGGTTCCACAATGCTTGTACTGGGTCAAGCATTGATATCCTGGGTCCCTTCTTAATAATGGTTTATGGACCTTTCCTCCAGGAACTTGTCCAAACCTTTTTTAAACCCAGCTACACTAACAGCCTTTACTACATCCTCCGGTAATAAATTCCAGAGTTTGATTACACGTTGATGTAAAAAAATATTTTTTATTAGTCTTAAATAGTTTACCCTGTAGCTTCATTGCATGTCCCCTAGTCTTTCTATATTCTGATAACGTAAACAATCGATCTACGTTTACCCGTTCCACTCCGTTCATTAATTTATAGACGTCTATCATATCTCCCTTCAACCGTCTCTTTTCCAGATTAAAGAGCCCTAACCTTTTTAGCCTTTCTTCATAGGAGTATCCTTCCATCCCCTTTACCATTTTGGTGGCTTTTCTCTGAACCTTTTCTAAAATCGCTATATCCTTTTTAAGATACGGCGACCAGAATTGCACACAATATTCAAGGTGCGGTCTCACCATGGAACGATATAGAGGCATTATAATATCTTTTGTTTTATTTTCCATTCCTTTTCTTATGATACCTAGCATTCTATTTGCTCTCTTGGCCGCCGCTCCACACTGGGCCGAGGATTTTAACATGGTATCCACAATGACGCCTAAATCTTTTTCCTGGGTGGTGGTTCCTAATGTGGAACCTTGCATCGTGTAACCATAGTTTGGGTTGTTCTTCCCTAGGTGCATAACCTTGCACTTGTCCACATTAAATTTCATCTGCCATTTTGATGCCCAGTCTTCCAATTTATCAAGATCCTCTTGCAATTTTCTACTATCCTCTTGGGTTTTAACAACTTTAAATAGTTTTGTGTCATCTGCAAATTTGATAACCTCACTCGTTATTCCACTTTCCAGGTCATTTATGAATATGTCAAAAAGCAGTGGACCCAGCACAGAGCCCTGGGGTACACCATCACTGTTCACCTTTCTCCATTGGGAAAATTGGCCATTTAGCCCTACCCTCTGCTTTCTATCTTTTAACCAGTTCCTGATCCACAATAGTACACTGCTTCCTATCCCATGACTCTTTAGTCTTGCCAAAAGTTTCTGATGAGGGACCTTGTCAAAGGCTTTCTGAAAGTCCAGATACACTATATCAACCGACTCACCTTTGTCCACCTGTTTATTCACGCCTTCAAAAAAATATAACAGTTTAGTAAGACAAGATCTTCCTTGTCTAAAGCCATGTTGGCTGTCTCCCATTAGGCCATGACTATGTACATTGCTGAGTAATTTTATTCTTTATGATGGTTTCTACCATTTTTCCCGGTACTGACATCAGGCTCACCGGTCTATAGTTTCCCGGATCACCCCTGTAACCCTTTTTAAAAACTGGTGTTACATTGCGATCCTCCAATTTTCAGGTATTAGAGATGATTTTAATGATAGTTCACAGATTACTAATAGCAGGTCTGCAATCTCATATTTCAGTTCTTTCAACACCCTTGGATGTATATCATCCGGCCCAGGTGATTTGCTACTCTTCAGTTTATCTAATAGTTGTAAGACATCTTCTCGATGTATCGATATTTCCTTCAATTCTTCCGCACCTTTAAATACCACTTCAGTCATGGGTAACATCCCTACATCTTCCTCAGTAAAGACTGAAGCAAAGAATTCATTTAGTCTCTCCGCTATCGCCTTGTCACCTCTTAGTGCCCCTTTAACTCCTCTATCATCTAATGGACCAACTGACTCTCACAGGTTTTTTGCTACAAATGTACTTGAAAAAGTCTTTATTTCGCGTTTTTGCTTCCGCAGCAAGCTTCTTCTCAAATTCTCCCTTTGCCTGCCTTATCAATGCCTTGCATTTGACTTGCCAGTGCTTGTGTTGTTTCCAGGTTTCGTCTTTTGGCTCTTTTTTCCATTTCCTGAAAGATGCTTTTTTGGCAACAGCCGCCTCTCTGACCTCACCTTTAAACCATGCTGGCAGTTTTTTGGACTTCCTTCCACTTTTCTTAAAGCGTGGAATACAGCTGATCTGGGCTTCTAAGATAGTATTTTTCAACAACACCCAAGCTTGATGTAAGTCTTTAACCTTTGAAACTGCTCCTTTTAGTTTTTTCTTAATTATTTTCCTCATTTTATCATAGTCTCCCTTTCGAAAGTTAAAAGGTAGTACTGTGGATTTCCTTACTATCCCTCCTCCACTAATTAAATCAAAGGTGATCATGCTATGATCACTATTGCCAAGTGGCCCCAACAACCTTATCTCTTGCACTAGATGTGGTGTTCCACTAAGGACTAAGTCTAATATGGCTTCCCCTCTGGTCGGTTCATGAACCAGCTGCTCCAAGAAGCAGTCATTTATTTCATCTAGGAACTTTATCTCCCTAGCATGTCCTGCCATGACACTGACCCAGTCGATACCGGGGTAATTGAAATCACCCATTATTATTACTGCGCTGTAACATTAGCTTCCTTGATTTCTTTGAGCATTTCATCATCCCTTTGTTCATTCTGGCCAGGCAGTCGATAGTACACCCCCACTGCCATCACCTTCCCCTTTTTACATGGAATTTCAATCCATAGGGATTCTACAGCAAATTTTGTTTCCTGCAAAACTTTAATCCTTTCTGACTCAATGCCCTCTCTAACATAGAGCGCAACCCCTCCACCAATTTGATCAGCTCTATCATTACGATATAGTTTATACCCAGGTATCACAGTGTCCCACTGGTTGTCCTCCTTCCACCATGTCTCTGATATTCCAATCATATCTAATCTTTCATTTAGTGCTATATACTCTAACTCTCCCATCTTATTTTTTAGACTTCTAGCATTTGCATACAAGCATTTTAGAGACTGTATTTTATTCATATTAATTTGGCTATTGGTAGACATGGGTAATTTGGGATCTTTAAGCTCTGTCTGCTCCATACTCAAGGGCATTTGGGCTACTTTACATTTTTTTGGAACCTCTCTGCTTTTGGTAGTATCCTTCAAGGATACATTCTTTTGAACCATCCGCACTTGGGTGACTGTCGGCTTTTCCATATTATCTAGTTTAAAAGCTGCTCTATCTCCTTTTTAAAGGTTAATGCCAGCAGCCTGGTTCCATCCCGGTTAAGGTGAAGCCCATCCCTTCGGAAAAGCCCCTCCTTTCCCCAGAATGTTCCCCAGTTCCTAACAAATCCAAAACCCTCATCTCTGCACCATTGTCTCATCCACGCATTGAGACTCCAGAGATATGCCTGCCTTTTGGGTCCTGTGCGTGGAACGGGAAGCATTTCGGAGAACGCTACCCTGGAGGTTTTGGAGCTCTCTTCTATTCACCATTGTGAAAATGGAACATGGAGTGAATGTGGCTATTTTAAATATTAGAGCCATCATTCATTCGTTGATTCAGGTCATGTGAGTACTGACAATTGAACACAGATGTGCCTAATTTTACTGCAGTTGGAAAGTGGTGGTTCTGTTCAAACTGATTTGAGTTGTTTATAAGGGTGCTAATCATGTCCTGGCAATGTTCCATTTTTATACCATTTCCTACTATTTCCTTTAATTTGTCTTGTTTCATGTGATTCTTTTATATATCAAAAATGTGTGCATATATAGTCCAAAGCCATTTCACTGGCCACTTTTTTTGAGATATTGGACATTAAGGGGTTGAACTGCAAGGGTGCCAATAATTTTGACCACAACTCTTATTTCTCGCTGGCTCTTGATAGGAATGAGGAACTGATCATCTTCTTACTTCATGGAGTGTGGTGTGCCACATTCTCCTGGTGAATTTGATGATGTAGATCAAGCCAATGTTTATTTTGTACATTTCAGGGTAATTTATTATCCAAGATTGCAGGATGCTATCAAAGACTTTGTTATAGCTAATCCATGCTATACTGAGATTTCTGCCTTTCTTAGCACTGTTCATAATCACTTTATTCAACATTAATTGGTCTTTGCTTCCATGTGCTCCCCATTTATTGCCCTTCTGCTCTGTTGCTGTGATATTGCTTTAGGCAATTCCATATGTTTGCTGATTGCTTTTTCTAAATTCTCCTGCATGCAAGGTAACCATTCTGCTTCTCAATTGTGCTCTAGAGGGTCCTCGTATAGGTCAGAATATTTCTTTCAGCTTTGGTTGGCGGTGTTTTTGTCATATTTAATGCTGTGTTCCAGTTCCCTGAGGAACTGTTCTGGGTTCTCTCTAAAAAAAAAAAAAAAAAAAAAACACAAAAAAAACTTATTTGATCTCTCTATTTTAAATTCTCTTCATATCATCACAATTTTTGCATTTGTGCTGCTCCTTTCAATTTATTATTGGAACATATGAATTTAAGGTCATTTTCTCTTAGTTCAGCAGTTTGATGTTTTGGATCTTTCTCAATATCTTTGATCTTAATCCTATAGATACTTTCTATCAGGGATACCTCTGCATACAGTTATTCTCTTTTTCTTCTGGCCCTGTGTTTTTACTGGTAAAACCTTTCCAGTAATAATTTTGGAGATGTTGCTTTGTTCTCTTAGAATTTGTAATTCTGTGTAAGTGTATTCTTACCTTCAGCTTGTGGGCCTGTTTTTGCTATTGTAGCATCCTCTGCTGCACTGTTTTGCGCTGAATAATAATTATTCAAAGGGCTTATGTTCCTAGATATGATAGATATTCACATAGCCCAAAGGCATAAATCAAGCATACCTAACAATATCTATAATGAATATGCAGTATATGCAAATCTATTTCATTCACATTTATTATGGGAATCCTGAAAATCTGATTGTGGCTTCAGAAGGGGATTGGGAAACATAACTCTAGATCAGCAGTTCAGTGCATGCAGATCTGTCTCATGCACATTCATTGTGGTAATCCTGAAAACCTGGCTGGCTAGGTATGTCTTGAGGACTGGATTGAGAAACCTTGCATTAGAGGATGAACATGAGGAGGGTCTCTTTCTGAATGTTTTCCCCAGAAAAGTGGAAATAATTTTAAAGTTGGAAAAGAATAGAGGTGTGATGGAAAAATTATTACTGTACGACTATTAATAGTTGTCCACAAGGTGGCAGGAGCTGATCATTACTTTAAAAAGTCCAGTGACATTTTCTTTTTTTACAGGTTTATTTATTTTATTTAACAAATTTTCTATACCAACTTTTCATTTAATCAAGGTGGTTTACATTAACTTCAACTTTTACATAAAACTTGCAAGTGTAAACAATAACATCAAAACTTCAAAACTTAAACAGTCTCATGAGAGTTTCTATGGAGAACGAAGGGGAGGGCTCAGATGGAGGTTCTGAAACTAACTTATATACATCGTAACAAGAGCCTGCCCACTCCATCGGCTCTTAAACCGCCACTCCACTGGTGCGCCCGCGCCTTGCGGGCCCGCGCCTGAGGGCCTCGCAAGAGGGCCCTTTGGCGTGGCCCTTAGGCGTTGGACCATGCGGGACCGGGTAAACTGCTATATTTGGTTTGCTTGCTGCGGCGATCGGGACGGTGGAGGGATGATGTCGGCATCGCAGGCTGGAAGTGAGAGCTTTGCCTCATCACCTGCTTCAGTCAAGTATATCCAGGCAGCAGCGGTTTATAAGCAGCCATTATGGTCAAGTCTGTCTGGAAGGACTGAGCTGTGGTGGTATGATATTCTCCCTCTCTGGATGTTATAATGAGCCTTTCCTCTTGTCTCTTCTATTTCTTTGACTATCACTGTATCTCTTACTCTGTCCTATCTTATCAATGGCGTTCTTTTCATATTTTCAGTATAATTTATGTAATATTGTAAACCGCTCTGATGCTTTGGCCTGAGCAGTATATCAAGTGTAATAAACATAAACTTATGTGAATAGGCATGTGGAGTGGGGTGGACATTGTACCGTGGAATGATTAGTGTGATTGGGGGTCTTCATTAAATTGTTCGATGAATAGGAAGGTTTTGAGTAACTTCCGGAAATCTATTATGTCAGTTGTGGACCTTCGCTTTTCAGGGAGTGAATTCCAAATAGTGGGAGTAGCAAGAGAGATAGCCCTCATAGATGTGGATTTATTGGTTTTTATGAACAGGCTAGGGGTTGATATGGTGTTTTTAGTGCTGTTCCTGTCAGGTCTTTTACTTGCTTTGGTGCCAATGAGCTCTTGTAGTGTTCCTGCCGACATGTTATTTTTAATCTTGAAGATGGCGAGAGACGGTTTATTTCTCCAGGACCAAGCAGGAAGTCAGTCCTCACATATAGGTGTCATCGGCGCCGATGAAGCCCCAGCGGAGCATTTCCCCAGCTTTCTATGAAAGCCTTTGGGAATGCAGGCACGCATGCGCGGTTCCCTTCCCGCCTAAAGGTGCCATCTTACCTCAGTCTCTTTTTTTTCCGTGAAGCACACAGGACGCGTGTCCAGTTTTACCGGTTAAAATTAGATTTTTCAGCAATTTTTGCTATTTTTTCTCCCGGTTCGACGCCGGTTCCAAGTTGCCATGTTTTATGTGAACAAACAGGGCGGGACTGGGTCCAGGATCCTTTGTCGGGAGGCTCAGGACCTTTGCTCTTTTGCCCTCAAGCACAATATGCTCCTCAAGGCTGTGTACCTTCCAGGCCAGGACAACTACCTGGCGGACAGATTAAGCAGAATACTGCAGCCCCATGAGTGGCAGCTGCATCCTTCAGTGGTTCAGAAGATCTTCCTGAAAAGGGGTCTCCCTTTAATAGATCTCTTTGCCAGCCCAACGAACAAGCACCTGCCAATGTTCTGCTCCAAAATCAAGAAATAATTTGCTCAAATTTCTCTCATAATCCAAATACTGTGATCGTTGAGGAAAAGGGTCTCAGAATGAATGAGGACGGGTCAAACCAGGCGCAAGCCTTGAGACTCACAATCCCCTTCGTTACATCAAGGACCCAAATATTCCTTTAACTCAGGTAAAACAAACTTATATATGCAGGCACTCTTTTACTTATCAATGCAGTCACTGTTCGAACAGAACTAAGCTGTAAATAGAGTCCCGACTCTTTAAACTGCTTGAAAACAGCAAAATGGCTTGTCTGGGAATGTAATTTGAGTCGAGAAGTGGCTCCCAGCTCCCAATGCAGTCCCTGTTCAAACAAAACTAAGCTGTGCATAAAATCCTGACTCTTTAAACTGCTTAAAAATAGCAAAATAGCTTATCTGGAAATGCAGTTTGAGTCGAGAAGTAGCTCCCAGCTCCCAACGCTAATCCTAAGCGCTGATGCATTTCACCACCGACACGGCTTCTTCGGGGGAGTTCAGCTTATGGCATGCAGCATCTGGTCTGCTCAACACACACTCTGAGCCTATTCATTGAAGCTCACCAATATCAAAAAACGCCGCGCAACCGTATCCTCTGCGGATAGCAGCGGATGCTTTTCTGATATCCTGGTCTCAGGGCCTCCTCTATGCGTTTCCTCCCACGCCCTTGGTGGCCCGAACTTTCTTCAAGATTCTTCGGGACAAGGCCTCAGTCCTGCTGGTGGCTCCCAGGTGGCGAGACAGCCTTGGTTTCCTCTTCTACTTCAACTGGCGGTGGATCCTCCACTACATCTGGGGTTGCAACCCGACCTTCTCTCACAGGAGCAGGGTTCCCTTCTGCACCCCAATCTCAAAGCTCTCAATTTGATGGCCTGGAGGCTGCAAGGGTAGTCTTGGCTCCCTGGGGACTGCCTCAGGAGGTTGAGGAGGTTGTCCTAGCCTCTAGGAAACAGTCCACTAGGAAAGCCTATGCTCTCAAATGGAAGAGGTTTTCTGTGTGGTATCAGCTACGTACAGAAGATCCTTTCTCCTTTACTGTGCCAGTAGTCCTTCAGTACTTACTGCACTTGTCAAATCAAGGTCTTAAATCCAATTCTGTTCGGGTCCACCTCTCAGCTCTAGCAGCTCACCACTCTCTGGTGGAGGCACATTCTCTGTCTGGTCACCCCTTGGTGTCTCACTTTCTTAGGGGCTTGCTTTTGCTCAAGCCTCCTATCCATCCTCCTGCCTCTGAGTGGGAGCTGAATGTGGTCTTGCAGCAACTGACTTGCCCACCTTTTGAGCCGATGGCTACTTGTCCACTACGCTTCCTCTCCTGCAAGACACTCTTCCTGATAGCTCTTACCTCGGCTAGGCGAGTAAGTGAGCTTCAGGCCCTGGTCTGTGATAGGCCTTACACCAGGATTTATAGGAACAGGGTAGTCCTTAGGACTCATCCAAAGTTCCTCCCTAAGGTTGTCTCCTCTTTCCACCTCAACCAGGAGGTGGTTCTTCCAACATTCTTCCCTAGGCCTCATGCAAGCCAGGCTGAAGCAGTCCTGCATACCCTGGACTGTAGGAGGGCCTTATCCTTCTACCTTGCCCGTACGCAGGGGCATAGAAGGGCTACCCAGCTCTTCGTCTCCTTTGACCCCAATAAGTTGCAGTTGGCTGTGTCCAAGCGTACTTTGTCCATCTGGGTGGCTGACTGTATCACCTGGGCTTACAAGGCGGCTGACCTTCCTTTGCAGGGTAGGGTTACGGCCCACCGAGTCAGGGCAATGGCTGCCTCAGTGGCTCATCTCCGCTCTGTGCCCTTAGTAGACATCTGCAGAGCTGCAACTTGGTCTTCAAGCCAGACCTTTGTGGCCCATTACTGCCTGGAGAGGGAGTCCCGTAGGGACAGTGCTTTTGGCCAAGCAGTACTCCAGAATCTCTTTGAGGTTTAGGCAACTCCTGCCCTCCTGCCCTCTGTTGGGCTACCGATGGAGGTTGTGTCCTTGAAAAGCCTTTCTTTGCTGCTGAGACTAGAGGGAGTTCTCTTGTTCAGCCTGGGTTCCTCGGTAGCCCAGAGCTGGGGAGTCACCCATATGTGAGGACTGACTTCCTGCTTGGTCCTGGAGAAAGAGTAGTTACTCACCTGTAACAGGTGTTCTCCAGGAGCAGCAGGAATCAGTCCTCACAACCCTCCCTCCTCCCCTTGGAGTTGCAGTTGTACATAGTTTATTTTTCAATTTTGTGTGCTGTTCTTAACTATGTCATTTGACTGAGGTAAGATGGCACCTTTAGGCGGGAAGGGAACCGCGCATGCGTGCCTGCATTCCCAAAGGCTTTCATAGAAAGCTGGGGAAATGCTCCGCTGGGGCTTCATCGGCGCCGATGACACCCATATGTGAGGACTGATTCCTGCTGCTCCTGGAGAACACCTGTTAACAGGTGAGTAACTACTCTATTTTGCTCGTGAGGAGATTGGTAAACAGTGCAGATCATGCAGGATGGGAGTCATGCAGGTTGCCTTTATAATCTGTTCTGTTCTATGTAAAACAGCAGTGCCATGCTGTTATGTTTTTGTTACCTGTAAACCATCTTGAATTGATGAAAGATGGTATATATAAACTGTTAAATAAAATAAATAAATAAAATCATTTTAATGTTGGGGCAAAGCAGGGTGACATTAATTATTAACTGCACTATTGTACACAGTACAATATTGTTTGCCTTGTGGGTTTTCAACTTTGCACATACACAAGCACAGTACATTTTCTTATACGAAAACAGGGTTTAAAAGTTTCTTTAAAAGTAAATTTAAATCTTAAACTTTTGCAGGCAGATTTTTGCATGCAGTGTATATGTGTAGAGATGCACTCAACATGCACTGTATTCCTATTTTTCTACCCTCCAGCACTTCCCAGTGCGGCTCTTTCCTTTCTCCCCCTGCTACTTTTGCCTCTCACCACTCTTTATTGTCCTCCACTCCCACTCATTTCCTGTAGTCCTCTCATTGCCCTCAACTCTCCTGTCTTGGCTCTGCTACTGCACAATGTGACCCGTGGCTCTCGATTGGGGTCAGAGACAACATGGTCTTCTATTTTAAGTCACAACTGGGACCAAGGAGCCTGCCTTCTCCCATACCCTTGCAACTTAATCACCAGCTGCGAAAATTTTCTTGCCGTATGCAAGAGGATTTTCAAAATTCTGTTACTGTTCCGTTATTCAAAATTGTCACATGTATTCTCCAGGACCAAGCAGGAAGTCAGTCCTCACATATGGGTGATGTCGGCGCCGACGGAGCCCTCGTGTGGAGCATTTCCCAGCTTTCAAAGAAAGCCTTTGGGAATGCAGCACGCATGCGCGGTCCCCTTCCCGCCCAAGGGTGCCATCTTGCTCAGTCTTCTTTTTTCCACGGAGCCCGACGAACGTGTGTCGTTGTCACCCGGTAAAAAGTTGATTTTTCCTGCGTTGGATTCATGTGTTTTGCCCGGTTCAATGCTGGTTCCCCTTCCTGCCTGGGCCCGGTACACCGGTATCTAGCCCGGAGCTAGTTTTTTGTTTTTTGTCCTTCGTGACTAGCGCTCGCGCTTTTTTTTTCTCTTTTTCACTGGCAGCCCGGTCTTTTGACCTTGCAGGGGCCCTTTTTCCCCCGATAGCTGCCAGCGGGTTCAAGAAGTGTGATCGGTGTAAGAAACTGATGTCTCTCACCGACACACATGACTGCTGCCTCTGGTGCCTCGGGCCTGACCATGACCCGGTGGTCTGTGTCCCGTATGGCAAAATGTCCTCTAAGGCGCTGAGGAGCCATCAGCATCAGCGTGAAAGGCTCTTTTCTGACTCCGTGTCCGGCCTGGCCCGGACTTCGTCAGAGGCCTCGACATCTCGGGAGTCTGACCCCAAGCACCATCAAAGCTCCTCTGAAAGGGGGTCTCCTTCTCGGGAGCACAGAAGGAAGAAGAAACCCGCGAGGGCGGCATCGGTGGACGGTCTTGGCCCCTCGAGGGCCAGGTCGCATAGCCCCGACTGCCGTCCCGGGTCCTTGGAGTCGGAGAGGCCTGCCAAGTTGCCTCGAGTGGAGCCGGAGTCCCCGAGTCATGTGAGTGCTGTTGTCCTCATAGACTCCCCTCCGGGGGAGCTGACGTCAGGCCCGATGACGTCGGGGCCCGAGTCGGGGGCTGCTGAGTCTCCTGAGCTGAGTCTCAGGTTGACGGCCTTGGAGAGCAGCTTGGCTGCCTTCATGGAGCAGCAGCGGGTACTGATTGCCGATTTGACCGGTGCATCTGCCCCGACCACCGGGACCTCGACGTCCAAGTCGACCCTGGAGGCTGAGCCGATCCTCGAGTCGATGCAGTCTCGAGTCGATCCTCGGCCAAGGTCCCCCTCGGCCTCCCGCTCAGGGCCGAGGTCGTCGACACCGGTGACCTCGGCATCAGGGCAGATGGTGTCGGTGCCTACCCGGCCGGAGCCGCTCGATTCCTCCTCGGAGGGGTCGGAGTGGGAGACGGTGGACGAGGAGTCCCCGGACACTTTCCAGACCCAGTGCGTCCCATCGGACTCAACGGAGTCCGAGCCTCGGAGGAGGTCCCCACCAGAGGATACCCGGTTCTCGGACTTTGTGCGGGACATGGCCAAAGCTTTGGCCTTCCCCGCGGATTCCGAGGAGGACCCTCGAGCCGAAGAGCTCGAGGCCCTCAAGTATGACTCTCTGCCTAAGGAGGCCTTTACTGTACCGTTTCCTCTGATGCTGGAACGGCGGCTCTTCCGTATGTGGGAGGCACCGGCCTCGTCGCCGGTTCTCAGCAAGCGGGTCGATTCCATTTATCGAGTCCATAAGAGCCCTGGGTTCCAGAAGGCACAGCTACCACACCACTCCATGGTTGTGGAATCGGCCATGCATTGTCTGAAGAGTCAGAAGATGCACTCCTCGGTGCCCCCCGGCCGGGAGGCCCGGAACCTGGATGCCCTCGGTAGAAAGTGCTTCCAGGGCTCTATGCTGGCTTGCCGTGTCCAGACTTACCAGCTGTACATGGGCATGTACCTCCAAGACCTGGCAAAGGAGATTGCCGGGTTCTCAGCTGGCCTCTCCGAGGAACCTTTACAGAGGTTTAAGGCTTTGTCATCCGGGATTCGAGAGTGCTCAAAGTTTATCTCTCGAGCAGCCTATGAGGCTTCGAGGCTTCGGCCTGAGTAGCCGCGGCCGGCATCGGTGAATGCTGTCAGGCCTGGCTAAAGTCATTGGACCTCGAGCCATGGGTACAGGACAAGTTGGTCGATGTCCCTTGCCGAGGTGAGAAGCTTTTTGGCAAACCCATGGCTGAAAAGGCTGCAGAACTCGAATCTGAGACTCTCACCAGGACTAGACTGTCCAGGAAAACTTCTGCCCCTTCTCAGAAGAAGAAGGGCTCGGGGAGAAAGCCCTTTTACCCGAGGAAGGCTACTGCCTACAAATCCTACCCTCAATTTCAGGCCTCTACAGCTCCCCATCAGGGTCAGCAGGCCAAGGGCAGGGACATGGGCCCCGTAGGCAGAAAACCCCCAAGCCATCAGCTCCGGCTCCTGCACAGCAGGGAGGGGGGTTTTGACTCCCACTGCATAGCCTCTCCCCCTCAGCTGGCTCCTCTCAGCACAGGAGGCCGGCTGACACTGTACGCCCACAGGTGGTCAGCCATAACAGGGGATACCTGGGTACTGAGCATAGTCCAAAAGGGCTATTTGCTCCACTTCAACCAGTTACCCCCCTCCTATTTTCCAGGGGAGCCTCCAAGACTCCCTCAGCACAGGAACCTCCTCCTTCAGGAGTTGGCAAGTCTTCTACAGAAGCAGGCGGTGGAACCGGTGCCTCACCACCTGATAGGGCGAGGCTTCTATTCCAGGTACTTTCTGGTACCAAAAAGGATAGGAGGCCTCCGGCCCATCCTAGACGTGCGAAATCTCAACAAGTTCCTGGAGAGGGAAAAGTTCAAGATGCTTACCCTTGGAATACTGCTGCCCTACCTCCAGCAGGGAGATTGGCTATACTCCTTAGACCTGAAGGATGCTTATACTCACATCCTCATTTATCCAGACCACAGACAATATCTCAGATTTGTAGTGGGAGGGAGTCATTTTCAATACAGAGTACTTCCATTTGGCCTCACCTCCGCCCCCAGGGTTTTCACCAAGTGCCTGGCGGTGGTGGCGGCCTATCTCAGAAACCAGGGCATCTTTGTCTTCCCATATCTGGACGACTGGCTCATCAGGGGGTCAGTCTCCACAGGAGGCCAGACAGGCCACCCTTCGCACTGTTTCTCTTCTCCAGCATCTAGGCTTTGTCATAAACTTCGCAAAGTCCACTTTGCTCCCCTCACAGAGCATGGAGTTCATGGGGCAAGATTGGATACCAGCCAGGCAAAGGCTTATTTGCCCGAGAGCAGGGCCTGCAGACTGATGGTTTTGGCCAAACAGTTCCAGAGCGGTTCTCTGGTCTCCGCCAGAAACTTCCTAAGGCTCTTGGGCCACATGGCATCCACGGTCCATGTAACTCCGAATGCCCACCTGCATATGCAACCTGCTCAGTGGTGTCTCAGAGCTCAGTGGGTGCAAGCCACAGGTGACTTGAAAGACAAGATAAGGGTGTCCAAACTGCTGGCAGCCTCCATACAGTGGTGGCTGCATCTCCCAAACCTGGTCCAGGGGGTGCCTTTTCAGGCCGCTCCTCCTCACACACAGGTGCTGACAACCGATGCTTCCCTTCAGGGCTGGGGTGCACATTGCCAGGGGGGGCTTGCACTCAGGGCCTCTGGTCTCCTTGGGAGTCCACACAGCAGATCAATCGGCTGGAGTAGCGAGCTATCCGCTTAGCTCTACAGACTTTCTCTCATATCCTCTCTCACCAGTCTGTCTTAGTTCAGACAGACAATCAAGTGGCAATGTTCTACATGAACAGGCAAGGGGGCACAAGCTCCAAACTTCTGTGTCTGGAGGCACAGGCCCTGTGCTCCTTGGCAATCAAACACAACATGTTTCTCAAGGCAGTTTATCTGCCTGGCCAGGAAAATTGCCTGGCAGACAGATTGAGCAGGATTCTGCAGCCTCACGAATGGCAGTTGAATCCTTTGGTGCTCCAAGGGGTCTTTCTACGATGGGGTCTTCCAACCATTGATCTCTTTGCGAGTCCACTGAACCATCAGCTACCCAGGTTCTGTTCCAGACAACCGCATCCTCTGCGAATAGGAGCAGATGCGTTTCTAATCTCTTGGTCTACGGGCCTACTGTATGCGTTTCCTCCCACGCCTCTAGTGGCCTGAACCTTGTTCAAGGTTCTTCAGAACAAGGCCTCGGTGATTCTGGTAGCCCCCAAATGGCAGAGGCAACCGTGGTTTCCACTCCTTCTACAGTTTGCGGTGGACACTCCACTCCCTCTGGGGGTACAATCCGATCTCCTGTCTCAGGATCAGGGGTCTCTCCTGCACCCCAACCTCAGATCCCTCAATCTGATGGCCTGGCTGCTGAAAGGGTAGTTCTAGCCCCTTTACTTCTTCCTAAGAAAGTGGAAGAGGTGGTTTTGGCCTCTAGGAGGCAATCCACCTGGAAATCTTATGCCCTCAAGTGGCGTAGGTTCTCCACCTGGTGTGCTCAGTGCCGGGAGGATCCTTTTTCGTGCCTGGTTCCAGTGGTGCTGCAGTACCTGCTCCACCTCTCGGACCTAGGCCTTAAATCCAACTCTGTTCGGGTTCACCTCAGTGCTCTATTGGCACACCACTCACAGGTAGAGGGCCAATCTCTGTCGGGCCACCCCTTGGTGTCCCGGTTCCTCAGAGGCCTGCTTCTGCTCAAGCCTCCGATCCGTCCACCAGCCCCTGAGTGGGATTTAAATGTGGTCTTGCAACAACTTACTCGCCCACCGTTTGAGCCGATGGCTACCTGTCCTTTACGCTTCCTTTCCTGGAAGGCCTTGTTCTTGGTGGATCTTACCTCGGCCAGGCGTGTGAGTGAACTACAAGCTCTGGTTTCTGATAGACCGTACACATGGTTCTATAAGAACAGGGTGGTCTTGCGCACTCACCCTAAGTTCCTTCCAAAGGTTGTCTCCTCCTTCCACCTCAATCAGGAGGTGGTTCTTCCAACATTCTTCCCCAGGCCGCATGCCAGCCGGGCTGAAACAGTCCTGCATACCCTGGACTGTAGAAGGGCATTGTCCTTTTACATAGACCGTACGCAGGGGCATCGAAGGGCTGCTCAGCTCTTCGTATCTTTTGACCCTAATAAACTGGGGTTGCCTGTCTCCAAGCGTACGTTGTCCCTTTGGGTAGCGGATTGTATCGCTTGGGCGTACAGGGCAGCCGGCCTCTCCTTGCAGGGTCGAGTCACGGCCCACCGTGTCAGTAGCCCACCTCCGCTCTGTTCCGTTGGCAGACATCTGCCGGGCCGCTACCTGGTCTTCAAGCCAGACTTTTGCGGCTCACTACTGCCTCGAGAGGGAGTCCCATAGGGACAGTGCTTTCGGACAGGCGCTACTCCATAATCTCTTTGAGGTTTAGGCAACTCCTACCCTCTGGCCCTTGTGTTGGGCTACCGTACGGGGGCATTCTCAGAAAGGATTCTTTCACGGATGCTGATGCTCTAGAGGGAGCTTATTTTTCAGCTTGGGTTCCCGGTAGCCTGAAGCTAGGGAGTCCCATATGTGAGAACTAATTTCCTGCTTGAGCCTGGAGAAAGAGTAGTTACTCACCTGTAACAGGTGTTCTCCAGGAGCAGCAGGAATCAGTCCTCATGACCCTCCCTCCTCCCCTGGAGTTGCAGTCATATACTTTATTTTGTTTTTTTGCTGTCTATTAGCTATGTCATCAGACTGAGCAAGATGGCACCCTTGGGCGGGAAGGGGACCGCGCATGCACGCTGCATTCTCAAAGGCTTTCTTTGAAAGCTGGGGAAATGCTCCGCACGAGGGCTCCGTCGGTGCCGACGTCACCGATAAGTGAGGACTGATTCCTGCTGCTCCTGGAGAACACCTTTTACAGGTGAGTAACTACTCTTTCAACCCAGTCCTCTGGATGATCTCTAACAGTCAGGTTTTTAAAATATCCACAACGAATAATGCACGAGAGATTTGCAATCACTACCTTCATTGTCTTATTATTTATTTATTTATGCTTTTCTTCTATACCGCTTTTTCCCAAGATCAAAGGCGGTTTACAATTAACAATGAACGGTTTACAATTAACATAATGAACATGGTTTTACATGGAACATCGTATTTTCTTCAAACTATTATTATAGCGAGATATACGATGACACACATATTCATACATACATACATACAATGAGTGGATAATCTAAAGTCTGAAAAATCCTGTGGATAGTGTTCATGTTATTCAAATTTCTCACTTTCTCTCTAATTTTGTTTTTATTTATTAATTTTGTTAAGAATTCAATATTAATGTACATCTCATACACCCAGAACCATTGAAAAATATATACATCAAAATCATTATAAATGGAGACAAAGAAATATCTGAATTCAACAAAGCATGGGACAAACACAGAGGATCTCTAAAGGAAAAAAGGGACTGTTGTAGTTTTTGATATGGAAGGACAGACTAGATAGGCCATGTGGTCATTTTTCTATGTTTCTATTATGGGAAATAAGGCACCTTGGAGTGGAGACCAAACAAAATATTGCATACAGCATAGATATCTGACACCGATATACCATAAAGAACAATATAAAAAGAAAGAAAAATGGGGACAGAATTACTGAGCGTTCGAGTCCTGTCTACCATCCAAAAAACTAGGAAGCTGCAACAGGTCTGTATACACATATCTCACATTATTAATGGAAATAAAACATTTGCATGAAAGCGCAAGAAGGTGGTCCCACCTGCAGCCAAAACACGAGGGTTCAACTGTAGGAAGGACCTCCTCTGCAGCTGCGTCTAGCGAGAGGCATCAGGAAATATCATAATCTTTTGGCTACAGAAAGGAAAATCCTTCTTATGAAAATATAACCGCAAAATGGATATTTTTTCCATTTCTGTGCCAAAAGAAACAATTTAAGTGGAGCACGTAGGAATGAAATCATTAGATGCTTCAAGGAAATCAGTTAACTCAGTAGAATCAACTGGGACCTCCAAACGTTCATCATCATCCCCGGAAATTCCCAGAGGGGATGAAATGTAGAAAAGCCTCAAAATGACTATTTCTCTGGTTCTGGTATCAACAAAATCTCCTTACAATATTTCTGAAATAATATAGTTGCAGATAACAAATGATGTGGAGGAAAATTTAACAACCTTAAATTCCTAGCTCTCAAGTTGTTTTCTATTTCAATCTGTCTATAAAGCATAAAACTATCTTTAAGCCCAGAAGCCCCAGCAGCCTGAAGAGAGCCCACCTGGTCCTCCAGCCTGTCGGTACTGAGCAACAGGAATCAAAGATTCATCCATCAGTCTAAACTTTTCAACAACTTGTTCAGAAAAAGAAACTGTCTGATCCATAAAGCCCTGTTAAAACACATTGATCTTAGACATCTGACGCCAGCAGAATCACCTCTACTGCTGTGGTCCTCCAAAGAGACAGGGGAACACAGGCCTTTGAACAGCCTTTATTTGAAATGTAGAAGCCTCAGCACAAATTCACAACAGACCAACAGCAGAGGCTTTATTCACAGCCTCCCTGGCGCCTGTAAAGGAAGAAAAACGCCCATCTAATGCAACCAGTTTTTCCCCTGAATTCAGTGGCGGAGTTCTAGCTGTAGTACTCGAGGAGATCCCATGTGGATCCAAAGTGGGTGAGTCTTTCAATCGCCTAGACGACACAGACATAAACTGAACATGTCTATCCATCGGCCTACTCAGGGCCTTCTGCGTAAACACTGCAGCCATAGGTACTGATGGTTTTACTTTCTGCTTGCTCTTCCATTTCCCTGATCCATGGGGCATCTCCAATGGCAGAACAGGGCCCCTCCTGCCCCATATTGGCCTCAAAGGGGCACCAAAATGGACAAGCCCCTTTAGGCACGTGACTGTGAAAAAGCTGCAAGTTCTTTTTTAGTATCCAGGAAGCACTCGTAGTTGGAATCAGTGGGTGCCCCTTCCCTTGCAAAACCAGGGCAATGGCAAGCAAGCAGGGACACAAACAGCAGGATCTCTCTCTCTCTCCAAAGAACCTAACCTCCCCTCTGTAATAATTGTATTGTCTAACAGCTTTATCTCTAGGAACAAGCAGGGATGTAGTTTTCACATATGGGTGACTGAGCCCATGCAGGAAGCTTCTCGGCTACCAATAGAAAAGCCTTTGGGAGCCACTCCACCATGCCTGCGCCACTGCCTTCCCGCTCTCCCTCTCATCAGTTCTTTTTCCGCAGAGCCAGCAGGTCAAAATCCTGTCACCAGAGAAAGAACTTAAATTTTTTTCCAAAGCGCTTCTGCCTTACCGCCATTGATATTGGCCTCTATTTTGGTACCATTTTTTCTTTTGATTTATTTTTTTTAAATATATTTTCTTTTCTTTAAAAAAATTTTTCTTATTTTGTCCTCAGGGCCTCGTGCCTCCTCAGCCTTGGCCTACCATCTGTACGAAGGAAAAACCTTTGAGTGGATTCAAAAAATGTACCAAGTGCTCCAGCACCATTTCAGTTACAGATAAACATTATTGATGTCTGAAATGCTTTGGTCCTAACTGTATTCCCCAAGCCTGCTCCCTCTGTAAACAGATGATGAAAAGAGGCCTAGGGAACCGGGCCAAAACGTTTGGAGAACTATTCCCAAAGGACTCTGTCACTAGCCTCAACTTCCTTGAGGGCATCTTCATCCTCCCAAGCTTCCAAATTCTCTAAGGGTTCCAAACACTTAGACCAGAAAAAGGATAAACAATCCAGGTCTCCCTCTTCCAAAAACAAGTAGAAGCCTCGAGAATCCAGAGAGAGATCGAAGGAATCAAGAGAGAAGTCCTAAGATTCCTCAGTAAAGTCACAGGAATTGAGAGAAAGATCCCGCTCTGAGCATCGGGACTCTCACAGGATCTCTTCGGACTCTGGTCATCAGTCCAAGCATCCCCGGTGGGAGGACTTGTCCTCAAAAGCCTCGGTGGGGAATCGGAGGCTCCCGAGGCCTCGACCTCTGGAGAGTCGCCGATGCCATGCTCTGGTACGATGGTGGCAAGTCCTGTTCTTCTGGTGGACCAGACGCAGGCAACCTTCTTGGATAAGCATATGCTATCCTTGGAGTGAACTTTAGCGGCTCCCCTCGCAGCATCTGTTCCACTTACACCGACAGCTAGAGAACCGCAGGCCTTGGCATCGACATCAGTATCGCCATCGGCACCGATCCAGCCTGCCTCAAAACCCAATGTCCCAGCACCAACACCAACATTGGTCTCAGCGACAGGCACCTCTTGTGCACTTCCTGCTGGGCTTAACCCCGAAGGTATCGAACAGCATCGTCATAAACTGCATTGATCACATCAGCATTGACATCATTGATACTCTCCCGAGTTGGGCTCCGATACTTCCGATTCCGACTACCGCTTCTTCAATTCAACGGACTTCCAGGATGTTGTCTTGGAGCCTTCACCTCCAACCACTAGTACTCGGAGGAAATCACCCCCGGAGGACATGTCCTTCCAGGAATTTATCCGGGACATGGTGGCGGGCTTATCTATCCCTGCTTCAGCAGAACCAGAACCTAGGGTGAGGAGCTGGAGATCCTCCAGTATCCTACAGCCCCCAAAGAAGCCACGATCCTCCTATGCATCGCATTGCATCCTTCACAACTTGATGCTCCAGATTTGGGAGACCCCTCTCACGGTATCACCCATTAGCTGGGTACCGGATCGTCCTGGTTTTCAAAAACCATAATTATCATACCACTCCATGGTGGTTGAATCGGCGATACCCCCAGGGAGGGAATCCAGGACTCTCGATTTCTTTGCTCGACGCTCCTTCCATGCTAGCCAGCAGGATCAATTCCTACACCCTTTATATGGGAATGTTCTTTAAGGAACTCAATAAGGACTGGGAGGGATTTCTACCATTCCTCCCCAAGGAAAAGAAGCCTGCCTGTCTGGCTGTGCTTGCACACAACCAAAATGTTTCAAAATTTGTAAACAGGGTGGCCTTTGACCCCTTTGAATTCACCAGTAGGGCCTCAGCTATTGCCATAGAAGCACGCAGATTAGCATGTCTTCAGGCATCAGACATGGACAATGGGTCCAGGACAAGCTAGGTAATATCCCCTGTACATGGGAGAACGTCTTCGGTAAGAACTGGAGGGAGAAGGCTGGTGAGCTGAAGGGTAGATGATACAACTCTTAAAAGGCTCTCCAGGAGGACTGCTGACTCAACAAAAAAGAAGGCAGCTGTTAAAAGACCTTCTATTCCAAGAAGAGGAGGTTCTACCTCTCCTATTCTCAGCCTGCTTATCAGCCTCAACAAAAGCAGCAGGGACCCAAGCAGGCCAAGAAGCCTAGAATAGCCAAACTACAGCCAGCCACTTGGGCACCAGCAGCACCTAGCTTTTGACTCCCATCTAGGGAGCTTTGTCAACCTGTCCCTGCAGATTCAAGAACCTCCAAACATTCCAGGAAGGCTCTGCCATTTCTCACACCAGTGGCATTCCATCACCAAAGAGCAGTAGACTCTATCTATAGTCCAGAGAGGTTACCAATTAAATTTTCAAGAACTCCCTCCCCATCATTTCAGGGAAGATTATCCCACCCAATGCCCTGCTCAAGAAAGAGGTCAGCAATCTCCTTGCCCAAGGAGCCATAGAAGCAGTTCCTCAAAACCAACTGCTAAAGGGCTTCTACTCCCCCTACTTCCTCATTCCAAAGAAATCAGGGGGTTACAGATCCATTCTCGACCTCGGAGAACTCAACAAATCCTTAGTCAAGGAGAAGTTCAAAATGATCTCTCTGGGAACTCTGCTTCCCTATCTGCAGGAACATGACTGGCTGTGTTCCCTAGATCCCAAAGAGGGCCTACACACACATCCTGATACATCCAGACTACAGGCAGTATCTTCGCTTCACCTGTCAGGGCACCCATTATCAGTACAGGGTCCTCCCCTTCGGCCTCTCATCTGCATCAAGAGTCTTCTCAAAGTGCATGGCCATAGTGGCAGCATATCGTCTAAACAACAAAGTCTTTGGCTTTCCTTACTTAGACGATGGGCTGATAAAGGCAGACTATCCTGGAGAACTCTGCTCATCTCTTCGGCAAACTCTTGCACTATTGCAATACCTGGGATTTGCATAAACTTCCCAAAGTCCCATCTCACCTCATCCCAAAGATTGGAGTTCATCGGTGCTGTTATAGATACTCAACAATCCAAGGCCTGCCTTCCTCTAGAACGCATGAACAGACTGGTGGAACTAGCCACCCACATGCGCCAGCAGAAGACTGCAACAGCTCAAGCCTTTCTGTGTCTTTTAGGCCACATGGTAATACCACATGCAAGACTGCATATGCGACTAACACAATAGACCCGCTCATCGCATCTACGGGATATCATTCAAGTAACATGTCCTCTGGCCGAATCACTCCTCTGGTGGTGTACCCCAACAAATCTTCTCGTAGGGTTACCTTTTCGGATGCCTCAACCTCAACACACCCTGACTACAGATGCGTCCAAGCTCGGTTGGAGAGCCCATCTAGATTCCATTTCCACACAAGGACTGTGGACAGCCCAGGAATCAACTCAAAAAATCAACCTCCTCGAGCTTCGAGCAATCACGAATGCCCTCAAAGTTTTCCAGCATCACCTTTCCATCAGTCATATCCTGGACAGGACAGACAATCAGGTGGCAGTGTTCTGTGTAAACAAATAAGGGGGGATGGGTTCTCTTTCCTTATGCGAAGAATCCTGTTGCCTATGGAATTTTGCCATTCTCCATCGCATGCACCTCCATGCAGTATATATTTCAAGAGATCTCAATCACTTGGCGGACCCTAAATCCAGGCACAGTGGCACAGATCTTCAAAATCTGGGGAACCCCAGTCATCAATCTCTTTGCCAGTCTACAGAACTCTCAACTTCCATAGTTCTGGTCCAGGATACCATCCAAATTCAGCCTGGCATCCGATGCCTTCCTGATTCACTGGGGTCAGGAACTTCTATATGCCTTCCCCGCCATACCCCTGATCCCGAAGACCCTCCTCAAGCTCTAAGCAGACAAGGGAACTATGATCCTCATAGCCCCTCGCTGGCCCCATCAGCCTTGGTTTCCCCTCCTACTTTGGCTGACACAGACTCCTCCGATCCCATTGGGATCCAACCCAGGTCTTCTGTTCCAGGACAGTGGAACAGTCCTATATCCCAATCTGCGGTCTCTCCACCTGACTGCATGGATTGACTGCATTGATGCTGAAAGGATGATGTTTCAACAATTATAACTTTCTGCAGCAGTGAAAGACTTCCTCCTTTCATCCAGTAAGCCCTCTACCAGGAGAACGTACTCTTTTAAATGGCGTAGATACGCCTCATGGTGCTCTCAAAATAACCACAATCCTTTTGATGAATCGATACCTATGCTTCTTCAATATGTTTTACTTCTGTCCTCTTTGGGACTCAAAACAAATTCAGTACGTTTTCACCTTAGTGCTGTTTCAGCTTTTCATAAACCTGTCGATGGTCAACCCATCTTCACAGTTCCTCTAGTGGGCACGCTTTATGAGAGTCCTACTCCTCTCCGAACCACCTATTCAACCTCCCCCAGTAGTGTGGGATCTTAATGTGGTATTGGTTCAGCTTCTCAAACCTCTGTTTGAACCCTTAGCAACTACCTACTTATCTGCGATACTTGTCTTGAAAAGATATATTCCTCATCGCCCTGACCTCAGCCAGGCGCATCAGTGAACTACAAGCCTTAGTGGCCCATATACCAGATTCCATCATGACAAGGTCATCCTTAATAAATAAAATAAATAATCAATCAGTCTGTAATCCTTCCAGTCTTCTTCTCAAGACCTCACGCCTCTCATGCAGAGGCAACTCTACACACACTTGACTGCAAAAGGGCTCAGGATTTACGAAAATCCTCACAATTATTTGTGTCCTTTGACCCCCAACCACTTGGGTCTTCCTGTAACGAAACGCATGCTTTTCAGATGGATAGCAGACTATATCATTTGCATATGACAAAGCAGGCCTTACCCTCACCGGGCATGTTACTGCTCATAATGTCCGAGCCATGGCAACATCGGTAGCAAACCTACATTCAGTAGCCATTGATGAAATCTGCTGGGGCTGCAACATGGCCCTCCATTCACATCTTTACTACCCACTACTGCTTGGACAAGGACTCCTTTCGGGATGCAGCCTTCAGCCAGGCAGTCCTTCAACATCTCTTTGGAACATAATGACAACTCCTACCCCTGCCTTATATTCTTACTAGATCTCCTTGGCGGGGAAGTCTAGGTTAACCTGATCTTGTCCAACTTTCTGACCTGTTCTAAGTCTTCTGAGAACCTGGGAGCTAGGGAGTCCCATATGTGAAGACTGCATTCCTGCTTGTTCCTGGAGATAACGTAGTTACTCACCTGTAACCTTGATGATCTTCGGGAACAGCAGGAATTTAGTTTTCACAACCCATCCTCCTCCCTTTGGAGCTGTAGGGTTGTTTTTGTTTTTTACTCCTTCTTTTCAGCTACAAACTCAACTAAGGAGAGGGAGTTGGGAGAGGGGGAAGGCACTGGAGCAGGAGCAGTGGAGTTGTTCCCAAAGGCTTTCCTATTGGTAACTGGGGAGCTTCCTATGTGGGCGCCGTCGATACCCGATGTCACCCATATGTGAAGACTAAATTCCTTCTGTTCCCAGAGATCACCTGCTACAGATGAGTAACAACACTTTCTGTGCAGTGATACTGGGAAAGGCAAAAAAAAATGTGCTTCTTCAGCAGTGAAAATGAAAATCCCTCTCAAGCCCAAATATGCCAGTTAGCTTAAGCTCTTGGATCATCACTTTAACCTTAAGTTCAACTATCTCAAGATATTGACTAGTATCTTATTTTCCCTTAAATATTTTACTTTGTAAAGTTAATGCTGATGAATGTGTTTTTGATGCAGAGATTAGTCATACTCTTCACATCGCACTTACAGCACAGTATGCAAACGATATAACTTTATTGTTAAAGTAAAGGTTATTTCAGGCTGTGTTGGCTTGCCAGTGGTTGTCTTAATGCCATCAATCACTGTGAAAGCAGTTAATTCTGTGACATTAATCATATCTATCCAGAGAAATATGATTTATAGTTAATATAGCTGTTGGTAGCTTCTCTGTTCATTTGAGCATCACTGTGCACATGTTTGGTATGAGTACTGCAAGTCAAATGTGTGATGCTGCCATCAGCATGAAATAACTTCTTAGAAGGCACAACTTTACTTTACTTTTATGTTTTTGTTTATTGCAGTTATTGATCATTTTATGTATTTCACTATATGATGTGTTATACGTATTTTATTGTGAACCACATAAATATTTATTTGATTTGTGATAAGTCAAATTGAAGCATTGAAGGCATTCACAAATTTTGCATTGGCAGGTATTTGTTTTGACTCAGCAGTTTCCCCCTGTACTTCTAGGTCAGGGGTCGGCAACCCGCGGCTCCGGAGCCGCATGCGGCTCTTTCTCACCTTTGCCGCGGCTCCGGAGCACACTGCCCGCCCGGTATTTATGGCGTTATGGGCTCCCTCCCTTCTTCATTATCTCTTGTATATAGTTTACCCCGGTTCTCCAAGTTTGTACTCCTGTTCGATGTAAACCAAACAGCTTGTTGTTATGGTCTTTATGTTATAATGTAAACCGCGCTGATGCCGAATAGTGCGGTATATAAGAACTTGTAATAAATAAATAAATAAATAAATAAATACCAAGCTATACTGTCCTTCAAATAAAGGCCTTGAATTGTACTCGTTGAATAGGCAGCAAATATAGCATGGCCACTTGGTAAAGCACCCCCCAAACAACAACTAGTGGCAGGGCAGTTTTATTAGTGCAGTAACACTCTTCTGTGCCCTAAACATGTCTCATTCCAGCTAATAGTATATACACTATGAAACCTCTCATGAACTCTGAGTTTGACTAAGTGAAAGCAGTTTTCAGACAAACCAATTTACCTGGTACTTGGAATGGAGGAGCCGCCTAGTGGTTAGAACACTGGCTTGGGAACCAAGAGACCAGGGTTTGATTCCCACTAGCGCTCCTTGTTGCCTTGGGCAAGTCACTTAACCCTCAGAAGAATCCAGGTTATCAATGTCCCTGTTTAATGTACATTACCAAGTTTAAGTTACAATGTTAACCGCTTTGACTAAATGATAAAGCTGTAAAAACTGTTAAATAAATCACTTTGAAAATAGTTCTCTCTAAACTCATCTCAGTACAAATTTTTGTGAGATGATGCATTATGCTGAATCTTATGTGGCTAAAGCTTCCTTATGGTTGGTTAAAGGCAAACAAAATTACATGTAATCGCCTTGCTTGTAGTCTAGAATATAAGAATTGCTATACTTGTTCAGGCCATGGTATTTTCAATAACATCATATGGATGTGAAAGCTGGACAGTGAAAAAGACAGATAGGAAGAAAATTGATGCCTTTGAATTATGGTGCTGGCGGCGAATACTGTGTATACCATGGACTGCCCGAAGAACAAATCAGTCGGTACTAGAGGAGATCAAACCTAAGCTTTCTTTAGAAGCTCAGATGACAAGACTTCGACTTTCATACTTTGGACACATCATGCGAAGAGAGAGATCATTAGAGAAAGACATTATGCTTGGCAAGATAGAAGGTCAACGCAAAAGAGGAAGGCCAGCAATGAGATGGATCGATACAATAACAGCAGCTACAGGTACCAGTCTGTCAACAATGAGCCGCCTGACTGAAGACCGAACACAATTTAGGATAGCTATCCAGAGGGTCGCCATGAGTCGACTCCGACTCGACGGCACTTAACAACAACAACATACTGATCAGATCAAAGGTCCATCAAGCCTAGAATCCTATTTCCAGCAGTAACCAATCCCGTTCACAAGTATCTGGCAGGGTACACAAAAAGTGTCTAGATTCCATTCGACTTACCTCCATGGAGAAGCAGTGATTGTTCCCAGGTCAGCCTTAATAATGGTTTATGGTCTTTTCCTTCAGGAATTTGCACTCCTCCTAATCTGTCATTCTTTCTCTATAACATCAGCAAAATTTGTCCCTTCCTTTCTGAACACACTACCAAGACTCTTATCCACTTTCTGGTTGCCTCCCATTTAGACTATTGAAACAAGCTCCTTGCTGGTCTCTCCCTGAATCATCTCTCTTCTCTTCAGTAGATTCAGAACTTACCCATGAAGCTTGTCTTCAGCCAGTGTTGCTATGTTCATGCAGCCCCTCTTCTCAAGCCACTTCATTGGCTCCCTACCTGTTTCCACATCAAGTTCAAACTTCTCCTACTGACTTACAAGTGCATTTAGTCTGCTGTTCCTCACTACCTCTCCTCTTTTATCTCTCCCTATACCCCTCTTTGGGAACTCCACTCATCAGGCAAATCCCTTCTATCTGTGCCCTTCATTTCCACTGCAAACTCTAGACTTTCTACTTTGCTACACTATACGCCTGGAACAGATTACCTGAGTCAGTACGTCAGGCTCTTTCTCTAACCTTATTCAAATCCAGGCTAAAAATTACCTCTTCAAGGCTGCTTTTGGATCTTGACCTTTATTCTCCTGTTTATTACCTACATGTGTCAAGACCATCTCTAGTCCCCCTTCTTTGTTTCTATCTTGCATAGATAGTCCCTACTCTATAGAGCTTTCATTCTCCCTTGTGTATATGTACAGTGCTGCGTACGCCTTGTAGCTCTATACAAATAAGTAGTAGTAGTTGTCCTCCCATCCCCACAGCCCTCTTACAGTCCTCCCTTTTCCTCCCACCCCTCTCCCAGCTATCTACTGTATCCCTCTCACTGTGACTCTTTTGGTATTTTGGTACTAGCTCTTTGTAATTATCCATTCCATATCATCCTGCTAAACCAGTCCAGACAAGTGGGTTGTGTTCCCCTACAAGCAGATTGGTGGAGACAAAACACCAATGAAAGGCTCAGGTTTTAATGACATCACTCCCATGCCTCTATTTGCCTCAGCCACTAGAGATTCCTTCAGTACTATTTTGTATGTAGCAGATGGTGGATAGATTCTCCTCTCTGAAGAAACTCTGAGGATTGAGAGGAAAAGATTAATTAAACACTCATGAACAACCACCTTGAGGGTGACTGTCTCACTTGAGCATGTTGTGGGAGGCTCCACTAGACTGTGGTCTTTTTGGTAGCCTTAGAAGGAGGGAAGATTGATTCAGCTCCACTTTCTTATCATAAGAGCCTGTTGAGCAACCAGAAATTTGAAGGATCTGGAAGAGTGCAGCAGCCTTGCACAACCTTAGTGCCCTCTCCCCTCCTCTGTCCCGAAGAGTGCAGAAGGCTCTTAGAAGGATCTGCCTGCCAGCCACCTTAAATGCAGTGCTGCAAAGCCATTAAAACAGTTTCAGAGGAGTAGAGTTGAGCCCGGCACAGATTCTTTGCCTAGGGCTCTCAGGGAGTGAGTATTAAAACTTGACCTTGTCATTTTCCTTGTTGGGGGCTCCTGATTCCGTCGTCTTGGGACGCAATTCGGGGTGGACCGCTGGTGGCCATATGGGACTTTCCAGCTGTTTCCTGCATGCGTTAGTAGTGTTTCTACCTATTCTGTGCCTGGTGGTCGAGGGGTCCTAGTGCCCGGTGGCTCCAACGCACGTTCCTTGCATTAAAAGCACAGTTATCATTCTGAGTTGCTCCTGGAGAGCCTGCTTCTCCTCTCAGCCAGGGGATGCAATTAGTTCAGCCTTGCCTTCCTCAGGGCAGGAGGTGAAGGATAGCCAGCTGATCGGAGGTTCCGACAAATGTGCTGTGACTCACTATTCATTCTCTAGGGGGTCTGTAGTGGCTGTGCCCCTGGTGTTGGGGAATCATTTCTGAGAGGAGAGCTTCCGATTTTTGGATTGCCCTCCTCTAAATTCTTTTCTTTTTTACAACAGAACTGGTACTTGTGTGGAAATTCGGACCCTGTAGCATCTGGGTGCCCCTGGGTACAATCTCCTGCTTGGCAGGATGAGAGTGAAAGCCTTCTTTGATTGTCTTTTGGAAGCCTTCTTTGATTGTCTTTGGCTAAGTGCCCCCAGCGAGGGGCACCCCCTTGAGATGGGGAACAGCTGGGAGCTGTCCGAGATTTTGACTATGGCTTGGATTCAGATGGCTCAGAACTGGGCTCTGATGTAGATGAAAAAGTACTCTTGCTTTCAGAAGTTTGTGAAGAGGCCAGGGTGATCTGCCTATTCCTGAAGGAGGAGATGGTGGTGTTGATGGTGGCATTGATTGCCAGTATTTCATGGTTATAGTTAAATTTTATTTCATATACCACCAAAACTGTAATCCAAGCTATGCAGTTTACAAAGTTTAAAATAAACATAAAACACAAAAGCAAACAACTACTAATAAACAGAACTCCATTATCAATGGAAAAGAAATAAAAAAATGAAAATACTGAAACAAATACATGACCCAAAAGATAAGAGGCGATAATACAACATGAAAGAAGGGGAAGGGTATCTTAGGATTGCGATACATAGACAGTTCTCCATCAAGATTTAATTTAATTCCCCTATCTTATTAAGTCATAGAGGGACCTAGTCCGAATGCTGATTCAAAAAGAAATGTTTTGAGTGCCTTCTTAAAAGCCTTAGTCATATTAATTCCTAACAGTAGCACGTAAACTATTCTAAGAGGGAGGAGCCACAGCGGAAAAGGTAGACTTTCGGGTATTTTCATATTTGGTCAATAGTGGAGATGGAAAGTGGAGCCTGAACCCATGCAGGGAATGAAGTGCTCTGACTGGGGCATATAATATGATCAATGAATATAAATACTATAGTCTGAAACTGCTTCATGAATGACTTTGTGAGCTTAGGTGAGCAATTTAAACTGAGTATGTGAAGACACAGGTAGCCAGTGTTGCTCCATAAGCAATAGTGTGGTTCTATCAAATCTACGAGCTTGATTACGAATGTGAATTGCTGAGTTTTGGATCATCTGGAGCCTTTGCAGTTGGTAGTGAGGTAGGCCCAGGTAAACAGTATTACAATAATCTAGTGTTGGTAGAACAGTATGTACTAAAATGGAAATTTGCACTGGTTTATCCAAGAAAGGCTGAACAGTGCATAAGCGCCGTAGGGCAAAAAATGAAAATATTGTAAGACTGGCCAGTTCAGGTGAAAATGTTAGATCCGAATCCTGTGTAATAACCAAATAATGGATAGAGTGATGAATCTGTAATGACATTCCTTCTAGGACCGGGGATATGGATGGGCAGGGAACAGAACTCGCAAACCATATAGCCAAAGATTTAGTAGGGTTGAGCCTTAGGAAATTCTCTCGAAGCCAGGTTGAGATACTTTCCAAGCAGGAATTTAAGGGGCCAGATCAAGAGACAAGCCTTCAGTAGGGTAAAGGAGGAAGATGTTGTCTACATAAACATAAACCCATATACCTTGACTTTGAATTAAAGTGATAAGGGGGGGGCAAGGAACACATTGAAAATAGGTATGGGAAAGGGCAGAGCCCTGAGGGGACTCCACATGACAATGAATGTGAGGATGAAATATCATCCTGAATGTTCTGTCTTTCAGAAATGAGGTAAACCAACTCAGGACTACACCATGAATACCAATATCAAAAAGGCGCGATAAGTCTATTGTGATCAATGAGATCAAACGCAGCTGTAAGGTCAAGGGAGACCCCCAACACAACTCTTCCTTGGTCGTGCGCTCTGTGGATTTCATTTAGTATGGTGGTGATAATGGTTTCTGTATTATATAAGGGCCTAAACCCAGATTGGCAAGGATGTAGAGTGTATATGTTCGATGTGATCTGAAAGTTGATGGAATACTAATTTCTCTATCAATTTGGAAAAGACTGGCAGGTTCGAAATTTGGAGATAGTTCTGGGGATCACATGGGGCTGCCCTTTGAATTCTTCAAAATAGGATGAAGAATGGCCGCCTTCCAACAATCAGGCACAACATGGTAGAGAAACTATGATTAATAATTTTGCAAATAAATGGGGATAAACCCAGTGAAGGCTCGGCGAGCCATACGGATGGAATGGGGTCCAACGCCATCAAAGACTTGCAACTGGATTGCAATAGCTGGGACAGAGCTGAGGATGAGACAGGTGAGAAACTATGCCAGGTATGTATTAAGGTAGGTGTAGTTGAGTCTACAGAATCACTGTCACTAAGAGCCAGATCAGTAGACGGGATGGGGAAAGTATCCTTAAGCTGAAGGATTTTGCTACAGAAGAACTCAGCGAGTTCCTCCGAGATTGAACCTGGCCAAGATTGCTTAGAATAGGGCCGGGGTAATGAGGCAAGCTGAGAGATTACTGCAAAAAAAGATTTAGAAGACGAAGAATGTTTATTAATGATGATCGAAAAATACTCTTTTGCAGATAATGTCTGGCTATGATAGTGCACATGACAATGTTTGATCCTCTCAAGATCAGAGGAGGACCTATGCCACATTCTCTCTGTGGCTCGCGTTTCCCTTCTGAGGATGTGCAACCCTTCATAAAACCAGGGTGGGATTTTCTTGGCGAGCGGTTCCTTGACTTGACAGGAGCCACTGCATTGAGTGCTTTAGATAAAGCATCATATCATAAGTTGGCTTGGTCATTAACTGAGAACAATGGAAACGTCTCTGGAAATGAGTCTGCTGGGGAGAATAACGCTAGAGTTTCGGGGGTCAGGCTTCAATAGGAAAAGTCGGTGAGTTAGGTGAAGTTACAGATGCTGACAACAGTGTGAAAGGAACCTCCATTTCGAAAAGAAGTGCATGATCAGCCCAAGGTAGAAAAAAGCTTTGGAAATTCCACTGCCCTGATGTGTGAGAATGAGATCCAGAGTGTGGCCTGCCTTTTGTGTGGGCAACTGTACATGCTGTCTAATATCATGGTTGGTAATAAAGGTATGAAAGGCCTTATCACACGATCAGATCGGAGTGTCATAGTGAACATTAAGGTCTCCAAGGATAAGTAACTCAGAATATGTAGCTAACAAATTATGAATATAAAGATATATCTCATCCCAGACTGACTGGGAAAGGGCTGGTGGGCAGTAGAAACATGACGGCAGAAAAAGACCACATGGCCTATCTAGTCTGCCCTTCTACATTAACTACAGTAGTCCTCTTTTTGCCTTTAGAGATCCTCTGTGTTTGTCCCATCTGTTTTTGAATTTAGATACTGTCCTCATGTCCACCATCTCCACTGGGAGAGTATTCCACGCATCTACCACTCTTTCCGTAAAGAAATATTTCCTCATACTACTTCTGAGTCTATCCCTTTTCACTCTCATCCTCTGACCCCTTGTAGCAGAGCTTGCCTTCAATTGAAAGAGACCCTTCTTGTGCATTTATGCCATGGAGGTATTTAAATGACTCTATCATATCGCCCCTTTCCTCTAAAGTATACATATTAAGATCTTTAAGTCTGTCCTCATGCTTCATAATGAAGACCACTAACCATTTTAGTAGCCACTCTCTGCACCTGCCTATATCTTTCTGAAGGTGCAGTCTCCAGAATTGCACACAATACTCCAAATGAGGACGCACCAGAGACTTACACAGAGGCATTATCACCTCCTTTTTTCTGCTGGCCATTCCTCTTCCTACACACCCAAGCATCCTTCTGGCTTTTGCAGTTGCCTTTTCTACCTGTTTAGCTGCTTTAAGATCATCAGACACAATTACGCCCAGGTTCCACTCTTCTTTTGTGGACAGAAGTACCTCACCCCTACACTGTACAGCTCTTCTGGATTTTTGCAGCCTAAATGCATGACCCTGCATTTTTTAGCATTACATTTCAGCTGCTATATTCTAGACCATTCTTCAAGTTTAGCTAGATCCCTCCTCATGTTGTCAACTCCTTCCTGTGTGTCTACTCTATTGCAGATTTTGGTATAGTCTTCAAACAAGCAAAGTTTACCAGACAGTCCTTACATAATATCACTAACAAAGATGTTAAACAGAATGGGACAAGGACAGATCCCTGCGGCACACCACTGGTAACCCCCTTCTCCTCAGAATGAGCTCCATTTACCAGTACCCTTTGATCTCCAGGAACAAGCAAGAATGAGTCTTCACATATGGGTACGTCGGTACCGACGGAGTCTGCGTAGGAACGCTTCCCAGCGTCCAGTCAGAAAGCCTTTGGAAGCATCCCAACACGCCTGCGTGCTGCCTTGCTGCCTTCCCAACTGCCTCTCCTCAGTTTTCATTTTTCCGCGGAGCCGGCAGGACGTCCTCCTGTCACCGCAGAAAATTCTTCTTTTATTTTTTAGTTTTCTTGTGGTCGCGGCTGCCTTCCCTGACGCCACCGGTACCGCCGGTGTTTCTTTTTTCTTTTCTTGTAAAATTTTTTCCTTTGTAAGGAATATATTTTTCTTCCTTAGTGTCTCACGGTTCTCAGGCCTTCTAGGCCTCTCCATTTTCTTTCATGGAACCGCCAGCCACTTTCCCCAAGAAATGTACAAACTGTGGCGGTACAACTTTATTTTTAGACACTCACAATTGGTGTCTAACCTGCTTGGGTCCTGACCATTTTCCTCCGGAGCCCTCGGGCAATAGTATTGTGAGAAGAAGTTTTCAACATCGAGTTCCCCTCAACACGTGGTCCCCCTCCAACTTCAGGGCACTGACCATATCTTCTTCTACACAGGATCAGGTAACCCAAAAACAGTCTGTTAAGACTAGCCAGTCCTCGAGCGGCACTTCTCATGCACAGCATAGAGATGCCTATGGCCTTGTCCTCGAGAATCCACTGGCTTCAAAACCCTGGTGGGAGTCTTCGGCCTCCAAAGCCTGTGTGGGGTTTCAGGTTGTTCCTGAGGTTCACCCCTCACAGAACATACCTGAGCCATGCCCGGTGGTGGCATCCGCTTCGAGCGGTACCGATACCCCGGCATCGGCACTGGTGTTGGATGAAACATTCCTCACCAAGGATCGTCGTCTGGTGTCCTCGGTACCTGAGGGGCCGGTGGATACGCTCCAGATCGACCTTCCAGTATCGGTACCGACACCGATACTAGTACCGACGTCGGTACCCTCCAGACGTGCATCGATAGACTCGCTTCCTTCGATGCCGAGTCTGGAATCGATCTCCAGTCTGGAGGACTGGGTACCGACTCCCGTCACTACCGAAGGCTCGGTTCCGATAATTCGGATCCGCAACTCTCGGTTCCTCCGATACCGTTAGAGTTGCCACCGGCTGGTCTTCATCCACCGGTATCAGATACGGTACCGAGATCGGTACCAATATCCACAGTACCATTGCTGTCAGTACCTTCCATGCTTCTCTCGTCAGGCTCGCTTCCCTCGATGCCGAGTTTGGAATCGATCCCTAGCATGGACGATCTGTTACCGACTGTCGCTGGTTCTGACCTGCAGTACCAGCGACCACCATCTAAGGATCCCATACTGCACCATTCAGGATCTTCTATTCCTATATACTGGAATAGATCCCTCGGTGCCAACGCTAGTTCTTCATCAGATCTAGCCTATCCAAGGGAAGTTCCCTCTGGGGATCCTTCTTTCCAGACTTTCCTCCTGGATATGGCAAAATCACTTGCCATTCCTATTCCTGGACAAGATCCTACACAAGGGAATACAGAATACCTCTCTGTTCCTAGCAAAGCAAAGGAGAATATAATGCTTCCTTTGCATCATTCTTTGCAGGATCTCCTTCTACGAATGTGGGAAGCTCCTTTAAAGGTACCCCCACCTTCCAGAGCAACTGATCTCCTATATCAGGTGCCCCCCTCTCCAGGGTTTCAAAGGACTCAACTTCCTCATCATTCCATTGTGGTAGAATCAGCAATGAGGTGAGTGACATACGAGTGACATGCCTCCCAACATACGAGCAATCCCAGAACTAACCAATTTTAGAAGGGCATTGAAATACCACCTTTTCTGCGAATGTAACCCAAATGAAGATGCACCATCCCGACCTTCCCAAAAATAAGCTCCATGTCCAATGTAATTTTCTCTCTCACGATGTATATTATGTAAATACTACTATGTTTAAATATGTGTAAATAGTTAATTTTTGACTATCCAAGTTGAGCTACCTGTTATCTGTATTTTTACGGTTAACCCACCGTAAAACATAAATGTTCCTTGTAAACCGCACTGATGTTGAAGAGCGTGGTATATAAGAGAAGTAAATAAATAAATAAATAAAAAGCATTCTTCTTGTCCGCCAGGTCGTGAGTCTAAGACACTAGATGCCTTTGGACGTCAAACCTTCTAGACATCCATGCTTTCAGCAAGAATTCTCTCATATATTTTTTATATGGGTCTATCTCTTGAGGAGGTCACAAGGAAATTACATCTTTTGACTCCTTTTCTTCAAGAGCCCAGGAGTAAAGACTATTCCTTACTGGTTAGTCATACTCAAAATATCTCTAGGTTTCTTACTCGTGCTACCCTAGACTCCTTTGTGTCTGTTAGCAGGACTTCTGCTCTAGCTATAGGGGCACGACGTAGAGCCTGGCTTCAAGCTTCAGACTTGGACAAATGGGCACAAGAAAGACTGGGAAATACTCCTTCCACTGGAGAAAATCTCTTCAACAAGGAGTCTTTACTCCAGGTTACTCAGTTATCCACTGACTTTCCTTTTTCCAGAGGCTGTTCTATGCCGTCTTCTTTCCCAGTAGGTAGGAAATGTCCTACCAAACTTTCTGCCCCTAGGGGGAGAAGGTTTTACCCATCATCTGCCCATCATACAGATGTTCCCAAACAGGGGAAACATCGCCCTGGTCTGAAGAATCCACAACCTCAACAAGGTCAACAAACCCAGCAGTCGCAGGGTTTCAAATAGATCATTGTCCCTCTTGGTTGGTGGTTAGGGTGGCAGTCTGCTTCCTTCACTGGCAGTATCTGCACTAAATTTATCCTAACCTACCTAGATATCTCTTCATGAGACATCTTTTTTCTAAGAGTCTTTATGATGATCATGCCCATACTTAACAGTTTCCTCTTCCTCTTGGAAGGGAACAGAGGTAACAACTCTCAATAAACAGTTGTTTCCCTCTACTGGCATGTATCATCTCACCTGTCAGAGACTTCCTCCATAGTCGGTCTCTTGCAACTCTGTCTTACCTCCCTCTTACTACAACATTTGGTTTGTAAGAGTGGCCCTTTTACACTGGTAAGCCCCTATGGTCCTCTACCTGTTTTACCAGGGGATTCTCCCTTCTGGAGTTGTCTCCCCCCCTTGTTACCTTAGGGCAGCTCATCAGACGATAGGAACTCCTACCATGTCTGTTGTTCTTTTTCCCAATCTAAAAAAGGAAGAGGGAAAAGAAATTTTCCACGCTGCCCTGGTAGTTGCTGCAGATACAGCAATTCCTAGTGGTTAACCACTGGTTTTGTTCACTACACAACCAGGGATTCCCCTCCACTAGCAATCCTCCTAGCCTCAGTGCTAAGTCCCAAACTGGTTATCAACCTCGTTTGGGAGACCCTATTATCACAGTCTGGTTGGTTAACTTCTATTCTTCGCCCCCTTGTCCTTGGCAGAATAGCTGGTTACCTGCTGGCTTTCCACAGCCAGTTTTTTCTTCTAACCAACCTGCAGCATGCTCTCTGCATCTCTACAGAGTAGCTTACGCTATGGGCCCTTGCTAGACAGCATCAGTATCTTGCCTAGCAGATAACCCCAGATGGTTAGGAGAGGTTCCCCCTGTCATGTTCCATGTCTGGCAGGTATTCCCTACCCTTACCATCTCATCTTAAATCTCTTTTGAGGCATAAGCCTCAGGCCTTTCATTACGTGAAAACCTAAAGGAGGGCCAATTCCCTGGCTTGGCCCATATCTCCTTGGGTCTTCTCGTCAGAGATAATTTTCTTCAATGGCAGCTAGAGGACGCCTAATACCCATCTTGCCCTCATAAGCGGGTCACTAGGGTATCTTCCTCCAGGGGCATCTTCTATCCATTCTCCATACTGCAATTCTGGAGAAATTTGGACTTCCTGTCTGCAGACTGAAGTTATCCTCTGCAATTTTCACGTAAGCCATCCTGGTTATTCAAGAGCTCAAATTCTACAAAAAATTCAGACTTATTCTTGTCAAGGAGACCTTTCCTCTGACTCTCCCAGTCATAACCAGGAAAAGAGGATTCTCTATGTATCTATTCAAGCAGGTATCAACCTTCTTGCTGTCAGATGAATCTTCCTCTCTCCCTATATCCCTAGGGGGGATGAGGTTCTATGGACATCTCTCCATCCACATACCTGGAGACATGTGTCTATATGCCTACATATTCATATAGGTATATATAGATATATATAGATACATATATACTTATCTATATCTATCTGTGTGTCTTCTGCCCATCCATATCTCTTTATAGATATATGCATATATACCCTATATGTGTATATATTTAAATATATATTTATAGATATAGTGAGATATATTTTTAGATAGATCTGTATCTATCTACTTATCTATCTGTCTGTTAGGTTCAGATATCCTTACATTCCTATATGATCCTGACAAATGGGCACTACCCCTATCAATGCTGTGCCAGCATACTTAGGGGGCTACACTTATAACCATTTCCTGTGGTAATTAACAAACATTTTCCTCACCATAACCTTTTAAGGTTAGGTACTCCTGAAGCTCTCCATGTACCTTTTTTCTTTCCTAATTGACCCCATTTAGGAAAGACATTGCGGAGCTTCAGTTACTCTAAAGCTTAGCGCTCCTGAGTCTGTCCTTACTTTCTTATCAGATACAAGGGTCTCCATACCCTTTCTCCCCTACATGGACTGATTCCAACCCCAGTCCAGTTGGGTCAGACTCATTTTTTCTCTTGGTCCAAGGTTTGTACTGTTTTTGGACCAAAACAGCTTAAGCTTTCTTTCATAGTACCTTCTGCGTCTCCGCTGAAGCTCTACCTCTTATACTACCCCAGTTTTTCCCCTGGGGCTATTTCTCACCCTGAAGGGTTCTGACCTCCACTTGTTTTTGTTCTACTTTATTACCTCTACTTCTCAGTGAGGTACCCCTTGAGCACATTCACTGGCTCTTCTAACAGATCCATATGTAGCTCTGGACTTGTACAATGCCAACAAGGGAGGCCCAGATTACAATATTATACTACTAAATGCCCTCTATACAGGGTCTTCCCCTTTTGAAGCCCTGTTCTAGCCAGCTGTTCCACAGCTCCTTTTCTGTATTAAACTCCTACCCTCCATCCCCAGGATGCCTGAGGTCCTGAGGAATAGCATGGCTCGTTCTAGACTTGCAACATGCTAGGACTCCCTCTGGGCATCTGAGCTTGGGAGTCCCCATATGTGAAGACTCATTCCTGCTTGTTCCTGGAGATAGCACAGTTACTTACCTGTAACAGGTGATCTCTGGGAACAGCAGGAATAAGTCTTCACAACCCACCCACCTCCCCTAGGAGTTACTTTTTCTCTATATCTTTCCCTTCCTTGCTCTCTCTCTCTCTCTCTTTGTCTCAGCTTTCAAACTTAACTGAGGAGAGGCAGTTGGGAAGGCGGGAAGGCAGCACGCAGGCTTGTTGGGATGCTTCCAAAGGCTTTCTGATTGGACGCTGGGAAGCGTTCCCGCACAGACTCCGTCGGTACCGACGTACCCATATGTGAAGACTTATTCCTTCTGTTCCCAGAGATCACCTGTTACGGGTAAGTAACTGTGCTTTGCCTCCCATTCAACCAATTTCTAACCCAAGCAGTAACTTTAAGGTCCATCCCTAGGGTGCTCAGTTTATAAGTTGCCTGTGTGAAACAGTGTCAAAGGCTTTACTAAAATCTAAATACACTACATCTAGGGCTCTCCCTCGATCCAGCTCGGTCCAATAAAGCAGTAACAGCAATATTTTTGAAGAAGTGCCAAGTCTATGAAGGAGAAATTCTGCAGTGGCAGGATGAAGTGAGTGAAGTTCAGAAATTGCCAAGGAAGACTTGTAAATGAAAGGGACTTCATCTGCCTTGAACATGATGGATACTTCCAGCATGGATCAGGAGACAAAAGTACACCTGCTCCTTCGAGGAGTGTGGAAATCCACTACTGTCTTTGCCTTCCCAGATGTGATCAAGAATATGATGAGATCGGAGTGGGGCTCTGCCAACTCACTGCCTAAAGGGCTATGGGTGTATAAGAAGATCTACGCTTTCCTGGAGGAGTGCATTGAGTGGTTTCGCATTCCCAAACTGGATACGCAGGTCCCGGTGATTACCAGATAGATCACCATTACCAGATGGACCACCATTTCTGGACCGTAAGGTGGATTCGTTGTTGAAGAGCCAGTTCACTGTGGCAGCTGCTGTTCTGCAACTGGCAGAGTGTACCAGCCTGATGTCGCGTGTCCTGCTGCAGTGGATTCAATCTCTTCCGGATGATACTACCCCTTTTTTGAAGTCTGCTACTGCCTTCCTTTCTGATGCCATGTATGACCTAGTAAATTTGACAGCCAGGGATGGTGCCCTGACATCTGTGTCAGGGCATTGGATTTGGTTCTGACACTGGTCAGTGGATAAATCCTCCAAGGCCCAGTTGGCCCAACTGGATTTTAGAGGGGAAGCTTCTCTTTGTAGCTGATTGGGAAAAAAGCTGGTGAAGGACCTGGGTGAGACAAAATCTTACTGCCTTGTGGAAGACAAGGGGCCAGTGATGCGGGCAGCTGCCCTTTTCTCGTCAGCCTCCGAAGGCATGCAATGAAGGTTTCGGGCCCATTCCCTATTTCCTCTGGTTAGAGGCAGGCTTTGCCTTTTCTTTCAGGAATGGGCCTGGGTTACCAAGGATCGCTGGATGCTAGACACCATTCAGTTCGGCTGTATCCTGGAATTCAAGAGCCAATACTGGATGCCTTCGTTATCTACCCTTGTGGATCTGAGATCAAAAGTGCCGCTGTGCAGACCACCTTGGACAGCTTGCTGTGACTAATGGTGGTTGTGCCTGTCCTCTCAGACAAATGGAGCAAGGGCAGATATCCTATCTATTTTGTGGTGCCAGAAAGGACGGCTCCCTCCAGCCCATTCTGGACCTCAAGGGGGGTAAACGAGCACTTGTGCATCCTGCGTTTCCAGATGGAAACCTTGTGCTTCGCGATTCAAGCAGTGCGCCGAGGAGAATTCTTGGATTCTCTCGATCTAGCCAAGGCAGATTTTCATATCCCAATCTGGGTAGATCAGCAAAAACTATCTGCATTTTGCCATGCTTGGCTCTCACTCTCAATTCACTGCCCTCCCTTTCGGGCTATCCACTTCCTCAAGGGCATTCGCTAAGGTCATGATGGCGATGGCGGTGGCTACGGTGCCGAGGGATCTGTGTCCATCCATATCTGGCTCATCTGGGTTCATTCCCTTTTAGAGGCATCTTGGATAGCATCCTGAGTGGTGTTCTTTTTGGTGAAGCCTCAGCTGGGAAAGAGCCAGCTGTTGCTTTCCCAGTCCCTGGAGTTCCTGGGAGCACGTTTCTATACTTGAGCAGGCAGAGCTTTCCTGCCAGAGAAGGTCAAAAGACTGTTGGATTGCCTGGCGTTATTCTGTGCGCAACAGGCTCCCAGAGTCTGGGATTATCTTCAGCTCCTAGGATTGATGACAGCAATCATAGAGGTGTTGACGTGGGCACGTGCTCACATGCAGGCTTTTCCAGCAGTCCTTGCTGACTCGTTGGTCCCCAAGTTCTCATGAGTTCAAGCAAAGGCTCCCACTCCCGATGATGGTGAAGGCCAGCCTGCAGTGGTGGCAGCAGCCCTGTCATCTAAGGAAGGGCGTGCCACTGGACCATTTCTTCTGGATCCTGCTGACGATAGATGCCAGTCTCTCGAGCTGGTGAGCCCATTTCTGAGACCATACCACCCAGGGCCATTGGAACCGCAGAGAAGCAGTGAGGGCCATCAGGTTGGCTCTTCAGCTTTTCCCGTTGCTGGTTGAGGACCAGGCAGTCTGAGCTTTCTCGGGCAATGCCATAGCAGTTGTTTATGTCAATTGGCAAGGCAGCACGAGGAGTGCTGGGATAGCTCTGGAGATGGCTCTCCTGTTTGCCTGGGTGGAGAAGAATCTCCTAGTCTTGTTGACTCAGTACATTGCCAGGGTGGATAATGTGGAAGCGGACTTCCTCAGCCGTCACTCTGGATCCTGAAAGTGGGAATTGAGTCAGGAGGCATTTCAGTTGATTCTGCATCACTAGGGTTGCCACGAAATGGATCTGATAGTGACCCACTCCCGTGCCAAAATTTGCTGCTACTTCAGTCGCCACATGGAGATGGGGCACAAGAGCGTCAATACCCTGACCCAGCCTTGGTCAAGTCAGTACTTGCTGTACATATTTCCTCTTTGGAGATATGATTCGGCATGTAGAACGCCATCCGGGCAGGATTGTTCTGGTGGCACCATATTGGTCAAGGACAGCGTGGCTCAGAGATCTCACGCGGCTTCTGCAGGCACCTCCTCTTTGGTTCCCTCCATCTCAGGGTCTATTGTGGCAGGGAACGATCGTCCTAGAGGACACAGTCCCCATCTCGCTTATGGCTTGTCCCTCGAAAGGAGATGGCTAGCACATAAGGGCTACTCTCCAGCTGTGGTCTCCACTCTGCTGGGATCCCAGAGGAGGGTCTACCAAGCTAGCATACAGGCGGATCTGGTGCCTCTTTGAGCAATGATGCAGAGCTCGGCAGCTGACTCCTGAGGTGGCCAAGATGCCACCTCTATTGGCCTTTCTTCAAAATGGCTTGGAGAAATGCCTTTCCCTTAGCTCTCTGAAAGTTCATATGGCAGCTTTGGCCTGTTTCTGAAGTCCGGTGGCTGGTAAGTATCTAGCCTTGCACCCAGATGTCTCACAGTTTCTCCAGGGGGGTTTGGCATTGGTGTCCTCCCCTCCGGTCTGTGATCCCTTCCTGGGATCTGGGTATGGTGCTGAAGGCCCTGATGGTGGCACCCTTTGAGTCATTGAAGCATGCTACTTTGAAGAACTTGACACTCAAGACTGTCTTCTTGGTTGCAATTTGTTCTGCAAAGCGGATTTCCAAGCTGCAGGCTCTGTCTTTCTGGGATCCTTATCCATCCTTTTCAAAGGAGGCCATTTCCATTCGGCCTGTGCCGTCCTTCTTGCCTAAGGTACTTTCTCCTTTTCACTTGAACCAGGTGGTTTGCCTACCTCCTCCTCCTCAAAGGAGCAGTGTCGGGGAAAGGATAAGGATCTTCGCCTTGTGGATGTCCGGAGGGTGCTTTTCCATAACTTGGAGGTTATGAATTCCTTTCGTAAGTCCAACCATAGTTTTGTGCTGTTTGTTGGTCCACGCAAGGGTGATACGGTGGCCAAGTCGACTTTGGGGCACTAGATTAAGGAGGCCATTGCCTCGGTGTATCTTTTGCGGAACCAGACGGTTCTGGAGGGTTTGTGCGCCCATTCTACGCGAGCACAAGCATCCTCATGGGTGGAGCAGAGCTATGAAAACCCTGCAGACATTTGTTGGGCAGCAACCTGGGCATCACTCTACTTTTGTCAAGCATTACCGTTTGGATTTCCATGCACGGGTGGACATAGCCTTTGGCTCAATGGTTTTGCAAGCTGCTGTGTCTTTTTCCCACTCAGTGGAGTTGTAGCTTTGGTACACCCCACTTGTCTGGACTGGTCTAGCAGGATGGTATGGAAGGTGACATTTTGTTTACCAGTTAATGTTCTTTCCTTGAGTCTTGCTAGACCAATCCAAGGCCCGCCCCTGAAACTATTTGTTCTGTTGTTCTCCTGCGGTACATGATTTTTTTACTTGGCTCTGCAAGTTCATTTTCTATTGCTAGCTTTCTGTTTATGCTTTCCTATACATAGTTCTAGACTGTTGATTACTCCTTGTTGCCCACAATTGAGGTTGTGTGAGGCTTACTATGTTTCTCCCATATGCTTTGGGATGAATACTGTAGGGACCTCTGGTGGCTGAGGTGAATAATGGCATGGGAGTGATGTCATTGAAACCTATGCCTTTCTTTGGTTCTTTGTCTCCACCAATAGTAGGGGAGCGCAACCCATTTTGTCTGGACTGGTTTAGCAGGACTCAAAGAAAAGACATTAACTGGTAAGTAAAATGTCACCTTATACTAGTGCTCCCCAAATTTGTCCTAGAGACACCACATACCAGTTATTCAGAATGAATATGTGTGATGATTGTACAGATTTGGAGATTGTGTATGCAAATTTTTCTTGTGCGTATTTATTTTGGCTATCCTAAAATCCCATCTGGCAGTGATGATACTAGGACAAGCTTGGGAAAGCCTGTATTAGACTTCTGTTGCTGTGTATTAGGCATACTTATTGAGTCTAACTGAGCTATTCAGGGTTTGATCCTTATTTTAAATGACAACCAGAAAGCAACCGTGAAAGTGATTTCTCCATGAAGTTGTGTCTTTGAGCTTTATAGTGTGGTATTTGATTTTAATGAGTGGTAAAGTGAAATAGGGTAGGAGAAATTTGGTGAAACTACTGGATGCCAATAAATCTGCTGGAAAAAGCAAAACCTTGTTGATGAAGGTAAATTATGCTGAAAATTTTAAGTGTTGAGTTGCTTTGATTTATGACATTTTTGTTTTAAAGTGTATGAAAGAAAAAGGTTAATATTTTAAACTTAAAACAACTGACTCTTTTTCTTTTAGATTTTATCTAATTGGGGGTGGTATCCCAATCATTGTGTGTGGAATAACTGCAGCAGCTAACATCAAGAATTATGGCAGCAGACCCAATGCACCATAGTGAGTGTTGCATTTCTGCTTCTAAATACCGTTGTGATTTCATTTTTCTCACTCATTTCTGGTGATATTGGGGATGATTATAAACATTGTTTCGAGACATCCTCGCATGCCTTTTACTTTACAGAATGTTCAGTTATGTAAACATTGTACCTGGCTCTCATGTGTCATGTCCTTTTTATTTTCAGTTGCTGGATGGCATGGGAACCTAGTTTAGGAGCCTTTTATGGACCAGCTAGCTTCATTGTATTCGTAAACTGCATGTACTTCCTCAGCATATTCATTCAGCTGAAGCGTCATCCTGAACGCAAATTTGAGCTAAAAGAGCCTGCTGAAGAGCAGCAGCGTCTGGCAGCTAATGAGCACAGTGAATCAAACCATCAGGATTCCACGTCTGTCTCGTTAGTGTCAACATCGGCATTAGAGAATGAGCACACTTTTCAGGCTCAGCTTCAAGGGGCCAGCTTTGCCTTGTTTTTGTATGTCTTTCTGTGGATTTTTGGAGCTTTAGCAGTCTCATTATATTACCCCATGGATTTGATTTTTAGCTGCTTTTTTGGAGCCACATGCCTAATCCTCAGTGCTTTTTTTATTATGCACCACTGTGTCAATCGGGAGGATGTAAGACATGCCTGGATAGCTACTTGCTGCCCTGGAAGGAGTAACTACTCTGTGCAAGTTAATGTTCAGCCCTCAAATTCCACTGGAGCTAATGGAGATGCTCCTAAATGTACCAATAGCAGTGCAGAATCGTCCTGTACAAATAAAAGTGCATCCAGCCTAAAAAATTCATCTCAGGGCTGTAAACTAACAAATCTGCATATTGCAGCAGTAGCTCAGTGTAACACTAGTCTTCTACCTCCGAATACTACCCCTCAGCTCGATAACAGTCTGACAGAGCATTCTGTAGACAATGACATAAAAATGCATGTTGCTCCTCTAGAGGTCCAGTATAGGACAAATGGACACACAAGTCGTCACCATAAAAACAGAGGTAAAGGACATCGAGCTAGTAGACTCACAGTGCTGAGGGAGTATGCATATGATGTCCCCACAAGTGTAGAAGGAAGTATTCAAAATAGCCTACCTAAAAACCGACACGACAACACTGAAGGGCACTCCAGGAATCGAAGAGCTTACTTGGCCTATAGGGAGCGGCAGTTTGCCCAGTGCCAACAAGACAGCAGCGATGCCAGTGGCACACTTCCAAAGCACAACAGAAGCACAGAAAAGGCAGTTGTGACAAACAAGGACATTTTAAGGGAGCCAGTAGTAGTTGAACTTGAAAACCAACAAAAATCATATGGCTTAAATCTGGCAGTTCAGAATGGAGCAGTTAAAGACAGTGATCAGGATGGACCAACGGGCAGTACGGACAGCACTGGTAATATTAGAACTGGGTTATGGAAACATGAAACTACTGTGTAGCGTTTCTGAACTTTTTTACTTCCAGAGATTTATGTGAACTGTAATTTACAGACATTCCTTTAAGCTGAAGTGTGGTCTAAAGAAACTGTTTACAGACATTTAGATGAAAGTAAAAAGAGTACTTACTATGTGGAAAATAACTTTTATAACTATTTTTTTAATCTTTGCAGTTTTTACAAAAATAAAGCTTTGTTTTGTGAAATTTTTAAAACATCAAAATATTTTGTTTTAAAGATAAACTGAGCAGGACATTTTACAGTTTAGCTATGTAACATTCTGGGACCTGCTATGTCCACAGCACATTTCAGATTTCTATTTGAATATGTAATAATAAATGGTATCTTTCCCCAGCAGTAATTTTATGAAAATAATGTTCTTTCATTTGTTTGGTTGGGGGGGGGTAGGATAGAATAGGTAAAGGAGCTTGGTGAGACTATAACTTTTTTAAAATTAGAATTTGAAAATATATTTCCATCACAGAAAAGAGACCCTAACGTTTTACTGCAGAATGAATCCTGATGTTTCTTGCAGTTCCTTAAGATAAAGTTAACATTATCTCCAGGAACAAGCAGGAATGTAGTCTTCACATATGGGTATCATCGGTACCGACGGAGCCTGCGCTGAAACGCTCCCCAGCGTCCAATAGGAACGCTTTTGGGAGCATACCTCAGCACATGCGTGCTGCCTTCCTGCCTTTCCAACTGTCCTTCTTCAGTTCTTCGTTTTCCGCGGAGCCGACAGGACACATACCCTGTCACCGCAGAAAATTTCTTCTTTAAACTTGTTTTCTTGTGGTCGTGCCTGCCTCTGCACCACACCTACTGGAACTTCTTTTAAAAAAAAATAAATCTATTTTTGAACTGTTTCTCTTCAGAAACTTTTTCTTTTGGTGCTAGGCACCATTTTGGGCATTAGGCCCCATTTTTCCCAAAAGATGGAAAAAACAGCTAGTGGTTTTAAAAAATGTACTAAATGTGGCGATACCATCTCCGTCACCGACACCCATGACTGGTGTCTAAAATGTTTACGTCCTGACCATTCTTCATCTGAGTGTTCCTCCTGTATGGGGATGACTAAAAGAGGAAGACAGAACCGAGCTGCAAAGCTCGGTACCCTCTTTTCTTCGGATACCAGGTCCATTGTATCGATGTCTTCAAAAGCCTCATCTTTCGCCCATGGATCTCAGGTAACTAAACATAACAGCCGGTCCTCCAAGGGTAGCTCTCCTTCAAAGCATCGAGAGGCCATTGGCATTGCCCTTGAGGAAACTACACCGGCAAAACAGCCCCGGCGGGAGGCTTCGGCCTCCAAAGCATTAACGGGGTTCCAGGATGTTCTCGAGGCTTCGACCTCGGCAGAACTACTGGTGCCATGCTCAGGGGTTCCGGCCGCTTTTACCGGTACCAATACCCAGGCATCGGCAGCATCGATAGACCAGAGATTCCTCGCTATCGAACGCAGTCTTGCAGTTCTCCTTACAGCTGCGGTACCGTTGACACCAGTGGTTCAATGGGCACCCGTACAGATACTTGTACCAGCACTGACGGTACCTGCCTTGTTGGGAATCCTTCCCATGCAGACTTTTTCTGGCATTGACAGATCGGTACCGGACCAATTCGGTACCGACTTCGATTGATACCAAGACCATGCTTTGCATGAACATCGAATCCTCCGATTCCGATGACTCTGATAATTCTGCCAGTACCAGAGTGTTTCTCCCGGAAGACTGCTCTTCTCCCCAACGCAGAATGTTTCCTCTGGAAGATATGTCTTTTCAGGATTTTATTTGTGATGTGGCCCGAGACCTTTCAATCATGGTAGCTCCTGAAAAAGAACCTAGAGCAACGGAATTGGAAATTCTCCAATACCCTAAGGCTCCCAAGGAAGTAGCCACTCTGCCCATTCATGAAATTCTTCATGATTTGATGCTCAGAATGTGGGAGACACCTTTGACCACATCTCCTCATCTAGGAGAACTCGATACCATGTATCGAGTTCCACCATGTCCTGGTTTTCAAAAGACTCAGCTGCCACACCATTCAATGGTAATGGAGTCAGCCATGCGTAGGATGAAAAGTGCAAAAAGAGATGCTTCCAATCCTCCAGGTCATGAATGCAGGATTCTTGATGCTTTTGGGCGTCAAACCTTTCAGGCTTCCATGCTTTCAGCTAGGATCAGCTCATATATTTTATATATGGGAATGTTCCTCAAAGAGGTCACAGGAGATTTGGAGCTTATGAGCCCCCTTCTCCCTGAGGACAAACGACAGGACATTCTCACTCTGGTCAAGCATGCTCAAGGTGTCTCCAAGTTTGTAAACCGTGCAGCCTTTGACCGCTTTGAATGCATCATCAGAACCTCTGCTATTGTCATTGGTGCATGTCGGATTGCCTGGCTTCAGGCATCAGACTTGGAGATTTGGGTACAGGATAAATTGGGAAACATCCCTTGCACAGGAGAAAACCTCTTTGGCAAGAATTGGCAGGAGAAGGCTAATGAGATAGATACTGACAATCTCACTTTAGAGAGATTGTCAAAATCTACAGCCACTCCAGCCAAAAAGAAACCCTATAAAAAAAAACCCTTTTTCAGCAAAAAGAGGAAGTTTTATCCATCCTATACCCAGCAAGGGCAAGCTCAGGGTCAAGTTGCCCAGCAGGGTCAACAACAACAATCCAGACAAAAGAAGCCAAAAGGCCTTAGAGCTCAACCAGCTCCACAGGCCCAGCCCCCTCAAGGGCTTTGACTCCTTCATAGAGAACTTAGCCTCCCTGCCTCTCAAGGGGCCAGAACCCCTAAACATTCCAGGCAGATTGTGTCATTTTGCCAACAGATGGCACCAAATAACAACAGAAAACTGGACTCTGTCCATTGTGGGAGAGGGGGTACAAGCTTCATTTTCACAGTATTCCCCCTCCTACAATCGTAAGACAGTTCAATTCCCAAACCTCTACAGGCAAGCTACTGAATCAAGAGGTCTCAACACTCCTTGCTCAAGGAGCAATAGAGGAGGTGCCCATTCTTCAGCAGGGTGCAGGGTTCTACTCCCCCTATTTTCTTATTCCAAAGAAAACAGGAGGACACAGACCCATTGTAGACCTCAGAGAATTGAACAAAATCTGTTCCGAGAAAAGTTCAAAATGATTTCTCTGGGAACTCTTCTGCCATACCTTCAAAGTCAGGATTGGCTTTGTTCTCTAGATCTAAAGGATGCATATATTCACATTCTGATCCATCCAGATCACAGGAAATTCTTACGATTCCTTTTCAAGCGAAAACATTTCCAATACAGGGTTCTTCCCTTTGGCCTGGCTTCGGCACCAAGAGTATTCACGAAATGCATGGCAGTAGTAGCTGCATTTCTACGATCCCTGGGGATATTAGTCTTCCCTTACTTGGACAACTGGCTCATTCGAGCCCCCATGGTTCCAGAAGCCAGATCTGCACTGTCTCGCACAATGCAAATCCTTCAATACTTGGGATTGGTCATAAACCTCCCAAAATCCCAATTTGCTCCGTCTCAGTCCCTAAAGTTCATAGGAGCTCGTCTAGATACCAGTCAAGGACCTTTCTCCCACAACCCCGTTGTCTTCGTATAATGCAGCTAGCTTCTCAAACAGCGGTGAAGTCCTCCCTAACTGCTCAAGAACTACTACAACTATTGGGACATATGGCATCCACGGTTCAAGTGGTTCCCTACGCTCGCCTTCATATGTGAGCAGCCCAGTGGACCCTATCTACACAGTGGACACAGGCCACAGGACATCTGTCGGACAAGATATCAAACTCAAAAAGACTGATCTTGTCCCTACAATGGTGGCAATCACTGGAAAATCTTCTAGTGGGGTCTCCTTTCTAGCAACCCCTATTCCAGGCCACCCTAATAACAGATGATCACAGGTGGGTTGGAGAGCACACCTGCATCATCTCTCTACCCAGGGCACCTGGACTCCACAGGAGGCTTGCCTTCACATAAACCTCCTGGAACTCAGAGCAATCTATCTAGCTCTTCGAGTATTCCATGCCCAGCTCAGCTACAAGACAGTCCTAGTCCAAACGGACAATCAAGTAGCTATGTTTTACGTGAACAAGCAGGGCGGAACAGGCTCTCTGTCGTTATGCAACGAAGCTTTATGACTATGGGCCCTCGCCAGAGAGCATCAAATTCACCTTCTCGTGGTATATCTTCCAGGCATTCAAAACCTTTGGGCAGACAAACTCAGCCGAGTACTGCTGCCTCACGAATGGTCTCTCCACCTAGACCAGGTGGCCAAGATATTTCAGATCTGGGGAACCCCAGACATAGACCTATTTGCAAGTCCACTGAATGCCAAACCTCCCCGGTTCTGTTCAAGGATTCCGGCTCAAAATTGCCAGGCAAGGGACGCCTTCCTTCTTCACTGGGGTCACGACTTCCTCTATACCTTCCCACCCCTTCCCCTCATCCCCAAAACACTCATCAAGCTTCAGAGAGTCAGAGGTCGTATGATCCTCATAGCGCCATGGTGGCCATGCCAAACATGGTATCCCCTGCTTCTACATCTCTCTCAAGCTGCACCTCTGGAGTTAGGCTATGCTCCAGATCTCCTCTCCCAAGAGAACGGGATGCTATGGCACCCGAATCCCCAGTCCCTGCATCTCAGGGCCTGGTTGCTGAAAGCTTAGACCTTCAGGATTTTAACCTTTCCCAACAGGTAAAGGATATCTTTCAGGCTTCTAGAAAACCTTCCACAAGACGCTCCTATGCCTTCAAGTGGAAACGTTTTACTATATGGTGTTCACAGAAGGGGTTAACCCCCCTTATGATACCTTTGGAATCAATACTAGAGTATCAACTTCATTTATCAAATTCTGGTCTAAAGACCAATTCAGTAAGAGTCCATCTTAGTGCAAGTGCAGCTTCCTATAAGCCTCTAAATGGACAACCAATTTCCTCTCATCCACTCATAACAAGATTTATGAGAGGTATTCTATTAACAAAGCCTCCCATCAGGCCACCACCGGTGGCATGGGATTTAAACCTAGTTCTCGGTCAGCTCATGAAACTGCCTTTTGAACCTTTAGCCACTACAACCCTAAAGCTTTTGTCCTGGAAGGTCATCTTCCTAATTGCAATCACCTCTGCACGTCGCATTAGTGAATTGCAAGCTTTAATGGCTGATCCTCATTATACTAGGTTTCACCATGATAAGGTTGTTCTTAGAACTCATCCACACTTTATGCCAAAGGTGGTTTCGCCTTTTCATTTAAATCAATCAATTTATCTTCCTGTATTCTTTCCGAGGCCTCATGCCTCTAATGCAGAAAGGAACCTTCATATATTGGATTGTAAAAGAGCCTTGGCTTTTTACCTACAAAGAACACAGCAACATAGAAAGTCTTCTCAACTTTTTATTGCTTTTGATTCTAGTCATTTGGGACTTCCAGTCTCCAAGAGAACTCTGTCCAAATGGATTGCACAATGCATATCCTTTGCTTATGAGAGTAAGAGTCTTCCTCTTCAAGGCCATGTCACAGCTCATAATGTGAGAGCCATGGCAGCCTCTATGGCTAACCTTCACTCCGTGTCTATTGATGACATTTGTCGAGCAGCCACCTGGGCTTCGGTACACACCTTTACAGCCCACTACTGCCTAGATAAAGCCTCCCGTCGGGATGCCTTCTTTGGTCAAGCTGTTCTTCAAAATCTCTTCCAGACCTAATTCAACTCCTACCCACCAACCCCGGTGGGATTCCAGAGATCCATGGGAGGAAAGCATGGTCCTCCTTACTTGGGTGGCAGCTTCCTGGGGCTATCTCCCTGGCATCGTCAGCTAGGGAGTCCCCATATGTGAAGACTACATTCCTGCTTGTTCCTGGAGATAGCGTAGTTACTCACCTGTAACAAGTGATCTCCGGGAACAGCAGGAATTTAGTCTTCACAACCCACCCACCTCCCCTAGGAGTTGTATCTCTTCTCTCTCCCTCTATTATTTCACTCAGCTACTAACTTAACTGAAGAGGGACAGTTGGAAAGGGGAGAAGGCAGCTTGCACGCATGTGCTGAGGAATGCTCCCAAAAGCTTTCCTATTGGATGCTGGGGAGCGTTCCCACGCAGGCTCCGTCGGTACCGACGATACCCATATGTGAAGACTAAATTCCTGCTGTTCCCTGAGATCACCTGTTACAGTTGAGTAACTACGCTTTCTCTCAACAAGCAGAACTAAGCTGAACACACAAGTAGGTGACACCATCCAACAGCACCGAAATGCAACAGTTTCTCAGAGCTCAGAATTTGGGGTAAAGTTCTGAGAACGTGGCCCTTCCTGTGTGCAGAGGTTTCCTTATTTTCTGTGTTATCTTTGTTTGTCCACTTTGTTGTGCAGACACAAAACAAAGCTCTTCCAATAATTTAAATATTTACATGAAAAAATATATTTTACATTGTTTTACTTTGTTCCTTTAATTCCTTTATTTCTTTTATATTGGAAAAAAGATCAACAAATTATATCTAGTTCCCTGGATTGTTCTTGTCTTCAATGTGCCAGATCCTTTGAGAATGTAGACTCTTTTCCACTCTGCCTCTGTTTGCATGTAGGACTTGATCTGGATCATTGTGTGTTCTGCACCACTGTGTCCCTTCCTTTCCATGAGGACTGTCTATAAAGATATAGAAATGAACTCAGGTACACACCTTACCAGTAAGCAGTAAAAGGAGAGAAAAACACCTGTGCAGAGTTTGGCTGGTTCTGCTCTTTAGCTCACCTCCCTACGCAGTGGCATACAAGGTCCAGACTTACAGGTATAAAGTTTAGGACTAGCATCATATGGGTCTAGCTACCCAGTTTCTCAGATCTGAAATGTGTTCATTTTTGCAACATTTGTTCCATATCACCAGTCTAGACAAGTGGGCTGTGTTTCCCTACCGGCAGATTGGTGGAGAAAAAGAACCAATGAATAGCCCAGGTTTCAATGACATCACTCTCATGCCTCTATTCGCCTCAGCCATCAGAGATCCCTTCAGTATTTCTTTGTCTCCAGCAGATGGTGGATGGATTTTCTCCTCTCTGCAGAAAATCTGAGGATTGAGAGGAAAAGATCGATTAAACGCTCGTGAATGACCAACTTGAGAATAGAAAGGTGACTCATTCACTTGAGCGCAACATGGGAGGCTCCACTAGACTGCAGTCTTTTCGGTAGCCATAGGAGGGAGGGAAAATTGGTTCAGCTCCATGCTCTTATTCTGAATAAGGGCCTGTTGGGCAGCCAGAATTTGGAAGGATCTGGAAGAGTACAGCTGTCTTACACAACCTCTCCCTCCTCTGTCCCCCCTGCTCTCGCCCAAAGATTGCAGCAGGCTTTCAGAGGTATCTGCCTGCCAGCCACCTTAAACGCAGTGCTGCAAAGCCAGCCAAACATTGCCAGGGGAGTAGAGCTGCGCACGGATCCACTGCCTGGTGCTCTCGGGGGGTGAGTACCAAGGCCTTTACGTACAGAACTGAACAATTTCAAATTACCCCTATCAATTGATAACCAGATTAATATGAATAAAATACAACCTCTAAAATGTCTGTATGCAAATGCTAGAAGTCTAAAAAACTAAGATGGGAGAGCTAGAATTTATAGCATTAAATGAAAGGTTAGATATGATTGGCATCTCGGAGACCTGGTGGAAGAAAGAAACCAATGGGACATTGTGATACGTGGGTGCAAATTATATTGCAGTGATAGAGTAGATCAAATTGGTGGAGGGATTGCTCTCTATGTGAGAGAGGGCATTGAGTCACATAGAATTAAAGTTTTGCAGGAAACAAAATGCACTGTAGAATCTCTATGGATAGAAATACCACGTAAAAAGGAGAAGGCAGTGGCAGTGGAGGTGTACTACCAACCACCTGGCCAGAATGAACAGATGGATGATGAAATGCTAAAAGAAATCAGGGAAGCTATCAAAAGTTACAACATAGTAATAATGGATGATTTCAATTATCCCGATATAGACTGGGTCAATGTCCCAGCAGGACTGCTAAGAAGAGAAAGTTTCTAGATGAAATAAATGACTGCTTCTTCGGGAACAAGCAGGAAGTCAGCCCTCACATATGGTTGGCGTCGGCACTGACAGAGCCTGCCCGGTAATCATTCCCCAGCTTTCAAAGAAAGCCTTTGGGAGTTACACTACGCATGCGTTGTCACCTTCCTGCCTAAGGGTGTACCATCTTACCTCTATTTTTTTTTCCCGCGGAGCCCAACAGATGTCCTGTCTTTTCATTCAGTAAAAAGTTGATTTTTTTCTATCTTTTTCTGGTGCTTTTTTCGCCCTCTTTACCGATTCGCATTCTGATCACCTTCCCTTTATCTGGGATCATTCTCACCTAGGCATCATGTATTTCCCGGGTCCATTTCTTTTCCTTCTTATTTTTCTTGGTGCGTGGGGTTTTTCCTCATGCCGGGACATTCAAATTTGACTTTGCGGGAGCCGTCTTCCCTGCTATGTCTACGATCAGTGGCTTCAAACAGTGTGACGAGTACACTTGCACCATCTTCATCACGAACTGCCTTAGCTGCTGCCTTTGATGCCTTGGTGCTGATCACGACAACTCCACCTGCTCTGCCTGCAGATATCGAAGAAGAACTGGAAGAGTCATGAAAAGCAGTGGGAATCTATCTTCAGCCAGAAGTCCTCTGTTTCCGCCCCGGCATCAAGCTTGGAATCGCTGCCCTCGGGGGCCGCATCTGATGTCTCGTCGTCATGTGGCTGAGCTTGTTCCGAGTCGCAGAGCCTCAGATCTGGGATCATCCTCCAAGGATCTCCCCGTAAGGTGCAGACTTGATCTGAGTCAGTGTCGGGTCCGATGCCGGAACCAGGGATAAGACCTCCGGCCACTGGCACCAAAGTCCTCAGCACAATGCCAAGGGTGATGGCTGGGAGTGGCCCCCAAAGCTGCCCTGGCAGGAGGACAAGCCCATCACCATTGGTGATTCCCCATCAGGGGAACTGACTTCGGGCCTGATTCCTTCAGTGCCGGAGCCGGTGGCTGTGATGCCACCTGGCCTGGAGACCAGGATAATCGCCCTGGAGTCGCAGCGTGGATCGATATCCCGTGCCTCTGGGTCTTCAGTGCCAATGTTGGGACCCTCCCCCACAAGGGCTTCCCCGGAGAATGTCCTGCTGGTGCTCAAGAAACATGTGCTCCAAGCCGAGCTGCGGCCCTTCTCTTTGCCCATGAGTCCTCAGGTCTCACCCCTGAGCACCCCTGCATTGGGGCGTCAGGCTCCTGCGTCTCCCTTGATGCCTCCAGCTGGCATCAAGTCGATGCTCGTCGAGCCCTCGAAGCGCTTTCCAACTTGGAGTGGGAGACTGAGGACGAGTTGCCCGATACCCGGCTGCATAGGATTGTCCCGTCGGATTCCTCCCTGCCGCAAGAGCAGAGATGGTCCCCTCCCAAGGACCTTGCGTTCCTCGACTTTTATGACCAAGGCCCTGTCTTTTTGTGGCTGAGCTGGAAGACGAGCCTCGTGCCGAGGACCTTGAAATTCTCCAGTATGACCCCTCTCTGAGGGAGACACCGACGCTGCCCGTCCCACCCATACTAGAGCGCTTGCTCTTGAGGATGTAGGAAGCCCTGGTGATGGTGCCTATTGTGAGCAAGTGACTCTATTCCCAGTATCGAGTCCGCAAGGACCCCGGGTTTGAAAAGCCACAGCTGGCACCTAACTCCATGGTGGTGGGGTCAGCCACATGTCTAATCAAAAGCCAGAAGATGTCCTCCTCTGTGCCCCCAGGCAGGGAGGTCCACATCATGGATGGGTTTGGTAAAAAGTGGTACCAGGGCTCAATGCTTGTGGCCCCACATCCAGGTTTACCAGTGGTACATGGACATTTATCTGAGGGACCTGGCTAAGGAGCTTGCTGTGTTCTCAGCTGGCCTGACCGATGAACCTCTAGCACAGTTCCAGACCCTGGTCTCCTTGGTCAAGGACTCCTGCAAGTTTGGCTCGGGTGTTCTATGATGGCTTTAAGTTCGTGGCTCGGGTAGCTTCTGTGGGCATTAGTGCTCACCGCATGGCCTCGGACCTAGAGCAATGGGTACAGGACAAGTTGATCAATGTCCCATGCCGGGCGGACATCTTATTTGGCAAGCCCATGACGGACAAGGCTGCAGAGTTAGAATCTGAATATATGACCAGAACCAGGTACTCTCAGAAGACCGCTGACCTTTCCTGGTGGAAGGCTTCGGGGGAAAAGCCCTTCTACCTGAAGAAGAAAGACTTACAGAACTTACCTGCAGTTTCTGGCCTACCAGACTCCCTAATGGGGTCAGCAGGCAAGGGCCAGAGTCACAGCCCTCATAAGTCTAAGGCCCCCAAGCCCTAGACAGCACTCCCACCACAACCTGGGTGGAGGGCTTTTGACTCCTTGAGCATAGCCCATTTCCCTCCCGAGGGTCAGGGCACATGGGGGGACATTTAGTTTGCTTCACCCAACTCTTGCCAGGCATCACCACAGAAGCCTGGGTTCCACAGGTGGTGCGGGAGGGTTACCTCCTCCACTTCAAGCAGATGCCCCCTCTGTTCTATCCCTTGGAATGTTGCTTCCCTACTTCTAGCTCCAGCAATGCTCAGTTGTCTTACTTTTGCTACCGGATACCAACCTGGGACCGGGAGGCGGCCAATGCATTCCTCTTGACATGGTCAAGGAGTCTGCTGTATGAACATACTCCCACTCCACGGGTTCCATGAGCCCTGCTCCAGATTCAGTTGAACCGAGCCATGGTGATTCCATTACTCCCCAGTGGCCCCGGCAACAGTGGTTCGCACTGCTGCAGCTTTCTTGAGCTGCCTCAATTCCTTTGGGCTACGCTCTGGACTTACTGCAGGACGACGGCTTTCTTCTGCACCACAACCTCCAGTCCCTAGCACTGATGGCCTGGCTGCTGAAAGGGTAGCTCTGGCCCCCTTCCATCTTTCCATGGAAGTTTAAGATGTTTTGTTGGCCTGTGGCAAAGATTCCACCAGGTGGGTGTGTGCCTCTAAATGGCACCGGTTTTCACTATGGGGCACTGACAAGGGCCTTAACCCCTTTTCCTGCCCTGTGCAGTCGATACTCCAGTACCTATTGCACCTTTCTCATGCTGGCCTAAAGTCCAACTTCATCAGGGTGCACCTCAGTGCCCTGGCTGCACATCACCATCTGGTAGACGTACAATCCATCTCTGTCCACCCTCTCGTGGACCACTTCATGAAGGATCTCCTCTTCTTGCAGGCCCCAGTCTGGCAGCCCCCGATGGCATGGGACCTGAATGTGGATCTTGGGGAAACTCTTGGCTCCTCCCTTTGAACCGCTTGCTTCGGCTCACCTCAAATTCCTTTTTTGGAAAGTTGTCTTTCTCATCGTGCTCACTTCTGCTCAGCAAGTCAGTAAGCTTCAGGCGTTGGTGGCTCATGCCCCCTACACCAGATTTCACAGGAATAGAGTGGTCCTATGCATCCACCAAGTTTCTTCCAAAGATGGTATCTACCTTTCATTTCAACCAGGAGGTGGTTCTCCCCAACATTTTCCCTAGACCTCCTGCATCTTGGGCAAAGGCCTCCTTCCATACCATCAACTGTAAAAGGGCACTGGCCACCCACCTCGAGCGGGTGAAGGCCCACTGACGCTTGTCACAGCTGTTAGTTTCCTATGACCCAAACAGGCTCAGCGGCGTCATCTCTAAGCACACCCTGCCCACCTGGGTGGCGGACTGCACCTCCTTTGCCTATGAGCAGGCTGGACTCTCCTTGGAGCATCATGTCACCACCAACAATGTGCGCATTATGGCAGCCTCCGTGGCACACTTGTGCTCTGTTTCTCTGCAAGACATATGCTGGGTTGCCAACTGGTCCTCGGTCCATACCTTCTCAGTTAATTACTGCCTGGAGGAGAGCTCACAGTGTGACAGTGCCGTTGGCTAGGTAGTACTCCATCTCTTTGGGAATTAGTACAATTTCTTCCCTCTGGCCTTTATGTTCAGGCTACCGGAGAGGTGATTCCATCCTTGCCACTGTGGTTGCATCTCAGGACTTTAGGTCCCTGCTGCCATTCACAGCTCGACATATTTTGGTCACCCATGACGTTTTACAGGGGGGGTTTTGGTAGCCTGCAGCTGGGGAGTCCCATATGTGAGGACTTACTTTCTGCTTGTTCTTGGAGAAAGCATAGTTACCTGTAACAGCAGGAATCAGTCCTCACAACCCTACCCTCCTCCCAGTGGAGTTGTTTTCTTTTTTTATGCTTGATTAAGCTATGTCATCATACTGAGGTAAGATGGCACCCTTGGGCGGGAAGGTGACCATGCATGCATGGTGTAACTCCCAAAGACTTTCTTTGGAAACTGGGGAGTGATTACTGCACGGGCTCCATCAGTGCCGATGTCACCCATATGTGAGGACTGATTCCTGCTGTCCCAGGAGAATACCTGTTACAGGTGAGTAACTATGCTTTCTTGGAGCAGCTGGTTCATGAACCAACAATAGGGAAAGCTATTATTGGCCTGACCTTAGTTGGACATAAGATCTGGTACAAGAGATAAGGGTATTGGGGCCAGTTCGCAATAGTGATCATAGTATGATCACATTTGATTTAATAAATGGAGGAAGAATGGCAAGGAAATCCATAGTATTACTTTTTAACTTTCAAAAGGGAGACTATGATAAAATGAGGAAAATAGTCAAGAAAAAAAAACAAAAGGGGCAGCTACAAAGGTTAAAGATTTACATCAAGCATGGGCGTTGTTTAAAAATACTATCTTGGAAGTCCAGACCAAATGGATTCCACCCTTTAAAAAAAGTGGAAGGAAGGCCAAAAAACTGCCAGCATGGTTTAAAGGTGAGGTCAGAGAAGCTGTTTTAGCCGAAAAAGCATCTTTCAGGAAATGGAAAAAGGAGCCAAATTATGAAAAAGGGAAAAACATAAGCAATGGTAAGTTAGATGCAAGGCATTGATAAGGCAGGCAAAGAGAGAATTTGAAAAATAGCTTGCTGTGGGAGCAAAAATGCACAATAAAATCTTTTTTAAGTTCATTCATAGCAAAAACCCTGTGAGAGAGTAATTTGGACCACTGGATGATAGAGAGGTAAAAGGGGCACTAAGGGAGGACAAGCATCAGTCCAGTGTGCAGCGGCGGCCAAGAAAGCAAATAGAAAGCTAGGGATCATAAGGAAATGAATGGAGAATATAACCAAAGAAATTATAATGCCTCTGTATCGTTCAATTGTGCGACCGCACCTTGAATATTGTGTACAGTTCTGGTCACCATGAAAAAGGATATAGCAAAATTAGAAAAGTTACAGAGAAGAGTGACAAAAATGGTAGAGGGGATTGAAAAATGCTTCAATAAGGAAAGGCTTAAAAGGTTAGGACTCTTAAACCTGGAAAAGGAGATGGCAGAAGGGAGATAGGATAGAGGTCTATAAATTAATGAATGGAGTGGAACAGGTAAACGTGAGTCAGTTGTCTACGCCATCAAAAAGTAGAAAGACTAGGGGACATGAAATGAAGCTACAATGTAACACATTTAAGTCTAATAAGAGAAAATATTTTTTTCACTCAACATATAATCAACTCTGGAATTCGTTAACATAGGATGTAGTAAAAGCTGTTAGTGTAGCTAGGTTTAAAAAAGGTTTGGACAAGTTCCTGGAGGAAAGTCCATAAACCATTATTAAAGAGGACCCAAGATACCCAATGCATACCCCTGGATAAGCAGTGTGGAACCTGTGTACCTTTTTGGGAACCTGCCAGATATTTGTGACCTAGATCGGCCACAGTTGGAAACAGGATACTGGACTTGATGGACCTTGGTCTGATCCAGGATGGTATTTCTTATGTTCTTAAGGCTTATGTACTTACAAATGTTCTTAATGAAAGTTTAATTGCAGACATAATTACTCCTCTGTTTCTTCTAAGTACGTTTATGAACTTTATTTTATAAAAACATGCTTGTTATTGTGCGAAGTTTCATTTGTAATAAGATTTTGATTTACTTCTAAGGATGTAGGCTCGATTTTCACCATACATAGTGGTAAAATGTACATTCTTCCACATATAGAAACAGGAGCTAATTGACCAATTTCACTATCATATTTGAATTCAGCGTATCAAATTCATTAAGAAATAGCACATTTAATTTCTGAAGCAAACAATTTTTGAAAATTTGTAGAACAGTGAGGAAGTTTCTGTTTGGAACTCATTTGGAGAAGCTGGTGAAGGACCTCGGCAACACAAAATCTTACTGCCTCTTGGAAGACAGGTCCAAGGGGCCTGTGAAGTGGGCTGGTGCCCCTTTCTCATCAACCTCCGTCCGACCACCAAGGGCGCACTGGCCAGATTCCCGGGGGTCTTGAGACTATCATTACTGACCTGAAAAAACTTTCTTCCCCTCTGCTTCAGGGCCCTGGGCTCGCTCTTTGTCCTTTCATGGGGCACATGGGCCCAGGGACTCGGCCCCTTTATTTATTTATTTTTTATTTATTTATTTACAGTTTCTTTTATACCACGCTATTCGACATCAGTGCGGTTTACAATGAACATAAAAACCACACGTCACAAATAATTGATCTGTGCTTACAATGAACAGGTAAAATAAACTTGGATATACATTAAACAGGTTTCTTGAACAGTGAAACAGTGAACATGAGAACTATGTACAAAGCAACTAAATGCAGCTATATGTAGAGTTACGTGAAACTAGGTAAATTTCTCTTGGTGAGAGGAGATGCGAAGTGAGATTACAGTTCTGCAGATTAAGAATGTGGAGTGCATGGGTTTAGGTGTTGGCCTGGAGTGTGGTGGTGGGTTGGTATGGGGGGGGGTATCCGAAACATCGTAGTGCTGAAGAAATAGGTGATGCTTCAGTGCCTTCTTGAACTGGGAGAGGTCACTGATGGTTCTGATGCCAGATGGTAGGGCGTTCCAACATGATGGTGCAAAGTAGGAGAAGGCTCTGGATCTAGTGACTTGAGAGCACTTCGTGATTGCCTTCGGTAATATGAGAGAGTTGGAGGTGGTCGATCTCCTTGCTCGATTAGGGGGTGTAATTGATATCAGGTCAGTGATAGCAGACGCAGAGTAGTTATTGATTGCTTTATGAGTCATAGCTAGGATCTTGAAAGAGATCCTAGATTGTATTGGCAGCCAATGTAACTGTTTCAGTATTGGAGTGATGTGGGTTCTCTTAGAGGCTCCATGAAGGATTCTTGCAGCAGAGTTCATTGCCAATTGTAAGGGGTTGATCGTGCTCTTTGGTAGGCCATGTAGTATCGCATTGGCGTAGTCAAGGTGAGGCATTATTAGGGCCTGAAAGACTGATCGGAAGTCATCTGGCTCTAGCAGCTGCCGCAGATAACGAAGGGTCCGGATTTTATGATAGACAGATTTTGCTACGTTGCTGATATGAACCTTCATATTGAGTTGCTGATCGAGCGTAACCCCCAGGTATCTCACTGTAGTCTTGCAGAGGAGTTCTGCGTCACGCACTTTGATGGACATTGGTGGGGTAAATGCAGGGTTCCTGGTGACGAAGAGGACTTCTGTCTTTTTGAAGTTTATCTTAAGCATTTGTGCATTTAGCCAGTCTGTGACTGCGTCAAAGCACTTGATTAGTGGGGAGAGGTCCAGGTGTTCTGTTGAGATTGGCATATACATCAAGACCAGGCAGTTGATGTTAAAAGAGTGGATAAGGTCACAGATAGGCTGCATATAGACGTTGAAGAGCAGGGCGGAAAGGGAGGAGCCTTGTGGCACACCTTTTGTTTGAGGGAAGGGGTCAGAGGTGGAAGATCCAGAACGGACATGTTGCCAACGGTCTCTGAGGTATGAAGTGCACCAAGATAGAGCTGATCCGTGAACTCCCTTCTCTCTAAGTCGTGACAGGAGTACTTCATGATCGACAGTGTCGAAGGCAGCAGCAATGTCCATGAAGATTAAAGCAAAACCTTGTCTGATGTTGTCCAGGCCTACGGTTAGAGCATTAAACAGGGATGTCAGTAGTGTTTCAACACCATGTGATTCACGAAATCCGTGCTGACAGGGATGCAAGGGTGCATTGGTATCTATATGATCTTGTAATTGGCGTTGGGTAATCTTTTCAATGATTTTCGATAGGAGAGGAATGCTGGAGATGGGTCTGTAGGATTCCATCATGGAGGGCTCCAACTTGCTGTTTTTTAGGAGAGGTCTGATAGATGTCTGCTTCAAGGTTTGAGGGAATGTCCCAGTAGAGAACGATACATCTATCATTTTAGCTAGAAATGGGCTGAGATCCGCCCGTAGTGACTTTATCCAGGAAGCTGGACAGGGGTCAGAAGGTGATGTTGTGGTGTTTATTTTTAAGATAGTGTCTTGAATGACTCTGTCAGTTGGGGTGGAGAAGGATGAAAGAGTGTGTTGAGTCTCACATGAGAAATGACTAGGTGAGGGTAGAGGGACGGTGTAGGGAGTGTTAGCTGGAATGAGGGGCTTAGAGGTTAAAGCGAGCTGGTTACTTTTGCTTCGTAAGTAGTTGGCATATTCCTGAGGGTCTAGATGGGGCAAGGTACCCTGAGAAGGTTCCTTTGCTAAGGTTTTCACAATGTGGAAGAGCTTGTGAGGTTTGTTGAGGGAACGCTGTAGTCTACTTACGTAATATTGTTTCATACTAGAAGATACGGATGAGCGATGTCTTCTTAATTGTGCTATGAATGCATCATGGTTTTCAGCTGTTCTTGATCGTCGCCACCGTCTTTCTAGCTGTCTGAGGAGAAGGAGTGATTTCCGTAGGTCTGAGGAGTACCATGGTGCATTCTTTTTCTTATGAGGTACCTTGATTGTGGTAGGAGAGTGGATCACAGCATCTAGGCAAGAGTTCCAAGAATCAACCATGTCCTCAAGGCTTTTTTCAGGAGGGTAAAGTAGGTTCTGTGTCCTCTTTAGGATGTCCTCTCTGTTAAAAGGGTGAAAGCGCTTTAAGTGTTCTGGGGTGGGTTCATCTACTGGTAATGTCTTGGAAGAGCTGGAGCATATTGGCATCTGGAATAGTATCAGGAGATGATCAGACCAAGGTACTGAGATTGAATTTAGGTAGGAATTGTGCCAATGGGTAAGAGCTGATTGTGGTGCAAAGATAAGATCCAGTGTGTTACCTTTTGTATGAGTAGGGGTGTCGACCAACTGAACATAGCCTAGTTCACTGAGAGCATCGATAAAGGCGTTGGTATGGCTGTCTTGAATGGTTGGGAGGTTAAGGTCGCCTAACACCCAGTTTAAGGTGTGCGGGCTCTTAGGGTTGCAGGCAAGATCAATTATTGTGGCTAAATCGTCTGGTGATGAGGATGGTGTTTTATAGAGTAAATTGATAGTGATCTGCTTATTTGCGATGGTAACAGAGTCAAGGGTCGAAATGCTGTTTGAGGCTACAAGCTGAAATCTAAGGTCAGATTTAGATAAGATGAGTACCCCTCCACCACGGCGGTCAGTTCTGTGACATGAGTGAGCTATGAAGTTGGGAGGAACAATCTGGTGAAGGAGCACAGAGTCAGAGGCAGATAGCCAGGTCTCAGTGACACATAGGATATCGAGGTTATGGGCTGAGAGAATATCTGTTAATGCTGGCCATTTTTTCTGTATTGATCGAGCATTTATTAGTGCGCATTTAAAGTTAGAGGGATGGAGAAGCTGTGCACGCTGAGAAGGGTTGTGCTGCTGTAGGGCAACATAGATAACATGTGGACCAGGTGGGCGCCGTGGCGTTTAAGTTTGATGGTTGGGGAAGTCGAAGGATCTTCTCCATGGTCTATGAAGGATTGGAATAGCGTTGTGGGGTGCAGTAAAGGCTAGAGTGTCATAAGTTAAAGCTATTAACATATAACAGAGAGAAAGGGTAAAGGGGTATGAGGTTGCACAATATGGTAGCATGGTGAAGATATAGATAGTGAACCAGTGTAATGGTACTAGGTAGTATCTGTGTGCACACTAGGATGTGTTCGAAATATGTAACTAAACAAAAGGCAATCAATTAATCAAAGTGGCTAGAGCAAGACTGGAATAATATCAATTCATAGAAACATGACAGAAAAAGACCACATGGCCTATCTAGTCTGTCCTTCCATAACAACAACTACAACAGTCCACTTTTTACCTTTAGAGATCCTCTGTGTTGGTCCCATGCTTTTTTGAATTCAGTTACTGTCCTCATCTCTACCACCTCTACTGGGAGACTATTCCATGGATCCACTACTCTTTCTGTAAAGAAATATTTCCGCATATCACTCCTGAATCTATCTCCCTTCACCCTCATCCCATGTCCCCTCATAGCAGAACTTGCTTTCAATTGAAAGAGGCTCTCTCCCTGAACATTTATGCCACGGAGGTATTTAAACATCTCAATCATATCACCTCAGTATACACTATTAAACAGGTTGCTTAGCATTAGGAGACAAGGTATCTAGAGATAGTATACAATGTTACCGGGTTACTGGCTGTCTCTTGAATTATCTTCAAGTGAGATGGCTTGCTTGAGTATAAGGCATGAGTTACAATGAACAGCCTAGTGCTGACTTATCTGTGGACTCCGCTTTGATTTGCAAGTCATGCCCCCGCCTAAGGGCCATGCCAAAGGGCCCTCAGGCGCAGGCCCGACAGGCACGGGCCCGCCTGTCGGCGGTTTCAAATTAAAGGAGCTGCTGCTCCCCTCCCACAGCCCCGATTGGGCCGGAGGCAGGCAGGTGATCTCGCCCCTCTCGGGAGTCCGATGGTGTCCTTCCCGCCATCGGCGGTTTCAAATTAAAGGAGCTGCTGCTCCCCTCCCACAGCCCCGATTGGGCCGGAAGCAGGCAGGTGATCTCGCCCCTCTCGGGAGTCCGATGGTGTCCTTCCCGCCGTCGGCGGTTTCAAATTAAAGGAGCTGCTGCTCCTCTCCCACAGCCCCGATTGGGCCGGAGGCAGGCAGGTGATCTCGCCCCTCTCGGGAGTCCGATGATGTCCTTCCCGCCGTCGGCGGTTTCAAATTAAAGGAGCTGCTGCTCCCCTCCCACAGCCCCAATTGGGCCGGAGGCAGGCAGGTGATCTCGCCCCTCTCGGGAGTCCGATGGTGTCCTTCCCGCCGTCGGCGGTTTCAAATTAAAGGAGCTGATGCTCCCCTCCCACAGCCCCGATTGGGCCAGAGGCAGGCAGGTGATCTCGCCCCTCTCGGGAGTCCGATGGTGTCCTTCCCGCCATCGGCGGTTTCAAATTAAAGTAGCTGCTGCTCCCCTCCCACAGCCCCTTCCAGAGGAGGACCCTCCCTAGCTGTGCAATAAAGGCTTTGGGACCCATTTCCTTGTTCCTCCATTTGGAGGCATTCTTCTCTTTTTCTTTCAGGAATGGGCCTGGGTTACCAAGCCTTGCAGGGTGCTAGTCACCATTCAGTTCGGCTATGTCCTGGAATGCAAAGAGTTGATTCCCGATGCCTTCATCATTTCTCTTTGTGGGTCTGTGATCAAAGGTGCTGCTGTGTAGACTGCCTTGGACAAGTTACTATGCCTGAAGGCAGTGGTGCCCGTCGCTCTGGATAAGCAGGACAAGGGCAGTGTGCCATGTATTTTGTGGTACCCAAATAAGACAGTTCCTTCTGGCCCATTCTGGACCTCAAGGGGGTCAACGAGCACTTGCATGTCCTGTGCTTCCAGATGGAAACCTTGCACTCTGTGATTCAAGCAGTGTTGTGCCAAGGGGAATTCTTGGCTTCTCTGGATCTGGCCGAGGCATATTTTCATATCCCGATCCAGGCGGTTCAGCAGTAGTATCTGCGTTTTGTCATGCTTGGCTCGGGCGGATCAATAGTAGTATTTGCATTGTGCTATGCTTGGCCCTCACTATCAGTTTGCCATCCTCCCTTTCTGGCTATTCACAGCCTCAAAGTCATGGTTGCGGCGCCAAGGGATCTGTGTCCATCCTTATCAGGTTGACTGGCTTATCCAAGCCATTTCCCTATCAGAAGCATCTTGAGTGGTATCCTTTTTGGAAAGCCTTGGCTGGATGAGCAATCAAGGAAAGAGCCAGCTTTTGTTTTCCATGCCCTTGGAGTTGCTGGGAGCATGTTTCAACACTTGAGTGGGCAGAGTTTTCCTGCCAGAGAAGAAGGTCTTGAAATCATTGGGTTGGCTGGCACTTTTTTGTGTGCAGCAGGCCCCCAGAGTCTGAGATTATCTTCAGTACCTCAGATTGATGGCGGCGATCATAAAGATGGTGCCGTGGGCGGGGCTCACATGTGACCACTCTGCCAGTCCCCATTGATTCAATAGTCCTTGAGTTCTCAGGAGTTCAAGCGCAGGCTTCCACTCCTGTTGACAGTGAAGGCCAGCCTGTGGTGGTGGCAGCAGCCTTGTCATCTGGGGAAGAGCGTACCGCTGGATGATTACTCCTGGATCCTGCTTATGACAGATGCCAGTCTCTCAGGCAGGAGAGCCCATTACCAAGATGCTACAGCCCAGGGCCATTTGTCTGCACCAATCTGCTGGTAGGGGAACACACCCTTGTCTGGACTGGTCTAGCAGGACTCAAGGAAAGAACATGAACTGGTAAGTAAAATGTCACCTTTGGGCCTAAGGATGAGGTATCCCACACTGGATCCTCAACCACTGCGGTAACACAATAACTTCCTCACAGCGCTATTATCAAGCTTGATTCCTTGCAATCAATAGCACATGGAAAATTTGACTTGTGCTGCATCATCTCCAGGAACAAGTAGGAAGTCATTCTTCACATATGGGTGACGTCTGTACTAATGGAGCCCGGCATGGGTTCACTCCCCAGTATCCAGTAAGAGTACTTTTGGAAGCGTTCCTCCATGCATGCATGGCTGCCTTCCCTCCTGGTGTCCTCAATCATCTTTTTTCCACTGAGCCATTGGGACCCTGTCCCTGTCAGACGTGTTTACAGACTTCATTTTTTTCTTCGAAGTACCATCAAAAGTACTCCAGTTTGCCTTTCTATTGACTGCCTCAACATCCGTTGATTCCAGTACCCCTTGCTTTTGTTATTTTGACTTTAGTTTTTTTATCTTTATTTTTGACTAATTTTTTCACTTGAGGTCTATGGCCTCTTCGGGCACCATTGCCCAATTTTATTTTGCTTCCATTTTATTTTCAAAAATGGAGAAGCCCTGAAGTGGATTCAAGAAGTGCTCTAAATGTTCCAGTACAATTTCTATTACGGAAGAGCATTCTTGGTGCCTCAAGTGTCTAGGCCCCGACCACGATGTCTATTCCTGCCTCTCCTGTCATCACATGACCAAGAACCGAGACAAACAGAAGGCTAAGCTGTTTCCTTCAGACTCCGCTTCTTCGGTGCACTCCTCAGGAGGCGTCAACTCCGTCAAAGTCTTCCCATTTATTTATTTATTTTTTTTATTTAACTGCATTTATATCCCGCTTTTCACCGGGTCAAAGCGGTGTAACATGTAACATAGGGAGGGGTAATTTCTTTTAGGGTGGGGCCATCACCAGGGTCAACAATTAATGATTATGGGTAGACATGGACATGATTTACTTCTGCTAAATCTAAGTATTAGGTCATGGTGGTGTTTCTGTTGAGAGATGTTCACGGAATAGGATTGTCTTCAGCTGTTTCTTAAATGATGTGATGTTGTTGTTCTTGATGTGGTTTGGTAGAGAGTTCCAGAGGGATGGAGCATAAAGTTCGAATGCTCTGTTGCAGGTCCGTTGTGTGGATTTGGTTCTTTTGTGGGGGACAACGATAGAGTTATTGGAGGAATGTCTGGTTGATCTGTTGTGGGATGGTCGAGGCAGTAAGGAGTGTAGTGAGGTGTTCCGTGCTTGGTGGATAGTTTTGTGGATGAGTAAGATGGCTTTGTACTTGATTCTTGCTTGCAGTGGAAGGAGGTGAAGGTCTCTTAGGATTGGGGTGATGTGCTCCCGTTTTTTTGCATTTTGAATAATCCTTGCTGTAGTATTTAAGGCAGTACGGAGGGAGTTGGTGTGCGAGGCAGGAAGTCCATGATAGATTATGTTGCAGAAATCCAGATGAGGGAGTGTCACAGCTTGCATCACTGTCCTAAAGTCAAGTCGTGAGGTTCTAGGAGGGGCCGGAGTCGTTGGATAGTTTTGGCTTTGTGGAATATCATCCCAGCGGTTTTGTTGATTTGTTGTTTGAAGGTGAGAGCTTGATCAATGATGACGCCTAGATATCTTATTTGAGGCTGGATTTGTATTTGTGTGGTTCCCATGTTGAGGTGGGTAGGTGGTTTGAAGTCAGGTTCTTTTGTTACTATTAGGGCTTCGGTTTTCTTTATGTTGATGGATAGATTGTTCTCCTGTAGCCAGTTGGCCACATCGTTGAAGCAGGCTGATAGCTGTTCGTTTTTTGGGTTGGTGGTTGTAATTGGTGCGTAGAGCATTATGTCGTCCGCGTAGATGTGGAAGTTGATGTTGTGGGTGCGTATGATTGAGCATAGTGGACGGAGATATATGTTAAACAACATGGCTGATAGGGTGGATCCTTGGGGTACTCCTTGAAGTTGTTGGTAGGGGGGCGAAGTTGTGGAGAGGGTGCGAATCCGTTGCTGTCTGTTAGTTAAGTAGGACCTGAACCATTGGAGTACAGTGTCTTTGATTCCGATTGTTTGTAGTCTGTGTATGAGGATTTCGTGTGAGATTGTGTCGAAGGCCGCTGATATGTCTAGGAAGATCAGGATGTATCCTGAATTTTTCTCTTGTGTTCCGATGATGAGTGTGTTCATTAGGATGGTCATGAGGGTCTCAACTCCATGTAGTGGCCGGAAACCGTGTTGCTGTGGGTCAAGTATGTCGTTGGTGTCTAGATGATCTTGGAGCTGGTGTTGGACTATCTTTTCTATTATCTTGGTGGCGAGGGGGAGGCTTGCCACTGGTCTGTAAGAGGTGGGGTCCAGGTTGTTCTTCTTTATGGTTGGTCGGATGATTGATGTTTTGAGGGCATCTGGCATGTATCCTTGTTTAAAGGATTCGTTTACGATGTGAGTTAGTGGGGTACTCAGGTCTTCCTTGGCTATGCCTCTAAAACCTCACCGGTAAAGGAAAAGCATCACTCAGAGTCACCAGCACTTAAAAAGAAGACGACATCGGCTTCGGCATCAATGTCATCAACTTCCAGGTCAGCATCAGCATCTCCATTCTTCGCATTCCATGTGGACCATCCATTCAAGCAACCCTGGCTGGAGGTATCACCCTCCAAAGCCATACAGGGGTTCGGGGATGCCCCCAAAGTCCGATCCTCAGTGGAACCCCTGATACCAGCATTGGGAGTTGTGGCCCACACATCTGTGTCTGGAGCCCCTCCCCCCCCTGGTACCAACACTGGATGTCCGTGTCATTGCTATTGAGAGTAGCATCACTAAACTCTTAGCAGTTGTTAGCCAATGACTTTGGAGGCTGTGCAGCAGACACCAGTACCGGTTCCACCGATACCACAGCCATTGGTACTCTGCCACGGGTATCCTCGGCTTCACAGGGCTCGGAGCAGCCTGTACTGAGGCCCTCTGAATCATCGGGTCCAATACTCTCAACATTAAAACAACAAGCATTGGAGAATCGAAGGTATCAAACATCTCATAGAGATTATTTTGATTTCCTTCCAGATTCTGATTCCGAGGACGCATCCGAGGTGGAATCTTTTGAGTCCGATACACCCAGGGATGTTATGTGGGATCCATCTCCTCCTTATGAACAGAGATGTTCCTCACCCGAAGACATGTCCTTCCAAGACTTCATTAAGGATATGGTGGCAGCTCTCAATGTTTCAGTGGCAACATTCTACAGTATCCTTCGACACCGAAGGAGGCTGCCACCCTCCTGGTGCACAACATCTTAAAGAACTTGATGATTCGTATGTGGGAGGCTCCCATGTCGACACCTACATTAAGTAATAGGCTTGATGTCCTGTACAGGGTTCCTCCCTCTCCATGCTTTCAAAAGCCACAACTTCCCCACCATTCTATGGTGGTGGAATCTGCCATGAGGAGGATCAAAATTCAGAAAAATCACTCCTCAATACCTCCTGGCAGGGAGGACAGGACACTAGATGCATTTGCAAGAAAGGCCTTCCACGCTACCATGCTAGCATCAAGAATTGATTCGTACATGTTATACATGGGTATGTTTCTCAAGGATGTGTCCAGGGATTTCTCAGAATTCACCTACTTATTACCCCCTGACAAACAGGTCTTGGTTTCCCATGCCCAAAACACATCAAAATGCTGCTTTTGAGGCAAACAGATCTGCTGCAGCTTGCATAGGTGCCAGAAGAACAGCATGGCTCCAAGCATCTGTCCTGGAACAGTGGGTCCAGGATAAATTGATAAACATACCCTGCAATGGTAAAAACCTCTTTGGTCAGAGATAGAGAGAAAAGGCCGGAGAGATTGAAACAGACGACCTCATCATGAAGAGGCTGTCGAGGAGAACTGCAGACCCTTCGCAAAAGGCTACCACCAAAAAGCCATTCTTCCTTAAAAAGAAGAAAATTTCCCTCCATATCAGGCCTATGTTACCTACGCTGGTCCACAACAGCAGCAGAGACGATCAGGTCAAAAGCAGATCAGGAAACCTAAGGTTTCCAAACCTCAACCTTCCCCATCTACTCAACAGCCTCAGAGTTTTTGACTCTTTCAAAAGGAGCATGGCCAATTTTCCCATCATTCTCCCTCCTCCTTCCAAGATCCCAGGCAGGCTAGTGCATTTTGCACACCATCGGATAAGTATCACCTCCGAGCCCCAGACCCTACATTTAGCCTCTCAGGGCCTACAACTAAAGTTCCAAACTTATCCTCCCAATCATTTTGTGGGACAGCTCACCCTGGATTCCCTTCACTCCTCCTTGCTCCATCAGGAGATCCTCTCCCTGCTACTGTAGAACAAGGAGCTATTGAGTAGGTCCTCTCTGCCCTGCAGGGTTAGAGTTTCTACTCCAGATATTTCCTGATTCCAAAAAAAGACAGGAGGTTACAGGCCAATAGTAGATCTCCAAAATCTCAACAAATGACTTGTCAAAGAGAAATTCAACATGATTTCTCTAGGCACCCTCTTGCCATATTCATACAAAACAATTGACTGTGCTCTCTGGATCTAAAGGATGCATATGCACATATCCTCATCCACCCAGACTACAGAAGATTCCTCAGGTTTGTCTTTCAGGGAAACCACTATCAGCACCCAAGTATTCACAAAGTGCTTAGCTGTTGTGGTGGCTTACCTACGAATCTGGGGAATCTTTCTGTTCCCCTACTCAGTCGCTTCTGCCATAAATCAAACCATATATGTCCTTCAAGAGTTGGGATTTGTGATAAACTATCCAAAGTCACATCTCAGCCCAACTCAGAACCTCAAGTTCATAGGTGCTTGACTGGACACGATAAAGAGCAGAGCGTTCCTCCCAGAGGACAGACATCTGTCTGATTACCTTAGCCAGACAGATGCAGCAACAACATTATTTCTCCAGGACCAAGCAGAAAGTCAGTCCTCACATATGGGTGACATCGACGTCGATGAAGCCCTTGCGGAGCATTTCCCCAGCTTTCCATGAAAGCCTTTGGGAATGCAGGCACGCATGCGCGGTTCCCTTCCCGCCTAAAGGTGCCATCTTACCTCAGTCTCTCGTTTTCCGTGAAGCCCGCCGGACGTGAGTCCTCGTCATCCCGGAAAATTGTTTGACCTTTTTGCGATTTCGCTATTTTTTCATCTCCGGTTCGACGCCGGTTCCCCTCCCGCTGGGTTCGGTACACCGGTATCCAGCCCGATCATCTTTTTTCGTTTTTTGCCCTTAGTGGCTGGCGTTCGTGACCTTTTTTTCTTTTTCCCTGGAAGGCCGGTCCTTCGACCTCATGGGGACTCTTTTTTTCCCCGATGGCTTCCAATGGTTTTAAGAAGTGTGATCGGTGTAAGAAACTGATGTCTCTCACCGACACACACGACTGCTGCCTTTGGTGCCTCGGTCCTGATCACGACCCTAAAACATGTGGACCATGTGGGAAGATGTCTTCCAAGGCACTGCGAAGTCGTCAGCACCAGAAAGAAAGGCTCTTTTCTGACTCGGCCTCCGGCCGGACCCGGACCTCGTGAGACCTCGACATCTCGGGAGTCTGATCCCAAGCACCGTCGTGGCTCCTCGGAACGGGGGTCCCCCGACCGGGAACGCAAGAGGAAGAAACGGCTCGTGAGGGCGTTGTCGGAAGAGGTCCCGGGGTCCTCAAGAACGCTGTCTCAGACCCCCGACCGTCGCCCCGGGCCTGTGGAACAGGAGAAGCCTTCCAAAGTTCCCGACTGGAGCCGGAGTCTGCTGGGCATGTAAGTCCTGTAGTCCTCGTGGACTCTCCTCCCAGGGAGCCGACGTCGGGCCCGGCGCCGCCGGTGCCCGAGTCGGGAGCTGCTGAGTCTCCTGAGCTGGGTCTCAGGTTGACAGCCTTGGAGAGCAGACTGTCTGCCTTCATGGAACAGCAGCAGGCACTGATGGCCAGCCTGTCTGGCGCATCGGCCCCGACCACCGGGACATCGACCTCGAAGTCGACCCCGGAGACCGAGCCGATACTTGAGACCATGAAGGCTCGAGGTCGACCTCGGTCACGGTCTCCCTCGACCTCCCGTTCGGGACCGAGGGCGTTGACGCCGGTTCTCACAGGCCCCGCGAGGTCGGACCCCGATTCCTCATCAGACGAGTCCGCATGGGAGACGGAGGATGAGGAGTCCCCCAACACCTTTAAGACTCGGTGCATCCCATCGGACTCACCACAGTCTGAGCCCCGGAGTAGATCCCCTCCGGAGGATACCCGGTTCTCGGAGTTCGTTTGGGATATGGCCACTGCCTTGGTTATCCCTGCGGACCCCAAGGAGGAGCCTCGAGCCGAGGAGCTCGAGGCCCTGCAGTATGACTCTCCTCTGAAGGAGGCCTTTACTGTCCCGGTTCCTCCGATGCTGGAACGGCTCCTCTTCCATATGTGGGAGGCACCGGCCTCGGCGCCGGTTTTAAGCAAGCGGGTCGATTCGATCTATCGACTCCGGAAGAGTCCTGGCTTTCAGAAGGCGCAGCTACCACACCATTCCATGGTGGTGGAATCGGCCATGCATCGCCTGAAAAGTCAGCAGATGCACTCCGCGGTGCCCCCTGGTAGGGAGGCCCGAAACCTCGATGGTTTTGGTAGAAAGTGCTTCCAGGGCTCGATGCTTGCTTGCCGTGTCCATTCTTACCAGCTGTACATGGGCATGTACTTGCGAGACCTGGCCAAGGAACTGGCCGGGTTCTCTGCTGGTCTCTCCGGGGAACCCTTGCAGAGGTTGAAGTCCTTGTCCTCGGGGATCCGGGAATGCTCTAAGTTTATGTCCTGCGCTGCCTACGATGGCTTCGAGGCTTCGGCCCGTGTTGTGGCAGCCGCGGACTTCGAGCCATGGGTTCAGGACAAGTTGGTCGATGTCCCTTGCCGAGGTGAGAACCTTTTTGGCAAGCCCATGACCGAGAAGGCCGCACAGCTCGAGACCGAGCACCTCACACGGACAAGGCTGTCTAGAAAAACTTCTGCCCCTTCTCACAAGAAGAAGGGCTCGGGTAAGAAGTCCTTTTACCCGAGGAAGGGCACTGCCTACAAACAGTACCCACAATATCAGGCTTCCCAAGCTGCCCCTCAGGGTCAGCAAGCCAAGGGGCAGGGTAATGGGCCCTGTAGGCAGAGGACCCCCAAGCCTCCGGCCCCTGCTCCCACTCAGCAGGGTGGGGGCTTTTGACTCCTTAGGCATAGCCTCTACGTCCCTGCTCTCCCAACCCTGCACAGGAGGTCACCTCGCCCTGTTTGCCCACCAGTGGCCACTCATCACTGGGGACAGTTGGGTGTTAAGCATAGTCCACAGGGGCTATGCACTGCACTTCCAGCAACTGCCTCCTCCATACTTCCCAGGGCAGCCTCTAAGGCTTCCCCTGCACACAGATCTTCTCCTTCAGGAGCTCCAGGGTCTGTTGGTGGACAGGGCGGTGGAGCCTGTGCCTCCCCACTTGCAAGGTCGAGGGTTTAGTCCAGGTATTTCCTGGTACCCAAAAGAACCGGTGGCCTTCGACCTATTCTGGATCTCAGAAACCTCAACAAGTTCCTAGAGAAGGAAAAGTTCAAGATGCTTACTCTTGGAACACTTCTGCCCTACCTCCAGCAGGGAGATTGGCTATGCTCCTTAGATCTAAAGGATGCGTATACTCACATCCTCATTCAGCCAGACCACAGAAAGTACCTCAGGTTCATTGTGGGAGGAAACCATTATCAGTACAGGGTACTATCTTTTGGCCTCATCTCCGCTCCCAGAGTCTTTACCAAATGCCTGGCAGTGGTGGCAGCCTACCTGAGAAATTAGGGTATCTTTGTCTTCCCCTATCTGGACGACTGGCTCATCAGGGGTCAGACGTGCCAGGAGGCCAGACAAGCCACCATCAGAACTATTGCTCTTCTTCAAAGCCTGGGGTTTGTAATAAACTTCGCAAAGTCCACTTTGCTCCCATCCCAAAACTTGGAGTTCATAGGGGCAAGGTTGGACTCTCTGCTGGCAAAGGCATTCTTGCAAGAAGACAGAGCCCAAAGACTGATCAACTTAGCAAACCAGTTTCTCAGCAGGTCACTGGTCTCCGCCAGACTCTGCCTGAGGCTTCTAGGACACATGGCTTCAATAGTACATGCGACCCCCAATGCCAGGCTTCATATGAGGCCTGCACAGTGGTGCCTTCGGACTCAGTGGTCACAGGCCATAGGCAGCCTCAGAGACAGGATAAGGGTGTCCAGACAATTTCTGCACTTCCTCATGTGGTGGCTGCACCCACCCAATCTGTTGAAAGGGGTACCTTTTCAGAGTCCTGGATTCACAGTGGTCTTGACAACGGATGCCTCCCTGCAAGGCTGGGGGGCTCATTGTCTGGGCATGTGCACCCAGGGCCTGTGGTCTCCCTGGGAGGCCACACAGCAGATCTATCTACTGGAACTCAGGGCTATTCGTTTAGCCCTCAGGACTTTCTCTCAAACACTGGCTCATCAGTCTGTCCTAGTTCAAACAGACAACCAGGTAGCCATGTTTTATGTGAACAAGCAGGGCGGAACTGGGTCCAGGCTCCTTTGTCAGGAGGCACAGGACCTTTGCTTGTTTGCTCTCAGACACAACATGCTCCTCAAGGCAGTATATTTACCTGGCCAGGAGAACTACCTGGCGGACAGATTGAGCAGGATTCTGCAACCACACGAGTGGCAGCTCCGCCCACTTCCTGTTCAGCTGTTGTGGTGAGAAGACCTGCTCTGGAGAGCTCCTGCTAGGGAGGGGTTTTCTGCTCACTAACTGTGTCCGGATGTCGGGTCCTGGGCCACCTCCAGAGGGAGAGGCCTACCAGGTAGGCCTCCTTCGGTGCAGACTACTGTGGATGCTGGGACCTGTCTTCAGCCGGTGCCCCAGGAGGGGAGCTCCCCAGGTAGGACTACACATGGCCAGGGAGGAGGGACCCACAGGTATGGAGGTTTGGGCCCGCTACCCCAGGGAGGAGGCTCCTGTCTCCTCCCCAGGCAAGGTGTGGAGGCTGGGTGGAAGCAGGGAGAGGCCCTGGGGAGACCCTGGAGGACCGTGCAGTATAGTACTGGAGGAGGCGGGTTCCCCCCTCCGCCTCGGGTCCTGGAGGAGGCCTCTACCTCCTCCAGTGAGGATGAGGACGGGGGGTCGGGCCTGCCGTCCTTCCAGCAGCCAGCTAGGGCCCCAGATGAAATCGTGGCGGCGGTGCGACGGCTCCAGGGTCTCCAGGAGGAGGCGGCCCAGCTGCAAGCCCAGCTCTCCCACTTGGAGAGCCTGCAGGCCACCGTTCCCGGTGAGGAATGGGTGGCCTATAAGACCTACAGAAAGGGGCTTAAGCGGGCCCTAAGGGACCGGTATGCTCAGATTCATGCTTTCAAAACTCAGGGTTGTGGGTCCCTCACGGAACTGTACCAGATCTACGATCGCTGGGCAGCCCAGGGTGTAGTCCAGGGGGGGCCCCAGGGGGTGGGACGGTTAGCAGATCTTTCAAAGTCCCTTTCCCTGCCCTTCACCTTTAAGGGGGACTTGGGGAGCAGACAGTTCCCTTTTCCACCTGTTTCTGACCCTCACTTTGCTTACCTGCCCGTGACTGCTGGTTCTGGGTTTTTGGAGAGGGCCTCCGTGGATGAGATCTGCATAGAACATCCGGCTGGTACAGTGGATCCCCAGTTCCTCGATGGTGGCAGGATGACCCGTGGAGGAGTCGCGGCTCGCCAGTGTCTTCGGGGTTCTGATTTGAAGGCTCCGTGTGTCTCCCAAACACAGCTGACAGCCTCAGGCACTGCATTGGAAGGGGGGTTTGGAGACGTTGTTCTCCCCCCTCAACGAGTGATTTCGGCCTTCCCCTCTGCCCCCCCGAAGTCTCTGCGTACAGAGGGGATTCCCCCAGCTGACCGCCAAGGCGAAGATGTTGTTCGGCGTTCCGAACGGGCTGCCCCGATGTCAGACGCAGCAGCAGGGCTTCCCTCCACTCGATTGCAAAGGCAAGATGGCCGCCGCGAACCCGATACCGTCACTTCCGGGTTCTCCCGGAAGTGTGCCGACAGCCGTTCTTCTTCTCCTGACCTGCCGAAGGAGCACCGGCGAAAATCAGCGGAGGCGATTTGGGAGCGTTCCGGTAGTTCTGCCGCTGGAGGGGACTCTGAGGGTGCCTTTGACCCGCTGCCTGCTCAATCTTCGCGTCGGAAGTCTGCGGATGCTGTGGGGACAAGTCGGCTGCTTGCTGCAGCCCTTCCTGATGATGTGCAGCCTCCGGCTGCACATAAAGAGGTGGGGGGGTTTTCTTCCTCTTCCCTGGATACCTGGGGGCTGCAGACTGGACGCCCCCGGTACCCGGGGGTGGCTGTCTGGCGCCGGAAGGGTCCAGGAAAGGGGAAGGAGCAGGGTAGGGGCTGCTGTTCTTTTTCTGCAGCCCCTGGGGGAGTCAAGAGAAGGGAAAGAATGTTTTTCATTTTTCTCTGTCATCTGTGTCAGCGGAGCGGGATGAGCAGGCGCCTGCAGTTTCAGCCAGTGTGGCCGAGGGGGGCCTGGCTCGCAGGGGGGCGTCCGCCCTTCCTGCTGGAGCCTTGGCTGCCGGCCGCGTGGTTCCGGACTCCTGTGCCACGTCTGGCACCGACAATAAGGTAGGACCTGGGAGGGACGGGGGGCAGGGGGGTGGAGGTTTGGGGGATGTTTTGGTTGGGGGATCTGCCCTGCTGTCTCGGGTAGGTCCTGCCTTGTTGCCGGTAGCCGTACAGGGGGTAGCGGACGGTGGGTCGGGGGAGGGTCTGGCGGAGGGAAGGGGGGAGCGGCCGACTGGTCATATAGTGGGGAAGGAGGTAGTGGCTGGTCCTGATCGGGGGAAGGGTTTGTCCTCAGTGGGGTCAGGGTGGTGGTGGTCCCCCTGGATCCCAGGAATGGAGGGGAGCGGGGTCCGTCCCCGGTAGTGGTGGCCGAGACCCAGGAGCCTTGCGCTGGGTCGGAAACACGGGACGGAGGTGTGGGGGGGCTTTCTGGTCGCCTGGGTGTTACCGAGAACCAGGTCCGTGATGCCCTTCAATTAGCTTTGGAGACCCCGACAGGCCCTCCCGGGGCCTTTGCTGCCTTTCGGCAGCTGGAGGTGGAAGCAGGGGGTGATCCGGGGGTTCTCGGTGGCACCCAGGGATCCGGAAGGGATAGCATCCCTGATTCGGTGTTTGCAGAGCTAACCTTGCCCAGTCCTCAGGTCGCCCCATGTGCGGAGGTTGTGGATCCTGCAGACCAGCAGCAGGATCCCCCGCAGGTGGCAGCAGGGGAAGACCAAGGAGGGCAGGGGATGGGTGCTGGGGGGTCGGCTCCCCCCCCCCCCGTACCTTTGCGGAGGCTCTGAAGGGGTCGGGCACCACTCCGGGGACGTCAGGTGGGGGGAGGGGGGGTTCCCAAGGGAATGGTCCTGCAGGAGGGGGAGGAGGTGGGGGAGGGTTCCGAGGGGTAGGGGGTGAGGTCCGACGGCGCAACGTGGCGCAGATCCGATGGGCTGGGGAGGGGTCCCCTCCAGCCAGGGAACAGGTCTTGAGGATGGTCCTTGGGCTGGGGTTTCTCCCGGGAGATCTCTACGCCTTCATCCACATGAACAACACCATTGAGTATGATGTCAGTTTCATGCTGAGACGGGGGCTGGAGATTTTTTGGGACCGATACCAGCAGCAGAGGGGGCAGGGAGGGTGGGCTGACTTTCGTGTTGTGCCTATCTCTCGCCAAGGGACAGTACCTGTGACCATCCTATCCCGGAATGAGTCGCTCCCAGGGCAGGACATCCAGTTTTGGTTGTCGCGCCATGCGGTGCTCCTCGCACCCCTGGTTAAGGGCGCTGGGCCCCTAGGGGTGTGGGATGGGTCGTGGAAGGGTAGGATCCGTTTGCGTGAGGTGGGAAACGTGGTGCAGCATGTGCCCTCGGCCGGTTTCCTCGGTCGGGATCGCATCTTGTGCTATTACCCCGGGCAACCCCGTGAGTGTCACCGCTGTGGCTCATTCCGCCATTTGAGCATGAACTGTCCCGAGCAGGTCTGCACCCGTTGTGGTGGACGGGGTCACGCCTCGGCCGGGTGTTTGCTTATTCGGTGTAACCTTTGCGGGGAGTTGGGCCACCCCTTCGCCCGCTGCCCCTCCGCGTCACACAATGGACCGGGGGGGGATGCCGTCACTCCACCTCGGGCTCCTGTGCGGGAGGAGGTCGTGGAGGCCCCTCTCCCTCAGGAGGAGTCCGGGGGCCCTAGGGTGGAGGAGTCCATCGAGCCGAGGGAGCCACCAGGGGGAGGGGATTCGGGTAGGAAGGAGGAGAGGGTTGATGTGGTGGAGGTTAATGTATCACGACAGGATAGCGGGTTGCGGGTGGTGCCACCTGAGGAATGGACCACGGTCCCTTCCAAGGGTGGCAAGTCCAAAAGGAAGAAACGGGAGACATCCCCGTTGCCGGATGCAGAGCCCGTGTTGGACATCAACCGTTTCGTCTTTTTGGCTGCTGATGCGGCTGAGGCGGATGAGGGCTTGCCTGTGGAGGCAGGGCTTCCTGTGCAGCGCTCGGAGCGGTTAGCGGCGGGGGCGACCCCTCTTCCTCAGCGGCGACCTTCGAAAATAACGAAGGCACGCCGCGGTCAGGGTCCTCCGATCAAGGTGGATACTGGCACCCGACGGGTGAGGGAGGACGGGTCTTTGCCCCCGCAGTTGGGTGATGGGCCTTCGCAGGAGCCCCCTGCTGACCCGGCTGTCCCGGCCTCCCCCGCGGGGGTGGGCACTGGTCCGTTGTCTCAGTCTTTGTCCAGGGAGGGGGGGGAGGCACTGGTGGTGGACCCCACGGAGGAGATCATTCCTCCAACCCCTGACCTGTCCGTGCCCCCTCGCCCCATGGGAACTGGGTTAGCCCCTGCGACAGCTTTGCCTGGTGGTCTCAGGGACACCAGCACCTCGTGGGGTGACAGGGTCGAGCAGGAGGAGGCGGAGATCCTCGAGGTGGTCGACGTGGACTGTGAGGAGTTGCTCCAGCTCGCGGGCTTGTCCTGCAAGAGGGATTCCGGGGATCCCGGGTATGGTGAGAAGAGGAGGAAAGGGTCACTGCACACGAACTAGGCATGGCGTGCACTCCTGCGTTCTCGTGCGCCACCATCAACGTGGCCAGCATTTTCTCGGACCAGGCGCGGGCTACGGCCTATGATTTTCTTTCCACGAGTGGGCTGGATGTCATCTTCTTGCAGGAGACCAGGCTCACCTCGCTCGCTAGCCTTCATCGGGCGAAGCGGGAGTGGAGGTGGGGCCCTTCGTACTGGTCGCTTGCGGCACAGCCCTACGCAGGAGTGGCGGTTTTGTTCACGTCTAACCGATTTCAGGTGCAGTACGTGTGGGAACTGGAGCAGGGCCGGTGTTTGCTCTTAGACGGCTACTGCGGGCCTCATCGGTTTCGTTTCGTGGTGGTCTACGGCCCCCAATCTAAGTTGGCGCGGAAGACCCTGTTTGGGGTCATCCGCCCCTACTTACACACCTCCCGTTTGGTGGTCCTCGCCGGGGATTTCAACACCACCACCTTTTTGCAGGACCGAGGGGGGGATCGTTGCCCACCCAGTTACGAGGGCCTCTTTTTGGCCGAGATGACCCGGACGGCTGACCTGGTGGATGTTTTCCACCGGGCCTTTCCACGGTCGCCGGGGTTCACCTACTACCATGGACCTGCAGGAGTCGTATCGATCGGATATATGTGAGTGCCCGGGTGGAGTGTTCCCCTCCGCAGTTGCAGGCGGTTGACTTTTCGGACCACCACGTCCTCTCCGTGTCCTTCCTGGCTAACCACGAGGAGCTCAGCAGGGGTCCTGGCCTGTGGAGACTGAATGTGCAGTTGTTGGCAACATCAGAGGTGGTCCAGGAGTTCTTGGCCTTTCTCGCAGACCAGGAAACCCTGCTGGGTGTTTTTCCTTCCCGTGGCGCCTGGTGGGACGAGGTGAAGACGCGTGCCCGCCAACTCTTCCATTCCCGGGGTACCTCCATGGCTCGATCCCGCTACCTCACTTACACTGTCCTCCGGAGGTCGCTGGATCGTTTGGTATCCCGAGGGGCAGAGCGGGAGGAGGTGGAAGAGGTGCGAGTCCAGCTCCGTGGCCTGCTTTACGATCGCCATGCCTCCCTATGCTTCGAGGGGGCGGCCGGTGGGGTCGCCGCCCCAGACCCTTTCCTGACTTGCAAGGAGAGGGTTCGGCATCGGGAGGTCATGGCCCTGCGGGGCGAGGACGGTACCATTCATACCTCCCAGGAGGACCTTTTGCGGATGGTGGGGGAATACTTCTCGGACCTGTTTGGGGATCGCCCCGTGGACCTCACCCATATCCGAGAGTACTTGGGCTTTCCCCCGGTGTATTCGGCTGTGGTTCAGGCACAGGTTGATGCACTCGCTGCTCCGATTCAGCAGGTGGAGGTGGAGAGGGCGATTCGTGCCATGCCGTTGGGGAAGGTGCCTGGGCGCGATGGGCTCCCTGTGGAGTTCTATCGCACTTTCATCGCCCAGCTGGCCCCCTTCCTGACCTCTCTGTTTCAGGAGATCATGGATACGGGGTTTCTCCCGCGGTCATTTCGCGAGTCTGTCCTGCTGCTGCTCTCCAAGGGGAAGGACGATAGCTCCTTGGACTTTTGGCGGCCGCTCTCTCTTCTGAACGCGGACCGGAAGATCCTGGCCAAGTGTTTGGCCAACCGACTGGTGGAGGTGTCGGGCGTTTTGCTGTCCCCTTCCCAGTATTGTTCCGTTCGGGGGAGAGGGGTTCTGGACGCTGTCGCCACAGTCCGGGAGGTGGTGGAGAGAGGCCGGTTGCTCCAACGGGACCACTGGTTGGTCTCCTTGGATCAGTCCAAGGCCTTCGATCGAGTCAGTCACCGGTACCTGTGGGTGGTGCTCCAGCACTTCGGCCTCCCGCAGGTTTCCTCTTCGTCGTGCAGGCGCTGTACCGAGGGGGGGTGAGCTTCCCGTTTATTAACGGGTGGCTCGGACGGCCGTTTGGTGTCGCCTCGGGGGTGTGGCAGGGGTGCCCTTTGAGCCCCTTGCTGTATGTCTTCTCCCTCGACCCCTTCCTCTGGAGATTGTCCTCAGGTGGGTTGCGGGGCCTGGAGGCGCCGGGTGCGCCCCCGGTGTCCGTTGTTGCCTACGCTGACGACATCTCAGTTTACGTGTACGGCACTGAAGGGGTAGATGCCCTGCGGGAGGCCGTGGAGGAGTACTCGGAGGTTGCCCACTCTGTTGTCAACCACAGCAAGTGCCAGACGCTGTGGTTGGGCGCCTCGGAGGCCTCCCCGCCTTCCTGCGCCCCCTTTCCTCCTCCCGTGGGGGAGGTCCGCGTTTTGGGCCTCGTCTTCGGGTCGGAGGACTGTGCGGAGTCCAATTGGGACCATTGTCTCGAGACTGCACGGTGTCGGGTGCTGCGGTGGAGGGGGTGGAGGTGTACGTACGAGGAGAAGATCAAACTCCTCGGGACGTTTCTTCTGCTTCCTCTCTTTCTGCACGTGGCCACGGTCTTCGTCCTTCCGTCGTCCCGTCAGGCGTCTGTCTGTGCTGTCTTTTTCTGTTTTCTGTGGGGTAATCGCCTGAACCCCGTCCAGCGCAACATCGTTTGCCTGGATCGGGCAGAGGGCGGTTTGGGTATGTTGCACCCCCTTGTCTTCCTGTCAGTCTTGTCTATGGCGTTCCACTTAGGTAGGATGCGGGAAGGGGGTGGGGTTTGGTGGGTGGCTTCCTATCGGGAATGGTTCTCCCGCTTCTGGGAGCAGTGGGAGGGGGCGTCCTCGGTCCCACATGTGCGCCGGAGCGGGGAACAGGCCCCATCGTACGTATTTGCGATGGTGGGGCTCATTCGGCGGTGGGGGGTGACCGACCCGCTCGCCCAGTCCTTGGGGCGGAAAGGATTGTACCGGATGGTACTCGCCTCCCACTTTCAACCACGGTGGGCCCTGCGGGACTGTCCAGCGGATGTGATGCAGCGGGGCCTTCGGCTGTTGAACTCCCCTCGGCTAACGAAGAAGGTTCGGGATGTGGCCTGGTTGTCTTTCCACGGGCGTTTGTACGTGAGGGACAACCTCAAGTACAGGTCACAGGCCGAGCGGGTCTGTCTGAGGGCCGGGTGTGAGGGGCAGACGGAGACCATGGATCATTTCCTCCGGCAGTGCCCCTTTAATGTGGAGGCCTGCCGGTTGGTGTCCGCTGCTCTTCACCTGCGCGACCTTTCCCTCCTCACGTATGCGGAGTGGGTGTACGGGGCCTGGTCCTTTCCTCTAAGGCAGGACTCCGGGACCCTCTACCTCGTCACGGCAGTAGTGCGCTACCACCTGTGGCAAGCGCGCTGTCATGTCTCGACCCGGGGGTTGGTCCTGCCCCTCGACGAGGTGGTGCGGGACATTTTGGAGGAAGTGTCCGGCATGGCGCAACGCGAAAGGCGGGTGGTGGAGGCTCATCGTTGGGAGCGTCTGTGGCGACACCTCACCCTCCCCCCCCGTGAGGGGGAGGGGTTCCCTGGGGTTCTCGTCCCTGTAGGACTTTGAGGTTTGTTTTGTTTCCCTGGGGGGAGGGGTGTGACAGGAGGGGTTGGGTTCCCTTCCCTGGGGTTTACTTCTAGGTATGATTTTGGGATTTTTTTTTTGTTTTGTTTTTCTCCCGGGAGGGGGGGGGGTGAGCTGGTGCTGCTTGAGGGGTTAGACCACTTGTCCGCTCTCCCTTTCTCCTTAGAGGGGTGGCCGTCCCAATTGTTGTTGTTGGTGTTTGTGTCTGTTCTTTTTGTGTCCTGGGCATCCCGCTCCGCTGTCTGGATTGTATTTAGCTTTTGCTTTGTATGATTAGTTATGTTTTGTTTTGGTGGGATTCTGTTGGGGATGGGCTCAAGGTGCCCTTATGTTTTTGTTTGGGGGGGGGTGGGGAGGTTTGCTTTTGCGGTGTTTGTTTCTGTGGGATGGATGGGGAGGGGGCAGGGATCGGGGTGGAGGGAGGGGGGAGCAGCTGCTCACGCTGAAGGGGGAGGGATGGGGACAGGGGGCTCTGTCTCTGGATGGTTGGGGGGAGGGAGTCTGGCAGTCCCCAAACACCAGCGGACAGAATGAACATTTGGACTGGTGGGGAGTGTTGTGCGGGGGAGGGGTTCAGGGATTGCAAGACGGACAATGTGTGGACTGCTCTGGGGTGTTCTTGCAGGGGGAGGTTGGGTCGGGCATGGACATTGGACTGAGGGGGGGGAGGGGACATGGACATTGTCAGGGATTTTTTTGTGGGTTGTTGTTGGGAGAAGGGGCACGTGTGTTGGTTGCTGGGGTTGGTGGTGGGTTTGGGAGGTGGGTCACGGGGGGGTTGTGATACTTGTTTTGTGCTATGTCGGGGGGGGGGTTTGGGGGGTGTGGGACTTGGTTGGGGTGATTGTTTTTGCTTTTTGTATGTCTTTTTGTTGCTTGTTTAATAAACTCAAAATTTCCATCCCTTGGTAGTTCAAAGGATTTTCCTGAAATGGGGACTTCCATCCATGGACCTGTTTGCCAGTCCTCTGAACAAACAGCTGCCAAGCTTCTGCTCCAGGCAACCGCACCCTCTAAGGATAGCAGCAGATGCTTTTCTGATTTCCTGGTCTCAGGGCCTGCTGTATGCGTTTCCTCCCACGCCTCTGGTGGCCCGAACTCTGTTCAAGATTCTCCAGGACAAGGCCTCGGTCCTGCTGGTGGCTCCCAGGTGGCCGAGACAGCCTTGGTTTCCACTTTTGCTTCAGCTGGCAGTGGATCCCCCACTACCTCTAGGGTTGCAGCTCGACCTTCTGTCTCAGGATCAGGGTTCTCTTCTGCACCCCAACCTCAAAGCTCTCAATTTGATGGCATGGAAGCTGCAAGGGTAGTTTTGGCTCCCTGGGGCCTACCTAAGGAAGTTGAGGAGGTTGTCCTAGCCTCTAGGAAACAGTCCACAAGGAAAACCTATGCTCTCAAATGGAAGAGGTTTTCTGTGTGGTGTCAGCTACGTACAGAGGATCCCTTCTCCTGTACTGTACCTGTAGTGCTTCAGTACCTGTTGCACTTATCCAATCAGGGACTTAAGTCCAATTCTGTTCGGGTCCACCTCTCAGCTCTAGCAGCTCACCACTCACTAGTGGAAGGACATTCTCTGTCGGTTCACCCCTTGGTGTCCCGCTTTCTTAGGGGCTTGCTTTTACTCAAGCCTCCAATCCGTCCTCCTGCTCCTGAGTGGGAGTTGAATGTGGTCTTGCAACAATTGACTCGCCCAACTTTTGAGCCGATGGCTACTTGCCCTCTACGCTTCCTGTCCTGGAAGACACTCTTCTTGGTAGCCCTTACCTCAGCCAAGCGAGTGAGTGAGCTTCAGGCCCTAGTCTGTGACAGGCCTTACACTAGCTTCTATGGGAACAGGATAGTCCTTAGGACTCATCCAAAGTTCCTCCCAAAGGTTGTCTCCTCTTTCCACCTCAACCAGGAGGTGGTTCTTCCAACATTCTTCCCTAGACCTCATGCAAGCCAGGCTGAAGCAGTTCTGCATACCCTGGACTGTAGGAGGGCCTTATCCTTCTACCTTGACCGTACGCAAGGGCACAGAAGGGCTACTCAGCTCTTCATATCTTTTGACCCTAATAATTTAGGGTTAGCAGTGTCCAAGCATACCTTGTCCATCTGGGTGGCTGACTGTATCACCTGGGCTTACAAGACGGCTGACCTTCCTTTGCAGGGTCGGGTCACGGCCCATCGTGGCAGGGCAATGGCTGCCTCGGTGGCTCATCTCCGCTCTGTACCGTTGGTAGACATCTGCAGGGCTGCTACTTGGTCTTCAAGCCAGACTTTTGCGGCCCAGTACTGTCTGGAGAGGGAGTCCCGTAGCGACAGTGCTTTTGGCCAGGCAGTACTCCAGAATCTCTTTGAGGTTTAGGCAACTCCTGCCCTCTGTTGGGCTACCGGTGGAGGTTCTGTCAGTGAAAAGCCTTTCTTTGATGCTGGGACTAGAGGGAATTCTCTTGTACAGCCTGGGTTCCTTGGTAGCCCAGAGCTAGGGAGTCACCCATATGTGAGGACTGACTTCCTGCTTGGTCCTGGAGAAAGAGTAGTTACTCACCTGTAACAGGTGTTCTCCAAGAGCAGCAGGAATCAGTCCTCACAACCCTCCCTCCTCCCCTTGGAGTTGCAGTTGTACATAGTTTGTTTTACTTTTTTTGTGTGCTGTTCTTAGCTATGTCATTTGACTGAGGTAAGATGGCACCTTTAGGCGGGAAGGGAACCGCGCATGCGTGCCTGCATTCCCAAAGGCTTTCATAGAAAGCTGGGGAAATGCTCCGCAAGGGCTTCATCAATGTCAATGTCACCCATATGTGAGGACTGATTCCTGCTGCTCCTGGAAAACACCTGTTACAGGTGAGTAACTACTCTTTCCTGCCAGAACATTTCTACGCCTTTTAAAACACGGGTCTTCCACAGTCCATGTCCTACCCTATGCTCACCTCCACATGAGAATCTCACAGTGGACTCTCTCAAGTAAGTGGAAGCAGTCCACAGGCTATCTGTCAGACCTGGTCAACATCACCTTGCAGATCTACAGTGGTGGATCACGCCACAGAATCTAATCGAAGGGTCACCTTTTCAGAGGTCTGCACCGCAATTTATCCTAACCACGCATCAAAACTAGGCTGGGGAGCCCATCTCATTGGTCTCACGACACAGAGCCTTTGGTCTGCTAAGAAGAGAGCCCTCCAGATCAATCTTCTGGAACTCAGAGCAGTATTGAGTCTTCTCTCCACAACTCAAGCAGTATTCTCTTCTTGTGCAGACCGACAACCAGGTGGCAATGTTTTATATAAACAAACAAGGGCAAGCTCTCAAGCTCTGTGCAAAGAAGCCTTTCGCCTGTGGAACTGGGAAATTTCCCAGGGTACTCACCTTCATGCAGTCTAACTCCCGGGAGAACAGAATCAATTGGCCGACAGACTAAGCTGGATTCTACATCCACATGCGTAGATGTTGGATCCTCAGGTAGACGAACGCTTGTTTCAACTCTAGGTGATTCCACTAATAGATCTCTTTCATCTCCCCTCAGTGCCCAACTACCTCTGTTCTGTTTGAGGATTCCCTCTCCCCACAGGGAATCATCAGATGCTTTCCTCATTCACTGTGGTCGAGGGCTTCTTTATGCTTTCCCTCCATTTTCACTCATAACGAAGACACTCTTCAAACTCCAGGCTGAAGGGGGACAAATGATTCTCATTGCCCCATACTGGCCCAGACAACTGTGATTTCCTCTGCTTCAGCTTGCTCAAGCACTTCTCCTCTGGCTCGGTTACTCACAAATGCTTCTCTCCCAGGAGCAGGGCACCCTGTTGCATCCCAACCTCAAACCACTCCGATTGATGGCCTGGAAGCTGAACGCCTTGTCCTCTCACATTTAAATCTCAAGGAGGATGTTTTGCATGTCGTTTTATCTTTGAAGAAGGATTCAGCCAGATGCTCTTATGCCTTCAAATGACACAGGTTCTCCTTATGGTGCTCTCGTCGGACACTAGTTCCTTTCACATGTCCCACCCTGGACTTACTTCAATACCTACTACATTTTGTCTACTTCTGATCTCAAGAGCAGTTCAGTGAGAGTACATCTATCTGCTATTGCAGCCTCCCACTGTACTCTAGACAGCCATCCTGTCTCGGCACACCCCTTAGTGGCCAGATTTATGTGGGGTCTTCTTCTGACCAAGCCGCCTTTCTGTCCACCTCCCACCCCGTGGGATCTCAATGTTGTCCTGGCACAACTCATGCACAATCCTTTCAAACCTATGGGCTCAGTTCCATTGAAGGTCCTCACTTGGAAGCTTCTCTTCTTCATAGCAGTTACCTCAGCTCGCAGAGTCAGTGAACTCCAGGCTTTGGTAACCTATGAGCCTTATACCACTTTTCATCATGACAAGGTGGTCCTTCACACATCCTAAGTTCTTGCTGAAGGTCATCACCTCCTTTCACTTTGATCAATCTGTCTCGCTACTGATCTTCTTTCCAAGACACCACTTATCTCCAGTTGAAGCTAACCTTCATACTCTCAGCTGCAAGAGAGCGCTGGCATACTATTTAGAACGCACCAAGCACCTTCGCCAATCCTCTCAATTTCTTGTCTCCTTTGACAAAAGTCATTTGGGGACACCAGTGTCCAAAAGAACACTTTCTAGATAGATGGTTGGCAGATTGCATATCCTTTGCTTATACATAAGCTGGGCTATCCCTAACACTCTGTGTTACAGCTCATAATGTCAGAGCCATGGCAGCTACGGTAGCTAACCTTTGCTCAGTTCCTATTTCAGATATCTGCCAACCAGTAACATGCTCTTCTTTGCATACTTTTTCAGCGCACTACTGCCTGGATAAAGACTCCAGAGCTGATGCTCAATTCAGGCAAGCAGTTTTGTGTAATCTTTTTCAAATTTAGACAACTTGCCCACCGCCCATCTGACTACCCCGTGAGGAGTTCTCTAACAAGCTGAATCTGTTGGATCCCAGCTGCAACCTAGGTGTCTTCCCTCACTCGGTTGTCTGGGGCTAGGGCGTCTCATATGTGGACTGACTTCCTGCTTGTTCCTGGAGATAGCGTAGTTACTCACCTGTAACGGGTGATCTCTGGGAATAGTAGGAATCAGTCTTCCAAATCCGCCCACCTCCCCATCAAGTTGACCCTATTTTTTCCTTCCTGGTATAAAGATTTTTATTCTCCACTATGCACCTGACTGAGGAGACTAGGAGAGAAGACAGGAAGGCAGCCACGCATGCGTGGAGAAATGCTCCCAAAAGCATTCCTATTGGAAGCTGGGGAGTGTTCCTGCGCTGGACTCTGTCGGTACCGATGTCACCCATATGTGAAGACTGATTCTCTGGGAACAAGCAGGAAGTCAGTACTCACATATGGGTGACATTGGCGCCGACAGAGCCCTCGTGTGAAGCAAACCCCCAGCTTTCTAAGAAAGCCTTTGGGAATTGCATCACGTCCCCTTCCCGCCCAAGGGTGCCATCTTGCTCAGTCTCTTTTTTTCTGTGGAGCCCTTCGGATGTAGTCCAGTTGTCACCGTGAAAAAAGTGTTTAAAATACTTAAAAGTTTCATCTTTTCCTTCCCACCTTCAGCTCGGTACACCAGTATTGAGTCCAGTTTGATTTTTCGGTTTTTATCCTTCGTGACTAGCATTCGCGCTTTTTCTTTTTCACTGGCAGCCCGGGTCTTCGACCTCGCAGGGCCCTTTTTCCCCCGATGGCTTCCAGCGGGTTTAAAAAATGTGATCGGTGTACAAAATTAATGTCCCTCACTGATACACATGACTGTTGTCTACGGTGCCTCAGGCCTGACCACGACCCGAAGGTCTGTGGCCCATGTAGGAAAATGTCCTCGAAGGCCCTGAGAAGCCGCGAGCAGCCGTATGATAGGATTTTTGCTGAGTCCATACCTTCGTGGGCCCGGACCTCGTCTGAGGCCTCTACGTCTCGGGAACACTCTGAGCCTGAGCATCATAGAGGTTCCTCGGAGAGGGGGTCTCCCTCGTGGGAACATCGTAGGAAGAAAAAATCCTTGAAGGCGGCGTCGTTAGATGGCTCTGAATGCCCTGGTTTCTCCCGGGACTGGTTGCGGAGCCCCGAGTGCCGGCCCGGATCCTCAGAAATGGAGCATCCAGCGAAGCTTCCTCAACCGGACACGGAGCATCTGAAGCAAGTAACAACTGTCCTCGTTGAGGACTCTCCTCCAGGAGAACCGGCGTTGGGCCCGATGGCATTGGGACCCGACCCAGGGGGCTGTGGAGCCTTCTGAGCTCGGTCTCAGAATGGTGGCCCTGGAGCGTAGCATGTCTGCCTTCATGGACCAGCAGCGGGCGCTGATAGCCGGTCTCACCGGTCCTTCCGCCCCAACCACTGGGCCACCGACGTCCAAGTCGACCCCGGAGGCCGAGCCGATCCTCGAGACCATGAGTACTTGAGTCGATCCTCGACCTCCCGTTCGGGACCGAGGTCGTCGACGCCGATTCCACCGGCGTCGGGGCGGTCAAAGCCGAAGCTCTTGAGGCCGGAGCCACTCGATTCCTCTTCAGAAGCATCCAGTTGGGAGACTGAGAAAGAGTCTCCGGACACCTGCCGGCACAGGGATGTCCCGTCTGATTCCTCGGCGTCCGATCCTCGGAGAAGGTCCTCCCCCCCCCCCCACCCCGAGAACACTAGGTTCTTGGACTTCGTAAGGGATATGTCAAAGGCTTTGGAGATCCCTGAGGAGTCCGAGGAGGATCCTAGAGCCGAAGAGCTCAAGATCCTCCAGTATGACTCTTCCCCTCTGGAAGCCCTTACTGTACCAGTGCCTCCGATCCTGGAACGACTGATGCTCCGCATGTGGGAAACACCGGCTTCGGCACCGGTGATCAGCAGGCGAATCGACTCGATGTATCGGGTCCACAAGAGTCCTGGGTTCCAAAAAACACAACTGCCGCATAACTCCATGGTTGTGGAATTGGCCATCTGCCGGCTCAAGAGCCAGAAGACGCACTCCTCGGTGCCTCCTGGCAGGGAGGCCCGCAACTTGGACGTATTCGGCAGGAAGTGCTAACAGGGTTCTATGCTGACATATCGGATCCAGGCATACCAGCTGTACATGGGCATGTACCTGCGAGACCTGGCGAAGGAAATCGTCGGGTTCTCGGCTAGTCTCTCCAAGGGACCTTTGCAGCGCTTCAAGAGCCTGTTCACTGGAGTCCGTGAGTCCTCGAAGTTCATGACTTGAGCTGCCTATGATGGGTTCAAGGAGGCGGCGGCCCGGGTAGCTGCAGCAGGCATCAGTGCACGTCACCAAGTATGGCTACAGTCCTCAGACCTTGAGCAATGGGTTCAGGACAAGTTGGTCGATGTCCCATGCCGGGAAGAGAACCTCTTTGGTAAACCCATGACCAAAAAGGCTGCTGAGCTTGAGACCAAGTACATGACCAGGACACGGCTCTCGAAGAAGACTTCTGCCCCTTCTAAAAAGAAGGGCTCGGGTAAGAAGCCCTTTTTCCCGAGGAAGGGTGCTGCTTACCGAAGCTACCCCCCATTTCAGGCCTCCCAGGCTCCCCAACAGGGGCAGCAGGCCAAGGGACAGGGGCATGGCCCACATAAGCAGAAAGCCCCCAAATCCCAGGCACCGGCTCCAGCCCAGCCTGGGAGTGGCTTTTGACTCTCAAGGCATAGCCCCTCTCACCACAGGAGACAGGCAGTGCACAGGAGGAAGGTGTGCCCTGTATGCCCACAGCTGGCCAGCCATCACCACAGATATCTGGGTCCTACAGATAGTTCATCGAGACTGTCAGCTCCATTTGACCCAGGTGCCGCCTCCTTACTTTACAGGACAGCCTCTCAGGTCTTCTCTTCACTGGGACCTTCTTCTTAAGGAGTTAGCAGGTCTTCTCGAGGATCAGGCAGTAAAACCGGTGCCCCACCACCTACAGGGCAAGGGCTTCTATTCCAGGTACTTTCTGGTACCAAAAAGGACAGAAGGCCTCAGACCCATCCTTGACCTGCGGTACTTAAACAAATTCCTGGTGAGGGAGAAGTTCACGATGCTTTCACTTGGAATATTACTGCCTTATCTCCACCAGGGAGACTGGCTATGCTCCTTAGACCTAAAAGATGTGTCTACACTTTGTGGTGGGGGGAAACCACTATCAGTACAGGGTACTTTCCTTTGGCCTGGCCTCCGCCCCCAGGGTTTTCACAAAGTGCCTGGCGGTGGTGGCCGCCTTCCTCAGAATCCAAGGAATCTTTGTCTTCCCCTACCTAGACGACTGGCTCATCAGAGCCATGTCAGCCTTGGAGGTCCAACAGGCCACATCTCGCACCATTCAGGTGCTTCAGCATCTAGGGTTTGTAATAAATTACCCCAAGTCTACCCTAAAGCCCACTCAGCAACTAGAGTTCATTGGGGCCAGACTAGATACCCTTCAGGCAAGGGCTTACCTGCCAGTGGAAAGGGCACAGAGACTTCTGGCCCTGGCATGTGAAGTGAGTCGCAGGTCCCACATATCAGCAAGACACTTCCTGCGCCTACTCGGCCACATGGCCTCCACAGTCCATGTGACACCAAATGCTCACCTCCACATGCTTACAGCTCAGTGGTACCTCAGGGACCAGTGGATGCAAGCCACAGGAAGACTCAAGGACAGAGTCACAGTGTCCAAAAGACTACTACAGTCTTTGGAGTGGTGGCTTCAACCAAAGCACTTGGAGGCGGGGGTGACCTTCCAGGTACCTCAACACACGAGGATCCTAACTACGGATGCATCCTTGCTGGGCTGGGGAGCCCATTGCCAGGGAATTTGCACTCAAGGGCGTGTGGTCTCCAAACGAGAGCAAGCAACAAATCAATTTCTTGGAACTTCATGTCATTCACCTGGCTCTACGAGCCTTCTGTCAAACTTTGGCTCATCAGCCTGTCTTGATACAAACAGACAACCAAGTAGCAATGTTCTATGTGAACAAACAGGGAGGCACGGGGTCCTGCCTGCTGTGTCAGGAAACCCTGGACCTGGCATGGCATACATCTGAGAGCAGTTTATCTGCCAGGCCAGGAAAATTACTTAGCCGACAGGCTGAGCAGGATTCTACAGCCTCATGAATGGCAACTAGACACCAGTGTGGCCCAGTGGTTTTTTTCAGACCTGGGGAAGCTGACACTGGATTTGTTTGCGAGCCCGCACAATCAACAGTTGTCCCAGTTTTGCTCACGGCAGCCACATCCAAACAGGATGGCTGCAGATGCCTTTCTTATCTCATGGTTTGTGGGCCTCCTGTATGCGTTTCTTCCAACGCCTCTGGTGGCCAAAACTTTGTTCAAAACTCTCCGAGACAAAGCCTCGGTCATTTTGGTAGCCCCAAGATGGCTGAAGAAATCCTGGTTTCCGCTTCTACTTCAATTAGTGGTGGAGACCCCAATCCCCCTGGGGTCCTCTCTGAACCTCCTGTCTCAGGAGGGGGGCACTCTTCTGCACCCCAATCTCAGCTCCCTCAACCTAATGGCATGGCTGCTGAAAGGGTAGTCCTCGCACCACTCCTTCTTCCGAGAAACGTGGAAGAAGTTTTACTGGCCTCAAGGAGGCAGTCAACTAGACGAACCTATGCCTTTAAGTGGCATAGGTTTGGAGTATGGTGCGAAAAGCAGAAAGTGAATCCCTTCTCCTGCCAGGTGGCAGTGGTACTACAGTATCTATTTCACCTTTCAGATTTGGGCCTTAAGTCCAACTCCGTCAGAGTTCACCTCAGTGCCTTAGCTGCACACCACTTTCCAATGGAGGGAAAGCCTCTTTCTGCACATCCTTTGGTGTCCATGTTCCTGAGAGGTCTACTTCTACTGAAGCCCTCGGTTTGCCCTCCGGAAACCGAGTGGGATTTGAATGTGGTCTTAGGGCAGGCAGCTTACTCGTCCGCCATTTGAGCCAATGGCAACCTGCCATCTACGCTGCCTTTCTTGGAAGGTAGTTTTCTTGGTGGCACTCACGTTGGCTCGGCGAGTGAGTGAGCTTCAGGCTCTGGTTTCCGACAGGCCTTATACAAGGTTCTATAGGAACCGGGTGGTGCTCCGCACACACCCCAAGTTCCTCCCGAAAGTGGTCTCTTCGTTCCACCTCAACCAGGAGGTAGTACTGCCTACCTTCTTTCCCAGGCCGTATGCCAGTTGGGCAGAGACAGTTCTGCATACCCTGGACTCTAAGAGGGCGCTGGCCTTCTACATTCAGCATACGCAAGGCCATCAAAGGGCTTCTCAGCTCTTCGTATCCTATGAGCCCAGTAAGCTGGGGATGGTCGTCTCCAAGCGTACACTGTCCACCTGGGTAGCATACTGTATTGCCTGGGCATACAGGGCGGCTGAGCTTCCATTGCAGGGTCGCGTTAAAGCCCACTGGGTCAGGGCTAAGGCGGCATCAGTGGCTCATTCACGCTCTGTTCCGCTGGCAGACATCTGCCGGGCCGCCACCTGGTCTTCAGGTCAGACTTTTGCAACCCATTACTGCCGGGATAGGGAGCCCCAACGGGACAGTGCTTTCGGCCAGGCTGTACTCCGTAACCTTTTCGAGGTCTAGGCAACGCCTACCTTCTGACTCTTCTGTGTCAGGCTACCGGAGTGCTGCTCTCTCAGTTAGATTCCTATTGTGGCTGCTTGCGGCTCTCGTAGAGGGAGCCTATTTTTCAGCTGTGGGTTCTCGGTAGCCTATAGCTGGGGAGTCCCATTTGTGAGGACTGACTTCCTGCTTGTTTCCGGAGAAAGCGTAGTTACTCACCTGTACCAGGTGTTCTCTGGGGACAGCGGGAATCAGTCCTCATGACCCTCCCTCCTCCCCTTGGAGTTGCAGTCCTGTTATTATTATATTTTGTTTATTTTGCCGTCTTTTTAGCTATGTCATTTGACTGAGCAAGATGGCACCCTTGGGTGGGAAGGGGACCGTGCATGCGTGATGCAATTCCCAAAGGCTTTCTTAGAAAGCTGAGGATTTGCTCCGCATGAGAGCTCCGTCGGCACCGACGTCACCCATATGTGAGGACTGATTCCTGCTGTCCCTGAAGAACACCTGTTACTGGTGAGTAACTACGCTTTCTTTACAACTAATTTCATCCTGCACGGATAGTTCTGCAGTTCTATCAATACAGCGGAACCTTTCCTGTGGCGATGGCTAAATATATAGGAATGGCCTACATGGACAACACAGATTGTGCCCTATGCTGTGATACCTGTGCCTGGTGCCTTTACCCACAGAAAGTGCTTCAATCACACAACACAGAGCTCTGTCTCTTGATCCAGTGTATACGAGTCCAATGTTCCATCAGGACATTCCTTCTACAAGTTCGGAATGGACTTCTCTGAAAACCAACAGGGAACAAGGGTGCACCTGCAGGATAAAGAAACAAAAGAGCCAGTGCGGTAGATAGCGGTCAACAGACTTTATTAAAACCCCAACACGTTTTGGCCATCTCTGCCTTCCTCAGGGGGTGCAAGCCTCAGAAATAAAACAAAAAATGAACCATAAATAATAAAACAAAGCTAAAAATTAAGTAAAACAAAAATATCATACAAACACCGCTTTGACCCGGTGAAAAGCGGGATAGAAATACAGTTAAATAAATAAATAAATATACACATAAATAAAAAAAACTAGTGCGATGTACATATGAAATATTAAAAAAATAGATACTATGAACTGATACATAAAACACAATGAAACTGATGTACGTATAAAAAGTGATAGAACATATAGAAGCAATCATAAAAATACCCAGTAGTGTACAAAATCATATCTACTGATACCATTAGATGAATATCACTAAAAGTTTGTTAAATCCGTCTATTAGGAGGCGTGGCAGTTATCAAGCCAAAAGAATAAAGGTATGAGCATTTATAAATGGTTGTTTTTTTTCCACACAGGAGTGTATTGAGTTTTCAGAGTTTTATCGTTATCTATATGGCCCTAGCAAACAGGTACCTCTTAGATTTATTTTATTTATTTATTTATTTAGCGTACATTTATATCCCGCTGCTTCCAGTGATCAGCAGCGGTTGTTACACATGGTAAGGTTGGCTGTACTGGCCAGAATTAAGGCTGTATACAAACTGATTTAGGGAGGGGGGGGGGGGAAGCACAGCAAAAACACAGGTTACAGGCTTACAGTTGATTGTTGTTGAGGTTCACCCAAGGTACATTATATACATATTTACAATTGACAGGTTCACACAAGGTACATTATATACATATTTACAATTGACAAGACTGTTAAAACTTTATAAGTGATCCGAATCTGCATATTTACACGTGGCCGCGTGTAGCTCATGAGGTAAGGTTGTAATGAGATTGGAAAAGGTGCGTCTTAAGCTCTTTTCTAAAGTCCTTTAGATCACAGATTTCATGCAGATCACTTGGCAACCGATTCCAGAGTGTAGGAGCTGTAAATGAGAAGGCTCTGTTACTGGTACAAGCATTGGTCTTTGTGAATGATCTCGGGAGGCAGATGGTGTTGAGGTTTGCTGCTCTCCTACTTCTGTTGTTGGGTGGATTGGAAATCAAGCTGTTGAGGTGAGAGGGCGCTATATTATGGATAAGTTTGAAAGTAGTGACTAGCATTTTGTATTGAATGCGGGCCGTGATGGGGAGCCAATGCAGCTCAATTAGGGTGGGTGTAATGTGGTCAGAGAGTCCTTTTTGCATGATGATTCTGGCTGCAACATTTTGTGCCATTTGCAGAATATTTGTAGTTTTCTTTGGTAGGCCTTGCAGTATGGCATTGCAGTAATCTAGGTGTGGAATGATGAGGGCCTGAGCGACAGATCTGAAGTCATCATGATCAAGGATGCTACGTAAAGGCTGCAGGACTCTTAATTTATGGAAAAAGGCTCGATTGGTATTTCGAAGGTGCCTGACCATATTTAGGTTGCTGTCAAGCATCACACCTAGATATTTTATCTCCGATTTTATGTTGTAATTATTGTTGTTCATGGTGACAGTTTTAGGGGGCTCGAATCCTGGTTTCCTGGAGATGCACATTGCTTCAGTTTTCTTGTGGTTAATGAATATGTTATTTCGTTGGAGCCAGATTTGTAGCTCGTGTAGGCATTTTTCAAGCTTGCTGATGTTTGGGTTGTTTGCATCTAGTTGTGTGTAGAGCATGAGGTCATCCGCGTAGTGCGGCGACCCTGCCCGGCTCAAGGGGTTAAGGACATGAGCAGCCGCTGTACTTCGTGAGGGAAGGAGGAAACCTTTGCCCCCAGGAATGCTGGGAGTTGTAGTTCCAACTCTTCTCACTCCGAATTAAGAAACTGTAGTTGTGGTTTCTTTATAATAAGTATTTTATTAAAGCAAAAAGGTAAATGTTCCATCACATGCAAACAAGGGTGCTTCAAAAAGGCAAACAGAAACTTCAGGTTAAATGCAACTCAAAATACAAATGCTGCTTTTTCTCTTTCCAGCAAATTGCTCTCTTTTGCCTCCAGAGGTCAGTTGGCTTCACTGCACCTCTTACAGCCACAGTTACTTTCACTATGCTGAGAATCAGGTGGAGGTAATTAGAACTTCCATTTTCACGGCAATACAACAGCTTTACAGAACTCAGCTCACACACGATAAAGGCAGTTCCCTTCAGCTTGGCTTTCCTATACAACAGAATGTACAGTCCATTTGTTCACACTCAGGTATGCTTGTATTTCCCTGGGTTACTCCTTCAAGCTGTGCTGAATTATTTGCCTCTTGTGATACTAGCTGTTTTCTAGCCTGTAAGTCTAAAAACTGTTGGAAGCTCTGAAGTAGCAATTCAGCCTGTTCCTTATGAGAGAGGGCACTACTATCTGCTAAAGCTTTTCCCTTCTGCTCAAGGCTGTTTGTCTTCTCTTCCTTTAAGATAAAGGTATTAGGATAATTGCTAGTTTCTTTAGCAATTGACTCATAGGAGGAAGAATTATCTCTATATTCAGCTTGGCAGCCGGGTGGCCAATTACTCACTGTTTGTGCAGCACTTCTGCCTGCAGATGGCTCCCAGGCTCTCCAGCTGATCTGTTTGTTGCTCTCCGGCACAAACGACGTTTCAGGGAATGATTGCTCTTTCACCTGTGCTTGTCCTGAAGTCTTTCTCCCCCAAGGCGATGCCTTCCAAGGGCTATCCACTTCAAGGTTAAATCCTCTCTGCGTGGGACTTCTGCCTATTTCCCTGGAATAGGATTGTGCAGGTTTTCTTCTTATGCCAGGTTCCAAAGTATCCTTAATCACTCCACTGGCTTTCCAACCATCTCCTTGTTTCTTCTTCCAATATTCCTTCCTTCCTTTACCTCCTGTATTCCTTGTACTTCTTGTACTCCTTGTACCACCTCCACTCGGATCTCTTATCCGTCCTTCACTCGGATCTCTTATCCGTCCTTCACTCGGATCTCTTATCCGTCCTTCACTCGGATCTCTTATCCGTCCTCTACTCGGATCTCTTATCCGTCCTCCACTCGGATCTCTTATCCGTCCTCTACTCGGATCTCTTATCCGTCCTTCACTCGGATCTCTTATCCGTCGCTCACTCGGATCTCTTATCCGTCGCTCCTCTTCAGAGCCATGCTCTGGTTTAAATGTACATTCTCTTTTGGACACGCCCCTTCCTAGGGCTGGGTGTGCCCAATCAGAACTGCAGGGCTCCTCCCCTGGGCTGGTCTCCCTACTCAGCTCTGAGGAATAGAGTCTCTCTTTTTCCTTTGCCCTGTCATTTTGGTATAAATCCTGCTGACCCTCAGGATTTTCTACTATCTCCATAGGCTCAGGAGGGCGCTGTTCACCACAGTAGATATGGTAGTTGATCTCGTGGGCTTGGAAAATTTTGCACACTGGTTGCAGGTATAGGTTGAATAGGAGGGAGGAGAGGGCGGAACCTTGCGGAATGCCCTGGGTTTGCGGGAAAGGGGTTGCTTTATCATTGTTGAAATTGACCTGCTGCATTCTGTTTGTTATATAGGAGGAGAACCATTTTAGTGGGGTCCCTGCAATGCCTATGGATTCAAGTCGTTCCAATAGTGTTGGGTGATGCACCGAGTCAAAGGCAGCTGAGATATCAATGAAGATAAGCATATACATCTTGTTCTTGTTCTCCAGACCCTTAAGTAGATTGTCCAGCAAGGCTAGCAGGAGGGTTTCCACGCCATGATGTTGTCGAAACCCGTATTGATGTACATCCAGGGCATTTGTATCATCAATGTGGTCCTGTAGCTGCTGCTGCACTGCCTTTTCAATGATTTTGGCGAGGAAGGTTATGCTTGAGATAGGGCGGTAGGAGGTAGGGTCATCTTTGCTGAGAGCTTTGTTTTTCAAAATGGGGCGTATGAGTGACTTCTTGAGGAGTGATGGCATGAGACCTTGCAGAAGTGATAGATTCACTATATGGGAGATGTGCTGTGCTATTTCCTCTTTGGTTGCCTTGATCCAGGAGGCTGGACAGGGGTCAAGAGGAGAGGTGGTGGTTTTTTAGGTTGGTGATGATGCCTTTTATCTGTTGGTCATCCACTTTCCGGAAGGTTGACCATTTTCCACCGTGAACGGTTTTTCCCTGTATGTTGATTTTTTGATGGGAGTTGGTTGAGTCCAGCGTGGGGGTGATGAGGGTAGGTGCTGCGGGGTTAAGCTTGCTGGCGTAGTGATCTGCTAGCTGTTGCGCTGTTATGGAGCCGCTGGGATTGCTGTCTTGTGGGGCTTTGGTGAGAGATTTGACGAGCGCGAAGAGCTCCCTGGGCCTGTTGAGGGCTTTACTGAGTGTGATTGTGTGATGAGTTCTCTTCGCCTGGTTGACTTCATTCCTGTAGGTTGATAGGAGGTCGAAGTAGGACTTTTTGCATTCCTCAGTTTTGTGCTTTCTCCATTTTCATTCTTGCCTTCTCAGGTCCTTCTTCAGTTCCCGTAGTGTTGTGGTGTACCATGGTTCAGCCTTGTTCCTGGTTGGGTACCTTGGGTGACTCCAGGTGGGTTTTGAGGCAGCCTCGATTCCTATGTTCCAGCGGTTTGCCAGTAGCTCGAGGTCTGAGCAATCCGGGTGAATGTTATTTGCAATGGATTCAAGGAGGTCTTCTTTGATGAGTTTTTGGAAGCATCTCCGTTGGTGTGATGCTTGGTCTGGTTGAGTTTGGCCAGTAGCTGGGGGGGGAAGTAGGGTTAGTTCGATTTGGTGATGATCTGACCATGGTACTTGAGTTATTCTAGGTTTGGATATCAACATCTTGGGGTGTTTAGTGGGTAGGAACACCATGTCTAGTGTATTACCTTTGATATGGGTTGCATCTTGGATGATTTGCTCATAACCCAGTTGTTCCATAGCTTCGTGGAAAATGTTTGCTTGCACTGCGGTGGTGGAGGGTAGGTTCAGGTCTCCCAGGATGACCTGGGTTTTTTTGGGCGCTGTAGCTGAGATGATTTCCAGAGCTGATGCCAGGGATTCATGTGGGGAAGCTGGTGGTCTATAGATAAGACATATGGCTAAGGTTCTGTTTTCAATTTTAAGTATGTCAATGCCTTCGGGTACGCTTAGTGGTGTGCTTGTTAGGGATAATTCAGATTTGGCCAAGATTAAGACCCCTCCTCCTCTTTTCTTAGTGCGAGGACAGTTATACGTAGTATATCCAGGTTTGCTTATTTGATTGAGGATTACAGGGTCTGTTTCGGTTATCCAAGTCTCGGTGATGCAAAGTAAGTCAGGCTTTGCATCTGACAGGAGGTCATATATTATATGAGCTTTATTTCTTATAGATCTGGCATTTATGAGTATAATGGAAATTGTGGACTGCGTTGTTTGCAGGTTCTTGCCTCCGTTCTTGCTCATCTTGGTGGGTCTCGGTTCTTTCAGCCGGTGGGCCTTTCTTGATTTGTGGTGGTGACAGGGACGCTGTTTTTTATTATATGCATTGCTGGGCTCGACATTGGGTAGGGTGGTAACTTGTGGGTGTGGGTGCAGATAAACATTTTGGGTTGCAAGGGCTGCAAGAGGGTTGCAGAACAATAATGGCTGCCAGGTATAGGGGGTGTAGATGTGCGGGATAGTGTTTCCTATGCATGTGACTAGGCATGCGGTTAGGCAAAGGAACCAAAGTATTGAGACGTTAAATGGATCCATTGCTGTTTGGCAAATGAGAGACAGTGCACGAAGAAAGCTTGTGATTCGATGTTCAGAGAGGTGCAGCTCTCTATGAGGAACGGCTACCTTGTTTACCTTATTTGATTCACATTACCTTTACATTCCAAATATGCAGTTATTTAAGACGATCCGTTTACCTGATTTAACCGTGACAGATTAAAGCACTATGAAAAACATTTCTAATATACAATACTTTTGAACGTTGCTAGAAGGCTCAAGGCGGGTTTACTTGATTTAACACCTTAAAAGACTAATGCAATGGGGAACATTTTCTACCTTATATAACTCGCTACATTTAAATCATCCATGTATGCATCCATTGCATTATGACATTCATTTAGTTTGTTTAAACTCAGAGCAACTTAAAACTGGTTTTGCTAGTAGGCAAATCTGAGTATGGCTATGCATGGAATCATCAATACATTGACAAACATTTCATTACATGTGGCAGAGTACAATGAACTTTATAGTGTGGATTTGAATGCTTTAGTTTAGTATGGTGACTGAGTGGGGTGTAACGGCATTAAGTCTGAGGATAATGTTACCTGGGTTCGACGGGGTCCGTTGTGAAGGGGAGGTTTCAGCGAGCTCTACCTGTGCTGGGAGCTCAAGCTTTGTTGTGCTACTGCCGCCGTGTAGCCAGTAGGTATGCGTCTTTTAAACCATCAAGTTCAGGCTATCTCTGATTAGACTGTTGCGGGTGTGGTGCTCGACCCGTGTAGGCAGCCAGGGCTTGAGTGGGGCTGGTCGCGGGCCCCGGTTGCCTGTGTGCTGGGTTGGAGGTTGGAGTGGTCCACCGCCTAAGGGCCACGCCAAAGGGCCCTCTGGCGAGGCCCTCAGGCGCGGGCCCGCCAGGTGCGGTCGCGCCGGACGGCGCTGCTGTTTAAGTATCCCGGCTGCCTGCCCCCATTGGGCAGCGAAGCAGCAGCGGGAGTTCTCCTGCGTCCAGTCCCCCGATTGGTGACTCCTTCTGCTCTCCCAAGCGCCGGACGGCGCTGCTGTTTAAGTATCCCGGCTGCCTGCCCCCATTGGGCAGCGAAGCAGCAGCGGGAGTTCTCCTGCGTCCAGTCCCCCGATTGGGGACTCCTTCTGCTCTCCCAAGCGCCGGACGGCGCTGCTGTTTAAGTATCCCGGCTGCCTGCCCCCATTGGGCAGCGAAGCAGCAGCGGGAGTTCTCCTGCGTCCAGTCCCCCGATTGGGGACTCCTTCTGCTCTCCCAAGCGCCGGACGGCGCTGCTGTTTAAGTATCTTTTTCCTCTGATAGCAGTACCTTTTCAATACTAGACACACAACTGACTCTTTTACACTATATATGTGGTGTTTTTATAAGTTGCTTTTTATTTTCATATACTCCTCATTCCTTAATGACACTTTTATTCTTTTGGCTTGGTAACCGCAATGTGCCACACTATTAGTAGTTTAATATGTTCTATCGCTTTTTATATATACATCAATTTCAGTGTGTTATTTTATGCATCAGTTCATGGTATCTATTTTTTTTATATTTTATATGTACAACGCTAGTTTTTTCTTTGTGTATACATTTGTATGATTTTTTTGTTTTACTTAGTTTTTAGCTTTGTTTTATTTATTGTTCATTTTTTGTTTTATTTCTGAGGCTTGCACCCCTTGAAGAAGGCCGAAACGTGTTGGGTTTTTAATAAAGTCTGTTGACCGCCATTTACTGCACCAGCTCTTTTGTTTCATGGACTTCTCTGAATGCTAATTTTCATTCTGCAGTTCTTCCTGCTGACATTTTCTTTGACATGTGCTTTACACCACAGTTCTCATTACATACTGTAGAACTGTCCACGGTTTTCCAGCTTTACAGGTGGAGGACCAACTGCTGGAGCAATTAGTCCATCTTTGAGATCCTGCACACTTGCTCTCAAAAAACATAATGGAACATTTTGGGAAAGGCTATATTAATAGACCTGCAATTATGTTTCATGCATGCGCCCTCTTAAACTAGGTATATCTCTTCCAAACAACAAATTATTGCAAAAAGAAAAATAAGGAAGTAGTAGAATGCTTCTCATATCTTAGATTAAAATATTTTTTATCTGTTAAATAATCCAAATGAATGCCCTGGTACAGATATTGGACTTACTGTAGGCTAGTTTTGCAGTTCTATGACGTTCAGTCTGAAGTTGCTAGCCCTTCCAGCATGAAAGTTGAGTAGCATGTAGTCTCTGCTCTGACTACTAATGTCTATTCTGGACATACTGATAGCTACAAAAAATATGTCCAGCATGCATGCATAGACAAAAGGAGCAAAGTGTACAAACAGTTGTACACCTTGCTTCTTTTGTTCCTGCTACTCCCTTTGTGGGTGTGTGCTCTCCTTTAGATCCCAGCATGCATGCATATACATTCAGGTGGAAAATACTTTCTCGTGCTTCATGAATGGTCATAATCCCATTACTGCATGTGTCAATCTACCACCATACTACATTATTTATACCTCTTATATATCTGGTGTGTATCTGCCTATTTTCTTCCAGACAATAGTCTTCTGGCTTTTTTTGTGTCTCATCATTTTGTGCTTGATGAAAGGACTTTTCCATGTCAAACCACCAGTGCTTAAGGCTCTGTAACATGGAATCTTAATGTTGTTCTAACTTCTGGAAAGTATTCTTCCTATTAGCCATTACATCAGCTGGAAAAATAACTCCAAGAGCAAATAACCTACAAGCTAGTTTCATCATAACAGAGTGGTTCTTTAGACTTATCTCTAGTTTTTATTCTAGGTGGTAACATATTTCCATATCAACAAGGAAATGGTACTTGCTATATTCTGACCAAAGCCTCATAGGAATCCATGCAAGAGAGCCTTGCACATTCTGTTTTGTAAGCAGGCCCTTAGCTACTACCTCCAAAGAATTGAATCGGAACATCTATGCAGCTGTTTGTCTCCTTTGAGCCCCAACAGAATTGGCATTCTAGTTGCCAAACGAACTAAAATATCACCAAAACTAAACCACTGCAACTAAGGTGGCTTTCCTGAAGTGTGTTTCACTGGATACTAATTGTAAAGCAATGACCTGGTCCTCACTTCATACCTTTTACCTTACACTACTATACTGACCAATCAATAATAAAGGATGGTGCCTTTGGCCATGCCATGCTGACCAATCTGTCTGTCCAATGTGGCAACTTTCACACTGTTTTTCTGTGGAGGCTGCTCCTAAGCATAGGACAATCCATAATGATGTAAGCAGCGCTAAGCTTGGAAGTCACCCACATACCTGATGCAGTCTTGCTCATTGATGTAAAAAGCAGTGTTGCTCATCTGTAAACATTGCTTTGTATAGAGAGCAGATTAATGGCACATAACTTCTCCCACCACCCTGAGTGTTGCTATCATTCTTGAACTATGGAACTAACAAAGTTGCTGAGGAGAGTGCTACATACAGGAATGGTCAAATGTACTAAAAACTTCAGACTAAGTTCTGAGCTCTGGGAGAAGTATCGGCACTTCCAGATAACATCACCAATTAGTGTGCCTGATCAATTCTGCTGTCTACAGAAAACATCTGTAACAGGTTAGCAATGCTGCTTTCTAAGTAAGTGTTTTTTCTCTAGTGTTCAAGCAAGAGAGGGAAATACGTTTACTTCAGAGTAACATGAAACGTAGATGTGAATATTGAAAAGATTTGCCTGGCTATAACTGGATTTTAGTCAGGAAAATCTCAGCTGATTAAAACTACCCCTCAACCTTTTTCCAATCAAATATATGCAGATAAAACATCTTCTCCAGGACCAAGCAGGAAGTCAGTCTTCACATATGGGTGACGTCAGCGCCGACAGAGCCCCCGTGCGGAGCATTACCCCAGCTTTCAAAGAAAGCCTTTGGGAATGCAGCACGCCTCCGCGGTCCCCTTCCCACCCAAGGGTGCCATCTTGCTCAGTCTTTCTTTTTCCGCGGAGCCCGACGGACATGAGTTCGTGTCACCCGGAAAAAGTTGGGGGTTTTTGGCGATTTTCGCGTTATTTTATCCGGTTCGACGCCAGTTCCCCTTCCCGCCTGGGCTCGGTACACCGGTATTGAGTCCGGACTTGAGATTTTCCGTTTTTTTCCTTCGTGACTAGCGTTCGCACTCTTTTTGTGTTTTCACTGGCAGCCCAGTCATTTGACCTTGCAGGGGCCCTTTTTCCCCGATGGCTGCCAGCGGGTTCAAAAAGTGTAATCGGTGCAAGAAACTTATGTCTCTCACCGACACACATGACTGCTGTCTCTGATGCCTCGGGCCCGACCATGACCCGCTGGCCTGTGGCCCATGCGGCAAAATGTCGTCAAAGGCGCTTCAGAGCCGTCAGCATCAGTGTGAGAGAATATTCTCTGATTCCACGTCCGGCCGGGCCCGGACTTCGTCAGAGGCCTCGATATCTCGGGATTTCGACCCGGAGTGCCGTCGAGGGTCCTCTGAAAGGGAGTCTCCCTCGAAGGGGCACTGAAGGAAGAAAAAGCTTGTGAGGGCGGCGTCGGTGGAGGCTCCTGGTTCCTCGAGGGCCAGGTCGCGTAGCCCTGACTGCCACCCCGGGCTCTCGGAGTCGGAGAGGCCTTCCAAGCTACCTCGTGTGGAGCCGGAGTCCCCGAGTCACGTAAGTGCAGTTGTCCTCGTTGACTCTCCTCCGGGGGAGCCGATGTCGGGCCCAACACCGTCGGGGCCCGAGTCGGGGGCTGCTGAGTCTCCTGAGCTGACAGACTTGGAGAGCAGCTTGGCTGCCTTCATGGAACAGCAGCGGGTGCTGATCGCCGGTCTGCCCCGACCACCGGGACCTTGATGTCTAAGTCGACACCGGAGACCAAGCCGAGTCTTGAGTCGATCCTCGGTCGAGGTCCCACTCGACCTCCCGTGTGGGGCCGAGCTCGTCGACGCCGATACCCTTGGCGTCTGGGCGGGTGGCACCGAGGCCCACACGGCCGGAGCCGCTCGACTCCTCCTCGGAGGGGTTGGAGTGGGAAACGGAGGATGAGGAGTCCCCGAACATCTTCCGGACCCAGTGCGTCCCTTCGGACTCACTGAAGTCCGAGCCTTGGAGAAGGTCCCCCCCGGAGGATACCCGGTTCTCGGACTTCGTGAGGGACATGGCCAAGGCCCTGGCCTTCCCTGTGGACGCCGAGGAGGAGCCTCGAGCCGAGGAGCTTGATGCCCTCCAGTATGACTTTCCTCCGAAGGAAGCCTTTACTGTACCGGTTCCTCCGATGCTGGAACGGCTGCTCTTCCGTATGTGGGAGGCACCGGCCTCGGCGCCGGTTCTTAGCAAACGGGTCGATTTAATTTATCGAGTCCGTAAGAGCCCTGGGTTCCAAAAGGCGTAGCTACCGCACCACTCCATGGTTGTGGAATCGGCCATGCACTGTCTGAAGAATCAGAAGATGCACTCCTCTGTGCCCCCCAGCTGGGAAGCCTGGAACCTGGATGCCCTCGGTAGAAAGTGCTTCCAGGGCTCTATGATGTCTTGCCGTGTCCAGACCTACCAGCTGTATATGGGCATGTACTTAAGAGACCTGTCAAAGGAGATTGCCGGGTTCTCAGCTGGCCTCTCCTAGGAACCTTTGCAGAGGTTCAAGGCTTTGTCAACAGGGATTCGAGAGTGCTTGAAGTTTATCTCTCGAGCAGCCTATGATGGCTTTGAGGCTTCGGCCTGGGTAGCCGCGGCCAGCATCGGTGCACGCCGTCAGGCCTGGCTACAGTCATCGGACCTGGAGCCATGGGTGCAGGACAAGTTGGTCGATGTCTCCTGCCGAGGTGAAAACCTTTTCGGTAAGCCCATGACTGAAAAGGCTGCAGAAATCAAGACTGAGACTCTCACCAGGATAAGGCTGTCCAGGAAAACTTCTGCTCCTTCTCAGAAAACTTAGGGCTTGGGGAAAAAGCCCTTTTTTCCCCAAGGAAGGGTGCTGCCTACAAATCCTACCCTCACTATCAGGCCTCTCCAGCTCCCCAACAGGGCCAGAAGGCCAAGGGGCAGGGGCATGGGCCCCGTAGGCAGAAGACCTCCAAGCCTCCGGCTCCTGAGCAGCAGGGAGCGGGATCTTGACTCCCACAGCATAGCCTCTTCTCCACAGCTGGCTCCACTCAGCACAGGAGGTTGGCTAACCTGTATGCCTACTGGTGGCCAGCCATCACAGGGGATACCTGGATCCTCAGCATAGTCCAACAAGGCTACATGCTCCACTTGCACCAGGTACCCCCGTCATACTTTCCAGGGGAGACTCCAAGACTCCCTCTGCACAGAAACCTACTCCTGCAGGAGTTGACAAGTCTTCTAAAGGATCAGGCGGTGGAACCAGTGCCTCACCACCTGAAAGGGCAAGGCTTCTACTCCAGGTACTTTCTGGTACCAAAAAGGACATGAGGCCTCCGGCCTATCCTAGACTTGTGAAACCTAAACAAGTTTCTGGAGAGGGAAAAGTTCAAGATGCTTACCCTTGGAATACTGCTGCCCTACCTCCAGCAGGGAGACTGGATATGTTCCTTAGACCTAAAGGATGCTTATAAGCACAACCTCATTCATCCAGACCACAGACAATATTTCAGATTTGTGGTGGGAGGAAACCATTTCCAGTACAGAGTACTTCCCTTTGGCCTAACTTCCACCCCCAGGGTCTTCACCAAATGCCTGGTAGTGGTGGCGGCCTATCTCAGAAATTAGGGAATTTTTGTCTTCTCATACCTGGACGACTGGCTCATCAGGGGTCATTCTCTCCAGGAGGCCAGACAAGTCACTCTTCACACAGTCTCTCTTCTCCAGCATCTGGGCTTTGTCATAAACCACGCAAAGTCCACTTTGCTCCCCTCACAGAACCTAGAGTTTATAGGGGCAAGATTAGACACTCTGCAGGCAAGGGCTTACTTGCCTGAGGACAGGGCCCACAGATTGATGGACTTGGCCAACCAGTTCCAAAGCAATTCTCGGGTTTCCGCCAAGAAATTCCTGCAGCTCCTGGGCCACATGGCATCCACAGTACATGTGACTCTGAATGCCCATCTGCACATGCGGGCGGCTCAGTGGTGCCTCAGAGCTCAGTGGGCGCAGGCCACCGGCGACCTCCGAGACAGAGTAAGGGTGTCCAAACCACTCTTGGACTCCTTGCAATGGTGGCTGCATCTCCCAAACCTTCTCAGGGGGGTACCCTTTCAGGCCCCAACACACACAAGGGAGCTACTGATCATTTGTATAGCACTGTACAGAGATATGTACGAGATGGTCCTGCTCATCGGAGCTTACAATCTAGTCAAGACAGACAACACCATAGCTGGGGACTAGGATATGTCTAGGGAAATGGTAAATCTAATCCCAATACCTCTCTCCTCCCCCAACTCCAGACCCCCTCCCTTGCCACCACAAGTATCCCTGGTGGCCTGTGCCTCCTGCACCTGCAATGCCTCAATCATCCCCCCTCCCACCACCACGAAGATTTCCCTGATAGCCTCTTGCATTTCCTCTTCCTTCCCCCACAAAAAATAAGCTGGAGGCCTGCTTCCCAAGAACCCCCCGCCAATGCAGCTCCAGCATTGGAAGGCAGGAGCAATGGCCACTCACTCCTGCCTTTGTACCACCATCTTGAAAAATGATGGTGCCTGTCCCCACATGGTGCACTGAGATACACTGTGAGGTCACCCTACTAAATAAGCCAATTAATGCCTTATTTTGCAGACTGACCTTGCATGGTGTAGGGTCACTCTACCAAATAAGGCACAGTGGCAGGAGCAAATGAACATCACTCCTGCCTACCAACATTGAAGGTGCATGGAGGGGAAGAGAAGGTCTGGGGTGGGGTGGGGAGGTATCGGGTGGGGCTTGCTTGGGCCCCCAGCATATTTTTTTTGTGTGGGATGGGGTAGAGAAATCAAAGGGCCATAGGTCACAAAATATTCAGGGTAGTGGTTGCGAGGTCAAGGGGCCACCAAGGACATTTGTTGGTTTTGGGGGATCTGGGGGAGGGGAGGTATCAGGAGCATCAGGGAGATGCAGTGGGGAGTGTCTAATACTACTACTACGAAGCATTTGTATAGCCCTACAAGACGTACATGGCGCTGCACAGACAAATGTAAATACGATCCCTGTTCGTTAGAGCTTGCAATCTAGTCAAGACAACACAATAGCTGTAGACATGGGATACATCTAGGAGGAATGGTAAATCACGAGACCAGGTGAGTCAAGATCCAAACAGCAGCGAAGAGGTGAGTTTTCAGCCTGGATTTTAAAAGAGCTAGAGAAGGCACCTGATGTACAGACTCAGGTAGTTTGTTCTAGGCATAAGGAGTAAATTCTGGAGTTAGCAATAGAACAGAAGGGCACAGATAGAAGCAATTTGCCAGAAGAGCAGAGTTGCCGAGGAGGGGTGTAGGTAGAGATAAGAGAGGAAAAATAGTGAGGAGCTGCAGAGTGAATGCACTTATAGGTCAGCAGGAGAAGTTTGAACTGGATGCGGAAAATGGATAGGGAGCCAATGAAGTGACGAGAAGAGGGATAATATGAGCATGACAACAATGACAGAAGATTAGCTGCACAGCAGAGTGTTGAACAGATTGAAAGGGAGAAGGATGATTCGGAGGGAGAACCAGCAAGGAGTAGGTTACAATAGTTTAGAAGGGAGGTGACTAAAGAGTGGATAAGTGTCTTAGTAGTGTGTTTAGAAAGTAATGGATGGATTTTGTTGATGTTATAGAGAAAGCTAAATCCTGCTGTTTCTATCAATTGGATGTGTGTGGAGAAGGAGAGAGAGGAATCGGATGACCCCAAGGTTGTGAGCTGAGAAAACAGGGAGGAGTAGAGCGTTATCCACAGAGTCTGAGAAAGGAAGAAGGGGAGAGGAGGGTTTAGGGGGAAAAATAAAAAGCTTGGTTTTGGCCATGTTCAATTTCAAGCGGTGGTGAGACATCCAAGCAGCAATGTCAGAAAGGCAGGCCGAGATCCGGGCCTGGATTGCCGGAGAGATTTTAGATATAGAGTGGGAGTTGTCAGTGTAAAGATGGTACTGGACGCCATGGGAAGAGATGAGTGCACGAAGGGAATGGGTATAGAGAAAAAGAGTGGACCCAAGACAGATCCTTGGAGTACACCAACTGAGAGTGGGATAGCATCAGAGAAAGATCCATCAGAACAAACACTAAAGGAGTGATGGGAGAGAGAAGAAGAGAACCAGGATAGCACAGAGCCTTTAAAACCAAGCGAGGACAAGGTATCAAGGAGAAGGTTGTGGTCAACAGTGTCAAAAGCAGCAGAAAGGTCAAGAAGGATGAGATTTTAGTAAAGGCCCTTGGATTTTGCCAGGAACAAGTTGCTGGAGACTTTGGCAAGAGCCATTTCAGTTGAAGGACGAAAGCCAAATTGTAAATGATCCAGGAGGGCTTGAGAGGAGGGAAAGTCGAGGCAACAGCGGTGAACTGCACATTCAATAAGTTTAGAAACGAAGGGGAGGAGGAAGATGGGTTGATAGGACAGGTAGGTTCAAGTGAGAAGAGGTGTAACCACAGCATGCTTGAAGGCTGCAGGGACAGTTGCAGTGGAGAGCGATAGGTTGAGAATATCAGAGATGGAAGGGACAACAGTGGAGGAGATGGGTGGGATAGGATCAGAGGAGGAGGTAGTGAGGTTGGAGGAGGAAAGAAGGTGTGTGGTTTCCTCCTCAGAGATAATAAAAATGGAAAAAAGGGTAGCAGAGGTAGGGTGGGAAAGTTGGGAGTGGAGAGGGGGAGGACAGGAAATAGCTGACCTCATGGGGAATTGGAGTGTGATCTTTGGATTTTGTCATGGAAATAGCCAGGGTTTGGGCAGAAAGGGAAGGAGGGATAGGAGGCAGAGGTACCTTGAGAGAATTGAGAGTTGTAAAGAGACGGCGAGGGTCAGAGTCAAGAGAGCTAGTCTTATGGAAATAATAGTCTTGTTTGGCGAGTGCTATGGCTGACTGGGAAGAGACAAGCAAGAATTTGTAGAACGTCCGCAAGAGTGTGTAATTTGAGTCAAGCGGACTCAGCTGAATGGGCACAGGAACATAGATAGTGGGTAGTGAAAGTCAGCCAGGGCTGGAGTATAGTACGCCTCTCAGGATGTGGCATGGGCAGAGCAAGAACCTCCAGAGCAGAGGAGATGCGGTGTTATAGGAAGCTACTCCCTCATGAACAGATTCAGATGACATAGTGGAAGAAAGAGGTGATGAGACAGTGGAGGAGAGAGCCAAAGGATCAATAGCATGAAGATTTCTAAAAAGGTTGGAGGGGAGTAAGGTTGACACTCCAGTTAGTGCTTATCAGAGGTGTCGAGGGGGATTGGGGCCCACTGAGTGCCAGGGATCTTGGGTCATCTGAGATGAAGGGCTACAACTCACCGCCGATGACCCCTTTACTCTCACATTACATCTTTATTCTGTCCCTGACCTGGCATAAAGATGTAGTGTTAAGGGGAGTACGAGCTGTGCTGTACTGTAACACTGTGCTGAATGTAACGCAGGTTTTTAACATTAGGAGCAATTTGTTCAACCATTTTGCATGCCTATTGCATTCCTTTAGTGCAGTGGTTTTAACTCAAGATTTCACATTCTAGAAGTCTTTCTGCATCGGAAGTAAGATTAGTACAGGAAAAGTTCAAGTAAACCACTGTGCTAAAATATAACACAGTTGACCTATGGACCAAATGCCCCTATTAAACCGCTGTTTCCATGCAAATGGACTTTGATGAATTCTTAAAAAAGGACTGTGCCAAATAGGAATAAGCTTTGCTAGGGGCATAGATATTGATTAAGGTCAGTTCACTGGATCCTATCTTGATAACAGCCATTGCCCAGCACCCTTCTATATCAGATCTGGTTTGCAGCACAGTAGGGGATAAAGATTTCCTTACTAGAATAGCAACCCTGTTTTTTTATGATTAGCAGCTGAGAAAGCCACAAGTGAAAAGGGGTTCATATCTAATTTTAAAGATTCTTTTACATTCAAATGTGTCTCTTCTAAATATAGGATATCTGCACTCTCCTTACGCCCATATAAAAATATCTTTTTCCTCTTAATAGGATTGTTAGTTTCACTGAACGTTAAGGGCATTATCTTAAAGGAAGACATAGTGACAATATAGCACACTGCAATAAACAGTTGTTACAGAAACATACCAGGTTGTAACATATGATTTCACATTATCAATCCACAACTTTGAAGCACCCAGAATTGAAGCAGCATTTATAGCCCAGAAAAAAAGCACATAAGCAGAAATACCACCCCCTGACCATAGCCCTTGTAAAAGATTGCCCAGAAAAAAAACCATATGATTCTAACCATCAAAAGCCACCTAAACACGGGGGGGGGGGGGGGGGGCAGGCTATACCAACTCTAAACTTACTGGGTGAGCCCAAAGGGACAAGACAGGCACGGAGGGTATAACAAGTCTTCGAAGTCTGCTGAGATTGCACCAGAGAAACCCGGTAAAACCCCAAGGAAGGACTCGGTGACTCCAAGAAGCGCCCCACCAAGGTCCTCATGAAGGATTCCTCAGCCGGTGGAGACCATGCGAGGTTCCACAAGGCAGTAGTCCTCGTCAAGGACTCACTCCCTTGAGTGCCTACACCAGACCCGAAATCCTCAGTGCCTGTGCCAAAACCTGCAGAGCCTTCTGGCTTGGAACCTAGAATGGCGGCACTGGGGCAGAACATCACTGCTATCCTGGCCCTGCAGAAGGCAATGATAGTTCCCCGCCTCATCTGCCCTGTCAACCAGGCCCTTGACTGCAAGGGAGTCCCCGGTGGTCAAGCTGAGCAATGAGCACCCCTGGCTTTAAGAAAGTCCTCTGCGCTGGTTGAGGTCCCAGTCCCACTCATCGGGATATCTGGTCCTTGCCAGTCGGTGTCCATGACTCAGACCCCAGGTCCTCCACAGGCCGTCGGCCCTTTGGCACTGGCCTCAACACAAGGAGTCACAGGGCCTTGGATTCCTCATCACCACTCGACTCCGAGTGGAAGACAGAGGACAAGACATCCCTGGACACCAGAAGGCACCGGGACATTCCCTCAGATCCATCTCCCCCGGCTCCTCGACGCCATTCTCCTCCCATGACTTCGTCAGGGATATGGCCAGGGCCTTCTTGGTGCAAACCAAAGTGGAGGAGGACCCGCGCACCAAGAAGTTGGAGATTCTCTAGTACAAGACTCCACCCAGAGAAACCCTCATGGTGCCAATACAGCCGATCCTCAAGAGGTTGCTCCTCCGAATATGGGAGACACATATAGTCAGCCATTGGCTCGACACCATGTACCGTGCCCGGAAACGCTGGGGTTCCACAAACCCCAACTCCCGCATAACTCCATGGTTGTCGTCTGCCATGTAGAAGCTCAAGAGCCAAAAGACTCACTCCTTTGTCACTCTCAGTAGGGAGGCCCAGGCCCTCTATGCCTTCGGGCACAAATGCTACCAGGGCTCAATGCTGGGTTGCCAGATCCAAGCCTATGAACTTTACTTAGGCATGTACCTAAAGGCACTGGCCAAAGAGCTGTCGGGATTTGCAGCAGGCCTCGTCAGGGAACCACTTCAGCAGTTCCAGGCCCTGTCCTTGGGAGTAAGGGACTCCTCCACATTCCTCTCCTGGGCAGCCTATGACGGCTTTGAGTCGGCCGCTCAAATTGCAGTGGCCAGCATTGTGGGCTCAGTGCCAGACCTGGCTGCAATCCTCTGACCTTGAGCAGTGCATCCAGGACAAACTGTTTGATGTCCCCTGTACCAGGGAGAACCTCTTCGACAAACCTATGGCTGACAAAGCTGCTGAGATCGAGGCAGAGTTTATGACCCGTCAGAGGCTCTTTAAGAAGACGTCATCCCATCTCCACAAAAAACAAGTGGGGAAAAGGCCCCTTTTACCCGAGAAAAAAGGGTGCCTTTGCACAGAGTTACCAGTTCCAGCCTTATCCTGGCCATCAGCAGAGTTCTCACCCCAAGAGAGGGCCAAGGGGTTCAGAAGTCAAAAACACCTAAGCCCCAAGCTCTAGTTCCCACCCAGCCTGGGGGGAACTTTTGACTCCCAGGGCACAGCTTCCCCTCTCCCAGGAGACCTTCACCAGACCACAGTGGGGTGCCTGGTGCTCTTAGCTCACAGATGGGCCTCAGTCACCTCGGGCCTTTGGATACTACAGGTGGTCAGGGAGAGGTACCTCCTCCACCTGCAGCAGATTCCACCAAGATTCTTCCCTGGAGAGCTGGTACGACTCTCCTTCACAAGACCCTGCTGCTCACAGAGCTCGACAGTCTTCAGGGACAAAGCAGTAGACCTGTGAGGCAAAGACTTTTACTCCAGGTACTTTCTTGTCCCAAAGAGAACTGGGGATCTCAGGCCCATCGTAGACCTGAAAAACCTAAACAGATTCCTGCTGAGGGAGAAGTTCAAGATGCTCTCCCTTGGAACACTGCTGCCCTACCTCCACCAGGGAGACTGGCTTTGCTCCTTGGATCTAAAGGATGCTTACACACACATCCTATTCCACCCCTCCCAGAGGCAATACTTAAGGTTCATGGTAGGAGGAAAGCACTACCAGTACAGGTGCAACCCTTCGGCCCAGCTTCCTTGCCAAGAGTTTTCACAAAGTGCCTAGCAGTGGTTGCTGCCCATCTACGGCTGCAAGGGTCCTTTCTCTTCCCATACCTGGACGACTGGCTTATCAGCGGCAGCATGGCCACAGAGGCCCATCAGGCCACAAGGCGCGCAACCCTACTGCTACAGCACCTAGGGTTTATTATCAACTACCCCAAATCTCATCTCACTCCAACCTAGAGCTTGGAATTCATAGGCACTCAGCTGGACACCTTCCAGGCCAAGGCCTTCCTTCCCAGGTAAAGAGCAGACCGCCTCAGGAGGTTAGCTGTGGAGGTGCAGCACCATCACTCGGTGCCAGCCCGCCGCCTCCTGGGCCACATGGCCAACATGGCCCATGTGACCCCGCTAGCCCGCCTGCACATGCGGACAGCTCCGTGGTGTCTCCCTCACAGTGGATGCAAGCCACAGGCAGACTGCGGGACAGAATCAGGGTAACCCGCCAGCTGGCGGAGTCCCTCGACTGGTGGCAGCTTCTCTGCCACCTCAGGGCCGGGATGCCCTTTCAGGCACCCCTGCCCCAGAGGGTCCTGACCACGGATGCCTCCATCCTAGGTTGGGGGTCGCATTGCGAGGACCATTGCACACAAGGCAGCTGGTCTCAGGCGGAATCCCTGCTACAGATCAACCTTCTGGAACTCATGGTGATCTTCCTGGCCCTATGGGCGTTCCGCCACCGCTTGCAACACCAGCCTGTGCTGATACAGACGGACAACCAAGTCGCCATGTTCTATGTCAACAAGCAGGGGGGCACGGGGTCATACTCCCTCTGCCTGGAGGCGGTGGCCCTCCTTTCCTTTGCAGCTCACAACAGCATGCTCCTGCGGGCGGTCTACCTCCTACCAGACAGACTGAGCAGGGTGCTCCAGCCATACAAGTGGCGCCTGAACCCCAGAGTGGATTCATGGCTCTTCCGCCTCTAAGGAACACCTGTGATGGACCTCTTTGCCACTACAGACAATGCGCAGCTGCCCCGCTTCTGTTCATGGCAACTACACCAAGCGAGGGTGGTGGCGGATGCCTTCCTGATCCCATGGACAGAAAGCATCCTCTATGCCTTTCCCTCAAGAACACCTCACACCACACACAGGCACTCCACCTCCGTAGGAGAGACACGTAACCCTGCTCCAAAGTACCCCAGACACTTGCTATTTGAAGTTATAGCTGTTGTTATCTAAAGATGACACACAGTGTAGGAACTCTGCTACTGGTCTCACAAGGCTTTTGCACATAAGACCAGTGCAAGAGAACCAGGGGGGGAGGGGCATGAGGAGGTCATGAGCACTGGCTCTTAAGATTTTAGCCTGGCTCCTAAATCACAAAATTTGTCAAGGCCTGTCCTGACTGATATAGTAATTGGTTACTCAGAGAGAGGCTATCTGGATACTGCCAGCACTGACCACTGTAACCATCATCCAGTATTAGGACTAGGGCTGTTAGAATCCATTCAAAGGCGAGGATCTTAGACTTTAGGAAGACTAACTTTGCGAAGATGGGCCAATACCTCAGGGAGTCGTTAGTTGGATGGGAACACCTGAGGGATGTAGAAAAACAGTGGGAAAAACTGAAAGGGGATATTTTAAGGGCAACCAACCTTTTTGTTAAAATGGTAAATAAAAGGAAAAGGAGACCGCTATGGTTTTCGAAAGAAGTAGCTGAAAAAGTGAAGAAAAAGAGGGAGGCCTTCATGAAATACAAGAGATCAGAGAGAGAGGAAGACAGGCATCTGTATTTGGAAAAACTTAGAGAAGCTAGCAAAGTAGTCAAGAAGGCAAAGATTCAAAAGGAGGAGGAAATAGCCAATGCAATAAAAAGGGGGGATAAGACATTTTTCAGATATATTAGTGAGAAGAGGAAGGGCAAGAGTGGTATTGTCAGACTCAAAGGTGCAGGGGAGGAATATGTAGAAGCTGATAAGGATAAAGCAGAATTGCTTAACAAATATTTTTGTTCTGTGTTCACAGATGAAGAACCAAGAGCAGGACCTCAGAAAACACCCACAAATAGGAAGGACATCTTGAACAATTTTCAAAAGACTGTGTTCGTGAGAAACTATCTCAACTTAAAGTAGACAAAGCGATGGGACCGGATGGGATATACCCGAGAATACTAAGGGAACTTGGGGACGTTCTAGCAGCTCCACTGACTGACCTTTTCAATGCCTGGTTAGAGTCGGGAGTGGTGCCAAAGGACTGGAGAGAGGTTCATGTGGTGCCTTTACACAAAAGCGGAACTAAGAATGTGGTTGAAAACTACAGGCCGGTTAGTTTAACCTCGGTGGTGAGTAAATTATTGGAAACGCTGTTGAAAGAGAAAATAGTGAGGTTTCTGGTGTCCAGCGGATTACAGGATCTGAGGCAGCATGGATTCACCAGAGGCAGGTCTTGTCAGACAAATCTGATTGATTTCTTTGACTGGGTGACCAGGGAGTTGGACCAAGGGAGAGCCCTAGATGTGGTGTATTTAGATTTCAGTAAAGCCTTTGACACTGTTCCTCACAGGCGACTTTTATAAACAAACTGAGCACCCTAGGGATGGACCTTAAAGCTACTGCTTGGGTTAGAAATTGGTTGGGTGGGAGGCGACAAAGAGTACAAGTAAATGGAGCTCACTGAGGAGAAGGATGTTATCAGTGGTGTGCCCCAGGGATCTGTCCTTGGTCCTATTCTTTTTAACATCTTTGTTAGTGATATAGCGGAAGGGCTTTCAGGTAAGGTTTGCCTCTTTGCGGATGATACCAAAATCTGCAATAGAGTAGACACCCAGGAAGGGGTAGATAACATGAGGAGGGATCTAGCTAAGTTTGAAGAATGGTCTAGAATTTGGCAGCTGGGATTTAATGTTAAAAAATCTAAGGTCATGCATTTGGGCTGCAGCAATCCAAAGGAGCAATATAGTATAGGGAGTGAAGTACTTTTGTCCACTAAAGAAGAGCGGGACCTAGGCGAGGTTGTGTCTGATGATCTTAAAGTAGCTAAACAGGTAGAAAAGGCGACGGCAAAAGCTAGAAGGATGCTTGGGTGCATACGGAGAGGAATGGCTAGCAGAAAAAAGAGGTGATAATGCCTCTGTATAAGTCTTTGGTGCAACCTTATTTGGAGTATAGTGTGCAATTCTGGAGACCGCACCTTCAAAAGGATGTGAACAGGATGTAGTCGGTGCAGAGGGTGGCTACTAAAATGATTAGTGGTCTTCATTATAAAGCATGTGAGGACAGACTGAAGGATCTTAATATGTACACCTTAGAGGAAAGGCAGGATAGAGGTGATATGATTGAGATGTTTAAATACCTCCATGGCATAAATGTTCAGGGAGAGAGCCTCTTTCAATTGAAAGCAAGTTCTGCTACGAGGGGACATGGGATGAGGGTGAAGGGAGATAGATTCAGGAGTGATATGCGGAAATATTTCTTTATGGAAAGAGTAGTGGATCTGTGGAATAGTCTCCCAGTGGAGGTGGTAGAGATGAGGACAGTAACTGAATTCAAAAAAGCATGGGACAAACACAGAGGATCTCTAAAGGTAAAAAGGGGACTGTTGTAGTTGTTATGGAAGGACAGACTAGATAGGCCATGTGGTCTTTTTCTGTCGTCATATTTCTATGTTTCTGTGTTTCTAACATTCCAAAGACGCACTCGCTTCTGCAAGTCCAATATGTAACAACAGAGCAAGGTAAAGTATTCATGACACTATACCAGTTGGGTGGTCCACAAACCAATGCAAAAAGGCATATTTTTGTCCTTTAGGGAAATTTCATCCTGATTGTGAAACATTTAGAGGTTGTCCTATTCTGAACATTTTATGGATGGGAAAAGGCATTTATGTATTGAAAATATTCCTTTTGAAGACTCAGTTCAGGATGACTGCACATATGTCCAAGAATATCACACATTTGGCTCTGTTTGTTAGTCTTGTTTATGTCAGACAGTGGACTAAAGCACCATTTGCAATCTGCACTCCTCTCACTGACACTACATTTTTATAAGTTCTTAAAAATTACCCAAACCAGGCTGTTGCATTTTCAAGGCACCTCTGTTTTTTTGTCTGAACATTTGGCAGGCTTAGCTCTTTTTGATTACAGAGCCTCAGTAGAAACAAAGAAAAAGATGGTGCAGAAACTTCAGCAGACACCGTTGCCAGACATTCCAGTTGTCTGCTGTTTAGTTCAGATGACATAAAAACTGCCAAATGCGGTGACCTCTAAATGTTTATTTTTATTAAAAATTTGTGTGTTTGTTATAAATATCATAAAGAACAAAACCAGCCTTGTGGAGAACTGAAATCTGTCTGTATGTTTGTTTGTTTGTTTTTGGACCACCCTACTACACCAAAGTCTTGATGGGTCGGTTTATTGCTTCAGAACAGACCAATTACAATACGCTATGGTGTTTCATCATGTGACTTCTTCAGGGGTGTAGATAACTGGATAAGTCATCAAAAATTGGCTGTGCATATCGATGGTGCAGGATTAAGCAAAAATGTTTTGGCAAATATTGCTATGGTGGACACAAAGCCGTTTTTTTATGATTTATCTGTTCTGAAGCAATAAACCAACCCTTTGTTCCCATCAAGACTGGTGTAGCATTATGAATACTTCACCTCGCTCTGTTATTATAAACATTAACTGGAGACAGCAGCTGAATATATGGATTTATTTTACCTGTAATGATCAATGTTTAAAAAAAACACTGACCACTGCAGGCCGAATATTGACCCCAAGATAATAGGGCCTGACCTCATATAAAATCTTAAAAATAAATATTGAGTTTAAAATGATTCTTAGATCATTTGAAAGCAAGTGCAAGCTATTAAGTTTGTTTCATATCCATCTTCAGCCAAACATTATTTCATATTCCTCCTCAGACTAGTTAACCTGGTAAATACTAGAACTATTATTGGGCTTGACTTACTATTATCAAACCAGCACTTTCTCCAAATAAATATTTTTCAAGCCAATCCTGGAGCACACCGTAGTCAGTCTGCTTTTCAGGATATCCACAATGAATATATAAGGGAAACATTAGCAAGAACTGCTTTCAGTGCATGCAAATCTATCTTGTATATATTTGAATCTGAATATCTTGAAAATCAAGCCGATTAGAAAGTACTCCTGGACTGGTTTAAGAGAAATTGTTCCAAAACATTCATACTAACTGGTAGACTGAACAATCTCACCTTTCGCAATCATGATGCCAGTAGATTCAGAAAATATGGGAGAAGAAACCAGCAGAGTCCAGTGAAGGAAGAAGATCTTATCATACTACTTGATCTTTGGTCTTTAGCCTTAGACATATGTGCATTTACAGGAGCATGCAGTCTTTGCGATTTCAACATATATGTGATGTATCCTTCACATGTGACCAAGCAGCATTATGTGCAGGGCTGGTGGAAAAGTACAGGGTACCCTCAGGCAGACCTTCAGCCTTACGGCGGCCCCTCTGAGATTTTGATCATTAAACTCAAGAAACTTGATCATTGAAATGTCAACCCCCCACAATAATCCTGTAAAAATATAGTAACATAGTATATGATGGCAGATAAAGACCAGCATGATCCATCTAGTCTGCCCAGCAAGGTGGCAAGAGTAGGTGCGCCTGCTGCCCTTTGCAGGTCACCCTTCCCTATGCCTTTGTTTAGGAGTATACCTACCGCTCCTTGCAGGTCACCTCGACTTGTTAAGATATCAGAGACAGTTAAGTTTATTTTGATTTTATCTTGTTTCTATAAAGAGTTCCACTGTGACTGTCCCATGCCATTTCAAATTCTGTCACTGTATTTGCCCCCACCACTTCCATCGGGAGGGCATTCCAAGCATCCACAACCCTTTCAGTGAAAAAGTATTTCCTGATGTTGCCTTTTAGTTTACCCCCTTGCAGCTTCATGTTATGCCCTCTAGTATTACAGCTTCCTAGTCTTTAAAAAAGGTTTATTCATTAATACTCCTTAAGTATTTAAAGGTCTGTATCATATCTCCCCTGTCCCTCCTCTCCTCTAGAGTATACATATTTAGGTCTCCTTTTCATACTTCTGGTGCAGGCTCCAAATCATTTTGGTTGCCTTCCTCTGAACAGTTTCCAGTCTTTTTATATCCTTTGTGAGATATGGTCTCCAAGACTGAACACAATATTCCAAGTGAGGTCTCACCAGTGACTTGTACAGTGGCATTAGTATCTCCTCCTTTCTGCTGGCAATTCCTCTCTGTATGCAACCCAGCATCCTTCTGGCTTTAGCTACTGCCTTTTCACACTGTTTTGCCACTTTGAGATCTTCAGAAACAATGACTCAGAGGTTCTTCTCCTGGTCCATGCACACTAATCTGTTGCCCTCTATCTCATACAATTTCCTTGGATTCCTGCATCCCAAGTGCCTGATACTGCACGTCTTCAGATTAAATCTTAACTGCCAAGCATTCTTCCAGCTTTTGCAGATCTTTCCTCATGTATGCACTCCTTCAGGGGAGTCCACACTGTTGCAAATTTTTGTGTCGTCTGCAAAAAGACAAACTTTTCCATTCAGTTCTTCAGCAATATCACAACTACATTGAAAAGTACCAGCTCCAGGACTGATCCCTGGGGCACACCCTAATCACCTTACTATACTTTCATCCAAGTGAGTTATGTTTACCTTCTGTCATCTGTCAGTCAGCCAATTTCTGATTCAGTTCACCACCTTGGGACCCATCCCCAGGCTGGTCAGTTTATTGATAAGCATCCTATGAGGAACAGTATCAAAGGCTTTACTGAATTTTAGGTAGATCACATCCATCGCATGCCCTTGATCTAGTTCTCTGGTCACCCAGTCAAAGAACTCAATCAGATTTGTTTGGCATGATTGTCCTTTGATAAAACCACGTGACCTTGGATCATGCAACCTATTGGTTTTGAGACAGTCCATTATCTTCTCTTTCAGGAGCACCTCCATTACTTTTCCCATCACCGAGGTAAGGCTTACTGGCCTGTGGTTTGCCACTTCTTCCGTATTACCACTTTTGTGACGAGATACCACATGGGCCCTTTTCCAGTCCTACGGAATTTCTCCTGTCTACAAGGATCTATTAAAAACATCCTTTAAAGGCCCTGTAAGAACCTCTCTGAGCTCTTTCAGTATCCTGGGATATATCCCATCCGATCCCATGGCTTTGTCCACTTTCAGTTTTGCAAGCTGTTCAAATACATCATCTTCTGTGAATGGTTTAGTATCTACTCCATTTCCATTTGTATATTTGTCAATCACAGGTGGTCCTTCTCTAGGATTTTCTTTAGTAAAAACAGAACAGAAGTATTTGTTTAGCATTTTCGCTTCTTCGTCACTTTCCACAAATCCATTCTCGGCACTTTTGAGTCTTGTAATTTCACTTCTGATCTTCCTCTTCTCCCGAATATACCTGAAAAAAGTTTTATCACCACGCTTTAGATCTTTAGCCATCTTTTCTTCTGCCTTTGATTATGCTATCCTTATTTCTCTTTTTGTCTCTTTTAGCTTTATTCTGTATTCTTTTCGTTATTTCTCTTTTTGTCTCTTTTAGCTTTATTCTGTATTCTTTTCGGTGTTCCTCTGTTTGCGAACTTCTGAATTTTCTGAAAGCTGTGTTTTTTGCCTTTATTTGTGCAGCCACTCTTTTAGAAAACCAAATAAGTTTCCTTTTCCTCTTGTTTTTATTTACTTTCCTTACATATGTATCTCTTGCTCCTTTTATTGCCTCCTTTAGTTTAGTCCACTGCAATTCCATTTCCCTTACCTCCTCCCACCCTGCCAACTCCTCCTTCAGGCACTTGGCCATCTTACTGAAGTTAGCAATTTTGAAGTCTAGGACATGAGTTTGCTGTGAGGGGACTCTGCCTTGGCTTTTATCTCAAACCATACTGTCTGATGATCGCTGCTGTTCAAATGGGCCATCCACCCAGACTTTCGACACACTTTCTCCATTGGTGAGTACTAAATCCAGCATCGAACTTTCCCTAGTGTGTTCCGTTACTATTCGTCTAAGCAATGCATCTTGGAAGGCATACATAATTTTTTACTTCTTTCCAGATTTGCAGAAGGAATACTCCAGCCACATCAGTAGATTAAAGTCACCCAATATGATCACTTCCCCCTTCATGGCTACCTTTGCAATATTAATAATCAAGTCTCTATCCATTTCATTTTGAGTTGGAGGCCTGTAGATTACACCAGCATGGATGATAGTGTCATCTCCTCTTTCCAATACAATCCAAAGCACTTTTTTTCCCCACGTCCCTTGCATTTCAGCAGCTTTAATATTGCTTTTGACATATAGGACTACTCCTCCTCCTTTTCTGCCTTCTCTATCTCTCCTAAGTAAATTATAGCCAGTTATGGCTATATCCCATTCATGTAACTCGTTAAACCATGTTTCTGTAATGGCCACAATGTCCAAGTCCTTTTCCACCATTAGGGCTTCCAGGTTAGGAACTTTGTTGGCTAGACTTCGAGCATTTGTGCTCATTGCTTTCCAGCATTTGTTGACTGGCTTGCCTATATTTTGCATTGATTTTGTTCTACTCGTCTCTTCCCACTTGCCATTGATGTGTGGTTTAAGAGTGTCGCTGTTTTCAATGTTGCTATGCTTTTGCTGGGAGTGGCGTCCCGAACTTGTCCTTCTCCATCTCTCACCCACTTTTCCTAGTTTAAATGCCTATCCACATACTGCTTGAATTTTTCACTTAGGATCCTTTTCCCTGTGACAGAGAGATGTAGTTCATCAGCACAATAGAAACATAGAAAAATGATGACAGAAAAAGACCACGTGGCCTATCTAGTCTGTCCTTCCATATCAACAACTACAACAGTCCACTTTTTACCTTTAGAGATCCTCTGTGTTGGTCCCATGCTTTTTTGAATTCAGTTACTGTCCTCATCTCTACCACCTCCACTAGGAGACTATTCCATGGATCCACTACTCTTTCCGTAAAGAAATATTAAGTCTGTCCTCATATGCTTTATAATGAAGCCCACTAATCATTTTAGTAGCCACCCTCTGCACCGACTCCATCCTGTTCACATCCTTTTGAAGGTGCAGTCTCCAGAATTGCACACTATACTCCAAATGAGGTCGCACCAAAGATTTATACAGAGGCATTATCACCTCCTTTTTTCTGCTAGCCATTCCTCTCCGTATGCACCCAAGCATCATATAGTCTCTTGTTGATCCATCTGTTTCCACAGTTGCCTATATATCTAAATCCTTCTTGTTTGCACCAGGTTTGGAGCCATGTATTAAAATTTGTTTATGCTATGTAGCCTTTCTGCCCCCTTACCAAGAACAGGTAGAACTTCTGAGAATGTTATAGTGTTAACAATGGGCTTGAGTTTCTCTCCCAGAATCTGGAAGTTCCTTTGAACTGCAGATGCACTGTTTCTACTCAGGTCATTTGTACCCAAGTGGATGACAACATCAATTCTGGAGTGCTTACTTTCTGCACTAACTATACCAACAATTTAGTTTGTATTCCTGCTGGCTGAAGAGCCTGGGAAGCATTTGACCATCTTCTCTCCTTTGAACTGTGTTCCCAAGTTGGTGCCTCTGATGTTGGAATCTCCAAGTAGTAGTAGTTTTGTGATTTTTTTTCTTCATATTTGGTGCATTATCAGTAGATTGGGCATTGTATCTCTCTCATTTAAGGGCACTTCAGTTTCCAAGGATTGGGCACACTCATTATCCAAGGCAGAGAGGCATTATGAGGGTGTCTCCGTATTACAGGTCACAACCTATCAGAGTCCACTGCGATCCATTTGTTCCTGGGCTGTTTGATTCTTTGTGGGAGCAGTGGTAGATTTTGTTCAGTTTGTACCCTAGAAGAGGTATGTTTAATTGCAGCTAATTCTTCTCTTAGAGTTGACTCTTTATGCATAGCAGCTAACTTGAGGCATATAGGGCAAGCGCTTAGGTTCCAAATGATTCTTCTTAGAATGAAAGCACCACAGCTATTGCATTCAATACTTGACATGCTGATTAAGACTGTTATAATGCTGTCCTAGGAGAAGGAGAAAAGGTGGGTGTAACAGTTAATTAAGGACAGATGTCAATGTATATGATGACAAGTTGCCACACCCACAGAACTGACGTCACATCATTGGGAGATCCCACACATCAGGGAACTGATGTGATGTCAGTTCTGTGGGTGTGGCAACTTTTTGTTCAGCCAATCTTGAGTTAGTATCCCTCATTTCACCAGCCTACTTTTCGGCGTTTTTTGGCGGTTACTTTCGAGGGAGTGACACTTTCGATCACTTTGGAGCACTTGATACAGGGGTTATGATGGCCCCGAAACGTGCACGTCGTGAGACATGATCAGATAAGTGTCGTTTTTAGGATTAAAAAATTTAGTGTTTATTATTTTTAGTGAATAAAAGTGATTAAAAGGGACATGTACTGTTTTGGTGTGGAAGATTAACCATATCTTCCTCCCGCGGTTTATGTCCGACAAAAAGACTCAAGGGTGACGAGGGATGGTTGCGGTATCTTCCTTGTGGATGGTATTTCATTGATTACCGTTGGGGATTTGTTACATGTGTGGTTTATAAAATAATAGGCTAAGTGGCATAAATTTGCATCTTAAGTCAAAGACATTTACACCAGCCCTAGTGTACCTAGATTTCTCCATGAACAAGCAGGAAATAAGCCCTCACATATGGGTGACATCATCAATGGAGTGCTGCATGGAATGCTCTCCAGTTTTCAAAGAAAACTTTTGGGACGTAAACCACTCATGCATACCTGCCTTCCTGCCAATTCTTCAGTCTTCTTTTTCCACAGAGCCCCTAGGATGTGTTCTTGCAGTCCTGAAAAAAGTTTGAATTTCTTGCCCTTGTGGCTGAACGTTTGCTCATTTTGTCACCCGCCTGTTATCGATTAGCCTTTTTCTTACCCTTTGGGTGTGTTTTTTCTGTAGTTTTTTTGTGCTTTTTGGGCATTTTTCCCCTTTCGGGGGCTTTTTCCCACTCACAGCCTTTTTCCAATTTGATTTTGCCGAGGCAGTATTTTTCGGCATGTCTAAGCCTGTTAAAAAAGAATGCACCAAATGTGGCAAGACCATTTCTGCCACAGACCACCATAACTGGTGCTTGCAATACCTTGGACCTGAACACTAGCCGGTATCCTGCAAGCTCTGCTTGCAGATGATGTATCGAGGGCTGAAGACTGAGAAAAGCAGGAGGCGTGCCTCTTTGGCTCATCTGATTCAGCATCCTCAGTCCAAACCCCCTCATCCAAACAGGAGGAGTGGCCTAGTGGTTGGGGCAAGGTACCACAGGCCAGAAGGTTGGTGGTTCAAATCCCACTAGAGGACAGCAACCTTGGGCCGGAAGGACTGGGGTTTCTAGTCCCACAGGTGCTCCTTGTGGTCTTGGACAAGCCACTTAACCCTCCATTGCCCATGTTCCCTATAAGTATTAGTATATGTGTCTCATATCCCCTTGTGTTAAATGTATCCCCAACCACTCTGACCTGGTGAAAAGTGGGAAATAAATGCAGCTAAATAAATAAAACCTGAGGTGGCCAAGGGAAATGAACAGAGGGCTCAATCAGATCAAAAACGTAACTATCTAATTTCTCAACAAACAGGGGTGTCCTACATGTAGTGGTGGGTTCACCCCTAAACAAAGACATGGGAAGGGTGACCTGCACAGAGCAGCAGGTGCACACCTACTCTTGCCATCTTACTGGGCAGACTAGATGGACCATACTGGTCTTTATCTGCCATCATTTACTATGTAGAAGGGTTCAAGTGGAGAGGGGCGACTCTCTGCAGAGACCCTATCTATGTCAAAAGGGGAGCACAAAGAGAAGATCCATGTGCAGCACCACTGCAGCCCTTCTCAGTGTGAGATGAACAGCGAGGGCCAGAAATAGCTGACTAAGCATCCCTGGTGGGAGGACCCGACCCGGATGGTGGAGTCCACTCCCAGTGCCCATGAGAGAAACCAAATGTCTCCCGAAGTTCCAATCATCATGGAGTTCCCCACCCAAGGGTTCACTGGCAATGTCTGCATCTGTGGCATCGATGTCCTCATTGGTGATGGTGGTTCTGGAGGAATGCCTACAAAGTCTTAGAAGCTCACTTGGTGGCAGTGGAAGCCCTGCAGAATGCAGGCTTCACAGCGCAGAGTGTGTCATCACCACATTCCTTCTAGCCTATCCTAGAGACCCATTCCCTGCCCATCGTGCCTGGGATATCTGGTGGGAGATCGGTATCAACTCCGATGGCCGGAGCCATCTCCCTCTCCAGTGTGTTGGACTCCAAGGCCCTGGGACATTGCCATTTGCATGATGGGTGCAAGGGAGACCATCAGCGTCCACTCTCCTGAGCCGCGCATTCGGTGTTTGGAGGAGACTAAGCATTACTTAGACTTCTTCTCAGAGTCTGAATCAGAATGGGAAATTGAGGCAGAATCAACAGTGTCAGACCTTTGGGCCCAAGATCTCCAGTACAACCCATTGCCTTCGGAGGACATGTTCTTCCAGGATTTTGTTCAGGACATGGTCAAGGCCATCTCCTTTTCTCTGGAATCGGAAGAGGAACAGAGGACGGAAGAACTGGAACTCCTCCATTCTCCAGGAACAAGCAGGAAGTCAGTCCTCACATATGGGTGACATCGGCGCCAACGGAGCCCTCGCGGAAACATCTCTCCAACTTTCAAAGAAAGCCTATGTTCCCCTTCTTGCCCAAGAGTGTCATCTTGCTCAGTCTTCTTTTTTCCACAGAGCCCAACAGACGTTTGTCTTTTTCCCCCAGAAAATAATTTGTGTGAAAAAAACCTTTTTCTTTCTCCAGTTGCGACTGGTCCCTTTCACGCCTCTGAGCTCGCTTACCCCAGCATCGCGTCTCGGAACCGTTTCTAGTTTTTTTCGCCAGTGTGAGTCACATCTTTTTCCATCCGCTGGCCGCTTCGAGGGTCTTTGACCTTGCCGGGTTACATTTCCCCCCAATGGCCAGCGGGTTCAAGAAGTGTGATCGGTGTGCAAAAACATGTCACTCACTGAAACACACTTTTGCTGCCTGCAGTGCCTAGGGGCCGACCATGACCCAGAGGTCTGCACCCTCTAAAAAGATGTCCAGGGCTGGCAACTGCCCACTGTCTGCCCAGACTCCGTCCCCGGGCCACTCATTCCCCACCCCATCTAACTTTCCCGCATATTTGTGGGCAGGAGAAGCCATGAATAGCCATCCATCCCCGCTATTCGTGGCTCAGAATAACCCCCAAACTGTTTTGTTAATCTTTAATCTGCTTTGATTCATTGATAAGGTGGTATATAAAACACACAAATAAAATAAATAAATAAATAACATGTATACTATTGGCAGATGATATAAGTTTTTACATGAAAATCCCAATTGTTCAGTGGGTGTTTCCAACTTTTCTCTGTGGACAAGCATGAATGAGTCCTCACGTATGGATGATGTCCCCAACAGAGCCCCTGCACGGGAACGCTCCCCAGCTTCTTTTGGAAGCTTTGTGAGGCTCTGTCGTGCCTGCGCACTTCCTTCCCACATGTTGCCGCAGCACCATCTTGGAGTAAACTTTCATTTTCTGCTGAGCTCCAGGAACATGTAACTGAACTGTTCCCTGCTTGGTAAACTTCCTTTGCCCTTATGGGAGTTTCTGCGCTCAAGTTTTTTGCCCTTCACCTGCCATCACGGTTTTCTTTTCCCTTTTAAAGCTTTTTGTCTCCCTCGATCGTTTACTTTTATTTCTTTTTTCATGGCACCTCTGCCCCCTTAGGCACCGGTGCTCCGGTTCGGCCTTCCTTCAAAATCGAGCTGTTTGATTTTGCTGCAGCTATTTTCCTGGGTGACATGTCCCAGAAACCTGCCAGTGGGTTTAAAAAGTGTACCCAGTGCTCTAGGACCATATCCGCCACAGATACACACAGCTGGTTCCTCCAGTGCCTGGGACCTGATCATCAGCCCTCTTTTTGTAATTTGTGTTTGCAGATGACAAGAAGAGGCCTCAGAGCTCAAGAGAAGCAGCACGAATCATGTTTTGCTGCTCACAAGTCCAATCCAGTGTCATCAGCATCGACTGTACCAGTCTCCATGGCTTCAAAGGCTGCATCAAATGCTTGTGGGGCATTGACATCAAAGAGTTCTCAAGCCCACTCAGAGCTGAGCACCCAAAGTGCCCCGGAGCATTGGCCATCAATCAATCTCCACCCGAAGATGAGGGCGGATTCAGCTTTGGCTTCATCAATGGCAAAGGGTGATTGAACTGAGCACTAAGTGAAGACTCTGGTGCATTGGCGTCAGAGTCCATTGAGGCACAGCATTGAGAGCAATGAGGGTCTGCAAGAGTATCCCTTAAAGCTTTATCTTTATCTTTATTTCTTCACTTTATATACCGCTCTCGTCGAAACATTAGAGCGGTTTACAATAAATGTGTCTACGCTACAGAAAAAAAAACAAAGGAAAAGGAACGCCATAGCAAAATAGGAAAGGAGTAGAAGCAGTAGTAAAATCAACATAATAGACAAACAGAAAACAAAAATACTTAGGTGGGGGAATCACAAGGGAAGTCAAAAGCCTGTTGAAACAGGTGGGTTTTTAACAATTCTTTAAACTTTGGGTATGAGGGTTCCAAGCGGAGGGAAGGTGGTAGAGCGTTCCATAGTGAAGAGCCGAGAAAAAAGAAGGCAGAGTGGCGAGTCTGTTCCAAGTGAGCCTGAGAAGGGGAGGGTAAGGACAGACAATTAACATGTAGGGAACGAAGTTGACGGTATGGGGTATGAAAAGAAATACAATTTGCTAAGTAGAGAGGGTTTGATATGTAGATAGCCCTGTGTGTCAATATTAGAAATTGGTATTGAAATCTGTAACGAAGTGGCAACCAATGAAGGCGGAGGAGAAGGGGAGTGATATGGTCTAACCGCCGAGCATAAGTGATAAGACGAGCTGCAGTATTTTGTAATAGCTGTAAGCGCTGGAGCTGATAGGATGGTAAGTTAGCAAGAACCACATTACAGTAGTCAAGTCTACTAGTGACCAAAGCCAGTACTAGAGTAATCAGTGAATTGGGGGGGAGAAGGGAACGAACTGCCCTGATTTGTTGCAGGGCAGAGAAAGAGCGGCGAGTAAGAGTGGATAAATGAGTGTGGAAAGAGAGAGAGGAATCCAAAGTTACCCCTAAGTATCGGAAGGAAGGAGTGAGAGGGATCGGAATGAGGTCAATTTGAGGTGCGATGATTGGACAAGCAGTACTCAGAGAGACCCACATTGCTGTAGATTTAGAGGGATTCAGATGAAGATAATTAGAGGAGAGCCAGGAAGCAATGTGAGAGAGACAATTAAGCTGTGAGATATCTGTTTACTGGCGAAATGTGGAAGAGGAGAACAATGTCATCGGCGTAAATGTAAGAAGAAACTGGGTATTGTTGACTCAGAAGTGGTAGAGGAGAAAGGAAGATGTTAAATAGCAGAGGGGAAAGAACAGAGCCCTGGGGGACTCCGCATGCTAGAGGGAGAAGAGAGGAGGACTGATTGTTAGAATGGACAGTAAAAGTACGAGCTGTGAGGAATGAACAGAACCATTACCATAACATACCCTGTAACCCAACATCGTAAAGGCGAGAGAGGAGTCTGATGATCAATTAAGTCGAACGTTGAGGATAGGTCCAGGGACACTATGAGAGTGATATCTCCACGGTCATGGGCGACATGAATCTCATTTAATAGGGCCAAAAGAACAGTTTCTGTACTATGCCATGACCGGAATCCTGCTTGCCAAGGGTGAAGGGCATTGGTGGCTTCTACGTGAGATGCTAGCTGAAAAAATGCAAAACGCTCCAATAATTTGGCCAAAAAGGGAAGATTTGAAATGGGACTCCAATGAGATAAAATAGAAGGGTCAAGAGAGGGCTGTTTTAGGAGAGGATAAACCATGGTGGATTTTCACAAAGAAGGGAATTGACCGGAAAATAGACTAGTGTTTATGATAGTAACAATGATGGGCACTAATTGCAAAGAAGGCTCGGCCAGCCAAGAAGATGGAATTGGGTCCAACTGACAAGTTGTCTTTCTGGACTTAGAGAGAGTCTTAAGCAGTTCTGCAGAAGTAATAGTATAAAAAGAAGACCAAGTGTGAGCTAGTGCTTGATTAGGAGGGGAAGAGGGTAAATCAAATGGTCCAGCTGCCCCGAAGGAAGGAGAGCTCATCCTCCAAAACATCAGAGGGGCATTGACAGCCTACTGAGAGCCCAAGACCAAGCCGTCGATACTCCTCTACAGTTACCAGGTACATGGGTTGAAGTTGCTGCAAGCACACAGCCTTCAGAATTGACAGCTATGGAGAAGTGCCTTCTGCAAGCTCTCAAGGAACGCATCGCAATGCTCTTTGCAGTGTAGAACACCAGGGTCTCGGTATTGGCGGTATCAACATCTGCCGTCATGTGGCCAATCCTCAATACGCATGCCTTGCCTGCAGGAGATGCATCGGGGCATCGAAGGGCCTAACACCGACTGATATCCCTCTCTTGTGTCTCTGGGTCCAATGCACCCTCGAGATTTGGAAGAGCATTGGTGCATCATTGCTTCCAATCCCCTCAGACCAGGAGAGAGATCCAGGCAGAGACTCAGTACTTTGACTTCCTCTCTGAATCAGAAGGCTGGGTAGCAGATGTAACATAGTAACATAGTATATATGATGGCAGATAAAGACCAAGTATGTTCCATCTAGTCTGCCAAGCAAAACGGCAAGAGTAGGTGCACTTGCCACTCCGTGCAGGTCACCCCTCCCCTTGCCTTTGTTTAGGGATGTACCCACAACTCTGTGTAGGTCATCCCTATTTGTTCAGATATGCTTATTTTGATTTTATCCTGTTGCTATAAAGGGATCCACTGTGTCTATCCCATGCCATATTGAATTCTGTCACTGTGTTTGCCAAGCCACTTCCATCGGGAGGGCATTCCAAGCATCCACCACCCTTTCAGTAAAAAAGTATTTCGTAACATTGCCTTTCAGTTCACCCCCTTGCAGCTTCATGTTATGCCCTCTAGTTTTTATAGCTTCCCCGTCTTTGGAAGAGGTTTATTTGTCCCTTAATACTCTTTATGTATTTAAAGGTCTGAATCTTATCTCCCCTGTCCCTCCTCTCCTCCAGAGTATACATATTTAGGTCTTCAAGTCTCTTCTCATAAGTCTTCAGATGCAGGCTCCAAATCATTTTGGTCACCTTCCTCTGAACCGCTTCCAGCCTTTTTATATCCTTTGCGAGATACGGTCTCCTAAACTGAACACAATATTCCAAGTGAGGCTTCACCAGTGACTTGTACAGTGGCATTAGTATCTCTTCCTTTCTGCTGGTAATTCCTCTCTGTATGCAACCCAGCATCCTTCTGGCTTTTGCCACCGCCTTGTCACACTGTTTCACCACCTTGAGATCGTCAGGAGCAATCACACCGAGGTCCTTCTCCTGGTCCGTACACACCAATCTCTCGCCCCCTATCGCATACAATTCCCTTGTATTTCTGCTTCCCAAGTGCATGACTCTGCACTTCTTCACATTAAATCTTAACTGCCAAGCATTAGACCATTCTTCCAGCTTTTGTAGATTTTTCCTCATGTTCCCCACTCCCTTAGGGGAGTCCACTCTGTTGCAAATTTTGGTGTCATCTACAAAAAGACAGACTTTTCCATTCAGCCCTTCGTCAATATCGCTCATGAATATATTGAACAGTATTGGTCCCAAGAATGAACCCTGGGGTACACCGCTGATCACCTTCCTTTCATCCGAGTGAGTTCCGTTTACCATCACCTTCTGTCGTCTGTCAGTCAACCAATTTCTGATCCAGTTCACCATCTTGGGACCCATCCCCAAGGTGTTGTTTATTGATAAGCCTCCTATGAGGAACAGTACCAAAGGCTTTGCTGAAATCTAGGTAGATCACATCCATCACATGCCCTTGATCTAGTTCTCTGGTCACCCAGTCAAAGAACTCAATCAGATCTGTTTGGCAAGATCGTCCTTTGGTAAAACCATGTTGCCTCAGATCATGCAACCTTTTGGTTTTGAGGAAGTCCACTATTCGCTCTTTCAAGAGCGCCTCCATTACTTTTCCCGCCACTGAGATAAGGCTTACTGGCCTGTAGTTTGTCACAGCCCTTCTCCAGTCCTGTGGAACTTCTCCTGTCTACAAGGATCTATTAAAAACATCCATTAAAGGCCCTGCAAGAACCTCTCTGAGCTCTTTCAGTATCCTTGGGTGTATCCTATCTGGTTCCATAGACTTGCCACTTTCAATTTTGCAAGTTGTTCTAACACATCATCTTTTGTGAATGGTGTGATATCTTCCCGGTGTATCGATATTTTTTTCAATTCTTCCGCAGTATCACTTTCAAATACCACTTCAGTCATGGATAACATCCCTACATCTTTCTCAGTAAAGACCGAAGCAAAGAATTCATTCAGTCTCTCCGCTATAGCCTTGTCCCCTCTTACAGCCCCTTTTACCCCTCTATTATCTAATGGTCCACTGACCCTCTCACAGGTTTTTTGCTATGAATGTACTTGAAAAAGCCTTTATTACATGTTTTTGCTTCCACAGCAAGTTTCTTCTCAAATTCTCTCTTTGCCTGCCTTATCAATGCCTTTCATTTAACTTGCCAGTGCTTGTGCTTTTTCCGGTTTTCGTCATTTGGCTCTTTTTTCCATTTCCTGAAAGATGCTTTTTTGGCAACAACAGCTTCTCTGACCTCACCTTTAAAACCATGCTGGCAGTTTTTTGGACTTCCTTCCACTTTTCTTAAAGCGTGGAATACAGCTGGTCTGGGCTTCCAAGATAGTATTTTTAAACAAACACCCAAGCTTTTGATGTAAGTCTTTAACCTTTGCAACTGCTACTTTTAGTTTTTTCTTAACGATTTTCCTCATTTTATTATAGTCTCGCTTTTGAAATTTAAAAGGTAGTACTCTGGATTTCCTTACCATTCCTACTTAAATCAAACGCGATCATGCTATGATCACTATTGCCAAGTGGCCCCAACACCCTTATCACTTGCACCAGATATGGTGTTCCACTAAGGACTAAGTCCAAAATGGCTTCCCCTCTGGTCAGTTGATGAACCAGCTGCTCCAAGAAGCAGTCATTTATTTCATCTAGAAACTGTATCTCCCTAGCATGTCCTGCTGTGACACTGACCCAGTCGATACCTGGATAATCAAAATCACTCATTATTATTACTGTCCTGTAACTTTTGTTAGCTTCCCTGATTTCTTTGAGCATTTCATCATCCATTTGTTCATTCTGGCCAGGCGGTCGATAGTACAACCCCACTGCCATCACCTTCCACTTTTTACATGGAATTTCAATCCATAGAGATTCTACAGCGAATGCTGTTTCCTGCAAAACTTGAATCCTTTGTGACTCAATGCCCTCTCTAACATAGAGTGCAACCCCTCCACCAATTTGATCAGCTCTATCATTACGATATAGTTTGTACCCAGGTATCACACTGTCCCACTGGTTGTCCTCCTTCCACCATGTCTCTGAGATACCAATCATATCTAACTTCTCATTTAGTGCTATATATTCTAACTCTCCCATCTTATTTTTTAGACTTCTAGCATTTGCATACAAGCATTTTAGAGACTGTATTTTATTCATATTATTCTGGTTATCAGTAGGCAGGGGTTATTTGAAATCTTTAAGCTCTGTCTGCACTGTACTCAAGGGCATTTGGGCTACCTTAGTCTTTATTGAAACCTCTCTAAGATAGCAGACTCCTCCCCAGCACTATCTAAGACCTTGTCTAGGTGGCGCGCTACCTTCGCATCAGGCAGGCATGTTACCAGGCGATCCTCACGTCCACCAGCCACCCAGCTATCTACATGCCTAATAATTGAATCGCCAACTATAATGGCTGTCCTAGCCCTTCCCTCATGAGATACTTCCTCGGTGCGAGAGGGTTTTACATCACCTGGAGGACAGGTCCTAGGTATAGGATCACTTCCTGCCACACCAGGGTGATGCTCTCCTGTCACGTGACCTCTCTCCTCCATGGCAACAGGGATGCTGCCAGACTGGAGATGGGACTTCAGGACTATATCCCTGTAGGTCTTGTCTATGTACCTCTCTGTCTTCCAGAGATCGGACTCATTCCCTGAGAGCAAAGAACTCCTTGCACCTTGTGCACACGTAAGACCCCTCACCAACTGGGAGAAAATCATACATGTGACACTCAATGCAAAAGACTAGAAAGCCCCCATTTCGCTGCTGCACTGCTGTCTGCATCTTAGTTTTAAGGTTGTGTTTAGATGTTTAAGTTCTTTACTTACCAAGGGTTGCTGGGGATACTTATACTAATAAAACTGTACCAAATACATTTAATTACTTTGTTCACCTGAAGTTTAATTAATCTCAGGTCCTTAATGTATGCTGATGAGAACAAACAGCTGTACCTGAGAGTGAATATGGAACCTCCTTTCCTTTAAGAAGTTTAAGCACCTATAAAGCTACGATTATTCCAGGGGTGGGTGGATGTTTGTGAAGGAAGGGAGGGAAAGAAGACTTACTAAAAGCTGGCTGCTACCACAGTACCCTGTCCTGTGCTTCTACAGTAAGTCCACAGCCCTTGCTTGGATAGAGGGAGTCTTGGGTTCTAAATTTAACCAGAAAGCTCTCTTTAAACTAAAAGCTCTTTGCTGCTACTAGGCCCTGACTGATTTAACAAATACACTGGGTTACAGATTAATCAGCTTTAATTGAAAGAATTACTTTTCCCCCCAAGATTTAGAAAAATTCCCAGAAGTAAATACTTACAATTGCAGATCTCTCTCCAGAAGTAGCAATCCACTTTTGTAGTCCTTTGTAGTCCTTCAAGACTACTCTCTTCACCATCTCCAGTCACAATGGATTGAAAAACAGCGAAGCTGAGAAATCTGAGTTGAAGAGTTTGACAGCATCAGTTATAGCACGATATCCAGCAATCAGATGACCGTGATCTTCAAATTTCATCATATTTATTTATTTAACAGGTTTTCTATACCACCTTATCCTTCACTCAAAGCAGTTTACATAGTTTAAGGAACAAATTAGTTAGCTAACAAGGAGGGGGGTGGATACATGCAGAAGGGTTGTAGTGAATAACTTATTTACAGGAGTTGGTTAATGTTCGAAAGGAGGGTATGGTGCTTGTTCAATCAGGGGCTTAGGAGGTATCTTATTTACAAAGTTGGATATAAACATCTTGAACTGCAGGGTGTATTGGTTTTTATGAGGTTTTTATGTAACACCATAAAAGCATTTGAGCTCACTTTGTCTCTCTGAATGATTTCTGCCAAAGCAAGGCCCAGTAGACTGGTCCTGAGCCTAAATGTTCCTGGCTCGGTACATGCTATATGGCCACCTATGCAATGGTGCTTGCAGTGGCCTTTCTTCTGTTTCCATTGCTGTTCATGAGCTCCATCTGCTCTCTCTCTCTCTTCCCCTTTTTTTTTCTTTCTATTCTTCCACTCTGTCTGCATGCTAACCGTTTCTGTCCCTCTGCAGTGACAATCCAAATATAATGATGCAAGAAAGCTTATTTTTTCATGTGTTTGCTTTTATGTATAATGCTTCATACCATCTACAATGTAGAGAGGGTTTTTTTAACTGGCTTAAAGCTAGGGTTAATAATGTGTGCTTGCACTACATCATCTAATTAACACTGTGTTTAATATGACAAAATATTTGTGCACACAGTATGTAATTAAGCTCTGAAATTTGTTGCCAGAGGCTGTAGTAAAAGCTGCTAGTTTAGCTGGGTTTAAAAAAAGTTTGGACAAGTTCCTGGAGGAAGAATCCATAGACTATTATTAATGTGGACTTGAGAAATCCACAACTTATCACCGGGATAAACACATGGAATCTGTTTAGCTTTCAGGACCTTGCCAGGTACTTGTGACCTAGACTGGCCACTGTTGGAAACAGGATACTGGGCTTGATGGCTCTTTGATCTGACCCAGTATGGTGACTCTTATGTTCTTATGTTCAGCACTGTGTGTAAATAGGCCTCATTGCACAAAATGGGACCTGTGGTAAAATAACACACATTAATGGTGTTAGACTTTTTCATGTGCACAACTTTGTTAGTACACACTATCTATTTGTACAGTAAACCCTCATTGTAACCGGTTTAAAAATAAAATAGTATACATTTATTTACCTGGAATGCTGGTGGTCATGAATGGGCTGCAAGATGCATGGTTTGTTGTGCTGAAATACTTTGCAGCACGTGTAAACAAGAAGAAAATGGCAGCAGTTTAAAAATAAAGTAAAAAGAGTAGGTAAGTGCTGGCTGGAAAGCAGTCTGTAGGAGTTGAGGTTTTGGTATGCTGTGAGGGAGCATTGGGCTGGAGAAAGCATGGTTAATTTAAATAAGTAAATAAAAAAATGTTTACCCTTGTAGGGAATGATCAGGGCTGCTGTAGCTGGTGTGTTTGTTTAGCTTCCCAGGGCTTTGATTTCAGCTGGGGATTTCCGTATTAGTGGGAGAAAGGCAAGCTGAGAGGTTGAGCTGTTGCTGAGATCGTGGATCTACCTAGAGCTGCTGTTGCATTAGAAGTCCTTGGCTTGGGCCTGCAAGAGGAGGAGGAGCTGGAATGAAAGAAGCCATGCCTTTTTACTGGCTGGGAACAGACAAGAATGAGGAGCTGCGACTTCTCAGAACTTTGGGGTAGCTCTGGATTTTCGTTTTTGGAAAAGAATGTTACGTGGGTGTTAGGAGACTTAGAAAAGTCAGAATAAATAATAAAATCAAAAAGTTTAATTTTAAGTTTATATAAGAAGTGTTTGAAGGCTATGTGTGTGTGTCGAGCATGCTCAGTATGTTTTACAGCATGAGCTTACAGCTGCTGAGGCAGTGCAGGGATCTACTGAGGTTTGTTTAGTCTCTGTTTCTATAGGGAAATAGACTGTTTTAGTGGCGTAATTCAGTGCTCCCCAACCTTTTTATCGCTGCGGACCGGTAAACGTTTGATAATTTTTCCGTGGCCCGCTTGTTTTAATTTAATAATTTTAATTTAATTGTATTTAAACATGCCTTCAAAATAAAATACAGCTACACCAAAAAAATAATATAAAGTGATTTATTTTATTTAACTCACTAGAATTCCAAATCAATGAGAACCCTGAGCTTGTTTCTTTGCAACAAGACGGTTCCATCTGGGGGTAATAGGAGACAATGACACCCGAAGTGTGTTGCTTATGTCCAGTTTATTCCGTTGTTTTGTTTTGGTTGCTGTCACTGCAGAAAACCCCGCTTCACACAGATAGGTTGTCAGAAATGGTAATAGGGATTTAAGTGCTGTGGTGGCAATCTCAGGATATTCCGCGATGACTTTAATCCAGAACACCGGTAGAGTTGTTGTCTCGAATGTAGTTTTAAGGCCACCGTCATTTGCAATCTCCAGCAGTTGTTCTTCTTCTTGCATAGACATGCTAGATTCGCCTGATTTGTTGGCAAATGGGTCGCGGATCCATTCCTTACCAGTTCGTGGGTCTTTTGTGGTTGGGAAGTAGCGCTCAAACTCTTTTAAAAGCAAAGACAGGTGATCGTGCACCAACTGGCAGAATGAATGTTCAAGCTCAGTCTCGCCTAAAATCCCCGCTAATGTCTGAAACATGTCCAAAATGCCTCTGTTCACGCGCCGTCCCCACATCTCCAGTTTGGCTTTAAATGCAGCTACTTTGTCTGACAACTTGAAAACAGTTGTCATTTTCCCCTGAAGGCCCAGATTGAGTTCATTGAGCAGGCTGAATATGTCACACAGGTAAGCCAGTTTTGCGACCCATACCTTGTCACTGAAATGTGCTGCCAGCGGTGACTTCTTTTCTGAGAGAAATCTTTGCAATGGCTCTCGTAATTCAAATACTCTGGTTAGCGATTTTCCTCTGGATAACCATCTTATTTCTGTGTATAAGAGATGGCATCTGTACTCTGCGTCCATCTCCTCACAAAGCTGCTCAAACAGGCGCGAGTTAAGTGCGTGTGCTTTAATGTGGTTAATAACTTTAACGACATCACTCAATACGCTGTTAAATTCCGGTGACATTTTTCCGCTTGCCAGCATTTCCCTGTGAATGATACAATGCGTAGATTCATTCTCAGGTGCAACCTCCTTAATCCGAGCAGTTAATCCAGACAGTCGTCCGGTCATGGCAGCAGCTCCGTCTGTGCATATGCTGACACAAAAGGACCATTTCAGTTTTCCTGATATATAACCATCCAGTGACTTGAACAGTTCTGCTCCTGTGGTGTTGGTTGGCAAAGATAGTGCACATAACAAATCCTCATGCACATCCTCCTGATATAGATATCGCACATAAACAAGTAGTAGTGCCTTGTTGTCGATATCTGTAGATTCATCAACCTGGAGTGCATACCAGTCCCCTCTCCAACAATTGTGCCTCAATGTCTCCGGCTATTTCCTCAATGCGCCTAGTCACAGTGCTAGCTGACAAAGGCACATGTGCTACCTTTTCCACAGCAGCCTCTCCTAGAAGTTCACGGCAAATGTCTTTAGTGGAGGGCAAGATCAATTCTTCACCGATAGTAAATGGCTTTTTAGCCTTAGCAATGCGGTTAGCCACCAAATATGATGCTCTCAGTACATTCTCCTTTATTGATGTGGTGGCCCTCATAAATTTCTTCTGTGCTTCGTGCTCCCGTTTTTTTCTTTCAAAATACTCCAGGGGCTTGTCTTTTATGCCAGGGTGCTTGGCGGTCAAGTGGCGAAGCAGTTTTGAAGGTTTCATTGCCTCATTAGAGAGCTTCTCGCCGCAAACTATGCAGATCGGTTTTGGTGCGTGGGAATCACCTGTCCCGATAAATCCATATTTCAAATAGGACTCATGGTATTGTCTGTTAAAGGTTGCATATTTCTTTGATGTTGAAGGCTCTTCTTCTGTCTGTTCACTGGGCCTTTTTTTCTTCCCAAGAAAACTTTCTAACAATGTCTGTTTCATACTCATTTTTACTAATTTGTGGGTTAAAGCAGACACAATAACACGTCAGTACACACATGAGTACCAGTGAACAGATAGAAGAGCTAGAAGAGTGATACCTTCTCTTTCTCTTCACTCCACTGCTGCTTGCAACCGCTCAGCTCCAGACGTCACCTAAATCCGAATGTAAATCCAAAAACTATCTGCGCAATATGTGATCAGTGTTATAAATATATGACCAGTGTATCAAAAAAGCATATAAATATTAATATAAAGTGAAAAAATCAGATAAAGTGCACAAATCCGGCAGCATACACTTAACTGTGCTCACACCTCACAATCGGAAACAATAAAAACATAAAATAGTGTTGCGCCAGATAAAATAACTGTGAAATATATATAAATCACAAAAGATGACTGTGCCCCCTTTCAATGCCGAGATGCCAGCGTTCCCCCTTTCAATACAGAGATCATCGTGCCTCTTTCAATACAGAGATGCCAGCGTGGACTCTAGAGCCACCTTTACCATTAAAGTAACTCCTTACTTCATGTGGGCATTACACTTTGTGGACTCCCTCTTCACCTGTGCCCCACACACTCACCCACAAAATGGCCGCATCCCACTTCTTCAGCTGTTGGCTTCAATCACTGTGATTCCCTTCACCCACTTCCTCTGTGCACTTACCTCACGGGAGCTTCTCTTCAGTCCCCGCGTCTCCGACCTCAAGTCCTCAGTCCTCCCGCGGCGCCTCCTCCTCGACCAATGGCATGGGGTTTGCCTTTCGGCCAATCAGGAGGCGGGAGGACCCACAGTGAAATTATTTAAAGTTCCTCGGGCGGCCCGGTACTGTTTGATCCACGGACCGGTACTGGTCCGCGGCCCGGGGGTTGGGGAACACTGGCGTAATTTATTTAATAGGTTTAAAAAAACTACAGTATTTTAAAGTAAAAGTGTTCAATATACCTAAAAACTGCCATTAGGTGTACGTATTATGGGGTTAAGTTCCGTAAAAACTTCTGTAAAGTACTGAATTTGGGGTCCGATAGAATTTTGCTGGTGTAGGAATGCTAATTTTTGTACTAAGCTGGAACTGAATGTGAGTATTCTGTGACAGTTAGGGGAATTGGGACCCATCATTGAAGACAGAAGTTGGTAGTGAGAGAGTGAGGTACTGAGAAGTTTCTTTGAGGGGGTATTAAGTGATTTTGCTAGAAAAAGAGAGAGAGAGGGTGGGAGAGATGAGAGAAGCCAGTGTAGTAAAATTATTTATTGATTTGGTGTTTTTAAAAGCACTCTGTTAATCTGAGCTTATCCTTCAGGAAAACTTTGGGAGGTTAATTCGGTTTTAGAAGTTTAGGATTATTTTTCTCTTCAAGGGAAAAAGGATTCAGACAATTTGAATATTGCTTTATAAGAAATTCTCTCTTTAAAAAGTTCTGTTGAGAGGCAGATCTGGAGAGAAGGAGGAGCCAGTTTAATGCTGGCACCTATATAATTGGAGGTGGGAGAAAGTAACAGTGGCTAAAAGGAAGTAATTTAGCCCTTTCCTGAGAAAAGGATTTATTTTCTGCCACTGGTTTGTGAATTGCTTTGAGTGAGGTGTAGTGTAGAAAGGCAGGGCTGCAGAGAACTGTCAGTCTGACTAACATTGTTCAAGAAAAATAATACTTCCTCAGTCAGAGTTTTTGCTTAAAAAGGAGTAAAGAAAAATATTTTTTTCCTTACAATTTTAGCTGAACCAGCTGGATGAGAGAACCAAACAGTTGTAACTGTTTCTAAGGAACAGTGTTTAAGGGGTATGTTTACTAAACCGTCTTAATGTGGCTCTGCCACGTTATCGCGCGATAAGATACCTTATCGCGCAATAATGGCGCTTTATCGGGCACAGAGGTATCTTAGCACGCGATAACGCACGCAGCGGCGCAAATGAGCGCTGAGGGTGGAGAAAGGCTCTCGGAGGGCGGAGTAAGGCTCCCCAGGGGCGGAGAGAGAGGGTCAATAAGCGGAGAGTGGGAGGAGAGAGGCTCCCTGCACACTAATGCTGTGAAATTCGAGGCTGAAAACTAAAGTCAGTGAAACCCTGGCGTTAGAGCTGATTTAAAGGGAAAAGAAACCATTTCCGTCAGCAATGTACAGCAAAACCAGGGAAAGCTAAAAAAAGTGATAAGTGTGATACATGTGCACAGAACAAAAGGGCAAATAAACAGTGAAATAGACCCACAGAAAATGTAATAAAAACATAACCACGCTGGCCAGTAGTGATTTTAATGGGAAACAGCAAAAAACACTCCCGAGAAAGCTGCAAAAAAAAAGATATGAATTTTGGAAAGATCTATGCTCCGTACCCATACAAGGTGAATGAGCCCACAGTGAAATTGCGCTGAGCAGGGTTTTCCCTCTCCATTGGGCAGGTTTCCTATGGCATGCACATGTTCCGCAACAGCAGGGCGGGCATGTCGGAAAGGGGAACTGGACAGATGCTTGAAAAGGGGACACAGAGGGCTGCAGGCGGCACATGCTGTGGTGCAGCTGGGCCACAGTGCAGACTAGGGTGATGCCTAGGTGGCCTATAGGAATGCTGAAACAGTAGTGCAGCCAGACAGCAACTGATGAGGGCCTAACAAGGGCATGAGTGTACTTCCCACAGTGTCACCAGGGGATAGTACCCAGCAGGTACCCCCAAGGGCACAGAACATTGGCAGGCGGTGCTGGGGGGAAGCGTGGACAGCTATGCAGGCACACCTACCCCAGAACCCGCACCATAGGCAGCCGCCTACCCACACACTGGATGGCCTGAGACTGCGCTCCACCAGCAGAAGGGCATGTCAGGGTGGTAGAGGGGTACTGGTGGTGGAGGGGGCAGTGGCAGCTGCCCAGAGCAGACCGTGGCCTTGCCCTGTGTAGGTGAGTGCCATGCACTGCAATAGACAGTCATGGTATCCCCAGGGAATGCACTGTTTCTGTGGCAACACGGTGGGCAGTGCACACAGCCAGTGTGTTCAGGAGCAGAAGGTCACAGGTTCAAGTCCCAGCTGTGGTTCCTGCCAACCCAGCCCCCATATTTTACCCACTACTAAAACGTGCTACTACAGACAGAACCTTTATTGCAGATGACGTAGACATGCCCAAAACACCTACATTTTACCCTACAGCGCACAGACACCATAAACATGCGCATTACCTAGAGCAGAGTCTCCCAAATGCAGTCCTGGAGGGCCAAACACCATTCAGGTTCCATGCTGCCTCTAATAAATATGGCTGTGCTGCATTTCTATGCACCGCCCCCATGGTATGCAGATGTATCTCATGTATATTCATTAGGGGCAGCATGAAAACCCGAACAGTGTTTGGCCCTCCAGGACTGGAGTTGGGACCTCTGCCCTAGAGCAGCGGCCAACAGGGGCAGACACACCCGCACCCACAGGCTCCATTATCCGAAGCCTCCTGGAGAGGCAGGATGTTGGGCCCTGCGTGCATCTCCCAATACTAGCACTTGCATACCTTAGCAATGCCACCCTAAACATGGGAAAACTGTACACAGCTATCAAAAGGTTGCTATGATAACTGGCAGATAGCAATTCCTATGTTAAGCACAAATGGCTGAATAAGCTGCATCATAGCAACCTTTCTGATGTCTGTGGAGTGTGCCTTAGGTCTGGTGTCTGACAGAGTGACCCCAGCAGTATTGCGTACCATAGCCATGCCTGCACTGTGCCCAGGACTGGTGTGGTGGCCAGGGCTGCCAAACACCTCTATAGTTGAACAATGCTGGCATAGGTGTGTGGAGTGTGTGTCTGTCTATCCAGTGTGTGGTGGCTGCCAACACCCTCCACAGCCCACACTGTTAGCACTGTTGCCAGTATTGGCCTGCCAATGTGCATAATGAGGAGCAAGGTACTGTGGGAATAGCCTGGATAGGGTGGCCTGGCCTGGCTTGGCTGCATCTGCACAGGGCATAGGGCAATGGCTCGGACATTGTAGTGCCCGGCCACCACCTGCACGGACAGGGTGGCCACAGCATGTCCTGCTGGGAGGTCACTCTCACCCTGACTGAGCAGTGACCACGGCATGGCTAGGTTCCCCCATAGTGCTATATAGTATTTCTCTCATGTGATATTTATGGGTTCTCTTTTTGGGCCCAATGACTGACTTATTTGCTTGGTGTGTATGCTGATATCCCAGTTCTGGGTACATGCATCTCCTCCAGGAACATGCACTATGGACTAGCTAGCAGACTGTCTGCAGCTAGTATGTGTCTTGCTGGAACACCTTGCAGGGTACAGCGGCTGGAGGCTTGCTGCTGGAGAATGTCAGTTAGTGGTGGGGGGGCAGCTGAGCATTTTCAGGCCTACTGTCTGTCTGCTATTGCTTTATGGATGTGCACAGATCTGCATTGACTGTCCTGTAGGGTGTCTGTTCCCCAGCAGGACTGGGGTTGATGGTCCCCTCTACTGCCACCATTGCAGGGGGGTAGAATGTGGATCTGTTGGTGGGAGATCCTGTTTCCCACCCTGAGCCCCAGAGGGTGGGTTGGGTGATGGTACATACTCTGCCTATGGGTCCAAACACCTCCCCCCTCTTCACCTACATCATGTAACCATGGCACTAACACAGTATATGCACTATTCTGGGTGCATCATAGCCCATAGGGCTAGACATGACTGAGAAATACAGATGTATCCTAGGTGTGTCTGCAGGAGCTACCTATCACACACAGTAGCACTGATGGGAACCTGCAGCATGGCGTATATCAGCCATGAAAGGTGCTGTGGACCTGGTGCTGGGCGCCCCACCTCACCCTCAGGGTGAGCACAGTACCCGCACAATGTGACGGTCTGTAGCTACACTGTGCCAGTAACACACACGGTCAGTACCCCCTACCAGGCTGAGGTGCTGTGGGGGTGGACACGGTCAGTTCCCCCTACCAGGCCGAGGTGCTGTGGGGGTGCATACCCCATCTTGTGATCATCTGTAGACTGCTGATTTGCATGTGCAGTGCATCATCGGTACGGGTGGGTTAACCCTATTCTGGTAACCACAGCAGACAGTTTGTGTGGTGACCTGCAGTCCTTCTGTAGCCAGCCAGGGGTTTGTTAGCAGCTATAGAGCAGTAGCCCACTGGTTACTTCACTGCCTGTGGAACCAGAGGTCATGGGTTCACACCCACGGTGAGGTTATTTGATAGGGCTGTCCGAGGCATTGTCTATTTTTAATGTACATTAGTGCTGCCAGCAAAAACACCCTCAGAGTACTGTAGCCATAAGGTGCTTCATAAGGCGCCCCATAAGGCACCTTATAGGGCGCCGTATAAGGTGCCCTATAAAGCACCTTCTACGGTGCCTTATAAGGTGTCCTATAAAGCGCCTTATAGGGTGCCCCATAGGGGACATTATAGGGTGCCTTGGTGGACAGTGTACTTTATAATGTGCCCTTTGGAGTGCCTTATAGAGTGCCTTATGCGGCACCTTCGGTTACAGCATCTGAGGGTGTGTTTGCTGGCAGCACTAATTAAAATATACATAACATGCCTCAAAAAGCAATACTTACACGTAACAGCTAATGCCTCAGCCAGCCATATGCATTAGGCACACTGGGGGATCAAACTCATGACCTCTGTACCATCAGTCAGTGTATTAACCATTGTGCTACACCTATGTTTCTGTGTTTGTATGTCTGCGTGCCTACTTAAGATTACCGCGCGTTAACGTGCTTAGCGGCGTCTCGCCCGATAATGTGCGCAGCGCACGTTATCGCGCAATAATCCCGTTTTGCTACATTAAGACCGAAACGCCCACTCCTTTTATGGCAGCCTGCACACTATCGCCGGGCGCACGTTAAGATGGTTTAGTAAACATACCCCTAAGTGACAAAGGAAGGGCGAGAAAGAAAAGAGCCATTTTAAATTTGAATCCAGTCTTTAATCTTTAGAGGATTTTTGGGTTTAAGTTTAGTGCACGAGTGTGGTGTGAATGAAAGAAGGTAGTTTAAATGGGAAATATCAATTATCCTTTTATTTTATTAGTTAGGGATCAAGAGAAGCTTTAAAAATGTTGTTGTCTCTGATATTTCAGAGAAAAATAATTATTTTATAATTATAATTTACCCTAACTGACAGGAAAGTGTAGGTAGTAGGTACAGATTGGATCTGATCCAGAAGTTCCAAGAGAAGGAGCAGAAACTGAGGACCAGTACCAGTTCCAAAACCAGGTCCAAGATCTCTATGGGTGCCTTCACAAAAGAGCACCAGGTAGATAAGTAGCTACCAACACTAACACATCTGGAAACATTTTTGTTTTTATTGTGTTGTGGTGCACCCATGTTTAAATTTTTTTTAAATTGTAGTATAAGGTGAGATTCCATAGCTTGCTGAGTTTTCTTGTCCTGAGATATGGTGTTAACTCTAAAATGTAAAACACAAAAATTATTGAAGAAAAGTTAAAGGGAAAGAAGTTTTATTTATTTAACCCGTTTTCTATACTGCCTTATCCTTCAATCAAAGCGGTTTACATTATGTAATTACTACAAGTAGATACTGGATACATTCCCTTGTCCCCAAAGGGCTCACAATCTATGTGTACCTGAGGAAACTGAGGGTTAAGTGGCTTGCCCAAGGTGTGCCTATAGGACTAGAAACCCCAGTCCCTCCGGCCTGAGATTGCTGTCCCCAGGTGGGACTTGAACCCCCTGCCCTCTGGCCTGAGGTACCTTGTCCTAACCAGTAGGCCACTCCTAGTGGAAGAGTAGCCTAGTGGTTAGAACAACTGCTTAGTACCCAGAAGATCAAGGGTTTTTTATATGCTACTGGAGTGGAAGAGTAGCCTAGTGGTTAGAGCAACTGCCTTGTTTCCAGAAGATCAAGGGTTTAATTCCTACTGGTAATCTTGCAACCTTGGGCAAGTCACTTTACCCTCCATTGCCTCAGAAGAAAAAGCCTTGCAGTCTACTTCTGTTGATACATTGCCAAGAAAACCCAGAGGCAGCTAGGTAGTTAGGAGTCACCACTGACCTGACAGCACTAAAAAAAAAAAATTGAGATTATTGTGAATGTTAGGAAAAACAGTTAAAACATGTGTTACTAAGAAAAAGAGTATCTGAAAATTATACTTTCCTGCACCCGAGTTTACCTGTAAAAGGGAAAAAGAGCCAACAGTTATTGTTAAAACTGAAAAGTATCTTGAAATAGATTTGTTAGTGATACTCCGATTGTTCTTGTGCAATAACTCTCATGCACTTTAATTATAGCAATTACACTGGACAATGAAGATTTTACTTCCTGAACACTTTTGGATGCGTATTATGGATTTTGGGTTGCTGATCATGAAAATCACCTTGGGAAATTTGCTATCACGCACCATTGTTTTGCAATTGCCTATTTTTGTGATTTCCTCGCTTATTTTAAGTCTACTCATATGTTGCCTAGAAAGTAAGCTGTTTTGTTTAGTCCGGGCATGCACTCAGTGCAGGCTCACAACATGCAATGGACATTCTACTGCTCAGGAATGCGTGGGCATGCTTAGTCAGGATGGATGCTGGCAGTACAGGCTATAAAAGCAGCTTTCATACACAGATGCTATGAATGACATTGATATCAGTTTATGTACTTAACAATAGCATTTGTGAGCTTCTTGTCTAAATGACAATTCATTACAGTAGAAATGTCTCATCAATGTCGCAACCGCGATGCATTCTGTTATTTTTGGTGAGCATACACTTAAGCCTCAAAGACACAGCATGACTGCACTTACTAAGAAAGTGTATGAGCTCTACTTCGGTTGTAAAGTTAGTGATCGAGCCAAATCCTGGGCTCTTCACATTTGCTGTCCAACATATGCTGTCCATCTCAGAGCTTGGCTCAGAGGTACTCAGAAGTCAATGCCGTTTGCAGTCCCGATGATATGGCCAGAACAGAAGGATCACGTGATGGACTCTTACTTCTGTCTGACCAATGTGTCTGGCTTCTTTGCTAAAAATAATTAAATCTATTGAATACTCCAATCTGCCTTCAGCCATGAGACCAGCATCGCATGACAATAGTATGCCAGTACTAAAGCCACCAGCGAAATAGAGCCTAGATAAGTCAGACAAAGATGCTACAATACACGGACCAAATATGGAAAATGACATGGATCCAGATTTTGAACTGTTTATGTCCGGTGTGCCTCATCTGATAACACATTAAATATTTAATACCTGAAGGTACAGATTAACAATTAATGCACAACAAAAATTCTATACAAAAACCTCTAAAGATGTTAATACAAGCATCCCCAAATACTGAGAGCAAGAGACCAAGAAAACCTTCTAGTATGACAGCTAAATGAAGGCCATTACCAGTTATGCTCAATGTCATCATGGGTCCATCTAAACAGCAAACATGATAATTTTAATTTATCTAATCCCATATTAATTATTACCATTTTACCCAGCATAATATTGTGTTTCAATAAAAAACCTTATCTGCATCAGGGGAACAAAAATCAAAACATGAGATCCCTAGAGCTACCCTCCAGCTGACTGAGCGCTCTTACACAAGCTAACGGCACAAAAAATTTAAAGGGCAGTCAGGTGGTCATGCGATCATTCACAGAAGGGTTGCCCAATCAAATGTTTGATTAAGGCCAGATGGCTCAATTGACTTGAGACGGAACATTCAAGCATGCTCCCGTAAATTTAATTGTTGTAGTCTATTGCTGCCCTGCCACATACCCGCATTCATTTGGCTGTCATAATAGAAGGCTTTCTTGGTCTCTGTTGCTCTCGGTATTTGAGGTCCTTTCTTTTAATATCTTTAGAGGTTTTTGTAGATTTTTTTTGCTGTGCGTTATCTGATAACACAGTCAGAATTTAATGACCTGGTGAGGAACTTAAGTTTGTCAAAAACAAAAGCTGAATTACTTGGTTCAAGATTGCAGGGATGGAGTTTCATGTAACCAGGTACAAAGATTTCTGTCTTTCAGACCCGCCAAGAAGATATGAAAAATTTCTTTGTGCAGGTTGACAACTTCTGTTTCTGCACTGACATTGAAGGGTTGTTCACGGCTTTTGGTTGTGAACATGACCCACAACAATGGCACCTTTTATTGATTCATCACTGTTGAGCCTGAAAGCTGTCTTGTTACACAGTGGCAATGCCCACCCTTCAATACCTATTGCTTATGCAGCGCACATGAAATAAACCTACAAAAACATGGAACTGTTGTTGAAACATACAGTACAACTACAACAACTGGAACATCTGTGGTGATCTAGGAATGCAGCTCGGATATTTCAGGTACTGTTGTTTCATTTGCAAATGGGACTCCCGTGCTAGAGAGTTTCATTACATTAAGTGAACAGGCTGCTCCGTAAGAGTTTGGTTCCAGGACAGAAAAATGTGGCACACGAACCACTTCTTGACACAAGTAAAATATTTTTGCTTCCTCTTCATATAAAACTTGGACTGATGAAAAACTTTGTGAAAGGGATGAACAAGGAAGGTGAAGGATTTCAAGATTTGAGACAGATGTTTCCAAGAATAACTGATGCCAAGATTAAGAGAGGCATTTTTGTGGGTCCACGAGTCAGACACATCATCAATGAGAAGCTGTTCGAAGAGTTGCTAGTGGGGCCTGAGAAAATCGCATGGAAGGCATTCAGAGTTGTTGTTAAGAATTTTCTTGGCAATTACAGGGCACCAAACTACGTCCAGCTGATTGACAACATGTTTCAAGCATACAAAACCACGAAGTGCAAAATATCGCTGACGATTCATTTTCCGCATTCACACTTGCGCTTCCTTCCTGCTAATCTTGGTGCAGTCAGCGATGAACACGGTGAAAGGTTTCACCAGGACATTGCAATAATGGAAAAGCAGTATCAGGGCAACTGGAACCCGTCAATGTTGTCCAACTGTTGTGGAACACTGAAATAAGAAATATCAGATGCTGAGTACAAACGAAAATCAGTAGCAAAAGATTTTTAGCTCAGGTGAATTAGTCAGCATCATTGTGCGATTAAACATGCTAAGTTGTCAACATTTAATTTCATGTTTCTCCAAATTCCTACGTGATACAGTCAGTCAATCTGAAATTATATTTGTGTTCAGCTTGAAGCTGTCTATCATAATCATCAAAAGTTTTCAGGAAGAAAACTTTAGAACACATTTGTTGTCCGGTGTTATTTGTTCTCATTGGCCATTTTTAACTATCCATACAGTACTTCTAGTGAATATTTATTTAACATCTTGTACAATAAATATTTTATTTCAGTTCAAATATCTGATAATAATTTATTTAACATCTACACCTATGACATCTTGGTGGTTTGCAGGAATCCTTTTTAGTTTAGTTTATTTCTCCTAGCTTTGATCCCAAAGAAAGCAACTAGAGAATGCAGTTTATTTTCACTGATGGCTTTCTGTGAAGAGAAAATCTGAGGTAATATCACCTAACTTTGGTCATGACTACTTTAATAAAGGTCCAAAGCAGAGTTAAGTAAGACTAACACATTTCAGAAGAGGCTACATTATTACAACCTTGTATAAACCTGTAGCATAACTAGTCAGCTCATTGTCATAAGCATGCATGTTACCATACTCATATAGTGACGAAATGGTATTACAAAGGGCAAAGATTTTCTCTGTGGACAAGCAGGAATGAAGTCCTCATATATGGGTGATGGCACCGATGGAGCCCCATGTATTAACGCTCCCCAGCTTCCATTGGAAGTTTTTGAGAGGCTCCACCGCACATGTGCGCCTTCCTTCCTGCCTGCCACAGCACCATCTTCCCTAGTCTTCATTTTCCGAAGAGCCCCTAAGATGTGTTTGCCCTACCACAGTAAACGTGTCTTTCATTTTTTTTCCCCTGTGGGTGTCTTTTTTGCTTGAATCTTTTACCTGCTGTCAGTAGCGTTGGTCCCACATCACTTTTGTCTAATTCCAATGTTCCCTCTCATGTTTTTTTGTACCTTTTTCAGATTCCTCCATTTTTTTCTCCCTCGGCTGGCACTATCGAGCCTTTTGTCCTCTCCTCGACCACCTTCCTGGTCATGTCTCAAAAGTAGGCCAGCGGTTTAGAGAAGTGCATAAAATGTGCCCAAACTATTTCGGTCACAGACAAGCACAGCTGGTGTCTTCAGTGCATGGGCCCCAACCATCAGCCCTCCTCTTGCAATCTGTGCCTGCAAATCACAAGAAGGGGCCTGAAGGGTCGGGAGAAGCAGCGGGAGTCCCGCGTGAGGCAGCGCTCGGAGTCCACATCAGAGTAATGTGTTATCTAGAAAGGCTAAGAATTCCATTATATTGTGACAGTTTAATGAAAAAGATAAGGATTTTATTGGTGTTTATCCAAGGATTCTCATTAACTGTATTTTGGAGTAAAAAATTTTTTATCTCCAGGTACATCAGTCATACAATAAGAAGATAATAAAACAGAAAGGGAGTGGCCATTTTAGACTGGCCAGCTAGCATCATTTTATTAATGTCTATAGGACAAGACAGGCCATAGGCAATCTCTAATTAGTTGCCATATCTATGTAACTATGTGACTATTATTTGTTTTAAGCATTGATTCATCCTTCCAATCAGCCAATATTATCTGTATTGCTAATGCTACTAAGATATCTAATAATTTTCCAATATTTTATCTAAGGTAGTTTTTACAGAATGTAATCTGAAAATTGCTATTTGCTGGTCCCAGTTTCAGGTATAGATTATACCTCAGACCACGGCATTGGTAGACTGAAGCACTTGTATATCATGCTGTATAGATTTTTTTTCTGTTCCACAGCGGGGACCTCATGCTTATCTAAGACTAACTATTTCAAACTGCAAAAACTTATTTTCTTGCAGTTTTCAGTATTTAATGTAGTTCCCTTTACTTTCAAGTGAGTTTCACAGTTCGACAGTCTATGGGGCTCACTGACACAAGCTCCATGATCTGTTCATCAGCGAGGATTTCACTCAGTTCAGTTAAATCACCCAAAGTGGGGTTCATGCCTCCCTCCTTCCTTACAAATTCACAGAGTCTGCTATGATACAGACAAAATTCTTGCAAACCATCCGGAGATTATACACCTGTAGATGAAAATGTTGGTGCTACTTGGCAGCATGCACAGATCCTTCGACTGTTTCCAACACATGCCTGCTGTCATCGTCTAAGAAAACATTCAATGTAAGCTCATATGTGGTCTTTCACAATGCTTGCAGTAGGCAGCTTTCTTCTATGATCAAACTTGCCCTACAACGAGTTTAAAAACAGTTTTGCAGTTTGCCATTTTGCAGGTTTCACATTAACCCAGGGATTCTCAACCCAGTCCCCGGGACACACCTAGCCAGTCAGGTTTTCAGGATAACCACAATGAATATGCATGAAAGAAATCTTCATGCACTGCTAGGCTGGATTGTCTGCTGTTTTTCAAGATCATTTGTGCAGGCTGGCTTAGAATGTGCCAGAAAATAATTGTCCCAATATCAGAATGAAGAAAGGAAAATCATCCAAATCAAAAGCTTCATCCTACAACTCAACACAATGGACCTGATTCCATCCCGGATGTACAAGCCCTCTGTGTGACCGGCCAGATCTGGACGCACAGAGGGAGTTGCGATTCTGATCCCGTGGGGCACGTCTAGCCTTGTGGGATCAGAGTCGCGAAAAGGCCTGTACATGCAGGCCGGGACCACAATTCAGCCTGGCCTGCATGTACAGGCCTTGCCCAAGTAACTCGGTCTGGACTTTACAATGAATCCGCAGTGCCATGGCAGCCAGTTGCCACGGCACTGCAGCTCCATGTTAAAGCTGCGATCCCGGCTGCCGACTTCTGCAATGCTTTCTCCACAGCCCGGTCCCCGAACTGGCCTCCTAAGGCCAGGGTCGGGCTGTGGGGAATGTCCTTGGATCCCTCCTGCCCCTTCCGCACCCCGGGCCCGCCAGTCCCTGGCAACTAGGTGACTTATTCCACCTCCGAGTTGGAATAAGTTCCCCGTTCCAGTCGCCAGCCCTGGACATACAGGGCCGACCATTAGAATCAATCCTGTACGTCCGGGGCCGACAACTGCCACTGCCCGTCCTAATGCTGCCCCCGATTCGCCCCTTTCTCACTCCATCTAACTTCCCCGTACAATTCGCGGGGAAGGACGGGGCTGGGAAAGGGCACGAATCGCAGGGATGGATGTCCCAATGGGATTCCATCCCCGCTATTCGTGGCTCAGAATCCACCACCCTTTCAGTGAAAAAGTATTTGCTGACATTGCCTTTCAGTTTACCCTCTTGCAGCTTCATGTTATTCTCTCTAGTTTTACAGCTTCCCCGTCTTTGGAACATGGGGAAACTGTAATACCAGAGGGCATAACATGAAGCTGCAAGGAGGTAAATTGAAAGGCAATGTCAGGAAATGTTGGGAATGCCATCCCGATGGAAGTGGTGGGGGCAAACACAGTGACAGAATTCAAAATGGCATGGGACAGACATAGTGGATCCCTTTATAACAACAGGATAAAACCAAAATAAGCATAACTATCTCTTATATCTGAACAAATAGGGATGACCTACACAGAGCGGTGGGTACACCCCTAAACAAAGGCATGGGGAGAGGTGACCTGCACAGAGTGGCAAGTGCACCTACTCTTGTTGCCTTGCTGGACAGACTAGATGGACCATGCTGGTCTTTATCTGCTGTCATATACTATGTTACTATGTAGAATGACCCCTAATTGGTGCTGTATGCCTACTTCCACAGGGAGAAAAATGGATCTCAGAACCAAAGGGCACTTCAGATCCAGGTCTAAAACACTCGGACCAAGCTCAAGTACATTAAGGATCCAAAAAACTCCCTCTCATCAGGCTTCTGGAAAATACTCATTCAAAAAGCTATCACAAAAATAATCAATATTCCATTCATTGCAACCCTGTAATTCAGCAGAATCTATCAGTGTAGACATTGTTCATACAACCTCAGTATTCATATATTCTTTATCCACAGCTTTATCAAAAAATCAGCATATTAGCAACAGCAGATACTAATCAGCAACTATTACTTATCTTCCATTTTCCCCAGTGTCACTGCAGACGCCTATATGGCATTTTGCTTTAGCTTTATCAGGAGGGCAGAATGTATCCACAAAACGTCATCTCCAAACCACCATTCACCCACGCTGCAGTTCTTACTTGTACAGAAAGAACTTAGAATTCATCTGTGTTCGAGGCTTATTAATCTCTCCTGGAGGCCTATTGTACAGAACACATAATCTGAAAAGCCCTTTTCATATTCAGGAACCATGTATAGGTTTGGACACCTCCACACTCAAGGCCAGACGTGATTCTTCCATTCTGAAATCACACTGCAATTTTCATTTTCATTGTTCCACCCAGGTCACGCCTCCAGCATGCCTCCATTCTACTTGGACTTCCTCGCATCGTGGACATCCATATACTCTGTTTCTAAAACAGGTCTGTGTACGTCCTTGTGATTTGGACATCTGCATGCCATTTTCAGACATGACGAGGATATTTAAAATGACCCAATCTATGAAAAGGTAATTGTGTTAAGTGCTGTTAAGTTGATATTGAGTCCTGGCAACCCTGTGGATAGTTATGACTATCTCCTAGGTTTTCTTAGCGATGTGTAGCTGGAAGTATTAGATAGCCAGGCCTTTTTTCTATGCAGCAAGCCCCACAGAACTTAGTATTCCAAGGTGGCCTCTTATCCAAGTACTAACCAGGCCAGACCATGCTTAGCTTCCAAGATCAGCTGCGATTAGGTGCACTCAGGATGGCGTGGTCATAGGTACTGTATATGAAAAATAATTAATCTGTTTTTTGAGACTTTTATGCTTCGTCTGGAAAAAGCCACCTCTCTGCATATGAACATGCACTTGTTGCTTTACATGGCAATTTATAGATTAGCCTATGAAGCCTTGCTAGATCTATAAACAATAAATTGAACTCGTGCATGTCATTTTAGAATACGTGAAAAGCAAGTGTTGTCTAAGCTGTCAGACGTAACTAGTAATGATTGCTCAGGGATCTGACTCTTCGTTTGCGAATTAAACTTCCAAGATATTATACCACTAAAATTCTGCATTTCAGTGATGCTCACCATAGTTTTGGGATTCCTGTATAGCCTGTCTTATGCTTGGTTACAGAATAGATTGGTAACTGAAGGGCATTCTTAAACTGCTTTGTTTCTGCCTAGTATAATTGCTTTTTCCAAGAAAACTAACTTCTATGGTAACGTGTATAAATTTGACATTTGCTGAAGAGTGTTTTTTTTCCGAAGGTGGCCATTTTTATGTCACACATAATTAGGCTTTGTGGTTTTGAGTGTTAAGTTTAAGCTGTCATGCTATATGCGACATTCCAGCTTTGGAATGACATTCTTAAATAGAAATCGGTGCTATATACAGTACATGAAAATCCAGGCTGCTATCATATCAACTTGAAATGTAGTGTTCTTAACTGGAATTAAATATATTTGTACTTTTACAGCTGGTTTGACCATTATGTGTATGGTGTACCCATGAGTATAGCCAGTTTGTAAAATACTTATTACTTTCATATGTGCAATACTGGGACTGAAGCTCATTGGTATGCCAAAATTGGGCCAAGGGGAGCTGCTGCAAGAAAGTGGGCAGCTTTCCACCATGAAAAAGGTCTTGAATGATTTCTGGAGCTGCTGTGCTCATCAGGGGCGGCCCAAGGGGGGTGCGGGCCCATGTGCGGAGACTCGGTGCGGGGCCTCATTTGCATAAATATTTGCATAATGTTACCATACACTAACTTTTAGTAAACATGCCTCTTAATGAGTATATGGATAAAGAAAGACTAAAAGGTTTCTACATTACTATACTCCAGTACCAACCGCCAGGCACATTAGGAACTACTACAAACACTGCCCATTTAGAACCCATAGCAAACCCGCCGTATCCTAACAGCACTACCAGGACTCACAAAGCACCATACCCTAACTATCAAAAGGCAACACTGCAAATATTAAACCAATACATTTCAGAGAACAATAATACATGACCTACTGGGGAAAGAACAAGTGGCAATGTCAAATAGGAATTACATAAACAGAATACCTCAGCTCAGTTACACATGCAGAACATAGACCATCACCAAACAAGGAATCACAATTTAGAAACAGGAAGACAATAATTAAACTGGGAACCCCAAGGGGGGCGGAGCCAGCTCGAAACCGGCATGGAAGCGTAAGTCCTCTTCTCCTAGGCCTCGTGTTAAAATCCTGCGACCTACCCGATCATAAACATACCCCGGTAGCTGAATTTGCTAGGGCTGCTGCAGGAGAATGTCGGGGAGTAAACAAACGCGTCTTGACTTTCCCCCAACATTGCCAGCGTTGGGATCTAAAAGATCTAAATCTGACCCGCTGTCCCCGCACAAATCTGGGCCTCAACATGAATCAGCGGAGGATTTCAGACAACTCCTACAGGAAGTTCGGGCCATAAGAAGTCGAGTGGACTCCAACGGAGAGACTCTTTCAGCCCTTCAGGACGATATAAAAGATCTGGGCTCTCAATTTCAAACCCTTTCTGTTCGGGTGGAAAAAGTGGAACAAACGCTAGTGGAGCATGGAGACAAGCTTAAGACTGCTTCCTCCTTGGCGCGCAAGATCGACCGACTCGAGCAACACATGGACGATATGAATAACAGAGCCTGACGAAATAATATTCGCATCGTCGGCTTGGGTGAAGGGGCGGAGGGGACGGACCCCATCTGCTTTATGGAGTCCTTCTTGCCTAAGATATTAAAAATAAACTTTGACCCTCCGCTAGAAATTGAGCGGGCTCACAGGATTCCAGCGTCTCCTTCAGCCTCCAGCTCCCATGGAACGCGACCTCGTCCCTTCATCATGTGCCTTTTAAGGCACCAACAGGTTATGCAGATATTCGCCGCGGCCAAAGCTGGCCAGCCGCTTCAACATGAGGGGCGAAAGATTTTCTTCTACCCGGACTATTGTAAGCGCACAGTAGAGAAGCGGAAGCAGTTTTTGGACCTTAGGCCCAGGCTTCGCAACCTGCAGGCCCGTTTTGGACTATTCAGCCCAGCGCGCTTTAAGGTAACTTTGGACAACCGTACTAGGTCCTTTGAGGACCCGAATTTGCTGCGCCAGTACATTGAAGAACACGAGGAGCTTCGAATGCAGCAAAGTTGAAGTCGCGGCTCACCTGGTGATTTGTGTTGTTGGACAGAGCCCTGTATCGGGCAGTTAATGCCTTGGTCTGCATTTTCAAATAATGGGCATGTTTGCTCCTGGGGGATGTTATAACATCTGTATTGCTAGCCAGGCGGGTGGTCGGGTTATGGCTAATGGATACTTAAAAGGGGCTGCTTCATGCAGTTAATGTGTTTCTGCTGTCTTACCCTACTTGATCTTTTTTTTTATTTGTTTGGGGGGGGGGTTCCGGCTCACTGAGAATCACAGTACTATGGTTAATTGGAAAGGTCCCACAGAGTTTTGTCTGATTATAGTTGTAAAAAATGGTTAATAACCTGAGACTGTTATCCCTTAATGTGAAGGGGCTTCGGTCACCTATTAAACGCAAGAAAATCTTATTGTACTGTAAGCGCCAATCTGCAGATATTATTTTGCTCCAGGAGACGCATATATCTGCGCTGGAAGCAAGTAAATTGGCAGACAAATTATATGTGGTGGCTGGCTGCTCCCCTGCTGTGCATAGAAAAAACGGTGTTGTCACTTTAATAAAGAACACCTTAGATCCTCAATTGATTATTTCATCGCATGGTGAAGCTGGGAGATGGGCAAAGTCCATAATGAAAGTTGGGCGCGGTTTATTGTCCATCGTAAATATCTATGGACCTAATATAGATGACCCCATTTTTTTCTCTACTCTCAGTGGGATGCTACATGAGGAATCAGAAGCTAAGATAATTGTGGGGGGGGACTTTAACTTGGTTACTGAACCCTTATTGGATAGAAGTCCTGGCAGGGTTGAACGTCCTTCTCGTGCACGTCTCGCACTCTCCTCTCTGATTGATTCCTGTGATCTTGTAGACGTATGGCGTTTGTTTCATCCCAAAGAGAAAGATTTCTCTTTCTTTTCTCCGGTTCATAACTCTCTCTCCCGCATAGACTTTTTCTTGATTTCTGGGTCTTTGGTCTCCGGTTGTAGTGATACTTCTATCTTGAGCAGATCGGTTTCAGATCATGCAGCCATAACAATCGATGTAGCTGTAGAGGACGTTGTGTGTCCCAATCAGACATGGTCTTTCAATAGGTCATGGTTGGCAGATCCTGCCTTTCAGGAGGTCATTCGCCGAGCCATCACCTCCTTTTTTGCTTGGAATAAGAGAGGAGTTACTGCTGATTGGGCTTGGTGGGAGGCCTTTAAGGCCTCTATTCGCGCAGAGATCACCAGCTTTAAAATAAAGGAGACTAAACGTCAGCAGGCACAACTACGTACTCTGGAAGCGCAAATCCGTGCCGGAGAGAGACTCTGGATTCGCAAACCTCGGCCGGAATTACTTCTCCGTTTGCAGAGACTTCGGTTTCAATACAATGAAGTTTTAAGTACTGAAGTCGAGCAAATCATGTTAAAACAGTCTGCCCGGTTTCATGTAGAAAGGAATAGAGCTGGTAGGCTATTAGCTCACACCCTAAGGGGACAGCAGAGCAAACCCAGAATCGCCTCTATCTTATCTAACAAGCAAGAGAATCTAATTAAAGATGCGCAGATAGCGGCTGAATTTTCCAAATTTTACAGCCTACTCTATTCCTCAGAGACCTCTGCTGATATGAGCTCTTTTTCTGATTTTGTCAAAGATCTTAACCACCCAGTTTTGGAGGCGGAACAGGCCTCTGTTCTCGACAGGCCTTTCCTTCATGATGAGCTAATTTCAGCTCTCCAAGCTATGCCTTCTGGAAAGGCGGTCGGTCCAGACGGCCTTTCTGCCGAATTTTATAAGGTTTTCAGCACTGAATTGGCTCCGTTCCTGTTAGAATTTTACGATGGGCTTGCCAAGGAAGGAGGCCCTACGGGTAGATTTTCAGAAGCTACCATTGTTGTATTGCCAAAACCGGGCAGGGATCCAACTCTTGTTGCGAATTATCGGCCTATTTCTCTTTTAAATACCGACTACAAAATTTATGCGAGTATTTTAGCGCGTAGACTAGCCCTGGTGATTGGGGACTTGGTCCATCCGGACCAATGTGGGTTTGTTCCTGGGAGGTCAACCTCTGACAATGCTCGTCTCTTATGTAACCTGCTCGAGAAGACCTCCTCCGCTACCTGCCCGTATCTCGCTCTGGCCTTAGATGCTGAAAAAGCATTCGATAGGTTGGAGTGGCCGTTCATGTTCTTTATCCTACAGTGGTTTGGCTTGGGGGAACGTTTTATCCATAAGGTCAAGGCGCTTTATTCCCATGCATCAGCCAATATCTTAGTGAATGGTTTGTTTTCGAGTCCTTTTTCTCTCCACCGGGGGACTCGGCAAGGGTGCCCCCTCTCCCCTCTTTTATTTAATCTCGCCCTGGAACCCCTGGCTATAGCAATCAGAGAGCGGGCGGACCTTCAGGGAATTCAAATCGGGACGTCATGTGTGAAGCTCTCCGCTTATGCTGACGATTTGCTTCTCTTTACGCAACCGGGGGAGGTTCGCTCCATATTGGCTTTATTTGATAGATACTCCAAAGTATCGGGATATAAGATCAATTGGTCAAAGTCTGTGGTGTTTCCCCTTAATCATCTCACAACTTCAATAGACATGGCGGAATTTCCTTTTAAATGGGAGGCGGGTAGTATTAAATATCTAGGGGCATGGTACAACGCCTCGGTGGACGACATGATAGTGAAAAACATGGAAGATCTCCTTCTTTTCCTACAGTCTAAAGTAGTAGCCTGGTCTCCTCTTTATCTTTCGTGGTGGGGCCGCCTAGAGGTAATTAAGATGACCCTTACCCCTAAGATCAATTACATTCTCGGTATGCTCCCTTTCTCCATCCCATCGGCTTGGTATCATAAGATAGAGCGTGTTCTTATTTCCTTTCTGTGGAACGGGAAGCAACCGCGTATTGCTACTAAGAAACTGAAGGCTGCCAGGGATGGAGGAGGAGTGCACTTCCCTGATTTCTATCAATATCATCAAGCGCTTCTAATTAAGCAGGGTTCACTCTGGTTGGTCGCAGATGATAGTGAGCATAGGCCGACTTGGTTAGCGGTGGAATCCAACTTGGCCGCCCCCACTCCTCTTCAATATCTATTAGGGGCACTGCATCCTGAGTGGTCTCCGGTTGGCAGAGTTATCAGGTCCACGCAAGCCGCTTACCTCGCGTTGCTGAGGCTTACTGGTCAGGTCTCTGTCTCCCCGGCGCAGATACCAGTGTGGTGGAATCCCCGATTTCGGATTCGTGGACGTAGGTTTGCCTGGAGAGCTTGGCAAGATCGGGGTGTTTGGTCTTTGGGACAATTAGTTGATACCAATGGCTGGAAGGACTTTGCAGTGTTACAAAGGACGTTCTCATTGCCAGGCTCCTGTCTGTTCAGGTGGCTCCAGCTGAAACATAGCATCGTGGCTTCTGGTTTCTCACTACAAACCACTGTGTTAGATACGAGTGACACGTTACCTTGCTGGTTGACAGCTACGGCGATGCAGAGAGGGGCTACTTCCAAGATTTATGCATTTTGGAGGAGGAATGTCTCCAGCACACCCGTTGGGTTGGCTCGAGTCTGGGAATCCGATATATCTCGAGATATTACACTATCTGAGTGGTCAGCCTTATGGGGTCCAGTCTCCCGTGTATCCAGATCAGCTGCACTCACTCAGTCACTTTTTTTTTTTATGCACAGGGCCTTTATTACTCCGTCTAAGTTGGCCAGGTGGGGTTCTAACGACTTGGGATTATGCTGGTCTTGCTCCGCAGCTAAAGGAACTTTTATGCACATGTTTTTCGAGTGTCCCTATGTCCAAAATTTTTGGAGACAGATATGGTCCAGGATACAGTTGATCCTGTCCTTTGCTGCGGAGTTAGACTGGAGATGGATCTTTTTGCGGTCCGCTAATTTACCTTCTGTAGTGCCCCGGGATCACTCCTTCCTACTCAATTTTATGGTGGCTGTCGCCCTAAAGATGATTCTGTGGAAATGGAAGAACTTTAGTAGCTTAAGCCCGGACGGATGGTGGAACTTGGTTTGTCATTATTCAAAACTGGAGAAACTCTACAGCAAACTTCACCATCCGGAAAGGACTGATCTCAATGTGCGTAGGTGGATACCCCTGGATACTTATGTGGCTCGTTCTCGGGTTCATTAGAATCTGGTGGGTACCTCCAACAACTGTATCTACCCTTTCCTTTTTATAGACCTAGTAATCTATTAATTTGGTGTGTCTCTCAGTGAGCCAAAGGGGGGGGGGGGAGGGTAGTGTGGGGCGGGGGGACCTTTTTGTAAGTCTGTTTTTAATTCTACTTTTTATTTTGTATTTGGTATTGTGTAGGCTAATTTGTGTTGTGGGTTGCTTGTGTTGTAGCTGTTTGATAAAAACTTAAATAAAGAGTATAAAAAAAAAACAAAAAACTGGGAACCCCAAAAGCCAAACTTGGAATATACAACAACACTGTAGAAATAAAACTATAAATTAATTTCCTCTTGTACTAAACAAAGAGCAAAAATTAATGATGCACATTTCCCAGAGCTGACATATTCCAGTTAATAAATTCAAAATAAAGAGATATTTTTCTACCTTTTGTGCATTTTTTTTCAGTTGCAATTGTTCCAGCCACTTTCTTCTGGTTTCTTCGTATCTTCTGCTAACTCTCCATCTGCTGTCCATTTGTCCTTTCTTCTGTCTTCTTGGTTTTTTTTTTCCATTCTCTCTCTACATCTGCTTTAACATACTAATCTTTCTCCTTTTGCTCTTTCCTCATTCCTATTTCATCCACTCAAATTTTATCCCTCCATCCTCAATCCCCACTTACTCTCCCAATATCCGGCCAATTGTAGATTTGTCTTCCCTCCCAAGCAAAATATTTTTCCCTCTCCATTTCACTCTCCCAGCTCCATCCCATTCTAATCCTCCCCCAACATCAGCTCCTTTCTAGTTCCAGCCCCACCCAGCATCTGCTCCCTTCTTGTCCCTGCATCAGCCCATTTCCAGTCTTAGTCCCCCATCAGCCCATTTCCAATCCTATCCTAGACCCACCATCAGCCCATTTCCAGTCCTAGCTCCCCCATCCATTTCCAGTCCTATCCGAGTCCATCCATCAGTTCATTTCCAATCCCAGCCCCTCATCAGCCCATTTCCAGTCCTATCAGTTCCTCCATCAGCTCATTTCCAATCCCAGCCCCCCATCAGCTCATTTCTATTCCTTTCCTAGCCCCACCATCAGCCCATGTCAAATCCTAGCTCCCCTCCACTCAGCCCATTTCCAATCCAAGCCCCCCCCATGAGCCTACTTCCAGTTCTAGCCCCTCCATGAGTCCATTTCAATTCAAGCCCCCACCACAGCCCATTTCCAACCTTAGCACCCCCAACAGCCCATTTCCAGTCCTATCCTGGCCCCTCCATCAGCCCATTTCCTGTCCTAGCCCCCCCCCCCACTCAGCCCATTTCCAGTCCTAGCTCCCTCTCCTCACAGCCCATTTCCATTCCAAGCCCCTGTCCCCATCAGCTATTTGCCGTTCAAGCCCCCTTCCACTCAGCCCATTTCCAGTCCTAGCAACCCCCCATCCCATTACCAGTCCTAGCTCCCCCATCAGCCCACTTCCAGTCCGAACCCCCTATAGCCCATTACCAGTCCTAACCCCCCCATCAGCCCACTTCCAGTCTGAACACCCTATAGCCCATTACCAGTCCTAACCCCCCCATCAGCCCACTTCCAGTCCTTACCCTCCCATCAGCCCATTTTCAGTCTTACCCCCCCATCAACCCATTACCAGTCCTAACCCCCAACATGCCCACTTGTAGTCTATGCCCCCCCATAGCCCATTACCTGTTGTAACCCCCCCATCAGCCCATTACCTGTCCTAACCCCCCATAGCCCATTTCCAGTCCTAATCCCCCCATCAGCCCACTTGTAGTCGTAGCTCCCCAGGGCCCATTACCTGTTGTAACCCCCACATATACCAGTTCCAGTCCTTACCCCCCCAGCCCATTTCCAGTCCTAACGCCCCCCACCGCCCATTTACAGTCCTAACCCCCTATCAGCCTACTTGTAGTATTGCCCCCCCATAGCCCATTACCTGTTGTAACCCCCCATCTGCCCTTTCCTTTACTAACCCCCCCATAGCCCATTTCCAGTCCTAATCCCCCCATCAGCCCACTTGTAGTCGTACCTCCCCATAGCCCATTACCTGTTGTAACCCCCCCATAGCCCATTACCAGTCCTAATGCCCCCCACAGCCCATTACCAGTCCTAACACCCCCCATCAGCCCATTTCCAGTCTTAGCCCACCGCCCCATAGCCCGTTTCCAGTCCTAATCCCCCCATCAGCCCACTTGTAGTCGTAGCCCTCCATAGCCCATTACCTGTCATAACTTCCCCCATCAGCCCATTTCCAGTCTTAGCCCCTCCATAGTCTATTTCCTGTACTAACCCCCCCTAGCCCATTCCAAGTCTTAACCCCCCCATCAGCCCACTTCCTGTCCTAACCCCCTATAGCCCATTACCAGTCCTAACCCCCCCCATCAGCCCATTTACAGTCCTTACCCCCCACCCTCCCTCCCTCCCTCCCTCCCCATCAGCCCATTTACAGTCCTTACCCCCCTCCCTCCCCATCAGCCCATTTACAGTCCTTACCCCCTCCCCCCCTCCCTCCCCATCAGCCCATTTACAGTCCTTACCCCCCCTCCCTCCCCATTAGCCCATTTACAGTCCTTACCCCCCCCCATCAGCCCATTTACAGTCCTTACCCCCCCATCAGCCCATTTACAGTCCTTACCCCCCTCCCTCCCCCCATCAGCCCATTTACAGTCCTTACCCCCCCCCCATCAGCCCAGCTAAGTTTAAAAAAAAAACAAACCAGAAACCGGCTGCTGCTGCCGCCGCCGCCGCCGTGGCAGCGGCAGAATGGAGAATCCCGCGGGGCCCCCCTGTCCTGCAGTCTTCTATGCGGCCTCAGCGCGGGCTTTTCAGAGCCGCGCAAAGGGAGAGTTTCCCTTTCTCGCGGCTCTGTTAATCCCGCCGCGGGGCTGATGGGATTTCCCATCAGCCCCGCGGCGTGATTAACAGAGCTGCGAGAAGAGAAGCTCTCTCTCTTCGCGCAGCTCTGACAGCCGACCGAGGCCGCATAGAAGACTGCAGGTCAGGGGGGCCCCGCGGGATTCTCCATTCTGCCGCTGCCACGGCGGCAGCGGCAGCAGCAGCCGGTTTCTGTTTTTTTTTTTTTTTAAACTTAGCTGGGCTGATGGGGGGGGGGTGGTAAGGACTGTAAATGGGCCCCGCGGGATTCTCCATTCTGCTGCTGCCACGGCGGCAGTGGCAGCCGCAGCCGGTTTATGATTTTTTAAAAACTTTGCTGGGATGCAAGATGTTTTTTGCGCGGGGCCCCCTGAAACGCGGGGCCCTGTGCAAAAAACATTCTTGCTCAATGGACGGGCCGGCCCTGGTGCTCATTATTAGTTGGGCAATAAAGAAAATCATAGGATGGGTGTGACCTGAGAGCATAGTTCATGAACAAACCGGCAGTGCAGCAGACAGACTTAAGGGACCTTTTCAATTAGACACACTAGAGGCAGATGATAGGATAAGGCATTGCAATTAAGGGCAACTAATATTAGAAAACCAGAAGCAGGAGCTCATCCCTTTCAAGCTCTCTTGGGATGCATTAGTCAATGATGTATACGTGGAATAGCAACCTTTCATGGACTGGGCAATTGCAAGCCTAAAAGAATGTCGGGGGGGGGGGGGGAGGAGGGGTGGAACTGTACATTTACAACCCTAAAAACAAATGTAAGGAAAGGGCTAATCTGCATTGAGTGGCCAGTGCAGCCCCAGCCACTTTACTGGGCAGACTGGATAGGCCATGCTGGTCTTATCTGTTGTCATTTACTATGATACTACATTACTATTTTACTATGTATATGTCTTCAACTCTTGATAGGGATTTTTCTTCATTTCCCTACTGTACTCTTGTGAAGTTGCATTTTACAATGTCTAGATGCCAGTATGGGAGTGGAGGAGTAGCCTAGTGGTTAGAACACTGGCATGGTAACCAAGCAACCAGGGTTCAAGTCCCACTAGCACTCCTTGTGGCCTTGGGCAAGTCACTTAACCCTCCATTGCCTCAGAAGAAAGGCCTGGCAATCTACTTTTGGTCACACTGCCAAGAAAACCCAGGAGTCAGCACTGACTCAAAGACACACATAGATGTCAGTACATCCTGATCTAAGATGGGTGACATAAAGAGTAAACTTTCAGAGAGATGTGGTGTTTGTTCAGGGATTGGTTATCTTCAATATGCTGCACTAAAACTGCTCAAAAAATCCATGCAAGATAGTGTGGCATGGAGGTGAGGAAGTGGTTCTGCTACTTATTTCATTGATTAATTTTCTTATTCATCATTCTGCTAGACATTCAAAATGTATAACATTTATAGTCACATAAGTACAATTTCAGAGAGAGATAAAATAAAATGGCAATAGACATGCAGTATACAACATAATAAACAGCGATGACAACTGAAAACCAAATGAAAAGAAGATTCCACAGAACACCAGTCCTACCCTCACCCAAATTGCTCAGCAGATCCCAGCACCTGAAGAGGTGGTCTTGCTCTTTTCAACCCAAGAAGACAGAATTATACAATTAGACTGAGAAATGTCTGCCCATACATCTGTTTGGAAGGAAAATAACTTTCTGAAAACTTAACAGACTCAAATGAAACTTGGCATGTGTGAAAAAACAGTTAAAAAGTTAAAATATAGACAGGATCTGACTTGGGAATTCGGAGAAATAAGCTCCTTCCTCCATTCCACACCCAACCCCCAAAAGAATAATTGCTGAATGCATTTCTCTGTGAGCAGAAGTTCCAGTTCTATAGCACCAGAACTTATACTGTATACAATGAAACATATCATCTAAGGAACACTAATGGAGTGGAGGAGTGGCCTAGTGGTTGGGGCAAGGTGCTTCAGGCTGGAAGGTCAGGGGTTCAAATCCCACCAGAGGACAGCAACCTTGGGCTGGAAGGACTGGGGTTTCTAGTCCCACAGGTGGTCTTGGGCAAGCCACTTAACACTCCATAGCCCATGTTCCCTGTAAAATAGTTATCTCCAAGTTATAATGCCCTGTTCAATGTAATTTCAGTTTGTTCAATGTAAACCACACTGATGCAGAATAGCATGGTATATAAGAGAATGTAAATAAATAAATACCTCCTTTCAAACTGCCAAAACCCATTCTTGCCCCCAAAAATGTCCCACTCCAAAAACTACCTCCCCCAGCAGGTGTCTTGCCAACTCAGATCTCTCCAACTTCAGGAAAAGACTAAAAACTCACCTCTTCAACAAAGAATGTAACAAATCCTCAGACAGAGACTCATCCATCATAAATCTGTACTGATAAAACCACACAACTCAACTAAACAAACACCAACTGTCTACTAAGGACTCAGAAAGATACTGTAATTAGCTTTTTGTTAATGATACCACATATTATACAGTTACATTGTTAATTTGTTTTTCTGTTCCAGTTCTATGTAAAACATTGCACGTCATGGTCATGTTAATCTGTTGTTAAGCTGTAAAACACTTTGAATCGTATAAAGGCTGTATAAAAAATAAGTTTAAATAAATAACTATTTCATCTCTAGAAAGTAACACTTGCATCTACTTCACCACCATGCAAATTATCCTATCACCAAAAACTGTCCCACTCACCCTGCAAACTGCCCCACCCTCAAAAACTATCTCTCCTACAACTGCCTTGCCACAAACTCTCCCATTCTTAAAATTTGATTTTAAATTTAAATTTGCTTGTAACCCACAATGAATCTTTGGGGACATGTGGGATGTAAATAGGAAAAAATAATTAATTAATATTACCCTACTGCTATAGCCCCACCACATAAGAACATAAGATATGCCATACTGGGTCAGACCAAGGTCCATCAAGCCCAGTATCCTGTTTCCAACTGTGGCCAATCTAGGTCATACGTACCTAGCAGTTTCCCCACTTCTCATACTGCCTAAAACAACCAGACTGCAATGGCACCTCCTCCAAGCAAACTGCCTCACTCCCTAAAATTACTTTCCACAACTGCCCTGCAAACTGGCCCTTAGCTCCAAAACTACCTGCCTGCAACTGTCCCACTGTCCTACAAACTTCTGCCACTACCTTAAACTATCCTGCAACTGCCATGTCACCCTGCAAACTGCTCCCACCCCCAAAAACGATCCCTGTAACTTTCCCACCACCCCCTACCTATCTCCACTACCAAAAACAGTCCTCACCTGTGCCCCACTAGCTTAAAAACTCCACTACCCTGCAAATTGTCCCTGCAACTGTCCCACCACCCCATAAGCAGTCACATCCCAAAAACTGTCCTCTGCAACTGCCCTGCACTCTGCACTCTGTAAACTGCCACACCCCAAAAAATAACCCCTGCAACTGTGCCACAACCCTACAAACTGCCTACCCCCAAAATAATTCCTCCAAACTGCTCCACCACCTCACAAACTGCTACCACCCCCAAATGCTACCCCCACAACTGCTCCACCACCCCATAAACTTCTCCCACCTTCAAAAGCTACCCCCATGAATGTCCTGCAAACTCACAAACAGCCCCAACCCCAAAAACTACCTTCACACTTTATCCATGCACTCTACAAACTGCCCTATCACCTTAGAAAAACTACCCCCACAACTACCCTCCCATGATTCAGACTGCCCTACTCTCAAAAACTACCCCTACCCACTTGCAACTATTTCACTACTCTGCTGCCACTTCACCCCGCAAACTGCTCCCTGCAAATTCACCGCCACCCTGCAGACTGTACACATCCCACAAAAGTACTCCCTGAGACTACCCCAACACTGCTCTAAATGTCTGCATCCCCCACTTGTCTACACATACATATCTCAAAAAATTAAATGAGAGACCTCACTCAATCTAACCAAATTGCAAAGCACTTTAAACACAACCCGCAAGTGAAAGCCTCAGAATTAACTCACTAAACAAAACACGTTAGGAGTTAAAATAACATCAATGGCTCTCACTCGCTAACAACAACCATCCAAAATGCATGATATACAAACATATTCCATACAATTCCATTTGACATAAACTTGCAAAATATCAACAAATATCAACAAGTACACAAATCATGTATCAGGATGGAATGTGAATGCCCCAACGCCTTTTCTAGACATCTCATGTGAGCGTTTCGCTACCGCTGTTTCAAGGGGGTCCAACACAAAAATCACATCGACTATAAGCAAAACCACTTCATATTAGTCAGAACTGACTTCCAAGTCTTGATCACCCGCCATGCCTCCAGTCAATATCCAATATCCAGTCAAGGCATGGCGGGTGATCAAGACTTGGAAGTCAGTTCTGACTAATATGAAGTGGTTTTGCTTATAGTCGATGTGATTTTTGTGTTGGACCCCCTTGAAACAGCGGTAGCGAAACGCTCACATGAGATGTCTAGAAAAGGCGTTGGGGCATTCACATTCCATCCTGATACATGATTTGTGTACTTGTTGATATTTGTTGATATTTTGCAAGTTTATGTCAAATGGAATTGTATGGAATATGTTTGTATATCATGTATTTTGGATGGTTGTTGTTAGCGAGTGAGAGCCATTGATGTTATTTTAACTCCTAACGTGTTTTGTTTAGTGAGTTAATTCTGAGGCTTTCACTTGCGGGTTGTGTTTAAAGTGCTTTGCAATTTGGTTAGATTGAGTGAGGTCTCTCATTTAATTTTTTGAAGTATCATTTGGATGCCTCGATATAGGCTTTATAGTGTTGTTAGTTACACATACATATCGACACACACATACACAGAACAGATAAACATAAACAACAGACATACACAAACATAACGTGCAAAATACAGGCAACATAGGTACAAATGGATGTGTTAGCATGTGCATGCATGCACTCACACATACAAGCATGCATGTACACATGTGCAGATAGGTTGGAAAGAATTTCATGCACCATACTCTGCATGCTCTCCACACTTGTATGTAAAATAACATATTAGATACTCAATTCTGCTATGCAATGCAGTGGCTAGTAAGAAAATTACTCAAAAAACCAAATTATCCAAAGAAACATAGAAAAATGACAGCAGATAAAGACTATATGGCCCATCCAAACTACTCTTCCATACCAACATTTTCCCCTTAGAGATCCTCTGTGTTTTTCCCATGTCTTCTTGAATTCAGATAGTCTTCATCTCAAGTATCTCCACTGGGAGACTATTCCATGCATCTACCACTTTTTCCATAAAGAAATATTTCCGTATATTACTCCTAAGTCTATACTCTTTCATCTTCCCTTTAAGACTCATCATTGCAGAACTTTCTTTCAATTGAAAGAGGCTCTCTTCCTGTACATTTATACCATGGAGGTATTTAAACATCTCTGTCATATCACCCCTCTCCCACCTTTTTCCAAAATACACATAGTAAGAATTTGAGTCTGTGTCCATATGCCTTATGACGAAAACTACTGACTATTTTAGTATCTGCCCTCTTCACCAACTCCATCCTGTTTGTATCCTTTTGAAAGTGTGGTCTCCAGAATTGCACAGTGCTTAAACTAAAACTTGGTCAAGGGCAGTATTTAACCTCTGACCCCCATTCCTGTTCAAGGGGGCTCATCACTCAGTTATTGGACAAACAAGCCACAAGTTCACCTGGTGCCGAAAAGCCAGAAGATTGCCTATGTAGCATAAAACTAATAAGTCATTAATGTACCTGAGTAGGCTAGTGGCTAGAGCAACAGCCAAACACCCAGGAGATTAGGGTTCAGTTCCCACTGACACTTCTTGTGACCTTGGGCAAGTCATTTTACCCTCCCTTGCCTCACAAGAAAAGGCCTGGCAATCTACTTCTGATCATACTTTGCCAAGAAAACCCAGGGGCTGCTGGGTCGCCAGGAGTCAAAATTGACTTGACGGCACTTACAAAAAATAAACCTGCATGTAACCCACCTTGAATGTCTGTCTTCTGGAAAGGCATGAGCTAAATACAAATAAATAAAAAATATGTCATGTGGCAACTTTTTCCACAAGTCTGTCAAAGCATAAGAAAAAGCCTGATTGTGAGTGATAAGCAATCTTGCATCTTTGATTGAAGTTTTGAAAAGCAAATTCTCCGACTCCACACACTTACGTAGTGTAGATCTTAAATATTCCAGGCCAGATCTCTGAACAGTAGGGATGTGCACAGGCAAAAAAAATTGGTTAGTTTTAATTTTCTTATGAATTTTTCCCGATGTGAGTATTGGGGTTTTTTGGGGTTAGTTTCACACATTTGTTTTAATAGGAAAATTTTAGTACACAGTAACCAATGAATTAATATGTGCTAAGTCAATGAATTCGCATTACATCAATAGATTGCACATTAAATTTTTTAAGGTGTACTAATGATGCATACCCCTGCTGAAGACTTTAACATGATAAGGCTTCTGTTTTTATGTTTTAAGTGATGAACACTGATAGAACATCCCTGTTATAAAATACAGTATGTGTTAATTGAATAGACACCAGGATAACATTTCTTCCCCTAATATTGTCATGATTCTCCTCTAGCCTGTTTTGGATGTTCCACTTAGTTTTAGCAAATATCCCATAAAATGACAGAGAGGATATTAATGTTGTTATCATATAAATCTAATCACTACAGTTCTTAACAAGGAGAAAAAAGGATCTCAGGCAAAATTGAGCCAGTTAGCATAGGCATATGTGTTTCAGTCATAGCAATTGCTCTTCGTATCAATGATTCTTAAAAAAAATGGCCTGCACTATTCCATATTTTCTTGAATTATAAAATAGTAGTATCACGTCAACAATTAGCATGCGCCGAATATGTAGTAAATGCTGATTCCATAAGAAGATATAAATATATCATCAAGGCAGATTATACATATTGTCCTGTCGCCTTATCTGCTAATTATCCTGTTGCAGTTTTCTGCTTGGAAGATGGTGGCCCCAACACAATCTATGATGCCATCCTCGGCGTATCACTAATGCTTCTTCAGGGGGCTGGTCAGACTTGATTTAACAAAAAATACTTAATATCAAGTGTTAATAGTATATGAAAACTGATCAACCAGCACAAGCTTTCACCAGGCAGCATTTCCCAACAGCCAAAGCCCTACCCTTCCTAGAGGGCCCTAGATTTATATGATAACCCAGGAATATCCTCTCTATCATTCTATGGGATATTTGAATGATGATTTTTGTTTGTGGTTTTCACATTTTCTTCTTTCTGGTACTGGTTTTGATCATGGGTGTGTTGCCACTTAGTTTTTGTGCTTGTGTCATGCTGATGACTCTTCAGCTGCATAAAGGTAAAAATTTGATTCCACCGAAAGAGATGCCCAGCAATGGCATCTGCACTGCAAAAACACTGATAAACACTGATTTTTTTTTGTTTTGTAATCTTAAAGAACCCTAATTAATTGGAAAGCAAATACCTATATTTACAGGGGGAGGATATTCAAAGGGATTAACATGGTTAGCATGGATAGTGCCGCTGAATGTTCCCGGGTGCCGCCGCTGCATGTTAACTGGTTAGAATTGGGGTTTTCCATCAGCGGCACTAACCGCGTGAGTGCCACTGAATATCCTGGATAAAGGGATTAACCCAGGCAGTAGTGATATTGAGTCATTGCAAAGTTACGGCAAAGCAGTGAAAGTAAAGCCCAGCAAAGGATGGCCTAACATTTGTTGCAAAAGCTAACTGGGCAGTGGCTGAATATGGCCGCTGCCCGGTTAGCTTCTGGGTATTCAATGCCAGGGCTCAGATATGATCCCGACATGAAATATTTGGGTTTGGATTTCAGCGGCGATAGCTAGCCACTGAAATGGCGTTAGCTGCTTCCACTGAATATCCCTTCAACAATTTTTAAATATCTAAGAATAGAAGCCCTAGTTATAGTGAACATCTTGCAATCAATTCTTGCATCAATTTGTAAACAGATGTTCTAAATCTAGCTCTCCAGGGACAGGAAAATACCTACAGTACCTGAATGTAACTCACCTGAATGTAACTCACCTGCTACTGGAATGGCGTCAGCTAAAGCCAAAATCCAAAGCCTCATCAGATCTGACTGTACTTCTCTAGGTTAGAATTTGCCCATCAGTTGACACGGTTATATTGTAATTTTCTCTATCTGGTGCCGCTACTGAAGAGTATTACATGTTAACCACTGATTCCAAATAGCACATCCAGATTGTTGGTAAGGAGTGATTATTAAAACCACCAAAGAATGGACTGAACTGTTGTATTCAACAGGTTGATAAATAGACCCTCCATTTTTGTATTCCTACTGTTGCTTAGAATATGAAATTATGTATAGTCAGGCAAGATGGGGCCAATATTCTAAAATGCATTAAGGATAATGCAGCATTCAAATAATTATTGCAGTTAAACACAGCTTTACCTGTTAAAAATAATAAGGCCTGACATTCAAAAACACTTATCTGGATAGCAGCACCTTATCCATCAATTTTCATTGACACTATCTGGGCAGGGCTACTGAAAATGATTGCGGACCACCCTGGGATATGCAGAGGTGGTTGTCCCTTTGTTGTCGAATAATGTTAATTCTTTTTGGGAGGGACATTTTCCAAGTGAGTTAAAATTTGCAGTTATTAGTCCTCTTCTGAAAAAGATGGTTTTGGATAGTAATATCCTGCAGTATATTATTTACTGTTTGGTGGAAAGATAACAGAAAAGGTGGTGCTTATGAAGCCGTTGAGTTTATGGGAGTGGTCGGAGGCAGTACATTTCAATAAGGCAGTAGCGAAAGTTCTAGTGGGGGCCATCTTATTTTGGCGCCCCCCCCCCCCATAGCAACTCACCCCTCATCAACCTCCCCCAGTCTCCGGTGGTGGCGGCCCTGTATGTCAAACTTACTTGAATCTGTTTGCCATGCTGCTTCTGTTTCAGGTCCGGAGGTGTTCCTCCAGGGCTAAAGTCTTGTGTGACTTCGGCCCGGAAGGAACACCTCCAGGCCTGGAATGAAGGCAGCACGACAAACAGATAAAAGTAAGTTTGCCGCTCTGCCGTGTGGGCCCCCTTCCTGTCCAGGCCCCCCTGCATTCTGGGAGCTACTTGGGCAAAATTTATGCCGCTGCAAAAAGGGTTTCATGAGGACTGCAGTGCAGTCAAAATGTTAGTCTTGTTACTGAATTCACTAAGGGTTGGGGCCGACTAGGGGAAGGAGTTTTTGTTGATTATGTTGGACGGCTGTGTTCGATCTTGTGAATCACTCTCATAAGAACATAAGATATGCCATAATAGGTCAGACCAAGGTCCATCAAGCCCAGTATCCTCTCAAATATTAATAAGATTGGGGTGGGCATTCAAGTGGGTGCTTTGCAGTGGATGAAATCTTATTTTGATGGGAGGATACATAATGTTGTCTATAATAGAAGCAGTTCCGCCCCTCTCAATTCTAAATTGTGGTTTTCCCACAGGGCTTGATCCTACCCCCTCTTCTTTTTACTGTACATCTGAGCCCTCAGATTCCTGTTCTGAGTTGCAGGATCCAGTGCTATATATGTGCTGATCATATTCAGCTAATTGTTGAAGTAGGTCAGGACTAACAGGCCATAATGTAGTAAGCAGATGATTGATCAGCTGTTATTTCAAATTGGCTGGAAGATCAAGATTTAGTTCTTAACATTTCAGTTTTTGAAGCATTATGTTTGAACATGCTTTGAAGAATTCTAAGGGATCCCCAGTAACCGGGTAGCCGGACCCGCGCTCACCCCTAGACTTTCCAGGCCCCTTACCTCCTCCCTCCATCTCTTTCCTCGTATCCCCACAAAAATACTTACAGCCATTTTATGGTACGAACTGGTCGCAGCTTTATTCCAAACAACATCATTTTTATTTATTTATTTTTTATTTATTTATTTAACATCTCTTATATACCGCACTATTGTCATCAGCGCGGTTTACATGAAACCAAACATATACATACAGAAAAACTGTAGTGCATTTTACAAGTAACAGGAATTTAGAACTTGGTAATAAAGGGAAACTATGTCAACTATATATCTATATACAATAATCTATACGCATTAGTCCAGTTGAAATTGTCTTGGTCTGAGTATGGATGTAATATTTCTCTTGTGAAAGATTAAATTGGAAAATAGCTTAAGAAGAGGTGGTGTTTGAGACTTTTTCTGAATTGTGTTAGGCTGGTTATGGCTCTCAGTTCTGGTGGGAGGGCATTCCAAGCTATTGGGGCGTGAATGCTGAAGGCTCTTTTAGATGTTTCCTTAGTGTATCTGACTGTTTGTCTTGGGATTGTTAATGTATTTATAGCAGCTGATCTTCTGGATCTATTGAGGGTCTGCGTGTGTAAAAGGTTGGCGACCGTTGAGGGTGCTTGATTGTTTAAGGCTTTGAAAGTAGTGATTAGTATCTTGTAGTGGATTCTTGCATTGGTTGGTAACCAGTGGAGTCTTTTTAAAATTGGAGTTATGTGGTCTGTCTTTGATATTCCTTTGAGTACTCTGGCAGCGGTGTTCATCGCCAGTTGGAGAGGATTTAAAGTTGATTGCGGGAGACCATGTAGAATTGCATTTGCGAAGTCGAGATGAGGCATCACCAAGGCTTGGTAGACGGTTCTGAAGTCTGTGGGTTCCAGTAAAGGTCGTAAGTGGCGTAGTGTGCGTATCTTGTGATATATTAGTTTTGTTATGTTTTTTATGTGGGTTTTCATATTGAGACGCTGGTCAAGGGTGATACCTAGGTATCGTATCGTAGGTTTTACTGTCAATTCCTTGTCCTTTATCTTTAAGGTAGTGGGAGGTGTGAAGTTTTGGTCCTTTGTGATAAACATAACATCGGTCTTGCTGTGGTTGATTCTTAGGTTCTGTGAGAGGAGCCAGTCTTCTACTGATTCGAAGCATTTTATCAATGGTGTAAAATCAGGATGGTTGATGGAGAATGGCATGTATAGGAGAATGTCGTCTGCATATGCTAGGCAGGTAACATTAAAGGAACGGATGAGGTCACAGATAGGTTGCATGTATATGTTAAACATTAGTGCTGAAAGAGGGGATCCTTGTGGTACCCCTTGATCTTGCAGAAATGGTTCTGATGTTCTTTCCTCAATTCTTACTTGTTGCCAACGGTTAGTTAGGTAGGATATACACCAGTCGAGTGCGGCTCCAAGAATTCCTTTTTCCTTAAGGCGATCGATAAGTATTTGATGGCTTACTGAGTCGAACGCAGCTGAGATGTCCATGAATATAAGGATAAATCCTTGGTGGATATTATCTATTCCTGTGATTAATGTATTGAATAAGGTGATGAGGAGGGTCTCCACTCCGTGGGCTTCTCTAAAGCCGTGTTGTGCAGGGTCAAGTGGGGCTTCAGTGTCTATGTGTTGTTGTATTTGACGTTGGACCACTTTCTCAATTATTTTCGCTAGCAGAGGGATGCTGGATATTGGCCTGTAGGATTCTACTTTTAGGGGGTCTAATTTGTTATTTTTCAGTAATGGTCTAATTGAGGTTTGTTTAAGGCACTGAGGAAAGGTTCCGGTTGAGAAAGATTGTTCAAGGATATTATGTATGAAGAAGCTTATTTCATATCTAAGGTCTTTTATCCAGGCTGCTGGACATGGATCATTTGCTGCGGTGGTAGCATTTATTGATGTGATGGTGTTTTCAATTTCTTTGGTTGATAATGTATTAAACTTGGTTAATGTGGTTGACTGTGATAGCTTGTCTATATTTGTTGGTCCAGTGATGCAGATGTTGGTGTTTTCTTCATTTTTGATTTTAAATAGTTAGCATAATCTTGTGGATGTATCGTTAGAGTGTGTTGGGGGGTTGGTTCCTTTGCCATTGTCCTTACAATGTTGAAGAGATCATGATGTTTATTTAATGATTGCTTTAGGAGATTAGCATGGAATTGTTTCCTTCGATCTGCTATTTCCTGGCGATGCTTTTTTAGGTACTTGCAGTAGGCTGTGTAGGCTTCGGTAGAGCGGGATCGTCTCCAGCGTTTTTCAAGTCTACGAAGATGGAGGAGGGATGTTCTTAGCTCATTAGAATACCAAGCTACATGTGTCCGATGGTTGGGCTTTCTTGTCATATTTGCTGGTTGGGAATTGGCTCTGAGAGTGTGATCCCAGGTGTTGATTAGGCTATCCAAATCAGGTTTAGAGGTGTGTAGTATTGGGAGAATATTCCTGAGTACTTCCTCTTTGTCAAAGGGGCGGAACCTCCTAGTTGTTGGTTTGGCGAGGGTGGATTTGGAGTTAATGGCATTGGAGGAGTTGGGAATTTGGAATAAAATGAGGTTGTGGTCAGACCATGGTACTGGTATTATGGAAAGATCGTAACTGTGGTCAGTTTCTGTGGTGGCTTGTGGAACGAATATCAGGTCGAGGGTATTTCCCATAGTATGAGTGGGTTCTTTGACTATCTGGTTGTATCCAAGGTTGTCAATCGCTTCTATAAATGCTGCGATTTGAGTGTCATGTAGAGAGGGGAGGTTGAAATCTCCTAATATCCAATTAGATAATCGTGGTTTTTCCGTGTTGCAGGCCCGGTCAACTATCGTTGGCAGATCATCAGCTGAGGTTGTTGGAGCTCTATAGACTAGGTTGATTGAATGCTCGTTGTTTGATATGTTTAGTATGTTTAGGTGGGTTGTGCTAATACTGTTGTCTATCTGAAATTGTAGCTGGCTTTTAGAGATGATGAGTACTCCACCTCCTCTTTGTTTGTTCCTGTGACACGTGTAGATTGAGAAGCCTGGGGGTAGCATCTGGTTGAGAATGATATTATCAGAGTCAGATAGCCAGGTTTCTGTGATCATCAAAATGTCAAGGTCGTGCATTGTTATGAGATCAGGTATCAAAGGCCACTTTGTGCGGATGGATCTAATATTGATAAGGGCGCAATGCAGTGGCGGTTGGTATTGTTGTTTAGGTTGAGATTTTTTGGTGAGCTGAAGGGCAATGTGGATTAAATGGGAGTGGTGGGTATGAGTAGGGTTTGGGTCTGTTTGTGTCTTGTTTGACCATCTCTTCCAATTATTTCTTAATATTGGTATAGAGTTTTGGTCACCATTAAAGGCGTTTGAGTGGCCAGCTAGTGCAGTGAGGAGGTAAGTAATGGTGAAGGTTACCAGTGTATGCATCTTTAATGAGGGCATTGTGTATTAAGGGAGAAGGTAGAGTTGCTAGCTGCAAATGTCGGGGGCTGGTGTTCTGTTGACTAACTTTAGTAACTTTATGAACATAAACAGTAAATACTGGTGGAAACCAACACCCGCCCCCCAGCGGAGCCACGTGTCACCAGCCATGCAATTTGCAAAGCAACCGTGACCTCCGCTCCAGCCAAGGTCACCCGACCAGCTAAGTTCCTAACACCCCTATCCAACTTCGCCATATTAATAGCAAAAGTCTTCCAGGGGTTGTCCGGGTCGAGGGCACCCCACCCTTGCCCCAAGTCACCTAAGGCTCTGGACCCCGGAAACCTCCGGGATCCCGCCCCCCGACACAACCCCCCCCCCCGCTGCGACACCCCGAATAACCACCCACCACCGGACATAAAGGGCGGGAGGGTGGGCTGCTCCGCTCCCGGCCCACACCGCATGTGCTCGGCTCCAACAGTCCAAGCCGTAGCACATGCCACCCCGAACCCTGATTGGCTCCGCCACTTCACTGCTCAGCGGAGCCAATCAATTTAAAACACGCGCGCAGCGCCCCCGCTGATGTGCCATCACCCCCCCACCCCACCGCTCTCCGAAGCCGCGTGCAGGGTTCCGCGCCGGGCCGGGCACCCGGTTACGTGCGGGCGCCGGGACCCTGCCCGCGCCCTTTCACGTATGGCGGCATTTGTGCATTAACATATAACATTGTATTTACTCTGAACATATTCACTGGTAGAGTTTTACATGGAGATCTCTTATTAGTTTAATTTAATATGGGTAATAGGGATATATATGATATATTGACTATTCATGATTGCTCCTCTCTTCTTCCCGTTGCATTATGGATCCTTGAGACAGTGGATGATTTCCTCCTCCTTCCTTATTTTTCCTTTTTTCTCTTTCTGAGTATGGATTGTCATTTGTTTATTTTAGAATTGCTGATACAGCTTGTGATTCGACATATAGAATAGTGTCCCCTTTTGATGGTGAGTTTAAGGGTTGTTCATTATACACTATTACAAGATGTTAATTGATATATAATTTGACGATTAGGGTTTAATTACTTCTATTACATATTATCATACCATTAATATTAATTTTATAGTGTTTTTAATATGTCTTAACTAATACATTACGTATACGGCATTTAAAATTTCTATTACATGTTTTTTACATTATTTTTTACATTATTATACATAATTTTTTAATATATTTTCTTAATTGCATATTATATATATATTTACTTGGGCTCATCATTTTAGTATGCACTTCTGAGACATCAGTGTTTTAATTAGTATTGTTGTTTTATGGTTCTACAAATATTTATTTATGTCTTATGTTTGTATATTCAAGCCTTTTAACATAGAGGTTGAAGTCCCCTGAAGAAGGTCACGAGGCCGAAACACATGTAGGGCAGACCTGGTGACACTCAATAAAGAATAAAGAAAAAGGCAAAGTGGTTGGAAAATATGGGCTTAGCCAGAAATGAAGCTGGAGAAAGCCTGATAGAATTGTGCAAGACCAACAATCTATATTCATCTCAGCACACCACCTTGTGGCAACTGTACACATGGACTTCACTTAATGGTCTGCACAAAAATCAAATTGACTACATCTTTGGACGTCAACAATGAAAAAGCTCAATAACATCAACAAAGACAAAACTTGGAGCTGAATGTGGTACAGATCACCAACTACAAGTATGCAAACTCAAACTAAAGAGCAAGTCGCACCTACTCTTGCTGCCTTGCTGGGCAGACTAGATGGAAAATACTGGTTCTTATCTGCCATCATATACTATGTTACTATGCTCATGAATGTAGCAAAGTATGATCTTGAAAATATACCACTGTAATTTAAAGACTGCCTGTGAAAATAATTTGTCACTTTGGATACAAATGACAGAGTACCAGAAGAGCTATGGGATGACATCAAGAAAGTTGTGCTTGAAGAAAGTGAAGTCTCTGAAAAAGATTAAAAAGCAAAAAAGGCCAAAATGGATGATGAAAGAAACTCTAAAAATTGCTCAGAAATACAAAGATGCTAAAATCAGAGGAAAAAGAGAGAGAGTCATGGAACTTAACAGAGATTTCCAATATGCAGCAAGATGAGATAAAACACTACAAACATGCATGCAAGGAAATAAAATCAGAAAATATTAGAAGAACAAGATCAGCTTTCCTAAAGCTATTAGTTAAAAGAGAAATTTTCAGTCTCAAACTGGGAATATTAAAAAGCACTCAAGGATCTATGTTGAATGATCCTGAGAAGATTAAAGAAAGGTGGAAAGAATACACACAGTCATTATACCATAAAGATTAAATGGATGAACAGTTGTTTCAACCTGTACCTTACAGCTAAGAACTGTTCCTGATGAAAGAAGTAAAAGTAGCACATAACGCAATATTGAAGAACAAAGCAGCAGGCATTGATGGCATTCCCAACAAGTACATATTACAGTAATCAGATGTATGTTTGCAGCTGTTACAATTTTTACAAGACTCTGCCAGAAAATATGAAAGACAACATCATGGCCAACTGACTAGAAAAGATCTATGTTCATACCAGTACTAAAGAAAGGTGATTCAACTGGCTGTGGAAATTATCGCACAATCGATCTGATCCCACACACCAGCAAGATTCTACTTAAGATCATTCAGTGGAAACTCCAACCATACTTAGAATGAGAACTACCTAAAATGCAAGCAGGGTTTAGGAAAGGGTAAGGAATAAGAGACATCATTGCTGATATGAGATGGATTGTTGAAAAGTCTAAAGCTGATATGAGATGGATTGTTGAAAAGTCTAAAGAAGACCAAAAGTGTTTTACCAACTGCAATAAGACCTTTGATTACTTAAATCATGAAAAGCTTGAGGCCATGTTAAGAAGCATAGGTATACCAGAATACCCAATAACTCTCATGCCCATCTTTTACATTGACTAAGAAGAAACAGTTCAAACAGAACAAGAAGAAACAGAATGGTTTAAAATCAGTAAAGATGTATGACAAAGCTGCATACTTTCCCCATATCTATTCAATTTATATGCAAAACATCTAAAAAGTAGGAGGACTGTATGAAGAAAACAGAGGTGTAATGATTGGTGGAAGACTCATCAATAACCTTCACTATGCTGATGATACCATGTTACTGGTTGAAAGTGCAGACAATCTGAAACATCTGCTTATCAAGATCATGGGAGATAGTCTTAAAATGGGCCTGCACCTCGATGTGAAAAAGATAAAGATCCTTACATCTTGTTAGGATCCATAATCAATAATGAAATGACAGGCAGTCAAGAAATCTGACAAGCAGGTCAGGTTGATCTCTTTTCTTCTTCTCTTTCGGTTGCTTTTGATTCTGTGGCACCTCTCCATTCTTCAGCCCCCCGTCCATCTTCCCATCACCCCTGGTACCACCCCGGTCTCCTCCTTCTCCGCTCCAATCTCCGCCGTGCTGAACGGCTCTGGAGGAAGTCCCGCTCACCCGACTCTCACTCCAACTATCGGCTTGCCCACCTTTCCTACCGTTCTGCTATCACTTCTGCTAAACATTCATACTACTCTCGTCTCATCTCTACATCTTCCAACTCTGCTAGACGTCTCTTTCTGGTCCTTAAATCTGTTTCCTCCCCCTCTTCTCTCCCTTCTGCCCTTTCCCAGCCCCCCCCCCCCCAGCCCTTCTTCTCTTGCCTCTTTCTTCGCTAATAAGATTCTTGCTATTCGCTCCTCCTTTCCTTCATGCCCTTCTCCCCTCTTCTCCCTCCCTTCCCCTCCTCTCCTTCTTTCCGCCCTTTGCCCACCTCCCCTTCCTCACCCATTCACACCCTCTCCCACACTTGGTGTTCCTTTTCCCCTATTTCTTCGCCCGAACTCATTAAGGCTATTTCTTCTGCTCACCAAACTACCTGTCCTCTTGATCCTCTGCCATCTCCCTGGCTACTTGACTCGCATATTGCTTTGGTGCCTTTCATCCTTTCTATTTTTAACACTAGTCTTTCTTCTGGTCTTTTTCCCTCTCTATGGAAGCATGCTATTGTCTGCCCCCTTTTAAAGAAGCCCACTCTCGACCCCACTCTTTCTGCCAACTGGCGCCCCGTTTCCAACCTTCCTTTTCTGTCCAAAATCCTCGAACGAATCGTTTTTTCCCAGCTGATCTCTCATCTTGACTCCACCCACGCCCTTCACCCCCGGCAATCTGGTTTTCGTCCTGGTCACAGCACCGAAACTGTTCTCACGGCTCTGCTTTCTGAACTTCACCGCTCTCACGATCGTGGTGATATTTCCCTAGTGGTCTCCCTGGATCTGTCCTCTGCGTTTGATGTAGTCGATCACCGCACCCTTCTTTCTCGCTTGTCTGATGTTGGTATTCATGGCACTGTTCTTCAATGGTTTCACTCTTTTTTATCTTGTCGTACTTTCTCAGTTCACGCTGGTTCTTCAGTCTCTCCCCCTGCCCCTGTCACTTGTGGTGTCCCTCAGGGCTCTATTCTTGCCCCTCTTCTCTTTAACATTTTTCTGGCCCCCCTAGCTCTGCTAATCCAGCAATCTACTCTTTCTTTCTACATCTATGCTGATGATATCCTTCTGGTTCACCATACCTCTCCCTCTGCCCCTGATCTCACTCCACTTAACTTCTGTCTCTCCTCCATCACATCCTGGTTTGAGTCAAACTTCATGCATGTTAATCCCAGCAAATCTGCTGCTCTTTGGGTTACTTTTGGTCGTCCTTCTCCCTCAGTGCTTCCTGTCATGGGTCCCCATTCTATCCCTTCCACCTCCACTCTCTGCTATCTGGGTGTTACTCTAGACTCATCTCTTTCTTTTCATGATCATATCTCCTCTGTTGTCCGTTCCTCCTTCTTTCACCTACGTCGAATCAAAGCTGTTCGTTCTTACTTTTCACACTCTTCTATTATCACTTTAGTCTTATCTCTAGTTATTTCGCGACTTGATTATTGCAACGTTGTTTATGCCGGTCTTCCCTCTCACCAACTTCACCGCCTTCAAATCGTTCAAAATGCCGCCGCTCGTCTTATTACTCTATCCCCTCTCCGCTCCCATGTTTCCCCTTGTCTCTCTTCTTTACACTGGCTCCCTATCAAGTTTCGGTTTGGGTTTAAACTACTCATCCTTGCACACAAGGCCCTTTTCTCTGACTCCCCCCAATATTTAGCCAATATTATCCGTCTTCAGCCCTCTCCCCGCCTTCTCCGGTCTGCCCATGGTAATCGTCTCTTTCTTCCCTCACCCACTCAGGCCCGTCTCGAATCCACCCGACACTCTGCCTTCTTCTTTCTATGTCCCGCCCTCTGGAATTCTCTTCCCCTACCTCTCCGTTTAGAACCATCCTACACTCGTTTTAAAGCCCTTCTCAAGACTCATCTTTTCTGTCAAGCATTCAATCTCCCTCCCCCCACTGATGATGTCTTTCCCACCTAGCCCTTAATTCCCTCCCTCCCTCTCACTTTCCTATTTTCCCCTCACCGCTGGTGTCATGTTCCCCTAGTCTCGCCTCTCGCTCCACCTATATCTGGTTTGAGTCTCCCTCTCCTCTCCCCACTCCTTTAATTTCTTATTGTTTTTAAGTTTTTATTATTATTATTATTGTTTTAAATTTTGTTGCTCTGCTGTTTTCTGTTTTGCCCCTCTTTACTCTCTGCTATTTCTTTTGCTGTCCTATTATCATTTGGCGTTCTTTTCTTTCCTTCCTTTCTCAGCAGCTGTCACCTTTTTACGATTGTACACCGCCCTGATGCTCCGGCCTGGGCGGTTTATCAAATGTTTTAATAAAGATAAAGATAAGATAAAGATTGCTCTTAGAAGAATGGCTATGAGGGACCCAGACAAAATTTTCAAGTGCAGAGATGTATCTCTGCATAGAAAGATTCAACTTGTCCAAGCTATTGTACTTTCAATAATGTCATATGGACAGTGAAGAAGCAAGACAGGAGGAAAATTGATACCTTCAAATTATATCCTGTTTCCAACAGCGGCCAATCTAGGTCATAATTACCTAGCAGTTTCCCCAAAAGACACAGGTTCCACAATGCTTGTATTGGGTCAGTCAATGATATCCTGGGTCCCTTTCAATAATGGTTTATGGACCTTTCCTCCAGGAACTTCTCTAACCCTTTTTTATATCCAGCTACACTAAAAGTTTTTACTACATCCTCCGGTAACAAATTCCAGAGTTTGAATACACGTTGAGTGAAAAAATATTTTCTTTTATTAGACTTAAATACTTTAATTCATTAATTTATAGACCTCTAACATATCTCCCCTCAGTCATCTCTTTTCCAGGTTGAAGAGCCCTAACCTTTTTAGCCTCTCTTCATAGGGGTATCCTTCCATCCCCTTTACCATTTTGGTGGCTCTTCTCTTTTCTAATAATTCTGTATCCTTTTTAAGATACGGCGACCGTAACTGCACACAATATTCAAAGTGTGGTCACACCATGGAACGATACAGAGGCATTATAATATCCTTTGTTTTATTTTCCATTCCTTTCCTTATGATACCTAGCATTCTATTTGCTCTTTTGGCTGCCGCTGCACACTGGGCAGAGGTTTTTAACATGTTATCCATGATGATGCCTAAATCTTTTTCCTGGGTTCCTAATGTTGAACATTGCATAGTTTGGGTTGTTCTTTCCTAGGTGCATAACTTTGCACTTGTCCACATTAAATTTCATCTGCCACTTGAACATCCACTCTTCCAATTTATAAGAACATAAGAACATAAAATATGCCATACTGGGTCAGACCAAGGTCCATCAAGCCCAGTATCCTGTTTCCAACAGTGGCCAATCTAGGTCATACGTACCTAGCAGTTTCCCCAAAAGACACAGGTTCCGCAGTGCTTGTACTGGGTTAAGAATTGATATCCTGGGTCCCTTCTTAATAATGGTTTATGGACCTTTCCTCCAGGAATTTGTCCAAACCTTTTTTAAACCCAGCTACACTAACAGCCTTTACTACATCCTCCGGTAACAAATTCCAGAGTTTGATTACACGTTGAGTGAAAAAATATTTTCTTTTATTAGTCTTAAATAGTTTACCCTGTAGCTTCATTGCATGTCCCCTAGTCTTTCTATATTCTGATAACGTAAACAATCGATCTACGTTTACCCATTCCACTCCGTTCATTAATTTATAGACTTCTATCATATCTCCCCTCAGCCGTCTCTTTTCCAGGTTAAAGAGCCCTAACCTTTTTAGCCTTTCTTCATAGGGGTATCCTTCCATCCCCTTTACCATTTTGGTGGCTCTTCTCTGAACCTTTTCTAATAACGCTATATCCTTTTTAAGATACGGCGACCAGAATTGCACACAATATTCAAAGTGCGGTCTCACCATGGAACAATATAGAGGCATTATAATATCTTTTGTTTTATTTTCCATTCCTTTCCTTATGATACCTAGCATTCTATTTGTTCTCTTGGCTGCTGCTGCACACTGGGCCGAGGGTTTTAACATGTTATCGACAATGACGCCTAAATCTTTTTCCTGGGTGGTGGTTCCTAATGTGGAACCTTGCATCGTGTAACCATAGTTTAGGTTGTTCTTCCCTAGGTGCATAACTTTGCACTTGTCCACATTAAATTTCATCTGCCATTTTGATGCCCAGTCGTCCAATTTATCAAGATCCTCTTGCAATTTTCCACAATCCTCTTGGGTTTTAACAACTTTAAAGTTTTGTGTCATCTGCAAATTTGATAACCTCACTCGTTATTCCACTTTCCAGGTCATTTATGAATATGTCAAAAAGCAGCGGACCCAGCACAGATCCCTGGGGTACGCCATATTCACCTTTCTGCATTGGGAAAACTGGCCATTTAGCCCAACCCTCTGCTTTCTATCTTTTAACCAGTTCCTGATCCACAGTAGTATACTGCCTCCTATCCCATGACTCTTTAGTTTTGCCAAAAGTCTCTGATGAGGGACCTTGTCAAAGGCTTTCTGAAAGTCCAGATACACTATATCAAACAACTCACCTTTGTCCACCTCTTTATTCACACTTTCAAAAAAACATAACAGATTAGTAAGACAAGATCTTCCTTGTCTAAAGCCATGTTGGCTGTCTCTCATTAGGCCATGACAATCTATATGCTGAGTAATTTTATTCTTTATGATGGTTTCTACCAATTTTACCGGTACTGATGTGAGGCTCACCGGTCTGTAGTTTCCCGGATCACCCCTGGAACCCTTTTTAAAAATTGGTGTTACATTGGTGATCCTCCAATCTTCAGGTATTAGAGAAGATTTTAATGATAGTTCACAGATTACTAATACCAGGTCTGCAATCTCATATTTCAGTTCTTTCAACACCCTTGGATGTATACCATCCAGCCCAGGTGATTTGCTACTCTTCAGTTTATCTAATAGTTGTAATACATCTTCCCGATGTATCGATATTTCCTTCAATTCTTCCGCACCTTTAAATACCACTTCAGTCATGGGTAACATCACTACATCTTCCTCAGAAAAGACCGAAGCAAAGAATTCATTCAATCTCTCCGCTATCGCCTTGTTGCCTCTTAGTGCCCCTTTAACTCGTCTATCATCTAATGGACCAACTGACTCTCTCACAGGTTTTTTGCTACGAATGTACTTGAAAAAATCTTTATTCCGCGTTTTTGCTTCCGCAGTAAGCTTCTTCTCAAATTCTCTCTTTGCCTGCTTTATCAATGCTTTGCATTTGACTTGCCAGTGCTTGTGCTGTTTCAAGGTTTCATCATTTGGCTCTTTTTTCCATTTCCTGAAAGATGCTTTTTTGGCAACAACAGCCTCTCTGACTTCACCTTTAAACCATGCTGGCAGTTTTTTGGACTTCCTTCCACTTTTCATAAAGCGTGGAATACAGTTGGTCTGGGCTTCCAAGATAGTATTTTTCAACAACACCCAAGCTTGATGTAAGTCTTTAATCTTTGCAACTGCTCCTTTTAGTTTCTTCTTAACTATTTTCCTCATTTTATCATAGTCTCCCTTTCGAAAGTTAAAAGGTAGTACTGTGGATTTCCTTACTATCCCTCCTCCACTAATTAAATCAAAGGCGATCATGCTATGATCACTATTGCCAAGTGGCCCCAATACCCTTATCTCTTGCACCAGATCTGGTGTTCCACTAGATCCATTATGGCTTCCCCTGTGGTCGGTTAATGAACCAGCTGCTCCAAGAAACAGTCATTTATTTCATCTAGGAACTTTATCTCCCTAGCATGTCCTGCCATGACACTAACCAAGTCGATACCGGGGTAATTGAAATCACCCATTATTATTACTGTGCTGTAATCCTTTCTGACTCAATGCCCTCTCTAACATAGAGCGCAACCCCTCCACCAATTTGATCAGCTCTATCATTACGATATAGCTTGTACCAAGGTATCACAGTGTCCCACTGGTTGTCCTCCTTCCACCATGTCTCTGATATTCCAATCATATCTAACCTCTCATTTAGTGCTTTATATTCTAACTCTCCCATCTTATTTTTTAGACTTCTAGCATTTGCATACAAACATTTTAGAGACTGCATTTTATTCGTACTAATTTGGCTATTGGTAGACATGGGTAATTTGGGATCTTTAAGCTCTGTCTGCTCCATACTCGAGGGCATTTGGGCTACTTTACTCTTTTTTGGAACCTCTCTGCTTTTGGTAGTATCCTTCAAGGATACATTCTTCCGAATCATGCGCTCTTGGGCGACTGTCGGCTTTCCCCTAATATCTAGTTTAAATGCTGCTCTATCTTCTTTTTAAGGGTTAATGCCAGCAGCCTGGTTCCATCCCGGTTAAGGTGAAGCCCATCCCTTCAGAAAAGCCCCTCCTTTCCGCAGAATGTTCCCCAGTTCCTGACAAATCCAAAACCCTCATCTCTGCACCATTGTCTCATCCACGCATTGAGACTCCGGAGCTCTGCCTGCCTTTTGGGTCCTGAGCGTGGAACAGGAAGCATTTCAGAGAACGCTACCCTGGAAGTTCTGGATTTCAATTTCCTACCTAAAAGCCTACATTTAGCCTCCAGAACCTCCCTACCACATTTTCCTATGTCATTGCTACTGACATGTACCAAGACAGCAGACTCCTCTCCAGCACTATCTAAGACCTTATCTAGGTGGCGCGTGAGGTCCGCTACCTTTGCACCAGACAGGCATGTTACCAGGCGATCCTCACGTTCACCAGCCACCCAGCTATCTAAATGCCTAATGATCGAATCACCAACTATAACGGCTGTCCTAACCCTTCCCTCATGGGCACATGGCCCTGGAGAAACATCCTCGGTGCGAGAGGGTTTTACATCACCTGGAGGACAGGTCCTGGTTAAGAACATAAGAACATAAGATATGCCATACTGGGTCAGACCGAAGTTCATCAAGCCCAGTATCCCGTTTCCAACAGTGGCCAATCTAAGTCATACGTACCTAGCAATATCCCCAAAAGACACAGGTTCCACAATGCTTATACTGGGTCAAGCATTGTTTATCCTGGGACCCTTTTTAATAGTGGTTTATGGTTTATGGTTACAGGATCACTTCCTGCCACAGCAGGGTGATGCTCTCCTGTCACATGACCTCTCTCCTCCATGGCAACAGGGATGCTGCCAGACTGGAGGTGGGACTTCAGGACTATATCTTTGTAGGTCTCGTCTATGTACCTCTCTGTCTTTCTTATGTTTTCCAAGTCTGCTACTCTAGCCTCTAGAGAACGGACTCGTTCCCTGAGAGCAAAGAGCTCCTTGCACCTAGTGCACACGTAAGACCTCTCACCAACTGGGAAAAAATCATACATGTGACACTCAATGCAAAAGACTGGAAAGTCCCCATCTCGCTGCTGGACTGCTGTCTGCATCTTAGTTTAAGTTTTTGTTTAGATCTCTAAGTTCTTTACTTACTAAGGGTTGCTATGGATATTTATACCAATAAAACTGTACCTAATACGTTTAATATACCTTGTTCATCTGAAGCTTAATTAATCTCAGGTCCTTAGTGTATGACTGATTTGGGTAACGAGCTTCACCTGAGAGCACCTCCTGTCTTTTAAGATGTGTAAGTACCTATAAAGCTACGATTATCCCAGGGGTGGGTGGGTGGGTGTGGGGAGGGAGGGAGGGAGGGAAATAACACTTATTAAAAGAGGGCTGCTACACAGTACCCTGTCCTGTGCTGCTGAGTTAAGCTATATTCGTATTTGATTTAAATTATAGCTCTTTGCTGCTGCGAGGCTCTAATTTATTATGAAATGTAAACTACAAGCTCTCTGCTGGGTTCTAAATTTAACCAGAAAGCTCTCTTCTGTGTTTTAAATTTAAGCTAAAAGTACTTTGCTGATGCTAGGCCCTGAGTGACTATTAAATTTAAACTGCAAGCTCTCTGCTGGGTTCTTTCTAAATTTAACCAGAAAGCTCACGGTCCTCTTGCAATTTTCCACAGTCTTCATGGTTTTAACAACTTTAAATAGTTTTGTGTCATCTGCACATTTGATAACTTCACTCGTTATTCTCATTTCCAGGTCATTTATGAATATGTTAAAAAGCAGCGGACTCAGCACCGATCCCTGGAGTACTGCACTATTCACATTTCTCCATTGGGAAAATTGGCCATTTAGCTCTACCCTCTGCTTTCTATCTTTTAACCAGTTCCTGATCCACAGTAGTACACTGCCTCCTATCCCATAACTTTTTAATTTTGACAAAAAATCACTCATGAGGGACCTTGTCAAAGGCTTTATGAAAGTCCAGATACACTATATCAACTGACTCACCTTTGTCTACTTGTTTATTCATACCTTCAAAAAAACATAACAGATAAGTAAGAAAAGATTGTCCTTGTCTAAAACCATGTTGGCTGTCTCCCATTAAGCCATAATTATCTACATGTTCAGCAATTTTGTTCTTTATGATGGTTTCTACCATTTTTCCCAGTACTGATGTCAGGCTTACCAGTCTTTAGTTTCCCGGATCACCCCTGGAACCCTTTTTAAAAATTGGCGCTACAATGGCCATCCTCCAATCTTCAGGTATTAAAGATGATTTTAATAATAGTTCACAGGTTAATAATAGCAGGTCTGCAATCTCATATTTCAGTTCTTTCAACACCCTTAAATGTATATTCCATCTGGTCCAGGTGATTTGCTACTCTTCAGGTTATCAAATAGTTGTAATACATCTTCCTGGTATATTGATATTTCATTCAATTCTTCCACAGTATCACCTTTAAATACCACTTCAGTCATGGGTAACATCCCTACAAATTCTTCAGTAAAGACCGAAGCAAAGAATTCATTCAGTGTCTCTGCTTTGGCCTTGTCCCCTTTTCATCTAATTGTCCAACTGACTCTCTCACAGGGTTTTTGCTACAAATGTACAGTACATGAAAAAGTCTTTATTACATGTTTTTGCTTCCACAGCAAGCTTCTTCTCAAATTCTCTCTTTGCCTGTTTTATCAATGCCTTGCATCTAACTGGCCAGTGCTTGTGTTGTTTCCAGTTTTCGTCATTTGGCTCCTTTTTCCATTTCCTGAAAATTGCTTTTCTGGCAGCAACAGCCTCTTTAACCTTATCTTTAGACCATGCTGGCAATTTTTTGGACGTCCTTCCACTTTTCTTAAAGTGTGGAATACAGCTGGTCTGGACTTCCAGGGTAGTATTTTTAAATAACACCCAAGCTTGATGTAGATCTTTAACCTTCACAACTGCTCCTTTTATTTTTGTCTTAACTATTTTCCTCATTTTATCATAGTCTCCCCTTTTAAAGTTAAAATGTAGTACTGTGGATTTCCTTATGATCCCTCCTCCATTAATTAAATCAAATGTAATCATGCTATGATTATTATTGCCAAGTGGTCCTAACACCCTTATCTCTTGCACCAGATCTGGTGTTCCACTAAGGACTAGGTTCGAAATGGCTTCCCCTCTGGTCGGTCATGAACCAGCTGCTCCAAGAAGCAGTCATTTATTTCATCTAGAAACTTTATCTCCCTAGCATGTCCTGCCGTGACACTGACCCAATCAATACCGGGGTAATTGAAATCACTCATTAGTATTACTGTGCTGTAACTTTTGTTAGCTTCCATTATTTCTTTGAGCATTTCATCATCCATTTGTTCATTCTGGCCAGGCGATTGATAGTACACCCCCACTGCCATTGCCTTCCCCCTTTTACATGGAATTTCAATCCATACAGATTCTACAGAAAATTTTGTTTCCTGCAAAACTTTAATCTTTTCTGACTCAATGTCCTCTCTAACATAGAGCACAACCCCTCCACCAATTTGATCAGCTCTATCATGATGATATAATTTGTACCCAGGTATCACAGTGTCCCACTGGTTGTCCTCCTTCCACCATGTCTCTGAGATACCAGTCATATCTAATTTCTCATTTAATGCTATATATTCTAACTCTCCCAACTTATTTTTTAGAATTCTAGAATTTGCATACCAGCATTTTAGAGAATGTATTTTATTCATATTAATCTGGCTATTGGTAGGCAGGGGTAATTTGGAATCTTTAAGCTCTGTCTGCTCCGTACTCAAGGGCATTTGTGCTACGTTTGTCTTTATTGGAAGCTCTCTGCTGATATTCCCTAACTTCATTCTTTTGGTAGTATCCTTCAAGGATACATTGTTCCAAACCATGCGCTTTTGGGAGAGTGTCGGCTCTCTCCTATTATTAAGTTTACTACTACTATTAATCATTTATATGCAGCATTGTTCAAGAACATATAGAAGACGTGCCCTGCTCAGAGCTTACAATCTAATCAAGAAACAGTACAATATACGAGAAACAAGTGGTTCAAACAAGGAAAGGAGACACAAGGAGAACAAGGGAATTAAGATCCAAAAGCAGCCTCAAAGAGGTGAGCTTTTAGCATCGATTTGAAAAGGGGAAGAGATTCAGAAAGTTTGTTCTAGGTATAAGGAACAACAAGGTGAAAAGATCATAAGTCTGGAGTTGGCAGTGGAAGAAAAGGGCACAGAGAGAAGAAAGCCAGAGGAAGAGCGGAGTTCACAAGGAGCGGTGTGAGGAGAGAGGAAAGGTAGTGAGGGGCAGTAGAATGAATGCATTTATAGGTCAGAAGGAGAAGTTTGAATTGAATACGGAAATGGAGCCAATGAAGTGATTTGAGAAGAGTGGTTATATGAGTGTATCAGGGCTGGCGGAAGATTAGCTGGGCAGCAGAGTTCTGAACAGATTGCAATTAGCCACCTACCTGAAGGTTGGACATAGTTTGGACAACTATCCACAAAGATGCTGTAATTTAAAATCGAGATGATGGTACTTAATAATAACAGTATATCACATAAGCAATTTAAAAAATATAATAGGATTGGTATCTTCATCTTCCCAGAAACCCCTTCAGTGACTCACAAAAGGGTGTGCTCCTTTACATAAGAACATAAGATATGCCATACTGGGTCAGACCAAGGTCCATCAAGCCCAGTATTCTGTTTCCAACAGTGGCCAATCTAGGTCATATGTACCTAGCAGTTTCCCCAAGGGACACAGGTTCCACAATGCTTGTACTGGTTCAAGCAGTGATATCCTGGGTCCCTTCTTAATTATGGTTTATGGACCTTTCCTCCAGGAACTTGTCCAAACCTTTTTTAAACCCAGCTACACTAACAGCCTTTACTACATCCTCCGGTAACAAATTCCAGAGTTTGATTACACGTTGAGTGAAAAAATATTTTCTTTTATTAGTCTTAAATAGTTTACCCTGTAGCTTCATTGCATGTCCCCTAGTCTTTCAATATTCTGATAAGGTAAACAATCGATCTACGTTTACCTGTTCCACTCCATTCATTAATTTTTAGACTTCTATCATATCTCCTCTCAGCCGTCTCTTTCTTTGTCGCACCTCTATGTTGGCTAAGTTGGATCTTCATCCTAATACTCAGTGATGTTGCCAGAAGTCATAGCATGCCTCTTAGAAAAAAAATGGACCTGAAAAAGCTATCCTACACCAAAGTCCATAGACACTCCCTAGAAACCAGAAAATCCAGACAAGGATGTGCTTATTTCCCAGCAATGGTGATAATCACGTTGTATGTGATACCTTTTCATATTTATGTATTTGCATTTCAAAACACATATAAAAATACTGTAATGATTTGAAAACGATAAGAAATACTATGAAGCAGACATGTACACACAACATAAAACAAAAAGGGGACAAATTGTACTTCAAACCCAGAGCCATAAACTAAGGAGCAATCCATCAACAAGAACCCTAGAAGTAAATTAAGAAAAAGTTAACAAAAAGAGAGAGCAGACTTTCCCTTTTCATTATTAGGCCACAATATTCCTCTTGTACTTAATAAACTTAAACCTTCGAGAAAGATGGCTCAAAAAATACATAACTCATATTGGACATCTTCAAATAACATTTACATGTAAATCCTACAAAGAAAACAGCTCCAAGAGACAAAGCCTCTGGGCACATTTCCCAAAAAGTTTCTACATCTTTCCTTGGTAACCCTACGAACATCAGGAAAAATCTATACTTTGGGGATCATTTTAAAAGCTCTGTGAGTTGGATGTCTGAAAGCAGGCATTCAGACATGCAAATCATAGAAACATCCCCGGAGCTATTTTAGAGAGCCTGATATAGATGGTACTGGCATGAGAACATCCATGTAACAAGCAGACATGATGGAGATGTGGCCTGGGAGGAACAAGGAAGCTGCAAGTCACGTTGCAATTTCAAACATCACAAACATGTCCGGCCCTGGTTGCTGAGGAGAACGAGCAAAATGGCTTTCATCGCCAAGGTTAATATTTTCTACCCAAAGAAACCTGCATGTAAGTACATACTCCGAACATATTACTGGCCCACTGCTACATGTCTATCTGAAATGGCCAGCGAGGATGAGCTAGTCTCATAACATAGTTGCCCTTCTTCTGAAATGCCTCAGTACCCGGTTCTGCGGGTGTGTAATTCAGGGATGTCCACATTTGTCAAATGGCCTATACCCATGCATTTACCCAACCTTGCTATCTGCACAGACCGGCTACTGGGATGTTCATCTTTCAGGGCAGAGATGGAGCAATTTTAGATGACTCTTATACGTGCCTCCCTTCACTGCTACCACTCCCCCAGATTTTTGGATGTAGTGCTTTGGACATTCCAGTTTCTTCCTAAGCATCCCTTCTCAAATCCCACTTCATGTGTTAAAGAAATAAACTGCCTATTTCTAAAATGCAGGATAGCTTCATGATTTTTCAAAAATACAAATGGGCCAATTAATGTAGTCTTTTCAGCCACCTCGATCAAAGACATCGCCAGAAACCCAAAGATGTGTAGAGAAACTGCTGTGGCAATGGCTGTCCCATTCTCAATATTAATGGGCTCTTTAGCCCTACTGGCACGGAGGAAGCAAGTATAGTTTATGGCTTATTAAAAACTTGATATACTGCCCTTCACACATCAGAACAGTTTACAAAATAAAATAAATAAAACCATGATAACTGAAATGGAAAAAAAGTCCAATAAAATTGATAGGATAGACACTTAAACAATCATTGATAAGAGACAATCAGCAATCAGTCAGGCAGGTGGCATGAATGAATATCAAGTCAGATCTATATTGTAAGCTTTTTGAAACAAGTGCATTTTAAATTCTTGGAATGAAAGCTCCTGTCTAAGTTCAGTGGGGAGAGAGTTCCAAAGGGTAGGGGCATGGAAATAAAATATGGACCATCTAGTAGAATCATCTGGCATGAGAGACTGAGGGGAGGGAAAGTCAATTGGAGTGCATGGAATGGGAAGTTTACCCTCCTCAGGTACCTTCAAGACTTCTTGTATATATTTGCCATCAAAGGTATTTTTGAAAGATGAAGGGACTGTAAATTCAGCTGCCTTGCCCCATTCTCTAGATTTTCTATACATTGAATTATGACATTTCTGTTTTGAGTAGTTTAGAGTTTATTAAGGCTTGATGTACTGCCTCTCAACAGCAGTGTACATTTAAAAAAATACTAAACTGAGTGAAAGGATCTACAAAATCAGATAGGACAGTTATGGAAGGAGAGGGGTAGGGCCATGTAAAAAAGGCGAGAAGGGAGTATTCAAGGTGGGAGATTGTAGGCTTGGTGTAACAGATGAGTTTTTAGGAGTATCTTAAATTGCTTAAAGGAGGATTCTAGCCAGAGTTCTGCTGGGAGAGAGTTCCAGAGGTATCGTCCAAGAAAATAAAAGGCAGAGTGATGGATAGACTCCAATCTTGCTAGTGATGCTCCAGACAGATGGAGACAGTTAGCATAGATATTACAGAGGGTGGGTTTGTGGAGCATGAAGAATGATACAAGTGGCCAGATAATGTGGGGTAGCAGTGTGTAGTGTCTTATGAACCCAGATGAAAAATTTGAACTGCATACGGAATGGAATTGGCAGCTAATGGTTCTGGATAAGTAGGGGTATGACATGGTCAAATCGAATAGCATGGGAGAGCAGTTATAAAGCAGTGTTCTGAATTGCCTGTGGCCATTTTAGCTCATACGATGGAAGTCCAGAAAAAATGACATTGCAGTAGTTGAGGCATGAGATAATAAGTGAGATGAGCAAAGTTGTCAGTGCAGCAGGGGGAAGAAAGGCTCTAAGAGTTCTAATTTGTCAGAGACGAAAGCTCACCGAACCATTGTGCTAATGTGCTCATGGAATGTAAGATGAGAGTTCAGTGTGACCCCCCACCCCAGATTTTTAAGAGTAGGGACTGTGGGTTTGGGGACACCGAGGAACAATGGAGACAGGGATTGAGCATCAGAGGAACATGTCAACCATGTCAACGTGTCAACCATGTCAAACATGTCAACGTTCGGATCGGCTCCAACACATCCGAACTTTTCCGGCAAAAGCAAGGGGTACTCCAAGGCTCCTCCCTATCTGCGCTGCTCTTTAACATATACATGCAGCCGATTTGTGAAATCATCCGCTCTTTCAGTATATCCTGCCTCCTCTATGCAGACGATGTGCTGATGTTCACACCTATCAATGTCTCGCTTCCTGATTATACAGCCTTAGTCGATTGCTTCAACGCAATAACAGATTGGCTTCTCAATCAGAATCTCCGAATAAATTTAAAAAAAACCGAGGTCCTAATCGTCACAAAAAATAAAAGCTTTTCTCCCCCTTCGACACTAAAAGTAAGGGACGCAGAGCTTCCAATCAAGCCTACCATACGCTACCTGGGGGTGACATTAGATCAGCAACTAGACTTCACAACACACATAAGCCTCACTGTAAGAACATAAGAACATAAGATATGCCATACCGGGTCAGACCAAGGTCCATCAAGTCCAGTATTCTGTTTCCAACAGTGGCCAATCTAGGTCATATGTACCTAGCAGTTTCCCCAAGGGACACAGGTTCCACAATGCTTGTATTGGTTCAAGCATTGATATCCTGGGTCCCTTCTTAATAATGGTTTATGGACCTTTCCTCCAGGAACTTGTCCAAACCTTTTTTAAACCCAGCTACACTAACAGCCTTTACTACATCCTCCGGTAACAAATTCCAGAGTTTGATTACACGTTGAGTGAAAAAATCTTTTCTTTTATTAGTCTTAAATAGTTTACCCTGTAGCTTCATTGCATGTCCCCTAGTCTTTCTATATTCTGATAAGGTAAACAATCGATCTACGTTTACCCGTTCCACTCCGTTCATTAATTTATAGACTTCTATCATATCTCCCCTCAGCTGTCTCTTTTCCAGGTTAAAGAGCCCTAACCTTTTTAGCCTTTCTTCATAGGAGTATCCTTCCATCCCCTTTACCATTTTGGTGGCTCTTCTCTGAACCTTTTCTAAAATCGCTATATCCGTTTTAAGATACGGCGACCAGAATTGCACACAACATTCAAGGTGCGGTCTCACCATGGAATGATATAGAGGCATTATAATATCTTTTGTTTTATTTTCCATTCCTTTCCTTATCATACCTAGCATTCTATTTGCTCTCTTGGCCGCTGCTGCACACTGGGCCGAGGGTTTTAACATGGTATCCACAATGACGCCTAAATCTTTTTCCTGGGTGGTGGTTCCTAATGTGGAACCTTGCATCGTGTAACCATAGCTTGGGTTGTTCCTCCCTAGGTGCATAACCTTGCACTTGTCCACATTAAATTTCATCTGCTATTTTGATGCCCAGTCTTCCAATTTATCAAGATCCTCTTGCAATTTTCCACAATCCTCTTGGGTTTTAACAACTTTAAATAGTTTTGTGTCATCTGCAAATTTGATAATGTCACTCGTTATTCCACTTTCCAGGTCATTTATGAATATGTCAAAAAGCAGCGGACCCAGCACAGATCCCTGGGGTACACCACTATTCACCTTTCTCCATTGGGAAAATTGGCCATTTAGCCCTACCCTCTGCTTTCTATCTTTTAACCAGTTCCTGATGCACAATAGTACACTGCCTCCTATCCCATGACTCTTTAGTTTTGCCAAACGTCTCTCATGAGGGACCTTGTCAAAAACTTTCTGAAAGTCCAGATACACAATATCAACTGACTCACCTTTGTCCACCTGATTATTCACTCCTTCAAAAAAACATAACAGATTAGTAAGACAAGATCATCCTTGTCTAAAGCCATGTTGGCTGTCTCCCATTAGGTCATGACTATCTACATGCTGAGTAATTTTATTCTTTATGATGGTTTCTACCATTTTTCCCGGTACTGATGTCAGGCTCACCGGTATGTAGTTTCCTGGATCACCCCTGAAACCCTTTTTAAAAATTGGTGTTACATTGGCGATCCTCCAATCTTCAGGTATTAGAGATGATTTTAATGATAGTTCACAGATTACTAATAGCAGGTGTGCAATCTCGTATTTCAGTCCTTTCAACACCCTTGGATGTATACCATCCGGCCCAGGTGATTTGCTACTCTTCAGCTTATCTAATAGTTGTAATACATCTTCCCGATTTATCGATATTTCCTTCAATTCTTCCGCACCTTTAAATACCACTTCAGTCATGGGTAACATCCCTACATCTTCCTCAGTAAAGACTGAAGCAAAGAATACATTCAGTCTCTCCGCTATCGCCTTGTCGCCTCTTAGTGCTCCTTTAACCCCTTTATCATTTAATGGACCAACTGACTCTCTCACAGGTTTTTTGCTACAAATGTACTTGAAAAGGTCTTTACTTCGCGTTTTTGCTTCCACAACAAGCTTCTTCTCAAATTCTCCCTTTGCCTGCCTTATCAATGCCTTGCATTTGACTTGCCAGTGCTTGTGCTGTTTCCAGGTTTCGTCATTTGGCTCTTTTTTCCATTTCCTGAAAGATGCTTTTTTGGCAACAGCCTCTCTGACCTCACCTTTAAACCATGCTGGTAGTTTTTGGACTTCCTTCCACTTTTCTTAAAGCGTGGAATACAGCTGGTCTGGGCTTCCAAGATAGTATTTTTCAACAACAGCCAAGCCTGTTGTACGTCTTTAACCTTTGCAACTGCTCCTTTTAGTTTTTTCTTAACTGTTTTCCTCATTTTATCATAGTCTCCCTTTCGAAAGTTAAAAGGTAGTACTGTGGATTTCCTTACTATCCCTCCTCCACTAATTAAATCAAAGGCGATCATGCTATGATCACTATTGCCAAGTAGCCCCAACAACCTTATCTCTTGCACTAGATCTGTTGTTCCACTAAGGATCAGGTCTAATATGGCTTCCCCTCTAGTTGGTTCATGAACCAGCTGCTCCAAGAAGCAGTCATTTATTTCATCTAGGAACTTTATCTCCCTAGCATGTCCTGACGTGACACTGACCCATTTGATACCAGGGTAGTTGAAATCACCCATTATTATTACTGTGCTGTAACATTTGTTAGCTTCCTTGATTTCTTTGAGCATTTTATCATCCATTTGGTCATTCTGGCCAGGCGCTCGATAGTACACCCCCACTGCCATTGCCTTCCGTCTTTTACATGGAATTTCAATCCATATAGATTCTACAGCAGATTTTGTTTCCTGGCCATCTACTACAAGATCAAGACTCTACGGCACCTGAGACCCATGTTGGAGCCAGAGAACATCCGCACAATATTCCAAGCACTAGTTACACCCCATTTTGACTACGCAAACATCATATTCCACGGCCTCCCCAAGAATACCCCAAACCCGTTACAATTAGCTATGAATGCTGCCGCCCGCGTCCTGTGCGGAGCTTCAAGGAGAGACCACATAACCCCCATCCTAACAGAACTACCCTGGCTTCCGATAAGTTGCAGGATCTCATACAAAGCCCTCCTTATTACTTTCAAATCCATTAATAAAATATCTCCCTCCTCAATCTCAGACCTACTCACTCACACCCCCAACAACAGAGCTAGGAGATCATTAGCCACCAATACACTAATCATTCCGAGGTAAACCATAAAATGTGCACAATCAACTAATAATAGGGCATTCGTTTTCTATGCCCCCAGATGCTGGAACAACTTACCCCCCAGCATCAGATCAATCAGTGACCTCAGACAATTCAGAAAAGCCCTCAAGCACCATTTGTTCTTGATGCACTTCTCACAACCAGACAATGCCTCACCTCCTACCTCCTCACAACCCAATCTCTTAATATGAATTACAAAATATGTAATTTACATAACATGTAATACAGACTAGACAGTACTTGAAATCAAGCAGTTGTACTGCTTCAGAGGTACATTATTGTAAATAGAACACCAACATACATCTTTCTCTGCTTAAAATGTACATAGTTTCCCCAGTTCAATCCCATGTTACTTTCCTTGTTATATGTAAACTCAGGTCAGATTTGATCATGTGCTAGAGTCAAATTGTTAACTGTAAACCGCACTGATAATAAAGAGCGCGGTATAGAAGAGATGTAAATAAAATAAAATAAATAAATAAATAAAATAAATAAAAAACAGATGGCAGATGTTTTGTCTGCATTCAGCACTAAGTGATGCATTTTGAGTCAAGCCACAACCAGAGAGAGACATAAGTGGGGTGACGTCTAGAGTGTGTATGTAAGATCAGAAGGATATCATCCGCATAGTAATATGCAGAGATCCCTGCCTGCTGAATGAGGAGTGCTAACGGGGAGAGGTAGATGTTAAACAGAAGAGTGGCCAAAATTGATCCCTGAGGAACAATGCAAGTGATAGAGAGAGTGACAGACGAGACCAGAAGTGATCGAAAAGGAGCAATTGAACATGTAGGAGTGAAACCATTGCAAATAGTACCACATAAGCCAATTCCTTGAAACCAGAAATAACATAAGAACATAAGAACATAAGATATGCCATACTGGGTCAGACCAAGGTCCATCAAGCCCAGTATTCTGTTTCCAACAGTGGCCAATCTAGGTCATATGTACCTAGCAATTTCCCCAAGAGACACAAGTTCCACAATGCTTGTACTGGGTCAAGCATTGATATCTTCGGTCACTTCTTAATAATGGTTTATGGACCTTTCCTCCAGGAACTTGTCCAAACCTTTTTTAAACCCAGCTACACTAACAGCCCTTTACTACATCCTCCGGTAACAAATTCCAGAGTTTGATTACACGTTGAGTGAAAAAATATTTTCTTTTATTAGTCTTAAATAGTTTACCCTGTAGCTTCATTGCATGTCCCCTAGTCTTTCTATATTCTGATAAGGTAAACAATCGATCTACGTTTACCCGTTCCACTCCGTTCATTAATTTATAGACTTCTATCATATCTCCCCTCAGTCGTCTCTTTTCCAGGTTAAAGAGCCCTAACCTTTTTAGCCTTTCTTCATAGGAGTATCCTTCCATCCCCTTTACCATTTTGGTGGCTCTTCTCTGTACCTTTTCTAAAATCGCTATATCCTTTTTAAGATACGGCGACCAGAATTGCACACAATATTCAAGGTGCGGTCTCACCATGGAACGATATAGAGGCATTATAATATCTTTTGTTTTATTTTCCATTCCTTTCCTTATCATACCTAGCATTCTATTTGCTCTCTTGGCCGCCGCTGCACACTGGGCCGAGGGTTTTAACATGGTATCCACAATGACGCCTAAATCTTTTTCCCCTGAAGAAACTGGCGAATGTGAAACGCCGCAGCGGTACCCAGTGGGAGCGTTGGGATCAAAGATTGCAGGTGTCCAGCCAAAGCCGTGAACTTCAGGATACGTTGAAGAAATTTTCAGCTAAGTGCAGCTTTAAAGTTTATTAAACTAGTTGGATTCATCTTAGAAAAAAGACACTAGTATGATCTATGAGCTCACACTCACTGATATCCTGTTTGTAAAAGAACGTTTGGCTGGGACATTTTGAAAAATCACAAAAAGGTTTCCTTTGATGAAAGGTCATTGATGTGATCAAGGCTTTAGCCAGGAGACGGGAGTCTTAAGGTTTAGCCACAAGACAACTGAGACCTATGGAAACCGTGAGTGCCAAATAATAACACAAAACAAAAAATACCAAAAGTTCTTTTGTTGTAATTGAACGCATCCTTATTATATAGTATTCCATTACGTTCAAGAAGAAGACCAATTTTCCCATTAGGTTGTGACTATCTACATGCTGAGTAATTTTATTCTTTATGATGGTTTCTAACATTTTTCCCAGTATTGACGTCAGGCTCACTGGTCTGTAGTTTCCCGGATCACCCCTGGAACCATTTTTAAAGATTGGTGTTACATTGGCGATCCTCCAATCTTCAGGTATTAGAGATGATTTTTTTTTTTTTTTTTATTGAAAGGCTTTCAGAATGTACAAAGCGTCATAAACCACAAAAATCTTCAAAGAAAATGCAACAATAAGAACATGACTTCAGGTCATAACAGCATTCAATAATATGCCTTCATTTTTACAATTTTAAAATAAGGAAACAAAAAATAGTAACCCCCCAGCCTCCCTTTTCCCCCCCCCAAAGCCCCCCTAGCCCAGCTCTCTCCTCCCTCCCCACCTCCCAATTCCCCCCACTATGGCTTGCTAATGTTCAAGGACGGGAGTGTGATGAGCAAAAGACACACTCAGGGGGGCCATCCCTCTTAGCCTGCATAGTCACGCACCATATCGAGAGACAAATGGCGCCCACACCAGCTCAAAGCGCGCCAGGCGCATCCTACTTATCGCTACCCCTCGTTCCATGGCGTACATATCCCACATCCGTTCCAGCCAGGCCTGGAAAGAAGGGGCCGAGACATGCTTCCAGGCCACTGCAAGGGATAGTCTAGCTGCATTCAGGCTATGGCGGAGTAGAGCAAGTTGTAGAAGCCGTGCACCCGGCACCGAGGCCCCAAACAGGAAGATCCCGGGGTCCCAAGGGACACTCACACCCAGAAGCAATTGCATCCGGTATTGTATACCCCTCCAAAAGGCGCGAATGCGGGGACAGTCCCACCAAATATGCCCTAAGGTACCCCGTTGTCCACATTTATGCCAGCAAAGGTCCACCGCCCCAGGATACATGCGCGCTATCCGCGTCGGGGTCATGTACCACCGATACAAGATTTTATAATTGGTTTCACGGGCATTAATCGCAACCGCACTCTTCCACAATTGAGTTTCCACCCGTTCCCAGTCCTGTTCGGTATAGGAGAGGCTCAAGTCGGAGTTCCAAAGTGCCCTGTGTCTAGTAGAATACAAGTATGCAAGTGGGCATACAGAGTCGCCACAAGTCCCTTAGTGGTAGTGCACCCCTCACAGTAGCGTTCCAAGTCTGTCAGGGCCCGAGCAACCTGGGGCCGAACAAGTCTGGATCGGACCCAGTGTGTCACTTGCAAATATTGAAAGTGTTGCCTGGCCGGAATATCAAATTCGTCTTGTATCGCACAAAAAGGTTGTAGGTGACCAGCAGCAAAAGGTTGTCCAACCCGACTAAGGCCGTGGTGTCCCCACTGCCGAAAGACTATATCACTTAACCCGGGCGGGAAAGAGGCATTATCCACTATAGGGGCTAAGGGGGTTAAATCCATGTCGCGAGATCGAAAGTGTCGATCCCAACAACGGAGGGTATGAAGTATATACGGATTGCTAGTGCGGATACCACGGCGGAGTTTTGGGCCAAGCCACAGCCAGTCTCCCAAGCCGGACCCCCCGCCAAGCTCATTTCCAATTGCACCCATCGCTTAGTGCTATCAGCAATCATCCACTCCACCCCTGCCCGGCATTGCGCCGCCGCATAATACCAATATAAATTGGGCATGCCCATACCTCCAGAGCGCGTACGAGCATAAAGAACCTGTCGCGCCATGCGCGGGCGGCGGTAACGCCATATGAATTTCAAAAGCAACTGCTGCCAAGTCGCCAAGGTAGCCCGTGCAATAGGAAGCGGCAGAACCTGAAAAAGGTAGAGAAAGCGGGGAATAACCACCATCTTGACTACAGCTATGCGCCCGAACCAGGAGAGGAGCAGTCCATTCCACACCTCTAGATCCCGCCGAACCTGGCGAAGCAAGGGGTCGTAGTTGGCCTTAAAGAGGTCTGTCCTCTCCACAGTCAAGTGCACCCCTAAATAGCGTAGAGCTCCGGACACCCATCGAAAAGGGTAAGCCGCTTGAAGTTCCGCACAAACCACCCCGGGGACCCCAACATTCAAGATCTCCGATTTAGTGTAGTTAATTTTAAAACCGGATACCCGGGCATAGTTTTCGAACAACTGCATTGCAACGGGGAGGGAGGTGGACGGGTCAACCAGGGACAGTATGATATCATCCGCAAAGAGTGCAATCCTATATTCCGCAGGGCCAATAAGAACCCCCCGCAAACCTAAATGTTCTCGGAAGCTTTGAGCCAGGGGTTCCATCGCGAGTGCAAAGAGCAGGGGCGAAAGAGGGCAACCCTGTCGCGTGCCCCGTTCCAGCAAGAAACGCCTCGAGTGTCCCCCATTAACTCGAATGCACGCCTGGGGCATCTGATAGAGGCTACGAACCCAACGGATGAAATTTGAGCCAAAGCCCATTGTCTCCAACACACACCATAAGAATTCCCAGTCGACCCGGTCGAAAGCTTTTTCCGCGTCGATCCCCACAAGTAGAGCTGGTTGCGGTTCCCGCTGGGCAACGTGTATGACCTGCAGCATACGTCGGATGTTGTCTGCAGCCTGGCGGCCTGGCACAAAGCCGACCTGATCCGGGTGGACCAAGCTCGGAAGAACCAGATTTAGGCGCGCCGCCAACACAGAAGCAAAGATTTTAACGTCAACGTTTAGCAGGGAAATGGGACGGTACGACGCCGCGTCATGCAATGGTTTACCAGGTTTGGGTATCATCACGATCAGTGCCTCGCGCAGAGACGGCGGTAACGAGGCCCCTGCCAAGATCTCATTAAACAAGATAGTCAAGGTTGGCGCTAATTGTATCCTAAACTTCTTATAATATTCTGCTGGGAAGCCGTCACTACCCGGCGCACTGCCAGTTTTCAATCGTCGAATTGCAGTTTCCACTTCATCTACCATTAAATCAGAATCTAGTTGAACCCGATCAGAGTCGGGGAGGTGTGGCAAGCCAATCCCTTGCAAATAAGCCTGCACACTGTCCCGTTCAAAGGGCTCCGCCTTGTAGAGCTGCTCCAGAAAGTCAGCAAAGAGACCACGTATTTCCCTGGAGATAACCCTCCTCCGTCCCCCCGCGTCGCGCAGTTCTCGGACCACTCTCGTGGATTGTTGTTGGCGAAGACGCAAAGCTAGGAAGCGGCCAGTTTTATTCCCATGCTCATAAAAAGTTTGCCGAAGTTTCCGGCGTTTATTATCTAATTCTCTCTGCAGGCACGCATCCAGTTTGGCTCGAGCGGCCCGCCATTGGCGCAGGGCCTGCCGGGAGCCAGTTTGGGCATGTTCCAGAGCGAGGCGAGTAGCCTCCTCCACCAACAGGTCGTGATCACGCGTCCACATTTTGCGCGTGCGAGCTGCCTCCGCCATGAGTTGACCACGAGCCGTAGCCTTATAAGCATCCCACACCGTGGGGAGAGGAACATCCCCAGAATTGTTGAGCTCAAAAAATTCCGTGATAAAGCGGACGTGGTCCTGCACTGCGCCCTGCCGCCGCAGGAATCGCATGTCCAGGCGCCAGAGCTGTTGATGTTCACTGTACAGTCCGGCCGGAAGAGCAAGCCAGCACGGGGCGTGATCCGACCAGGTCAGCGCTCCATGTCCTGCCTGCACTCTCCCGTCCATCAGGCGCTGGTCCAATAGAAAATAGTCAATGCGGGTGTGAACCTGATGGACCGGAGAGTAGTACGTAAAGCCTCTTTCCCCCCCATGACTATCCCTCCAGACGTCCCTCAGTCCCAAATCGAGCATAAGATGCTGTAGGGCTCTTGCCGGCCCCCCCACTCGCCCCCCTATGCGGCTGGTGGAGTCCAAATGGGGCACCAGATGCGTATTACAGTCCCCCCCCAGAACAATGGGGCCCCTTGCAAAATCCACCAGCAAAGCTTTCACCCGTGCAAATAAGGCCCCTTGACCTGTATTGAGAGCGTAAATATTAGCTAAGGTTAGCAAGTGCCCTTCTAGGAGGATGTTCAAGAGAAGCCAACTCCCCAAAGCGTCTTGCTTCATCTCCTCTATCTGGAGAGAGAGGCTCTGATGAAATAGTAATGCTACTCCCCGTTTCTTCCGTCCTTGTGCATCCGAGGCCACCCGCACCTCAGTATACGGGGACCTCTTTAGCCAGCCCTGCTTACAATTCTGAAGGTGGGTCTCCTGTAAGTAGACAATGTCCCCCTGCAGGGTGCGCAATTCCGAGAACAGCAGGGACCTCTTCCTCGGGGAGTTGAGGCCCTTAACATTCAAGGAAATAAATCGCACCATTAGCAATTACACTCCACTTTCTCACTGTCACCCACTATCCAAAAGATCCCAGTGGTAGCTCCCCCCCAGCAAACCCGAGTAGTTGATGAGTCGGGCCCACCCACTCCACTCTCCAAAGACAGGCGCCATAGTCCCTCCTCCCAAACCCAAACACACCCCCCAGTTCCACCTTGAATAAGAACTCCCCCTCCCCCCCTCCCCCCCTTCCCGTCAATACCACCTGCCTGTTTAAATTAGTACAGGACACGGTAAATTGACCACAAACCCCGAGCCCCCCAGAACCCCTCAAAGCAAGAATTCAACCTAAACAATGAAGATACAAAGATAAACATACTCCCCATTACTCCTCCCTCCCCCCCAGGTCATCAAACTCACCATACCCCTTTATCAAAGCAATAACATCATCAAAACGTTTGCAGATCATCCGCCACCCCTCAGATATCAAAAAACGAGAGACCCCAGTCTAATTCCCACCACCACTTATTCAAAAATCAAGGGACCCACAGAATGAGACTCCTCAAAGAAGAAAAAGTAAGAGGAGCTCCTCAAGACCACAAAAAGCGATCAAGTGGATTTGCCCACTCGAGTCCACTTAGAGTGTTGGGGCTTAGGGGGTGGCGGATGAGGCTGAGCATTGTCGTCTACTAAACCCGCCTGACGAAGGGCTCACCAGGCTTCAGTATAGTCCTTTGCAGAGATCTTCTTATTGCCCAAAAGGAAGTTCATCCTAAATGGAAAGGACCAGGAATAACGAATCCCCTTGCTGCTCAGGACCGCTGAAACTGGCTTCATCTCTCTCCGCCGCGCCAGGGTGAACGTCGAGAGGTCCTGGTAAATGGATACGGATGCATCCTGAAAACGGACCGTCTTTTTCTCCCGGCCTCGACGGATAAGGAGCTCTGCATCAGAATAACGCAGAAATCTCGCGATGACATCACGAGGCTGATTATTGGGGGGTTTCCCCAAAGCGCGGTGAACTCGTTCAATTTCCATACCAGAGGCGTGCGCAGCCAGGTCCTCCGTCGAGAGCAATTCCGCTATCAGCAGTTTAAGTATAGTTGGCAGATCTTCTCCGCCTCCTTCTGCCTCTGGGATCCCACGGAAACGCACGTTGTTGCGGCGGGAACGGTTTTCAATGTCATCAATTTTATAAGTCAGTTCCATTGCTTGTGCATGCTGCCGGTCTAAAGCACATTGTAAATCCATCAGGGTCCCATCTTGTTCTACCATTTTAGCCTCCACGTCTTCTACTCGGGTTCCCAGTTCCTTGACGTCGGTCCTGAGTTCGGCGACATCTTTCATCAGGTCCTCCCGTAGCGCTCGAAATTCATTAGCTAATTCCGCAAAGCTCCTCTGGAGTTCTTGTTTAAGTTGAGCAGAGGAAAGTTGTCTATGCGGATCCAAGTCCTCCTCGCTAACAGTCTCATCATCAGAACCTGATGGGAGGGGTTGCTCTTGTGGACTGCTTGGGGCTCCGGACTTACTCTGCAAGCGCTGGGAGGAACGCATCCCCTCTCGAGCTTCAGAGCTTTTGGCTTTAGCAGCCATCTTACAGAGCCACCAAAGTCACACAGTGGTAGGAGAAAGATTTATCCAATGTCAGCAAAAGTAGAGACAGCAAGGAAGCAGTAGCGTCCAGGGCTTCACACAGCCATAGTGCAGAGTCCACCTCACAGTGTCAGGAGACGTATTCCAGCAATGTCAGCGAAGCATAAGGCACTGGATAAGCAGTGAGGCTAAAGGGAAAGGCTGCCTCTGCCCTCCCAGGATATCGAATCATCAGCGGGGCTCCCCTGCCTCCCTGGAGAAACAGCCTGGCTCAAAGGAGTGTGGAGCGGCGTGGGGCTGTATCTGCAAGAGTCCACAGCTGCAGATTGGGGAGCTTCAATGAAAGGCCTGGGGACAGAGATCACATGTGCCGGCCTGCAAAACACCCAGGATCCATTCAGGAGAGCGAGGGCCTCGGCGGAACTCTGGATTGCCAAAGAAGATTAGCCCCGGTCACCAGCCCGATCTGCAGTTAGAGGGCATACAGGAGAAGAGGCTTCGCGCAGACTTACCCCCCTTCAAGTTGGCTCATGGTAGGGAGAGAAGATGTCAGGCGTCGGCAGTTGCCGCGTGGGGTCCACGTGGTCTCGGCAGGTCTTCCCGGCAAATCTTCAGCGCTACAGCCAAGCGCCACAAGCTTAAGGATGCGCACCCCCTCCCGCTGAACGGGCCGCCGCTCAATCTGCAGGCAGCAGAAAGGGGTCCAGCCGCAGGCCCCACGGAGGTCAGCTGGGCGATCCCGGAGAGCGCCGGATGCCGTGGCCGGCGGCAGAGTCAGCCAGACGAAGGTCCGGCGGCAGGAAACAGCGCCCAGCGGGCCGCGCTGCAGTAGCAAGCCCCTCGGTTTTCTAGCCACCGAAGGTCCCGCCGAAGCGTTAGACCAGACTCCAAGGGGGACCGCTGGCTTGCGTTGATCCAGGGAAGGTACGGAAAGGGTAGAATGCTATTTTTAGCGCATGTTAGCGAAGTTTTAGGGGTTGTGGGGACGGAGCTCTAATTAAATGCGGCCATCTTGCAGCGGGCTCATGAGCGCCCCCCGGTATTAGAGATGATTTTAATGATAGTTCACAGATTACTGATAGCAGTTCTGCAATCTCATATTTCAGTTCTTTCAATACCCTTGGATGTATACCATCCGGCCCAGGTGATTTGCTACTCTTCAGTTTATCTAATAGTTGTAAGACATCTTCCCGATGTATCGATATTTCCTTCAATTCTTCCGCACCTTTAAATACCACTTCAGTCATGGATAACATCCCTACATCTTCCTCAGTAAAGACCGAAGCAAAGAATTCATTCAGTCTCTCCGCTATCGCCTTGTCGCCCCTTAGTGCTCCTTTAACCCCTTTATCATCTAATGGACCAACTAACTCTCTCACAGGTTTTTTGCTACGAATGTACTTGAAAAGGTCTTTATTTCGCGTTTTTGCTTCCGCAGCAAGCTTCTTCTCAAATTCTCTCTTTGCCTGCCTTATCAATGCCTTGCATTTGACTTGCCAGTGCTTGTGCTGTTTCCAGGTTTCATCGTTTGGCTCTTTTTTCCATTTCCTGAAAGATGCTTTTTTGGCAACAACAGCCTCTCTGACCTCACCTTTAAACCATGCTGGCAGTTTTTTGGACTTCTTTCCACTTTTCTTAAAGCGTGGAATACAGCTGGTCTGGGCTTCCAAGATAGTATTTTTCAACAACACCCAAGCTTGATGTACATCTTTAACCTTCGCAACTGCTCCTTTTAGTTTTTTTCTTAACTGTTTTCCTCATTTTATCATAGTCTCCCTTTCGAAAGTTAAAAGGTAGTACTGTGGATTTCCTTACTATCCCTCCTCCACTAATTAAATCAAAGGCGATCATGCTATGATCACTATTGCCAAGTGGCCCCAACACCCTTATCTCTTGCACTAAATCTGGTATTCCACTAAGGACTAGGTCTAATATGGCTTCCCCTCTGGTCGGTTCATGAACCAGCTGCTCCAAGAAGCAGTCATTTATTCCATCTAGGAACTTTATCTCCCTAGCATGTCCTGACGTGACACTGACCCAGTCGATACCGGGGTAATTGAAATCACCCATTATTATTACTGTGCTGTAACCTTTGTTAGCTTCCTTGATTTCTTTGAGCATTTCATCATCCATTTGGTCATTCTGGCCAGGTGCTCGATAGTACACCCCCACTGCCATCGCCTTCCCCCTTTTATATGGAATTTCAATCCATATAGATTCTACAGCAGATTTTGTTTCCTGCAAAACTTTAATCCTTTCTGAGTCAATCCCCTCTCTAACATAGAGCGCAACCCCTCCACCAATTTGATCAGCTCTATCATTACGATATAGTTTGTACCCAGGTATCACAGTGTCCCACTGGTTGTCCTCCTTCCACCATGTCTCTGATATTCCAATCATATCTAACCTTTCATTTAGTGCTATATATTCTAACTCTCCCATCTTATTCTTTAGACTTCTAGCATTTGCATACAAGCATTTTAGATAATGTATTTTATTCATGTTAATTTGGCAATTGTTAGACATGGGTAAATTGGGATCTTTAAGCTCTGTCTGCTCCATACTTGAGGGCATTTGGGCTACTTTACTCTTTTGTGGAACCTCTCTGCTTTTGGTAATAAAGACAAGTGTGGTCAACTAGGTCAGGACAAGTCAACTAAAACTGCGAGGGAGATGTCGCCTTTTTCAAGTGACTCATGTACTTCACTAAGCAGAGAAACATAGAAATATGATGACAGAAAAAGACCACATGGCCTATCTAGTCTGTCCTTCCATATCAACAACTACAACAGTCCCCTTTTTTCCTTTAGAGATCCTCTGTGTTTGTCCCATGCTTTTTTGAATTCAGTTACTGTCCTCATCTCTACCACCTCCACTGGGAGACTATTCCACGGATCCACCACTCTTTCCATTAAGAAATATTTCTGCAAATCACTCCTGAATCTATCCCCCTTCACCCTCATCCCGTGTCCCCTCGTAGCAGAACTTGCTTTCAATTGAAAGAGGCTCTCCCCCTGAACATTTATGCCACGGAGGTATTTAAACATCTCAATCATATCACCTCTATCCCGTCTTTCCTCTAAGGTGTACATATTAAGATCCTTAAGTCTGTTCTCATATGCTTTATAATGAAGACCACTAACCATTTTAGTAGCCACCCTCTGCACCAACTCCATCCTGTTCACATCCTTTTGAAGGTGCGGTCTCCAGAATTGCACACTATACTCCAAATGAGGTCGCACCAAAGACTTATACAGAGGCACTATCACCTCCTTTTTTCTGCTAGCCATTCCTCTCTGTATGCACCCAAAGCATCCTTCTAGCTTTTCTACCTGTTTAGCTACTTTAAGATCACCAGGTCCCGCTGTTCTTTAGTGGACAAAAGTACTTCACCCCCTATACTATATTGCTCCCTTGGATTGCTGCAGCCCAAATGCATGACCTTACATTTTTTAACATTAAATCCCAGCTGCCATATTCTAGACCATTCTTCAAGCTTAGCTAGATCCCTCCTCATGTTATCTACACCTTCCTGGGTGTCTACTCTATTGCAGATTTTGGTATCATCCGCAAAGAGGCAAAACTTACCTGACAGCCCTTCCGCTATATCACTAACAAAGATATTAAAAAGAATCGGACCAAGGACAGATCCCTGGGGCACACCACTGGTAACATCCTTCTCCTCAGAGTGAGCCCCATTTACCTGTATTCTTTGTCGCCTCCCACCCAACCAATTTCTAACCCAAGCAGTAACTTTAGGGTCCATCCCTAGGGTGCTCAGTTTGTTTATAAGTCGCCTGTGAGGAACAGTGTCAAAGGCTTTACTGAAATCTAAATACACCACATCTAGGGCTCTCCCTCGGTCCAACTCCCTGGTCACCCAGTCAAAGAAATCAATCATATTTGTCTGACAAGACCTGCCTCTGGTGAATCCATGCTGCCTCGGATCCTGTAATCTGCTGGACTCCAGAAACCTCACTATTTTCTCTTTCAGCAGCGTTTCCAATAATTTACTCACCACCGAAGTTAAACTAACTGGCCTGTAGTTTTCAACCACATCTTTACTTCCGCTTTTGTGTAAAGGCACCAAATGAGCCTCTCTCCAGTCCTTTGGCACCACTCCCGACTCCAACAAGACATTGAAAAGGCCAGTCAGTGGAGCTGCTAGAATGTCCCCAAGTTCCCTCAGTATTCTAGGGTGTATCCCATCCAGTCCCTTCGCTTTGTCTACTTTAAGTTGAGCTAGTTTCTCACAAACACAGTCTTCTGAAAATTGTTCAAGATGTCCCTCGCTTCTGTTTCTGTTTGTGGGTGTTTTCTGAGGTCCTGCTCCTGGTTCTTCATCTGTGAACACAGAACAGAAATATTTGTTTAGCAATTCCGCTTTATCCTCATCAGCTTCTACATATTCCTCCCCTTCACCCTTGAGTCTGACAATACCACTTTTGCCCTTCCTCTTCTCACTAACATATCTGAAAAATGTCTTATCCCCCCCATTTTATTGCATTGGCTATTTCCTTCTCTTTTTGAATCTTTGTTTTCCTGACTACTTTGCTAGCTTCTCTAAGTTTTTCCAAATATAGATACTTGTCTTCCTCTATCTGTGATCTCATGTATTTCATGAAGGCCTCTCTCTTTTTCTTCACTTTTTCAGCTACCTCTTTCGAAAGCTATAGCGGTCTCCTTTTCCTTTTACCTTTATTTACCATTTTAACAAAAAGGTCGGTTGCCCTTAAAATAACTCCTTTCAGTTTTGCCCACTGTTTTTCTATATCCCCAGCTGTTCCCATCCCGCTAACGACTCCCTGAGGTATTGGCCCATCTTGGCAAAGTTAGTCTTCCTAAAATCTAAGACCCTCACCTTTGAATGGATTCTAACAGCCCTAGTACTAATACTGAACCACACCATCTGGTGATCACTGGATGCAAAATGATCTCCTACTATAACATCAGAAACACTTTCACCATTGGTAATCACCAAGTCCAATATGGCCCCTTCACGTGTGGGGTCTGTTACCAATTGCTTGAATAGTTCTCCCTGTAGAGAATCCAGGATCTCTTTACTTCTAGATGATACTGCAGCAGGAATGTACCAATCAACATCTGGCATACTGAAATCCCCTATCAGTTGCACTTCCCCTTTCCTAGCAATGCTGCGTATGTCTTCAATCATCTCTCTGTCCACCTCTTCCTCTTGTGAGGGAGGTCTGTATATCACGCCAGTGCAAATGGATTTCTCTTTCCCTCTTTCTAGTTTAACCCACAATGCCTCCTCTCTCCCTTTTAAGCTTTGTAATTCCAAAGCTTTAATAGTATTTTTTACATATAGTGCCACTCCTCCTCCCCTTCTTCCTACCCTGTCCTTTCTGAATAAAGTATAGCCAGGTATAGTTACATCCCAGTCATGGTTTTCTGTGAACCATGTTTCTGTAACTGCCACTAAATCCAAGTCGGCCACTCCCACCAAAGCTTCAAGATCAGGGATCTTATTCCCCATGCTACTGGCATTTATACACACTACTTTCCATATGTTACCCCTGTTACCCATTTCCATAAAGGTATTTAATGCATCACTTACCTGGGGGCTTTTTTCACCCATCCCCAACGAATCTAGTTTAAAGCCCTCTTCAGTAGATTAGCCAGTCTACTACTGAAGACGCGTTGACCTTTCTTGGACAGATGGATGCCATCTCTGCTCTGCAACCCTTGGAACAGCATCCCATGGTCTAGGAAACCAAAACGCTGTCAATGACACCAGCCACACAGCCATGCATTCATCTCCAGGATGCAAGCCTCTCTGCCTTGGCCTTTACCCTCAACAGGGAGGATTGAAGGGAACACCACCTGTGCACCTAACTGCTTCACCCTCTGTCCCAGTGCCATGAAGTAATTTTTGATATGCTCAGAGGGATACCTGGCAGTATCATTTGTTCCGACATGGATTAGCAACATTGGGTAATAGTCAGTGGGCTTGATGAGTCTCGGCAAACTCTCCGTAACATCTTGGATTTTGGCACCAGGCAGACAGCATACCTCTCTGGACATCAAGTCTGGTCTGCAGATGTATGCCTCAGTACCCCTCAGAAGAGAGTCACCAACCACCACTACTCTTCGCTTCCTTGTGTCACTGATTCTGCAACTTTGGGGTACTTGAGCTCTGGTTCTTCCCTTTCCAGGGATACTTTCACCTCCTCCATTTCCAGGGCTGCATAATGGTTCTCCAGTTGAAGGGCTGGAGAAGTTGGATGGGTGATTCTGCAGGCTCTGGTGACTTGTGTCCAACCTTCATCATTCTGTTAGCACCCATCTTCTCCTCTTTTAAAGAGTTTCGATGTTTCAAGAAGCATCTCATCAATGTACTTCTCACTGTCTTGAATGCTCCTCAGCCTCGCCACCTCCTCTCTCAGTTCCTCCACTTGTTTCCTCAGAGCTTCAGGATGCAGGCACCCTGCACATGGAACCGGTCCTTCAACTGGCATTGGGACCTCTGTCTGGACAGAGGCAGAAACTGTAATGGGGGCAACAGCTTTAGCGATACAATTTTTCCCAGCCATTGTTCTGTTCTTGGAGCTTAGGTATCTGTTAAAGCAAAAGAGAGAGATCTACCAAAGTACCAGCTGGTTTCCCAGCTGTCCTTTCAGAGAAAAAGCAGTTAAATCACTTTAATTATATTTGAAATGTGTTGTTCCAAGTCTCTGTGCTTTGTTAAATGAGGTGGTGCCCTATAAAGCAAGACTGCTCCCTAGGGGTGGGTGGGAGCTGGGGTGGGTAAGAAGGGAACTAACACCTGATTAGGTGTCAGCAGTTCCCAAAAGCTGAGAAGGTTACTAGAGTTTAAAACCTACTCTGCTAAAGAAAATATTGCCACTAAACCACCAAAAAGAATGTAACTTTGCTTTAAAAATATACCAGAACCCTTTTAAGAGCTCCCAGTCAGAGAGCTAGCAATTTAATAAAAATAAACCCTCAAATCCTTACCATTGCTTGACCTGTACAGCCCCTGTTTGGAATGCCTCAACAGAGCAGGGTTCTGAAGCCTTTTATGCAGGCCTCAGCTGCTCTCAATTCATTCACAGGCTAATCAGGCCCACTAACTCCTGATTAGGTGTCAGCAGTTCCCAAAAGCTGAGAAGGTTACTAGAGTTTAAAACCTACTCTGCTAAAGAAAATATTGCCACTAAATAGGGTTACCAACTTTTTCACCGAGAAAAACCCGACACCTGTGGCTCGCCATACTCCACCCATTCTCCGCCCCTAGTCCCACCCCTGCCCCGCCCCCAGCCCCACCCACAAAAATTACCGAGGATACGTGTAGGCTAACTTCCTTGGTCAGATAATAATTAAACTGGGAACCCCAAAATCCAAACATGAAATGTACAACACTGGAGAAATAAAACTATAAAGTAATTTCCTCTTGCACTAAACAAAAACGCAAAGATGTTATCAATACACACTTCCCAGACCAGACATATTCCAGCTAATAAATTCAAAATAAAAAGTATTTTTCTACCTTCTGTTTGGGCGTTTTATTTTTCAGTTGCAATTGCTCCAGTCACTTTCTTCTGGTTTCTTCATGTCTTCTGCGAGCTATCCATTTGTCCTTTCTTCTCTTTTAGATGTTTTCCATTCTCTCTCTATTTCTGCTTTAACATACTGATTGTTTCCCTTTTGCTCTTTCCCCCAATTCTTTCCTTATTCCTTTATCATCCGTTTAAATTTCACCCTTCCATTCTCAAGCCCCTCTTACTCTCCCAATACCCAGCCCATCATAGACTTTTCTTCCACACAAAATATTTTTCCCCTCTCCATTCTCATTCCCCATCTATTCTAGTCCTCCCCCAAAATCAGTTCCCTTATAGTTCTAGACCCACCCAGCATCCACTCCCTTCTAATCCCATTCTCCCATGCCCCACATCAGCCCATTTCCAGTCCTATTCCAGCTCTTCATCAGCCCACTTCCAGTGCTAGCCCTCACATCACAGACCATTTCCAGTCCTAGCCCCCCCCATCACAGCCCATTTCCAGTCCAAGTCCCCCATCACATCCCATTTGCAGTCCGAGTCCCCCCGCACCATCACAGCCCATTTGCAGTCCTAGCCCCCCCCACCATCACAGTCCATTTGCAGTCCTAGCCCCCCTAATCACAGCCTATTTCCAGTCCAAGTTCCCCCTCCCTCCACCATAGCCCATTTCCAGTCCAAGTCCCCCCCCCCATAGCCTTTTTCCAGTCCAGGTCCCCCTCCCCATCAAAACCTATTTCCAGTCCATGTCCCCCCCCCCCACATAGCCCTTTTACAGTCCAGGTCCCCCTCCCCATCACAGCCCATTTCTTTCCAGTCCAATGCCCCCCCATATCCCTTTTCCAGTCCAGGTCCCCCCCCCTTCACAACCCATTTCCAGTCCATGTCCCCTCCCCCCCCAATAGCCCTTTTCCAGTCCATGCCCCCCCTCCCTTTTCCAGTCCAGGTCCCCCTCCCCATCAAAACCCATTTCCAGTCCATGTCCCTTCCCCCCCCATAGCCCTTTTACAGTCCAGGTCCCCCCCATTACAGCCCATTTCTTTCCAGTCCAAGTCCCCCCCCCATAGCCCTTTTCCGGTCCAGGTCCCCCCTCCCCCACATCACAAACCATTTCCAGTCAAATTCCCCCCTCCTAGCCCTTTTCCAGTCCAGGTCCCCTCCCCCCATCACAGCCCAGGCAGTCCTTGGCCTCCCCCCCAAAACCGCGGCTGTGTGAGGCTTTAGAGGGAGCTGGGGAAGCCTGCGCGAGGCCCCGGCTCCCTCTGAACAGCTGCCAGCGTGACGAGCCTTTTCCTTCACGCTGGCGACTGTTCCTGTGAAGCCGCGAATGCTGGGAAAGGTTAAAGGGCATTGCCTTTAACCTTTCCCACCAATCGCGGCTTCACAGGAACAGCCGCCAGCGTGAAGGAAAAGGTTCCTCACGCTGGCAGCTGTTCAGAGGGAGCCGGGGCCTCGCGCGGGCTTCCCCGGCTCCCTCTGAAGCCCTCCGGGTTGGGAGAAAAGCCGGTTTTTTTGCTCTGGCCGCCCCCGATCTTGCGGCCAGAGCAAAAAAACCGGCTTTTCAAGGGCCAGTTTTGCCTCTGCGCCGGCAGCCGGCCTGGCCATAGAAAAACCGGCCAGGCCGGCTGAAAACCGGCCAGTTGGCAACCCTACCACTAAACCACCAAAAAGAATGTAGCTTTGCTTTAAAAATATACCAGAACCCTTTTAAGAGCTCCCAGTCAGAGAGCTAGCAATTTAATAAAAATAAACCCCCAAATCCTTACCGTTATTTGACCTGTAGAGCCCCTGTTTGGAATGCCTCAACAGGGCAGGGAAGAATAGCTTCTGTATTGTGACCCTCAAGGAAGCCAGATTGCTAGGGGTGAAGTGTTGGTATGTTCCAGATGCACTGATAGTTGTGAAAATACTAACTTTCCAGTATCTTCAACAAAAGATAAGTTAGAGACAGGACTGTAGTTTGCTATGGTAGTCCTGTCCAGGATAGGGGTATTTTTTTAGTAGGGCAGACTATTGCCTTTTTCATGGAGTAGGGAAGGAACCTGATGATAAACTGTTGCTAACAATAGACAAAACTCATGGAATAAGGGCCAGGGACACTTTGGGGATTCAAAAAGAGGGTATAAGATCAAGTGGTCAAGCTGCTTTGCATGAAGACGGTTTCAGTTTCAATAGCTGAACAAATAATACAGGGGAAAACTAAATTCCAAGTGTATATGTGCAGTTGTGACTCAGAAGGTAAAAAGGGGGAAGAAGCTAGCAGGGAAGATTGAGAAACATGGAAAACGGGTGGGGAGGGAGATGGGTGAGGTACCAACAAATGAGGTAGCTGATGGAGACAGCGATCTAGATGAGGAAGCGGCACAGGTGAATGAGATAGCTGATGGAGACTGTGGATTAGGTGAGGAAACAGCACGAGCAGTCTCTTTGCTATGGCCTTGTCCCTGCTTAGTGTCCCTTTTACACCTCTATTATCCAATGGTCCAATTGACTCTCCAGCAGGTTTTTTTTTTTCAAATACATTCGTAGCAAAAAACCTGTGAGAGAGTCAGTTGGACCATTGGATGACAGAGGGGTAGAAGGGGCACTAAGAGGGGACAAGGCCATAGAGGAGAGACTGAATGAATTCTTTGCTTCAGTCTTTACTGAAGAAGATATAGGGAAGTTACCTATGACTAAAATGATATTTAAAGCTAATGCAGCAGAAGAATTATAAGAAATATTGATAAACCGGGAAGATGAATTACAAGCCAAGGGTGTTGAAACTATTACTATTAGTAATCTGTGAACTATCATTAAATCATCTGTAATACCTGAAGATTGGAGGATGGCCAGTCTAATGCTAATTTTTAAAAAGGGTTCCAGGGGTGATCCGGGAAACTACAGACTGGTGAGCCTAAAGTAATTACCGGGAAAAATAGTAGAAACCATAATAAAGAACAAAATTACTGAACATGTAGATAGTCATGGATTAATAGGAGAAAGTCAACATAACTTTAGCCAGGGAATGTCTTGTCTTACTAATTTATTATATTTTTTTGAAGGTGTAAATAAACAGGTCTTAATAAATTGGAAGACCGGATGTTCAAATGGTACATACAATTTAATGTGGACAAGTGCAAAGTTATGCACCTAGGAAAGAACAACCCAAACTATGGTTACACGTATTATAATGCCTCTGTATCATTCCATGGTCGCTGTATCTTAAAAAAGATATAGCGAAATTAGAAAAAGCGCAGAGACGAGTCAGCAAAATGGAATGGAAGGATGTCCCTATGAGGAGAGGCTAAAAAGGTTAGGGCTCTTCAACCTGGAAAAGAGACAGCTGAGGGGAGATATGATAGAGGTCTATAAATTAATGAATAGCGTGGAACAGGTAAATGTAGATCAATTGTTTACGTCATCAGAATATAGAAAGACTAGGGGACATGCAGTGAAGCTACAAGGTAACCTAATTAACACTAATAAGAGAAAATATTTTTTCACTCAACGTGTAATCAAACTCTGGAATTTGTTACAGGAGGATGTAGTAAAAGCTGTTAGTGTAGCTGGGTTTTAAAAAGGTTTGGGCAAGTTCCTGAAGGAAAGGTCCATAAACCATTATTAAAGGGGACCGGGAAATCCACTGCTTGTCCCAATACAAGCATTGTGGAACCTGTCTCTTCAGGGGAAACTGCTAGGTACTTGTGACCTAGATTGGCCACTGTTGGAAACAGGATACTGGGCTTGATGGACCTTGGTCTGACCCGGTATGGCATATCTTATATTCTTATGAGGTATTCAATGGAGATGGTGGCCTCAGTGGGGACCTGCAGAGTTCTTGCTGAAGTCTGAGTCTTTTCCCAAAAACAGGAAGCACATTTGTTAGCAGAAGGACCTACTTCTGATGTGGACTTAGTTACATAGTATATGACAGCAGATAAAAACCAGCATGGTCCATCTAGTCTGCCCAGCAAGGTGGCAAGAATAGGTGTGTATGCCACTCTGCGTAGGTCACTCCTCCCCATGCCTTTGTTTAGGGGTCTACCCATGGCTCCGTGCATGTCACCTCGACTTTTTAAGATATCAGAGGCAGTTAAGTTTAGTTTGATTTTATCTTGTTTCTATAAAGGGATCCTCTGTTTCTGTTCCATGCCATTTTGAATTCTGTCATTGTAATTGCCACCACCACTTCTATTGAGAGGGCATTTCAAGCATCCACCACCCTTTCAATGAAAAAGTATTTCCTGATGTTGCCTTTCAGTTTACACCCTTGCAACTTGGCCACTGCCTTGTCACACTGTTTCACCACTTTGAGATCCTCAGAAACAATCACCCCAAGGTCCTTCTCTTGGTCCGTGCACACTAACCTATTGCCCCCTATCTCATACAATTCCCTTGGATTTCTGCATCCCAAGTGCATGACGCTATACTTGGGATGCAACCATGAGAGTTGTGATACTATAGAAGAAAGCATCTTAGAGCAGTTAGCGGCTATAGTGATACAAGTGGTATAGTAATCTTTCTTAGCCTGAGTGATCATGAACCTGTGGTAATGATGGCAATTAGTGAAGAGCGTGAGCTATTGTAAGTTGAGAGCAAGACTGCTCAAATTTCTCAACCTTTTCACTTAGTCACTGAGTCCTAAGTTTAAATTTGGGAACATACCTCAATAGTAACGAAAGTCAACATAGTAACAGATTGCTCCACAGAGGCTAAAACTGACCAAATACTCTCCAAAGTTATTAAACCTGCTTCACCAAAGCAGGCCTTGAAAACAAGTCTAAAAGAGCCAAAAATTGTCCAGCTGGATCTATTATTACCCCCACTGCCATCAGAGGAAACACAATCAAGAAATTCCCCATCCTCTCTTCATTAATTCCCTTCTGGCTCATTCCTTGGACTGCCAGCAGTTCTCCACTCATTTGATTCACAATTAGGGTTCCTCTTCTAACGCTGGCTCTGCCATCTGGTAAGATACTCCAGTATTGCTGTCATTAGGCTCATCATCTTATAAAAACCTTGTGGAAAGGGTAGACTGGATCATCAAGATTCAGTGATGTGTACCTATCTGGCTGAGATGTCACTTGCTCACATTCCCCATCAATGAATTCCAGTGAAATGTGGAGAATACATGGGAGTAGCTCTGATGCAGTGGCTTGCTGCAACTGAGGGGTCTCCAGGGCTATAAAGGAAGATGCTCCAACCACTGCCTTGCATGTCCCCATCACGAAAAAGAAGAGAGGCCATAAACAAGAAAGTTAAGTCAGATATACTGGGAGCTAAGAAAACCATGTCTTGCTCAGTTGATCGCCATGATGGATTTTCCCTGGTAAAAGCTTTTTACAGGACTAACTTAATACAATTCTGACTGCTTTTTAAAAGCTATAATCCCTTCAATTATGTATTGTTCATCTGAGCTATATTTAACAGTAGTAAATACAATGCTCTTTCATTAACTTCTAATGAGATTTAGCATGCTGTTTAAGACTGAGTCTGTAAATGACCTGAAAGAATTTGCAAGTACTACAGACTATATCCATCCCGATAAGGAACACAATTCTTCTGAATTAAATGCACCTCAGCGTTTCTAAAATAGTAGCAAATGTACTTTTTATTGACATAACGTCTATGGAACATTTAAGGAACAGCCATATTGTAAATGCTGGATGGTGCTGATTTTATCCTTTCCTCAAAGCCTGTAAGAACATAAGAACATAAGACATGCCATACTGGGTCAGACCGAGGTCCATCAAGCCCAGTATCCTGTTTCCAACAGTGGCCAATCTAGGTCCTACGTACCTAGCAATATCCCCAAAAGACACAGGTTCCATAATGCTTGTACTGGGTCAAGCATTGATATCCTGGGTCCCTTTTTAATAGTGGTTTATGGACCTTTCCTCCAGGAACTTGTCCAAACCTTTTTTAAACCCAGCTATACTAACAGCCCTTACTACATCCTCCTCCGGTAACAGATTCCAGAGTTTGATTACACGTTGAGTGAAAAAATATTTTCTCTTATTTGTCTTAAATAGTTTACCCTGTAGCTTCATTACATGTCCCCTAGTCTTTCTATATTCTGATAGCGTAAACAATTGATCCACGTTTATCCGTTCCACTCCATTCATTAATTTATAGACCTCTATCATATCTCCCCTCAGCCGTCTCTTTTCCAGGTTAAAGAGCCCTAACCTTTTTAGCCTCTCTTCATAGGAGTAGCCTTCCATCCCCTTCACCAATTTGGTGGCTCTTCTCTGTACTTTTTCTAATAACGCTATGTCCTTTTTAAGATACGGCGACCAGAATTGCACACAATATTCAAGGTGCGGTCGTACCATGGAGCGATACAGAGGCATTATAATATCCTTTGTTTTATTCTCCATCCCTTTCTTTATGATACCTAGCATTCTATTTGCTTTCTTGGCCGCCACTGCACACTGGGCGGAGGGTTTTAACATGTTATCCACGATGACTCCTAAGTCCTTTTCCTGGGTGGTGGTTTCTAATGTGGAGCCTTGCATCGTGTAACTATAGTGTGGGTTGTTCTTTCCTAGGTGCATAACTTTGCATTTGTCCACATTAAATTTCATCTGCCATTTGGATGCCCAGTCTTCCAATTTATCCAGATCCTCCTGCAGTAATTTATTTAGTTGTACAATTGCCAAGAATCATATTATGATTTGTGTGTTTTAGCAGAAAATGCTCTCGAGACAGTGCTGAGAAATGTTTCAAACACACGGTCATTAGATGTACTAAAACCTTTAAAAAAAGGAATAAATATGCAATTGTGCTGTGCTATTGGAAATAGGTGTATCCAAAAAAAGATTTCGGGCAGACATTTTTGCTGGGACGATGCTTGTTCTGCTAACTTAAATTTAGAACATCCGTCATCCAGATGGCGTTTGGAATATTTGTTCTCTAGAATTCTCATTGAAAGTGCAGCAGCATGGTTGAGTGTACAGCATCTCTTTCTCTTTCCCTACCTTCCAGGGTACTCGGAGACCCATCAGGCTAAAGAGTTGAAGAACTCCTCGTGAGACTTTCCTACATCTACTATAATTGCAAAAAAGCACCACAGCTACATAACCTACATGATTTTGTTAAGGTTTGTCAAACCTTCACCCACTCCCCAACCTTGTGGGTTAAGGAGGGATAGGCCATGTGTAGTTGTGGGGGCCAATGAATATGCGGTGACAAGAAATTTATTTGTTTTCAAGGATTTTTATTTCCCCGCTCCGTGAGAGAGACAGGAACAGAAAAGGTTAGTAAATCAGGAATTATGCAAACAGAGGCTTTCAGTATTGTGCTTCAAACTTCTCATATGGAGAAACACATTGCTTCATGTGTTCTCTCCGTGCAATATATATACAGGTGCTCAGGTAAGAAGTATAATTGTTTCTTTTAGCAATTAGGTCACAGTCCAGCATACATTCAATGCAAAATAGGCTTTCCTTTCAAATTGTTTCAAACACTACTTTTTCCAGGTACCTTTTCTCAGCGATTCTGGACTAGCATAACCAGAATAAAAGTCAGGTATAATCATTCAAGCTTCTGTCTCATTGGTTTTCTCTATTAATCCTATAGAGCAATCCATCGGCTGACTGACGTCCAACATGGGAACTTGAGCTTGGGGAATAATCTTTTCTTCAGGATTATTTACTGCTGGAAGAATAGCTTGTTGTGAAATAATTCTTTCATTCAGGAATTGTCTAAGGTCTGTTAAGAGTTGTTCTGCCTGTCCCCTAACAGGAGTCAAGGGTAAAGCTCCTGCTTGTTTAAGCAGGTGATTATCTGCCTCTGATGAGCAAACACGGCTTTCCCTATTCAGACAGTCTGTGCTCGAGGTGGAAATTCCCTTCCCCCACTTCTCTCTGTTAATGAATGGTGGAATTTCCCTTTCGTTCTCAGCAGCTCTACTTCTCAGGAAGGCTTCAAAGGTAGGATCTTTTATATCAGGATATCCTAATCCCTTTGTAAACAGTTGTGCTGCGTTTCTTTCCTCAGCTTGTTTGTTAGGAACAGGTATTACTGACTGAGTAAAACCTGGCTTGTATAGAGAGTTTTCAGGGTAAAACAATCTTCCTTCATACTCCCTAAAACTATCCTGTCCTCTACAAACAGGAGTCTCTCTTCTTGGCATATAAGATTTATCAGAAGGATTAAAAATAGCAGGTACCTTCAAATGAGACTGCTCAGGAATTATCTGGCCAGCATGCTTTTCTCCCCCGGGATAAAAAGTGCTTCTCCACAACGTAGGCTCTTTTCCTTGTGTTGGATTAGCTTCCCTTCTGTTGCAGCTGGGCACAGCTTCTGTAGTCAGGTCAAAGGGTTCTGCAGACAATGTAACTTCCTGCCTTCCCAATACCTTTGGCTTTCTTTCTTGTGGATTTAAAGCAAACTCTCTTCTCAATCCACTAGCAGAGCTTATTCCTTCATTCCTTCTTGACAGCCTCTGGCTTGGTCCTGTTCCTCCATTCATTCTAGTCCTTCTGCTCCTCTCCGTTGAGTGTTCCCTCTCTCTGTTTAAGAAGGATCCCTTACTCTGGGATGCCCGCCTCCTCCTAGGACGTGCCCAATCCATAGCTCTGCTTCTCTCCTCCTCTGAGGTGAGCTGATTGGCTGCCTGTAGGCTATGCTGAGAGTGGGAATTTCTTCTTTTCCCTGCAATACTGGACTCTACCATGGGGTCAGTGTCGGTCTCCATGGCTTCCGCACCTAGCGCTGCGTCACAGATCCCCCCCCTTAAGATATCACGGGCTGCTCCAAGGGAACCTGGACAGCACGGGATACAACTTTTTATCTCTGGGCTAGTACCTGGCCCGGAATACTCGTGTCTCGGGGAAGCTAGCGTGGCCACCTGGGCTAAAACTACCCTATCATGCCATGGTTTTAATAAATTGATGTGGTAGACTTGCTGTTTCCCCCGTCTATTCTCCACTAAGTAGGAAACGGGTCCCACGGGACGTATAACCCGACATGGGCCCTTCCATTGGCTTTCAAACTTGGGCGCCGTCCCAGCCACCATCACGATAACTTTTTCTCCACTTAGGAGTTGTCTCTCCTTAGTGTTCCTATCGTAATAGGACTTCTGTTTGCCCTGGCTTCTATGTAAATTGTCCACCGCAACCTTTGAGGTTCGGCGCAGCCGCTTTCTCAAATCCCTTAAGAACTCGGGGACCTCTACCTCCCTTGGGTCTGGTGCTATCCACTGTTCTTTTAGGATGTCCAAAATCCCCCGGGAGACCTCCCATATAACAGTTCATAGGGCGCTGTTCCCAGCGAAGCCTGTTTCCTCTCCCTACAAGCGTAAAGGACAAAAGGGAGCATTAAATCCCACTGATCAGACTCACCCTCCAGACTTCTACGTAGCATTTGCTTAATTGTTTGGTTCTGTCGTTCCACCAAACCATTCGTCTGGGGGTGGTACGCGGCTGTCGTTATATGTTCGATGCCAAAAGCATCCCATAATTGCCCGAGGTACTTCGATAAGAAGTTACTCCCCCTATCGGTGAGGACTTCTTTTGGAAACCCAACTTCGCAAAATAGTTTAATTACTTCGGTAGCTATTACTTTCGCGGAAGTGGAGCGGAGTGGCATGGCCCACGGGAATCGCGTGGCATGGTCCACTACTACCAAAATGTAGCGAAAACCTCTCGGGGTCTTAATTAATGGTCCCACTATATCCATCCCTATCCTCTGAAGGGGCTCTTTGATCACCGGTGACGATATCATCGGGACTTCCCTAGGATGGCTTGCTGAGACACGTTGGCACGTGGGGCAAGCCTCACAAAATCGGGTTGTCTCTCTAAAGACCCCTGGCCAATAAAATCGGGCCAGAATTTGGTCCAGGGTCCCCTGACTGCCCTTGTGTCCCCCTACCGGATGGTCATGGGCCAAGCGTAGTACAATGTTTTTAAATGTAGTAGGTACTACCAACTGTCTTCGAGTGTCTCCTGTGAAGGGATTCTTGCTTTCTCTATAAAGGATCCCTGACTCAAGGAGAAACCTAGGTAAAGTGTCCCTGAGATCCTGGGCCCACTTGAAAGCTTGTGAGAGAGCGGGGTCTGCTTGCTGCTCTTTTGGGAATGATGGAAACTTTTGCATCAACTCCTCCGGTACCCAGGGTAACTCCTTCCCTGCTAGCACTTCAGACCTATTTTTAGTACGGGCCTGTTTTTCTTTCCGCTTCTCAGCTTTTGCTTTCTTTGCCCTGGAATCAGGAGGGGTTACTAAATCATCATCAGAGGGGATGACTTCCTCTGTGCCGTCTGATGTACCTTCCTGTGGGTCCAAGGCCGAGGTCTGAGCTCTTGTGGAGACCATGGCTCCCTTTTCTTGTAGCTCTCTCTTGATCTCCCTGTAAAACTGGGGCCAGTTTCTACCCAGAATCACCGCATGTGGTAGGCGCGGGACAACTGCAAGTGGGATCTCTCTATGCGCCCCTAAACCTGCTATATGAAGGTTATAGACGGGGTAGGAAGAGGTTCCCCCATGGACACACCTTATCTTTACCTCCTCTATGGGATGCAGTATTTCTGGGGCTTCTCTAGCTTCAATGGCCTTCCAAAATTCCTCAGATATCATACTGAGTTCAGCACCCGAGTCTAACAAAGCTTGAGTGGTTATACCTTGGACAGATACGGCTAAAAGAAAACCTGGCCTGTCTCCAACATAGGTATCAGCCACCAAAGCATTCCTTATCAAACATTGTTTTTGCATATGGCCTACCTGCCCACATTTAAAACATTTAAAACATCGCACTTCCCTTACAGACTCTTTTCTGCTAGGCATGGATATTTTAACCGGATCCTCTAGGACCCTGCGCCGCCTTTCTGATCCGCTGCTGCCATACTCAGAGAATGGACTACCAGACCTCTGAGCCATTAACTCTGCTTCCATGTATCTTTCCGCAAGAGCAAAGCCATTGATGTGATACGCCCCTGCACGCACTCAAGAGATTATTTAATATTCTTTGATATTGTGGTGCTTTTGTGGGTTGTTTTCTGAGGCTTGTGGAAGACACTAAACTAGATGTTCATTTTGTGATACGAAGGTTAATTGTTGAATGAGTTTCCATTGACTGAATTGTATTTCTCATTCATAAAATTTGGCCGTTTGTATGCTTAGAAGATATTTGGGGCAGACAATACCTATGTGGAGCAACCTGAGACAAAGATTTGGGGCACAGGAAACAGATCCCTGTTCTTTTGCCAAATACCTGTAAGCCCAGAAAGGGTTAGTCACCCACCACAATCAATAGAATGTATTGCTGAGGCATTTTCCTTTAATTTATTTACTCATGGTCAATACATAACTTCAAATTGCCTCCCTTATTTTCAAGTAGGTCCAATTTTTTATGAGAGGATGTACATAAGAACATAAGATATGCCATACTGGGTCAGACCAAGGTCCATCAAGCCCAGTATTCTGTTTCCAACAGTGGCCAATCTAGGTCATATGTATCTAGCAGTTTCCCCAAGGGACACAGGTTCCACAATGCTTGTATTGGTTCAAGCATTGATATCCTGGGTCCCTTCTTAATAATGGTTTATGGACCTTTCCTCCAGGAACTTGTCCAAACCTTTTTTAAACCCAGCTACATTAACAGCCTTTACTACATCCTCTGGTAACAAATTCCAGAGTTTGATTACATGTTGAGTGAAAAAATATTTTCTTTTATTAGTCTTAAATAGTTTACCCTGTAGCTTCATTGCATGTCCCCTAGTCTTTCTATATTCTGATAAGGTAAACAAACGATCTACGTTTACCCGTTCCACTCCGTTCATTAATTTATAGACTTATATCATATCTCCCCTCAGCAGTCTCTTTTCCAGGTTAAAGAGCCCTAACCTTTTTAGCCTTTCTTCATAGGAGTATCCTTCCATCCCCTTTACCATTTTGGTGGCTCTTCTCTGAACCTTTTCTAAAATCGCTATATCCTTTTTAAGATACGGCGACCAGAATTGCACACAATATTCAAGGTGCGGTCTCACCATGAAACGATATAGAGGCATTATAATATCTTTTGTTTTATTTTTCATTCCTTTCCTTATCATACCTAGCATTCTATTTGCTCTCTTGGCCGCCACTGCACACTGGGCCGAGGGTTTTAACATGGTATCCACAATGACGCCTAAATCTTTTTCCTGGGTGGTGGTTCCTAATGTGGAACCTTGCATCGTGTAACCATAGTTTGGGTTGTTCTTCCCTAGGTGCATAACCTTGCACTTGTCCACATTAAATTTCATCTGCCATTTTGATGCCCAGTCTTCCAATTTATCAAGATCCTCTTGCAATTTTCCACAATCCTCTTGGGTTTTAACAACTTTAAATAGTTGTGTCATCTGCAAATTTGATAACCTCACTCGTTATCCCACTTTCCAGGTCATTTATGAATATATCAAAAAACAGCGGACGCAGCACAGATCCCTGGGGTACATCACTATTCACCTTTCTCCATTGGGAAAATTGTCCATTTAGCCCTACCCTCAGCTTTCTATCTTTTAACCAGTTCCTGATCCACAATAGTACACTGCCTCCTATCCCATGACTCTTTAGTTTTGCCAAAAGTCTCTGATGAGGGACCTTGACAAAGGCTTTCTGAAAGTCCAGATACACAATATCAACCGACTCACCTTTGTCCACCTGATTATTCACTCCTTCAAAAAAACATAACAGATTAGTAAGACAAGATCTTCCTTGTCTAAAGCCATGTTGGCTGTCTCCCATTAGGTCATGAGTATCATTTGCATCTACATGCTGAGTAATTTTATTCTTTATGATGGTTTCTACCATTTTTCCCGGTACTGATGTCAGGCTCACCGGTCTGTAGTTTCCCGGATCACCCCTGGAACCTTTTTTAAAAATTGGTGTTACATTGGCGATCCTCCAATCTTCAGGTATTAGAGATGATTTTAATGATAGTTCACAGATTACTAATGGCAGGCCTGCAATCTCGTATTTCAGTTCTTTCAACACCCTTGGATGAATACCATCCGGCCCAGGTGATTTGCTACTCTTCAGTTTATATAATAGTTGTAATACATCTTCCCGATGTATCGATATTTCCTTCAATTCTTCCGCACCTTTAAATACCACTTCAGTCATGGGTAGCATCCCTACATCTTCCTCAGTAAAGACCGAAGCAAAGAATTCATTCAGTCTCTCCGCTATCGCCTTGTCGCCTCTTAGTGCTCCTTTAACCCATTTATCATCTAATGGACCAACTGATTCTCTCACAGGTTTTTTGCTATGAATGTACTTAAAAAGGTCTTTACTTCGCGTTTTTGCTTCCGCAACAAGCTTCTTCTCAAATTCTCCCTTTGCCTGCCTTATCAATGCCTTGCATTTGACTTGCCAGTGCTTGTGCTGTTTCCAGGTTTCGTCGTTTGCCTCTTTTTTCCATTTCCTGAAAGATGCTTTTTTGGCAACAACAGCCTCTCTGACCTCACCTTTAAACCATGCTGGCAGTTTTTTGGACTTCCTTCCACTTTTCTTAAAGCATGGAATACAGCTGGTCTGGGCTTCCAAGATAGTATTTTTCAGCAACAGCCAAGCCTGATGTACATCTTTAACCTTTGCAACTGCTCCTTTTAGTTTTTTCTTAACTGTTTTCCTCATTTTATCATTGTCTCCCTTTCGAAAGTTAAAAGGTAGTACTGTGGATTTCCTTACTATCCCTCCTCCACTAATTAAAACAAAGGCGATCATGCTATGATCACTATTGCCAAGTGGCCCCAACACCCTTATCTCTTGCACTAGATCTGGTGTTCCACTAAGGATTAGGTCTAATATGGCTTCCCCTCTGGTCAGTTCATGAACCAGCTGCTCCAAGAGGCAGTCATTTATTTCATCTAGGAACTTTATCTCCCTAGCATGTCCTGCCGTGACACTGACCCATTTGATACCGGGGTAGTTGAAATCACCCATTATTATTACTGTGCTGTAACTTTTGTTAGCTTCCTTGATTTCTTTGAGCATTTCATCATCCATTTGGTCATTCTGGCCAGGCGCTCGATAGTACACCTCCACTGCCATTGCCTTCCCCCTTTTACATGGAATTTCAATCCATATAGATTCTACAGCAGATTTTGTTTCCTGCAAAACTTTAATCCTTTCTGACTCAATGCCCTCTCTAACATAGAGAGCAACCCCTCCACCAATTTGATCAGCTCTATCATTACGATATAGTTTGTACCCAGGTATCACAGTGTCCCACTGGTTGTCCTCCCTCCACCATGTCTCTGATATTCCAATCATATCTAACCTTTCATTTAGTGCTATATATTCTAACTCTCCCATCTTATTTTTTAGACTTCTAGCATTTGCATACAAGCATTTTAGAGAATGTATTTTATTCATATTAATTTGGCTATTGTAGACATGGGTAATTTAGGATCTTTAAGCTCTGTCTGCTCCATACTTGAGGGCATTTGGGCTACTTTACTCTTTTGTGGAACCTCTCTGCTTTTGGTAGTATCCTTCAAAGATACATTCTTCCAAACCATCCGCTCTTGGGCGACTGTTGGCTTTCCCCTAATATCTAGTTTAAAAGCTGCTCTATCTCCTTTTTAAAGGTTAATGCCAGCAGCCTGGTTCCATCCAGGTTAAGGTGAAGCCCATCCCTTCGGAAGAGCCCCTCCTTTCCCCAGAATGTTCCCAAGTTCCTAACAAATCCAAACCCCTCATCTCTTCACCATTGTCTCATCCACGCATTGAGACTCCGGAGATCTGCCTGCCTTTTGGGTCCTGCGCGTGGAACAGGAAGCATTTCAGAGAATGCTACCCTGGAAGTTCTGGATTTCAACTTCCTACCTAAAAGCCTAAATTTAGCTTCCAGAACCTCCTTACCACATTTTCCTATGTCATTGGTACCGACATGTACCAAGACAGCAGACTCCTCCCCAGCACTATCTAAGACCTTATCTAGGTGGCATGTGAGGTCTGCTACCTTCGCACCAGGTAGGCATGTTACCAGCCGATCCTCACGTCCACCAGCCACCCAGCTATCTACATGCCTAATGATTGAATCACCAACTATAACGGCTGTCCTAACCCTTCCCTCATGGACACATGGCCCTGGAGAAACTTCCTCGGTGCGAGAGGGTTTTACATCACCTGGTTTTATATCACAGGTCCTAGTTACAGGATCACTTCCTGCCACACCAGGGTGATGCTCTCCTTTCACATGACCTCTATCCTCCATGGCAACAGGGATGCTGCCAGAGTGGAGGTGGGACTTCAGGACTATATCCCTGTAGGTCTCGTCTATGTACCTCTCTGTCTGTCTTATGCTTTCCAAGTCTGCTACTTTAGCCTCTAGAGAACGGACTCGTTCCCTGAGAGCAAAGAGCTCCTTGCACCTAGTGCACACGTAAGACCTCTCACCAACTGGGAGAAAATCATACATGTGACACTCAATGCAAAAGACTGGAAAGCCCCCATCCCGCTGCTGGACTGCTGTCTGCATCTTAGTTTTAAGTTTGTGCTTAGATCTAAGTTCTTTACTTACTAAGGGTTGCTATGGATATTTATACCAACAAAACTGTACCTAATACCTGTAATATACCTTGTTCACCTGAAGCTTAACTAATCTCAGGTCCTTAGTGTATGACTGATTTGGGTAATGAGCTTCACCTGAGAGCACCTCCTGTCTTATAAGATGTGTAAGTACCTATAAAGCTACGATTATCCCAGGGGAGGGAGGGAAATAACACATTAAAAGAGGGCTGCTACACAGTACCCTGTCTTGTGCTGCTGAGGTAAGCTATATTCTGATTTGATTTAAATTATAGCTCTTAGCTGCTGCTAGGCTCTAACTTATTATGAAATTTAAACTACAAGCTCTCTGCTGTGTTCTTAATTTAAGCAGAAAGCTCTCTTCTGTGTTTTAAATTTAAGCTAAAAGTAATTTACATAAGAACATAAGATATGCCATACTGGGTCAGACCAAGGTCCATCAAGCCCAGTATTCTGTTTCCAACAGTGGCCAATCTAGATCATATGTACCTAGCAGTTTCCTTTGCTGCTGCTAGGCCCTGAGTGACTATTAAATTTAAACTACAAGCTCTCTGCTGGGTATGAAATGTAACCAGAAAGTTCTGCTCTGTGTTTTAAAACTAAAAGTACTTTTCTGATGCTAGGCCCTGAGTGACTATTAAATGTAAACTACAAGCTCTCTGCTGGGTTCCAAATGTAACAAAAAGCTCTCTTCTGTGTTTTAAATTTAAACTAAAAGTACTTTGCTGTTACTAGACCCTGAGTGACTATTAAATTTACACTACAAGCTCTCTGCTGGTTATGAAATGTAACCAGAAAGTTCTCCTCTGTGTTTTAAATTTAAACTTAAACTGCTGCTACTAGGCCCTGACTGAATGTATATTAATCTGATTTATAATTTCTAACAAGAAAATTCATGAGGGCTAAATCATGTCATCTTGTATCCTTTTACACTCACATGGAACGTATTTAGCTCATAAGATATCATTACAATAACATTTCTTACCAATTTTTATGAGATAGTACTACTTTTTCCACAGAGATCAGGATTGAAAGAGTTAAAAATATCCATTATTTTGAATAAAAAATATGTTTATTTAATTTTTGATTCTTATGTTGTCCAGTGGAGGTGATGATTTCCTTGGTGTGCTATTTACAGGATGAGCTATGTACAAGCGGTTATATACAGGGAGGGTAGGGGGGTACATTAGGATTTTTCAAACAATGACAATATTAACTTATACATTGGGGGTCCTTAATATTAACTTATACACTGGGGGTCTTTCAGACAATAACTTAATATTAACCTATACAAGAACATCAATTTTACACAATATCAATAGCTTCTACAAAGAACTTTCAATTGTAAACATTAAAATCATATGTTAACATTTTAAGCATGCTTCTGACTTCATGCTCCTTTTACTAGGAGTGTTCAATTGTAAATTGTGACATTGCATTTCAAACGTAGACAGTCTTGTAACTTCCCATATTAATATCGAGATTGGTGAGATTGTTGGTCTTCGTTATAGCACATCAAGAAATCATCACCTCCGCTCCGTGTTAACGCAGCATGCCTACCCCTACTGACACTGATTTTTGATTGTTTGAAGTGTAAACTGCTTTGATTTCAGGACAAAGGGGTATATAAATCCTTTTAAATAAATAAATAAAAATGATAGATTCAGTGGTATGTGAGCTTAATTTATACACAAGGACAGGAGTATGGATGCATGAGTACAGTTTGGGGGTAATTTTATAAGGAGGCACCTAGTTTTAGGTGCTAAGAGTGTACCTAAATGCTGGTATTATAGTCATTTACATGCATAAGGTGGTTAGACAATGAACGTTAATGAACTCTTAATAATCAGAATAAAAGTATGTGCGTTGATTGTATGGAAAGTGCTATTTCTGTGGGCATGCACAGAGGCCGAGCGCGGGCAAGCAGGTATGGACGTGGATTATAAATACAATAATTTTCACACGAGCTTGCAAAATGTAGGTGATTGTGCCTTAATTTAAGGCACATTCTCTGCCATACATGCTTACCTTCCATAGGCACATGCGTATGTGAGATAGAACATGGGGGCATGTTATAAATGAGGAAAGGAGCACATCTAATATACTTATCTAATATGAAGGTTCTGGCAAGATACTTTCCAAAAGATGAGATCATGGGAGCATATGTATGGTAATTTTATAAGGAGGCACCTAGTTGGATTCCATTTCATAAAGAAAAGTAGGCATCAGCTCTTCTTTATAAATACTATCATAAGTGGTAGAAAATGTGCATTAATGTAAGGGGCAATCACTTATACCAGCCCTAGGGCTGATGTAAATGCCCACACCTAGATTTATAAAGAACTCACATAACTTATAATATTTTATAATTTATGCATGTATTTGTGTACTCTGCTCACATTTTACCGATCCATATATCCACATTAAAATTCACGCCACCTGGCTTATGCGCGTACTTATAGAATCACAACTGGCTAAAGCATGCACATAAATGCCCATTAACTTATCATTTGTAAAGTGCTACTAATGCACATAAATCACTACTATAATGTGATTTTGACTCACACCATATAAATTTACCCTCTAACTGACTTTCCTTCTCTACTTGTAAGCTCTTTGGAAATGGGATTATCTATCTTAAGTATGTCTGTGCAGTACTGCATACACCTGGTAGTGTTTTAGAAATTAGTAGTGTTAGTAGCAGATGACTATGTTCCTTTCTTTGCTAGTATATACTATCTGTGCTGTCTTTGGGTTCTTTTTCTCAATGCAGCCTTTCCTGTTTCCGGATTCAGGAAGGATAAGATTTTTAAAACTCAGTTCTCTATTCCTCTGAGAAAGATATGGTTCTGCCTATTTCTGTCCCAGTGCCTTATCTTGATTTTTAGATGATTTCTTTATTTTTTATACCTTATGCATTTCAGCAAAATGAATTTGTGAAGCAACAATTTGCAATCACCACTTCTGTTTGAATGAAGAACAGAAAATGTTGTTCTGCTGCAGCTTTGCTTCACTTTCTTAGTGAGGTGCTGCTGATATCAGCCCTGGGATTTGGGCAAAGGGAGTCGGGGATAAGCTTGTTTAACTGCTTATCAGAAAGTCTAACTTGATGGGTGAAGTGGCTCATGAATTTGCCTTCTCCTTCTCACAAAGTGGCTCCAGTTTGTCTGATACCCCTCCTTCCCCAACAACAGTTTGCAATCAAAAATGAATGGAAATAATTAGGATTCAATTTATTTTGGCCTCTTGGCCATTCAGTTCATTTAAAGGAATAAGAACCAAAAATGCCCACCAACAAATGCATTCCCTTAATGTAAGATGAGTCGGTGAACTACATATTCTTAAAGATGATGAGGAGTTTGCATTTAACACAACAGGTCATCAGGCATGAGAATATTGTGGGAGTGGTAAGATGGGAACAGTATGTCAGGTTTAAATCATAATTCTGTTTGCTTTTTATCATTGACCCTGTAGTTTAGTGCCTTCTTTCTCTTTTTGTTTCTTTTTTTTCTCAAGGTCAATTATTACTACTACAACTACTTATCATTTGTATAGCAGTACAAGGCATACACAGTGCTGTAGAGATATGTAAGAGACAGTCCCTTCTCATAAGAGCTTATAGTCTAGTCAAGACAGGCAACACAACAGTAAAGACAGACAATACAGCAAGTGGTGACTAGGTTATATTTTGGGAATGGTAAAGAAACACACAGGAGATTAAGAGGATAAGGATCGAAAAGCAGTCTCAAAGAAGTGAGTTTTTAGCCTTGGTTTGAACAGGGCCATAGATAGAGCCTGACGTACTAATTCAGTTAGTATGTTCCAGACATAAGAAGCAGCAAGGTAGAAAGACTGATGTCTGTAGTTGGCAGTGGAAAAGAAGGGCACAGCTAGAAGGGATCTGCCTAAAGTGTGGGGTTCTCAAGAAGGGGTGTAGGGAGAAATAAGAGAGGAAAGAGCAGCCAAAGGAAGTCACTTATAGGTCAGTAGTAGAAGTTTGAACTGGATGCAGAATGGATAGGGTGCTAATGAAGTTACTTCAGAAAGAGGGGTGGCATAAGTATAGTGACAATCATGGAAGATTAGCCGTGCAGCTGAGTTTTGAACAGACTGAAGTGGGGAGAGATGATTCAGAGGAACAGAAAAGAGGAGATTGTGATAGTCTAGATGGGAAATGACAAGAGAATGGAAAAGAGTCTTAGTAGTGTGTTCAGAAAGGAAGGGATGAATTTTGTCAGTGTTATACAGACAGAAGCAACAGGTTGTAGATATCTGTTGAATGTGTGTGGAGAAGGAGAATGAGGAGTCAAATATGATCCCAAGGTTGTGAGTCGAGGAAACAAGGAGGAAATAAATGTTATCCACAGAAATAGAGAAAGGGTGGTGGTGGGCTTAGGGGGAAAGATAAGAAGGGAGGAGTAGCCTAGTGGTTGAGGCAAGGTACTTCAGGCCGGGGGTTCAAATCCCACTAGAGGATAGCAACCTTGGGCCGGAAGGACTGGGGTTTCTAGTCCCACAGATGCTCCTTGTGGTCTTGGGCAAGCCACTTAACCCTCCATTGTCCATATTCCCTGTAAGTATTAGTGTATGTGTCTCATATACCCGCGTGTTAAATGTATCCCCCAATTGTGTTGTGACCGCTTTGATTGAAGGATATGGCGGTATACAAAACTGTCTAAATAAATAAATAAATAAAATAAGAAGCTCAGTTTTGGCCATGTTCCATTTCAGATGGCAGTTAGACATCCAGGCACTGATGTCAGATAACAAGCTGTAGGGCTGGTACCTGTTCAGTAACAAATGTCTGAACCAATAACATGCTTTCCTGTTACAAGATGGGGTCTGCTTGGAACCAAAGACTGAATTAAACAAGATGGATTCCTGTTTTGTTATAGCTCAGCATTAAAACTTGCAGATCAAGCAATTCTGCAAGTTTATGTACTTCACAGGGGAAGAAGTATTCCAGCTGACTATGTGCAGAACATCATTAGTGAGAGTTTCACTGTGCTACTGCTACTAGCATGCGCAACAATATATGGACTAGCATCCCAACTTTCACACCATGGATTTTTGTTTGCAGAAGGACTACCTATTAGCAGTTACCAGATTTGCTGAAGATGACATACAGGATCACAGACCAGCCAATCACTGGGTCATCAGGACAAAGAATTTTACGCTGGACACAGAGAATCAGAGGACAGTCGCAGCTCAGAAAACACTTTCAGCACTTTGGAACATGTACAGAGGCTGGCAGAATATCTGGGAACTCTAACTTCTGTTTCGCTTGCCTGTCTCTCTGACTGGAAAGTCAGATAGTGTCCAAGGGCAAAACCTCGGGACGGAGTGAATCTCTCCTACAAATCTGCAGCTCAGTGTGACCACGTAGTTCATCTCAGCTGATGTTGGACCTCTGCTATACTTTGACTTTGTGCTGTTCCAGAGACAATTTCTCAGACCCAGCCACAAGTGTTCTTGCAAGATCTAAGGCTCTGGTCTTTAATTCTCCCCCCCCCCCCCCGAGGTTAGGGCTAGCATAGATAGACAGATAATGAACTGTATGTCTGAATGCAGAGCAAATCAGTGACATTGGTTCCTAAAACAGAGATTAGGTGTCTTGGTATTTGTAACATAGAGCTGCATAGCATACTACTTCAGAAAACTAATTTTTGCTAATATTTACACTATTTTTGCTATCAGAAATAAAGTCTAATTTATATACAAACACAGGGTTGGTTCTTGTTTTATCACATGGTTTGTTTGCCAGGTAGTCTTATGGAATCCTGGGTAAAAGGTGGGTAGCAGTTTTCCCTAGACATGTTGTTGTTTGTAGCTTGTCATGCTGTGAGGGCTTGTGTGCATCAGTGATACTGAGGGCTAAGCTATCAGTAGTTTAACTACTGGCAGGGTCTCCCAAGATGGACAGGTCTCAGCTGAGGTGCCAGACCAAGACAAACCACCCATCTGGGCAGCAGCAGAATGGGACAGTGTTGACGGCAGAGGATCACATTTCCCTAGATATACCAAGTATTTATACATGTGTATTTATCTGCTACTGACAATATCTCCTACATAATTGGGGACTCGTCCTCTGGGATGAGTAACTGAGCCACCCCTGCCTCTTACATAATTGGGGGCTTTCATCTGCAATAGTCAATTCTGAACAAACCACGTCTTACATTTGAGAGCGAGCTTTCGGGGTAGGCAGTTCTGAATGAACTACGTTTCACAGAACTCTGAGTGAGCTAGCCCTGAAGTTTTCCTGTAAGATTGTCTGATTTATGATGCCTTTATCTGCTAGCATTACTGACAGACATAGCCTTGCTAGGCAGACTGAGGTACTTGCCATAATGCAAGAGATCCTTATAGGACTCTCTAATGTGCATATGTAAGAATCCTAGGTACGTAAAAAAAAAGTTATTGGAAGACTTGCGAGATATGCAAGCATTGTAGACACAATTCCTTAATGATCTAAACTCTGATCAGACACAGTTAGATGAAGTTCATGCCTGTGAATCTGAAAGATTACAGCTTTTGTCATAATTGACTGAGGTAATATATGAATTGAGGGACATTTTGCAAATTGCTGGAAAGGTGTTTGCTCTAGTCACTGAGCAGAGGGAACTTTTGTAGCGGGGGCGGCTCATGCAAGAACACATTCTTTGCCTGCTTGAAAAGAACAAAGCAGTTGTGTATGAGTAAGATACTTTAGCAGGGAAAAGAGATCTGTTAAAAGTAAAGATCTAATACCTTTGGCATGAATTGGAATCCTTGGGATGGCTACAAGTCTCCCTTGAAATGGAAATCAGGGAGAAATCTGTAATTTTCTCTGAGCTAGAGCCTGATTTTAACTCCTTCCTGCCTTTAGAAACTGCAGAGCTTGGGAAATCTCTAGAGGGTATCCTTGAACAGATTAGCTTTGAGGAAGCACCCCTCCCATCTCCCAGTACTACAATTTTAGAAGCGGACAGTCATGAATTCTCTCCACTGGCTCTGGTAGTGTGGGACAGTCAGGGAGAAAAGCAGTGTCTTTCCAGCCTCGCTCCAGTTAACAGAGAAGAGCCTTTGTCAGAGGGGGAAGAAAAACCTCTAGGCTTCGCTTCCAAAACATCCCAACTTTGGAACTCTGACTTGGAATTAAAGCACAATGTTTCATTGCCCTTTAATATGAACTGCAGTCAGGAAATTTCAAACCAGTTTACTCTTGTGGGAAAGATGTTTTCACATACAGAGAAAATGCAGATAACTGCTCAGCTGGTCAATTTCCCAGATTGGAACTTGTTTATAAAAGACACAGAGCCATTGTTCTCTGCACAGCAGGAAAATCTGGAACCTGTAACAGAATCTATTTCTGAATGCCATCGAAAGCCAAAGTTTTAAACTTTTCTTCTTGGCGCACTGCCAATAAGACCACTTTCACAGATGGACAGTAATAATGAATTACCTATCCATACCCAAAAGAAATTTAAACATGCTTGTAAATAGACTAGGAAAAATCTGGTGCATGCAAGGTTTAAATTTTCTGCTGAGAAATCTTGCAGTCAAGAATGTAAGTCTAAATTTGATTTCAGCTCCTTTCAATGTGGGAGCTTTTGATAGTCAGCATGTTCCGCCACTGCTAGTGATATAGAAATGTTCATGATTTAACTAATCATGTCTTTTTCTTCTCTGTCTATAGGTTCCTAAGAAGAACTTTCTTTGTTAAAATAAAACTAACATTGTTTTATCTTAATTGTTTTACAGGCATTCCCAGGGGAGTGCATACAGAAAGAATATACATTTCTGAGATAACCTGACCACATAAAACAAAAGGTTTTGTTTAGTTCCTATAGGAAACTGACATTAAGGGTTCCATTTGTGGCTATGTTTGGACCAAAGTGAATTTATAAGTACTCTTAAGATGGAGTGCAAGTGAGGTACTTTATGGAATATCCAGCTTTAGTAACACTGACAAAGGTTCAGACTAACTCATTTGCTGTTTGTGAATATTTCCTATATAGCTTCCTGCCTATATCTGAAAGAAAAAGTGCAGAGGTTTTGGAACCTACATCTAAATTCACTTGTCATTTCCTAGAACTGGCAAAACTCCAGAAGTGGCTTTGACTTTATTTTGTACCTAGGTTGAAGTAAAGAAAATACTTTAACTTCCTTTAATTGTTTTCTGCAAGAGATCTTAGTTTAACACTTTATCCTTGCTCAGTCTGTCTCATGAGACACTGAGACACCACCATGAAAAGGCAAATAATCACGTGAAACACCAAACACAGTACAGAGCGTGATTATGAAGGCGAAGTTTATTGATTTATTCTTACTGCCAACCCGACACAGGCCGTGTTTCGTACACTTCGTCAGGGGTAGATCAGGCAGATAAAAACTAAAAACATAAACATATAAACCAATTGATAATAAATACATAAAAATCATTTAAAATACATAAAAGAACAGATGATATTATAAACATAAATATGAATAGAACCACACGGGGGCATAAAACAGGAGTGATCTAAAAACAATATGTCCTAATTTATAAATAAGAGTTATGTTTAATGATTTTTTAATGTTTTGTGTAGTACGTGGTGTATGATGTCTTTTAATTAATTATTTATTTATTGGTTTTTCATCCACACTTTCTTACTCTTATTTATACTATGTTTTAGAATTTGCTAATGTTTCTATTCATGTCTGATGTGTTCATTTGTATGCATTCATACTAATTTTAAGTATTCATATTTATGTTTATAATATCATATGTTTATGTTTTTAGTTTTTATCTGCCTGATCTACCCCTGACGAAGTGTGCGAAACACAGCCTGTGTCAGGTTGGCAGTAAGAATAAATCAATAAACTTTGCCTTCATAATCACGCTCTGCACTGTGTTTCATGAGACACTGAGCACATGCATACTTAGTGAAGTATGGAATTTTGGAGCAACTCAGAGGACAGCCTCTGGGCCCAAGTGCTTTTTCAAAGGTCTCTTCTGTTACTCATACTTTTGACTTTATGAGCCTATAAATAAAAGACACTTATAGAAAAAAAGAGAATTCTTGAACCTTTACAGATGCAGAAATTACACAAAGATCTGGATTAAATAATTCCATCTTTTACAGTTTGAAATAACAAATACTAACCTAGAACAGGATAGCCTGTTTGTTTTGTTTTACAGATGGAGAACCCAAACCTTGAAGGTCCTCTTCCTGATTCTGGTGTTGTGCTGCAGGATATACCTGAATTCCTGATCACACAGTCCCAGACTCTCACAGAAAGTCTTTGTGTCACTGGATCCACAACATGTTTTACAGAAACACTAGAACATGTCTGACCCATGCATACCTAACACACAACAGTGGTTAAAAGCACACATGGACTATGCCACTGCTGATGTACAGAATAAACACAGATCCATTCACAACATTAATAAAGTACCTTTACCCTATAATGCTTGCTTAATTGATATTCCTAAGCACTCCATTGTTTCTGTTGGTGGAATAGCCCTGTTTTATCTAGATGCAGATGCTGTTTCTACTGAAATCCAGGTGCTGTATGTATTTTGAGGCCATGACATTAACTTCACTGAAGCCTTGAATGACTTACTGGACTATAAGGACTCTCACACAGTTGAACTGACCATTGACCAGAAGAGCCTTGATGTCACTGATTACAACTTTGATTTGCATGATGTGAACATTTTACAGTCTGATTTTGTGTCTCATGTCATTGTGCCTGTCTTTACCCTTCTCTTGGCGATCCAATTTTTGATTTCCTTATATCAGTAAAGACAGATGTGTACCCTGCGTTGTCTTGTACGCCATGGACCTCCACTACTTACCATGTGTCTGCAAGATTTGATGGAATGTCACCTCATTTACTAGTGACTCCATTAACTTTTCAGTTGTGCATTTAACTGAGTTGTTTCATTCATCAATGAAAGTTTGTGTTTTGTTTAGTAACACACATATGCATTTAGGCGGTCAATTAAAGTTACACTGACATATTATATTGTATAAACTATTTACCAAGTTATACATTGAGTACGTTAAGTACACTGTACTACCAAGTTGGAAGTTATACTCATTACATTGATTGAGTTGATTTGATCTTATATATATCATTTCAGTATTAACTTCTTTTATCGCTTGTGTGTATGCACAGTATAATTACTCATGCAATATTGTTTCCAATGCAACTATTATGATTAGAGTAACTATTATTAGACTTTAGTTAACTATGTCATTGGGTTCTGACCTGCACAGTAGCCTGCTAGTTAGTTAGGTTTTAAGAGGGAATATGCTCCCTTGTAGCTATTCCCATCTTAAAAGAGGGGGAAATGTAGGGCTGGAACCTGTTCAAAAACAAATGTCTGAACCAATAACATGGCTTCCTGTTACAAGATGGGGCCTGCTCTGAACCAAAGACTGAATAAAACAAGATTCCTGTTTTGTTATGCCTCAGCATTAAAATTTGAAGATCAAGCAATTCTGCAAATGTATGGGCTTCACAGGGGAAGTATTATTCCAGCTGATTATGTGCAGAAGAACTTTGCTGAGACCTTCACTGTGCTACTGCTACTAGCATTCAAAACAATGTATGGACTGGCATCCCAGCAACTTTCGCACCATGGACTTTTGTTTGCAGAAGGACCACCTATTAGCAGTTACCGGATTTGCTGAAGATGACATACAGGATCACAGACCAGTCAATCATCGGGCTGTCAGGACAAAGAATTTTATGCTGGACACAGAGGGTCAGAGGAGAGACACAGCTCAAAAAGCACATGTAGTACTCTATAACATATGCAGAGGCTGGCAGAACATCTGGGAACTTTAACTTCAGACACAGACTGTTTTGCTTGCTTTTCTCTCTGGCTGGAAAGTCAGATAGTGTCCAAGGGCAAAAACCTTGGGACAGAGTGAATCTCTATCACAGACCTGCAGCTTGGTGTGACTATGCAGTTCATCTCAGCTGAAATTGGACCTCTGCCATACTTTGATTTTGTGCTATTCCGGAAACAATTTCTCAGACCCAGCTACAAGTGTTCTGGCAAAAGCTAAGGTATTGCTCTTTAATTCCCCCTACCCCCCGCCTGAGGTTGGGGATAACTTTGACAGACAGATAATGTACTGTATGTCTAAGTGCAGAGCGAATCAGTGACTGTTTCTAAGACAGATATTAGGTCTCTTGGTAATTGTAACATAGAGCTACATAACATACTATCTCAGAAAATCAATTTATGCTAATATTTACATTATTTTTGCTATCAGAGATAAAGTCAAATTTATATACAAGCATAGGGTTGGCCCTTGTTTTATCATGTGGTTTGTTTGCCAGGTAGTCCTATGGAATCCTGGGTAAAAGGTGGGTAGCAGTTTTCCCTAGATATACCGAGTATTTATATATGTGTATTTATCTTCTATTGACAATATCTCCCATATAATTGGGGACTCGTCCTCTGGGATGAGTAACTGATTCGCCCCTGCCTCTTACAAGACAGAGATCTGGGCCTGGATTCCCAGAGAAATTTCAGGTGTACAGAGGTAGATCTGCAGAATCAGTGCTGGGGAATTAGTGCTAAAGCCTGTATTTTCAGGGATATTTCCATTGTTTCTAGTCTGGTCATTATAGCAATAGTCCTGAGGCTCAGAGCCATGCAGCAGAGTTTCTTCTAGATCCCTACATCATGGACTTTGAATCCATCTACCAGCTATCTACCCACAAGGGGCTATGAATACTGCCTTCACACCATTCCTTGCCAGGCCAACTAGGGAGCAGAAGACATGATCCATAGATTGAATCATGGGCACTCCACATGGCAGTTTACAGTACAGAACTGATGGGCTGGCCGAGTACTTCTGGCTGCATAATTTATGCTGATGAATAACAAGGGCAGTGGAAGAAATCAGACTATAGTGTAGCTCCAAGCATTCCTTTCATTCCTAGTCTGCTAGTACGGCAATACCAACGGTTGTGCGAGTGGTGCGGCTGCACAGAGAGCAAGTACAGAAGGTATACCAATATTATCAAGGGACTTCCAGAAAGCTCAAGACCAAGTTCCTGCATGCAATTGGGTGTGTGGGGGGGACACCAGATTTACTAGTCACATAAGGCGCTTTTCTAGCTAGTCCGATATAATGCATTGTTCTTGGCAGAATGACTACGAAAGACCTAGACAAAATTCTCAAGAACAGAGATGTCTCTCTCCATACAAAGATTTCACTTGTTCAAACCATGATACTTTCAATAATGTCATATGGATGCAAAAGTTGGACAGTGAAAAAGATAGACAGGAAGAAAATCGATGCCTTTGAATTATGGAGCTGGCAATGAATACTGTGTATACCAATGACTGCCCAAAGAACAAACCAGTCAGTATTAGAGGAGATCAAGTCTGTTTTCCTTAGAAGCTCAGATGCATGACTTTGACTTTCATACTTTGGACACATCATGTGAAGAGAGAAATTGTTCGAGAAAGACATCATGCTTGGCAAGATAGAAGGTCAATGTAAAAGAGGAAGGCCAGCAATGAGATGGATCAATGCAGTAACAGCAGCTATGGGTGTCACTCTATTAGCAATGAGCCACCTGACTGAGACCGAACACAGTTTAGGACAACTATCCAGAGGGTTACCATGAGTCAACACCGGCTCGACGGCACTTAATAACAACAAGAAGGTTAGAGGCACCAAAGTCAGAATATCTTTGCATGCCAAAGATTTTGTCTCTGTTGTTCAGCAGGAAGTTATCTTGTTTACTTGCACAAAGAACTGTGGAATGTGGAATGTATTTTTTAGCAGCAAGAACAGTTCCACAGATACTGTTGTAGACTAGTCATGCTGCTTCAGAATTGGAGGCAGAGGCTATAAGAACATAAGATATGCCATACTGGGTCAGACCAAGGTCCATCAAGCCCAGTATCCTGTTTCCAACAGTGGCCAATCCAGGTCATACATACCTAGCAGTTTCCCCAAAAGACACAGGTTCGAAAATGCTTGCATTGGGTCAAGAATTGATATCCTGGGTCCCTTTTTAATAATGTTTTATGGACTTTTCCTCTAGGAACTTGTCCAAACCATTTTTAAACCCAGCTATACTAACAGCCTTTACTACATACTCCGGTAACAAATTCCAGAGTTTGATTACACGTTGAGTGAAAAAATATTTTCTTATTCGTCTTAAATAGTTTACCCTGTAGCTTCATTGCATGTCCCCTAGTCTTTCTATATTCTGATAATGTAAACAATCGATCTACGTTTACCTGTTCCACTCCGTTCATTAATTTATAGACTTCTATCATATCTCCCCTCAGCCGTCTCTTTTCCAGGTTAAAGAGCCCTAACCTTTCTAGCCTTTCTTCATAGGAGTTTCCTTCCATCCCCTTTACCATTTTGGTGGCTCTTCTCTGAACTTTTTCTAATAACGCTATATCCATTTTAAGATACGGCGACCAGAATTGCACACAATATTCAAGGTGCAGTCGCACCATGGAACGATGCAGAGGCATTATAATATCCTTTGTTTAATTTTCCATTCCTTTCCTTATGATACAAAGCATTCTATTTGCTCTCTTGGCTGCCGCTGCACACTGGGCGGAGGGTTTTAACATGTTATCCACAATGACGCCTAAATCTTTTTCCTGGGTGGTGGTTCCTAATGCGGAACCTTGCATCGTGTAACCATAGTTTGGGTGGTTCTTCCCTAAGGGCATAATTTTGCACTTGTCCACATTAAATTTCATCTGCCATTTTGATGCCCAGTCTTCCAATTTATCAAGATCCTCTTGCAATTTTCCACAATCCTCTTGGGTTTTAACAACTTTAAATAGTTTTGTGTCATCTGCAAATTTGATAACCTCACTCGTTATTCGCTTTTCCAGGTCATTTATGAATATGTCAAAAAGCAGCGGACCCAGCACAGATCCCCGGGGTACACCACTATTCACCTTTTTCCATTGGGAAAATTGGCCATTTAGCCCTACCCTCTGCTTTCTATCTTTTAACCCGTTCCTGATCCACAATAGTACACTGCCTCCTATCCCATGACTCTTTAGTAACTCTGGTAACCCGGAAACCCGCCTCGTCTCCCTCATCAACCTTGACCCCCCCCCCCACATAACTTGCTCCCCAACAAAGTACACAACAATTTAAGTATGGTACAAACTTTGGTCGCAGCTTTATTTACAACCTGTAACAACCAGCCCAAAACGGGCCGAAATATACAACCTTAAACATAACCCCAAGCCCCCCACCCCATCGCCGGACGATGCTCCCTCCCGCCATGTTAGTAGCAAGGCGGAGCATCCTCCTCCCCCGGACCCCGCCGCCTGCCTCGCCATCCTAGTAGCAAAGGCCGGCACCCCCCCCCCTTCCGGGCCGAGACCCCCAACCGGGCTGCCTCGCCCCACCCCGAGGAGCACTTGGCCCCCCACTGCTCCAAAACCAGTTCAAGCCCGCGCCGCTTCTGCGAGCGCTGGCTCTCTACCCCGCCCCCACCAGCTGCAACATCCCAAAATGCCAAACAAAGGGGAGGGAGGGCGGGAACACGTCTTCTTCCCGAGGAGCTGCGGCGAAAAGGCCAGCCACGCGGCTCCTCGGCAACACCTGCTCCGCCCCCCAGCCGCCCAGCACCAATGAAATCGCTCCTTCTTGGCAAGGAGCGATTTCAAATGCCGCTCCTCTCAGCGCCACCTCCCCCCCCCCCCCCCCCCACCGAGCCCCTTGTCCTGTGCAGGAGGCCGAGGCCGGGCCCGGGCCCAGGTTACTGTCGGCCGCGGGACCCGGCCCGCGGCCTCGTGCATTTTTGTCAAAAGTCTCTGATGGAGGGAGTTTGTCAAAGGCTTTCTGAAAGTCTAATTACACTATATCAACTGACTCACCTTTGTCCACCTGTTTATTCACACCTTCAAAAAAACATAACAGATTAATAAGACAAGATCTTTCTTGTCTAAAGCCATGTTGGCTGTCTCCCATTAAGCCATGACTATCTACATGTTCAGCAATTTTGTTCTTTATGATGGTTTCTTTTTTCCCGGTACTGACGTCAGGCTCACAGGTCTGTAGTTGCCCGGATCACCCATGGAACCCTTTTTAAAAATTGGTGTTACGTTGGCCATCCTCCAGTCTTCAGGTATTACAGATGATTTTAATGATTTTATTTATTTATTTAACAAGTTTTCTATACCGCCTTTTCCTTCAATCAAAGCGGTCACAAGAAATACAAAGGTTATAGGCAAGGGAAACAAACACAGTATAAACATAACAGTACAATGGTAATATAGGAAAAATAACAAGGGTTAACAATAAGGCAAATTAGTTAAAATAATTAAAATAAATATAATATATTTAGTCAATTGTTGATCCATATTGTTCAATGAAAAGTGTAGTTTTCAATTGTTTACGAAAGTCTTTTAAATCATCCAGTGAGCGTAAATCAGGAGGGAGAGAGTTCCAAATTAAAGGGGCGGCCAAAGCAATTGCTCTTTGTGAGGTACATTTGCATGATTTAGAGTAGTTTTTTGGGGTGCTGAGGGTGTTAGAAGTGGATAACCTTCTTGGTCTTTTGTTGATATCATGGAGTAAGAGGGCATGAAGGCTGATTGCAGAACTGTTGTGTTTCATTTTGAATATATTTATGATTAATTTATACTTTATGCGAAGGATTATTGGGAGCCAGTGGAGTTCTTTAAGGATGGGGGTAATGTGTTCATAATTTGAGGATCCATTGATGATTCTAGCTGCTGTATTTTGTGCCATTTGAAGTGGCTTGAGAGCATGCTTAGGCAGTCCATTGTAAATAGGGTTGCAGAAATCCAGAATGGGAGTAATGAGTGCCTGACAGACTGTTCGAAAGTGATCATAAGAGATAAGAGGCTTAAGTCGTCTAATTATCTTCATTTTGTAATACGCGTTTTTAACAGTTTTTCTTATATGAGAACGCAGGTTTAGCTTCTTATCGAGGGTTATTCCGAGGTATCTTACTTCGTCCTTAACTGGAATCTTTGTGTTGTTGCATGTAATGTAAGGTGGAGGGATAAAGCTGGTGTTTCTAGTTACAATAAGTGCTTCCGTTTTGTTCAGGTTTATTGCAAGGTTATTATTTGTTAGCCAATTTGAAATGCTGGTAATACAGTTTGAAATTTTGCTGTAATCTGGGCAGTTGATATCAATTGGAGTGTAAATCATGATATCATCCGCATAAATCGTGTAATCTATTTGATGATCTGCTATTATGTGACAGATTGGTTGGATAAACAAATTAAAAAGAAGTGAAGAGAGTGCAGATCCTTGCGGCACGCCTTGTTTGATTACTATGTGACGTGAAGTGTTTAGGCCAATTTTAACTTGGAACTGTCTATCAACTAGGTAGGATTCAAACCATTTTAGGACGGTGCCAGTTAATCCGATGCTCTTTAGTCTTGTTAAGAGGATTGCATGGTCCACTGTATCGAAGGCAGCTGAAATATCTAAGAAGATCATTAAGGTACCTTTGTTGAAATTATCTATTGTTTGAGTGATGTCATTAAATAAGTATAGTAGGAGCGTTTCAACACCATGGTTGGGGCGGAAGCCATGCTGATGTATATCAAGTGGCGCATGTTCATCAATATGGTCTTGAAGTTGTAGCTGTACTGCCTTCTCAATAATTTTTGCTAAGAGTGGTAAGCTGGAAATTGGTCTATATGCAGCTGGATTGTCTTTTTCAAGGTTGGTTTTTTTATGGGTAGGCCTAATTGTTGCTAATTTAAGTTGTTCTGGCATGATTCCATGAGTTAAGGAGTTAGTTACAAGATTGTGAATAAAATTAATAAAGTTTGACTTGGTAGCTTTGATCCAAGGTACAGGGCAAGGATCTGTGGGTGCAGTGCTTGTGTTAAGTGCAGCAATGATGTCTGAAAGTTGTGTAGTCGAGGGAGTGTAAAACTTGTTCCAAATTGTACTTGGTAAAATAAGGCTGTTGTTTTCAGGTTGTTTTAAAGGTGGTGTTTGGCCTATTTTCAATTGAAGATGATCTGCATATACTTGAGGACTGATCTGAATGTCTTTATCAGAGCTTGGTTCGTTGACTAGATTTTTTACAATTGCAAAAAGTTCTCTAGGTTTGTTAAATGCTTTCTGTATAGTATTTGTGTGGTGCTCTTTTTTAGTTTTGTTGATGAGATCGTTGTAATTCTTTTGCTGAATTAAATATAAATTTTGAGAGGTAGGAGATTTTGATCGTCTCCAGTGGTGTTCAATTCTCCTTAATTCCCTCTTAGCATATTTCATTTTTTTCAACACCCTTGGATGTATATCATCCGGTCCAGGTGATTTGCTACTCTATGGTTTATCAAATAGTTGTAATACATCGTCCCAATGTATCGATATTTCCTTCAATTCTTCCGCACCTTTAAATATCACTTCAGGCATGAGTAACATCCCTACATCTTCCTCAATAAAGACAGAAGCAAAGAATTCATTCAGTCTCTCCGCTATTGCCTTGTCGCCTCTTAGTGCCCCTTTAACCCCTCTATCATCTAAGGGACCAACTGACTCTCTCGCAGGCTTTTTGCTACGAATGTACTTGAAAAAGTCTTTATTATGTGTTTTTGCTTCCGCAGCAAGCTTCTTCTCAAATTCTCCCTTTGCCTGCCTTATCAATACTTTGCATTTAACTTGCCAGTGCTTGTGCTGTTCCCAATTTTCATCATTTGGCTCTTTTTTCCATTTCCTGAAAGATGCTTTTTTGGCAACAACAGCCTCTCTGATATCACCTTTAAACCATGCTGGCAGTTTTTTGGACTTCCACTTTTCTTAAAGCGTGGACTACAGCTGGTCTGGGCTTCCAAGATAATATTTTTCAACAACACCCAAGCTTGATGTAAGTTTTTAACCTTTGCAACTGCTCCTTTTAGTTTTTTCTTAACTATTTCCCTCATTTTATCATAGTCTCCCTTTCGAAAGTTAAAAGATAGTACTTTGGATTTCCTTACCATCTCTCCTCCACTAATTAAATCAAATGTGATCATGCTATGATCACTATTGCCAAGTGGCCCCAACACCCTTATCTCTTGCACCAGATCTGGTGTTCCACTAGATCCATTATGGCTTCCCCTCTGGTCGGTTCATGAACCAGCTGCTCCAAGAAACAGTCATTTATTTCATCTAGGAACTTTATCTCCCTAGCATGTCCTGCCATGACACTGACCCAGTCAATACCGGAGTAATTGAAATCACCCATTATTATTACTGTGCTGTAACGTTTGTTAGATTCCTTGATTTCTTTGAGTATTTCATCATCCATTTGTTCATTCTGGCCAGGCGGTCGATAGTACACCCCCATTGCCATTGTCTTCCCCTTTTTACATGGAATTTCAATCCATAGAGATTCAGTCAGAGAACGTGGAAGGCAAGGAAGGAACTCTTTATTAACACCCTTATTTCATAAAGCCAGGCCCGACACGTGCCGTGTTTCGCTTATGCCTTCATCAGGGGCTTTGGCTACAATAACATATAAAAACAAGTTAAAAACATTTATAATATACAAAACAAATTGTAAACATAGGTATCACAAAGTGATAAAAGCACCTCTTAACTTCATATTACATCAATAAATAACTTAAAACAACAACAAAGACATATTAAAGTACAGCAAAAAGCATTTAAAAACATAAATAAATAATTATACCTAAAATATACCTGTAATCATAATCATAAATAAATACTGAATCATACATATATAAAATGAACTAAAACGTGACAATACAAAATACATAGAAAAATGATTATTACTTAATTAATTGACAAACAATATAACCTATACTCCTCCAGAAAAACAATGTGATAAAAGATTCTTTCATTATCCTTACCTCTGTGGTTTTTTGTACCTTGCCACACTGTAATTACTACAATAAAAGAAAAAAGAAGAGAAAGGGACCATTCTAAATGGGTACACTCAACAAAGTCCACTGCTATACCACAAGTGAACAAAACTGAAAACCCCAAAGTTAAAATTACCACCAAAATTTAGATCAAAACTTGAATAAAAAGATAATTAAAAAATAAAAATTAAAAAATTAATTAAAAAGACACCAAGGAAAGCGCAACAGGATCATCAAGGGACCCTGCCAATCATCTCATAATCATACTTAGATGTTTAGCTGTACTTCCTCTTACCTATACAACCGATTTTTCAAAACGTCTTATTGTTAATATTCAGCACTACACCACGCTTAACACTTTCAAACCACTGCCAGCTGCAATGTAAATAACACATCCCAATCAATCTATGCCATTAGGTTAAATGCCTTGTTTGATACAACCGGCCAACAATTTGACCATTGTTCCTAACGTATAATCATTCATTCTATTGGTGGATGGGTTGCGCTCTATGTTAAAGAGGGAATTGAGTCAGAAAGGATTAAAGTTTTGCAGGTAACAAGATTTGCTGTAGAATCTCTATGGATTCAAAGTCCAACAGACAAGCACACAATTCCACGTGCCACTCAACAGACCCAGTCAGAGAACGTGGAAGGCAAGGAAGGAACTCTTTATTAACACCCTTATTTCATAAAGCCAGGCCCGACACAGGCCGTGTTTCGCTTATGCCTTCATCAGGGGCTTTGGCTACAACAACATATAAAAACAAGTTAAAAACATTTATAATATACAAAACAAATTGTAAACAGCACAAGCTCTATCATTACGATATAATTTGTACCCAGGTATCAGTGTTCTTCCACCATGTCTCTGTGATTCCAATCATATCTAACCTCTCATTTAGTGCTAACTCTCCCATCTTATTCTTTAGACTTCTAGCATTTCCATACAATCATTTTAGAGACTGTATTTTATTCATATTAATCTTGCTATTGATAGACATGGGTAATTTGGAATCTTTAAGCTCTGTCTGCTTCATACTCAAGGGAATTTGGGCTACTTTACTCTTTTATGAAACCTCTCCGCTTTTGGTAGTATCCTTCAAGGATACATTCTTACAAACCATGCGCTCTTGGGTGACTGTCGGCTTTCCCCTATTATCTAGTTTAAAAGCTGCTCTATCTTCTTTTTAAAGGTTAATCCAGCAGACTGGTTCCATCCCTGTTAAGGTGAAGCCCATCCCTTCAGAAGAGCCCCTCCTTTCCCTATAATGTTGCCCAGCTCCTAACAAATCCAAAACCCTCATCCTTGCACCATCGCCTCATCCACGCATTGAGACTCTGGAGCACTGCCTGCCTTTTGGGCCCTGCACGTGGAGGGGGAAGCATTTCAGAGAATGCTACTCTGGAAGTTCTGGATTTCAACTTCCTACCTAAAAGCCTAAATTTAGCCCCCAGAACCTCCCTACCACATTTTTCTATGTCATTGGTACTGACATGTACCAAGGCAGCAGACTCCTCCCCAGGACTATCTAAGACCTTATCTAGGTGGCGTGTGATGTCCGCTACCTTCGCACCAGGCAGGCATGTTACCAGGCAATCCTCACATCCACCAGCCACCCAGCTATCTACATGCTTAATGATTGAATCACCAACTATAACGGCTTTCCTAACCCTTCCCTCATGGGCACATGGCCCTGGAGAAACTTCCTCGGTGTGAGAGGGTTTTACATCACCTGGAGGACAGGTCCTAGTTACAGGATCACTTCCTGCTACACCAGGGTAATGCTCTCCTGTCACATGACCTCTCTCCTCCATGGCTCAGGGATGCTGCCAGACTGGAGATGGGACTTCAGGACTATATCCCTGTAGGTCTTGTCTATGTACCTCTTTGTCTTTCTTATGTCTTCGAAGTCTGCTACTCTAGCCTCTAGAGAATGGACTCGTTCCCTGAGAGTAAAAAGCTCCTTGCACCTAGTGCACACATAAGACCTCTCACCAACTGGAAGAAAATCATACATGTGACACTCAATGCAAAAGAATGGAAAGCCCCCATCTCGCTGCTGGACTGCTGTCTGCATCTTAGTTGTTTTTAGAAGTTTAAGTTCTTTGCTTACTAAGGGTTGCTGTGGATACTTCTACTAATAAAAGTATACCTAATACATTTAATATACCTTGTTCACCCGAAGCTTATTTAATCTCAGGTCCTTAATGTATGACTGATTTGGATAAAGAGCTGCACCTGAGAGCAGCTTCTTCCCTTTAAGATGTGTAAGTACCTATATAGCTATGATTATCCCAAAGGTGAGTGGGTGTTTTGGAGGGAGGTAGGGAAATAAGACTTATTAAAAGAGGGCTGCTACACAGTACCCTGTCCTGTGCTTCTAAGGTAAGCTGTGACCAACTTCCCGGCTGATTAACAGTCCTTGCTTGGATAGAAGGAGGCTTTCAAAATGGCCTTTTGACCTGCCATCTGGCTTTAACACCTATTTAAAAAGTTTCACAGGTCTTTTGCCCCTTAGGTAGAAGGCCTCCTTGTATAGGTCTCTAGAAGACTTTATTTATTGCTCAAAGAATACTGACCCTGTTTTGCCTTTTATGCTAAGTTATAGTCTGATTGGATTTAAATTAAAGCTCTTTGCTGTTGATAGGCTCTGACGTAGTATGAAATTTAAACTAGAAGCTCTCTGCTGGGTTCTAAATTTAAATATAAAACTCTCTTCTGCGTTTTAAATTGAATCTAAAAGCACTTTGCTGCTACTAGGCCCTGAATGAGTATTAAATTTAAACTACAAGCTCTCTGCTGGGTTCTAAATTTAACCAGAAAGCTCTCTTCTGTGTTTTAAATTTAAACTTAAACTGCTGCTACTGGGCACTGACTCATTTAACAAATATACTGGGTTCACAGATTAATCAACTTTAATCCAAAGTATTCCCTTCAGAAAAATTCCCAGAAGTATATACTCACTATTGTAGATCTCTCTCCAGAAGTAGCAGTTCCCTCTTATAGTTCTTCAAGGCTCATACAATGCATGTTAACACAAAGCAGCCATAGTAGGAGCTGTGTCAAAATTTAAGCATAGAAGATAACTTTTCCTTATTATTCCCACTCTGTAATTAGAGACAATTCCTTCTCTCTCTGTAACATTAATCAAAGGAGGCCTTTGAGAATATTTCAATCTGCTGCCATGATAGCTAATTAATGCCACATAATTACTCACTTATGGCTCATATAGCTATATTCAAGTTCAGTAACTTGAAGAATACGGAATCCATTGTGAATTTATAGGAAGTTAGAGTCTGTTTTTCTCCTCTGATTAATCTTTAGTGGTACAGAATTTCTTTTTGGTTTACAGAAAAGCACATCCAAACGCTGATTCTAATCTCATTAAGCTCCACGTGTGCAGTAACTGCTCAGCCCAAAATGAAATTTTACATTAGCAAACTTTCAATAAGTCTTGCCCAATCAGGCAATCCTAGTACTTGCTGACAAAAACATGTATACATGCAATCCCTCTTGTAGCACTGCTTAATGCAATACAGTGGGACTCCCCCTCCCCCCCTCTCTGATCAACACTCTGCATCATGACAAATGAATGTTGTCTGTCATTATGTGGATATTTAAAGCACATTGATTCACTGTTGTCAGCCAAAGAATAATTTGGTGCTAGATAGACCCCCTGTCTGCCGAAGCAATGAATTCCAACTTGGACATGACCTACTAGGCACGGAAGAGTAGCGCAATGCAAGGATAGCTTTCTATGTTGACCCCCTACACATTAGTTGCTAAATACGTTACAGAAAGGCAAAAGAACAATCAGAATCATTTTTCCCATGTGACATGGAATCAAATAAGACCATAAACTGCTCAAAACAATCTTCTTATCCATTTTCTCTTTCTCCATATAACTTAAAACATTTGGGCCTGATATTTAAAGCATTTATGCATATAGCAGCACCTGTTATCTAGATCAGTGCCACTGGCCAGGTCTATCTGGTGATTTTAATCGGCACTATCTTATATAATGCCACTGAAAATCATATTGAAAGATCAGCATTATTGTACAGCACCAAGGTGGAATCTTGGAGGAGCATGGGATGTCCCCAGAATTATTCAGATAGTGGCAACATTCAGTCCACTGTGCTATTTGGATAGCATCCTGAATATCACTGCTCTTCGGATAGTGCAGTCACTCACCTCTCTATCCAAATATTCAGGGCTGGCCACAATCCAGATACTGGCACTGAATTTCTAGATCTTATTTAACTGCCACAGCTGGTGTTTAAAAGAAATGCAAATCTCAGCAGCTAAATATCAGACCATTTAATTTTTAGCTATTTTTTTGTCTGTGCAAGGTCAAATGGGGGAAATCCTCATACTGTTTGCATAGCTTCAGAGTTAGTGCATATCTTTTACCTGAATTCTTGGCATCGATTTTCAAAGCATACTTGCAGTTTGAAAACTGCAGAACCAAAAAGTATCTGTACACACTTGCATTTCCTGTCTCTTGTGGGTTCTGATGAAAAAATGTATATACTTTTGAAATTACCAAAGTATGTGCCCTTGTCACAGCCCCTGCCCTATGGAACATGTCTGCTAAATGTGGGCAAAAGTACATGCATTGTTCCACACGTTCCTGCAGGTAAACACTGTTTTACCAAAAGGAATGGCTTTGAAATTTTCCCATTTAGAAAGCAATTTTAAAAAAGTGATTTACCATGGCTATTTGAAAATTGCCCACCCCGTGTGAGAGTGAAAGTACACTTGTTGCATCATAGCTGCAATTTTATTCTGCATTCAGCTGATGTATTCCAGGGGACAGGCTTAGGCTATAATTGCTACAGTGAACTTTTTTTTGTGCCGTCAAGTAGCCACCAACTGGTTAAATTTATCCATTTAAAAAGGAATGCATACATAGCAAGCCTAACTTACAGGTCCGGTTACTAAGCTGTAGTAAAATACTTCATTTTACTATAGCAATATTTATCACAGGAGTCACTTGTGGTACCTTGGTACTGCAGGTTAGTGACTCCTGTGGTAAATATAAATTTTCATTGCTACAGCCGGGCATATTACACATTTCTGTCTGCAGTAGGGCAAAGATAGTGGACTGGAAGTTGGGCTTGCTGTCTTTTAAAAGGGCCATGGTAGCACAATATCTCCTCTCCTTTGTCCAACTAGTGGTTAGCTTCCTTCTCTCTGCACCAAGCCTGACTTGTGGACATACAGAAAGCAGTGTTATCTACTCTTGCTTGGGACAGGAATCTAGAAATGTTGTCAAACACGTATGCAATTTACTTACCAGCTTTCCAAAGCATTTCTTTCAAGCAGAGACATCCATAGATGGCTCTGGTTGAGAAAATCTAGAACGAACCATCAGATCCTTAAGGTTCCTCCCCCTTCTGACTGCAGAACATGGGGGATGCTGGAAAACAGAATGCACTTTCAAAATATCCCAATGTTGAAGAACCATTCATTTGACTTTAGAAGTCTATGCTGAATGGTAACACAAACACTAAACTACGATCCCTGGTGTGTGCCGTGTCATCCAATAATAAATCCCGATTAGCATAATATGCTTGTTTTTAGGCCCGTTGAATAATCCATAAGGGATAACCTTGTCTTTCAAAATGCTGTGACATGTTAACAGAGAGATCTGTAGATGTCTCTACTTTGGGTCACTGAAGGTATAGCAAATGTGTTATATGTTCACTCCCATTGGAACTACAGTGCTTTGCTCATCCACAGTTGGGCTTCACATTTAAACTTCGAGGTATGACTGCATGTACGAGTCAAGGTGTAATTAATGCTGCTTTATGCCCATGTGATAAGATCTACATTGACCAAAATTCTCACCAGTTTAAGACCCGGATGCATGAACATTTTTCTGCCATACGCCGGGGTAATGAATTGGCTCCTTTACACACAGGCAACAGATGCACCATAATGTTACAGATTTAAAGTGTTTTATGATTCAGTAGTTGAAAGAGGAAGGTGATGGGCTTTTTACTAAACGTTTATGTCAATGGGAACAATCATTTATTTTTAATTGGCAAACAATGTATCCATCGGGTCTTAATAACCAAGTTGAATGGCATTGGTTTTATTAAGACCTGTACTGATATGCGCAGGGAAGTGTTTTACAACGCATGCATGGTGTCTTTTGGAAGGAGAGCCTTATTGTTTCTTTGGGAGGTGAAGATTTTGTGAGTTTTTACCTATACTGATGATTATTTTTCAACTTGTCATTTGTTTTTTGAAATTACTGCTTTTTGTTTCAGAGATCTCTGATGAAGCTGATTTGGGGCAAAACTGTTGGCCATCGTTGGATTTGCTATTGAATACATGTTTTGGAATGACATCTTAATCTGTTTGGTGTTACCATCATTCATCATCAGGAATGATTCTGTTGTCATTGGCTTTTGGTCCTTCAGATAAGCGAACTGATGTCAAGATATGTGAATTGTTTAACATTTTGGAATAAGGACACTGAAATATCTATATAAAATTATTTTGAAAAACAATTTTGGAGCAATGATGAGACAATGCTTGTGATAGATTCTTTCTTTTTTGTTTTTGGAGATGGCACACCACTGGACAAGGTGATGAATGTCAGTTAAATGTGCATAAACATTTGATGTAGTGACCTCATTAGAAGGTCCTCTTGTTACCATCTCTGATATTATTACTAAGGATGTGCATTTATGAGCACACATTTGGTTTGTATGCACAAGTAAAAGTGTAAAGTTCATGCAAATCGCTTGTATAATATATACCTAGGAATTAATAAGTGTACAGCTCATTGTGCACTTAAAAATGTATGTTATTTGCATATAATGCTTTCTTAAAAATGAGTAGATGAAATGAAGATGCAAAACTCACAAAAATTTGGAAAAATTAGTTTTAAACAAGCAAGCTCCAAAGTTGTTTGGGCCACACACACCCTTAGACATCATGGGCCCAATATTCTGGGCAAGCATATGCACCGCATCGGCACATAGTCCTGCCTGCCGACCCTTAAACCCAGATATTCAATGCCAGGGTCATATGCGGCCCTGGCATTGAATATCCAGGTATCGCCGCACAACCCAGAAGCCACCAAAGCTAACTGGGCAGCAGCGATATTGCATGCTGCCCAGTTAGCACTTGCGCCATAAAGATAGGCAAGGGTTTTCCTTGCCTATCTTTTTGGCACATTAACCGGGCAGCATGCAATATTGATGCTGTCTGGTCATCTCATGCCCCCGCCTCTGCTCTGAACTTGAATGCCCCCGACACGCCCCAATGCTAGCCGGATAGCCTCGGTGCGCATAGGGGACTTAGATGGGGATATTCAATGACACTAACGATGTAGGTGCCATTGAATATCCCCATCTAAGGCATTTTCACAGTTTACTAGACTGTAAACCATGTAAATGTCCTTTGGATATCAGGCCTCACTATTCTTAGCCTATTGTAATTATTCATGCACTGCTTAATCATATGGCTGTATGTTCCATAGAAGTTCCCAGAAAACTACTGTCAGCAGTTTGAAGAACTGAAATTAAGGTACCTTTTACTAAAATGCACTAAGGATTTGCCATTGATTTCTTAAATGTGTTAATGGCAAAGGCCACACATTAGCTGTTGGGGTGTGCAGTATATCCCTGGCAGCTAATGTACAAAGGGTTTTCCTAATGTGTGCTCCACTACATTGGCTTCACTTAATGACTCCTATAGAGGAGTCATTTTGGTGAACCCACGTTAAGAGCCGCATTGCCACTGAGCATGTAGCAGTAATTACCCTGACGCTAGCGCTAATGCGCTTTCCACAACCACTCTTTGCCCATTCCCTGCCCCATCTCGCAATCACCGATTAATGTGTGTTTTAGCATGCAAAGGCAGACACTATCATGCGTTAGTGTTCACAAATGCCCATAGTCTTGCATTAAAATGTCTGTTAACCAGCTAGTGGGCTTTGGTAAAACAGGTCCTCAATGTTTGCTAAAATATCCATACATTTCAAAGTAGAAAAATGCATGCAATGGGTGTTACATAGTAAATGACAACAGATAAAGACCAGTATGGTCCATCTAGTCTGCCCATCAAGGCGGTAAGAGTAGGTGTATCTGCTGCTCCGTGCAGGTCACCCCTCCCTATGCCTTTGTTTAGGCATGTATTTATTTATTTATTGTCTTTTCTATATCGCGCTCTTTAGAATCAGTGCAGTGTACAGTCAACAACATTTGTAAAGTGCAGGCAGAACCTGCGCTGTCCTTACAATGAATAGGTGTTACAACTTGGGACTAACAAGGGTAACTATGTACAGGTTGAGCGATCAGGTCGCAGGTGACCGGATCGGCTGGCAACTATTTACAGGTTGTCTAATTATATGCAGGTTGTTCATTCAGATTGCAGATGTACAGCCTTGACTGGGGATGCTTGGCGTCTATCTGAATATTAGATGGCTATATACACATTGGCATCTATTTGCAGTATTAGAAACTATATACATGCTCAATATACTGGGTGTACCGTTGTGCTAAAGGGTGGGGCTGCAACAGTGTTATGTGGGTGTGCTGGGGGCGGTGTCCTGGCAGTTGAGTATGGCTGGTTGTGATTTGTCGCTAGTATGGGAGTAGTGCTGAAAGAAGAGATGGTGCTTCAGTGACTTCCTAAATTGGGTGAGGTCAGTGATGGCCCGGATGGTGGGTGTGAAGGCATTCCAACATGTGGCTGCATAGAATACAAAGGCTCTGTTTCTTGTTGCTTGCGAGCATTTTGTTAATGCTTTTGGGATTATCATCGTATTGGCGGCGAATGACCTCCTGGTTCTGTTAGGGGGAGTGGGGTGGATGAGGTTTGTGAGGGAGGTGGAGGAGCACTTGTTGATGGCTTTGAAGGTCATCAATAGTACACATCCCTCCGTGTAGGTCAACCCTATTGGTTCAGATATAAGAGAGAGTTATGTTTATTTTGATTTTATCCTGTTGCTATAAAGGGATCCTCTGCGTCTGTCCCATGCCATTTTGAATTCTGTCACTGTATTTGCCCACACTACTTCCATTGGGAGGGCATTCCAAGCATTCACCACCCTTTCAGTGAAAAAGTATTTCCTGATGTTGCCTTTCAGTTTACCCCCTTGCAGCTTCATGTTATGCTTTCTAGTTTTACAGCTTCCCTGTCTTTGGAAGAGGTTTGTTTGTTCATTATTTCTCTTTAAGTATTTAAAGGTCTGAATCATATCTCCCCTGTTCCTCCTCTTCTCCAGAGTATACATATTTAGGTCTTCAAGTCTCTTTTCATTTGTCTTCTGATGCAGGCTCCAAATCATTTTGGTCGCCTTCCTCTGAACCGTTTCCAGTCTTTTTATATCCTTTGCGAGATATGGTCTCCAGAACTGAACACAATATTCCAAGTGAGGCCTCACCAGCGACTTGTACAGTGGCATTGGTACCTCTTCCTTTCTGCTGGTAATTCCTCTCTGTAAGTACCTTATTCATGATTTACACATGCATAATCATGCTTATGCATATGTAAATTGTATCTACGTGGAAATGGCCATTTTAGAAAAGGTTCAACATAAACATGGATGTCCTTAGCATAGGGAAGCTTTGAGGAGGTCTATCAGGGATGTAGCCTGGACAGGACAAACATCTACACGTTTTCCCCCTTTCATATAAGAAATGCATGTGTAAGCCCAAAATTCTTCACAGCAGGATTTCCACTTATACCCTGCATGTGTAGCACACTTTTAAAAAGTGTGTGTTACAGTCAGTTCTTCACAGAAAGGATTAAGGGGATTATCCTTGCTAATTTTCCTAGTTGACTTCCTCCTCCATTGGAAATGAGTTAACAGTAGCGTCGTCTGTAGTTAGTAGCATCTACAAGTCTAAGTTGGCGCATTTTCTCTTGTGGACGTGAAAGTGCTGATATTTACATGCGCAAGCTGCGACATGCCAGCACTGACACGGGCAAGTTGCCAGGTTTCCTCCATTGATTTTTCTCACAAGTAAGTTTGGAAAATGGCTCCTCCCGCAGCACGTGGATATCAGTTCTCATGCCCTCCTGCACGTTCTTCTATGTCTGTTACAAATAGCTGCATGTTTAGCAGGGCCATTTCTAAAATACCATCACAACTGAGGACGTCTTGACCTTGATGTCTCGGTTCTGTTTTTCACATTCTATATAAAATATGCCTTAATTTTAAAAGTTTTGACATGCTGCTTGAAAGCTAGACTCAATTATGCTTCAGTTAAACTGTGGAAGCAAAATAGCTTAACAAGTCTGGTCCAGTTTTACTGTATATTAATTACATCTAATTAATGCAACAGAATTACTCTATCTTAAATTGTAACAGAAAGCCATTTAGCTTTGATGTATGACTTCCTTAAAAAAATTCTACAATGTGTCCCATATATTGGTCTCTCTTAATTCACATCTGGGTTGAAGAAAGCATAAAGAAATAAATCTTTTCTTTCCTCAACTGAGCATAATTACCCTTTCTTTACAAGGATGAGGGGTTCAGCCTTATCAGAGTTTGAGGCCCTATTTTCAAAAGTATCTTCATGCCAGGCCAGGACTATTGTTCTTAAGTGCCGTTGAGTAGGTGTCAACTCATAGCGACCCTCTGGATAGTTGTCCTAAACTGTGTATGGTCTTCAGTCAGCCAGCTCATTGTCGATAGAGTGGCGTCCATAGCTGCTGTTATTCTATCAGTCCATCTCGTTGCTGGCCTTCCTCTCTTGCATTGACCTTCTACTTTGCCAAGTATGATGTCTTTCTCTAATGATCTCTCTCTTTGCATGATGTGTTCAAGTCGAAGTCTTGTCATCTGAGCTTCTAAAGAAAACTTAGGTTTGATCTCCTCTAATATTGACTGGTTTGTTCTTTGGGCAGTCCATAGTATTCACAGTATTTGTCGCCAGCACCATAATTCAAAGGCATTGATTTTCTTTCTATCTTTTTCACTGTCCAACTTTCTCATCCATATGATGTTATTGAAAATAACATGGCTTGAACAAGTAACTCTATTTTCTCATAGTGTTTTTTGCTTAGAAGGTTTCTTTTTCTGCTGGTCTGACTCTTCCTTGTTTTTGTGAATCCATTTATTTTCCCATAGGTGCTGGTAGATTCTTGTTCATTCCTTCTATTTGCCAGTTCACTTGGCTATTCACTGTGGTGTTTCAGCACTTTATGACTTTTTGCATCTGTTGATTCTATTAGATGTGACAGGATGCAGACACTAGTTTTTATAAATTACTTGGCGGACATGGAAGCAAATTGCTATTATTACTATCTATTCAAGATTTGTGGGGCTGGTCTACGATTTCAAAAGTGCATGAGAGTTCAGAGATTGCGAGTCAATTGATAACTTTGTCTTACTTTGCTCGTCTAAAGCGGTTTTCATTATCAGTTTCCTCAGTGGCACGGGCTCAGTCTTGTGAGATGATTTGTGAGATCTCCAGATCATCTCATGAGACTCCCTGCACTGAAGAGAAGATGGATGCACTCTTAAGCTCCTTTCTGCTGGTGATGGAATGGGCTGAAAATGCAAGGTGCGCTGTGGGAAATACCGATATTGTTGCCAGGGACCTTTACACAGCGTGCGTGCACACTGTGAGCACAGCTTCAGTAGGGGAGGGAGCAGTAGCTATGATTACAGAGCTGCTGCCAGTAGATAGACATGTAGAGATGGCTGGGTACACTAGAATAAAAGCTTGCTTGGGGTGCCAGATATACTTGAGTGGGGCTTCCCTCACAAATCCGGAAGTGAAGGCTGGACCATGGCAAGATGAAAAGAAATGCGGTCGCAGCAGGGACACCAAAGAGCTGCAGGGACTGACAAAGACAACACCGTTGAAGTTGTTACCATAGCTACTGTTGGAGGAAAAGAAACACCAGAGCCATTCAGTGAAAAGAGGTGTGGCTGAAGAAAGTACTGCTGAAGAAACGGAACAGGATTCAAGCTTCATCCTTCCCACAGCCCTGCAAAGAGAAATAGAAAAATGATGGCAGGTCACTTGGTGATCTGTTTTTTACTCTTTCCTTTCTCCTTCTTTCCTGTTTTTTTTTGTATTGTTTCTTTCTTTTCTTAGGTGTTGGTTTTTAACAGTAAACCGCTCTGGTACCACGTGGCATAGAGTGGTATAACAAGTTTTAGTAAATATAAACATACAGCCTATGCAGGCTGCCCTTCCATACCAACTACTAAGCTTTATAGTCCATTGTTTCCCTTAGAGATCCTTTGTGTCTGTCCCATGCTTTCATGAATTCAGATATAGTTCTCTTCTCTACATCACCGCTGGGAGACTATTCTACGCATCTAGCACTCTTTCTGTAAAGAAATATTTTCTCAAATTACTCCTGAGTCTATCCCCCTTCACTTTCATACTATCACCCCTTGTTGCAGAGTTTTCTTTCAATTGAAAGAGACTCTCCTCTTGTGCATTTATGCCATGGAGATATTTGAACATCTATATCATCTCTCCTCTCCTGCCTTTCTTACAAAGTATACATATTGAGATCTTTAATTCTGTCCCCATGTGCCTTATGATGAAGACCATTAATCATTTTGTTAGCTACCCTGTGCAATCCTATTTATATCCTTTTGAAGGTGTGATCTCCAGAATTGCACACAATACTCCAAATGAGGTATTACCGAAGACTTATACGGAGGCATTATCACCTCCTTTCTGCTGGCCATTCCTCTCCCTATGCACCCTAGCATCCTTCTGGCCTTTGTTGCTATCTTTTCTACCTGTTTAGCCACCTTAAGGTCATCAGAAACAATCACTTCCCAGATCCTGCTCTTTTTCATAGACAGAAGTACTTCACTCCCTATATTGTACCATTCCCTTGGATTTCTGCAGTCCAAATGCAAGACCCTACATTTTTAAGCCTTAAATCTCAGCTTCTAAATTCTTGACTATTCTTCAAGCTTCCCTATATCCTTCCTCATATTCAGGGTCAGTGTGAGGAGATGAAGTGCCCTAGGAAAACCTCATCTCTTGCATCCACACCCCTCCCCCCCATAGCACCTGCTGCCGCCCTTCTCTAGGATGTGCAGTGGCAGAAATGACCACAAATGGCCCTGCAGCACTTACCTTTAAACTTCGGTGCAATGAGGCTGTTTGCTTCCACCTCTTCCTATGCCATCTTCCTATTTGCCTAATGATAGGGCCGGCCCTGCTCATATTATCTATACCAGTGATGGCTAACCTTTTTGAGCCCGAGTGCCCAAACTGCCGCACAAAACCAAAGAATTTCCTCAAAGTGCCAGCACGTCAATTTGCATAAATATTTGCATAATGCTAACATACACTAACTTTTAGTAAACATGTCTCTTAATGAGTGTATGGATAAAGACAGACTAAAAGATTTCTACATTACTATAATCCAGTGCCAACCGCCAGGCACATTAGGAACTACTACAAACACTGCCCATTTAGAACCAATAGCAAACCCGCCGTATCCTAACAGCACTACCAGGAGTCACAAAGCACCATACCATACCTATCAAAAGGCAACACTGCAAATATTAAACCAATACATTTCAGAGAACAACAATACATGACCTACTGGGGAAAGAGAACAAGTGGCAATGTCAAAAAGGAATTACATAAACAGAATACCTCAGCTCAGTTACACAGTTGCAATTGCTCCAGCCACTTTCTTCTGGTTTCATGTTTTCTGCTAACTCTCCATCATCTGCTGTCCATTTGTCCTTTCTTCTCTCTTCTAGTTTTTTTTTCCATTCTCTCTCTCTACATCCGCTTTAACATACTAATCTTTCTCCTTTTGCTCTTTCCTCATTCCTATTTCATCCACTCAAATTTTACCCCTCCATCCTCAATCCCCACTTACTCTCCCAATACCCAGCCAATTGTACATTTTTCTTCCCTCACACACAAAATATTTTTCCCCTCTCCATTTCATTCTCCCAGCCCCATCCCCTTCTAATCTCCCCCAACATCAGCTCCCTTTTAGTTCCAGCCCCACCCAGTATCCGCTCCCTTCTAGTCCCCTCATCAGTCCATTTCCAGTCCTAGCTCCCCCATCCATTTCCAGTCCTATCCGAGTCCCTTCATCAGCTCATTTCCAATACCAGCCTCCCATCAGCCCATTTCTAGTCCTTTCCTAGCCCCACCATCAGCCCATGTTAAATCCTAGCTCCCCTCCACTCAGCCCATTTCTAATCCAAGCCCCCCATGAGCCTACCTCCAGTTCTAGCCCCTCCATGAGTCCATTTCAATCCAAGCCCCCACCACAGCCCATTTCCAATCTTAGCTCCCCCAACACCCAATTCTCAGTTCTATCCTAGCCCATCCATCAGCCCAATTCCTGTCCTAGCTCCCTCCCCTAAGAGCCCATTCCAAGCCCCCCTTCCCATCAGTTATTTGCAGTTCAAGCCCCCTTCCACTCAGCCCATTTCCATTCCAAGTCCCCCTCCCCATTAGCTATTTGCAGTTCAAGCCCCCCACTTCCCCTCAGCCCATTTCCATTCCAAGCCCCGTCCCCATCAGCTATTTGCAGTTCAAGCCCCCCACTTCCCCTCAGCCCATTTCCATTCCAAGCCCCGTCCCCAACAGCTATTTGCAGTTCAAGCCCCCTTCTACTCAGCCCATTTCCAGTCCTAGCAACCCCAACCCATTACCAGTCCTAGCCCCCCATAGCCCACTTCCAGTCCTAATCCCACCAGCCCATTTCCAGTCCGAATCCCCCATCACCCAATTTTCAGTTTTAAGCCCCCCCATAGCCCATTACCAGTCCTAACCCCCCATCAGCCCATTTCCAGTCCTAATCCCACCAGCCCATTTCCAGTCCTAATCCCCCATCACCCAATTTTTAGTTTAAGCCCCCCCAGCGCCCATCACCACTCCTAACCCCCCCAGCCAGCCCAGTGCCCATCACCACTCCTACCCCCCCCCAGCCAGCCCAGTGTCCATCACCACTCCTACCCCCCCAGCCCAGTGCCCATCACCACTCCTAAATCCCCCCAGCCCAGCACTACTCCTAACACCCCCCAGCCCAGCCCATCACTACTCCTAACCCCCCCCCAGCCCAGCCCATCACCACTCCTAACCCCCCCAGCCCAGCCCATCACCACTCCTAACCCCCCCAGCCCAGCCCAGCCCAGCCCATCACCACTCCAAACCCCCCCGCCCAACCCATCACCACTCCTAACCCCCCCCAGCCCAGCCCAGCCCAGCCCATCACATCACCACTCCTAACCCCCCCCCCAGCCCAGCCCAGCCCATCACATCACCACTCCTACCCCCCCCCCAGCCCAGGGAAAATTAAAAAAAAAGAAAACCTGTCTGTTGCCGCTGTCGGGGCCGCCGCGGCAGAATCGGGCGTGCCGCGGGGCCCCCCTGTATCCGGCAGAGCCTGCCCTCCCCGTAGCAGCTCTCTCTTTGGAGCTGCAGTCAGACGCGCCGGCTTGCAGAGCGCGAGGGAAGAGTTTCTCCCTCGATGCTCTGTTAAACCCGCGGGGGCTGATGGGAAGTTCCCATCAGCCCCCGCGGGCTTAACAGAGTCGCGAAAGGGAAACTCTTCCCTTCGCGCTCTGCAAGCCGGCGCGTCTGACTGCAGCTCCAAAGAGAGAGCTGCTACGGGGAGGGCAGGCTCTGCCGGATACAGGGGGGCCCCGCGGCACGCTCGATTTTGCCGCGGCGGCCCCGACAGCGGCAGCAGACAAGTAAAATTGAAAAAAAAAAAAAAAACTAATTGCGGACCTTCCCGCGTGCCAGCTGCAAGGCCTTCGCGTGCCACAGCTGGCACGCGTGCCATAGGTTCGCCATCGCTGATCTATACCTTCCTGGGTCCCCCTAGAGATCTGAAGAAGATGCAGGGCAAACAGCAATGGCCAGCTGCATTAACTGTGTTGGTTGCTACCGCTGCCATTGAAAATCCTTCCCTGAAGAGAAGGCGGCTGTGATGTCCATGTACTGTATTGAAGAAGCAGAACTCGGAAAGGACCATGAAAAGTAACGGCAAAGAAGACTTATAGAGTTTGGAAAATGGTCCTTCTATTAGAGTATTATCTTTAGTGGAACTGAAAGGCTGCAGGGGAACGCACTGAGCCCAGCAACCCAAAAAGAAGGCTGAAAGAAGAGAGCAGCAGAGGGTGAGAGACAGCAGCTGGTTGTTTATAGCGTGGCCTCCTTAAGAAATTGATCAATCCAGAGCTGTGAGAAGATAAGCAATTTAAAGACTTTCTGGGGCTTGAGAAACATCCAGAGGCTACTTTGGGGCTGAGCTGCAGCAACGAAGCTGATAAGGAGCAAGAGACGCAAAAGCAGAGCGTGATTAACAAGAGAGAGAAGGAGTCTGAGAGTGCCCAGAGACCAGCAGAGTTTTGCTGCTCGGCATGTCATGGACTGTAGGTACTCTGTCCGGAGAACTAAAAGAAGTGCGATGGGCAGATTGGCTAGGCTTTATGGTCTTTATCTGCTGTCGTGTTTCTATGTTTCCAAAATGCTATACCTACAAATTTAGATGGCTAATTCTTCATAAACTTCCAGTCAAAATGTCTTACTGCTAATTTATGGCCTTCTTGCAGTACTCATCCAACGTGCGATCCCAAAAGGGCACTAAAATGTCCCTAATCTCAGCTATTCTGGCCCTCAGTTGTACAGATTGCAGCTCCTTAATTTTGGCCACAGCTCTTGACTAGTCTATCTTGGTATAGCATCCAACTCTCAAATATTAATCTATCAGGAGGATACTTCACCCAGGCCCATGGTCCATAACTTTCCCAGCCAATATACTATCATTTGGCACAACTTTAAGGGTGTGTTTCTAATGGCAATGAGGTTACCTCTTCCAGTTTATCTATTTTCCCCCAGCACATACGTCTTCCGTAGGTATTTTAATCTACTAGGTAGATGCTTTACTATGGATTCCAATCAGAACCTTCTGTAGCAAATATATACTGCTTTCATGACTGTTTCCCAAAACCTAACAGTTCCATAATTACTTCATAAAATCTGTAGCAATATTCTTTCCATCAAGCTCCTGTTTCACTTCAGGGTTAAGCCCTGTGCCTCATGTGCCATCCTTCCCCTCCTCCTCTCGCTTTTCCTACAAACAGCTTGACTTTTGGCTCATTCCAGTAGCTTTTCATATGGTTCCAGGTGTTTATCTACCTTCATATGTATTCTGCACCCTAGCTGCTTCCTCACATCTCCCAGACTCCCTTTCTTCGCCATATAACATCTGCTTCAGTGCAGTTCCACTGGTTCCTGGTGGAATACCAAATCTAAGGTTTTGCTCACAATATTTAAGATTATGAACAATCTGTCTACTGAATATTTGGTCCCCTTTTATTTATTTAGCTAAACTTATATACCACAAATCTAAGAGTCTAAGCAGTTCACCATAAAACAACATGGCCATACAAGTCTTACATAATACAAGTGATAAGTAACAGTTAAATATTATGACCATATGCATCTAGGTTCAAAACTCTAAATTGAAAACATCAGTCACACAATTAATGGTATACTATTGTGAATAAACAAGATTTTAATTTATTTCTAAAAGCTACATAATCTCTTTCCTGACATAATTTTTCCTGCAAACCTTGCCTTAGCTGCAGCCCTGTATTGCGATGAACAATACTCGTGAACGAATGGAAGCTTTGTGTGCTGCAATTACTGATGGAAACATGAGTAATTTCTTTTGAGCCGGATGTAATCTATGGATAAGTTTATAACCTTGAACCACTGATGCTACATCAGACTTCATTTCGCTGGTGTCTGCCTTGCCTATTAAACAAAAAACATTTAAATTGTACATGATCTTGTATGGCTAACCAATGCAATGATTGCAAAGCTGGCTTGATGTGATCAAACATCTTTAATATATATAATCCTGGGTGCTGAATTTTAAACAATTTGTAGAGCGTTCATTATAGAGGCAGGGTTGAACAATGGACTGCAGAACCATCTTGAATTTATTGCTTCCAAGATATGTGATGTCTATGAATATGTGGACACTTGTATATGTTTGTTATACCTTACCTTGAACCATGGTGGTTTGGTAAGTCACAAACCAAATTAAACAGATAAGTAAATATGAGCTCTCTTACTCAGGGACGGTTCAAGGCAATCTGCTGCCTGAGGCGAAGGATGAGATGGCACCCCTCCCCCCCACCCCCCCCACCCCCATAGAGGGGACAGGGCTTTTTCAAAACTCCAATCAGGGACTGAACCAAACCAAAAAGCTGATTAGATTATATGGAGGAAATGCAAGATGTTTGCACACCAAGGAACTAAAAGAGAGCGAGAACCACAGCAGTTTATAAAACTAATTTTTATTTTGTTGTTATAAACTGCGTTATTTATTTATTTATTTATTTATTTATTTATTTAACAGTTTTTATATACCGTCTTTCTTTTTTTTTTTCTTGCTTTTTCTTTTTCAACATATATTTTGCATCCACAGAACCCCCTTCAACAGTGGGTGCAGAGCAGAACCAGGACATTCACCCACAGAACTCAATATCTTAAAAAAAAATCTGATTCTGATCATCTCACCAACAACAACAATAAACATTCTCCAGTACCAGGCATATCGTGAACTAATACAGCTACAACAAAGTCACTGAGTATCTATAGAGCAAATTTACCATACCATATTCAGCACCAACTTCCAAAAGTCACATAAGGAGCCCACCAAAAAAAGCGTCATTGTAAATACTATAGTGGGCCCTGGAACATCCATACACCTATTTGAAAAGCTGAATATGTGAAATTGCTACAGTACAGTATAGATCTTTTTGTACAAACTCCATGTTAACAGAACACCTGGGCTCAGTCACACCCTCAGAACACAGACCCTCACCAAGTACAGAATAAGTAACCACAGTCTAAAGTAAAAATAAAAATATGTAGACAAAATTTAAAGTGAAACCCCAAGAAGCCAGACTCCTCAGGCAGTGCAATAGCAGATAAATAAGATATGCAGTTCCCCCATACAGTGTAAAATATAAAGATAACACAAAGTCCAATCACTAAAATGAAATAAAATTATTTTTTCTACCTTTATTGTCTGACCATTTTATTCTCTGGTCCAGATCTGAGGCTTCTGCTTTCCTGTCTCTTTCTGTGGTCTATGGTCCACCTGCCATTTCTTATCTCTTCTTTTATTTTATTCACTTCTTTCCATCAGCCTATTTCCAGTCCCAGTAACCCTTCCCAATATCAGCCCCTTTCCAGTCCGCCTCCCAGTACCTTCCAATGTCAGCTTGCATTCCCATGACTGCCACTGGTGTCCATTCCCTTCCAGTCCCCCTCCTTCCCCACTGTCCAGTTCCTTCTAGTCCAAATACCATGCCAGCCCCTCTCAGCATCAACTCCCTTCCAGTTCCATTCTCCCATCCCCTCGCATCAGCCCATTTGTATCCCTAGCCCCGTTTTCTTCCAGGGCCAGGAGCTCTATCCTCCTCTCCCAACCATCAGCCCATTCCCAGTCATAGCCCTCCAATAAGCTCACTTCCAGTGCTTGTCCCCCTTCAACCCCATTACCAGTGCTAGCCTCCCCTAATCAACTCATTACCAGTCCTACCCCGCATCAGCCCATTACCAGTTCTATCCCCTGATCAGTCCATTACCAGTCCTAGCCTCCCCTAATCAGTTCATTTCCAGTGCTAGTCCCTCCTCAACCTATTACCAGTGCTAACCCCCCTAATCAGCCCATTACCAGTCCCCGCCCCCCTCGATCAGTCCATTCCCAGTCATAGCCCTCCAATAAGCTCACTTCCAGTGCTTGTCCCCCTTCAACCCCATTACCAGTGCTAGCCTCCCCTAATCAGCTCATTACCAGTCCTACCCCGCATCAGCCCATTACCAGTCCTACCCCCTGATCAGTCCATTACCAGTCCTAGCCTCCCCTAATCAGTTCATTTCCAGTGCTAGTTCCTCCTCAACCTATTACCAGTGCTAACCCCCCTAATCAGCCCATTACCAGTCCCCGCCCCCCTCGATCAGTCCATTCCCAGTCCTAGCCTTCCCTAATCAACCCATTACCAGTCCTAGCCCACCCCCATCTGCCCATTACCAGTGATAGCCCCCCATCAGCCCATTATAATCCTAACCTGCACTGTCTATCCCCTTTGTCCAGCATTTATCCCCTTTGTCCAGCATTTGCCCCCCGTCTCTCCCCTTTGTCTAGTACTTGTCCCCCTGTCTCCCCCTTTGTCCAGCATGTCTCCCTTTGTCCAGCATTTTCTGCCATCTCTCCCCTTTGTCCAGCATTTATCGCGTCTCCCCCCCTTTGTCCAGCACTTGTCCCCCTGTCTCCCCCTTTGTCCATAATGTCCCGTCTCCCCCTTTCTCCAGCATGTCCCCTTTCTCCCCCTTTGTCCTGCATGTCCCCTGTCTCCCCCTTTGTCCCCCCTGTCACTCACCTTTGTTTCTCCTTGTTCTCCTCCTCCTGTCCCAATTCCCTCCACCTGCACCTCTCATCCGGCGGCGGTGGCACTCTGGCTCTGTTTTAATTTTAGATTTTGCAGCCTCTGGCCTGCCTCTGCCTTTCCACGTGGGAAATCAGAGGCAGGCCAGAGGCTGCATAATCTAAAATTTAAACAGATCCGGAGTTCCGTTGTCAGGAGTGCCGCCCCCATCGGAGGCAGAGACCTCTGATTTTGGCCTCTGCAAATTATGCAGCTCACCTATCTGGTGTTTTGAGTGGTACTTGTCTTGAATTTGGCTGATGGAGATCGGCAATATTACTGTGGCCTATTGTGTGCTTGTACTTGGGTGTCCTCCAGCCTTGTCTCGTGATACCGCTGACTCAAGCTCCTGCGAGATTGTTGGTTCTGACCCCTACTCCCTGGCTGCTCTCCTGAAAATGTTATCCCAGCTGGTTTTGCTTCTACCTCTGTCAGCTGCCGATCAGCACGTGCGTTGTGGTCTTCCCACGTGCATGGCCAGATGCTGGAGAGAACAACCTGCCTTCTCCAGTCCATCAGTGCAGCCTCCGGACTGCTGGCAATTCCTGCTCGGTGAAAGCTGTGGGAGGCGTTTTGGGGTTGCATCTTGAAAGCACCTTCGATGAGTTCCACTTGCAGCTAATGAAGTGAATCCTATTTATTTTTATTTTATTTCCTTATTTATTTGGTTTAATATACCACCCTATTTTAAATCAGTGCGGCTTACAATATAACAACTTAATACATAGAACAGGTTTAGAGCAGGCTTACATTGAACAGTCAAAACAGAAAGTCATTGAACACTTCCACCAGTAGCCCCCCTATGTTGAACAGTAACATAACATTTATATATATATATATATATATAATAGCCAAAGTCTTCCACATAAGAGGTGAGGCGACAAGACACCAGCCTGGCAGGAGTTTACTGGCCTAGTACTGGGAGTGACCCATGCTAGGCCTCAGTTCCATCCTGTGGCTGCTCAGTGGCATCTTAAGTGGCTCATACCCAGCCCTGTCTATTCCACTGCTACAGTTCGGCACGTGCTACTGGTATTCCCTGCCAAGTGACTTCAGCAGTCTGTGCGCAAGCAAGGTGCTGGCCTCCCATTCTCCTTCAGCATTTGAAACAAGGCTTAGGTCCGAATGCTTATCCCGCACCCTGCATGAACCAAACCATTGCTGTGATCTCATTGCCTCTGCTGTGGCCAGAATCCATTTCTGCCCTGGTAGAGTGGTACATTGGATGAAGTACTTCTGTCCATAAAGAACAGCAAAGCACAGTGAATGAAGTGAAATTTTTGAGTCGTTGGACTTCACTGCTGCCTTAAGCTACTGTTGTGCGTGTGCTGTGTTGATCTTGCTACTACTGATTATTTTAAGGAAGGATGTTCTCTTACATGGATCTGTGCAGTGCTGCTTGCCTTTGCGCTGTATCATTTATCATTGTTAGCCCGTCGGTTTTATTACTATAATCTTTACTATAATTTACAGTAATTATCATTGTTTAGACCTACTATTACTTATATTTACTTATAATTCAGTTAAGATATCTTTTCTTCTCTCTCTCTTCTGCTGTCCTCTCCATTTCTTCTCTTCTTATGGTTCCACATCATTTTTTCCTCCTATTATTGACACTCCCTAACCTTCTCCCCTTACACCAACATCCTCATAGCTCCCCTCCTCATCACCCACTGTCTTCCTTCCCTATTTCATCTCCCTTTTTGTCCTCTTCCTTCTTCTCAGCTCCTTCACCTTTTTCTTTCTCTCATTCTTTCCTCTCCCCTCTCTCTAAAAGAAACCCTCATCCTCATTTCTGCCGCCCTGTCTCCTCTCTGCTTCGCTCCCTCCTCTTCCTTCTTCTCTCCTCTAGGGACATAAATCTGAACTCTGGCCCTCCTAGACTATTCTCTCACTCCCACTCCTCTCTCTACCACTGTAATCTCATCTATATTCCTCTCCTTCCCCCCTCCTCTCTCTCTTGTGCACTATGGAATGCTTATTCCATATCTAATAAATTCCCCCTTATTCATGATCTCTTCATGTCCAGAGAGGTGTGTGTCTGCCAGGTGCCAAAATCCAAAATGTTACGGAGAGTTTGCTGAGACTCATCAAGCCTACTGATATCAACCCCCTGTATATAGTGTATATAGTTCCCATTTAAGTTACGTTAAACAGATAGAACCCTTATGGCTATAAGTTCTTCATTATTTTCTTTACTTCTACAACTATATATTATACTGCTCAATATGTTAATTCGTATATTACCCCATGTTATATGTATAATGTTGTTACATTGTAAACTGCTTTGATTTTTGTAAAGGCGGTATAAAAAACCTTCAAATGAATGAATGAATGAATGAATGAATAAATAAATATTACCCGATGTTGCTCATCCATGTTGGCAAAAATGATACTGTCAGGTATCCCTCTGAGCATATGAAGAGTGACTTCATGGCTCTGGGACAGAGAGTGAAGCAGATAAGGGTGCAGGTGGTGGTCTTTTCAATCCTCCCTGTTGAGGGTAAAGGCCAAGGCAGAGAAGCTTGCATCCTGGAGACAAATGCATGGCTACATGGATGATGTCACTGAAAGCGTTTTGTTTTCCTGGGCCATGGGATGATGTTCCAAGGGCTGTAAAGCAGAGATGGCGTCCATCTGTGCAAGAAGGGTCAACATGTCTTCAGCAGCAGACTGGCTAATCTACTGAAGAGGGCTTTAAACTAGATTCAGATAAGTGAAACATTAAATACCTTTATAGAAATAGATAAAAGGGGCAACATCTGGAAAGCAGTGTGTATAAATGCCCATAGAATGGGAAATAAGATCCCAGATGTTGAGGCTTTAATGGGAGAGGCTAACTTGGATTTAGTGGCAGTTACAGAGATATGGTTCACAGCAACCATGACTGGGATATAACTATACCAGGTTATATGTTATTCAGAAAGCACAAGGTAGGAAGAAGGGGAGGAAGAGTGGCACTATATGTAAAAAATAATATTAAAGCTATGGAAATGCAGTGCTTAAAAGGGAGAGAGGAGGCACTGTGGGCTAAACTAGAAAAAGGGAAAGAGAAATCCATTTGTATTGGCATGATATACAGACCTCCATCACAGGGAGAAGATGTGGATGGAGATTTAATAGAAAACATACGCGCATTGCCAGGAAAGGGGAAGTGCTACTGATAGGGGATTTCAATATGCCGGATGTTGATTGGTGCATCCCTGCTATGGTGTCATCTAGAAGCAAGGAGATTCTATATTCTTTACAGGAAGAAGTATTCAGGCAGCTGGTAACAGAACCCACATATGAAGGCTATACTGGACTTGGTGCTTACCAATGGGGAAAGTGTTATAGTAGGGAAAGTGTTATAGTAGGAGAAAGTGTTATAGTAGGGGAAAGTGTTATAGTAGGAGATCATCTTGCATCCAGTGATCACCAGATGTTGTGGTTCAGTATTAGGACTAGTGCTGATAAAATCCATTCAAAAGGGAGGGTCTTAGACTTTAGAGCAATTAACATTGATTGCCAAGATGGGCCAATACCTCAAGGAGTCATTAGTGGGATGGGAATAGCTGGGGATGTAGAAAAACAGTGGGCAAAACTGAAAGGGGATGTTTTAAGGGCAACCAATCTTTTTATTAGAATAGTAATTAAAGGTAAAAGGAAAAGGAGGCCTTCAGGAAATGCAAGAGATCACAGAGAGAGGAAGACAAGCATCTATATTTGGAAAAACTTAGAGAGGCTGGCAAAGCATTCAAGAAAGCAAAGTTACAAAAAGAAGAAGAAATAGACAATGCAATAAAATGGGGGATTAAGACATTTTTCAGATATGTTAGTGAGAGGAGGAAGGGCAAAAGTGGTTTATCAGCCTCAAGGGTTAATGGGAGGAATATGTAGAAGCTGATGAGGATAAAGCGGATTTGCTTAACAAATATTTCTGTTCTGTGTTCACAGATGAAGGGCCAGGAGCAGGACCTCAGACAATATCCACAAACAGGAACAGAAGTGAGGGGCATCTCAAATGATTTTCAGAGGATTGTGTTCGTGAGGAACTAGCTAAACTAAAAGTGAAAAAAGTGATGGGACCAGATGGGTTACATCTGAGAATACTGAAGGAACTTGGGGACATTTTAGGCAGATCCACTGACTGACCTTTTCAATACCTCTTTGGAGTCGAGGGTGGTGCCAGAGGACTGGAGAAAGCAGAAGTAAGGATGTGGTTGAAAACTACAGGCCGGTTAATTTAACCTTGGTGGTAAGTAAATTATTGGAAATGCTGCTGAAAGAGAAAATAGTGAGGTTTCTGGAGTCCAATGGATTACTTGATCTGAGGCAGAATGGATTCACCAGAGACAGGTCTTGTCAGACAAATCTGATTGATTTCTTTGACTGGGTTTGGACAAGTTCCTGGAGGAAAGGTCCATAAACCATTATTAAAGAGGACCCAGGTGATCCACTGCTTGCCTCAGTATAAGCATTATGGAACCTGTGTGTCTATTTGGGAAAACTTTCTTTAAATTGAGTCTTGAAGGACTACTAAAAGGGACTGCTACAACTGGAAGTAGATCTACACTTGTGAGTATAATCTTCTGGAATAAATTCTAAATCTTGGGGTAGAAGGGTCTTGGGGTTAAAGCTGTGTATTTAGAATTCAGTGTTTCTGCTGAGTCAGTACCAATAGTGAGCTTTGTATTTAAGTCAAAGCAGAGTATAGCTTAGCATAGAACATAAAATAAGAGTAAATAGACTTTGAAATAAATTTGTTTCTAGAGAGCTTTTCATTTTAACCAAATCAGTTTAGCTTAATCTAGGAAGTAAAAGGGTAAATAGTTGCTGAAATAAATTTGTTTCTAGAGAGGTTTTTTACATAAATCAGAATATAGCTTAGCATACAAGTAGAATAGACTCTGAGTAGAAAGAAAAATAAACTTGCTTTTAGTGACCTTTACAAAGAACCTTTCCAATTAGGAGGCAAAAGATCTGTGAAGTTGCCTTAGATAGGTGTGAAAGGCAAGTGACAGATCAAAGGGGCAATTTAAAAGGCCCCTTCTATCAAACCAAGGGCTGTGTGAATCACCCAGGAAATTGGTAAGCCTTTATCTTAGAAGCACAGGTCAGGGCACTATGTAGCAGCCAACTTTTAATAAGTCTTCTTTCTCTCCCTCCCTGACTCCCCCACCCCTGGAATAATTGTAACTTTATAGGTGCTTAAGCCTCTTAAGGGGAAGGAGGAGCCCATATTTATTTATTTATTTATTTATTTAACAGTTCTTCTATACCGCTCTATTTTAGATCAGAGCGGTTTACATTTAACATCAACTATACAACACAAGGAACTTTGAGTTGTATTTACAATAAACAGGGAGATCAACTTGGAAGTAACTGGGGGAAACTATGTACATTCTTAATTCTATACATTGTATCACACTGGTACCTGATTTCAGGCAGAACATATCTACATTTTATTTACACTGGGGTACATTCTGAGCGATCATTTGATTATCCTTTTTCATGCTGATTGTTTACTTGTAATGAGAGATTGTCTGGGGGGCCATATGTATGGTTACTAAGGCTAGATTCAGGGTAGTATGTAGTGAACAGATGCTGCTTTATTGCCTTCCTGAAGTGGGTTAGGTAAGTGATGTTCCGAATATAGGTAGGGAGAGCATTCCATGCTCTGGGAGCGTAAATCGTAAAGGCCCTATTTGTTGTTGTTCTCGTGCATTTTGTTATTACTTTTGGGACCTCTAGGGTGTTTTGCATCATGGATCTTCTATTTCTGTTCTGTGGTACTTTATGTATCATCTTGCTGAGGGCTGTGGGGGTCAGAGTGTTTGAGGCTTTGAAAGTTAAGGTTAGAACTTTGTGGAGGGTTCTTGCTTGAACTGGTAGCCAATGGAGGTTCATCAGTACTGGCGTTATGTGCTCTCTCCGTGAAGCCCCTGTTAATACTCTTGCAGCAGTGTTCATTGCAAGCTGGAGGGGAGCTAGGGTTGCTTGAGGGAGACCGTGTAGAATTACGTTGGCATAGTCGAAATGAGGTAATATTAATGCCTGATAGATCGATCGGTAGTCGCTGAAGTCGAGTAGTGGTCGGAGATGTTTTAAGGTCTTTATTTTCATGTATACTGTTTTTACTGTGTTTTTTATGTGAGTTTTCAGATCCAGGTGTTGATCCAGTGTAACGCCAAGGTAGCGGATTGTGGATTTGGTTTTCAGTTCTGTGTTGCCGATTTTTAAAGAGAGTGGAGGGGTGAAGTCCTGGTTCCTTGAGATGAAAAGGACATCTGTTTTACTGTAGTTGATTCTCATGTTTTGTGTGCTGAACCATTCTGCTACTGCCTCAAAACATCTTGTTAGAGGGGAGAGGTCCGGTTGGTTAGTCCTGAAAGGGATGTATAGGAGGATGTCATCTGCGTAGGCTAAACAGTTGACCTTGAATGAACGTGCTAGGGCACATATGGGCTGCATGTAGATGTTAAACATCAATGCAGATAGTGACGAGCCCTGTGGTACACCCTGGTTTTGTAAAAATGGTTCGGAGGTTGTGGAGCCTGACCTTACATGTTGCCATCTATTAGTCAGGTATGACTTGCACCACTTTAGGGCTGTTCCCTGAATTCCTTTCTCGCTGAGGCGTTGTATGAGTATCTTGTGACTCACTGAGTCGAAAGCCGCAGCGATGTCGAGGAATATGAGGGCGAATCCTTGATGAATTTTGTCGGTTCCAGAGACTAGATGGTCAAATAGGTTGGTGAGGAGGGTTTCAACCCCATGTGCTTCTCTGAACCCATGCTGGGAAGGATCCAATGGGGCTTCAGTATCAATATGCTGTTGGATTTGGCGCTGTACTAACTTTTTGATTACTTTGGCAAGCATGGGGATACTTGAAATTGGTCTGTATGATTCCACTTTCGATGGGTCCAGCTTGTTATTTTTTAGCAGTGGTCTGATGGATGTTTGTTTCAGACTTTGTGGAAACGATCCGGTTGTAAGAGATTGGTTTATTAATTCGCTCAGATATTGGCTTAGGTCACATCGTAACTCCTTTATCCATAAAGCAGGGCATGGGTCATTGGGTGCGGTAGTAGGGTTGATTGCAGCGATTGTGTCTTCAATCTCTCTGCGTGATATTTTTTCAAATTTGTACAGTGGTGATGGTTGGGGCAAGGTATGCTGAGAGCTGTTTTCCGCGGAGTTCGAGGTTGTACCAGCCTGGGTCACTTCAGGTTGAAAGTAGTTGGTTGCAGATGTAGTAGTCTGGACCATTTTTGACTGTAAATAGTTGGAGTATGCCTGGGGGTGTGGCATCTGTGACTGGTCTGCAGGAGGTTCTCTAATGAGAGATTTCACTATATTGAAGAGGTCGTGGGGCTTGTTTAGTGACCGCTTCAAGATGTCGGAATGATATTGTTTCCGCTTTTTTGTTAATTCATCGCGGTGTACTCTTAGGTGAGCGATGTAAGTATCTTGTGCAACCGTAGAGTGAGACCGACGCCATCTTCTCTCTAGCCTGCGCAGGCACTTGAGTGAGTCTCGGAGATCTTTGGTATACCATGGTGCATGGTCTCGTTTCTTTGTTGTTTTATTTGTGGCTGGTATGCATGAAATGGAATATTCATGAAATATTCATGAAATATTCATGAAATGAAATATTCACTTTCAGGTGCAGCTATTTATCCTCAGTACCTCAAGGATTCGTTGAGGTATTGTTTATACATTAAAGACCTGAGATTAATTAATGTTCATGTGAACAAAGTCCATTAAGCGTACTAGGTATAGTTTTATTAGTATAAGTATCCTAAGCAAAACCTAAGTAAGTAAACAATTTAAATACCTAAAAACAATTTTAAAACTAAGATGCAGATAGCAGTCCAGCAGCGAGATGGGGCATTTCCAGTCTTTTGCATTGTGTCACATGTTTGATTTTCTCCCAGTTGGTGAGGGATCTTATGTGTGCACTAGGTGCAAGGAGCTCTTTGCTCTCAGGGAATGAGTCCAATCTCTGGAGGCTGGAGTATTAGACTTGGAGAACATAAGGAAGACAGAGAGGTACATAGATGAGACCTACAGGGATGTAGTACGGGTAAACATAGATAGATTGTTTACATCATCAAAATATAGAAAGACTAGGGGACATGCAATGAAGCTACTAATAAGACTAATAAGAGAAAATATTTTTTCACTCAACATGTAATCAAACTCTGGAATTCGAGGATGTAGTAAAAGCTGCTAGTGTAGCAGAGTTTAAAAAAGGTTTGGACAAGTTCCTGGAGGAAAGGTCCATAAACCATTATTAAAAGGGACCCAGGATATCACTGCTTGACCCAATTCAAGCATTGTGGAACCTGTATTCTTTGGGGAAACTGCTAGGTACTTGTGACCTAGATTAGCCATTGTTGGAAACAGGATACTGGGCCTGATGGACCTTGGTCTGACCCAGTATGGAAAGCATTGATAAGGCAGGCAAAGAAAGAATTTGAGAAGAAGCTTGCTGTGGAAAGAGGAGATGGCACTGTCATCCATACTGGTGTAGTCTACAGGCCTCCAACTCAAACCAAAGAAATAGATAGCGAATTAATTATTGATATTGCAAAGACAGCCACGAGAAAATCAGTGAGAAAATCAGTTGGGCCATTAGATGATTGAGGGGTAAAAGAGGCACTAAGAGGGGACAAGGCCATAGAGGAGAGACTGAATGAATTCTTTGATTCAGTCTTTACTGAGGAAGATATAGGGATGTTACCCATGACTGAAATGGTATTTAAAGATGATGCTGCAGAAGACTTGAAAGAAATATCAATACACCGGGAAGATGTATTACAACTATTTGACCACATTTGGAGTACTGTGTGCAAATCTGGAGACTGTGCCTTCAAAAGGATATAAACAGGTTGGAGTCAGTGCAGAGGGTGGCTACTAAAATGGTTAATGATCTTTGTTATAAAGCATATGAGGTCAGACTTAAGGACCTTAATATGTATACTTTGGAGGAAAGGTGGGATAGAGGTGATATGACTGAGACATTTAAATACCTCTATGGCATAAATGCACAGGAAGAGAGCCTTTTTTGATTGAAAGCAAGCTCTGCTACGAGGGAACAGAGGATGAGGGTGAAAGGGGACAGGAGTAATAGGCAGAAATATTTAAGAACATAAGATATGCCATACTGGGTCAGACCAAGGTCCAGACAAGCCCAGTATCCTGTTTCCAACAGTTGCCAATCTAGATCACAAGTATCTAGCAGTTTCCCAAAAAGGCACAGGTTCCACAATGCTTGTACTGGGGCAAGAAGTGGAAATCCCCGGTCCCCTTTAATAATGGTTTATGGACCTTTCCTCCAGGAGCTTGTCCAAACCTTTTTTTAAACTCTGCTACACTAGCAGTTTTTACTACATCCTCCGATAATGAATTCCAGAGTTTGATTACATGTTGAGTGAAAAAATATTTTCTCTTATTAGTAGCTTCATTGCATGTCCTCTAGTCTTTCTATATTTTGATTGTGTAAACAATCTATCTATGTTTACCCGTTCCACTCCATTCATTAATTTATAACACACAGTAATGAGGAGTTTTGAGGATACTGATAGTGTTTTGCCACTGAAAAATTTATGGAGATTTTTTAATGTTTTTTTGTCATTGGGAAGGTAATGCACCTTTCCCTGTATTTTGTACTTTTCTTAGAGGTGCTGTTTTTGCGAGCAGTTTTGGATTTTGTATGTATTGTTTTGTATTTATTTCCAATGGTATTTTGAGAAAGTATATCCTGTTAATGTGTTTTCCAGAGAAGCAGGAAGAAGTGTCTACCTGAGAAGCCCATAAGAGTGAAACTGTTGTGGAGACTGGGAGAGAATGCTTCAAGGTGACACCAAAGATATAAGGGAACATCAGAGGATTCACTGAAAAGCCTGGTACTACTCCTGAGTAGAAAGTACAACTGTGCAAGGTGTTTTTATTTTAAATATTCCTGGACTGGACTTGGGTTCTTTTAATAGTGGAGTAGAGTGAAGTTTTTCCCTGTATGATTAGGAAGTCAGGGCCTTAGTAAGGTTACCAGATGTCTCCGATATTTGGGAATTGTCCCCGATTTTGAGGTAGTATCTTAGATTCCATGGATTATAACCACCTCCTGTCTCCAATTTCAGAGGGGACAGAGATAAAGTACATTACTTCTTCTGCATACCCCTCTGATGTAGTCTTCTCGATCCTGGTAGGAGAAAATATAAAATTAGTCCTGATGTCAACGGAAAAGCTTTTCACTACATGGAGTTATTCCACTAGGTGTTGATTGCTGGGATTGTAGACCTCCAAGGTATTTACACGCAGTAAAAATGTATTACTTCTGGATCTTTACTATCTTTAGGATTAAGACTAAACCGACAGCTCAAAGCTGTTGTGCGTTTCAAGGCAATTTATTATCTATGAGTATGGGACGCTATCAAAGGTATTTTTATAATCAATCCATCTATACTTATGATCTAAAATAATGTGAAGAAGTGATGTGACTTTTCACAAGATGCTGGAGAAGAAAGGTGAAATTATAATTTTCTGATTATGAAACTGATGTTCTCTAGGTTATGTGAATTAATCATAATCCTATTGAGTGCACTTGCATCAAATTTCTTTATTCAAGGTTTATGAAGAGGAGAATTTATTGTTTTGATTGACGACTGAACATGGTTTAGGACAACTAGTTGCAGAGTCATCAGGAGTTGACATTGACTCGGCACTTAACCACAACAACTAAGTGTTTTTTGTATAATTAACTCCAGGGATCATTTACTAAAGTTGTTAAAAAATGGGAGTAACATGCCACATGAAGTGGTTACTGCAGCTGGTAATACATCTATGTTATCAATGGCGGTAACATATGCATGCTGCATCCCACAGTAAGTAAAGTGGCCACCCTCTGACCATGAGATAAAGGAACGTCTAGCCCCAGTGACCCTCCCAGGTCAGAAAATTCATGTAACCTTGACTGACACACCCTGAATACCCCTTTTTCTCCCTTCTACCTGGAGGGTGAAGGTTTAGGGTTAGATTTTCCTAGGGATGCCCAGGGGCAGCGCAATACCCTTCTTGTTGGTGGACCAAACAGACCAATATCCAGCTCATCTCCCAAGCTCTCTAAATGCTGATACTGTGTTGGGCAAAATATTGGTCGAGCCATAGCCCCAGTGGCCCTTCCCACTCCGTTGCCTATGGGATGCCAATATTTAAAAAAGAAAACAGTACTATTTTAGTACCATAGCAGCTCATTTCTTTCAGTGTCTGAATGTTTTTCAGCAAAGGTAGCAAAGAATAGCAAAGTTGTCTCATTGAGAATGTGAGGATGCTTTTCTGCAAATATAAATTAATTTTGGACCAAATCAATTATTTATAGATTATAGCAGAAAAAAGGAAATTCAATTAACTATTGCTCAAATGAAAACCTATTAAATTAAGGATTTCTACTACTACTATTAATCATTTGTAAAGTGCTACAAGGCATATCCAGCATTGTACATATAGATGGAAGGAAGACACAGTCCCTGCTCATCAGAGCATACAATCTAAACAAGACAAAACACATATGGGGTCATCCTGAACACTGTTTAGCAGGTCCGGACATCCGATTTAGCCTGCCAGGGACAGAACTCCCTGTACGAACAGGCGATTTGTATGGGGAGCTCTGTTCGTGGGAGGGAGGGGACAGGACAGAGGCAGAGCAGAGAGCAACCCCAGATGTACAGGGCCGATTCTGAGGTCGACCCTGTACGTTTAGGGTCGGACAAGGAGACAGGGGACTTATTCCACCTCGGAGGTGGAATAAGTCCCTCTGGACAGAGCAAAACAATGTGGATAGGCCCGGTAAGGAGGGTGACGGGGTGCAGGGTGTTTCCTGCAGCCCAACCCTGGCCATGGAAGGCCAGATCGGGGCTTGGGCTGCAGGGAAAGAAGCTTGTCTTCTGCGACAGTGGATCACGGCTCCTGAATGGAGTTGCAGTGCTATGGCGACAGGACGCCATGGCACTGCGGCTCTATTCAGGAGTCTGGCTGAGTTAGCCGGTTATGTGGGCTGGATGTGGGGCCAATCAGAATCAGGGTGTGTCCTGCACATCCAGGCCATAGACTCGATTCTGATCCCGCAGGCTTGTCTAGCTCCTGCGCGATTAGAATCAGGTCTACTTCTGTACGGCCTGATTCTGATGTGCCATACAGGGGAGAGACGACCAGCATAGAATGCCCCTCATAGTGAAACTGGGGACTAGCGTATGGTAAGATACACATAAGTAGTGGACAAAAGAGTGAGGAGCATCAGGATCCAAAAGCAGCTTCAAAGAGGTGGGTTTTTAGCCTGGATTTGAATAGGGCTAGAAAAGAGGCCTGACTCACAGACTCGGGTAGTTTGTTCCAGGCATATGGAGCAGCAAGATGTAATGAACGAAGTCTGGAATTGGCAGTGACAGAGAAGGGCACAGATAAAAGGGATCTGCCAGGGGAGCAGATGTAGAGGTGTAGAGTGAGATAATAGAGGAAAAGTAGTGAGGAGCCATGGAATGAATGCACTTGTAGGTCAGTAGAAGTTTGAACTCGATATGGAAACTGATAGGGAGCCAGAGAAATGAATTGAGAAGAGGGGTTACATAAGCATAGCAACACTGGCGGAAGATAGGTTGTGCAGCTGAGTTTTGAACAGATTGAAGGGGTGAGAGATGATTCAGAGGGAGATCAGCGAGGAGTAGGTTACAATAGTCAAGGTGGGAGGTGACTAGTGAGTGGATAAGAGTCTTAGTAGTGTGAGTAGAGAGGAAGGAACAAATTTTGCTATTGTTATAGAGAAAGAAGCAGCAGATTTTAGCTATCTGTTGGATCTGCCCAGAGAAAAAAAAAGTCAAGTCAAAGATGACCCCAAGGCTGCTAGCTGAGGAAACGAGGACTGTAGTGTCATCCACAGAAATAGAGAAGGAAGGAAGGGGTAGGAGGGTTTAGGTGGAATGATAAGGAGCTCAGTTTCATTGCTGCTGGATAAATTCTCAATTTGACTGGGTACACAAAGACATCTACAATACTATATCTTTGCCCTTGATGACCAGCAGTGTTGCTATCAAATTGCTATAGAATGAACTTGTGTGTTAAATAAAAGACGATAATAATAGTGTCTTACTAAAATAAAACTTTTTTAAAAAAAATTATTTATTTATAAGGATTTTTCAAATAACCACGAAAATTACAATTACAGCCATAGTAATACTACAACATAAGGAAATAAAACCAATAAGAAAATACATTATAATGTACTAGTCCACATTATGGAGGTACATGCGAATATTAGTAAAAAAAAAACAACAAATTACAACCCTGAATGGTCTCTACTTATGAAAACTCCTTTTAACTTATCGGTGAACTAAGAAACTTTAAACAAAAAAAGAAAAGGTAATTTAAGTCTTACTGTCAAGAAAAGCCACTAATTCATCAACCTTAAGAAATATATATCTCTTCCCTTGATAGACAATATGACATTTACATGGAAACTTTAAATAGAACGAAGCACCTAGGGCCAAAGCCCGAGGGCGATGTTCTAGGAAAAGCTTACGTCTCCTCTGGGTGTCCCTAGCAACATCCGGAAACATTTGAATTAAATATCCACAAAATTTTTCATCCTTTTTTTTAAAGTAAGCACGCAGGACTCTATCTTTGTCTGATTCTAAAACAAACTTTACCAAAAGAGTGGCCCTTGAGGGTATAATATCATCATCGGACTCAATAAATTCTGAGATGCCCAACAGAGATGAGACAAGCTGTCCCATCTGAGTAGCTGCCTCACCTCCCTGGTCATCTCTCTCAACCTTACCCTGAGGTACATAATAAAGCTTAGAAATAAAAATCGATTCAGAATCAGTAAATTGCAAAATCTCTTTAAAATATTTGCGCAATAAGATCAACGGAGACAGGAAATGAGTCTTTGGAAAATTTAACAACCGCAAATTATAAGATCTTATAACATTTTCCAAAAATTCATCCTGGCGGTGTAACAATGCGGCATCTGCAACAGACTGTTCAAAAGAACATTTATGTGATGAGGATAATGAATCTTGAGCCTCTACCCGTCTTTCCAGAGACAACATCCGATCCTCATGATCTGATAATTTTGATACTGTCTCTTTAAAAAATTCAGAGATCTTTTGCAGGAAAATACTCAAAGCTGAATCCATACGAGAAACTATCAACCAGATATCCTTTAGGAAACTTCCAAAGGAGGTGAACCAGCTTCCGGTCGCAAGGGAAAAGATAAAACAGCAGGCATAGGTGGAGGCAACTTCAAATCAGAATCAACACGAAGAAAAGTAGACGGCAGTAAGGCCGTACCTTGATCAGCGTGCACCAGTTCTGTTTCTTCTACTCCTTCTCTAAGCGAATCGGGTTTAAATCCTCCCATCGATGAACTAAAATAAAACTTTAAAAAATCCCTCTAGAAGGTATAGCAACAACCCAAAACAAGCTGTAAACTATAGTAATATATGGAATGAATACCTTATTGCAAAGTTTTATTACATAATAATTTCCATACTGGGTCAGACCAAGATTCATTGAACCCAGTATCCAATGGCTAAGCCAGTTAGTAAGTATCTGGCAGGAACTTAAAAAGTAGCAAGATGCCACCCTGCTTACTCCAAGGGACAAGCAGTAGATTTCCCATATCTACTTAATAACAGTTTATGGACTTTTTCTCCAGGAACTTGTACAAAGCTTTTTTTAACTAGCTATGCTAACTGCTTATATACCACATCCTCTGGCAATGAATTCCACAGCTCAGTTATGCATGGATTGAAAACAAATTTTCTCCAGTTTGTTTTAGGGCACAGTTTTTTGCTGGCCTTCCTTAAATGGAACTAATGTTTGTTCCCCCTGTGCTGTGTGAAGTGTTTAGAATGTAAGGATGTATGTTCACTTACTCTGCATTGCCTGAGAGCTACTGTAGGAGAAAAACACATAAGAATTCATATGCTTTAGATACAAGGGCCAATTCATATTGAAGTCCACCTACTAAGGGTTTGTCAGCTAACATTTGGATTAGCCAGGCAAACACTGACATTTAAAATGTCTTCCCCCAAACAAACCATTCACTGTTTGAATTTTGTCTGGAAAAATTGCTGCCTAGAAAAAAAAAATTATCCTGCCAAAATAAAAGTTGCTGGGACACCCTCAGGATGTGATTTCACTCTGGCCAGTCAGTGCAGATATTCAGAGCTGGCCAGCTGAAGTTACTTGGGTAACTCAAGACAGGCAAATAACAGGCTAAAGACAACCAGATAGCTTTATGAAGTAAACATTTAGACCAGCTGTTTAGCTTTGCACAGCTTGAATCTCCAGATAAAGTTAGTAGGTTGAGGTTGTTGGGTTAACTTTACTCAGACATGGTTAGTTGGCCTTGCTCTTTACATATGTGGTCCTAGAGATGGGGCAAATAGTTGTGCCCACAGAGACATTTCTGCCTATTTTGAGGGTAATTTTCAAACGTCACTGGGAACTTGCAGACTAGGCTAGCCAAGGGTTTGCAAACTCATTCTGAAAGGACAGGACAGAAGTAAAGGTTAACAAATAGAATAAAAAATAAGGGATACCTTTTTACTGGAGTAATTTAATAATGTCGTGACTAGCTTTCAAGAACTAACACTTGTTCCCCCTGCTCAGAACAGAGTAAGCAGAAAATGATATTATAAAAAGCATTCTAAGGATAGTCTGAGGGGGCTAGAAGATACCACATTTGGTCTGAGAAACCAAGATAGAGGGCTCACCAAAAAGGAAGCAAAATTGAAGAGTCACCTTTCTTTCTCACATATAGAAGAAATTCTACTGCCCCTCACTTTCTGATTGCCCATCAACCCACCTTAGAATGTATGGACCCAATATTTAATTGCAGTGGCTAGCTGATTTAAAACGACTGGCTGTCACTGCTGAAACTGAGACTCCGATATTAATTATTAGCACTGAAAGTGAGCACTCCAAAATTTATGTTGTCATCCACTTGGGTACAAATGACCTGGCTAGAAACAGTGCCATTACAATTCAAAGGGACTTCCAAACTCTGCGAGAGAAACTGAAGCCCATTGTTAACACTAGCATTCTCAGAAGTTCTACCTGTTCTTGGTAAGGGAGCAGAAAGGCTACATCGCATAAACAGCTTTAACACATGGCTCCAGACCTGGTGCAAACAAGAAGGATTCAGATTTATAGGCGACTGGGGAAACAGATGGACCAACAAGAGACTATACTGTGCTGATGGACTACATCTCTCTGTCGCAGGGAAACGAATCCTAAGTGAAAAATTCAAGCAGTATGTGGATATGCATTTAATTATTTATTTATTATACCGCTACTTCCAGCGATCAGCAGCGGTTTGATTACAGATTGGAAATTGTCAAATCATGACAGGAAATTTTTGAGGTATAAACACATTGATTAGACAGGAAGGCACAGCACACAGAGAACTATTTTACAGGGAACATGGGCTATGGAGGGTTAAGTGGCTTGCCCAAGATCACAAGGAGCACCTGTGGGACTAGAAACCCCAGTCCTTCTGGCCCAAGGTTTCTGTCCTCTAGTGGGATTTGAACCCCCAACCTTCCAGCCTGAAGTACCTTGCCCCAACCACTAGGCCACTCCTCCACTCCACATTTAAACTAGAAAAAGGGGGTGACGGATGGGGAGGGTCAATTTCTGGATGTCACTCCCTGCAAAAGCAGAACAACATCAGAAACAGCCACACTTTTAAACCACACATCAAAAACAAGTGGGAAGAAGTAGGCAGAACAAAATCAATGCAAAATACATGCAAGGCAGTTAAATGCTGGAAAGCAATGAGCACAAATGTTCGAAGCTTAGCCAGCAAAGTTCCAGACCTGGAAGCCTTAATGGTGGAAATGGAATTGGACATTGTGGCCATTACAGAAACATGGTTTAATGAATTGCATGATTGGGATATAGCCATAGCTGGCTATAATCTATTCAGAAGAGACAGAGAAAATGAAAAGGAGGAGGAGTAGCCTTGTATGTCAAAAGCAATATTAAAGCCACTGAAATGCAGGGGGCATGGGGAAAAGAAGAAGTCCTCTGGATTGTGTTGGAAAGAGGAGCTGACACTGTCATCCATACTGCTGTAGTCTACAGACCTCCAACTCAAATCGAAGAGATAGATAACGAATTAATTATAGATATTGCCAAGATAGCCACAAAGGGGGAAGTGATCATATTGGGTGAATTTAACCTACCCGATGTGGATTGGATTACTCCTTCTGCAAATCTGGAAAGAAGCAAAAAAATTGTGGATGCTTTCCAAGATGTGTTACTTAGACAAATGGTGATGGAACCAACCAGGGAAAGCTCAACGCTAGATTTAGTGCTCACCAACAGTGATAGCGTGTCAAATGTCCGGGTGGGTGCCCCTGTGAGCAACAATGATCATCACACAGTGTGGTTTGAGATAAAAGCCAAGGTGCAGTCCAATCGTAGCAAGCTCAAAGTCCTAAACTTCAAAAACACTGACTTCAGTAAAATGGCTGAGTACCTAAAGGAGGAGTTGACAGGGTGGAAGGGGATAAGGGAAGTGGAATTGCAATGGGCTATACTAAAGGTGGCAATAAAAGGGGCAACAGAAAAATATGTAAGAAAAGTAAATAAAAACAAGAGGAGAAGAAAACCTATTTGGTTTTCCAAAGAAGTGGCTGCTCAAATAAAGGCAAAAAAGACAGCTTTAGCAAAATTCAAAAGCTTGCAAACAGAGGAACACAGAAATGAATAAAGGATCAAACTCAAAGACACAAAAAGAGAAATAAGGATAGCAAAATCAAAGGCAGAGGAAAAGATGGCTAAAGATGTTAAGTGTGGCGACAAAACTTTCTTCAGGTATATTTGGGAAAGGAAGAAGATCAGAGGTGGAATTGCAGGACTCAGAAGTGCTGGGAACGGACTCATGGAAAGTGACATTGAAAAAGCGAATTTGCTAAACAAATACTTCTGCTCTGTTTTTACTAAAGAAAATCCTGGAGAAGGACCACCTGTGACTCCCAAATATAAAAACGGGAATGCAGTAGATACCACACCATTCACGGAAGATGATATGTTAGAACAACTTGCAAAACTGAAAGTGGACAAGGCCATGGGACCAGATGGGATATATCCCAGGATACTGAAAGAGCTCAGAGAGGTTCTTGCAGGGCTGTTAAAGGATGTTTTCAACTGTGTGCTGTCGCTAGCTACCCACTCCCCATTCAGTGTGGCCTGCGGAGCGCTGGTGACCTAATGGAGAGCATGCCCACAGGACATGTTGCTCCTGCAAGCAGAAGGCTGGGACTAGTGATTGCAGCCTCTCACAGCCTTCTGCCCACAGGAGCAGCATGTCCTGCGGGCAGGCTCTCCACTAGGCCGTCAAAACTCCGCAGATCATCCTGAATGGGGAGTAGGGGCAGGCAACCAGCAACAGTGCCCTGCTGATCTCAGCTCATGAGGGCAGGCTCTGTTTCTCTGGGCTGCAGTCACGACTTGCACAGCCCCTGCCTGCAAGACATACTGCTCCCACAGACAGAAGGGTGTGTGAAGCAATGATCATGGCCCAAAGAAGCAGAGCCTGCCCACGGGATCAGCATGTTCTGCAGGCAGGGGCTGTGCAAGGCCAATTGTGCCCTGCCGCTCTGGGCTTGGATCATGGTCTGCACAACCCCTGCTCATGGGACACGCTGCTCCATGGGCAGGGTCTGCCTCTTGTACATAAATGGGGGGGGGGCATTGGGAAGGGGGGAGTGGACTTAAGGGGGCTTTGGGAGGTGGACCTGAATGGGCACAGGGAGTCAGAAGGGAGATGCTGGGTTGGGGAGGGGGGAAATAGAGAGACAGTGGGGATAAGATTGAGGTGGGGGGCTAGGTAGATACTGGACATGGAAATGGGTATAGGAAGAAGCACGGAGGGGTGATGGAGTGGTGATGTTGGCCAGGGGGTTATAGGGAGACTATGAGAAAATGCTGGACTTGTGGAGGGGGAAACTGAGGGAAGATGCTGTACACTGGGTAATAAGGAGAGGAGGAAATGCAGGACATGGGGTTATAGGGAAAGTGAGGAGAGAAAACAGATATGGGGAAAATAGATTGAGAAAGGCGGAGAGATGCTGGACATGTGAGTAATAGGGAGGGGATGGCATGGTATGGAGATGGGGTAGATGCTGTTTGCAGGGGGGATAGGAAAGGAAATGGAGACATGGAAAGAAAGAGAGAGAGGAGGTGCTGGATGGAGGGAAAGAGAAGGCTAGAGAGAGAGACATTGGATGGGTGATAAGAGGTGTTAGACATGGAGATTGTGGAAAACTGCAGGAGGATCTGGATAAATTGGAAGACTGGGCATCCAAATGGCAGATGAAATTTAATGTGGACAAGTGCAAAGTTATGCACCTAGGAAAGAACACCCCACACTATAGTTACACGATGCAAGGCTCCACATTAGAAACCACCACCCAGGAAAAAGATTTAGGAGTCATTGTGGATAACATGTTAAAACCCTCCGCCCAGTGTGCAGCGGCGGCCAAGAAAGCAAATAGAATGCTAGGTATCATAAGGAAAGGGATGGAGAACAAAACAAAGGATATTATAATGCCTCTGTATTGCTCCATGGTACGACCGCACCTTGAATATTGTGTGCAATTCTGGTCACCGTATCTTAAAAAGGACATAGCGTTATTAGAAAAAGTACAGAGAAGAGCCACCAAATTGGTGAAGGGGATGGAAGGCTACTCCTATGAAGAGAGGCTAAGAAGGTTAGGGCTCTTTAGCCTGGAGAAGAGACGGCTGAGGGGGAGATATGATAGAGGTCTATAAATTAATGAATGGAGTGGAACGGATAAACGTGGATCAATTGTTTACGCTATCAGAGTATAGAAAGACTAGGGGACATGCAATGAAGCTACAGGGTAAACTATTTAAGACAAATAAGAGAAAATATTTTTTCACTCAACGTGTAATCAAACTCTGGAATCTGTTACCGGAGGATGTAGTAAGGGCTATTAGTATAGCTGGGTTTAAAAAAGGTTTGGACAAGTTCCTGGAGGAAAGGTCCATAAACCACTATTAAAAAGGGACCCAGGATATCAATGCTTGACCCAGTACAAGCATTGTGGAACCTGTCTTTTGGGGATATTGCTAGGTACGTATAACCTAGATTGGCCACTGTTGGAAACAGGATACTGGGCTTGATGGACCTCGGTCTGACCCAGTATGGCATGTCTTATGTTCTTATGTTCTTACTGGGTCAAGCACTGATATCCTGGGTCCCTTCTTAATAATGGTTTATGGACCTTTCCTCCAGGAACTTGTCCAAACCTTTTTTAAACCCAGCTACACTAACAGCCTTTACTACATCCTCAGGTAACGGATTCCAGAGTTTGATTACATGTTGAGTGAAAAAATATTTTCTTTTATTAGTCTTAAATAGTTTACCCTGTAGCTTCATTGCATGTCCCCTAGTCTTTCTATATTCTGACAACGTAAACAATCGATCTACGTTTACCCGTTCCACTCCGTTCATTAATTTATAGACTTCTATCATATCTCCCCTCAGCCGTCTCTTTTCCAGGTTAAAGAGCCCTAACCTTTTTAGCCTTTCTTCATAGGAGTATCCTTCCATCCCCTTAACCATTTCAGTGGCTCTTCTCTGAACCTTTTCTAATAACGCAATATCCTTTTTAAGATACAGCGACCAGAATTGCATACAATATTCAAGGTGTGGTCTCAACATGGAACGGTATTGAGGCATTATAATACCTTTTGTTTTATTTTCCATTCCTTTCCTTATGATACGTAGCATTCTATTTGCTCTCTTGGCTGCCGCTGCACACTGGGCCGAGGGTTTTAACATGTTATCCACAATGACGCCTAAATCTTTTTCCTGGGTGGTGGTTTCTAATGTGGAACCTTGCATTGTGTAACCATAGTTTGGGTTGTTCTTCCCTAGGTGCATAACTTTGCACTTGTCCACATTAAATTTCATCTGCCATTTTGATGCCCAGTCTTCCAATTTATCAAGATCCTCTTGCAATTTTCCACAATCCTCTTGGGTTTTAACAACTTTAAATAGTTTTGTCTCATCTGCAAATTTGATATCCTCACTCGTTATTCCACTTTCCAGGTCATTTATGAATATGTCAAAAAGCAGCGGACCCAGCACAGATCCCTGGGGTACACCACTATTCACCTTTCTCCATTGGGAAAATTGGCCATTTAGCCCAACCCTCTGCTTTCTATCTTTTGACCAGTTCTTGATCCACAGTAGTACACTGCCTCCTATCCCATGACTCTTTAGTTTTGCCAAAAGTCTCTGATGAGGGACCTTGTCAAAGGCTTTCTGAAAGTCCAGATACACTATATCAACCAACTCACCTTTGTCCACCTGTTTATTCACACTTTCAAAAAAACATAACAGATTAGTAAGACAAGATCTTCCTTGTCTAAAGCCATGTTGGCTGTCTCCCATTAGGCCATGACTATCTACATGCTGAGTAATTTTATTCTTTATGATGGTTTCTACCATTTTTCCCGGTACTGACGTGAGGCTCACCGGTCTTTAGTTTCCCGGATCACCCCTGGAACCCTTTTTAAAAATTGGTGTTACATTGGCGATCCTCCAATCTTCAGGTATTAGAGATGATTTTAATGATAGTTCACAGATTACTAATAGCAGGTCTGCAATCTCATATTTCAGTTCTTTCAACACCCTTGGATGTATACCATCCGGCCCAGGTGATTTGCTACTCTTCAATTTATCTAATAGTTGTAATACATCTTCCCGATGTATCGATATTTCCTTCAATTCTTCCGCACCTTTAAATACCACTTCAGTCATGGGTAACATCCCTACATCTTCATCAGTAAAGACCGAAGCAAAGAATTCATTCAGTCTCTCCGCTATCTCCTTGTCGCCTCTTAGTGCCCCTTTAACTCCTCTATCATCTAATGGTCCAATCGACTCTCTCACAGGTTTTTTGCTATGAATGTACTTTAAAAAATCTTTATTCCGCGTTTTTGCTTCCGCAGCAAGCTTCTTCTCAAATTCTCCCTTTGCCTTCTTTATAAATGCCTTGCATTTGACCTGCCAGTGCTGGTGCTTTTTCCAGGTTTCGTCGTTTGGCTCTTTTTTCCATTTCCTAAAAGATGCTTTTTTGGCAACAACAGCCTCTCTGACCTCACCTTTAAACCATGCTGGCAGTTTTTTGGACTTCCTTCCACTTTTCTTAAAGCGTGGAATACAGCTGGTCTGGGCTTCCAAGATTGTATTTTTCAACAACACCCAAGCTTGATGTAAGTCTTTAACCTTTGCAACTGCTCCTTTTATTTTTTTCTTAACTATTTTCCTCATTTTATCATAGTCTCCCTTTCGAAAGTTAAAAGGTAGTACTGTGAATTCCCTTACTGTCCCTCCTCCACTAATTAAATCAAAGGCGATCATGCTATGATCACTATTGCCAAGTGGCCCCAACACCCTTATCTCTTGCACGAGATCTGGTGTTCCACTAAGGACTAGGTCTAATATGGCTTCCCCTCTGGTCGGTTCATGAACCAGCTGCTCCAAGAAGCAGTCATTTATGTCATCTAGGAACTTTATCTCCCTAGCATGTCCTGCCGTGACACTGACCTAGTCGATACTGGGGTAATTGAAATCACCCATTATTATTACCGAGCTGTAACTTTTGTTAGCTTCCGTGATTTCTTTGAGCATTTCATCATCCATTTGTTCATTCTGGCCAGGCGGTCGATAGTACACCCCCACTGCCATTGCTTTCCCCTTTTTACATGGAATTTCAATCCATAGAGATTCTACATCAAATTTTGTTTCCTGCAAAACTTTAATCCTTTCTGACTCAATGCCCTCTCTAACATAGAGCGCAACCCCTCCACCAATTTGATCAGCTCTATCATTACGATATAGTTTGTACCCAGGTATCACAGTGTCCCACTGGTTATCCTCCTTCCACCATGTCTCTGATATTCCAATCATATCTAACTGTTATGTACTGCCTTTAGTTGTACAGACATTACATTCTGTATAGATAAATTATTACTCACACTGTTCTAGTTGAAATACTCTGCTTAGTTCTTAAGATGTTAAGATGTTTAGATGTTCTATGTAAAAAGTTAAAATGTTCTATGTTCTATGTAAAACAAACTTCGCTTTGTTAATTGTTGTTAATTGTACACCGCAACTGATCGCTGGAAGATGCGGTATATAAATGAGTGTTAAATAAATAATTAAATAAATAAAATAAATAACCTCTCATTTAGTGCTATATATTTTAACTCTCCCATCTTATTATTTAGACTTCTAGCATTTACATACAAGCATTTTAGAGACTGTTTTTTATTCATATTAATTTGGCTATTGGTAGACATGGGTAATTTGGGATCTTTAAGCTCTGTCTGCTCCATACTCGAGGGCATTTGGGCTACTTTAGTCTTTTTTGGAACCTCTTTGCTTTTGGTAGTATCCTTAAAGGATACATTCTTCCGAACCATCCGCTCTTGGGCGACTGTCGGCTTTCCCCTATTATCTAGTTTAAAAGCTGCTCTATCTCCTTTTTAAAGGTTAATGCCAGCAGCCTGGTTCCATCCCGGTTAAGGTGAAGCCCATCCCTTTGGAAGAGCCCCTCCTTTCCCCAGAATGTACCCCAGTTCCTAACAAATCCAAACCCCTCATCTCTGCACCATTGTCTCATCCACGCATTGAGACTCCGGAGCTCTGCCTGCCTTTTGGGTCCTGCACGTGGAACGGGAAGCATTTCGGAGAACGCTACCCTGGAAGTTCTGGATTTCAACTTCCTACCTAAAAGCCTAAATTTAGCCTCCAGAACCTCCCTACCACATTTTCCTATGTCATTGGTACCGACATGTACCAAGACAGCAGACTCCTCCCCAGCACTATCTAAAACCTTATCTAGGTGGCGCGTGAGGTCCGCTACCTTCGCACCAGGCAGGCATGTTACCAGGCGATCCTCACGTCCACCAGCCACTCAGCTATCTACATGCCTAATGATCGAATCACCAACTATAACGGCTGTCCTAACCCTTCCCTCATGGGCACATGGCCCTGGAGAAACTTCCTCGGTGCGAGAGGGTTTTACATCACCTGGAGGACAGGTCCTAGTTACAGGATCACTTCCTGCCACACCAGGGTGATGCTCTCCTGTCACCTGACCTCTATCCTCCATGGCAACAGGGGTGCTGCCAGACTGGAGGTGGGACTTCAGTACTATATCCCTGTAGGTCTCGTGTATGTACCTCTCTGTCTTTCTTATGTTTTCCAAGTCTGCTACTCTAGCCTCTAGAGAACGGACTCGTTCCCTGAGAGCAAAGAGCTCCTTGCACCTAGTGCACACGTAAGACCTCTCACCAACTGGGAGAAAATCATACATGTGACACTCAATGCAAAAGACTGGAAAGCCCCCATCTCGCTACTGGACTGCTGTCTGCATCTTAGTTTTAAGTTTTTGTTTAGATCTTTAAGTTCTTTACTTACTAAGGGTTGCTATGGATATTTATACCAATAAAACTGTACCTAATACGTTTAATATACCTTGTTCACCTGAAACTTAATTAATCTCAGGTCCTTAGTGTATGACTGATTTGGATAATGAGCTTCACCGGAGAGCACCTCCTGTCTTTTAAGATGTGTAAGTACCTATAAAGCTTTGATTATCCTAGGGGTGGGTGGGTGTGGGGAGGGAGGGAAATAACACTTATTAAAAGTGGGCTGCTACACAGTACCCTGTCCTGTGCTGCTGAGGTAAGCTATATTCTTATTTGATTTAAATTATAGCTCTTTGCTGCTGCTAGGCTCTAACTTATTATAAAATTTAAACTACAAGCTCTCTGCTGGGTTCTAAATTTAACTGGAAAGCTCTCATCTGTGTTTTAAATTGAAACTAAAAGTACTTTGCTGATGCTAGGCTCTGAGTGACTATTAAATTTAAACTACAGCTCTCTGCTGGGTATGAAATGTAACCAGAAAGTTCTCTTCTGTGTTTTAAATTTAAACCTAAACTGCTGCTACTAGGCCCTGACTGATTGAACAAAAAATAGTGGGTTCACAGATTAAATAGCTTTAATAGAAATAATTCCCTTCAGAAAATTCCCAGAAGTATATACTCACAATTGCAGATCTCTCTCCAGAAGTAACAATCCCCTGTTCTAGTCCTTCAAGACTGAGGATCACAGAGCTCTGGTTGAGCTATTTATGCCTGTGCTGCTGAGGTAAGCTGTGACCAACTTCCTGGATGATTAACAGTCCTTGCTTGGATAGAAGGAGTCTTTCAAAATGGCCTTTTGAACTTCCACCTGGTGTTAACACCTATTGAAAAAATTTCACAGGTCTCTTGCCCCCTAGGTAGAAGGCCTCTTTGTAAAGGTCTCTAGAAAACGTTATTTGCTGCTCAAAGAGTACTGACCCTGTTTTGCCTTTTGTGCCAATCTATATTCTTATTTGATTTAAATTATAGCTCTTTGCTGCTGCTAGGCTCTAACTTATTATGAAATTTAAACTACAAGCTCTCTGCTGGGTTCTAAATTTAACCAGAAAGCTCTCTTCTGTGTTTTAAATTTAAACTAAAAGTACTTTGCTGATACTAGGCCCTGAGTGACTATTAAATTTAAACTACAAGCTCTCTGCTGGGTATGAAATGTAACCAGAAAGTTCTCTTCTGTGTTTTAAATTTAAACTTAAACTGCTGCTACTAGGCCCTGACTGATTGAACAAAAAATAGTGGATTCACAGATTAAATAGCTTTAATAGAAAGAATTCCCTTCAGAAAATTCCCAGAATTATATACTCACAATTGCAGATCTCTCTCCAGAAGTAACAGTCCCCTGTTCTAGTCCTTCTCATCCCTTGCCTCAGGCAGCAGATTGCCTTGAGCTGCCGCTGGGTGCAGGAGGCATTCCCAGAATTTTCCCTGCAGATACCAAGGAGAAAATGCTGTGATCATGGGGTGGCAGCTTCGCGGATGCAGCTATTGCCACCTATTGAGGTAGCTATAGCTGTCAACATCTGTGGTAGTTGCAGAACCAGAATGCCTACACTCTGCTCACATCCTCCCCCCCCCATTTGGGAAGCTATCATGCAAAAAAAGCTTGTGGTAGTTGCCTTTCTCCCACATTAGTTATTTTAATGGTGTGACAAACCCGTGTTAGCACCATGAAGACAGCTAACATGCTTTATGGACTATTCCTCCAGAAACTTGTCCTAAGCTCTTTGATCTCCTCATGTTAGTCTCCTAGTGTTTCTGATGTTACAGTGGTGTTTCTGTATAAGTACCGTGTACTAACCAATTGTGCCATTGGAGCTCTTACAGTGGTGTTTCTGATGTTACAGTGGGTGATCATCTTGCATCCAGTGATCACCAGATGGTGTGGTTCAATATTAGGACTAGAAATAGTTCTTTATAGAAACAGTGGTAGATGAGTGGAATAGTCTCCTAGTGGAGGTGATAGAAATTAGGACATAATTGTCTATCATTTCTCCTCTCTGTCATCTCTTTTTCAAGCTGAAAAGCTCTAATCTGTTTATCTTTCTTTTTTTAATTGAACATTTCAATCTATTGCATTTGAAATAAGATCAAGCAAACAAACAAGAACATCCATAATTAAATAAGACAAAATAATATTGTAATAACATCATTCAGCCCACATTATGGAGAGGATACAAAGCTATATAATGAAAACAATATAGCTTGAAAGATCATCCAAGTGTAAAAATACAAAGGATCCTTTTTTTTTACCTAGCCAGCCTAATAAAAAAAACAATTTTCTAATTGAGCTGCATAAAAAAAAGTATAATGATTTCCCAGGTGTGTCACTAGGCACTTACAAGGAAATTTTAAGAAAAAGTATCCCCCAAGGCCCCGAGGATTTAGCATTAAGAAGCCTTTCTGTTACATGGAGTCAGCCTCAGCACATCAGGGAAGATATTAATTCTTCGATCACAAAACAACTCATTCTTTTTCTGGAAATACAATTTCAAAGCAGCATCCTTTCCTGCCTTGAAGTACAATGTGACTAATAAAGTAACCGGTGTTGAGATTTCATCTTTAGATAACTCTAGAAAAGCTGAAAGAACCAAATTATCTACCAGAGGAATTTGATCCATCCATTCTTCTCCATTCATCAATATCATGATGTCTCTAGGCAGATAATATATATTGGCAACTTTCAATGAATCAACATTTTGATAAGACAAGACCTCTTTTAAGTACTTCTGAAATAAAATTAAACGAGACAAATAATGAGTAAAAGGAAAGTTGCAACAATGTAAATTGCCCTAGAGATATTCTCCAACAGTTCCAACTGATGAGAGGGAATGAAAGGCTATCTTTCACAAATGAAGACATTACTGCTTGGATCACAGGCACCTAAGACTCAGGGGTATGTCTACTAAGCACCAGTAATGGCGCAAAGGTGCCCACTAGAAGTTAATGTGGCAGAAAGCACTGATAACTTTGGCTTAACGGGCAATAAGGCTACTGCCCATTAAGCCAGTGTTATCGTACCGGGTGTTAAGGTACAAAGGGGTGGAGAAGAGGCATTAACTGGGTGGATCACGGGCGGAGACAGCATGTATTCCCTTAATGCCGGGTGTTACTAGTGTGTGTTACAGACACAGCCGCTGGGAACCTTAATGCCAGCTCTGAGCAGGCGTTAAGGGCTCCCTTGCAAAGAGAGAGCCATTTTTGCACATTAAACACTACACAGGGAGCACATTGAGGTGTATGCTATGTGCACCTTCCAGACTCTAGCCCTGAAATAAGTGATAGTTGTGGCCCATTGGCAGTCACAGCATAGGGCCCTTTTAAAAAAGGCTGTTGTTGGTGCCAAGGTGCCAAAGTGCCAAAAGTGGTGCCATGTGAGTGATTCAGCGGGGTCGGCCAATCCTCTAGGTGGACTAGGCTGCTGCCTAGGGATTACATCCCTGATAGCCGGTGCAACTCTGCTGTGAGAGCGGTGGCACACATGCATGCCACCACTATCACAAAGGAGTCGTGCCATTGACACTACCACCACGCAGCCATGTTAGCATTGTGTGGGGGTAGGGTGGCGGTAGCAGCAGCAGCAGCAGCTGCTTCTGTCTGATGCAGAAGAAAACTTTGTCCCAGCCCTGTGTGTCAGGTGCAGTACTGCCGTGTCTACTGTCAGGTGCATGCCAAGCATGTTACTGTCAGTTAAAGCAAAGCCCATACTGTGTCTGGTGTTTGATGAGTGCATGTAACGCTACCTACTAAACTGCCAGTAGGTGATCCTGTGCTAAGGCAGTTCATGTGTGATGAGAATTATGTGCCAACTGTGCAGATGCCACCGTGCCTACACTGCGCCCCACCCTGTCTACTCGCAACCTAAACATTAGATGCACAGTATGTGTGCAAATGTCCTGCACTCTCAGTGGCCCACAGTATCTGCCAATGCACATCCCAATGCACAGTCAACATGCACCAGAACACATTTACTCAGCAAAAACCCTGTAGTCTAATGACCCCTATGGCAATGCATATAGCAATGCCAATGGCACAGGTTCGTTGCATGGGAGTGAGAAGGTGAACTGTATCTGCAGGGCAGCAGGTTCACAGGCTCAGCAAGCATCCCCCCCCCCACAAGTGGTGGTTCACCATGTGCAGGGTCAGTTGTCTGCAGAATGGTCATGCTTGCGTCTTTGCAGAAGGCAAGTTCAGTGTAGAAGGCAGTGTATCATATGGAATACAGCCACCATCCCTTGCCCCCAGGACCAAGTGCTCACCCTCCATTGGCCTAGTTTGGGGGCTACAAGCAAGCTGTATGTGCATCTGATGCCTTATCTGGACCCTCTAACTGGCCCATCACATGCCATACCGGGGCTTGGCAAGTGCCTGCGAGATCCACCTTAGTTTTCCTCTCGCTTCCTCCAAACATCATTGGATACAGTAGGTGGAATGGGCCACACCCAGTTTGCCAGCTGCCCCCATCAGGTACTGTCAGGTCTGGGTCAAGGGTTTCTGCCACCCTAAGCAGACCCAGATCGGGCCACCCCCCTTCACTGCTGCCTTGAGGCTCATTGGAGTATGGAAAGGAGGATTCCCCATTCTGCCCCCCCTCTTGGCATCCATTGTCTCACTTGGTGGAGAAGAACAGCATGACTATTCTTCCCTTCCGTGTGGCTGTGAGGCTTAAAGCAGCAGTACACATGGTCATGACATGCCACTCCTGCTCCCCTTGGACTTGTCCGAGGGAGGGCAAGAGTGGCATGCTGTGACCACCCACATGTGTGCTGCTGCTTTAAGACCACCTGTAGCATGCAGTGTCTGCGCCATGCTTGCAGGGAGGGAGGGATTAGCTGGCATGCTGCCCACCAGGGTCTGTGGACCTAGCCACCTGCCTAGTTTGCCTAGTGTATGGTCCAGCCTGGGTACCGTGAGTCATGAGCTGCTGCATTATGACCAGCCATGCATTTCTAGTGAGAGGCAACAATGTGTGACCATTAACTGCAGTGTGAGAGAATGCATGGACAAGCACAATTCATGGCGCCGATACACAGCACACATGTGGCACCTATAACACCCAGAGACTGGGAAGTGATGTCTGCCAATCGCTATTGCCTTCGTGCCATGCATGTGGTGTGTCCTGACTACATCAACAGTCCCAAAGTGGTGGCCAGGTTGGCTGTGTCCACCCATGACCTATACATCCTACTGTAATTGGCAGTGTCACAACACTTTGACAGGGGAGGGTTGGATCAGGATGCCTCCCATATGCACATATTGACTAGATATGTGCATGTGTGGGGGGGGAGGGGGTAAATATGCCAGTGAGACTGGCAATATGATAACACCCCATATCACGGGAAAAATACCCACACTGCTCTCTGTTGCCAAATGATGACCAGACCATGTGCATGAATTGCTGACCTTTATCATTAGTAAGTACTCAGTTATGTGCCACATCCATCCGAGCCACATGGCAGTCTAAGCTACTTACTATGGTTTGCCAACTATGATATTATTCCAGGACTAGCTCACTAGCACACATCATGAAATGGGTAGGTTGTCATTCTGCTAGGTCATCCATGGTCTTGAATGTGTGTGTTCATGTATAATGCCCTGCCCCTCTGGCAGGACAGATCCCATATGTAAGACATGAACGACAGTTGAACCAGCAGCATATCAATGCAGTTCTACATACAGACCCAAGAAGATGTCTCTCTCCCACACCTGCCTAACATATCTTGTCAGACAAGTATGGCACAGAGCCTATACAGAGCTACGCAGACATAGGCATACCCTAGCTCAAACCCTCATGCAGCCTGACAATGACCCATATATTCACATGGAGTAATGCACCCCACATATGGCTGCTCTGTGGCTCCCAACACACGGCCACTGTGTGTGAGAGAGATGGGTCAAGTATCAAGTATGATATACCCAGGTGTGTTAACTTTATTCTATATTTCCATAGCTGCAGGTGCAGCCTTTCCCATCTCGTCCAGCATGAGCCTTCACACTCTCCAGCATCACTGAGAAGCTTCACCAATACCAGCTGGATGGTGCAGCATGCTAATAGGCCCCCACACTGAGCCTTCCATAGACAGCACATGTGTCTGCTAAGTCCTCACACTCACCAGGCCCTCAGACAGTGAGAAGCTGCAGTAACACTGGCTGTAGACTCTCAGGAGATGACAGCCTCCTAGCATTAAAGGAAGCCTAAGGGCCAAGTAAGAATGTCAACTTACATCTCTTTTGGACAGTGGGGTCACGTGTGTGTGTGCGTGTGTCCAGAGGATTGTGAGCTGCAGCAATGCACTGTGCGTGCATGTGATGCCCAGGCTTTATGGATGTGCATACAACATGCTGCACCATCAGCTATTCTGCAACGCCACATACTGTGTGAGACCATTTATGGGCAAAAGGTTAGAAACATAGAAACATGACGACAGAAAAAGACCACATGGCCTATCTAGTCTGTCCTTCCATAACAACAACTACAACAGTCCCCTTTTTACCTTTAGAGATCCTCTGTGTTTTGTCTCGTGCTTTTTTGAATTCAGTTACTGTCTTCATCTCTACCACCTCCACTGGGAGACTATTCCATGGATCCACTACCCTTTCCGTAAAGAAATATTTCCGCATATCACTCCTGAATCTACCTCCCTTCACCCTCATCCCATGTTCCCTCGTAGCAGAACTTGCTTTCAATTGAAAGAGGCTCTCTCCCTGAACATTTATGCCACTGAGGTATTTAAACATCTCAATCATATCACCTCTATCCCGCCTTTCCTCTGAGGTGTACATATTAAGATCCTTAAGTCTGTCCTCATATGCTTTATAATGAAGCCCATTAATCATTTTAGTAGCCACCCTCTGCACCGACTCCATCCTGTTCACATCCTTTTGAAGGTGCGGTCTCCAGAATTGCACACCATACTCCAAATGAGGTCGCACCAAAGACTTATACAGAGGCATTATCACCTCCTTTTTTCTGCTAGCCATTCCTCTCCGTATGCACCCAAGCATCCTTCTAGCTTTTGCCGTCACCTTTTCTACCTGTTTAGCTACTTTAAGATCATCAGACACAACCACGCCTAGGTCCCGCTCTTCTTTAGTGGACAAAAGTACTTCACCTCCTATACTGTATTGCTCCCTTGGATTGCTGCAGCCCAAATGCATGACCTTACATTTTTTAACATTAAATCCCAGCTGCCAAATTCTAGACCATTCTTCAAGCTTAGATAGATCCCTCCTCATGTTATCTACACCTTCCTGGGTGTCTACTCTATTGCAGATTTTGGTATCATCTGCAAAGAGGCAAACCTTACCCGACAGCCCTTCTGCTATATCACTAACAAAGATGTTAAAAAGAATCGGACCAAGGACAGATCCCTGGGGCACACCACTGGTAACATCCTTCTCCTCAGAATGAGCTCCATTTACTTGTACTCTTTGTCGCCTCCCACCCAACCAATTTCTAACCCAAGCAGTAACTTTAGGGTCCATCCCTAGGGTGCTCAGTTTGTTTATAAGTCGCCTGTGAGGAACAGTGTCAAAGGCTTTACTGAAATATAAATACACCACATCTAGAGCTCTCCCTCAGTCCAACTCCCTGGTCACCCAAAGAAATCAACCAGATTTGTCTGACAAGACCTGCCTCTGGTGAATCCATGCTGCCTCGGATCCTGTAATCCGCTGGACTCCAGAAACCTCACTATTTTCTCTTTCAGCAGCGTTTCCAATAATTTACTCACCACCGAAGTTAAACTAACCGGCCTGTAGTTTTCAAACACATCCTTACTTCCGCTTTTGTGTAAAGGCACCACATGAGCCTCTCTCCAGTCCTTTGGCACCACTCCTGACTCCAACGAGGCATTGAAAAGGTCAGTCAGTGGAGTTGCTAGAACGTCCCCAAGTTCCCTCAGTATTCTAGGGTGTATCCCATCCGGTCCCATCGCTTTGTCTACTTTAATTTGAGATAGTTTCTCACGAACACAGTCTTCTGAAAATTGTTCAAGATGTCCCTCGCTTCTCTTCTTATTTGTGGGTGTTTTCTGAGGTCCTGCTCCTGGTTCTTCATCTGTGAACACAGAACAAAAATATTTGTTATTCAATTCCACTTTATCCTTATCAGCTTCTACATATTCCCCCCCCCCCCGCACCATTGAGTCTGACAATACCACTTTTGCCCTTCCTCTTCTCACTAATATATCTGAAAAATGTCTTATCCCCCCATTTTATTGCATTGGCTATTTCCTCCTCCTTTTGAATCTTTGCCTTCTTGACTACTTTGCTAGCTTCTCTAAGTTTTTCCAAATACAGATGCCTGTCTTCCTCTCTCTGTGATCTCTTGTATTTCATGAAGGCCTCCCTCTTTTTCTTCACTTTTTCAGCTACTTCCTTCGAAAACCATTGCGGTCTCCTGTTCCTTTTGCCTTTATTTACCATTTTAACAAAAAGGTTGGTTGCCCTTAAAATACCCCCTTTCAGTTTTGCCCACTGTTTTTCTACATCCCCCAGCTGTTCCCATCCACTAACGACTCCCTGAGGTATTGGCCCATCTTCCCAAAGTTAGTCTTCCTAAAGTCTAAGATCCTCACCTTGGAATGGATTCTAACAGCCCTAGTCCTAATACTGAACAACACCATCTAGTGATCACTGGATGCAAAATGATCTCCCACTACAACATCAGAAACACTTTCACCATTGGTAAGCACCAAGTCCAGTATGGCCCCTTCACGTGTGGGGTCTGTTACCAATTGCCTGAATAGTTCTCCCTGTAGAGAATCCAGGATCTCCTTACTTCTAGATGATACTGCAGCAGGAATGTGCCAATCAACATCTGGCATATTGAAATCTCCTATCAGTAGCACTTCCCCTTTCCTAGCAATGCTGCGTATGTCTTCAATTAACTCTCTGTCCACCTCTTCCTCTTGTGAGGGAGGTCTGTATATCACACCAATGCAAATAGATTTCTCTTTCCCTCTTTTTAGTTTAACCCACAATGCCTCCTCTCTCCCTTTTAAGCTCTGTAATTCCAAAGCTTTAATAGTAGTTTTTACATATAGTGCCACTCCTCCTCCCCTTCTTCCTACCCTGTCCTTTCTGAATAAAGTATAGCCAGGTATAGTTACATCCCAGTCATGGTTTTCTGTGAACCATGTTTCTGTAACTGCCACTAAATCCAAGTCAGCCACTCCCACCAAAGCTTCAACTTCAGGGATCTTATTTCCCATGCTACGGGCATTAATACACACTGCTTTAGTTTTCAGTATGTAGTTTCAACCTGTGGGAATCACTGTGGGAATCACCTCATTACCTCATCTAACAAAACTTTTTGCTCTCTTGACCCTATTCCATCCTCCTGGCTTCTTGTTCCGTCTCTATCTTTCCTTCCCCACATTCAAATCATGCTGAACTCTAGTCTCTCTTCCGGATCCTTTCCCACCCCCTGGAAACACGCTCTCATCCATCCATTGCTTAAGAAATCTACTCTAGACCCTCTTGATCCCAATAACTATCGCCCAGTTTCTAATCTTCCTTTCCTCTCTAAATTGCTTGAGAAAATTGTCTTTGCACAACTTACCCACCATCTGGACTCCACTAATCTCCTTCACCCTCGTCAATCTGGCTTTCGCTCCGGGCACAGCGTCGAGACGGTTCTTCTAGTCTTCACTAACTCCCTGCATACTGCTCACGACCGGGGTGACATCTCGGTGGCGTTAGCACTTGATCTTTCCGCTGCCTTCGACCTAATTGACCACTCCCTCCTCCTCTCCCGCTTGCATGATATTGGCCTGCATAGTACTGTCCTGCGTTGGTTTCACTCTTTCCTCTATTCTCGCTCTGCTGCTGTTCTCCCCTCATCCTCTTCCCACTCCCCCTCCGACTCCTTCCCCCAAGTCTGCGGGGTTCCTCAAGGCTCTGTGTTAGCTCCTCTCCTCTTCAACATCTTTCTCACTCCCCTCACATTGCTTATCCAACAGTTTGGGATTACAGCCTTTTATTATGCCGACGACATTCTCCTCCTCCACCACACCTCCCCTCTCTCCCCTGACCTAGCTCCTCTGAACGCCTGCCTAGCTGCTGTCTCTGACTGGTTAATTCAAAACTGTTTGCATCTTAATCTTTCAAAAACCATTGCCATATGGTTCTCTCATGGTCACCAGCCCCCCTCTCTGTCCCCATCTTTTTTTAATGCACCTGTCCCGCTGGTTACCACTTTTCGCTATCTCGGGGTCCTCTTCGACTCAGATCTCTCTTTCTCAGCACGTTTCCCACGTTTCTAAACTCTCTTTCTTTCACCTTCGTCAGATTCGTGCTATTCGCCCTTTCCTTTCTTCCTCTGCCTTAACTACTCTGCTACTCACCCTTGTTATCTCTCGTATTGACTTCTCCAACTCTGTCCTTTCCGGTATCTCCAAACTACAGCTCTCACGGTTACAACGCATCCAAAACACCGCCGCCCGTCTTGTCACCCACTCTTCTGTTAGAGACCACGTCACCCCTCTTCTTCTCCGACTCCATTGGCTCCCTGTCTCCTTCCGCATTCAATTCAAACTCCTCACATTGGCTCACAAGGTGCTACATACTTCTACCCCTCAATATCTGGCTGACCTGCTCCATTTTCACACTCCTCGGCACACCCCTCGCTCCTTCCACCTTAACCGACTTGCTCTGCCTCCCCCCTCACACGTTCACCTCCAGTCCGCACGTTCATCAGCCTTCTTCTTTATTGGCCCTGCATTATGTAACTCTCTTCCCCCCCCCCCCCCCCTTTGGCTCAAACCTCACTACCCTACCTTCAAACGCTCCCTTAAAACTTATCTGTTCTCCCTCGCTTTCGACCTCCCCCCTCCCTAGTCCTGACCCTCCGTCCCTCCCTCTGCCCTACCCACTTGTGTCTCTATCTCTTTCTCTACTTCATTTGTAACTTCCTTTCCATTCTCCGGCTTGTGCCACTCTGTTTATACTTTTTATTGTGAACCGCTCTGCCTATTCATGAAGGGCGGTCAATCAAATAAATTAATATGAATATATGAATATGGCTGACTAGCTGTCCCTGTACATATGTTATCCCCAAAGCTGTGAGTCTCAAATACAGTACATTCCCAGTTACACCATCCTCAAGCCTCATCCCTACAGCATGCCCCTCCACTTACCTCCGAACATGACACTGCTGTACAGCTCCCATATCGCTTGATGGTTTGACTGGCATGAGCTGAGAGGACATGGTCTCACCAGGGAGAGCTCCATCACATGTGTGTGTGCAGCAACCCTCACCTCTGACTTAGCATTCAGGCCTTAGGATACACCTATCTGCATAGCTGAGAGGCCTGATTAATGGCAACTGCCATAATAGCTGTATCTGTGGCAACACTGACAGCCCCCTTGGTGCAGCTGCAGCCTATTGAGAGCTAAACTCACGTGGATGTCCAATTGAGTCACTTAGTTGGTGAGACAGAAAAGATTCTGCAATGTAGTTTGCTCTTATCCTAAGCTGCAGTCACAGAGTTCAATCTGGGGGGTCTCTTAGCTCCATGCACAGTATGCACATACAGGCATGCCCATCTCATGCACATCTGCACACAATAGACACTATTGCAACACTGTCTACTGATCATTGACCACAACATTCAGCAATACATTATGTCTTACTCCAAAGGAATAACCTGTCTTATGTTCACAGAGACAACATGCATTTGTTTGCCTGATCGCGACAGTAGGACGCTGATCTCTGAATGGTGTATGCACAATTCCAGCAGAGGAATTAGCCACAGGATGTCATGTTGGTCTCTGCATCACCTGCCACCATGTGGGAAGGCAGTGCCTGCAGGTAAATGCAGGGGTAGGGGTGGGTTTGGGTGTGGGAGTGGGGGGAACAGACCCATAGATGTTTTGAATGTGCTCCTTGTAGGTGGGATTGCCAGCCAGAGGCTATGTTCAGATGCACAGAAGCTATGAGGGCCTATTCATTCTCTGCATGTTTCACTTTAGATGCCCATGCATCACAGCCTCACCCACTCTCCACGGGCACTGAGTGTAACAGCCACAAGGATGCTGTTAGACTAAAAAGAGGCTGGGGATGGTGGCGTATGTGTAGTCAACAACTGTACCAACATCTAATCCCATGTCCAACCTGCCATGCTTCTACGTGCTCTGGGGGGGGGGGGGGGGCGGGGGGTGGAACTGTATCTGACGCAAGGGAGAGCGAATGTGCTGTACTGGCCATTTTTGCAATGTCCATAGCCAGGGACATGACATAATATGGGAGTACGAGCATGGCACTGCGTTCAATGCTCACTGCCAAGAGCTGTGTAGGGGACGCAGTCTTCTGGTATGTGACAGACATAGGATACTGTGGGACAACAGACATTCGCAGCCTGTCTCTGGGCCAGTTTTCAGTGCTTTCTGCATTGCATTATAGCAATCAATCCAAACTGTGAAAGTAATGAAATTACAATTTTATTTTTTTTTTTGGCGGGTGCACTATCAAAGGTGGAGGAAACAAATCTCTGCCCCCTGCTGTAGTGTTCCCATTTTAATCAAATATAATGTGAGAAAGTTAAAATAGCTACTTAGCTGACAAAGACTCGCCAATATTCTTCTAAAGAAACCCCACATGTGCAACGTGACACGTTTCGGGTTGAGACGCCAACCCTGCTTCAGGCTTTGCAGGATGACATTCAAAATAGCACTAGACAAATCCATCATTTAAGGGTTTTTAGAGCAATATAACCAGAAAAATTAGAAAATTGCCCAAAATATTGCAAATACTGATATACACAATCTTAATATATCAAAATGTGATCAAAAAAATGTGATCAAAAACATGTAACCAAAAACTTTGAATTTTTTGTATTTGGATATAGGTCTCAGAATGAATGGGGGAGGATAGTTACAGGCCACAGCAACTGAAAAGCCTGAGAAATTCCTGACCCCTTCCTTACATCAAGGACCTTTACAATCCAATTTTTTCTTCTAACTAAAAATGTCTTTTAGAACTTTAAATTATCAACAGCAGATTTAACAAAAATATGAGCTCTGCAAACTCTCTTCAGTAGATCACTACTAACTAATTATCTGTTGTTTTACTTATAACACATCAAGAGAGAGACTGTTGGTTTTTGAAAACAAGTCCAGGTTATTAACATCCCCTCTATAGTAGGAGAAAAGCCAAAGCGGTTTCACAACTCCCTGAATCCTTTCCGTCATAAATGACCTATGACATTTCAGGGCCGCCTTGGCTTTATCACAGGTAAGTCGTTTGGACTCTTTCAAGCCAATAGCCTCGGCCCTGAAATGTCATAGGTCATTTATGACGGAAAGGATTCAGGGAGTTGTGAAACTGCTTTGGCTTTTCTCCTACTATAGAGGGGATGTTAATAACCTGGACTTGTTTTCAAAAACCAACAGTCTCTCTCTTGATGTGTTATAAGTAAAACAACAGATAATTAGTTAGTAGTGATCTACTGAAGAGAGTTTGCAGAGCTCATATTTTTGTTAAATCTGCTGTTGATAATTTAAAGTTCTAAAAGACATTTTTAGTTAGAAGAAAAAATTGGATTGTAAAGGTCCTTGATGTAAGGAAGGGGTCAGGAATTTCTCAGGCTTTTCAGTTGCTGTGGCCTGTAGCTATCCTCCCCCATTCATTCTGAGACCTATATCCAAATACAAAAAATTCAAAATTTTTGGTTACATGTTTTTGATCACATTTTGATATATTAAGATTGTGTATATCAGTATTTGCAATATTTTGGGCAATTTTCTAATTTTTCTATTCAAAATAGCACGACATGTTGCAGTTATACAGGGTACAAAGCTGCTAATGTGAAATACTGACTCTACACCTGCAGCATTCTGGCAATGGAATAGATCTGCTTCAGAATCTGGAGAGAACATCTGTTGTGGTGCTTGGTCTGGGGACCAGGTGATGTGTGCCCGTCCTCATATTCAGGATGGCCGTGAAAAGGGACACTTTTACATGTAGCAGCTTTTGTGTCCATAAAGCACACAATGTGCCTGCACATTACAGAGCTGATGTGATGGATTGCTGCATTCTCCAGAGTGGCAAAAGTAGCATATAGGTGTTCAGGTTGTGAGGTGGATCCTGGGAATTAAAGGAGCTAGCCAGTACCAGCACACATAGCGCACACTGCAGCAATAGTGGTGACCATGATCACTGGAGCATTGCGCAGTACCTGCATGTCTTGTATGATGAAGGAGCAAGTGTGCATGCCCCCTCCCCCCTCCCGGAGAAGGCAGGTTGGTCTGGGATGGACCTCATTGATCATGAATGAGGTTTGAGTTTGGTGTATGTGCAAAAATACTTATCTTGTAGTGTACAGTAGGTCACAAGAGAATGCATGTCCTGCCTCAGGGATTAGTATTATACTGCAGCAGACCTCTGTGTGCAAATGTTGTTTGGATTAGGAGGTACAGTAGAGGGAAGGGCATCTTGCCCTCACATGTGGCTTGGCCTTTGGACAGGAGATTAATACCACTGCTGTGTGTCTGTTATGCAGATGTAGTACTGAATGTCCAGTGCAGTCTATACCACTGCAGGCAGGCCCTAGGTGGTTTACAACTGTCTCAGAATGTACGTGTCAGGTTGTTTCAAGCCCTACATTTAGGCCATTGGAGGCAAGGATCTGTAGTCTGGTATATTCTAGAGAGTGCTGTAAAGAAAGGTGTGGAGGTGTAGCCGAATAGTTAGAACACTGATGTTTGAATCACACTTATGGCCTTGGAAGAAAGGCCTGGCAATATACTTAAAGTCACACTGCCAAGGAAACCCAACAGCTGCTGGGTCAGCATAGACTTGAGGGCACACATTATTATTATTATTATTTTTTGTGTGTTATGATAGCACATTGGGTCTGCAAGGATGCATATTGCAATCATACCCATCTGACAGCATGTCTTTATTGGCTCTGCTGCAGCACATTGCAAAGGGATGTACAACTTCACCCTGTAGATGCATGCCACATGAGTTGTACTTTACTTTACTTTACTTTATTCCATATTTGATAGACCGCTTACGTTAAAAACATTTAAGCGGTGTACAAACAATATAAAAAGGCAGCACTGCAAACTACGGAAAAGGAACGCCAAAAATAATAGAAAAGAAAGGAAAGCATAACAACAATACAGAGAACAATAAGTAGCAAATAAATAGGGCACAAAATTAAAACCATGTACGACATTCAGGATGGCCGTGATTGGATCCCTTTGTGATAACTGAGTGAACATCTTTTGCTCCTTCACATACAGTATATGCAGTGCATACAGGTACGTCACACTCCCGGGATGGCCACTTGCACAGATCATCACACATCCTTACTTGCTCCATATGGCCAATATGAGAGGCACATCAGTTCAGAGACATGAGTGGACGCCAGGTGTAACATCATGCGAGTGACTTTGTTCCACCAGACAGTATGTGTGTAGACCTTATCTGTACAAGAGCACTTTGCCTTTGCATGCAGCTTGTGCAGATATGTGGCTGTTATGTCCTTGGATCATAGCCTACTTCAGTTTTTCCCAAACTGTGTCGACCCAAAATAGGGTGGCAAAATCCTCCTTTGGGGGGGTCACAGCCACATATTGGGTTTGGGGCAGGTGTGAAGCGGGCTTTCGGGCATGCCCCGGGAGACCCCCTCACATCAAATCCAGCCTGCTGATAATAATGGTAGTATAGGCAAGGGGCCTTTCTGATACAAGCGCATGTGCCTCTAAGACCCTGCCAGCCTTCCATGTCCTGTCCTCTCTGATGCATACTTTTTGTATCAGAGAGGGCGGGATAGGGAGGGTCAGCCGAATGGGTTTGATGTGAGATGGTCTCCCATGCTCGTGCCATCTTTGATTAGAGGCAGTGGGCGGCAGAGAGGAGGGCTTAGATTGGGACATAAAGTTCTGTTATGTGGGTTGGGAAGCTGTCAATGCATAGCAAAGGGAAGGAAGAAAAACAGGAGATCCTTGACATCGAGGTGGAGGGAGACTGAGGAGATGCTGACATGTTGGGGGAGGAGACATTGGATGACAGAGAGGTGATGCTGGACATAGGGGAGGGGACCATAAGGAGACAGTGAGGTGAAGCTAGATATTGGGAGGAAGGGCTAAGGAAGATAGAGATAGTGAGGCTAGGAAGAGAGATAAGGGAGCTGCTAGACATGGGGAATAGAGCATATGGAGGAGATGCAGATGTGAGGGTGAGAGAGAGGGGAAAGACGATGGGCTGGGAGGGTTAGAGAGGAGAAAGACACTGTGCAGGGAGGGGGAGAAAAAGGGGGGAAGACATTGGATGTGAGTGGGAGAGAGGGGGAAGACAGTGGGTAGAAAGCATGTAGGGGAGGGAAGATGCTGGATTTGGGGGAGAATTAGTAAAGACAGGAATAAGAGCTTGGGGGGAGAGAAGTGGTAGATTAGAAACAGAAATATGACGACAGAAAAAGACCACATGGCCTATCTAGTCTGTCCTTCCATATCAACAACTACAGTCTCTGGAAAAGAGAGTTAAAAGAAGATAGGATGCAGAATCCAGACACTGCGACCAAGGCAATTAGAACAATTAAAATAGCCAGACCACAAAGGTAAATAATTTATTTTCAGTTTAATGATTGGAATATGTCCCTTTATTGATTTTATATGTGCCATCTTTATATTTTGCACTAAACAGGGGGAACAGTTTATTTCTCTGGTGTTGTGCTGCATGCAGAGCCCGGCTTCTTGAGGTTTCAATTTAATTTTTGTCTATGAGATGATGCAGGACTGGGAAAAGATGCTAGACTAGTGAGGAGGGGGAAGGAAGGTTGGATGGGGGACCACCAGGAAAGGAGAAATAGGGAGGATGCTAGACATGATGGGGGATGGAATAGGTTGTATGGCAGTTAGATTTTCGATGTGGGGGTGGTATAGGACAAGGGGGTAGAAGAGATGTTGGACATGGGAGAGGGGAAACAAAGGAGACAGAGAAAATGCTGGACAGGGAAGGGAGGGAGATATATAGAAGATGTTTGACATGGGGTACTGGGTACTGAGCAGGGAGACAGGAGATACTGGACTTGTGTGGGAAGATGACTGGTGTGACAGAGGAAATGATGGCCTTTGTGGAGGAACTTGGGAAATAGATGAGATACTGGACATTAGGGTGGTCCAAAAAACAAAACAAAACCAAAATAGATTTCAGTTCTCCACAAGGCTGTTTTTGTACTTTATCATTTTTATAAGAGAAACAAAATTTTAATGTAAATAAACAAGATTCAAAAGTCACCCCATTTGGCAGTTTTTATGTCATCTGAACTAAACAGCAGACAAATGGAATGTCTGGCAACAGTGGCCCCTGAAGGTTCTGCACCATCTTTTTCTATGTTTCCACTGAGACTCTGTAATCAAAAAGAGCTAAGCCTGCCAAATGTTCAGACAAAAACCAGATGTGCCTTGAAAATGCAACACCCTGGTTTGGGTAAATCTTAACTGATAAACTGATGAACTGATAAAAATTTGATGTCATTGAGAGGAACTCTGATTGTAAATGGTGCTTCATTTCACTGTCTGACGTAAACAAGACTGACAAACATTCAAGTTTGTGATATTCTTGGACTCACATCCTGACCTGAGTCTTAAAAAGGAATATTTTCAATACATAAATGGGGTGACCTGTAAATATTTCACAATCAGGCTGAAATTTCACAGGTAAGCAAGCTATCCCTAATGGACAAAATAAGCCTTGTCGAGAAATGATTCTACAAACATTAACTTTTTGCATTAGTTTGTGGACCACCGTATTACTACTACTACTACTGAGCATTTGTATAGCGCTACAAGTTGTACGCAGCGCTGCACAGACATGTAAGAGACAGTAGCTGCTCATCGGAGCTTACAATCTAGTCAAGACAAACAACACAGAAGGGGTAGGCAGGGATAAAACAAGGGGGAAAGGAAAAGAAAAGAGGATATCAGGTGAGTCAAGATCCAAAAGCAGCAGCGAAGAGGTGAGTTTTCAGCCTGGATTTGAAGAAGGTCAGATATGGTGCCTGGAGTACAGCCACAGGTAGTTTGTTCCAGGCGTAAGGTGCAGCAAGGTGAAAGGAGCGAAGTCTGGAGTTAGCAATAGAAGAGAAGGGCACAGATAGAAGCAGTTTGCTAGAAGAGTGGAGTTCCCGAGGAGGGTTGTAAGGAGAGATAAGAGAAGAAAGGCAGTGAGGAGCTGCAGAGTGAATGCATTTATAGGTCAGCAGGAGGAGTTTGAACTGGATGCGGAAGGATAGGGAGCCAATGAAGTGACTTGAGAAGAAGAGTAATATGGGCATGATGAGGCTGGCAGAAGATTAGCCACGCAGCAGAGTGTTGAACAGATTGAAGGGGAGAGAGATGATTCAAAGGGAGACCAGCAAGGAGTAGGTTACAATAGTGAAGACGGGAGGTGATTAAGGAGTGGATAAGCGTCTTAGTAGTGTGTTCAGAAAGGAAAGGGTGGATTTTGCTGATGTTATAGAGAAAGAAACGGCAGGTCTTAGCTATCAGATGGATGTGTGTGGAGAAAGAGAGAGAGGAGTCAAAGACAACCCCAAGATTACAGGCTGAGGAAACAGGAAGGAGTACAGAGTTATCCACAGAGACTGAGAAAGGAGGAAGAGGAGGGGAGGTTTTAGGGGGAAAGTAAGAAGTTCAGTAAGAAGTTCAGTCTTGGCCATGTTCAATTTCAAGCGGTGGTGAGACATCCAGGCAGCAATGTCAGAAAGGCAGGCAGAGATCTGGGTCTGGATTGCCGGAGAGATTTCAGGCGTAGAGAGGTAGATCTGAGAGTCATCAGCATAAAGATGGTACTGAAAGCCATGGGAAGAGATAAGCGCACCAAGGGACTGGGTATAGAGAGAGAAAAGGAGCGGACCCAAGATAGATCCTTGGGGTACACCAACTGGGAGCGGGGTAGCAGAGGAGGAGGAGCCACCAGAACACACACTGAAAGAGTGATGAGAGAGATAGGAGGAGTACCAGGATAGTACAGAGCCTTTAAAACCAAGCGAGGACAGGGTATCAAGGAGAAGGTTATGGTCAACAGTGTCAAAAGCAGCAGAGAGGTCAAGAAGGATGAGGACAGAGTAAAGGCCCTTGGATTTGCCAGGAACAAGTCACTGGAGACTTTGGCAAGAGCCGTTTCAGTAGAGTGTAAAGGACAAAAGCCAGACTGTAAAGGATCCAGGAGGGCATGAGAGGAGAGGAAGTTGAGGCAGTGGCGGTGAACTGCACGTTCAAGTAGTTTAGAAATGAAGGGAAGGAGGGAGATGGGTCGATAATTAGAAGGGCAGGTGGGATCAAGTGAGGGTTTCTTGAGAAGAGGTGTGACCACAGCATGCTTGAAGGCTGCAGGGACAGTTGCAGTGGAGAGCGAGAGGATGAGAATATGAGAGATGGAAGTGACAACAGTGGAGGAGATGGGGCCTAGGAGACGGGTGGGGATAGGATCAGAGGAGCAGGTGGTGAGTTTGGAGGAAGAAAGAAGGTGTGCAGTTTCCTCTTCAGAGATCACAGGAAAGAAAGAGAGGGTAGCAGAGGTGGGGGGGGGGGGGGGGAAGATGGGAGTGAAGAGGGGGAGGACATGGGAGGAGAAGACTAGGGAAATACAGGAGATAATGATCATGGGGGAAACTATGGAAACAGGAGATGATGGAATGGAAGGAGAGAGACAAGCAGGAGATGTTTGACATGGGGGGGGGGGTTGGTTATTGGAGAGGTGAGAGAGAAGAGATGCTGGACAAGAAGGGTGCAACAACTAGTGACTGAACATTAAGGATAGGGCTAGAGAGACAGAAAAGATTTTGGTAAGTGGGGTGGGAATTTGGGAGACAGAAGAGATGCTGGACTTGTGTTGGGGGTAGTACTATACAAATGATGATTAGTAGTAGAAGGGAGCTAATGCACATGGGAGAGAGAGAGAGACACTGGATGGGGAAGCAGAGAGAGGAATGAGGGAAGATGCTGGACACAGGGGGAGAGTTAGTAAAAGACTGGGCAATAATAGGCTTGGGAATAGGAGGGCTGGATGAAGGAAAGTGATAAAAAGCTTTGAGTAAATGCAGTAAACAGCAGGAGAATGACAACTAAACGGGAAAAGGAGAAGGAACAAAACTGAAAAGCAAGATTACTGTTACAGATTGATGTAGGCGATGACAGTGAAGACAAGAGAAAGAAGAAATGGCAGGTAGACAGGTGACCCTGGAAAAAAGAGCTAAAAGAAGACAGAGAAAAGCAGAAACCAGAGCCAAATGACTAGAAAAGAAAATGGCCAGAATAAAAGGTAGAAAAATAATTTTATTTTTAATTTAGTGACTGGAATATGTGAGCTTTTGGAATGTATATCTGCCAGGACTGGTGATAGATAAGGCTGGGGACCAACTCAGGGCAAAACTGTGCTTTCTTCAGCTTCAGACATACACACACTGTCCCTGGTCACTTATCCCTCACATCTGTGCACACACTGCTCCAAGACACTCAGCCCCTGCACATAAACACACACACTGGCCCCCATATGCTCAGCCCCCACACTCAGGGTCGGCGTTAGAGGGTGGCAAACAGAGCAATTGCCCTGGGCCCCCAAACCTGCCTCAGGCTGAAGGAGGCATAGCCTGAGGTGGGCTTTGAGGCCCCCTCAGCAGTTTCTGTCTGGGTCTCCTGCATGTATAACACCAGTCCTGTCCACACTGCAAATATTCAAGAAGCTGTAAATAGTTTACACTACAATCAAAGTTTATTTACCTGAGTTGTAAAATTACCCTGTTGTCCAAGTTGTTAACCCTGTTTAATGTAACTCAGACATTTTTGTGTACTGAAATGTTTTGTTTGATGTAAACCGCGCTGATGTCAAATAGTGCGGTATATAAGAAATGTAAATAAAATAAATAAATAAAAATAGCTTTGAAGCCCATATCTGTCAGGCATGTTGAGTACATTGAATAATTACTTTAAAAAGCAAAGATTTACATATTTATATGTTTATATTTATGTTCTCTGAGTAATAATTGTATTGTATTGGATTGTATCTGGGTTCATATGAATTTTCCTCTGCTAAAATGAGGTCACACTGGAAAAAGGTTTGGGAAGCACTGGCCTACTTCCTTGTCCAGTTGTTAAATGCATGTGTCAGGAAGATTGTATAGTGGTTAGAGCAGCTGAGACAGCTGTGATACCCAAATAGATGGTAATAGACCTTCCCTGTGGCACAGCAACTATTTTTCACACACACTATAACAGAGGTTAGCTGCATTTGTGAGGTCACATTGGGTACACTGGGGCAGCAAGGTCAGACGGCACTCTCATCTACCCCCATCCATCCTTCAGCCCATCCATCAGCATATATCCATCATGTTCACTCATGTATTCTCCTGCCAGCTGCTACACCTTGGCCCACACTGGCATTTTACTCATTGGGGCATTTCACTCACGCGTCACCTGCAGCTGATGTGCAAGTCACCACTGCCATCCAAGCACTCTTTCTATGCCTACATCGTGGCCATGGTGGCTACTCCATGGCACACTTCTATCTGATCGTATGCCTCCCATTGACATCACAGTGGATTACATGAGCACCCCTCACTGATACAGTCCAACTGCCTCCCACATTATCTGTACACTCACACATATGTGACATATGATTGTGACTTGTCCATCACCAATTCCCTTTGTTCTCATTCAGCACCTCACTTCTGACCTCTCCACAGGTACCCTTATCCCACATTAAGGTAACCATCCTTAGGCATGTTAACCTGCTAACCAGCCACTAGCACCCTTTGCATGGGAATTTCTCATCCCCGCCCTGGACGTTTTCACCTTCTGGGGCCCTTAACACTGCCTTTTGCGCTCACTAAAGGGTGCGTTCTTAGTAAACATACCCCTTAGTCTTAACGAAAGAAGAGTCCAATCTGGACATCGTTTAGTCATGCTCTCAAAATTTGGCAACAGGCTCCTTAGTGAAATCTGAAAAGTGTTGCAAAGTTCTATAAAGAATAGCTTCAGTACAGGAAACAACATCCCAAATATCCTTCAAAAGAAATCTTTTTATCTTGACAGGATAAGGCTCACTGCTCAGAGCCAGCTGCTACAGCGGGAAGCTGTACCACTCTGGGCAAGGGGACATTATCAACAAGGAATTGCAAATGCTGTACTGAAGATAAAACTTTCCCATGGTTAGTGCCACTGTATATCCCTCTCAGCAGTTTTTATCGAGCTAGCAGGTCCGACTAACTGGATAAACCTCTTTGAATATCGGGCCATTTGTTCAGAAGCGTAGTGCATTGCTCTATTGCACAGCTTTACTACATGAAGCCGTTAATTGGGTAATTCTGGCTGCTTAGCCACTGATCTAGAGCTGCATTGTTCTGAAAATTTCAGCACCCATTAAAATACATATGTGGGCAAAAAAAAACGGCATCAGTCTATCACCTGCAAAGCTAACAGTATACTGTGCACAACAGCAATAGAGAGGCTGAGAACATAAAGAAATGGCAGAGGTCAAAAAACTGTGAAGCAGGAGCTGGCTCCATATCTACAGAACAGTCTCTCCTGTTAGGTACCACTCACAGTGCACAAACTTTCTTGTTGAATTGTCTGAGAGACCTGGTTCTGTCGGATATATCAGGACCTGCAAGGATACACAGTAAGTACTGTACTCCATACTTCACCATCTCTACTGGGAGTCCATTTCAGCAAATCCCCCCAACTCTAAGGGAGCAATATTTAAAAGGGCCTCTCTGGTGAGAAGGACCGGCTAATTGGATAAGTTCCAGTTGCACTGTCTGGATAGTACCGCTGAATATTTCCTCTGACCATCTTGGTGCTATCTGTACAGTACCAAGGCACTCCATGGGCAGAGCTGAGGTGGATAGCGGCGATTTTCAGTGCCATTATCCAGGTAATAGTCCACATAACTTAAGACAGCAAAAAAGTTGTGGATTGCCTGTCCTGATAACAGATGAATGCTAGTGCTGAATAGCTGGATTGCTTTTACGCACAGCAGTTGGCGTTTACAAAAATACTGGTTGCTGGGGGCTGAATATTACCCCCCCCCCCTTTTTTTTTGTTTGAACTACCCACTCTGGTAATAAAACAACCTAGCTGTCAGGGGTCCCACGGACCATGTAATCTGTTTTTATTTCTAGTTTTGGATTATGCACCTCGTCAGGAGGTGATCTGACCTATACATATCCCTTACAAACTCTGTAACTGCCTTGGCCTTTGTAACCTCTTCTGGAACTCATTTCAGGAACCCTACCACCAGTTTTTTGTAGGAAGACCTCTTTTCTACAGCACCTCCTGAATCTAGCCCATATCTGGTTCTGTTGTGCAACTAAAAGATTTGAAGAGGAAGAAAAATCAGATATTTAAAAAAAATATCTCTTATTCAAGTGTTAGATTATATTGGGGCCAATTGGGGCTCCTGTTAATGGCATATTCAATAGATTTATCTGATTAAGTCGGGCTACTAAATATATTGGCCTAAAGATAATGAGATAACATCCCACTAGGGCTGAATATCGGCACTGTTCAAGTAAAACTTAACTACGCTCCTGGCATGCCTCTTTCCCCTCCTCTTTAATTGGATAATTTTGTATGCTCAGTGCAGTTTGAAGGCGAGTAATTTAGAAAGCTAAGATTTGGGTAATTCTCTATTTCATTTTATATCATTTATCATATATATATATATTGCACCTCCAGGGCAAACAGAAGGTCATTTTATAAAGTTGTGCCTAGTTGACGCGCAGCTTAACATGCATCTTTGGTACCTATTTCGTGAAGTCAAATATATTCATAATTAACTTTTTAAATTAGGGGCGTAAGTGGTAAGATACACATGGCAAATCTAACCATGATCAGTTACACCAACCATAGGGCTGGTATAAATGCTTGCATCTAGATTTTTAAGGAATGCACATAAGTTATAGTATTTTATAACTTACGCATGCAGACTTGCTCTCTACTCCTGTGCATGCCAACAGTGAAAGTATGTGCCCATATTTATAGAATGATAACTGGTTAAAGTATTTCTGTAAAGACCCATCAGTGTGGATAAATCACTGAAAATACATGATTTATGAGCATTGATGGTGTGTAACTTTCCATGCCTGCTTATAAAATGACCTCCTACTGACCAATGTAGTTTACATGCAAATGAAATGCGTGTCTTTTCTCCTGGCAACCCAACAGCTCCTGGGTTTTCTTGGCAGAGTGACTGGAAATAGATTGCCAGGCCTTTCTTCTGAGACAGTAGAGGGTTAAGTGACTTGCCCAAGGCCACAAGAAGTGCTAGTGGGAATCAAAACCTGGTCTCTCGGTTACCAAGCCAGTGCTCTAACACTAGGCTACTCCTCCATTCATAGTTTACATAAATAGGTACATGTAAATCCATGAAATACAGGCATAAAATATTAAAAAAACCGATACTCCCCCAATTCTCACCCCTAAAATCATGAAAATCAAATAAAACATCTTCCTCCCACCCAATACTGTTAATCTCTGTATTTGCCACACTACCTCCAAACTTCATCTCCACTAACTCCAATTCCACTTAACCCCATATACTAATTTCAATAACACTTATTCTAAACCTACTGAAAAAGCCATGTTTTCAGCTTTTTTGGAACAGCATGTGCAATAGTTCACCTCCTGCCTCAACTCCACAGGCGTCGTATCCACAACACAATTCTTAAAGTTACCAAGGCAAACCTTCTGAATATTGGCCTCCTCATGTCTGGCAGTATGGTGTGGAAGGACAGGAAAGGACAAGACTGCTGAGAGGTCCCTCACTTGCAGCCATATAGCAGAAACAACAATTTGTGGGAAAGGAGGTTACTACATAGTGGTTGGGAGAATGTAGCCTGGAGACAAGTTTATGATTTGACTGAGAATGCCGTGCAGGCCAAAAACATCCTGATGATGCACCCAGACGCCAGGGGTGTATCGACTGGCTCCAGAGGAGTGAATGCAGGCTTGAAAGGTTTTAAAGGGAAAGAGGAGCATGTTCCCACTCCTCTTCAGCCCTTCTCTCCCAAAGCAGATAGCTATTTAAAGAGTATGGGGGAGGTGTGTGTTTAGGTAGAGCTTCAGTGTCTAGCTAACTTGTGAATGTTTGGCTTGTAGTTTCAAAAAGTGTTTAACAAAGTCTCAGATCAGAGACTCCTATGGAAATTAAAAAATCACAGCATAGGAGGCAGTGTCCTATTGTGGACTGGAAACTGGTTGAGAAATAGAAAACAGAAAGTAGAGATAAATGGTCAATTTTCTCGATGGAGGAAGGTAAATAATGGAGTACCCTGGGGATCTGTATTGAGACTGGTGCTTTTTAACATAATTATAAATGAGCTGGACTTGGGAACAATAAGTGAGGTGATTAAATTTGCAGATGACACCAAGTTATTCAAAATTGTTAAACTGCATGTGGATTGTGAGAAACTGGATTGGGAGACTGGGCATCCAAATGGCAGATGAAATTTAATGTGGACAAGTACAAAGTAATGCATGTAGGAAAGAATAACCCAAACCATAGGTACACAATGCTAGGTTCCACAGTAGGGATCACCACCCAAGGAAAGGATCTGGGTGTGATCGTAAACAATACATTGAAATCTTCTGTTCAGTGTGCGGCAGTGGCCGAAAAAGCAAAGGTAATGTTCAGAATCATTAGGAAAGGAATAGAATATAAAACAAAAGATGATGTAATGTCTCTGCACCTAGAGTATTGTGAGCGATTATGCTTTCCACATCTCAAAAAAGATATAGTGGCATTAGAAAAAAGGTACAGAGAAGGACAAACAAAATGATAAAGAGGATGGAACGATTCTCCTATGAAGAAAGGCAAAAGAGGTTCGGGCTCTTTAGTCAGGAGATGACATGGCTGAGGGGGCATATGATACAAGTTTATAAAATCCTGAGTGGAGCGGAATGGGTAGACACAATTTGATTGTTTATTCTTTCCAAAAAGTAGTATATTTAAAACCGACAGGAGAAAATATTTTTTCTCTCAACATATAATTTGGGACTTCATTGCTGGCAGATGTGCTAAAAGCAGGTAGTGTGGCTGGATTTAAAAAAGGTTTGGACAAATCCGTGGATGGAAAGTCCATAAATTGCTATTATGATAGTTCAAGAGAAAACCACTGTTTATCCCTGAGGATGAGTAGCATGGAACTGGCTATTTTTGTTATATGTCAGGTTATTTCTGACCTGTATTAGCCACTGTTGGAAACAGGACACTAAGGTTGATGGACCTTTGATCTGACCAAGTATGGCAGTCCCTTTGTTCTTACTCACATGCACTGTTTTGTCACTTTCTTCTTGCTGTTGCAGCAGGAGTTGAAGATTATGAAGGATGAAACTGGGGATGCCAGAGGAGAAAGCATGTGCTGGACCACTGCTTGGGTTAGTGGTGGTCTGGAGCTCTGGTTATTCCTGTTACATGCAGAAACCTGTCGGTGAGGTCAAGCCAAACCTTGAGGAGATCGTGACTTGGGGTAGGTGCAGACCTGCATACTTAAGACAATCCAAATAGGCTGCTTGGGCAACTGGAGGAGGTCTAGCTGTGTGCAGCCCTGAATAGCACTTGGCAAGTGGCCTTCTTGGCCTGGGATAGTACCTCCTGGTGGTAGCAAATAGAGAGACCTGAGCACCAGCAGCAGTTTCCTTTGTTAGGTCTCCTAATAAAGTTGTGCCCATATATTAGCCAATTGGGAATGTGCATGAGGGACTTCTAATTGCTCCCTTTGGAGGTTGGAGATGGATATGGGGAGGAGGGGGAGGGGGATAGTCACAGTTGCCCCATTACAAATAAGGAGAAAAATTTCAGAATAAAACAAGATGTCTTTGACCATGATGACGTAGCATGGAAGCAATATTGAAGTGCAAGATTTGTTCACATTTTATTTGAGTGTCATGATTTTGTTTATTTCTTTTCCAAGAATGATGCTGTTGCTGAGGTAGTTAAATCTGCTGATTTTTTCAGTATTCCTAGTTTAATGGGTGACCAGGTGCATTGAGCTTGGCTTATTCATTTCAAAGGTGCAACATGCATAGGCTTCCTCTAAAGCTGCAATATTTGGAAAAAAAATAATGGAATTTTTTTAGACTGACAGTTCTGTGGTTCGAATCTATGGATTCTGTCATTGTTCTTTGCCTCTTTGAATAGTTTTATTAGTTTTCCTCTTGTTCCAGTTTCTTTGCAATATATAATTATTTCATTTTGGAAAGGTATTTCACGGTATCTTTATGTGTCCAAGAAAAGAGCCATGATCTATGCAATGCAAATCAAATATAAATTAGCAAAGAGAAAGTATGAGAAATTGTCAGGTCGGTTTTCAGTAGGTTATATACTTTTTTTTTTCTATTTAATGATTTTCAGTCAATTTCAATAACCAAAAACAAACAAACCATAAAGGTAAATCCACAGTGAATATACAGAAAAAGTACAAAATTGAAATAAACAATGATAAAGCCCACATCAAGAAATACCGGCTGTGATTAATAAAAGGAAACATGAACAAAATAAGTAAACAAGGCGATAAAGCCTACAATTAAGAGGTATTAAACTCATCCATTATTATCCCCCGGTGAAGTGCCCTGTCGTTCGAACAAAAATTTTTCTAAGTGAGATACATCAGCAAAAATGAAGGAAGCCCCTTCAAAATTAATAATACATTTACAGGGGAAACATAAGAAAAAAGTGGCCCCCAAAGCGAGGACCTGAGGCTTCAGCCGCAAAAACTGCCTCCGTCTAAGTTGAGTCTCACAAGAGACATCAGGAAAAATGTTTACAGTTTGACCACAGAATTTAGCTGACTTAACCTTAAAGCAGTGGTTCTCAACATTTTTTGTACCATGACCCCTTTTAACATTGGTCAACTTGTGGTGACCCCCAATGATAAAATTAAATGCGTCTCTCTTCCTTTACCGTTAACGCATTGTCGCTGTAATCATTTGTTGAATTATTAATATATTATAGGCCTTTGCAATATGTTTTTATTTATAACATTTACTTATTTAAACCACAATAGTTATTCACAATAACAAGTAACAATATTTTATTTCAAAATTATGATGATTTTGTAGTCAAATCACTAATATGAAATAAAATTATTTTTTCTACCTTTGTTGTCTGACCAATTTATTCTCTGATCATGCTGGTCCCGATCTGAGGCTTCTGCTTTCCTGTCTTCTCTTAGCTCTCTTTCTGTGGTCTATGGTACATCTGCAATTTCTTATCTCTTCTTTTGTTTTCTTCACTTCTTTCCATCAGCCTATTTCCAGTCCCAGTAACCCTCCCCAGTATCAGCCCCTTTCCAGTCCTCACTCTCAGTACCTTCCAATGTGAACTTGCATTCCTATGACTGCCACTGGTGTCCATTCCCTTCCAGTCCCCCTCCTTCCCCACTGACCAGTCCCTTCTAGTACAAATACCATGGCAGCCCCTCTCAGATCCACTCCCTTCCAGTTCCATTCTTCCATCCCCTTGTATCAGCCCATTTGTAGCCTTAGCCCCTAGTTTTCTTCCAGGGCCAGCAGCTCTATCTTCCCCTCCCCACAATCAGCCCATTCCCAGTCAAAGCCCCCCAATCAGCTTGCTTCCAGTGCTAGTCCCCCCTCAACCCCATTACCAGTGCTAGCCTCCCCTAATCAGCCCAATACCAGTCCTACCCCCCCATCAGCTCATTACCAGTCCTAGCCTCCCCTAATCAGCTCATTTCCAGTGCTAGTCCCTCCTCAACCCCATTACCAGTGCTAGGCTCCCCTAATCAGCCCATTACCAGTCCTACCCCCCCATCAGCCCATTACCAGTCCTAGCCTCTTCTAATCAGCCCAGTCTTCGTTAAAATATTTATCCAGAAGAATTTTGGAAGATAGTAACGAAGACTGAGAAAAATTCAAAAAACATGTTACGGGAATGAATGGAATTCTCAAGGGCCTCCAGCCTAGAATGAAGTATCAAAGAATCTTTTATCCCAGCAACATTAGCAGCACGAAGCGGAAGCACCTGAGAACCCATTTTAGTAACTGCCATATCAACTACAGTAATCTTCTCGTCAAGTATCTGGAGAGATACAGCAGCTTCTTGAGAGAAGGTACATAAAGAATTTAACGTAGAGGACATTTTCTTATCAATGGAAAGTAAAGCCCCCCAAACATCCTTTACTGTAATCTCTGTATCTGGGAGCTTGACCGGTGGTTCAGTAATACTGCCCAAAGCAGCAAACTGAACTGGAGAAGGCAAAGTAACAGAAATTTTAACATTGCTTACCGACTCAGAAGGCTCTCCGGATATAACAGGAAAATATGAGGGCACAGGCACAGGAGGAGGAGACCTCCCACCAAAATTCAGGGAGGCTCCATCTGGAGAGGACTGCGCAAGCGGAACAGGTGCGAAGTGTTTGTCCAAGGGGCCAGCCGGTTTAACTCCGGCAACGGCTCCCAGAACCTTATTCGCAGCTTTAGCCTTCCTCTTCCCCATAATAATATACAATCAGGGGACGAAGACTACACAACATTAGCGCCGCTCTGATGCCGAAGGGGTGCCAAAGGGGTAGATCCTGCCCCTTTGACCACGCCCCTTCAAGCCATGCCCCGCAGTCACAGCGGGAACACCGGTAATATAACAAAGAATAAAGAAAAGGACCCGGCCGGGTGGGGGGGGGGGGGGGGGTGCCCCGGGCGCGCCTGCCCGATATTCCAATGCACACAGCAACGCAGAGCACAGTGTCCACTTCAACAGCAGTCTCAGAGCTGATGTTCTGCCCGATACACCTCCAGCGTCTCTCAGCCGAATCCCAGACTGTATATTTTTACTGTTGGCCAGTAAATATATGAGTCCATTATCTGTGGATTTTCAGCCACTATGGGAGTAACTTTATAAAGGAATTTTCACCCATAATGGTCGTTTTGTTAATGTAAAAAGCCTTTTATGAAATTACCTCATGACATTTGCACATAGAAGTATACATGGTGCCAAGATGGTGCATACTTTTAAATGGCCCACATGCAGGGGTGGAGTTTGGGCGGGGCATGGGTACAGTCACAATGAATTCACATACTTTATGCGCAAACATTACGCTTCCTCCCGAGAAGATCTAAATATCTAAGGTTTCAATCCAGGTGTGATTCCTTCCACCTTGCCCCGTAGTATTTTATAAAGCTACAGTATATAGGCACCTATTGTATATGTCATTATAAAATAGCCTTAAAAAAGGCAACAACTTGCCCATCACACATAGACAACCTGTTATAAAATTACCATCTATACAGATAATGGTATGCTGAAAATTAATCTGACTGTGTTGCCACTGTCTGTATAGTGGACGGGTGGCGCAAAGGTGTTAATCTAAAATTAGCAGTGGCAATATTCCATTGCTAGATGGCTAATTTATATTGAAAGGCATGCATAAATATTAGTGATAATTTTACAACCCCATATTTATGATTTACATGTCTGAAAATGCCCATTCAGATGTGCCAATCACATAGACATAAATAAACTTAAACTGGATCCATATAGGAATATATTCTACCATAAGTGACAGCATTAAATCCTATAGAAAGGGCTGCTCATTCAAAAATTATGAATATATGTCGGGCTTATTCATTCAAAGCCACTATAAATCAGCCGCTTTCAGCATGTAAGTCCTTTTTTTTTCTTTTTTTAAGTGACCAAGTAGTAAGTTAAAAGTCCAGTGTGACTCTACAAATAATGTCAAATGCCACAGGAATAATATCAGTTGCCAACTGCGACAGTCGTGTTTCGAATCAATTCTGCATCGGGGCTGTATCGATTCCTGATAATATCAAGACACTTATCTGATCAAGTTGATGCATTGCAGCAATAATCCAAAGTCTCCCAACCATTTCTTTCATCAGACAGGGAATCCACAGCACACCGATGAGCGTGCAGGCTTGAAAAAAAAATGGTTGTGGCATTTTTTTAAAGACAGACAAGGCTCCACCCATTAAAAATCCTATTGGTCAGAGGGATAGCCAGCTCATTGATAAAAAACTCAGCAAATCAAATCAGCATGTTCTGGTCTATTTGTTGGTTTGGACCCTTGGGATGTACTGTGTCTAATGTGAAAATCCAAAATTGCTCTCTAACGTTGAGTTTATCCTCCAGGTTCCTACCTCCCCAATACTTCGGTACATGATCAATAATACCTCTAGTTAGATCAGCAAAGGCATGATGGCCCCAGTGGTGTCAGCACAGAATGAAATGTTTATACACTATAAGGTCACAGGTTCAATATCAGGCCCAGCTCAGAAATAGCAGTCTGCATTGTGTTGGTGTCCTATGCAATTTTGAGTCTTGAAGGACTACCAAAAGGGATTGCTTCAGTTGACGTTATTGAAAATACCATGGCTTGGACAAGTCAAATCTTTGTATGGAGAGAGACATCTCTGCTCATGAGAATCTAGTCTAGGTCCTTCATAGCCATTCTATCAAGAGCAATACGTTGTTGGATTTATGACTGCTAGTCCTTTCTTTATTGATTGTTGATCCAAGTAAGTTAAAGTTGTCAACTATTTCATGGATTCATATTTCTTCTCCATCAATGATGAACTTATTGATTTTACCAGTTGTCAGGATCTTTGTCATCTTAATGTTAAGGTACAGACTCATTTTAAGACTATGTTCCTTGATCTTGAGAAGCAAATGTTTCAGATTGTCTTCACTTTCAGCTAGTAATGTGGTATCATCAGCATAGCAAAGGTTGTTGAGTCCTCCACCAATCTTCACACCTCCGTTGCCTTCATACAGTCCTGCTTCTCTGATGAATTATTCTGCAATATAAATTAAATAGGTAGGGGGAAAGGATGCAGCCTTGTCGTACACCTTTGCTGATTTTAAACCATTCTGTTTCTCCTTGTTCCGTTTGAACTGTTGCTTCTTGATCAATGTAAAGGTTGTGCAAGAGAACTATCAGGTGTTCTGGTATATCCATGCTTCTTAATGTGGCCCAGAGTTTCTCATGGCTTACACAATCAAGTGTTGCTGTAGTCAATAAAACACATATGGATATCCTTTTGGTATTTTTTTGTCTTAGTACTCTACCTATTTGAGGAAAGAAAAGAATCAGTTGAGAAGGATAGAGAGGAAGTGGTACAAGTTATTAAATGTTGAGGAGAAAGCTGTATATTTGGAAAACAAGCAGTATTGGGCTCATGTTTTATTTATTTATTTATTTAACAGGTTTTATATACCGCTTTATCATTTCAATCAAAGTGGTTTACATTGAAACTTAAATTTGGTAACGTACATTAAACAGGGACATTCAAGTGGCATGTAGGTGATATGTGACTGAGAGGATAAAAGGATATTTAGATGCACCTAAGGAGCTTTTTTGGATTGTTAGCGGGTTGATGTTGAAGCCTGATGGCCCGATTAAAGTTTAGGGCCTTCTGTAGATTGTTCGCCATGGTTTTTCTTTTTGAGAATAAAGTTGTTAAGTTGTGTGAGTCATTTCAGCTAGTGTAGGGGAGGTTACAGAGGAAGTGGAGGGTTTACCAGGGGTGAGTTATGATGAGTTTAGAACAGATACAAAGGAGGAAGTGCTTAAGAATGTTGAAGATTTGAGAGATGTTGATAGCACACTAGATCGTTGTCTGTTTTGGGTGTTGTGTCAAATAAAGGAGTTATATGTGCTGATTTTGAAGGAGAGTGTAAATTTATCTTTGAAGATGGGAATGGTGCTTGGATTAAAGAGAGTAGTGGTATGGTCCTTGTTGAAGAAGCTGGGGTTGAATGTTATTTATTTATTTAATTTTCTTATATACCGCACTATTTGTGGAGGAGTGGCCTAGTGGTTGGGGCAAGGTACTTCAGGCCGGAAGGTCGGGGGTTCAAATCCCACTAGAGGACAGCAATCTTGGGCCGGAAGGACTGGGGTTTCTAGTCCCACAGGTGCTCCTTGTGGTCTTGGGCAAGCCACTTAACCCTCCATAGCCCATGTTCCCTGTAAAATAGTTATCTCCAAGTTATAATGCCCTGTTCAATGTAATTTCAGTTTGTTCAATGTAAACCGCACTGATGCAGAATAGCGCGGTATATAAGAGAATATAAATAAATAAATAAATAAATAAATAAATAATATTTGTCATCAGTGCGGTTTACATTGAAACAATACAACAATTGGTCAGATATAACAGACCTATTACAAGTAACAGGAAAATTAACATGGAAGTAAACAGGGAAATCATTTATATTTCTAGAAAATACATGTTGGAGATATATAAAATCTATACAGTTAGTTAGGGTAGGTATGAGGTTAAAAGGATGGGGGAGGGGAAGGGGTGTTTAGGTGTTTGAAGTGTGCGATGAAAAGGTGGTGTTTAAGGGCTTTTTTGAATTGTTTGATATCTTTAATTGCTCTGATATTGGGAGGGAGTTTGTTCCAACATCTAGGAGCATAATTCGAAAAAGCCCTATTGATGGATGATTGATTAGCTTTTAAGGAAACTTTTGGTATAAGTAGTGTGTCAACAGCTGGAGATCTCCTGGACCTGTTATTTGTTGTGTGTATGATGAGATCAGAGATGGAATCTGGAGAAATATTATTGAAGGCCCTAAAGGTGGTAAGGATGGCCTTATATTGGATTCTACAGTTTATTGGTAACCAATGAAGCTTCTCTAGAATGGGGGAAATATGCTCACACTTTGATGATCCGCAGAGGACATGAGCAGCTGTGTTCATGGCTAATTGTAGAGGATTAATAGTTATATTTGGTAAGCCATGGAGTATTATGTTAGCATAATCAAAGTGTGGCGTGACTAGAGCTTGAAAGATGGTGCGGAAGTCATCAGACTTCATCATAGGTCTCAGATGACGAAGGGGTTTTATCTTGAAGTAAACAGCCTTTACGGTGCGTTTTATATGTTCCTTGAAGTCTAACCTTTGATCCAGAATTACTCCTAGATATCGAATATTTGATTTGACTGGGAGATCAGCATCTCTGACTTTTAGAATTGATGGAGGGGAGAAAGATTTATTCCTTGTGATTATTAGAACCTCTGTTTTTTTAAAGTTAATATGGAGGTTTTGAGAGAGAAGCCAATCAGTTATTGAATTAAAACAGTTGATTAGCACTGTATAGTTTGGGTATGATACAGATATCGGTGAGAATAATAGCACATCATCGGCATACATAAGGCAGGATATACCAAAAGAGCATGCGATGTCACAGATTGGCTGCATATAGATGTTGAACAGCAGCGCAGACAAGGAGGAGCCTTGTGGTACACCTTGTTTCTGCTGAAAGGGATTTGAAGTAGCATTACCAATATGAACTTGTTTTAATCTACCTTCCAGGTAGGATTTGCACCAGTCCCAAGCACGGTTCTTGATTCCCTTCTCATGAAGTCGCTTTAGTAGTTGTATGTGATCCACAGAATCAAACGCAGCAGCTATATCAAGAAATATTAGAGCAAAGCCATTTTTCAGATTGTCAATGCCGTTGATAAGTGTATTGATTAATGTTGTTAGGAGAGTTTCTACACCGTGGGCTTCCCTGAATCCATGTTGACATGGATCTAAAGGGGAAAATGAGTCTATATGCTGTTGTATCTGCCTGAGAGTTAATTTCTTAAGAATTTTGGCTAGAAATGGGATACTAGAGATTGGACGGTATAAGTCCTCCTTCTTTGGGTCAAGCTGGTTGTTTTTCAGCAGTGGTCGGATGCATGTATGTTTGAGAGCATCTGGGAAGACACCAGATTCAAATGACAGCTTCGCTATGTTAGCTATAAAAGGGCTGAGTTCTGTGCGCATAGATCTTATCCAGTATGCTGGGCATGGGTCAGATGGTGAAGTTGTCGTGTTGATGGAGGTAATAACTTCATTTATGTTTTTTACAGAGGGTGGTGAGAGGTTGGCGATTGAAAACTGCGGAAGGGAAGTTTGGACAGGTTCATGTAATGATGTAGTATTTGTTTTTATTGATTTGGATTGGATGTAGTTTGCATAGGCTTGGGGTTGAATCCCTTCTTGTTGTGGTGGAGATGGTTGATTGATAAAGGACTTTACTAGATTAAATAAGTCTCTTGGTTTATTCAGAGAGCGGCTGAGGATATCAGCATGGTATTCTTTTCTCTTAGCCCAAATTGATTCACGATGTTGTTTAAGATGTTCTAAGTAGGTGGTTTGGTCAGAGGAATTACATGTATTTCTCCATTTTCTCTCAAGCTTTCTGAGGTGGAGGAGAGAGGTACGTAGTTCATGTGAGAACCATGGGGCAGATTGTTTTTTAGTAACTCGGTTGTCAGATGTTGACTTTTTGATCAAGGCTGGGAGTTGCAAGTATGAGGAGAGGGTATTGTTCCAGTTATTTACAATATCATTGAGGTTATCTGATAGTTTGGCAAGCTTTGGGAGAGCATGGTTTTTGAAGTCATCACTGTCTAGTTGCTTGAATCTTGTAGATCTTTTGCATCCAGTTGAGTTTAGACAGTAGTCTGTGGATTGATATGCTGGTATCTGAAAAGTTATTAGGTTATGGTCAGACCATGGGACAGGGGTAATAGAGAGATCAATTTTGTTCATCATAATCATGTCATGTTGAGGGATAAAGATTAGGTCCAAGAGATTCCCAATTTGATGGGTGGGATTAGCCACTACTTGTTTGTAGTTGAGGTCAGACATTGCTTCTAAGAAAGACTTGGCTAGGGTAGGTTGAGTAGAAGCCAGATTAAAGTCGCCTAATAACCAGTTTGGTTTGGAGGGGTCTTCTGGATTACAGGCTAGGTCAATGATGTCTGAAAGTTCATCAGAGACAGCATTTGGTGCTCTGTAGATGAGGTTAATGGAGTTGGATTTGTTGGTAATAGTTAGTGTGTTATGGCATGTGTGGCATGGCATGTGTAAATTATAGGTCAGTTTCTTATTTACCATCTTTAAGTAACATCATTAAGAAATGTGTTCAATGTTCCGCTGCAATTAATGCAGTCGGGAACGCCATGCTTGTTCACTATAAATAGTGATCCATGGTTGAACTATTAAAGGAGCCCATCGTGATCGAGAAAAGGGTGGTGTTCCTGACTACATTGACTGCAGCAGGATATTAATCAGCGCCATGTTTCCTATTTTGCAAGTGACATCATAAGATTAGTAGTGAAGTTATGGGAGGGTATACAATGTGGGAATGCAGTGGTGAATAATTCTAAAGCATGGCTGCAGACATTACCTAACATGAGTAGTGATGTTGTTTAGGAGTGTTGTTGAAGTCAACCCGGAGTTATCTTGTGGGATACTCCAATGTATTTTCTGTGATATTTTCATTAACAGTTGGATAAGATATAACTCCCTGATGAAAGCAATTGAACCTTACTCCCTGATACAGCTTCTGATGAAATGCTAGTATCATTCTCATTGCATTGGAATGGTGGAAGTAAATGCCGAGTTGATAGAAGTCATGTAAAGGGAGATAAGTAACGCAGTAACAAATTAAGTTTTTTAAGAGAATTATGTATATGTAGAGCTTTAATATATATATCTAGGAGTTTTTTTTCTTGACCTGTGATGTGAAGTAAAATGAGACATATTACTGGCGAGACTTGAAAAATAAGCCTGAAATCTTGGGGCTCAAGTAACACGGAGACCTTTTTCCTCCTATTCCCCCTTGTTCTGGGTCTATTTATTTACTTATTATTCCATACTCCTGTTTACTATGAATGAATGTAAGCAATTATTTTGATCTAAGTATATGAGCTGCATTCTTAATAGGATATTTTGAATAGCTGGACAACCCCGTAGTCATTGTGGAGCGTGTCCCCCCCCCCCCATGTGGGGGGGAATGGGGGTGTCACAGCCAAGGAGTCTGGCGGCCATGCACAATCAGTGCCTCTACCACATGGGATCCATAGAGTCAAGAAGCACCCCTATGGCCTGCCATATAGAACATCCAATCCTGTGGCCTGACATCTACAATTTGGGGAGGGGGGGGGGTGCAAGACCATCCATGCACAGAGAGCCTCCCCATGCTCTTTCATACCAGGAGGAGCTTTGGGAGAACACCACATGAGGTTGGTGAATCCCAAATAGCCCCCAGGCTGAGCTCCTCTTGCTGTCAGGGAACCAAAGGTCCACCACATCAGGGAAGTCCACAAGAGCTCCCCAAATCCATGGAATGCCTGTGCCCAACACAGAAGGCCCATGTTCAGAGCTAGATGTATTAAGTAGCTGCTCAGAGCTGTTAGGCATCAGACACATCTTCCGTTGGTCGGGTTGAGGGTCCATCTGTCCACAAGAACATGGCCTTTGGCAGTGGCATGGCCCCCAGGTGCATAAAAGAGTACAAGTAAATGGAGCTCACTCTGAGGAGAAGGATGTTACCAGTGGTGTGCCCCAGGGATCTGTCCTTGGTCCGATTCTTTTTAACATCTTTGTTAGTGATATAGCGGAAGGGCTGTCGGGTAAGGTTTGCCTCTTTGCGGATGATAGCAAAATCTGCAATAGAGTAGACACCCAGGAAGGTGTAGATAACATGAGGAGGGATCTAGCTAAGCTTGAAGAATGGTCTAGAATTTGGCAGCTGGGATTTAATGTTAAAAAATGTAAGGTCATGCATTTGGGCTGCAGCAATCCAAGGGAGCAATACAGTATAGGAGGTGAAGTACTTTTGTCCACTAAAGAAGAGCGGGACCTAGGCGTTGTTGTATCTGATGATCTTAAAGTAGCTAAACAGGTAGAAAAGGCGACGGCAAAAGCTAGAAGGATGCTTGGGTGCATACGGAGAGGAATGGCTAGCAGAAAAAAGGAGGTGATAATGCCTCTGTATAAGTCTTTGGTGCGACCTCATTTGGAGTATGGTGTGCAATTCTGGAGATCGCACCTTCAAAAGGATGTGAACAGGATGGAGTCGGTGCAGAGGGTTGCTACTAAAATGATTAATGGGCTTCATTATAAAGCATAAGAGGACAGACTTAAGGATCTTAATATGTACACCTTAGAGGAAAGGCGGGATAGAGGTGATATGATTGAGATGTTTAAATACCTCCGTGGCATAAATGTTCAGGGAGAGAGCCTCTTTCAATTGAAAGCAAGTTCTGCTACGAGGGGACATGGGATGAGGGTGAAGGGAGATAGATTCAGGAGTGATATGCGGAAATATTTCTTTACAGAAAGAGTAGTGGATCTATGGAATAGTCTCCCAGTGGAGGTGGTAGAGATGAGGACAGTAACTGAATTCAAAAAAGCATGGGACCAACACAGAGGATCTCTAAAGGTAAAACGTGGACTGTTGTAGTTGCTGTAATGGAAGGACAGACTAGATAGGCCATGTGGTCTTTTTCTGTCATCATGTTTCTATGTTTCTATGCACTGCTACATGTCCCCCCATGCAGGGGGTCAGGGGTCAGAAAGCATCTTTTGTTGCCACACTGTGAAGTTGCCTGAATGTGCAACATCTAATTTGCATGCCTCCCCCCCCCCTACCCCGTACTTTGCTGACCTCAACTAGCTATGAGGCCATTACTGGCTGAGGCACACAGGCCCCTATATGCTGATACCTCCACAGCACACAACACCAGCAGCTCTCTGAAAACTATCCAGTGCATATGCAGACACGAACGGCATTCTGCCACGACAGCTGTTGATGGATCTGTGGATGTTTTCCCACTGTCCCAGCAGGCTCACTCCTGACCTGGCTTTGTGGCTGTCAGGCTGCTGTGGTGCACTGCTATGGTAGCTGCACTATGCAGACCTTCCCTGCTGGTGGCTGGGCAATTGCCTAGATATTTTGCTGTCTTTCCCTTTTTGCCATTCTTTCCTCCAGTGTAGTACCCCTGTTTCTGTGCTTCCTTGCATACAGAATGCACATTCATGATGCTTTAGCAACACGGGTGCAACTGCAGCCCAGTCAGAGGGTCCGCACTAGCAGCTTGTGTGTATAGCTAGTGCACCCGCCCCAGCCGCGTGCCATGTTTTCACCCACTCTCTACCTTAGCCCCACCTATTTGCATGCTGCTAAATGGCTATTTTATACTGAAAGGCATGACCAAAATGAACAATAGCTTTGTACTAAGCCCCATGCTACTGTGCTTTATTAATCATGTCCCTAGGTCTCATTGCATTAAATGAGAGCTGTGGTAAAATAATGCATATTAGTGGTAGTACCCTTTAGGTGCTCCAGCCTTTACCATGGAATTTAGCTTTTGCCCTGGAATCCTGTGACGTGCCTCCCTTCCGCTGACAGTAGTCGGAATCAGAATAATTAGCGGTATATATGATTGAATTTCTCAGGCTGATTTGTGAATTAACAACTCAGAGTATGCTCCTGAGTATAGTCCTCAGGAAGAGGGACAATTAGAATAAGTACAAGAAGTGTCTCTATGATAAATTTATCAGGTACATGATCTGGCACTGAAATTACCTTTCTGAGATAGGCAGGGCCTAATTATAATATAGCAAAGCCCCTATACATATGGTCAGTCTGTAAAACATGTGTCTTGTGAGTAGTTCTCAAAACCATTTTAGCAGCTTATCTCTGCCTACTCTTTAGATCAATCAAATGTCTTCTTGGAAATAACAAGTTTTTTGTTCTAACACAATAAGACCATTGTTTCTTATCTCTGAAAGAAACAAAATTCTTCTGCTACTGATTGTCCTAGGTTACTTCTTGGTAGCTGTGCAACATTGAAGAATTCATTTCATATGACCTTCAGACCATTTCTCGGGCCTGGAAATACAGAGGATAACAGGTCTTCCTGTATTATTTTTGGGATACTGATTACTATCATACACTATCATTGCTAATTCTTTGATGGTGTGAATAAACATGAGGATAAAGGCGAATCGGATGCTATAATGTGTTTTTGAACATGAGGATAAAGGCGAGTCGGCTGCTATAATGTGTTTTTGACAGTATCTAGCATGGGCTCTCCTTAGGAAATTTCAAAGCCATGGGATGGAAGCCTGGAGGGTAATGTCTTACTATGTGCTGGGAACTGGTTAAAACACATGCAGACAATGAGAAACTGCAGAAGGAACTTGTCAGAGTGGGAAACTGGGCATCTAAATGGCAGATGAACTTCACTGTGAACAAGTGGAATGTGATATGTATTGTATAGGGAAAATATAATCCCAGCAACGGGGGTAATTTTATAAAAGGGCGCCTAAGGAAACAATGAAAAAATGTTTCTGCCAAATGCCTATGTTATAAAGGCACACACAAAAACCCACAAATCTTTTTTTTTTGTTTTGTCTTTATGAATTTACACTATATCCAAACATTACATTTTGTATAGCAATGTAAGGAGCAAATAAAATCAAATAAAACATTCAGGAAATATACAATAGGAAAAAACCCTGGAAAAATACCACTTCTGTATTGCTCCTTATTCCAGACCACAATGACGGGAGCTTAAATTGTAATAACTAAACCTAACATGAAGGTAAATACTCAGATACCAAACAGTCAAAACCCCATATGTTATGGATTGTTGGTACCAGTGACCAAAGAAACAGTGGACCTTCTTGCATTAATAAAAGAAAGGAGCTGGGAAGGCTCAAATCAAATATAACAAACAGACTGAATCTTCACAAGACATTTAGAAGGAAACTTGAAGAAAATTAAGCTTCCCAGCTGCAAAACTCCTGGCCTCAGAAGGAGGAATTTTCTCCTTCTCCTCTGAGTCTCCCTGGTTAAATCGTGAAATTATTCGGACAATAAGTCCTTTAAAGGAAATATTCTTTTTCTTGTAGGACATCTTCAACATCCATTTACGATCAGACAATAAAGCAAATGTAATAATTAGGGTCGCCGGAACAACGGAATCAGCATCAGAAGACTCCAGTATAGCAGAAACATTTAGCACATTCATCTGCTGCAACCCAGTACTTTGGCCCCCACTAGAGTCTTTCTTGGCAGGAGGCAAATAATATAAACGAGTCAGAGGTGGATGTGACTCTGGAGCTACTCACAAAATTTCAACCAAATAGTTCTTTAAACATATCCCTGGAGGAGATTAACGATGACTTAGGAAAATTAAATGCTCTTAAATTGGAAGACCGTACAGAATTCTCCAAATGTTCAGTCTTGGATTTCACCAGTGTTATGTCCTTAATAAGAGCTTCACTGGAACCCTCTACTCGAAGAAGCCTAGATTCCACCTCTGGAAGAGACCACTGAATATTAGCAATCACTTCCGTATTTTTAGATATAGCAAACGTATTAGTTTGGAATTGAATTGTCAGTACTTGCATTTGTGGTATGATTGCTTTGCCCATCTTCGAAATAGCAGACCAAATGGTTTCCAAAGTGAAAGTGTCTGGGTATGTCGGGAAAAGGAAGCTAATGCCTGAGAACTGAGTCTAGGAAAATCTTGAGAATAAGCAGAAGGTAATCCACTGCTGATGATAAATGAAGCAGCCTTGTCTCCAACTTCCTCAGCACCTGACCCTGCGCCTGAGCACACACAGCTGACAGCTCCCACAGGAGAAGCTGAGCACCTGTGACAACTCCGGACATTGACTCCCCTCCGGGTGCAGCACTCACACTCATTGGTGGGTCAGTCACCCAACGGCGATCCGGAGTATTAAATACTGTTGGCGGCTGACTCATAACATTAGCGATGCCAAGCACCATGCCTGAGATCTGCCATCTTGAAACTCTCCAACAGGAAAATAGAAAAATACACAATGTCCTGTGCAAATCAGATGGTGTAAAAAATAATGTTTGTTTATTTATTTATTTATTTAACATTTTTCTATACCACATTTCAAGATTATCAAGATGGTTTACATTGAACACAATTGAACTTACATAAAACAAAATTAGTGAAACATGACTCAGTGCTACAGGAGAATAATAGTTTGTTATCTAACAGGTGGATAAAAGGGTAGGGAACTATTTGTGGTTCTGCAAAGGTGTAAGTAACTTATTTACAATGGCATATTTCTTCAGGTAGTCTTTTGGGTATATGTTAGCAGTTAATTGGTAGCTGTAGTATGAGAGCTGATGTATCAGTCCCAAAGAATTCCTGGAAGATGTGAGTTTTAAGCTTTTTTTCTGAAATCTTTTATGTTTTTTATTGCTCTTATGTGGTTTGGGAGGGAATTTCGAAAGATTGGACCATAGATAGAGAATGATCGCTGACATCCTTTTTGTGTGCTTGATGTTTTATGTGTTGGGAGTTTTTAGTAGGTTCTGATTTTGAGGCTTATCTGCCTATTGTCTGGTATGGTCTGTATGATAGTCTGTAGGCAGTCCGCGGTTATGTTGTCTATGGTCTTGTATGTATTCATGATTGACTTGTATTTTATGCGTGATTGAATGGGTAGCTAGTGTAAGTTTTTAAGAAATGGGGTGATATGTTCTTGTCTTGGTGTCCTTGAGATCAAGTGGGTTGCAGAGTTTTGAGCAAGTTCTAGGGGTAATAGTACACATTTTGGTAGGTCTTGGAGTATAGAGTTACAGAAGTCCGGATGAGGTGTATGTAACAATATATATTATAAGAGTTCTTTTATAAGCCTTATTTGTGTTTTGCACATGAAGGTATAAATGACATCCACGTGCAAATAGCTACAATAGAATGGTCGGAATTTATACATAGGTATACTGACCACATCCACGTTACACGGGGGCATGCTGGGGCATAATCTGGGCAAAACAACAAAAGACACATATAGCCCTCATTTCATATAAGGGATGAACGTGTAAAGTTGAAATATCCCATGTCTGGATTTATAACTGTTCTCTGACCCAAATAGATTTCTCTAAGGTGTTTATTTTGGCCATTCCTTTACAGGAGAGTTTAAAAGGATATTCCCTTTAATCCTCTGATATTTTTTTCCCTAGCACTTGAAATGATGCAAAGATCATCTTCTGTGATTAAGGGTGGCTTTACGTTAAGATTTGCAAAATGGTTAAGTTGCACATGTAAGTGCTGACATTTAGGGGCCTTCTTATAAACCACGCTAGCTGTTAATGTGACAAATAGCATTTGCCAAGTGTGCCACGTTAACAGCTAAAGTGGGGCACATGTAGACAGCACAGTGCGAGGCAACGGTCAGATTTGCAGATAGTATGGGTGCAGCTAATGCCATCTGAGTGAGTAGCACTAGCTACATCCTGGCTGCTGCCTACCACACTCTGCATTTTTGGTGTAGTATTTGCTGGGGGACTGCTGTGCATGTCTCTAACAGATACCGCATGGCAGGGCCCCCCTGCAACCTACAGATCGGCGCCCCCTCCCATATTCTTATTAATGGTGGCTACACGCTGTCCCCCTCCATAAGAAGCCTACCTTAAAAAAGCAGCACTATAAATATTGCAGCGGGCCCTGGAATATCCAAACGCCTATTTGAAAAGCTGAACAATTCAGATTACTGCAGTACAGATTCCTACGTACAAACTCCATGTTATTAGAACACCTAGCCTTGGTCACACACTCAGAACACAGACCCTCACCATATACAGAATAAGTGACCATAACCTAAAATAAACAAATGTAGATAAAAATTAAACTGCAACCCCAAGAAGCCAGATTCTGCATACAATACAACACCAGAGAAATAGAAAGAGATGCATTTCCCTGTACTGTATAAAATATAAAGATTGAAAATAAAGTTATTTTTCCTACCTTTGTTGTCTGACCATTTTATTCTCTGATCATACTGGTCCCAATCTGAGGTTTCTCATTTTCCTCTGTCTTCTCTTATCTCTCTTTTTATGGTCTCTAGTCCATCTGCCATTTCTTGTCTCCTCTTTAGTTTTCTAAACTTCATTCCATCTTGAATATTGATCTTTTCCCTTCAGCTTTCTTCCATTTATTTTTTGTCTGTCCATTCTGACTTCACTTCCCTTTCTTACTATCCAGTCCTCAATCCCCCTCTTTTTTAGTCCATCTACCTACCGCTTTTCAATCTTCACCACAGTCCTCCCATTCTCCAGCTCTTTTTTCCTGGTCCATTATTCCCCATTCTCACTCACTCTCTCTCTCCCCCCTCCAATCCAGCATATCCCATCTCTCTTTTCCTCCCTCTCTCTGCCTTCCCCTCTGGGAAAAAATATCGTGTGACACCATCCCTGGTGTCTTCTTTCTTTTTCCAAGTCAGTGGCAGAAAGATCTCAAAGCACCACCCCCAGCTTTATCTTTATTTCTCCGAGTCAGCACGCAGCAGCCAATAATGCCTGTGGCTTTCACTTTGGGGGCATGGTCCCGCACACTGGAAGTGAATGCTATGAGCACCACTGACTGACATTGCTGATTCAGGGGAAGAAAGATGAAATTGGGGATGGTGCAGCACGATGCTGGAAATGCATGCATAATGAGTTCTCAGGTCCTGGGCCCACCATCTGAGTCCCCACTTACTCTCCCTATACCCAGCCAATCTTACAGACTGATGCAGAAAACTATTGTGGCCTTAAGCACAGATAACGCCACTTTTAAGCACACTTTGCTGCATTGCTACTGTCAAATGCAGAAAAGAGATGGATGCGCTCGTAAACAGCGACAGAAAAACTAGCACACAATTAACGCCAAGAGTATTTGAATGTATTTAACTTATAGGCAAATGAGCTGCATATAATAAACTGATATACAAACATTAGCCGCACCCGATGCAGAGAAATGCGCAGAGGACTTAGCAACCAGCCTTAGCGTCTATATCCCTACACCGGGGTCTGAGGTGGCTTAAACATCTAGATCATCCTCTCCGACAGTATTTTGATGGCAATGGGGGCTTTCCCCGATGCCAGGATCATCTGAGTAGAAATCTCAAAATACTGTAGGGGAATGCTTCCCCTGACAGGAAGTGAATCACTGGTGGCTAGCGGCCACAATTCCCCACCTGCCCAACTAAAAACAATCCCTAGTTGCCCAGTGGCCCCGAACCACCCATCCCCCATGCAACCAAAAATAACCCTCGTGGACCAGTGGCCCCAAACCCCTCACCCTCCTTCCAGTACCTTCAGAAATGAGCGGGAGCGCTGCCCACACGCTTCCACTCTTGCCTCGCCATCTTCAAAAATGGTGAAGCCTGGCCCCTCATGGTGCATTCTGGGATGCACCAGGCAAGTAAAACTGCCATATATGATAGAATATGCCTTATAGGGCAATCTGACCCCGCCCATTGCATCCCAGGATACACTGTGATGGGCCAGGCTCCACCATTTTTCAAGATGGCGGGACAAGAGTGGGCAGCACCAGGAATTATTTTTATTTTGGCAGGTGGAGGATTCGGGGCCACTGGGCCACCAGAAATTGTTTTTACTTGGGTGGGTGGGGGATCAGGGCCACTGGGCCACTAGGGATTGTTTTTACTTGGGCGGGGGGGGGGGGGGGGAAATTGAGGCCACTGGGCCACCAGGGATTTGTTTTCTATCGGGGACACCGGCTCCCTACAGTATTTTGATGGCATCAGGGCCCATGCCTGGATCAAATGAGGTGAGTATGACATTTCCTCTCAAATGATTCAGGCATTGGAGAAAGCCCCCGATGCCATCAAAATACTGTCGGGACGCCTGTGCAAACTTGCACCAACTTCTTATGCGCATGTGTTTGGTTTGCTCTCCCAGTTTAACGCTACCATTTTGTAAACAGTTTAATGCATGGCTCATTTATATATGAGCCCCTTGCTGCATGCCCGTGCTGAAGTAATGCGCTATCAGTGTGCTGCAAATAAGCATAAAAAGTTGATAGAGCGAAACTCCGGTGCTGTCTTTCTGCATCGGCCTGTTAGATTCTGTCGTCTTCTTTTTTTCCCACCCAATTTTGAAGTCTTTGCCTAAGTCTCAGTCCCTGTTCTCCCTCATCTCCCTTTCCCATCTACCACCTCCTATATCCCTTTCGCACACCCACCCAGCTACTTCCTTCTCTGATATTCCTTAACCTTGCCGTTCCTCATCCTTATTGCAGCTTTCATTCTTATGCCCTTCTCTCTCAACTGTTCCCACTGTATGACCTTTCTTCTTCCCTTCCATACAAAATCTGTTCCCCTCTCTATCCTCATTCCCCAGCTTCTTTTTTTTCTCCCCCAGCTCCAGCCCCACCCCCTCCGCCTTCCAGTCCTCCCCAAACATCAGCTCCCTTCTGGTTCCAACCCCTTGTAGCATCATTTCCTTTCCAGTCCCAGTCCCTCCATCTCCCAGAATCAGCTCATTTCCAGTTCTAGCCCCCCCCCCCCAGTATCAGTCCCCCACGAATCCCAGTCCTTCCCAGCATCATCTCTCTTCCAATCCCATGATCCTCATCCCTGGCATCATTCCATTTCTATCACTAGCCCCCCAGTATCAGTTTTCCTCCAATTCCAGTCCTTCCCAGCATCAGCTCCCATCTAGTCCCTCCATCCCCAGCATCAACCCTCTCCAATCCCAGCCGCTCCCAGCATTCCTTTCAATAGCAGTCACCCCATCACCTAACATTAGCCCATTTCCTGTTCTAGTCTCCAGTCCTTTTACCATTCCAGCAGCTCCCCCTCCATACACATGGCCTCACAACACGAGGGGCCCTGAGTGCATCTGACCGGCTTCAGAAGGAGCCAGTGAGGCCTGAAGCCCAGTGCCCCGGTTCATCTCTGCACAGCTGTGGGAGTAAACAGCAGCGTTTTCCTTTACTCCTGCAGCTGTGGTATGTGGCAGCTACCGGGGCTGCTGAGTTCCTGGAGGTTAAAACAGGGGCATTTCCTGCATCTTGCCCAAAACAGGAAGTGCCCCTGTTTATCTTCTAGGAACTCTGTGGCACTGGCAGCTTCAACTTATCACAGCTGAGGGAGTAAAGGAAAACGTCGCTGTTTACTCCCGTGGTTGTGCAGAGGTAAACTAGGGAGCTGGGCTTCAGGCCCCACTGGCTTCCTCAGAAGCCGGTCAGGCACACATGGGGCCCTCGTGCCCGCACATGCCTAGGGCTGACCCTTTTTGGGGTGGGGTGGGGGCATCTACGATGGCACCCCCTGGAGGATGATGCCCCCTTGTCACGCTTACCCCGCTTTTTGCATCTATTTGCATTAAAACACCACATTAGCTGTAAAAGCTGAAGGTGGTTTAGCAAACATGCCCTTAGTTTACATGTGCACATTGTGAAATATTGGCACATATTTTATTGATTTATATTATGTTGATTTTTCCCATGTTTACGTTTGTAAATTGGCACCTCAGGCTGCACATGGATGTCTATCCCCGTGCGTTCCTGCACTTCCTTCTACAGTATGATTTAAAAGTCACATCCATTTTGTGGGGCAATGTTATATCGGTTTCACATCAGCTTTACAGATGCACATCTTCTCCTAAAATTTGCATAGATTTACAGATGTTTTCATTTAAAATGAGTGCACATACCTTATCTAGCTTATCTAATATAACCTTAACTAACTTAAGTTCAATGTTCATGATTAATGGTTCAATTGTACCAAATGTTATATGTATACTGCTTTGTTAATCTGTAAACTGCTTTGATTCATTGATAAGGTGGGCATATAAAATACAAAAATAAATAAAATAAATATGTTTAAAATGAAATGGGCAATATCAACAAAACTTTCTATTTCATTTTAATTTGAAACACAGCACTGAAAAATTCAAAATTTAGTTTTTCTTCCCAAGGTTGTCATAGGCTAGGCTGGCCTCAAACTGGTAATCTTTGGGTTAGAAGGCAGTTATCTTGCAGAAGAGCCATCACTGCCTCAATGGGGGCTGGTTCTAGCCAGCCTGCTGTATTGCTGTCAATATTTCTTCTTTTTCCCTGATAGACCCAAAATTTGTCTGGCCCGGAGCTCTATGTGAAATGCTAACTGGATTTTTTTTTTGTCTTGGGAATCTGCTGTAGAGATTTACTCCAAAGATTTTCCTTGTGCCAGAAATCTTGTGAAACCATGTCTGAGTACACTATCAGAGACGTTTACCAAGCCTAATGCAGATCCTGATTGATCATCACTAGCTGGATAAACAGGATCTGAATTAAGCTTGGTAAATATCTCTGATATATCTCAAAGGAGACCGTCAGAATCACTTTTAAACTTTAAAGAGAGCTATATTAATACTGCTTTCTACAACTGATCTTGTAATTATCAGTTCCAATAAAAGCCATTCAATAGTGAAATTCACATTATTCCATATTATTTTTTTATCATTTATTCATTATTTATAAGACTCTTTTACCCAGTTATACTGGCTTAATAACCCCTACAGTACCATTTTAAATCAAAGTATAATACCTGATCCATTTCAAATATCAGAATCCACATTCCAAATCACTTTAAGGCCACTCAAAATCATCAAACACCGAAAATATGCTTATCTTGTCAGGTCCACTTAGACTGTGAGTAGAATTTGCAGGTGCGTGCATTTATTTTAAAATACTTTGATTTATGCATGCACTTACATACTTAAAGCACGTTCATTTCACCTGCCATAGGTTTAAATAGGTGCATTTTCACTGCCTTAACCTACATGCCTTCCTATTCATTTATTTATTTACAGTTCTTTTATACCGTGCTATTTATCATCAGTGCGGTTTACAGTGAACGAAAATACTCACATAAGCAACGAGCTGCCATGAGTTTACATATAACAGGGCAAATAACCAGGAATTAACATTGGGAAACTTTGTACATAAAAGTATAAACTATATACAGTACGGGTTATTATTTACATTATGTGCAGCGTAAGAGAGAACATTACTGCGTATCTTGTGGGATTGGATTGTGTTGGGGAGTCTGTGAGGGATCGTGGTGTTTGTAGAAGTGTAGAAGGAACAGGTGATGCTTTAGGGCTTTTCTAAATTGCTTGAGGTCAGTGATTGATCTGACAGCGAGTGGAAGGTTGTTCCAGCATCTAGGGGCGTAGTATGCAAATGCTCTTTCTGTAGTTGTATGAGTGCATCTTATAAATTCTGTCGGTATGGATAGGGTATTGCACGCTGCTGATCTTCTTGATCTAATATTTGGGGTGTGGATGATGAGTGATGAGATTGAGGGAGGGGCTATTTTATTAATAGCTTTAAAGGTAGTGATGAAGACTTTATATGCGAGCCTGCAGTTTATAGGGAGCCAGTGTAGCTCCATTAGGATGGGGGTTGAGTGTTCCCTCCTTGATGCTCCAAATAGCACACGGACGGCAGCATTCATGGCTAGTTGTAGCGTATTTAGGGTGTTATTTGGGAGGCCGTAGAGTATTATGTTTGCGTAGTCAAAGTAGGGCAGGACTATAGCTTGGAATATAGTTCAGAAGTTGTTATGATCGTATAGGATTGCTTCTTAATGTGTGACCAAACTGAGGGATAAGATTTGCAGGTTTTTTCCTCTTTGATTGGAGATTAGCAATCATTATAGGCAGGCAGGATTTTTCCTCTCCTTTGTGTGTGTTTTCTTAATGTATTTCTTCATTATGCTCTGGGGTTAGCTAGTGGTTTCTTTCTCTATATTGTGGGCTATGTAGTACCATATTTTTTCCTTTTATTTCTTTTTGGCCTTGATTTAATGGGAGTAAATTAAACATTTTCTGAATGTACTTTTCTTGCCAAGTTTCATACTCATAAAAATGTATGTAAAATCTTATTTTCTTAAGAATCAATGCGGACAAGACCAAAGTTATGACCTCAGATGGATCACAGGCCAATGTTCACCTCGATGGAATCCAAATCGAGCAGGTTCCAGAATTCAAATACCAGGGATCGCTGGTGCAGGAGAAGAAGGTGGCATCCATCACCAAAGTCCACACCAGGATTGGCCAGGCAACAATACCATTTGCCTCACTCAAATACTGCCTCTGGCAGAAGGTCCACCAAGACCAAAATTCACCTCTTCCGAACATTGATCCTGCCAATTCTCCTGTACGGATCGGAAACATGGACTCTGCTCAAACCTGATATGAACAAGCTCAAGGTCTTTCAAATGCAATGCTTGAGGCAGATTTTGGGTGTCTCTCTTTGTGATTGCCATTGAAACTAGACAATTTGGACAAGTCGAAGAACAAATAAAAAAACGCAGACTGCAATGGTTTGGCCACATTTGCAGAATGAACACCAGTCGGCTGCCATACAAATTCCTCTGGCGAGAGCAACCTGTCCACTGGAGGATTCAACATGCAGCACTGAAGAAAACGTGGCTCAAATACATCAAGGAATACCTAAGGAACCAGCGACTGACCATTGATGAGGCCAGAAATATTCCCACCGATCACCAAGGTTGGAAGCATACTGTGAACAACACATGGAATCCAGCGGCACCTATGACAGTGTATTCATTGAGAGGATGACCTGCTCCCCAAATGCCAGCTAAGGATTAAGGAAGAAGAAGATGTAAAATCTAAAATGCAAATAAAACCTTGCTATTGGTGTTTTTTTTTATTTGACTACTGGTGGAAATGCCCTCAGGACTCCCCATTATCCTCCTGGATGGAAGAGGCCAAATATCAAAGGAGAGGAGGTTTCTGCATGTGAACCCCCCCCATTTACCTGTGGAACCCCCTTTGAAAACTGCCCTCAAAATGCATTACTAATTTGCCTCATATTTACATCAGACCTTACTGATTTGTATAACAGGGAATTGTTCTTTGCATTTTATTTTGAAAAAATAACTTGTTATAACCTTTATTATTAATTTTTTGTTAGGAAGATTATTTTAAACCCTAGACATTGAGTCTTTGAAGAATGCCCTTCAAATCTGAATATACTTTATGAGTCTTGCAGACCAACTTTGTTCTCCTGTTTGCCACAAAATGCTTAGTAACTGTGTCCTGCGTGGGGTTTTGTTTTGCGATCTGTTCAGGTTTCCTAATAAAGCCAATATTTTGTTCTTTATTGTAATTGACTGTCAGTAGAAGGCTGTGAATCCCCCACACAGTGCCAATCCCTGAAATAGATAGCATCACAGTGGAATTCACTAGTCAGCCTGTGTGAGTCACAGGTTACCACCGAGGAATGGTCCCCTATTGTACAATTGGCTTTCTCAAGCTGCTTTCAGTTACTGAGTGATTGTGGAAGTAAGGCAGTGTGTACAAACCATTTATTCATCTTTGCCAGGCAGAGCAGCCGTCTTTCAGTAGCAGCTACAGGGGTGCAACCTTCCTTTCTTTCACCAGTCTGAGGAAAAGCTGGGATAGGCAGCATAACTGGTGCAATTACAGAGAATTAAATTATCTTCTCTTTGGGTTTAACAGCAGCTTAAGGTAAGATTCCCAGATTTCTTTCCTATCCATAGAGGGTTTCTGAACTCTCAATGTGATTTTGAACCAGATTCCATTATACATTTTTATGAACTCTATATGCATTTCTGCAATTTCTTTGCACACTAGGCATTAGATGAATGTTATCTGTAAAAAATATGACAGTGAATTCAGTTGCAGTAAACAGGTTACTGCTATATAATATGCCAAAAAGCATCAGTTCTATCATCCCTACTGTTGAAAATGAGATCTACTGGCAGCATCTTGATGCTCTAGGAAATGTTGCTGGGTCCTGATAATATCTGTTTTCATATTTTCTAAAGATTAAGGAGCTACTTAGGATGGCAGCATCTACCCACGAGAAGAGAACCCAAAAATGGATGGAAGATCTGCAACAGTTTCGTAATAAGCACAGGTTCTCTAAGAAAGTGATTTTAAACTGCTGCTTGATTAAGAAAATCATTGCCTGGGCAACTCCAAGCAGCAAAGGTATTCCTATCATTGACATTTGTAACACAGATACAAAAACAGCAGTCCATATATGTGTGGGAAAAGGAATGATTTTACTGATATTTATCTGAGTTTTAACTTGTGGATTGGAATTCTAGGACTAGTTTAAACATTTGTGAAAAGGTGAACGTGTGCTATGTACTGTTGGTTTCTCATGACTTGGGCTCTCTTTTACATGAATTGCTTATGGCCGTTATATGTTTTTTGTTTGCCAGTGTGAAATTCAGATTGGACTAGCATGTAGACTTTAATAGTGTCTATGGGTTTCCACTGGTCACTGCAGGACAGTTATGGAAGAGTTTGTGCGTGCCCCTTGTCCGTAGCAAAACAGTTTCTATGCGTTTTGTGCATTTCTGAGGTAACTTGACCTGAAAGGCTTCTCCATTAGTAGAAATTTAAAAGTGTCACCAGAAAGTATTGTCTTGACCTGGTAAGATTACATAAGAATGAGAAGAACTGATGCTTTCATATAGTGCTTCCCTATGGGAAATTAAGTGCATTGGGTACAATATGCTGTGGTCGAATTACACTATCCATTTTGCTTTTGCCTTTTCCTGTTGGCATCCTGTTTTATTGTTACTATTGCTTTGCAAATGTATGCTGTATGTTGATCCTACAAAGTGAATGCTAGAATGCATTATATGCTGTGCTTTAACATTTTTTGGAGTGACGGTACCCTGGATATCTTGAAAGGGCGGATATTTCAGTATGCCTTTAGGAAAAACTGTTCACTGCTTAACTCTATTTTTTTTTTTAGCTAGGTCCCTGTTAAAATGCTAAAGATACCTTTCCCATTGGTTGTAAAAGAGAATGTTTTCTTTCTTTATACGAGAACCTCTGATTGGTTTGGAAAACAATACTGTTTGTGTCCAGAATTTTAGCATGTCCCCAGCCATAGGGGATAGTAGTAAGGAGAGGTGGATGGACTTCATTGTATTGCCGCTTGAGATGCTTCTCTTTTCAGAGTCAGAAGGTTACATGGTTGAATCCCAAGATCGTTGCTTTTCAAACATATGCTACGATATTATATAGCAACACTACAAGAGAGGATCTCTTTACATTACTTACAATGCTCAGTCTAATGTACTATATTCTGACATTGTAAGGAGCATGTTTTAATTTACTGTACATCTTAATCATTAGAGCTAATGGAATAAAATTCATTTTGACTCATCTGTGACAGCTATTTTCTCGCCAGTTAAATTAAATTCTAATAGCTTGCATTTCCCATTTCAAACTGCACAATCAACTTAATTCCTACAGTGCTAATCTGTCCAATTCTAGGCATAATATGGTTGTAATTATGCACTCAGTTTGCGAATAAGCTAGATATCAATATGAAATCTGTTATTATTGAAAAATGTTAAGCTTCGGCTGATACAAAAATAAACATGAGTACTGCTTGCTGTTTCCATAGTAATTTTATTTTTAGTTATGCTCTAGCCCTGAGAGACCTTCAAGGAGGATTTGATTTATTAGAAATTTTAGATATGATGTAACTTATTGTTTAAACATACCTTAACAGAAACAGCAAGCCCCAAAAAATGACTATGGAAGGTGATTTGTAATCTAAGAGATTAGAGAGTTGTGTAAGTCTATGGCGGTACTTTCTGGGCTAGTGTCATCCATTGAATTCAAGTAATCTGGTATGAACTGTTCAGTGTGAGGCTAAAATTAGCACTTCTAGACATCTTTGGCAGCATGGAAATCTCAACCTGTGCTGAGACACTGCTTCAGCTCTTTAAGGTTTCAGGAAGCAAAGTCAATTGTAAATGCAGTTCTAATATGCATCACTTTATCGGACATCTCAGAAAGGCAGCCCATTAGATAGAACAACTTGATTCTGTTTTTTTATTTCTTTACAAAGATAAGTTGCTAAAGTTAGAGGAAGGTTGATAAGCGAATGGACGAATCCCTTTTTATTCACTTGCGGCTTTCTCTAGGCTTGGCTGGTCAGTTGGAACCTATGCACAAAGCTTTATGTACTGTAACTACCCAGATTTTTCTCCACCTGTGCAATCTAGTTTAGCTATTGTGATGACAGCATTCTATCTGAGGGTCACAAATAGCAGTTTCCTTCAGAATTGGTGCAGGTGGGATACTAAATGCTCTTTGAAGTGCTTCAGTAGCTTTCACATTACCTACTGGGTCTAGTTACCATAGCCAGCCTCCAGAACTGAATCTGAGTCTCAGGCATTGCTTAATGCACCACTACAAGGTAGTTATGGAGCTAGCCCCTGTTAACCAATTTTTTTTTAGTTACTGCAGGTGCAGAACTTGGGTAAATATTGCACTATAATTGTACAATCTGCATGGCAACCACTGTTCTTTGTGATTTGAAATTGTAAGTCCAATTTTACCATATCTCCACAAACACCTTGTGGTTACCTATACTAACACAGATATATACTCCCCCCCCTCCAAGAAACAACCCGAATCAACCCGAATCAACATGGTTTCCGACCAAACCATGGTGTTGAAACACTCCTAATATACCTCTTTGATAATCTGATCCAGGTCATCGACAACATCAAGAGAGGCATCATCATGATCTTCATAGACATCACATCAGCGTTTGACACTGTGGACCACAGCACACTTCAGTCAGGACTACAGGACATCGGACTACACGGCACCACCTTGGAGTGGTTCACCTCATACCTCTTGGACAGACAGCTCCAAGTCAAATGCAAACCTGTCACCTCCTGACCACTAAAAATCAAACAGGGCATACCACAGGGATCCGCCATCTCTGCTCTATTATTTAACCTCTACATTCAACCGATCTGTGATATCATCAAGAACCACAAAATACAATACACGGTCTACGCAGATGACATTATGATACAAGTATACACCCCAATCAATCATGAAAGCCTGGACTACACCAACATAGCAAACTGTCTACAACAAATGACAAGCTGGTTTATAGAAAACAACCTGACCATAAACTACAAGACAGAAGCACTAATCATCACCCGAAACGCCACCTTCACCCCACCTACCTCCATCAAACTGAACGACATTACAATACCAAGAAAGACAGAAGTAAAATACCTTGGAGTGACCCTCGGCAAAGACATGAATCTACAATCTCACATCAGCAGAACCACCAAAAATGCATACCTCAAAATGAGAACCATCCGTCGCCTCAAACTAATTCTCTCACAGGATCACTTCCGCACTGTCTGTCAAGCACTAATCACACCCATACTAGACTTCTGCAATCCCATCTACCTTGGACTCCCAAAACAAACACTCCGGCCCTTGCAGATGGCACAAAACACTGCTGCTCGCATAATAACTGGATCATCAAGACACGATCACATCACCCCCATTCTCAACCACCTCCACTGGCTCCCAATCAGCTCCCGCATCAGATATAAGACTCTACTAAACATCTTTAAAATCAAACAGAACATCTCAGCAAACAGCTTGCAGCCTCTCATCAGATCTGACACAAGCACCAGACCAAGGAGAAGAGGCACTTCAGACACCATCAAGATCTCCAAAACTTTCACCAGAGTATGGCAAGACACCTCAAGAAGAGCACTATTCCTGGCTGCGCCCACCCTCTAGAACTCACTCCCGGACGATCTACGTTCAACTCTGGACCTCAAGGACTTCAGGAAGCAGCTCAAAACCACACTCTTCATTGAACACTATAATGGTATTACATGAACCGACCAACGGCCCAAGATCTACCTCCCAATCCTCCTGACCCCCTCTTTACCCCACCCCCCCTGGAAATTGATAACTTGGATTCTTCTGAGACAATGTATATAGCCCCTTGTACACAGCACACTCTGTAAATAGCTCACCAAGAAATCATCACATTCACACACACACGAACCCTTGATTAACACTGCATGCCCCCTACACACGGTGAACTCTGATTTGGTTGAAGTGTAAACCGCTTTGATTTCAGGATAAAGCGGTATATAAATCCTTTTAAATAAATAAATAAAATAAATTAGTGTAGATCAGAGGTTCTCAACTCTCCTTGGGACCCACCTAGTTAGTCAGGTTTTCAGGATAAGAACAATGAATAAGCATGAGAGAGATTTGAATACAATGGAGGCAGTGCATACATATTCTGTCATGCATATTCATTGTGGTTATTGTATGAACCTGACTGGCTAGGTGTGTCCTGAGGACTGGATTGAGAACCCAGATGTAGATGCTAGACTTAATTTGGGTTAATTAAGGTTTCTAGGCCCCACCTCTAGATTATTGCTTCGGATCTTCTATTATAAAAGAAAGTGAATGAAATGGAAGTTTCAATTAGATCTGTACTTATTTTATTCCATAAGATTCCACCCGCTCCGAAAAATAGAGAAAGAAATAGAAAAGGAGAATCTGTACAAGGCTGATGGATCATTTTCTTTCCAACCCTCTAGTTTTTAATAGTGTATGGCGTAAAATGATATTAGGGGCTCGGCATCAAAATTGGAATGCCCACTACATCCCAGTTAAATTAACACAGTGAAATTTTGTGTCTATCACACAGAACCTGAATACTGTTCTGTTGTGTGAAGCTTTCATACTCGCTGCAAAGTCTTATTTGGGACTCAGTAACTTGAATATGTGGTAGGTTTTTTATTTCTTCCAATTTTTTCCAGTTTCAGGACACCGGGTAGCCTTTACAGAAAATACACAGCTCTGACTCCCTCCAAGAATGGTAATTTAGAGGAAGCACAGTTCTGGCCCACAATCACCTCCAACTCATTCCAGATAAAGGGTGAGGAGAACAGAACCCTAGGGCCAGCCTGAACCTCAGTGGTTAATCTAGAAATCTCACATGGTTCACATTCTATCTTTGACCCTCACTTAAGCCCACAGCTTTTTAGGAGTAGTGCCCCTTCCTTCCTGTCTGTGTCTGTGTCTTTCCTGAGCATCGGGTCAAGTTGCTTCTGGAAGAACCCAGTGATTTAACCCTTTTCCTTTCCCCTGGCCCTTCACTGGGACTTGTTCTGGATAGCAAGTCATGTACTTTTTCTTTTTCTATTTAGGCTTATTTTGCTTTCTGAATCAGCTTGTAGAGAACATATTTTCCTTTACATCTCGTGAAAAAAATTAATCAACTTTTCCTCTAAACTGTGCCCATTTGTCGGCACACTACTTGAGATAGTGTTAGGAAAAAAGCCTGTGCTTTGCTGAGATGCACCCCCTCCCACCACCCAACATACCAATAAACCTGGGACCACCTCTTTTGCAGCTTGTAGCCGAGCTAGAGTGCTCTTCTTAGTTCATAGCCTGCTATTCTGAAGCTAGCGTGGCAGAAGACTGGAAGAGTTGGCATAAGGCACTGCTAATCTCCCCCTCCTAATACAAGGCCATATTAGCTGCAGCCACAAGGATACTGACAAGGTAGGTGAGGTTAAGAGGGAAAACTTATTTGGGTTTTAGAGAGGGGATCAGCTAAGGGTTGTGGGTATAGGATAGGGAAGATTATCTGGAGGTGGCTGAAATAGGGTGGTAGTGTGAGAGGACCAATAATCAAGCTGAAGAGATGGAAGAGGGAAGATAATAACACAAAGAGATAGCGAGGGTAGTGAGAAATTAGATCAGAGGTGGGAAATGGACAGGATAGAGATTGGAGTGGGGAATATGGGAAAATGTAGAGAACTAGATGAGAGGAGAAAATGGGAAAGAGAAGGAAGAAGAGGGATGGATGGCAAAGAAGGAAGGTAAACAATATGGAAGAAAGGACAGGGATGTGAGAGATGAAAAGGATAGAAAAGGAAGACAGAAGATAGAGCAAAGGAGATGATAGGAATGAGAGTTCAGATTGGGCAAAGGAAAAACTGAAATATGTTGATGAAAGAGAAGAGGGAAGGAAACAGGTGGGATGGGATTGAAAAAGTGGACTGAGGACGTGAGTAGAGGAATTTGAGAGAGAGGACAATAGTGGACTGGGAGATGGAGGAGCACATGGAAGTGTGAAAAAACAAACAGATTGAATAAGAGGGGAGGGAAGAAAGAAGACAAATGAAGGCTTAATGGGGACTGGGGATGAGAGAAAGATGGCGTAGGGGAAATGAAGAATATGAGGGGGATGAGAAATGGATGAAAAAGGTATGCAAAATAAGAAGATAGATGGAAAAGAGAGTGCTGGAGAAAGGTAACATGAAAGAAAACAAGATTTCAAAAAGACAGATGTAAGAGAAGAGAAGACAAAATGTAATAGAGCCAAACACAGGAAAGAAAGCAGAAGACAAATGGGATTTAAAAAGGTCTTTCAGTAGGGGCTGTATTTATCAGTGGTTAACCATCACTCAATTTATTAGAGAGGAACTTCTTTCAACTGGAACGTATTTATCACTGAACTGGTAACAAACACTAAATTAAGAACTTTTAGGGGCTTGTTTACAAAGCCGCGGTAGCGGTTCGCGATCGTTATCGGAGCCGCGGCCCCATTGATTTCAATTGGGCCGCGGCTCCGATAACGATCGCGAACCGCTACCGCGGCTTTATAAACAAGCCCCTTAGTGTCTTAAATTTAAGTTTAGAAAGGTTGGATGCAAAAAAGGCTATTTTATTTTGCATGTTTTAAATACTAGCAATTCCTTTAAGGTGCTTTATTGTATTGCAATTTTTTTTAAATAACTCAAGCTCACAGCAGATTTGGATTTTCAGATTACTCACCTTTCCAAATCCAAACAAGACAGGATTTATACAGGTATAGGAAGTATTGCCTAAAGCATACGTGATGCATTGGAGGGTTACACGACTTGCCCAAAGTCACAAGATCTGTCAATGAAAGAAGGGGAATTGAATTTTGGATTTTTTGGTACGCTACTCCTTCACTCAGAATTAAATACAGTTACCACACTAGGGGCTATGTTTACTAAACCGGGCTAACGGTTAACCCGGGCTATCTTCAACTAGGTCCCATTGAATAATATGGGACCTAGTGGCAGATAACCCGGGTTAACCGTTAGCCCGGTTTAGTAAACATACCCCTAGGAGTTGAACTCTGAATGAAACCCAGATAAATTATTATATTATAATAAGATGGCTAATTTCTTGAAGAATCAAGAGCTCAATATTCAAAGGTATTTATGCGTTAATGGTGGACACTAATATAAGTCCCCACTCTGTGGATTTTTAGTAACTTTATATGGACAGCGCTGCCAAAAATCTTTAAAAATGCCCCAGCACTATCCATATAAGGGCATATTTTAAAAGGACTGTTTATGCTGTGTGAGGGATGTGGAAGTGAAAATGTCTGCAAATCTATATCAGCTTTAGAAAGGAGTGTGCCTGTGTGAGGTTGATAGAAAATTGACATCTCCTCCACTAAAAAATTGAGGATTGTTAAAATCAGGCTGCAGATAGAAGGAACACATGGGGATTAATATTCATGTGAAGTGAGAGGAGCCATTTCACAAATGTACATGTGGGAAACCTGGCCACTTACATGTGTATATGTGAGCACCTAACATGGGTATTGACCTTTTTGCAAACCTAGATGTGGCTCCTATTTTTACCTCATTTCATTTTGGAAGGGGAAAACAAATATTGTGGGATTAAGGGTGATATCCCCCTTAATGCCTCTTGGCCAGTATGAGCATTTTTAAATGCCTATTTCTGTCTGCGAGCAGGTGTTACTGTGGAAGTGTTTTTTGGGTTTGCATGTGCATTTCCTATATGAAATGGTGAATGCGCATGTAGATTTTGGCTATGCCCAGAACATGCCCTGACACACTCCTATCTACTTTCTAGGTAGCCTGGACATCCACATGTAAAACGAGCCTTCCCTAAAATGGCCCTTTACATTTGGATGCAATTTACACATAGAAGTGGTGATTTTGCCATATCTACGTAAATCACGATGAAGTCTTCTAAATAATCCCCATTGTGTTGAGGAGGAGTTAGGGCATAAGGATGATATTCAGCCACTTTCCATATAGCTGAGTGGTTTAATTTAGGACAGCCAAAAAGCTATTCTAAATTAAACTAGTCAACTATATGGATAGCCGCTGAATATTGAGACATTGGGAGTCATTTTGGAAGTCCTAGTTGTACTTTGGATGTCCAAAAACAGGCACAGAAATGTCCAAGGCATAGAGATGTCTCCAGAGTCATTTTAGAAGCCAACTCTGGGGACATTCCCAGAGTGAGGACATCTTAAGTCTCAATGGGGGTGTGGTGGAGGCATGGCTAGGGTGTTCCTAGGAACCTAGACATCCCCGTCTGATCTATCATAAACATCTAGCATCGTGTCTAGGTTTTGACCTGCTGCAGACACAACATGTATCTCAAAGAGCTTGTTTTGGCTGAAAAACATCCCAAGGATGTAGAGAATAAAGTACTCTCTCATCCCCAGTACTCGGCACAATGTCAACGATAGCAGCAGTGGGAGTTTAACTCTGGCTGTCCTGTTTCTAGCCCACTATTCTAGCCATTAATCTATCCTGGATGTCCAGGTTTTTAAAATACTGTTCTGGGGACGTCTATATAGATGCCCCTGCAGACAACCATATCGGCCACATCTCTGTTTGTGAAATCATGTCTGGACCTGGACGTGCCTGTATTCTTTTCAGACATTCTGACTTAGACATCCCAGATTGCACTTGGATGTCCCTTCTGAAATTCCCCTCTATATGGATAATTGCTGATGGTCAGCAGATTATATGTATATTCAGTAGACGTATAGTGGTGCTGAATATAAAGGGGGGATATTTAAAGCGATTAATGCGGCTAGCAGAACAGCTAACTATGTTAATTGTGCTGACTGAGACATTCAGCAGCACTAACATAGTGGCTCTGAATAACCAAGGGTGCCAATAATGCTGTATGTCCCAGTGCTAACTGATTAACCTTGGGGCATTTTGGGGGGCAGAGCAGAAGTGGCACCTGGGAACAACTGGGCAACAGCCATATTCAGCCACTGCCCGGTTTTCCCTCGGTGGCAAAAGTTAGTTACATAAAAGACCAGTGTAACATTCGCCGCTGAGGTTAAGCAGACATCGGCTGAAAATCGCTAACTGGCCGATCCCATTAGTCAATGCTGGTGATCGGACATCGGAGTCTTAGATTCAGTGGCGATGGCTAGCTGCTTTACAGTGGCTTGCCATCACTACTGAATATCGGGTCCATAGTTTCTTTTTCAAATGCTGTGACTGGTGTTTATAAAAGCTTACTGGTGACTTGGACTAAATACTGGGTTAAAGGGTTTACAATTTGTCTTTGTATTTGTTTAGCCTCTGTTCCAGTACAGGAATTGTCATGTTTACAGAAGCCTTTCATGCATAGCTCACACAATGAAGAAGTCAGATTTTAAGCTGAATGCTAGTGTGATTAGTATTTATCAAGGCAGTATCCTGTGTGTGAAGCTGAGGTTACGCTTACATTTAACTGAATATCCAAACCAATTTCATTATGTATGTTTTATTAAGTAACTCACTTAGAAATGTACGGTTAGTGCTGCTGAATATCCCCGCGTAATGCCACTATACGTCCCAATGCTAACTGCTTAACATTGGTGTGTGTCAGGGCAGAGGCGGCTCAAGGCAATCTGCTGCCTGAGGCGAAGATTGAGATGGTGCCCCCCCCCCCCACCTTAGAGGGGGTGGGACCTTTTCAGAAATACAATCAGAGACTTAACCAAACCAAAAAGCCGATTAGATTATATGGAGGAAATGCAAGATGTTTGCATACACGACAGTATCGAGCTGCAATCGCGCCCTGTGCGACTTGCAGCTTGGGCGCACGCCTCCCCCTCTCCCCTCCATATCTCTGTCCAGCGCTGCCTGCTCTTTCCCTGCTGCTGCTGCCCTCTGTTTTTTTCACGGCGGCACTGGCAGCAGGGAAAGAGCAGGCAGCACTGGACGGAGGTATGGGGAGGAGGAGGGGGGCATGTGCCAGATCTGAAAGACACCGGCATTTTAAGCAGATCTGTCCCTCCCTGCTCTGACATCGCGTTAGAGGAGAGAGGGACCAGACCTGCTTAAAGTGCTGCAAAAAGGCTTGGGGTGCATTCTGGCTGCCTGCTATTGTCCTGCCAGCGACGGCAGGGCAACAGCAGACAGCGGAAATGCACCCCACAAGCCTTTGCGCCCTGTGTGGCTGCACCGCTTGCACAGGTCTAGGTACGGTCCTGTTAGCACACCAAGGAACTAAAAGACAGCAAGAACCAACAGCACAGTTTATAAAACTAAATTATAACTCATTTTTATTTTGTTGTTATAAACTGCGTTATGGGTCTTGCTTTTTCTTTTTCAACATAAATATTGCATCTATAGTAGGTGTACAGCAGAACCAGGACATTCACCCACAGAACTCAATATTTAAAAAAAAATCTGATTCTGATCAACTCACTAACAACAACAACCACTATTCTCCATTACCAGGCATATTGTGAACTAATACAAAACCCTACAACAAAGAGCATACCTACCGTACCATACCATATCAGCACAAACTTCCAAAACTCACATAAGGAGCCCATCCAAAAAAAGCGTCACTGTAAATACTACAGTGGGCCCTGGAACATCCATACACCTATTTGAAAAACTGAACAAGTCAAATTACTACAGTACAGTATAGATCTTTATGTACAAACTGCATGTTAACAGAACCCCTGACATCAGTCACACACTCACAACATCGACCCTCACCAAGTACAGAATAAATAACCACAATCTAAAGTAAAAATAAAAATATGTAGACAAAATTTAAACTGAAACTCCAAGAAGCCAGAGTCCACATGCACTGCAACATCAGATAAATAAGAGATGCAGTTCCCCAATACAGCGTAAAATATAAACATGGTCCATCTGCCATTTCTTATCTGTTCTTTTGTTTTCTTCACTTCTTTCCATTTCCATTTCCAGTAACCCCCCCCCAGTATCAGCCCCCTTTCCAGTCCTGTTTCCCATCAGTGCCGGAGGGCTCAGCTTTAACAGAGCCGCGGGAAAGGGAAACAATCTCCCTTTGTGTGGCTCTGCAAAGCTGAGCAGGCGCAGAGGGGAAACACTGGGCTCTTCCAGGGAGGTGGGGGACTATGGCCGCGGGGCTCTTCATTCTGCCACTGCTGCAGCGGCAGCAGCTTCTATAGCCGTAGGTTTTTAAAAAAATTTTATTTTGAAGGCCGAGTGAGGCAGTCTTTTTGGGGGCAATTTTGCCGTCCCCAAAAAGATGCCACCTGAGGCTACCGCTTCACTCGGCCTCATTATAGAGCCACCCCTGTGTCAGGGGTTTTCTGGGGTGGAGTGGAGGTGCAGCCGATTGCAAACTGGTGCTGCCCAGTTAGCAATCGGGCTCTCTGGTGACCCCAGAGATTCAATGATGGGGCCGAATATAACCCTGGCATTGAATATCCGTGTTTAATGTTCAGTGCCGGCTGCTAGCCATTGTAATTCTGCTAGCTGCCAGTGCTGATTATTGCGCCCGTGGCTTATAGATGCTGCAATCCCAAGTGATACCCAAATTGAGAACAAAAACAAGAGAAATTGGCAAAATAGAGACCTTCAGAATGAAGCTGAAAAGCTTTGGAAGAAAATACCTACTGTAATACCAGCTCTTGGGGCTATACCTAAGGGACTTCCTAAATTTTTACAAATTTTGGATCTACAGGACTTGACTCCACAAATCCTATAAAAGACTACCCTACTTGGAACAGCTTACATCTTGCACTGCTACCTGCATATTCCTAAGTTCTTGGTTAAAACCTGAATCATATGATTAAAAGCAGTCAGACTCTTTTATCCAATGAAGAATCCACCATAATAACAATAATAATACTCCACTTTAGGCCCTTCTTCAGTTTAGTTAATGAGACATCTTTAAGAAAACACCCTGTCTTGGCTCACTTCCACTGTTAATGCCTTCTTTCTGCAGAGCAATTTCCAAAGGCACTGAAACATACTAATATAAAGCTATTTCTGAAAAAGATGCTTTACAGGAGGGGGGCAGGGGAGGGGGGCCTGATAAGTCTCTGGCCTTGTTATGAAACAGAAAGCTACGGGCACACTACAGTTCCAGTGGTCCAAATGATCTCTCTACAGCTTCATTTTATATGGTATGAATTAAAACGAAACTACAGAGAGATCATTCGGACCACCAGAACTGAAGGTCAGAGACTTATCAGCCCCCACCTCGTAGTATGTGAAAGTTATTGCCCGGTCTCTTCTCTTCCTAGCCATGATGATTCAGACAGCTATGACAGTTCAATTCCATCATTCTTTGGAAAATATTGAGACCTTGGATCTTGCTCAGTGTTTGATTCTCTTCAACTTTAGATACTGAGCCAGTGTTAATCTTCTTAATGAATGATATGCAACTGATGTACTCTTCCAAAAATATTTTGATAAAAAGTTGAAAATTCTTTAGAGTCATGAAGATATGGAGCTCAGAATAAAGAAGCTGAGGTTGCAATGTTCACATTCCAGAGGTATTTTAGAAAAGACTTTGCCAAATATGGAAGATTTTAACAGAATAAGGGGCAGGAGGACATGAATGTGCTGATACTTGCAACTGTAGGAGCCATCTTGAAAATCCACACACAGGAAAAATTAACGAAAACAAGGCTGAAATACATGTATAAGTGCAGTATTTCATAGGCAGCGGAATGGGGTAGAAAACAGGAGTCATGGCCCCACCAATATTTTGTTCAGCACAGCATCAGCAACTAGAGAGCTTAGGGGCAGGACTGGAGATTGGTTTGTTTGGCCCCTTCAACCAAAAAAGGTGTTCTGCTGCCCCTGCAGAATTTCACAACTTACATGTGTCTGGTGGCTATCTTACAAGCTTTCACTTTAAATGCTGCCAATTAGCAATAGATGCCTCTATTCTATCTAATTTTACTTTTGTGGGGAAATAATAGAGGGTTAAGGAAAATAACTCCCTTAATCCCTTCTGTAAAGGCCTGGCTGGACCAAGAACCTTTTGTCGAACCTAAACATGCCAGGGAGCAGGTGTCAATTCCAACATGAACTGAGAAATACATGTATAGATTTTTGACCCACCCTACCCACTCCCTGATCATGCTTCTGACACACCACCTTGCAATTTCTGTGTATTAAGGACATCTTTTTTCAAATTGCCATTTACAGATGGATGCCTGATTTTACATTTGGGAATCATGAATAAGGCTTCTAAAATAACCCCTTAAGTACATGTTCTATGCACCACATAATAAAACATGCAGTTGAGCAAAAGTTTTGATTGTCAAAATTAGTTGAAAGAATGTATATTTGTGGGTAGATTTCTAGTGGTACTTCAGTGATATTAAGGTACATTTTAGATAAGAGGTGGAGGTCAGAATGGAGACGCTGAGATCAAGATGTACTCATTTCTGATGATATTTTAGGAACAGCACTGCCAAATGTGGAGCCATTTCTGAAATACAATCCACATGCAGTGAGAGGAGCCATTTCACAAAGATACACGTGGGAAAAAAATGACGGGGGAAGCCATCAACTTATGTGTATAAGTGCCAGAATTTCACAACTGACATGTGCATGTCGGCACTTATACATGCATTTGGGCCATTTTGCAAACCTAGATGTGCAGAAGCTCTTAATTAAGCATAGAGTACTCTCTCTTGCTGCTGTTTCATTTCAGAGGGGAAAATAAACACTGAGAGATTAAGGGGCACCCCTTAACTCCTCTTGTAAAGGAAAGGCCAAAGGGAACACTTTCTAAATGTGGACGTGGACCTGGACAATTTTGGACTTACCCTATATGAAATGGAGAACACACATGCAGATTTTCGTCTCACTCAGGGCATGCTCTGACATGCCCCGTCTATTTTCGATGTGGTGCGGTCAACCATTTATAAACTACATTTTAAATAGAGTGAAAATTTCACTCTTTCTAAAATGGCAATGCACACATGGATACAATTTGCGCATGTATATGGCTGCGCATACACATTTAAGTCATGTATAAAGCTTCCAAAATAACCCCCTTTAAATATAGGTAATTGAACTTTTCTGGATTGAAAAGTCTGCGCACCGCTTTGTTTTATTCTTTCCATTCTTCTTTCATGTTTGTGACTCTGACAATGGTTCTGTAAGCCATGCATATACTGTATGCGGCGTATCTCTCCACCCTCCGCTTTCTTCCACCACAGTGGTACTGCTGGATAGCTTCTGTCATCATTTACCATCTCTTCTCCCTTCCACCCTTTGTCCCAGCCCTCTTGCTGCTCTATTTTAAGGGTTGCTATTCTATACCTCATCCACTCTTTGCTCATCCTAACAATAGTGGTATACGACAAAGCTGAGTCCTTTACCTTTGTTATTGACAGAGACTGTAGTTGTGCTGCCTTTCTTCAGAAGCAGAGATATGCTTAGGAAATGGTTTCTCAATGCAAACATGGCATGACTGAAGGTTCTGATATTTACCAGTGCTAAGCTCTTTTATTTGAGGAAGAGCACTGTTTTCATGAGGAAAGAACAGTGACATGATCTGAAACAGTGAGTCTTTTCCCTGCCTTATCGCGTTCTTCATGCTGCATCTCTTTTTGTAAACCCCCAGAAATAGGCATGTCATTTCATGCTCGATTTTGACATCTCTTGATAATGAGATCTCCTGTTGCAGATCAGAATACTTTGGTCATCTACGCCTTGCTGATTATTTACTTTTAATAAAATTAACATATAGTACTTAAACGTATTAGTTCATTTCCCATGTGCTGAAACACAATAAATAGCATTTTAGAAAGGATGTTCAAGTGCAGTTTGGGATGTCTATAGTGGAATGCGCAAAAATACTCCAGGGATATGTAGATGCTCCCAACGTGGCCACCTGTGCCGGCATACGCATAGACATCCCCACTATGAAACTGTGTGCTGGGGACACCCATCTCTTGCAAGGTTACTTGCAGAACATAAGAAATGCCTTACTGGGTCAGACCAAAGTCCATGAAGCCAAGTATTCTGTTTCCAACAGTGGCCAGTCCAGGCCACAAGTACCTGGCAGGTTCCCAAAGAGGCACACAGGTTTCCACAATGCTTGTCCCCAGGCAAGCGGTAGATTTCCCTGGTCTGCTTTAATAATGGTTTATGGACCTTTCATCCAGGAACTTGTCCAAACCTTTTTTAAACCCAGCTCCACTAATAGCTTTTACTACATCCTCTGTAAGTTTCCTTACTCGCTGAGTAAAAAAAAAATTCTCTTATTAGCCTTAAATGGTTTGCATTGTAGCTTCATTGTATGTCCTCTAGTCTTTCTACTTTTTGATGGCATAAATAATTGATCTACATTTACCCGTCCCACTCCATTCATTCATTTATAGACCACTATCATATACCCTCTCAGCCATCTCTTTCCCAAGTTGAAGAGCCCCAATCTTTTAAGCCTCTCTTCATAGTGGTGCTTTACCATTCCCTTTACCATTTTTGTCACTCTTGCTTGTATCTTGTCTATTTCAGCTATATCCTTGTTAAGATATGGCGATCAGAATTGACACAATACTCAAGGTGAGGTCACACCATGGAACAATACAGAGGCATTATCATATCCTTTGTTTTATTCTCCATTCCTTTCCTTATGATTCCTAGCATTCTATTGGCCTTCCTTGCCGCTGCTGCACTCTGGGCGGAGGGTTTCAACGTGTTATCCATGATGACACCTAGATCTTTTTACTGGGTGGTAGTTTCTAAGGTGGTACCTCGCATCATCTAACCATAGTTTGGGTTGTTCTTTCCTAGGTACATAATTTTGGACTTGTTCACATTAAATTTTATCTGCCATTTGGACATCCAGTTTTTCAAAGTCCTCTTACAATTTTTCACAATCCTCTTACCTTTTTAACAGCTTTGAATAATTTTGTATCATCTGCAAATTTCATCACCTCACTCATTATTTCCATTTCCAGGTCATTTATGAATATGTTAAAAAACAACGGGCCCAGCACAGATCCCTGAGGTATTCCACTATTCACCTTTCTCCATTGAGAAAATTGGCCATTTAGACCTATTCTCTGCTTTCTTTCTTTTAACCAGTTTCTGATCCACAATATTACACTGCCTTCAATCTTATGACTTTTTAATTTCTCCAAGAGTCTCTCATGGGGGACCTTGTCAAAGGCTTTCTGAAAATCCAGATACACTATGGGCCCGATTCTGAGATGTGACATGCGGGGCTGCATGTCCTAGTAGGATGTGCAGCCCCGCAAGTTGTCCTTCCCCTATTAAAAACATAAGAACACAAGACAATGCAATACTGGGTCAGACCAAGGTCCATCAAGCCCAGTATCCTGTTTCCAACAGTGGCCAATTTAGGTCACAAGTACCTAGCAATTTCCTCAAAGGACACAGGTTCCACAATGCTTGTACTGTAGCAAGCAGTGGATTTCCCTGGGTCCCCTTTAATAATGGTTTATGGACATTTCCTCCAGGGACTTATCCAAACCTTTTTTAAACCAAGCTACACTAACAGCTTTTACTACATCCTCTGGTAATGAATTCCAGAGTTGATTATGCGTTGAGTGAAAAAATATTTCCTCTTATTAGTCTAAATAGGTTACTCTGTAGCTTCATTGCATGTCCCCTAGTCTTTCTATCTTTTGATGTCAGAAACAATCCATCTACGTTTAACCTTTCCATTCATTAATTTATAGACCTCTAACATATCTCCCTTCAACCATCTCTTTTCCACGTTGAAGAGCCCTAACCTTTTTAGCCTCTCCTCATAGGGGTAACCGTCTATCCCCTTTACCATTTTAGTGGCTCTTCTCTGTACCTTTTCTAATAACGCTATATCCTTTTAAAGATACAGCGACCAGAATTGCACATAATATTCAAGATGTGGTCGCACCATGGAATGATACAGAGGCATTATAATATCCTTTGTTTTATTCTCCATTCCTTTCCTTATTATTCCTAGCATTCTATTTGCTTTCTTGGCCGACGCTGCACACTGGGCAGAGGGTTTCAACATGTTATCCATGATGACGCCTAAACCTTTTCCTCGGTGGTGGTCCCAATCAGGGCCGGATTTACCTTGAGTGAGGCCCTATGCCAACAAAAATTGTGGGCCCCCAGCAGGGGCGGCCCAAGGGGGGTGTGGGCCTCATTTTCATAAGGGGCCTCATTTGCATAAATATTTGCATAATGTTACCATATACTAACTTCTAGTAAACGTGCCTCTTAATGAGTGTATGGATAAAGAAAGACTAAAAGATTTCTACATTACTATAATCCAGTGCCAACTGCCAGACACATTAGGAACTACTACAAACACTGCCCATTTAGAACCCATAGCAAACCCGCCGTATCCTAACAGCACTACCAGGACTCACAAAGCACCATACTCTACCAATCAAAAGGCAACACTGCAAATATTAAACCAATACATTTCAGAGAACAACAATACATGACCTACTGGGGAAAGAGAACAAGTGGCAATGTCAAATAGGAATTATATAAACAGAACACCTCAGCTCAGTTACACATGCAGAACATAGACCATCACCAAACAAGTAATCACATTTTAGAAAAAGGAAGACAATAATTAAACTGGGAATCCCAAAAGCCAAACTTGGAATGTACAACACTGTAGAAATAAAACTATACATTAATTTGCTCTTGTACTAAACAAAGCGCAGACGTTAATGATGCACATTTACCAGAGCTGACATATTCCAATTAATAAATTCAAAATAAGAGATATTTTTCTACCTTTTGTGCATTTTTTTCAGCTGCAATTGCTCCAGCCACTTTCTTCTGGTTTCTTCATGTCTTCTGCTAACTCTCCATCGTCTGCTGTCCATTTGTCCTTTCTTCTCTCTTCTAGTTTTTTTTCCATTCTCTCTCTACATCTGCTTTAACATACTAATCTTTCTCCTTTTGCTCTTTCCTCATTCCTATTTCATCCAGTCAAATTTTACCCCTCCATCCTCAATCCCCACTTACTCTCCCAATACCCGGCCAATTGTAGATTTTTTTATCCCTCCCACACAAAATATTTTTCCCTTCTCCATTTTACTCTTCCAGCCCCATCCCATTCTAATCCTCCCCCAACATCAGCTCCCTTCTAGTTCCAGCCTCACCCAGCATCCATTCCCTTCTAGTCCCTGCATCAGCCCATTTCCAGTCCTAGCCACCCATCAGCCCATTTCCAGTCCTAGCAACCCCCCAACCCAATACCAGTCCTAACCCCCCATCACCCCATTTTCAGTTTAAGCCCCCCCTATAACCCATTACCAGTCCTAACCCCCCATCAGCCCACTTCCAGTCCTAACCCCATCAACCCATTTCCAGTCAGCCCCCCATAGCCCATTGCCAGTCCTAACCCCCCCCATCAGCCCACAGCCCATTACCAGTCCTAACCCCATCAGCCCACCTCCAGTCTTAACCCCCCCCAGCCCATTTCCAGTCCTAACCCCCCCCCATAGCCCATTACCAGACAGCCCCCATCAGCCCACAGCCCATTACCAGTCTTAACCCCCCCCAAAGCCCATTACCAGTTCTAAACCCCCCCAACAGCCCATTATCAGTCCTAACCCCATCAGCCCACCTCCAGTCTTAACCCCCCAGCCCATTTCCAGTCCTAGCCCCCCCATAGCCCATTACCAGACAGCCCCCATCAGCCCACAGCCCATTACCAGTCTAAACCCCCCAAAACCCATTACCAGTTCTAAACCCCCCCCAACAGCCCATTACCAGTCCTAACCCCATCAGCCCATTTCTAGTTCTAACCCCCCCATCAGCCCATTTCCAGGCCTAGCCCCCCATAACCCATTACCAGACAGCCCCCATCAGCCCACAGCCCATTACCAGTCTAAACCCCCCAAAACCCATTACCAGTTCTAACCCCCCCCCAACAGCCCATTACCAGTCCTAACCCCATCAGCCCACCTCCAGTCTTAACCCCCCCCAGCCCATTTCCAGTCCTAGCCCCCCCCATAGCCCATTACCAGACAGCCCCCATCAGCCCACAGCCCATTACCAGTCTTAACCCCCCCAAAGCCCATTACCAGTTCTAACCCCCCCCCAACAGCCCACAGCCCATTACCAGTCCTCCTCATCAGCCCACCTCCAGCCTTAATCCCCCCAACCCATTTCCAGTCCCAGTCCCAGCCCATTTCCAGTCCCAGTCCCAGTCCCAACCCCTTTCCAGCCCCCGTCCCAGCCCCCCCCATTACCAGTCCTACCCCCTCCCCCTCCCCTCCCCCGGCCTAAAGTAAAATTTATTTTAAAAAAACAAACCGGCTGGCTGCCGCCGCGGGGCCCCCCACTGCGGCCGCGGCACCATGGACTGACCCGCGGGGGCCCCCTCTGGAAGCTCGGTCCCTCCCTCCGTGCCTCCGTGTCTCCCTCCGTGCAGGCTGTTAGAGACGCGAAGGCAGACTGTCTCCTTCGCGTCTCTGTTAAGCCCGCAGGGGCTGATGGGAAATTTCCCATCAGCCCTGCGGGCTTAACAGAGACGGGAAGGCAGAAGGAGACAGTCTGCCTTCGCGTCTCTAACAGCCTGCACGGAGGGAGACACGGAGGCACGGAGGGAGGGACCGAGCTTACAGAGGGGGCCCCCGCGGGTCAGTCCATGCTGCCGCGGCAGCAGAGGGGGCCCCGCGGCGGCAGCCAGCAGGTTTTTTTTTATTTTATTAAAAAAAAAAGCCTAACTACTTCAATTTTTGTGGGCCCTTTGCAGCTGTGGGCCCTACGCCATGGCGTACATGGCGTATAGCTAAATCCGGCCCTGGTCCCAATATGGAACCTTGCATCGTGTAACCATAGTTTGGGTTGTTCTTTCATAGGTGCATAATTTTGCACTTGTCCACGTTAAATTTCATGTGCCATTTGAACATCCAGGCTTCCAATTTATCAAAGTCCTCTTACAATTTTTCACAATCCTCTTGGGTTTTAACAACTTTGAATAATTTTGTGTCCCTCTCTGACTCTCCCCACATGGTTAGAGGAGCAGGACGGGGAGAGCCTGTGGAGTCTGGGCAGAGTGGGGTCAGGCCAAGGTGGCAGGACGTACATGGTCCATTAAGGTCACGGCCATGTACGTGCTGTGGGGTCAGGGGAAACGTGCTGCTTATTCCACCTCAAATGTGGAATAAGCAGCACAAACCAAGTGATTCAGGCCGGACCCCCCAAGGGCCAGGACCGGGTGCCGGTATGTTCTCACCGCCCAATCCAGGTCCCAGCTGCTCAGCCGTGGGTCGGGCGATGAAGTTGAAGAGAGTCAGTGCCACTAAAGCCAGGGGTCCCTGTGGGGAGGACGTCCCCGTAGGCATTCAGGGTGATGCTGAGCCATCCTCAGGCCCAATTCTGTATGCCATGGGAACGTCTTGCTCCCATGATACAGAATCAGATCCTAATGGACCCATCCTGCTGAGGACCGTCCAGGGGGCCCAGATGTGCCCCTGATAGAATCGGGCTCCACATTAACTGGCTCACCTTTGTCTACCTGTTTATTCATACTTTCAAAAAATATAACAAATTAGTAAGGCAAGACTTTTCTTTGCTAAATCCATGTTGACTTTGTCCCATTAAACCTTGTCTATCTACATGTTCAGTAACTTTACTCTATATAATTGCTTCTACCATTTTGCCTGGTACTGATGTCAGGCTCACTGGTATGTACTTTCCTGGATCACCCCTGGAACCATTTTTAAAAATTGGAGTTACATTGGCCACTCTCTAATCCTCAGGTACTGCAGATGCTTTTAATGATAGTAAAGAATTGAAGACCAGATCATTTATTTATTTAATAGGTTTTTTATACTGCTTTAACATTTCAGTTAAAGCAGTTTACATTGTAACTTAAACTTGGTAATGTACATTAAACAGGGACATTGATAACATGGATTTTTCTGAGGCTAAGTGATTTGCCCAAGGCCACAAGGAGTGCTAGTGGGAACTGAACCTTGGTTTCTTGGTTCCCAAGCCAGTGCTCTGACATTGCTGCCTGGATGTCTCACCGCCGTCTGAAGCTGAACATGGTCAAGACTGAACCCCTTATCTTTCCCCCCAAAACCTCCCTTCCTCTTCCTCCTTTCTCATTCTCTGTGGAAAACTCGGTAATCCTTCCTGTTTCCTCGGCCTGCAATCTGGGGGTTTTCTTTGATGTCTTCTCTCTCTTTCTCTACACATATCCAGCTCATAGCTGCTGTTTTTTTCTCTACAATATTGATAAGATCCGCCCCTTCCTTTCTGAGCATACTATTAAAACCCTTATCCACTCCTTAGTCACCTCTCATCTTGACTACTGCAACCTGCTCCTTGCCGGTCTCCCTCTGAGTCATCTCTTTCCCCTTCAATCTATTCAACATTCTGCTGCGCGACTAATCTTCCGTCAGCCTCTCTATACCCACATTACTCCTCTTCTCAAGTCACTTCACTGGCTCCCTGTCCGCTTTCGTATCCAGTTCAAACTTCTCCTCCTGACCTTTAAGTGCATTCACTCTGCGGCTCCTCACTACCTTTCATCTCTTATCTCTTCTTACATCCCCTCTCGGGAACTCCACTCTTCTAACAAACTACTTCTGTCTATGCCCTTAACTTCTATTGCTAACTCCAGACTTTGCTCCTTTCACCTTGCTGCACCTTCCGCCTGGAACTTGCTACCGGTGTCTATACGCCAGGCACCCTCTCTAGCCCACTTTAAATCCAGGTTGAAATCTCACCTCTTCACTGTTGCTTTCAGATCTTGACTTCTGTGTCGTGACTAGATTGTATGTGCCGTGTTTTTGTCTTGATTGTTGCTCTGTGTTTGTCTTGATTAGATTGTAAGCTCTGACGAGCAGGGACTATCTCTTACATGTCTGTACAGCGCTGCATATGACTGGTAGTGCTATATAAATGCTCAATAGTAGTAGTAGTGCTCTAACTATTAGGATACTCCTCCACTCCAATGGCCAGGATGGCCAGTGGTGTAGCAAAGCAAAAAACACGAGCCCTCATTCCCTGTCCGTATTCATTGTCAACTTATAAGTTAAAGGAGATATGTGTACCTCCTTCTCCACACCCTCCATATCTTTGCTTGGCAAAACAAGCACATTTCAGATGCCTATACGTGCTTGGAGCAGGTATAACTGTGAGGCAGCTTGAGTCATCCAATGTGTTTCTGAAATTGGATGGGGATGTCCAAGTTCTCAGCAATGCCCTGGACATGCCCCCACCCTGCCTTGGATGTCCTCGCATTCAGAGAAGGAAATTTTATTGGGGTAGACATGATGACCGGTATACACTGCTTCTTGCCTGAATCTTATCACACCAATTGAAAGTCGGCAAACAAATCCTGTGTAATGATCTGCACAGAAAGTAATAGTAAATAGGTTGCAGTACCATATCATTCCATACGCATGAGCTTGGAACCAGACTATATCATACCATAAAGCTGCAATAATACAGTAGCGAGCCGGGGAGGAAACCTCACATACATAACTATATACAACCGCCTGCCATGCACATGGTGGAACTGCATGCATTAACACAAGATGACCCCGGTGGACCATCCTACAGAGGATACTACAGAACAACCCTGTCCCACCCTCCCGGTAGCCACCCAAACCACACAGCATGAAAATATCATCCCCCAGGGGTGGAGCCTGGTTGTTGGTCAAGATGGACGTGTAAGAGCTGAGCTCCGGAGGGCAATTGGCAAGAATCCTGACTTCTGCTGTCTTTAATCAAATAGTTCTTACCTGCTTGGTTATTATTCGATCCCGGATATTTCAGGCCCCAAACTGACGTGGCTGGATTACCAAGTTCCTCAAAACGCCAGCGTAAATAGAACCAAAATGGAACCTCTCTCTCCTCACAAGATGGCGGTTATCCGAAACTGTCCTGAGACTTTGCAGGAGCTCCTGGCTGAGATTTGGGCAGTCAAAGACATGGTCAAGTCCAATGGTGAGTCACTATGCGCAATGCAGGAAGATATTAATGCTTTGAGAGCTTCCATGGAGGCCATTATGGCTCATTTGGAGAAGGTGGAGGGTGATGTGGCATCACATGGGGGAAGGCTTAAGGCCGTCGAGAAGCAGGCCAAGCTGATACTATCATTACAGAGAGAGGTGGAAGCGGCAATTACCGTTCAAGAAGAAACAACATAAGAATATTGGGAGTGCCTGAGGGTGTAGGGTCCTGACATTGTGTCCTTTCTGCAAACCTTGATTCCGGGTGTGTTGAAGTTGCAGTTTGTTATGCCATTTGAGATCGAACGTGCCCATAGAGTGCTTACTCAGCCAGTGGCCGCGGGTAAGCGTCCACGCCCAATCATTTTGAAAGTTCTAGGCTTTCAACAAGTAACGCAAGTAATGGGAGCTGCCAGAACACTATCAAACTTGGAATACCAGGGACACAAACTTCTGTTTTTCCCGGACTTCGCGTAGGCGACAGTGGATCGCAGGAAACGTTTTCTGGCGTTGCGCCCACGTTTGTTGCAGTTGCAGGCCTGTTTTGGGCTGCTCTATCCGGCCCGCGTGAGAGTCATGCTGCACAACCAGACCAAGACTTTGATGATCCAGAAGAGTTACATGCGTTTCTGGAAGATAAGGAAGCAGCGGTGATACGGTGAATTTTCTTCGCAGCTGTATTTGATGCAGATTGTTGGCACTCAATATCATGGCATTGGACTGGTCGTAAGGTCGTGTAAAGGAGTTCTACTCACACAGAAAAGACATATTATTATACAGTACTATTATGTCTCAGGACATTTCTTCCGTTTTCTTTGAAGGAAGGTCAGGATATTTCCTGATCAAGACGGTCTTCTCTTGTCTTTCTTTCCTTCCTTGGCTTTTCTTTGTTGTTTTCTTTCTATTTCTTTTGTGTTCTATGTTGTTTGTGCTGTCTAGGATGGTTTTGGAGTTTGCAGCTTGGGTAAGGATAAAGGCCCTCTAGTCATTTGGCGGGGTCTTTCAGCTCATAAACTGTTTGGTAAGGGTTGTCCTGCCATGTAGTGTTGATAGTTAAGGTTTTGAGTACATTGTCTTTCTTTACTGTGGGAGGTGGGGAGAGTGTGACACTTTATGTAGTAACAGAAGTGGGAATGTAGCAGGTCAGTTGCTCTCCGTGTCTGTCTTGTCCTGGTAGGCTCACCCACTAATTTTGTGGGTTGTATAGCCTCCCTGGGTTTAAGCTGGTGGGTTCGGTGTAGTGTTTTCAAAATTATGTTTTTTATTATGGGCGATCATGTACAGGGGCTAGGGACAAACTATATCTCCTTTTGTTGGACTTTCTATGTGGGCTATAAGTGCAGCTAATACTTTCAGGGCGTTTAAGAAGCTGTTCTACAAGGTAAAACTATGTGCCACAATTTGGTATTTTTTTGCAACATTTGACAATCAACTTGATCTATTTTTTCACTATGTCTTCCTTTAAGATAGTTTCACTGAATGTTAAGGGCATTAACAATCCCATTAAGAGGAAAAATATTCTTCTCTATGGTAAGAAGGAAAGTGCTGACATCTTACTGTTGCAGGAGACACATTTGAATGCAAAGAAATCGTTAAAATTAGGGGCACATCCCTTTTCTCTAGTGGCTTTCGCTGCTGCTCAGCATAAGAAAACCGGGGTAGCCATTTTAGTAAGGAAAGCTCTATACCCCATGATTATTCAAACTAGGTCTGATACAGATGGGCGGTGGACTATGGCTGTCATTAAAATTGGATCCACTGAGTTGGCCTTAATCAACGTCTATGCTCCTAACATTGATTGTCCTACCTTTTTTTGCTCCATTGCGGCTTTGGCGCAGGAGGTGTCCAGATATCCGACTATAGTAGGAGGGGACTTCAACCTCATTCTAGATCCATTGATAGACTGGAGTCCAGTGAGAACTGTTAGGGTTTCCAAGGCTCATCCAGTTCTTGTATCTTTAATGCAGGATCTGGGTCTGATAGACATTTGACGACTGCAGCACCCTACAGATAAAGAATTTACCTTTTTCTCTCCCCCTCATAACTCGTTATCACATATAGATTTCTTCTTAGTCTCCAAAGGACTTTGTTCTAAAGTTAGTGAGATTGCTATTCATGCAGCTCATATTTCAGACCATTCTGCAATCTCTCTTACTTTACTTGACTCAATGAGCCATCAACCTCACTCTCGGTGGCAATTTGACAGGACTCTTTTAACCAGTCAGGAATTTCGGGAGACCATCTTAGTAGCCATAAAGGAATACTTTCAATTCAATCTATTGCAAGATTCCTCGGGGTGGGCTTGGTGGGAAGGCTTTAAGGCTAGTATACGAGTCACTATTACCAGTTTTGCTATAATGCAGGCTAAACAACGTAAAGCAGAGCATAGTGCACTAGACAAACAAATTAAAGCGGGTGAACGTATTTTAGGCCATAAATCTGACCCTAATATTCTGATAAGACTGCAACGTCTTAGAATTAAATATAATTAGATTCTGACCACAGAGGCCTCACAGAATATTCAAGGGCAGAAAGGACGATACTACTTAGAGCAGGAATGGGCAATTCTGACCCTCGTGCACCACAATCCAGCATGGTTTTCATGATGTTCCTAATGAATATTCATGGACCTATTTCCATACAATGGAAGGCAGTATATGCAAATATATCTCATGAATATTCATTAGGGACATCATGAAATCCAGGCTGGATTGTGGTGCACGAGGGCCAGAATTGCCCACCCCTGACTTAGAGGGTAATAGAGCTGGATGGCTACTAGCCAACTCACTTAAGAGTCATAAGGAATCTTCGTGTGTTCCAGCTCTAAAGGATCTTCAAGTGCAACAATTGATTGTCAAGGATCCTGACATTGCGGAGACCTTTTTCCAATTCTATGCCCAGTTATATTCTCCAGAAACTGAATTTTCTGCAAAGGAGTTTGATAGTTTGCTAAAGAATATCCAAAAGCTGGTGTTAGACCAAGAAACTGTTGCGGGATTAGACAAGCAGATAACCGTCATGGAGATCATCCAGGCTATTGACTCTACACAAACTGGCAAGGCTGCCGGACCAGACGGTCTGCCGGTTGAATTTTATAAAACCTTTTTCCAAAACTTTAGGGCCATACCTACAACAATACTATAGAATTCTTCTTGACAATATGACACGGACTGGAGCGTTTGCCTCTGCAAACATTATTGTCCTAGAAAAACCTGGGAGGGATCCGCAGTTTGTCAGTAATTATTGACCAATTTTGTTGATAAATATAGACTATAAAATTTTTGTGACCACTGTCGCAAGGCGTCTCTCCAAACTGATCCCTTCCTTGATACACCCAGACCAATGCGGTTTTACTGAGGGGCGTTCTACAGCCGATAATGCCAGAGTACTTTGTCATGTTCTGGAAGGTGCAGAGGAAATAGAGGACCCTCTTGTGGGGTTCTTATTAGACGTGCAGAAAGCATTTGACTGGCTGGAGTGGCCTTTTTTGTTTGCTGTCTTGAAGTGGTTTGGATTTAGTGAAGGTTTCTGCAATCTAATTAAACTCATGAATACGAGACTGTGTGCGAAAATCTCTGTAAATGCGACTCTGTCTAGAGAGTTTCTTCTAGGGCGGGGTACCCGGCAGGGCTGCCTTCTTTCCCCCATTCTCTCTAATCTGGCCTTGCAACCTTAGGCCTTATTAATAAGGCAAAGCCTCGCGATTAAGGGTGTATCTATTGCTGGCATGGAAATCAAATTATCCGCATATGCGGATGATCTATTGCTTTTCACCACACCTAGCTCCATACCGAGTATTTTAGAATTGATAGATAAATATTCAGGACTATCTGGCTATAAAATAAATTGGTCAATATCTGTTGCCTTCCCCCTATACTCAAGAATATGTAGAACGGATATGGAGGAATTTCCCTTTGTATGGGAACCTAAGATGGTGAAATACTTAGAAGTTAACTACTGTTATCCACTTAGTGCAACCCTACAGCACAATGAAGAAGAGATCCTAACTACAGTTCGTAACATAACAGCAAAGTAGTTGCCAGTCTATCTTTCCTGGTGGGGTCGTCTTGAAGCTATAAAAATGACTATCACTCCTAAAGTGAATTATATTTTAGAGATGCTACCTGTTTTTCTCACAAGTAAAGTATACTGTCAAATTGAAAAGATTCTGGTTCAATTCCTATGGAATAATAAACCGCCTAGAATTGCTCTTAGGAAACTCAAATCTAAAAAAGAGGAAGGGGGGGGGGGGGGTGAATTTCGCCGATTTTCAGGCCTATCACTGTGCTTTTTTGCTAAAACAAGGATCACAATTACAGTTGCTTATATACCGCACTATTCGGTATCAGCGCGGTTTACAGTATAACAAAAACAACCTAAACACAAATTGTTTGGTTTTACATAGAACAGGAATATCAACTTGGATAATGGGGTTAAACTATATACATGAGGGGTCACTTAAATAACAGGGTTGGATTATGTACATGAAATTTTAGTTGCACTGAGTTATATGTAACACAATGCTTACTTTAGGACGGAATTTGTCTGATCTGCAGGAAGGAGCTTGGGACTGTGATAAAGGCTTAGATTGGGTGTTATTAGGTGGGTATGGGTGGAAGGGGCCATAGGCTTACAACCAATATGGCTTGAAATAGAAGAGAGATTGAGTGCTCCTCTCCCCTTAAATGTTCTCCCTGGCATGGTGTCTGTCAAGAGGCTGAAGTCTCATAGAACCATATTGGACACTCAGAAGGCTTTTCAGCAGTTAGCAAATGCAATTCCCAAGGAAGATTGCTTATCGAAATCAATGCCCATCTGGCATAGTCCCTTCTTTAAAATTAATCAAAGCTCATTTGCATGGCAAAAATGGATTAGCAAAGGCATTTGGAGTGTTGGCCAACTAATATTAGATGGCAAGTGGAAACCCTTTTCCATTTTGCAAAGTGAATTTGATCTACCTCAGTCTCTATATTTCCAGTGGATCCAGCTGAGACATTGCATAGAAAAATCTCAGTTAGATATTACTTCATTGACTGACTATTGGGGGTTAGTGAATAAGATAAATTCTATATGTATGATCTCTGGGGTAGCTTCCCAATATTATAAAATATTGGCTCAGAACAATAATTCTCTGGCCATTGGGGTTCAACGGATATGGGAACATGACACTGGAGAAGTCCTCTCTCCCGAAACTTGGACAAAATTTTGGGGTAAAGTTAATAGGGTTTCTCAGTCTGCCTCTGTCTCACAAGCCTTGTACTTTTTTGCGCACAGAGCACACTTTACCCTGGTAAAGGTTGCTAAATGGGATAAGGCAGCTGGGAATAAATGTTGGTCTTGTCGGGGAGATATTGGCACTTTGAGGCATGTGGTATATGATTGCCCTAGCATTCAGTCTTACTGGAGTGCAGTATGAAGTCGTATTCAGGAGGTGCTGGAATTTTGGGCCACTCTCTATTTGTTTGTGGCCGTCTTTCGATCAGCAAGTGACATCTCATCGGTACAGAGGGATAGTCAGTTTTTGCTGGACTTCATGCTGGGAGTGGCTCTACATCTGGATATCTCTAACTGCAAACATACTGCAGAGCTCAGTTGGCACGAATGGTGGAACCGCTTATGCTTATGTTACAAATATGAACAAATGCCACAATGTGGCAGAACCCTCACACCCTCCACTCTTCTTAAGTGGAAGCCTTTACAGAAATATATTTCTAAAGCGAAGTATGAGAAACAACAAAGGGTATTTAGTTAATCCTCTGCCACTTAGGTTATGGAGTGGTGATCCTCTAAAGCCCTTATAGGTTTAGTTGCCCTTCAGCTATGCTGTTTCTAGGCCCCCCCTGATGATCGCATATTGGTGGGAGGGATAGGGTGGGGTGGGCTATGATTTCATGTTATAGAGAAGAATTGTATATTTTATTACTGCAATTTGTTTTTCTTTTTATTTGTATTTTGTTGGAAATATAAATAAAGAAGTTAAAAAAGAAAAGAAAAAAAGAAGAAGAAAATATCATCCCCCTCCCTGACACACACCCTTCTCCTCTTGCATCCATACAAACAGATATTACCAGTCAGAGCAAAAAACACAATGTGAGTAGCAAGTGTTCATTGAGATTGTGTATCTGTTGAGAGCCAAAACACCGCTATCCCTTGCTGGTGAAAAGGCAAACACAAACGAAGAGTCCATATTCAGCGGCACGTGTCCATAGTCTCAAAGTCTTCCAAAAAGGCCTGTAGCTCTGCTGGGTCCTTGAATAATCGTGTTTGGTTGTGGACTGTAACCTGCATTCATGCCAGGTAAAATAGTACATATCGGGCTTGCAACTTTTGCAATAGTGGAAGAAGCACTAATAGCTGCTTACTCCTATTAACTGTGGTCTTGCTGAAGTCAGGAAAAAACAGTAATTTGTGCCCCTCAAGCTGAATTGGAGCACGGATTTGTGCCACCTGTAGAACCTGGAGGGTCTGCGGATATCTGAGGATCTTAAGGATCATAGGCCGCAATATTGACTGTACTTGTGAACGATGAGAAGGTATACGGTGTGACCATTCTATCTCTGATGGAAACTTAAGGTCTAGTTGCAGCAATGAGGGCAATATGCGCTCCAGGTATGATATTGCATCTTGCCCCTCCGCTCCCTCCAGTACCCCCAGAATCCTAATATTGTTTTGGTGAGACTGGTTGTTTAGGCCTCTAATTGCCGCTCCAACTGCACTATCTTCTTCTCCTGTGACCGCATTGCATGGAGTAGGGCCTCATGCTGGTTCATCGCATCGTCAATGGTGTCGATCCTGAATGTCAGTGTAGTGATCTGTGTTTTAACCTCCACTAATTCAGATTGCAGGAAAGTGATGATGACAGAAGGGGATAGAAATGACAGATGGGCTGGAGACCCTAGAAAGTGAGTTAAGAGGAGACAGAAGAAAGCAGAAACCAGAGATTGAAATCAACAAGAATAGAGAATAAAAAAGCCAGTCATCAAAGGTAGAAAAATAAATTTTATTTTCAGTTTAGTAATTGGAATATGTCAGTCTTTGGAATTTACCTGTTTTGCACAGTACAGGGACAGATGCATCGCTGTCTTTCCCTGGTGTTGTATTCTCTGCAGGGGTGTAGCCAAGGATTGACCTGTGTGGATGATGGCCTCTCCACTTTGGCGTAAGACCCAGTCAGTGCCCAGTCAGTGGCAGAAAAACAGTCAAATGAGACGATAATTGGAGGCTGTGTCAATGTTTGCACTGTTTTATGCCCTCACATGTTAATTCCAAGCCTCACCAGAAAATGATTCCTGGCAATGCCACTGATACAGAGTCCGGCTTCTTGAGGTTTCAGTTTAATTTTTTTCTATGTACAGCTGTTCATATTTTGTATATAATTTATTCTTGTATATACCGGTAATTTATATTTTGTTATTTGTTATATTTGTTTATATTTTTGTGTATAATTTATTCCTTACTCTGTGAGGTTCTATCTATATTCTGAGTGTGTGACCAAGGCCAGGTATTCCATTAGCACGGAGTTTCTATGTAGGGCTTAGTAGTAATTCGGGATGTTTGGTTTTCTGAATAGATGTATCAGTGTTCTAAGGTGTACTGCAGTATTTATGATGCTGCTTTTTTTCTGGATAGGCCCCCTGTGTAAGGTTTTGGAAGTTGATGCTGTTATAGTATGCTACATTATTATCTCTAGATCCTGAATCATTTTTGTAAGGTTTTATATTACTTCACAATATGTTCAGTATTGGTAAGGGTTTATATTGCTGTTACTGAAATGACAAAAACTATATGTGGTCTTTTTGGAGCTATATATGAAATGATATAAGTAAATTGCTCCACTCTAACTTACAACTAAATCTGAGGTGTTCATGTGGTCATTCCTCATAAAGCTTCTATTACCCAATTTGTAGTCTCAGATTACCACGGCACTGATTGTCACAAAATTCAATGAAAATCAACGTGCCTAGAAAACATCAATGACTACTGGGTTCTTTTTTCTTTTTTTCGTGATGCTAGTTCACACCCTCTATATTTCTCTTCCCTTGTGACAAAATATATATATATTCATGTTGATTGATATTTAAGGATACTAATTCTCCTCCTTGATAACAGATGTGTTGTTTTTTCTCAAAATATATATATATTCATGTTAATAAACTTATCTTTTGATGTTGACAAATCTTCATATGCTTAAGAATGCTAATTCTTCTCCTTGGCGAAATGCAAAACGCCCCACTTGGCGCCCACGCGTTTCACTCTCTTATGAGAGTTTCATCAGGAGATCTGTTTCCTTCTGTTTCTAGCGGCTCTGTGTTAACTGCTGCCCACGTCTCTCTGTGGTTTTCATATCAAAAAACGCCGCTGAAATGACAGCAGAATCAGAAATTATTTTTTGTGTGTTGAGTATTGTGGGAAATGTTCTAGTTCTGGTCTGCATCCAATAGTGGAAAAGTTATTTTGAATGGAGAATATATGTTCCAAAAGAAAAAAATGAGAAGCACAGAAGAATTTAAACCATCAAAATTATTATAACTAATTTTATTTTGGTGTTATAAAATGTGCCGGAATTCTTTTTGTTTTTGTTCCTTTGGTGTGTGACCACCTTGAATCTCCTTTATCTTTTGCAGAATATATATTTACATTTAATAATTAGTAGAATATGTGGGTTTCTTGGTAGGGATGAAGTGGGGTTGCTAAGAAAGGGTATAAATGTAAGAGGAATGGGGTAAAGTGTGAGGAAGCTAATGAAGGCTGAGAAAAAAAAACTGGTAGCAAAAGTAAAAACTGGGGGGTATTGAAGTAGAGGAGTGCAGAAGCAGCACAGCATCAGTAGACAGAGACAGAATCTGTCAGTCTGAAAAGTGCTAATGTGCATGTGTGTACCTGATTTTGAGGGGGGGGGGGATGAAGCATGCACATATGTGTGTGACTGAAGTACAACAGAGTGCATGCATGTGTATATGTTTCTGTGTCTCTGATGGAAGTAGTCTCATATAAATAGTTTCCCTTTGAAAATTTCAGCTGGAGTGGAGAGGTCCGCTGGTGCAAATGTTAAATAAATAAATAAAATGCGGAAAAGGGTAGGAGTAGGACACGTGTTTTAAAATAGGGGAATTTAGGCATCCCGACCAAAGTAATACGATTCCAGGAGCAAATCCTTATAATACGGGACTGTTCCGTATAATATGGGATGGTTGGTCACTTTATGTGATGCTGTGGTGGAGTAATGGTATTTGTTTTCAACGTAAAAGGAAGATGGGAAAGAGGGATATGTTAGCATTGTACTAATTGTTAGCTATTAACCTAAGGCTGTAAAATTTGAGAAATTTGACCAAATTAAAAATCATAGTGCATTTGAATATGATCACCAGAATCACTTTTCCCAGATACTGAAAGCATCTAAACCTTCCCTCCCCTCACTGCAGTTCGGACAGAAAAACTGGATCCTTGTATGAACAAGCTTTTCATATTCATGGGAGATAATACACATAGCAGCATGCCATCACGCCATGCCTAGGCAATTGGGTATTTAGGCCCACCATCATAAATATGCAAGAAATAAATTTGAATATATTTGAAAACCACTGTACTAATCTATCTCCTGCATATTCATTGTAGTAATCCTGAAAACCCGACATGCCTCTCTGAGAGGGCTAAGAAGCACATTTCAAAGCAATTTCTGGGGCTAAAAAGTGTTTCATCTGCATTAATCAGGTACTTGAAAATTTCCCTCCCTCGGTGATGCGGAAGGTCTGAGTTCTACAGTACATGTCCTTTTCACCTCATTGAGAGAAGTCTTTCCATCTCAGACACCAGACTACAGAACGATCAGATTACACACTAATGGTAATGACACATCCGCTGCACATTAAGACAACCAATAATAACTTCTGTATATTTAAGTCTGGGAACAGGATGTGAAAAATATTAGCACTATGTGGCTATGTGTTCATTTAAATGAAATATGAATTTTATATTTTTTCAACAATGAAATGAAACAAAAGAAAAACAGTTGTGCCATTTTCATTTTGTTTTGCTTATAACCCCCCTTTTCTCCTCCACTCCCCTGCCAACAGAGCACATGAAAACCTTTAAAAATACTTTGACCTTTCTGACTGATCCCTTCCTGTCCCTGAACATTCTCCAAATCTAAGCTCTTTAGAAGGCTCTAAATAGGGCAGGAACAGTGCCCCATTTCCAATTGCTCCACAAGGTGGGCTGGCACTATTTTGAACTATGACACTGATGGACCAGGAATAACTGGGGATCACTCCTACTCATTTGGACCTTGACTATGGGATGAGACTCAGGGGTTTTAGGGTGTGTGTTTGTGTGTGTGTGATGTGTGGAGGAGGGGTGTTTGTTTCAATGTTCATTCAGTAAGAGAGGAGGAGCTGGAACTTTTGCTTGTTTCATTTCAAACACAATAAACCACAAAACTAGATTTAGCTCATGTGTAATTCAAAAGTTCAGCGCAAGTTACATTCAGGTACAGTAGGTGTTTTACTATTCCTGGAGGGCTTAGAATCTAAGGGGAATGCTTACTAAAGTATGGCAAAGTGTGCAGACTTAATTCGTGAAAATCTCATTCTCCTATCATGCCCGTGCCCAGTGGCCATGGTAGACACAAGGGGCACGGTGGTGCTATGCTACTATTGGTACACTAGCCATGCCACTAGTACGGAAGTTCATGAAAACTTTCCTCCAATCTACTGGAAGGCTAAATAACCGCCCAATAGCTGTGAATTTTTTGTCTTTGATTCTCATATGATTGTAATTTTAGAGGTCTCAGACTTTTTATGGCACTAATTTCAAAACATTTCTTTTTGCAAAGTGCCGTTATAGCATCAACGACCTCTATTTTCTTTTATGGCTACACATCTAAGCTGATGTTATCAGATCTTTAAACTCAAAAAATGCTTATCTTGATTATCTGGAGTTTGCCCGACGCCTCTATCCGCCTTACGATGCTTTTGTATAGATAAGGTCAATAAAGGAAGGGATGGGAAATCCAGAGAACGAACCCTGATCATCAGAGAACAAAGATGGATATACTTATCCCGCATGGTCTTAACATCGCAATAGAATGGGGAGTGTGTATATAACATTTATGGATGTAAAAATCAAGACCGGATGGAAAATTTAAAAGTAATAAAAATATATAAATAGGAATTGCCCCATTCCCCAGATGAGACAATATGGATATGACGTCACAGTGTCAGTGTTTAAAGGGACTAGAATGCTCGAATCCGCATGCGCGGCATTTTTTCGAGGCCTGGAGTGCTTGCAGCACTACATTGAATAACAGACTATCATTGAATGTTATATGCAACAAAGGTATGACAGTATATCCTTACATATTCGGCTATGTTTTCAAACGATGGAATTATAGGCATAACAGTAAGTTGTAACAGTACTATTTCATCAACAGTGCTAGAATGAGGAAACCCATCGAGGTGAAACGCTGATATAGTGCCCCCAATTCCCGTTCTAGCCCCTAGTCCCCCTGTTCCATTCTAGCCCCATTTCCGTTCTCATTCTAGCCCCCATTCCCCCCCCCCATTCTCGTTACCATTTTAGCCCCAGTTCCCCACCAGCCACACACCAAAAAGGGCCTCATGCCTGATCGGCTTCAGAGGGAGCTGGGGAGGCCCAAAGCCCTGGTTGACCTCTGAACAGCCATGGCAGTAAAGAGCGGTATTTACCTTCTTTCTGCGGGTGTGATAAAAAGGAGCCCTTTGGCACCCTGAGTAGTGGGGGGTCAAATGGGAGCATGCCCGACATGCCCCTGTTTAACCTCCTGGCACTCAGTGCGCTGGCGGGGTCCTTTTAACACAGCCACAGGAGAGAAGGCAAACACCACTCTTTACTCCTGCAGCTGTTTAGAGGTGAGTCAGGGCTTTGGGCCTCCCCAGCTCCCTCTCCAGCCGGCCAGGTGTGGCTGGCCCTTCTGCTATGTCAACTGTGCCATGCAGCACATTCAAACTGCTGTTCCAGGGAGGCGCCTTGGTATTCAGTAAACACCTCCTATTGCCCTGTCTTCTTCTTATGTGTTTGCTTTGCTTCTGTCCTTCATATTTCCCAGCACTTGTGTCTAAACTACACTACTGGAGCATGCGAGCTGACGAGTGCAGCTGGCACCTGGTCAGAGGCTGGCGTTAGCTGCACAGACACTAGCGGCAAGCTGCAAGGGCGCTAGTGGCATGTTTGTGCAGCTAGCATGCGACTACCATACCTGCTCCATCGTGTGCCCTGACTTCACCCTCTCTCCACCCTGTGTCCGCCAACCTCGCCTATTCACATGATGCTCAGCTAGCACAGGACTTTTAGCATGGTCTACTTTGGCTGCATACTCCTTGCTACTTCATGTCCCAAACACATGCCAACCACATGCTAAATCCCGTGCTACCGGTAATGCATTTTGGTTAACATGCCCCTAAATTTGTCTCGAAGGCAATGGAAGGTAAAGCAACTTGCCCAAGATTGCATAGAAAATGAAAAAAAAACAAACTTGAAATGAAAACAAAAAAAAAACCCCATCAAATATTTTCGGGGCACACCTCTACCAACAATAAAAGTGTCTGGATTTGGAATTTAGTTAAGTTCAGTTCTGAAAAGATAAATGAGTTATTTCCTTATTGTCCCTCCAGTCCAGTCCAGATGTGTGGGTTATCTCCCCCTACCAACAGCTGGAGACTGAACATGCAAAGTCTTGATAATGTGACAATAGAAGAGCCATGTGCTCCTCCTATAAGACCAGTATCTTCAGTCTCCAACAGTTGGGGTAGGAGCTCTTGTGTAGTTCTTGACTCCACTGAAAGGACACTTCAGGAAAAAGATTACTTTTAATTCTTGAGCCATGCCTTTGCCAATGGTTGCCTTTGTGCCTGTCTCTTTTAACAAAAAAATAAAAAAAATAGAAAGAGTTTCAGAGGGAGTTGTAATTGCCTAAGCAATGTTTTCATTTCAAGGTTGTCTGAAGTAATTTCAGCTGGAGACGCACTGCAGCAGATCAGAGCTGTTTAGTCGGCGAGATTTTCTTTGGGAACAATTACCCAGTGTTCTGGGTCCCTTCCTCTCCTCCCTCTCCTCTCTCCCACTTCGAGGTAAGTCTCCTGACCAGGTTGAGAGGCGACATGGGAATTGCTATGAATCAGCATTTTTTTCCAAATGGAGACAGGGTAGTGTTGAAACTTGCCGGGGTTTTATTTTTGTTTTTTCTTTCTTTTCGGCATCTTTAGGCCAACAGCAGGGAGTGCCTCAGTTCTCGGACTGTTGTTTTTCAGTGGCGGTGTGCTCGGCAATTGGGTTTGTTTTTTTCCTGTGTTCTGGGGCCATGTTGGAATGTGTGCAGCTTGCGGCTCAAAAAAGAGCTCTGTTTCTGAGTCGGGCGTTTGCCGCTTCTGCGAGCAGGAGGGCAAGGCTGCAGCTGCAGTACTTGAGAACCAGGCTACGGGTGTTAAATCAGTGGAAAGCTTGGGGGCTGAAACCAACGCTTGTTCCTGCAGTTTATGCGAGAACCGCAGCCATTTTAGATATCGCTCCCATTTCAGGCAAGAGTACAGGGGGACAGCAGGACTGTGGTTCCACAGTGTTTTTAGCCTCTTGGAGATCAGATATCACTGGTTTTAATGCTCCATCTCAGCCTTTTTCGGCACAGTTTATCTTGTTAATGCATCAGGCATTTTGCTTAAAGCAGGGTATGGGAGACAGTGCTGTCCCTGGAGGGGGTTCAGGCAGAACTGAGGATGTCTTATTACCTTTTTCTCAGGCCTCTACTGTGCAGCATGCTGAACCCCCTTCTAAATGCCATAAACTGGATGCTCTGGCTTGGGAGGAACAAGCCTCTGTGCATTCAGATGGTACTGAGGATCCAGGTGTGGGTCCGTTGGATCTCTGGGGAGAAACTATTTAAGGCAATCAAACTATTTAAGGCAATCAAACTATTTAAGGCAATCAAAGGCACCTCATCCCTCTCACTCACGAATCTAATCCACATGGTCCCCCCCAACAGATCAAGAAGAACATCAGCTGTAAACTTGCTAGCTATACCAAAGGCTTCGACAAAGTACAACACGAACACCACAAACAGGGCATTCAGTTTTTATGTCCCAAAATGCTGGAACACCCTACCCCCCAACATTAGATCCATTACCAATCTATATCAGTTCAGGAAGGCTCTCAAAACATACCTTTTCTGCCAATACTTCCCAGACAGCAACTGAACTAGATATCCCCTCCAAGAAATGACCCAATCTAGAAATGCCCTCACACTGCAGTGTAGATAGATTATGTATATAGTTAACCCAGTTATCCAAGTTTGTACTCCTGTTCAATGTAAAACCTGACAGTTTGTCGTTATGGTCGTTGTTGTTATGATGTAAACCGCGCTGATTCTAAATAGCGCGGTATATAAGAAACTGTAATAAATAAATAAATAAATAAATAAATAAATATGGACTTTGACCTGGAAGAAGATGAGATCTCGCCAGGGAAAGTTCTACATGTATGCATATTTCAACAGGAGGAGATAGTGAAGCTTATTTCTAAATCCCTAGCGGCATTGAATATTGCACAGGTGTCTTCGGTTACGGATCAGCCCTTGGAGGATCGTCTTCTGCAGGGTATCAAATCCTCTAGATCACCTTTACTGTTCACCAAGACATAAAGCAATTGATAGAAGTGGAATGGGATGTCCTGAAAACAGGTTTAAAGGGAGGGTGAGCTCTGGGTCCTCAGGTGGGGAAAGACAGTGGGCCAATCGTTACCAGAATTGGAGAGCGATTCAGTGCAGCAGCTGTCGGAACCTGCTAAGTCAGAGTCAGCGGCTTCTTATCTCATGGATGCATTCTACGACTTAGTGTGAGTTTTGGCAAAGAGCATGGCTTTGGTGGTTATAGCCAAGTGGTTCCTGTGGCTACGTAACTGGGTGGCTGACATTTTTTCTAAGACTTGTCTCAGTAAGCTATATTTCCTGGGAAAGCTCCTCTTTGGAGAGGATCTGGATAGATTTGGGAGAATGTAAGGGAGGTCGTCTTCCACAGAAGTCCAAGCCTGTTAAAGCCACAGGGCAGCCTTGGGGTTGGGTGCTAACTTTTGCAAATTTTGGGCTGTACGTTTTGATCCTTACCAGTGAGAGTGTTATTTCTCACGAGGTCAGTCCTTTCGAGGCCACTGGGGAACTGGCAAAGATTACTATATGGGTACCTTGGTGGCTCCCAAAAAGCAACAATGAAGAGAGGCCGACCCAGTCCAAGTTCATACCTGTAGGGGGTCGGCTACAGCAGTTTTACTCTAACTGGGTCTCTGTTACTTTGAACCAGTGGGTTCTGTAGATTATTCACAAAGGTTATGCTCTCGAGTTTGCAAAGCCTCTTGTGGACCCCTTTCTGGTTTCTCCATTGGGTTCTGGAGTCAAACGACAGGTAGTTTCAGACACCCTTCAAAAGCTCTTGCAGTTGGAGGCGATCCAAGCCTGACCAGTGCGGCTTAGGTTGGTACTCGATTTATTTTGTAGTTCCTAAAAAGGAAGGTTCTTTCTGCCCTATACTCAATCTCAAGAACTTGAACAGGGTCCTGAAAGTACCTCACTTTCAGATGGAAACTTTGCGGTCAGTAATAGTGGTGGTGTGAAAAGGAGAATTTCTTACGGCTCTCTATCTCACGGAAGCGTATCTCCACATTTCAATTTGCCCAGATAATCAGAGGTTTCTCTGCTTTGCAGTTCCTCTGAGTCATTTTCAGTTCTGGGCCCTACTGTTTGGCTTAGCAATGGCTCTGTGCACCTTCATCAAGGAAATGGTGGTCGTCACAGTAGCTCTGCACAAAGAGGGCATGTTGGTGCATCCATACTTCAATGATTGGCTGGGAAGAACAAAGTTTGAGTTGGAAAGTGCGCGGGCCACTCAGCGGGTGGTGGACTTTCTCCAACAGTTGGACTGGGTAGTCAACATGAGCAAGAGCCAACTCCTTCCATTCCAAAATCTCATCTATCAAGGTGCTTGATTCAATACAAAGGTGGGGGTAGTTTTCTGCCATTGGATGGAACAGGAAAGATCATATCTCAGGTACGCAAGTTTCGCTGGCTGGCAGCTCTGTCAGCATGAAATTACCTACAGATTCTCGGCTCCATAGCAGTGATATTGGACCTGGTGCCTTAGGTCAGAGTTCACATGTATCCCTTGCAACATGCTCTGCTGTCTTGGTGGTTGCCTCAAAGATATCCTTTTTCGATGCAGCTTCCTTGCTCGCTAAAGGTGCAGATCAGCTTGAGCTAGTGGTTGTGCCCAATGAACCTCCTTGTGGGGGTCTCCTTGGAGCCTCCAGACTGGGTACTGGTGACAACTGATGCCAGCCTCATAAGTTGGGGAGTGCATTGCGAGGTGCAAGTCACTCAGGTCCACTGGACGTTGGAAGAGAGCTTCTGGTCCATCAGTCAACTGGAGATAAGGGCTGTCTTTCTTGCTCTTTATTTTTCCACCATTTCATAAACAACAAAGCTGTATGAATATGTTCGGACAATGCCTCCTCGGTGACACTCATCAACTATGAGGGGCATACCGGGAGCGTGGCACCAGCAGAGGAAGTGGACACGTTCTTACAGTGGGCAGAGAGCAATCTGGTGGCTTTCTCGGTGACCTATGTGACCAGCAAGGACAATGTGCAAGCGCACTTCCTCAGTCAGCATTGTCTGGATCCAGGGGAGTTGGCTCTGCATCCGGTAGTATTTCACAGTCTCCTGCAGTGGTGGGGCCTGCCAGTGATGGACCTAATGGCCTCAGTCAACAATGCTCAAGTAGGTTGGTATTTTAGTCAGAGAAGAGAACAAATGTCGGAAGAGCTGGAAGCTCTTTCCCGGCATTGGCCTGATAGCCATCTGCTCTATGCCTTTCCCCTGTGGCCACTAATAGGTTGTCTGCGCCAGTGCATAGAGGCACATTGGGGTCTAGTGATCCTCATTGCTCCAGATTGGCTCAGGCGGCTCTGGTATGCCGATCTGATTCAGTTGTTGGCAGCGGATCCTTGGCTATTGCCACAGAGACCAGATCTGATATGTCAGGGGCCTGTGCTGCTTCAAGTACATTGAGTCTCACTTATGGCTTGGTTCTTGAAAGGGCACAGCTAAGGAGAAAACGATACTTGGTCTAGGTGGTTTCGACCTTATTGCGAGCCTGTAAATGGTCTACTTCCTTGGCGTATGTGCGCATTTGGCATGTGTTCGAGAGCTGGTGTGCAGATCAAGGTCTCTGAGCATTTTCTTCCTCAGTTCCGGAGATTTTAGCCTTCTGTCTGAGCAGCCTGGACATGGTGCTTGCTCTTAACTCCCTCAAGATACAGGTGATGGCGTTGACCTGCTATTGTGGACAGGTGCAAGGCATTTCCCTGGCCACTCATCCGGATGTGGTACATTTCCTGAGAGTGGTAAAGCAACTTCATCCATCAGTACGTACTGTGGTTCTGCAGTGGGATCTTCCTCTAGATTTGTCCAGCTTGTCTGGACCTCCCTTTGAACCATTATCACAGGCCTCACTGAAGGATTTTACCCTTAAGGTGGTCTTCCTGGTGGCCATCTGCTCGGAACAAAGGCTTTCAGAGCTTCAGGCTTTGTTCTGTAGGGAACCCTTTCTGTTTTTTCTAAGGAGAAAGTTGTCCTTCACCCAGTTCCTTCTTTTTTACCCAAAGTGGTATCTGCATTTCATTTGCATCAGGCAGTTTCTCTTCTGGTGTTTCCCTCTCAGGGGGATAGTACAGAAGATCAGCAGTTATTTATTTATTTATTTAACAATTCTTATATACCACACTATTTGTTATCAGTGCGGTTTACATTCAACAAAGAGTATTCAGATCAGAATAGACTGATTGAATTTACATTATAACAGGGAATAGAACTTGGAGAACATGGGTAACTATTTACATATTGACATATAACAGAATGGATGAGGAGTCCATAAAACTATATACATAAGATATGACATAATAGATGATACAGTTACATATCATTGACATGTGCAGGGTCTTGCATAGCTACCTAAGAGGACAGAACTATTTTGTAAAATGGAGTGCTTGTTTGTGCTCTGTAGAGGTCCATGAAAAGGGGAGGTGGCTTACAAGTCTTATATTTCACGCTTGGTTAAGGAGGCAATAGTGTCAGTTTTTGAAGCATAAGCATCTGCCTAAGGGGTTACGTGTACTTTCTACTTGGGCTCAGGTGACTTCCGGGGTGGAATTGAGTTTGGTGCCACCTGTAGACATTTGCAAGGTGGTTACTTCGTTTTCGCCTCATACGTTTGTGTGACAGTATTGGCTGGATGTCTTGGCGTGACAGAATGTGGATTTTGTTGCTGGGGTGTTGCAGGCCGGACTCATGGGTCCCACCCATTCTTGAGTACTGCTCTGGTACATCCCACACATCTGGACTGGATTGGAGAGACAAATAGGAAGGCAAAATTAGGTCTTACCTGCTAATTATCTTTCCTTGAGTCCCTCCCTTCTGATTTGCTATCTATTTCAGCAAGCCCAGATAATCAGCCTCATGGAGAAGACCTCAATAAGAATTGGTGATGCTGCAGTCTTGCTGACAGGAGAGCATCACCTGACAGGAGAGCATCTTGCTGACAGGAGAGCATCACCCTGGTGCTGACAGAAGAGCATCACCCTGGTGTGGCAGGAAGTGATCCTGTAACTAGGACCTGTCCTCCAGGTGATGTAAAACCCTCTCGCACTGAGAAAGTTTCTCCAGGGCCATGTACCCATGAGGGAAGGGTTAGGACAGCCGCTATAGTTGGTGATTCGATCATTAGGCATGTAGATAGCTGGGTGGCTGGTGGACGTGAGGATCGCCTGGTAACATGCCTGCCTGGTGCGAAGGTAGCGGACCTCACGCACCACCTAGATAAGGTCTTAGATAGTGCTGGGGAGGAGTCTGCTGTCTTGGTACATGTCGGTACCAATGACATAGGAAAATGTGGTAGGGAGGTTCTGGAGGCTAAATTTAGGCTTTTAGGTAGGAAGTTGAAATCCAGAACTTCCAGGGTATCGTTCTCCGAAATGCTTCCTGTTCCACATGCAGGACCCAAAAGGCAGGCAGAGCTCCGGAGTCTCAATGCGTGGATGAGACAATGGTGCAGAGATGAGGGTTTTGGATTTGTTAGGAACTGGGGAACATTCTGGGGAAAGGAGGGGCTCTTCTGAAGGGATGGGCTTCACCTTAACTGGGATGGAACCAGGCTGCTGGCATTAACCTTTAAAAAGCAGCTTTGAAACTAGATAATATGGGAAAGCCGACAATCGCCCAAGAGCAGATGGTTCGGAAGAATGTATCCTTGAAGGATACTACCAAAAGCAGAGAGGTCCCAAAAAAGAGTAAAGTAGCCCAAATGCCCTCGAGTATGGAGCAGACAAAGCTTAAAGATCCCAAATTACCCATGTCTACCAATAGCCAAATTAATATGAATAAAATACAGTCTCTAAAATGCTTGTATGCAAATGCTAGAAGTCTAAAAAATAAGATGGGAGAGTTAGAATATATAGCACTAAATGAGAGGCTAGATATGATTGGAATATCAGAGACATGGTGGAAAGAGGACACCCTGCGGAACACTGTGATACCTGGGTACAAACTATATCGTAATGATAGAACTGATCAAATTGGTGGAGGGGTTGCGCTCTATGTTAGAGAGGGCATTCAGTCAGAAAGGATTAAAGTTTTGAAGGAAACAAAATTTGCTGTAGAATCTCTATGGATTGAAATTCCATGTAAAAAGGGGAAGGCGTTGGCAGTGGGGGTGTACTATTGACCGCCTGGCCAGAATGAACAAATGGATGATGAAATGCTCAAAGAAATCAAGGAAGCTAACAAAAGTTACAGCGCAGTAATAATAATGGGTGATTTCAATTACCCCGGTATCAACTGGGTCAGTGTCACGGCAGGACATGCTAGGGAGAAAAAGTTCCTAGATGACATAAATAACTGCTTCTTGCAGCAGCTGGTTCATGGACCGACCAGAGGGGAAGCCATATTAGACCTAGTCCTTAGTGGAACACAAGATCTAGTGCAAGAGATAAGGGTGTTGGGGCCACTTGGCAATAGTGATCATAGCATGATCGCCTTTGATTTAATTAGTGGAGGAGGGATAGTAAGGAAATCCACAGTACTACCTTTTAACTTTCGAAAGGGAGACTATGATAAAATGAGGAAAATAGTTAAGAAGAAACTAAAAGGAGCAGTTGCAAAGGTTAAAGACTTACATCAAGCTTGGGTGTTGTTGAAAAATACTATCTTGGAAGCCCAGACCAGCTGTATTCCACGCTTTAAGGAAAGTGGAAGGAAGTCCAAAAAACTGCCAGCATGGTTTAAAGGTGAGGTCAGAGAGGCTGTTGTTGCCAAAAAAAGCATCTTTCAGGAAATGGAAAAAAGAGCCAAATGACGAAACCTGGAAACAGCACAAGCACTGGCAAGTTAAATGCAAGGCATTGATAAGGCAGGCAAAGGGAGAATTTGAGAAGAAGCTTGCTGCGGAAGCAAAAACGTGAAATAAAGATTTTTTCAAGTACATTCATAGCAAAAACCTGTGAGAGAGTCAGTTGGTCCATTAGATGATAGAGGAGTTAAAGGGGCACTAAGAGGAGACAAGGCAATAGCAGAGAGACTGAGTGAATTCTTTGCTTCGGTCTTTACTGAGGAAGATGTAGGGATGTTACCCATGACTGAAGTGGTATTTAAAGGTGCGGAAGAATTGAAGGAAATATCGATACTTCGGGAAGATGTATTGCAACTATTAGATAAACTGAAGAGTAGCAAATCACCTGGGCCGGATGGTATACATCCAAGGGTGTTGAAAGAACTGAAATATGAGATTGTAGTCCTGCTATTAGTAATCTGTGAACTATCATTAAAATCATCTCTAATACCTGAAGACTGGAGGATCGCCAATGTAACACCAATTTTTAAAAAGGGTTCCAGGGGTGATCCGGTAAACTACAGATCGGTGAGCCTGACATCAGTACCAGGAAAAATGGTAGAAACCATCATAAGGAATAAAATTACTCAGCATGTAGATAGTCATGGCCTAATGGGAATCCCAATATAATCAAAAAATACTCTCACTTAGTTGCAAAAGGTAAAGATGAGAAATTATGTGTGTTATCTTATTTATGTCCTAATATTTCAAACAAAATACTGGTGGTTTTGGCTGACATGAGGTCTCAGAACTTGCGGGCTGTCACAGGCTATTGTTTTATTAAAGCTCACTGAACCAAACCCTTAGCGCACATCACCGACCTCCAAACCAGCCTTTCCACCATTAATTTTTTTTTTTAAAGTTTTTTTCCAAACTAAAGCAAATAACTTGTGTAGTCCAAAGCAAGCAGATCAGGCTGGCGATTTCTTTAAATGAAGGTAACAACTCTGTTACTTAGCTTTTTCTGAAACAGCTTAATAGCTATTTTTAATTTAAATTTTTTTTAAACTGCCTCTAATGTTTCGATTGATTTTTACGTTTTTTGGTGCGCTGAATCCAAATCTGGTAACCAATTTGCTCCATCAAGTACAGATTTTTTGCTACATTGGGTTAGCAGTTTGAGGTGAACGTTTCAGATTGAGTGCGATCGAGATAAAAGTTTCTTGGATGAATTCTTTATACTAATTGTTTAGTAGTTATTCAAATAAGAATAAAGAAAATTGTAACAAGGCAGCACATAAGAATAGAGTAATGTCAACAAAACACACTGTGATGGTAGCAAAATTGTCTGCACTTAAAACAGCCACATACATGTGCACAAACATTGAGCATATAAGAGCGAGGTTAGACACAAAGCAAAGCAAAGAAATGTGCAAAAAATGTTGTACAGGTATGTATGTAAGAATAGAAAACGCAAACCGCACCATTGCAATACATGAAGACAAACACCCGATGGTGTGAAAATAAAATTCTAATAAATGAGATCCGACACTGTGGTAATAACTAGCAAATTTTTATTTCAAAGTTTAGTAAAAACACGATATTTGTCAACACAGTTTAGATTTTAAAGTCATTCTTGGGTCAATCAATCTCCTGGTGGGCCCGTTTCTTCTTCCCCCGAATGCTTCTCTTGGTGCGCTGCTTGGCGTATTTTTCATCTGGGGTTTCCCGCAGCAGCAACCAGCAGAAATCAGCCATCATAGTGGTGTTCCATCTTCCTTGGTACCTTCTCTCTGCGTCCTTGATGTCCTGGTGAAACCTTTCACCTTGTTCTTCACTGTACGCCCCCAAGTTTTCGGGAAAGTAGTTCACATGGGAGTGCAAGAAATGGACTTTCAGGCTCATGTTACAGCCTTGTTCTTTGAAGGCATTGAGCATCCTGGCAACAATATCCTTATAGTTCTCATCCCGCCTGTTCCCCAAGAATTTGAGAACAACATCCTTGAAGGAATCCCAGGCTTCTTTTTCCTTCTCAGACATCGTTTCAGCGAATGCTCCATCTGAAATGAGTTTCCTTATATCAGGGTCAACAAACACTCCTTCCTTTAGCTTTGCTTCAGAAAGTCGGGGGAACTTTTTTTTTTTTTTTAATTTATGCAATTTTCAAAACATAACAAGAAAGGTACAACACCACTTCTTGGAGAAATAGAAAGGCAAACAGAGAACATCCCAATAAACCAGGATACCGTAAAGAAAATCATCATTAACATAAAAACTAAATTGCCTATTCTCTCTAGCTCTCAATAGGGGGAGGAATTGGAGGAGACCAAGATGATCGCAAAGGCAAAGGGACCCGATCTTGAACTTGTTGATCGGTATCAGGACATGATTGTTGCCCAAAGTATATTTGCAAATGGAGCTTTCTGATCAATTGTTCTATATCCACCCTTAGTTGAAAAGAATCATGTTGCAGTTTTGGGACAAACGACAGCCCTTTATTAAGGACTGCCAACTGATCAACCGGTATACTTTGGCCAGACACGTTCACTATCAGTGAGTCTATTTCCTTTGCGATCATCTTGGTCTCCTCCAATTCCTCCCCTTCCAGCTTTATTATTATTTCGAGATTTGATTTTGCGAGATCTGGATCAGCTTGAGTCCACAAAACCTAAGTTTCGTCATATTTTAAGCACCTCTGAACGGTCAGCGTTGCAAGCTTTACAATCACGTTCCGATTTAATTATAAGACATGCAGACAAAGGTGGTGGAATTGTCGTCTGGAGTCTGAATCAATATTTGTGCGAGGCCCATAGTCAGTTGTCTGACCCAAATGTATATCGACGATTGGACACAGATCCTACATTAGAACTACAGCAGAAAATCAAGAGGATTACCACCCAGGCGTTACAGCATAAATTAATTTCTAAAAAAGAGTGGTATTTTTTAAATCCAGTCGATTGCATTTTGACAAGATTTTATTTAGTTCCAAAAATCCATAAGGATTTACAAAATCCTCCGGGGAGGCCAATAGTCTCGACTCGGGTTTCTCTTCTCGAACCATTATCTGTCTTTTTGGATTCCTACCTAAGACCTAAAATGATTTCAATCCCGTCCTATATAAAAGATTCATCTCACTTTCTGCGAATTTTATCAACCCATAATCAGTGGGTATCGGACCCAGACCTCATTCTAGTAACTTTTGACGTTGTATCTCTTTATACAGTAATTCCTCAACATCAAGCACATTCGGTGGCAATGGCCTCGTTGCATCAAGGAGGAGATCTCTCTGTACAACAACTCAGTTTTTTGTCAGAACTTTTGTCTCTTACCTTGTACAATAATTTCTTTACATTTGAAGATGTCATCTATTTGCAACGCTCAGGGGTAGCCATGGGTGCTACGTGCGCCCCTTCTGTCGCCAACTTATATATGCAAAAATTCAAGCAAGATTGGTTAACCAGTTCACCATATTTGGCTTCAGTTAAGCTATGGCGAAGATATATTGACGACATTTTTGTTTTGTGGCTTGGCACTCAAGAACATCTGTTACAGTTTCATGCATGGCTGAATGGCAGAGACGTTAACATCAAATTCACTTTAACTTTTCATACTACACAAATCACTTTTTTGGATATGTTAATAAAGAAATCATTAGAGGGCTGGAGTACTTCCATTTTTCGGAAATCTATAGATAAAAACGCCATTTTACATTATGACAGTGGTCATCCATTGCATTTAAAAGACAGTTTGCCTCTGTCTCAATTTATCAGATATCGTCGCAACTGTTCTAGCTTACAAGATTTCAAATTACAAGCGCGTTTACTGAAGAACAATCTCCATCAACGGGGGTATCCATGTAAAGTAGTTGATAGAGCCTACAAAAGAGCACTTTATTCTAATCGGGATTTGCTGTTATCTTCTCATGTGAATACAGCTCCAGATACACAACAAATCAATCTTGTTACAAATTTTACTCCTTTAAGTATGGATTTGAAGCGCAACATTAAACGACATATGAATGTTTTGCACAGCATAGCCGGCTTGGAAACTCACCAAGTTCGGTGCGTTTGGAAACGATCCCGGAACATCAAGGAGATATTAAGTCCGGCAGTTCTACGTCCGGTTCCCCCTGCATCACCTAATATTGCAGTTGGCCACTTTAAATGTGGCTCCTGCAATATATGCAATGTTACACAAGAGTTATCAGAATTTCAGTACGGCGAGAGAACATATAAGCTTCGTGACACAACTACATGTGATTCCACTCACGTTGTTTATGGTATAAGATGTCCGTGTGGATTATTGTATATCGGGAAGACCATACGATCATTTAGGGTTCGGTTGAATGAACATAAAAGCAAGCTAAAATGTCACAGAAGAGAAGCGCCACTAGTAGATCATTGCCTAGAGTTTCAGCACACCTTCGAAAATCTCACCTGTTTTTGTATTGAACAAGTTCTGACGTCCCGATTAGGTAGAACACGGGAACGAGCATTATTGTATGCGGAACAACGCTGGATCCATCAATTGCAAACTTTAATTCCGGGAGGTCTTAATGCACGCATAGAATGGGAAGCGTGCTTCAGGTGATCTTGGTTGCTTAATGATTGACGCATCAGCTGCTCTTTAAATCTCCCGCATGCGCGGTTTCTCGAATTACCAACTTCAACAGCTGAACTTTGCAAGTTACTGAGTTTTCTCAGTTTCATATTCAAAGGTATGTTTGAACTGTCAGTATGATAATGATTCTTCCATTTTTTGAAGTTGTTTGGTGGCTATAGAAGAAAGTTATGGTTGAAAAAATTTGTTCTGTTTTTAGTGCGTCTAAGAATGAATTTCCCCTGAAGAAACCTTTAGGTGAAACGCATATGAACAGCGCGCTAGATGGCGTCGGGAATATGCCAGCTTTCAACTTCTGAGGATTTGGCAGGCTCTAGCTTGATCAACTATTAAGCTGTTTCAGAAAAAGCTAAGTAACAGAGTTGTTACCTTCATTTAAAAAAATCGCCAGCCTGATCTGTTTGCTTTGGACTGCACAAGTTATTTGCTTTAGTTTGGAAAAAAACTTTTTAAAAAAAAATTAATGGTGCAAAGGCTGGTTTGGAGGTCGGTGATGTGCGCTAAGGGTTTGGTTCAGTGAGCTTTAATAAAACAATAGCCTGTGACAGCCCGCAAGTTCTGAGACCTCATGTCAGCCAAAACCACCAGTATTTTGTTTGAAATATTAGGACATAAATAAGATAACACACATAATTTCTCATCTTTACCTTTTGCAACTAAGTGAGAGTATTTTTTTATTATATTGGGATTTCCTTTTACTCTCGAGAATAATAGACCATTGTTAATTTGTATGGCCTAATGGGAGACAGCCAACATGGCTTTAGACAAGGAAGATCTTGTCTTACTAATCTGTTATGTTTTTTTGAAATTGTGAATAAACAGGTGGACAAAGGTGAGTCGGTTGATATAGTGTATCTGTACTTTCAGAAAGCCTATGACAAGGTCCCTCATCAAAGACTTTTGGCAAAACTAAAGAGTCATGGGATAGGAGGCAGTGTACTACTGTGGATCAAGAACTGGTTAAAAGATAGAAAGCAGAGGGTTGGGCTAAATGACCAATTTTCCCAATGGAGAAAGGTGAATTGTGGAGTACCCCAGGGATCTGTGCTGGGTCTGCTGCTTTTTAACATATTCATAAATGACCTGGAAATGGGAATAACGAATGGGGTAATCAAATTTGCAGATGACACAAAACTATTCAAAGTTGTTAAAAGCCATGAGGATTGTGGAAAATTGCAAGAGGACCTTGATAAATTGGAAGACTGGCCAACCAAATGGCAGATGAAATTTAATGTGGACAAGTGCAAAGTTATGCACCTAGGGAAGAACAGCCCAAACTATGGTTACACAATGCAAGGTTCCACATTAGGAACCACCACCCAGGAAAAAGATTTAGGCGTCATTGTGGATAACATATTAAAACCCTCAGCCCAGTGTGCAGCGGCGTCCAAGAGAACAAATAAAATGTTAGGTATCATAAGGAAAGGAATGGAAAATAAAACAAAAGATATTATAATGCCTCTGTATCGTTCCATGGTGCGAGCGCACCTTGAATATTGTGTGCAATTCTGGTCGCCATATCTTCGAAAATGTACAGAGAAGAGCCACCAAAATGGTAATGGGATGGAAAGATATACCTATGAAGAGAGGCTAAAAAGGTTACGGTTCTTCAACCTAGAAAAGAAACGGCTGAGGGGAGATAAGATAGAGCAGTGTTTTTCAACCTTTTTTGTGCAAAGGCACACTTTTTTCATGAAAAAAATCACGAGGCACACCACCATTAGAAAATGTTAAAAAAATTTACCTCTGTGCCTATATTGACTATATATAAAGTAATTCTCTTGAATAGGAATCAAACACTCACACCAACCCCCCTCCCCTGATGGTTCACACCAATCCCCCTCCCCTGCTGGTTCACTCACACCACCCCCCCCTCCACTGCTGGTTCACTCACCCACCCCCCTGTCACTTACTCACCCCTCCTGCTGGGTCACTCACTCACTTACCCCCCCTCCCCTGCTGGTTCACTCACACCATCGCCCCCCCCCCTTGCTGGTTCACTCACACCACCCCCCCTCCACTGCTGGTTCACTCACACTCCCCCCCTTGCTGGTTCACTCACACTCCCCCCCCTTGCTGGTTCACTCACACACACACCCCCCCCCTCTGCCCAAGCCGCTGCTTCTGCTTTGTACAGAGCAGCGGCTGCACTACACTTACATTGAAAAGTAAAGAGAAACTGTGTCAGGAGCCCTCCGGTCATCGCAGAGCCCGAGGAAGTGATGTCATGGGGGCGGGCTCCTCACAGGCTGTCTTTCCTTTTCAAATTAACTTTATTGCAGCTAAAGTTAATTTGAAAAGGAAAGACAGCCTGTGAGGAGCCCGCCCCCATGACATCACTTCCTCGGGCTCTGCATGATCGGAGGGCTCCTGACACAGTTTCTCTTTACTTTTCAATGTAAGTGTAGTGCAGCCGCTGCTCTATACAAAGCAGAACCAGCGGCTGCACTGCTATAGGGAATCGCGATCGCGTTCGCACCGCGGACTTCGGCACAAAAGCCGGTTTTTTGCTCTGGCCGCTCCCGATCTTGCGGCCAGAGCAAAAAACTGGCTTTTCAATGGCCGGGTTTACAACTGTGCCGGCAGCCGGCCTGGCCATGGAAAAACCGGCCAGGCCGGCTGAAAACCGGCCGGTTGGCAACCCTAATTTGTGAGCCGAGGCCACATGTTACGGATGAAATTGGAATTTTTCCCACGGCACACCAGACAATATCTCACGGCACACTAGTGTGCCGCGGCACAGTGGTTGAAAAACGCTGAGATAGAGGTCTATAATTTAATGAATGGAATGGAAAGGGTTAACACAGATCGATCATTTACGCCATCAAAATATAGAAAGACTAGGGCAGGGGTAGGGAACCCTGGTCCTGGAGAGCCGCAGACCAGTCAGGTTTTCGGGATATCCCTAATGAATATGCATGAGATATATATGCATTAGAGATATCCTGCCAACCTGACTGGTTTGTGGCCCTCCAGGGCTGGATTTGGAGACCCCTGCCTTACACCTCTGTCATTTAAGATTGTGAGTGGGCAAGGTGCAGATGTCCTAGACATCGAAAGGGTATATAGAATGTGTCACATTCCTCCTCGATTCTCACCACCACCAAAAAGTTGTCTAATAGACAATATTTTGGTGGTGGTGAGAAGTGAGGAGGAATGTGACACATTCTATCTAACCTTTTTGATGTCTTGGACATCTGCACCTTGCCCACTCACAATCTTAAATGACAGAGGTGTAAGGCAGGGGTCTCCAAATCCAGCCCTGGAGGGCCACAAACCAGTCAGGTTGGCAGGATATCTCTAATGCATATATATCTCATGCATATTCATTAGGGATATCCCGAAAACCTGACTGGTCTGCGGCTCTCCAGGACCAGGGTTCCCTACCCCTGGACTAGGGGATATGTAATGAAGCTACAGGGTAACCTATTTAAGACTTATAAGAGAAAATATCTTTTTCACTCAACGTGCAATCAAACTCTGGACTTTGTTACTGGAGGATGTAGTAAAAGCTGTTAGTGTAGCTGGGTTTAAAAAAGGTTTGAGCAAGTTCCTGGAGGAAATGTCCATAAACCATTATTAAAGGAGACCTGGGATATCACTGCTTGACCCAGTACAAGCATTGTGGAACCTGTGTCCTTTGGTGAAACTTGCTAGGTACTTATGACCAAGTTAGCCACTGTTGGAAACAGGATACTGGGCTTCATGGACCTCGGTCTGACCCAGTATTGCATATCTTATGTTCTTATGTATAGATGCTCAAGATGGCTACCACACACCTTTCCCCTACCCCTGCATCATTAGAAAACTCCAGTGATAGGAATTGCCCTTAAAATTATTCCATGTCGAAAAAAATCCCCCCACACTACTCTAGCAACCTACCTTATCATTCAACAGTAGCTTGACCTTCATGGGCATTCCTCTAGTGAATGATGTCTGTAAGGGTGCTTCACCACTTACTAGCTATGCTGCAAATCTTTCTATGAAAATAAAATGCAAAAATTGATCACCATTTATAAGCTTGATTTGGTTAATATTCAAGGTTGCATTATCATTTAAAGGTGTGGATATTGCCACTGTTTCAATAGGTTAGGGTAGGTTGAGATGGTTTTATTTGCTTATGGAAAGAGTATGAAGTTTTATGGTGTTATTTAATTATATGTATATGTTTTCCTATGTTTTATATTGTATATTTTTTGCACACAGAATTTGTTTTTTGTATTCTTTATTACCTTGAGTTGCTTTATGAGCAGCTGATCTAAGCAGTTAAAATACATTTCTCACTGTCATTTTTTAACAAATTGTTTTTGGAAGGACTTAAAATGGTGCTACACTCTCTAAGGAAGAGCTTTCAAAACATAACATTTTACCAGCTCAAGATATATTGAAAGGTACCTCAAGCGCCAAAGACATTTTTATTTTATTAGGGAAAGGTAATTAGCCAAAAACAGGAAGTCATAATAAACTGCAGTTTGATTGTCAGGATATTTTATTGCCTTTGAGACCCACTTGATAGCGAAGGGAGATTTAAAAAATGTTCATAGCAAAGCTCAGAGAAACATATAAGTCATTTCACTGAAAATTTATATTGAAACCAGAGACTGTAGGAGGGAAATATGGACATAGAAGCAATACTTACCAGATTCATCAGTGTGTAATTTGTTTTCCTCTGTTCTGCTATTATTTATTATTGCTGTTATATTGGGATTATTTCTTAATGGATTTGCTAATTGTTTCACGACTAAGAAAACGTCAAAGGGAATAGAAGGCATCCCTGCCCATTCGATCAGGAAATGGAGAAGAGGGCAATGAAAGGTGCCATTTATCTGTACTCTCATTCTTTGAACTGTGCAGAAAGAAGAAATTCAGTTACAAATATTTGGATTAAGGGCCTGATCCTCTACAGCTTTTTATCCATTCAGAGGATCATTTTATAGAAGAGCATCTATATGGAATAGTTAAAAAATGCCTATTTTCTGCATCTATAATTGGTCCAAGCAGCACACAAAAACTCATGTTTACATGAGTTTCTTGAAAATATACTTACACACTTGGCCGGCCCTACCATTAAGCAAACTAGGGGGCTTGTTTACAAAGCCGCGGTAGTGGTTCGCGATCGCGATCGCAGCCGCGGCCCCATTGAACTCAATGGGGCCGCGGAGCCGCTTACGATCGCAAACCGCTACCGCGGCTTTGTAAACAAGCCCCTAGGTGTTCACTTAGAGCGACAGCCTCTGGGAGGGGAGGGGGGGGGGGGGCGGCAAACAGCAGGGCATTCAAAACTAAGCTATAGATTATGATTGCCAAGGGGGCATAAGGCTTAAGATTTGGCTAGGGCGCCAACACCTTGAACCAACTCTGTGGCCGTCCCTACTTACACGTGTTCAGTCATGCAGAGGGCTCTTTTCAATGTACATAACATGCTTTGTATGCAGAAAAAACTAAATAAAATGACTCCCCCCCACTATGTTTTTGGGTAAAAAGCTTAAGGTCCTCCATGCTAAGCTATGCTAGGAAGGTATTTTTATAAAGTGGTACTTAGTTAATGCATGTGCATATTTTATGCGTGTTTTATAAACTCAAGAATGCGCATAATTGACTTTGTAAAATACTAGCATAAGTGGTAGATAATCCAACTTAAGATGTGATCACTTACACTAACCCTAGAACTGTTGTAAATGACCGTATCTACTTTTGGCACGTGCACACCAAATTACTGTATCCTATAACCTATAAGTGGGATTTTAGAAGGGGTGTCCAGGAAGAATCTGGGACATCTAGAGCAGACTACCCAAAAATCTAGGGAAGTGGCAGCAGTGAAGGGAGGCACATATAAGTGCCTTCTGAAATTTTTCCTCTCCACCCAGAAAAATGAATGTCCTGATAACCAGTTATAGAGGTGGGTCCCGTGCAGATTGTAAGACCTGGTACGTGCACGGGTGTAGGCCATTTCACAAATATGGATGTTCTGGAATTGCATGCCCGCAAAACTCGGTATTTGGATGTCCCAGCCAGGGTATTTCAGAAGGGAGGCAACGATGTTCTGAGAGTAGCATGTGCTGGCCTACCATTTCCGATACTTAGACATGTGGTAGTGGGCCTGTAATATGTTTGGAGTGTATATTTGCATGCAGGTTTCTTTGGCCAGGAAATACTAACCTTTGCGTCGAAAGCAAATTATGCTCTTCCCCCTGGAAGAATTGTAACTATGAAACAAGCACTTTTTTGTACCTTGTTTGTGATTAGGAGCAGGCCCTCACTTGGTTTGCAGCTTGTCGTGCTGTGAGGGCTTGTGTGCATCAGTGATGCTGAGAGCTAAACTATCGGTAGTTTAACTACTGGCAGGATCTCCCAAGATGGACAGGTCTCAGCTGAGGTGCCAGACCAAGACAAACCACCCATCTGGGCAGCAGCAGAATGGGATAGTGTTGACAGCGGAGGATCATATTTCTGTGACAACGGCAACAACACCAAACTTAAACTGCGTGGAAGAAAGGCCCAGCAATCTACTTCTGTATCTTGCCTTGAAAACCCAATGGATACTTACAACAAAACAAATTGTGCTATAGTGCTGGAAGATGAGACCCCCAGGTCGGAAAGCACTCAACTAGCTACTGGGGAAGAGCTGAAGACTTTTCAGACTAAAGCCAACATTTATGATGTGGTTGGATCAAAGCCCTCGGGGCGTCTAACTGCTGATGTAGCTGCGCATGAAATGAAAGTCAGAAGCTGTAAAGATGTTTTACGCATTGGAACATGGAACGTACGAAGCATGAACCAAGGGAAGTTGGAGGTGGTCAAGAATGAAATGGAACGTGTACAACTTGATCTGTGGTTGTCAGCGAACTGAAATGGACTGGCATCGGGCACTTTGCATCAGATGATCACATGGTCTACTATGCTGGAAATGAAAGACAAAGAAGAAATGGTGTTGCATTTATAATAAAGAAGAAACTTGCAAGAACTGTAATGAAATACAATGCAGTCAGCGAACGCTTAATCTCTATTTGTCTACGAGGAATGCCTATCAACACAACTATAATTCAAGTATATGCCCCAACAACAGCTGCAGAAGAGAATGAAACTGAAGAGTTCTATGAACAAGTACAAGCTGAAATTGACAGAACATGCAAACAGGATATCCTGATAGTCATGGGTGACTGGAATGCAAAAGTTGGCAACAAAGAAGAAGGCAAAGTAGTTGGAAAATATGGACTTGGCAACAGAAATGAAGATGGAGAAAGACTGATAGAATTCTGCAAGACCAACGATCTATTCATCTCAAACACCTGCTTCCATCAACACAAGCGGCGACTGTACACATGGACGTCACCCAATGGATTGTATAAAAATCAAATTGACTACATCTGTGGAAGTCAACGATGGAACAGTTCTATAACATCAACAAAGACAAAACCTGGAGCTGACTGTGGTACAGATCATCAACTACTAGTATGCAAACTCAAGCTAAAGTTGAAAAAGAGCAAATCACTCATGAATGCAACAAAATATGACCTTGAGAATATACCACTGGAATTTAAAGACTGCCTGCAAAATCGATTTGCTGCTTTAGATACAAATGACAGAGCTCCAGAAGAGTTATGGAATGACATCAAGAAGGTTGTGTTGGAAGAAATCGAGAAGTCTCTACAAAAGGTGCAAAAGCAAAAACGGCCAAAATGGATGATGGAAGAAACTCTGAAAATTGCCCATAAATGCAGAGAAGCTAAAGCCAGAGGAGAAAGAAAGACAATAACAGAACTCAACAGAGATTTCCAATGTGCAGCAAGACAGGACAAGGAAAAGTACTACAACGACGCATGCAAGGAAATAGAAGCAGAAACTATTAGAGGAAGAACAAGATCGGTTTTCCTAAAGCTACGAGAGTTAAAGAAAAAGTTCCAGCCTCGAATTGGAATGTTAAAGATGCTCAAGATTCTATGTTGAATGATGCTGAGAAGATCAAGAAAAGGTGGAAGGAATATACAGAGTTTTTATATGATAAAGATCAAGTGGACCAACAGCCGTTTCAACCTGTACCTTATGATCGGGAACCATTGGTGATGAAAGAAGAAGTTGAAGCAGCATTGAAAGCCTTATCAAAGAACAAAGCCCCAGGCATTGATAGCATTCCCATAGAAGTATTACAGCAATCTGATGCAGCTGTTACAGTACTTACAAGGCTCTGCCAAGAAATATGGAAGACAACATCATGGCCAACTGACTGGAAAAGATCTGTGTTTATACCAATACTAAAGAAAGGTGATCCAACTGACTGTGGAAATTATCGCACAATCACTCTGATCCCACATGCCAGCAAGATTCTACTGAAGATTATTAAAAAAAGACTACAACCATACCTGGAACAAGAACTTCCTGAAGTGCAAGCAGGGTTCAGGAAAGGGCGAGGAATGAGAGACATCATTGCGGATGTGAGATGGATCCCTGAAAAGACTAAAGAATACCAAAAGAATATCTATTTGTGCTTTATCGACTATAGCAAGGCTTTTGACTGTGTAAACCATGAGAAACTCTGGGCCACATTAAGAAGTATGGGTATACCAGAACACCTGATCGTACTCTTGCACAATCTGTACATTGATCATGAAGCAACAGTTCGAACGGAAGAAGGAGAAACAGAATGGTTTAAAATAAGCAAAGGTGTAAGACAAGGCTGCATACTTTCCCCCTACCTGTTTAATTTATATGCAGAACAAATCATCAGAGAAGCAGGATTGTATGAAGAAAACAGAGGTGTGAAGATTGGTGGAAGACTCATCAACAACCTTCGCTATGCTGATGATACCACATTACTGGCTGAAAGTAAGCTGATCTGAAATATTTGCTTCTCACAATCAAAGAACATAGTCTCAAAATGGGCCTGCACCTTAATGTAAAGAAGACAAAGATCATGACAACTGGCATAATCAACAGGTTCATTGTTGAAGGAGAAGAAATTGAAATCGTGAACAACTTTAACCTACTTGGATCAACTATCAATAAAGAAGCAACAAGCAGTCAAGAAATCAGACGACGCATTGCTCTTGGCAGAATGGCTATGAAAGACCTAGATAAGATTCTCAAGAGCAGAGATGTCTCTCTCCATACAAAAATTCGACTTGTTCAAGCCATGGTATTTTCAATAACATCATATGGATGTGAAAGCTGGACAGTGAAAAAGATAGACAGGAAGAAAATTGATGCATTTGAATTATGGTGCTGGCGGCGAATACTGTGTATACCATGGACTGCCCGAAGAACAAACCAGTCGGTACTAGAGGAGATCAAACCTAAGCTTTCTTTAGAAGCTCAGATGACAAGACTTCAACTTTCATACTTTGGACACATCATGCGAAGAGAGAGGTCATTAGAGAAAGACATTGTGCTTGGCAAGACAGAAGGTCAACGCAAAAGAGGAAGGCCAGCAATGAGATGGATCGATACAATAACAGCAGCTACGGGAACCAGTCTGTCAACAATGAGCCGCCTGACTGAAGACCGAACACAATTTAGGATAGCTATCCAGAGGGTCGCCATGAGTCGACTCTGACTCGACGGCACTTAACAACAACATAGGCCTAGACTCCTCAACAACCAGGACCAGACATGCTTGTGCCATTCTGAAATCTCACTACGATGTGACTCTCTGTTGCTCCACCCAGGCCATGTTTCCTCCTTGCCCCCATGCTACATGGATGTGCTTGTGCTGGAAATGTCTATATACCTGGTTTCTAAAATGTGTCTAGGGACATCTCTGTGATTTGCACATTTTAATATCCATTTTCAGATGACCAAATCACAAATAGAACTTCTAATATATTCCCCTTTGCATGCACTTGGTTATACCGCCCATGCTTCACCCAAATTCTGCCCCTGGGCACACCCATGGTGAAAGTAGACATGATGCAAACAATGTGCATACTTCTACACAAGTCAGTATGTTCTAAGGTGTAATTTATGTGCATAAATAGCCACTTATGCAAATAAATGACTAAAATACTGACATAGATCAGTTGTAGTAAAAGTTGTTAATGTAGCTGGGTTTAAAAAAGGTTTGGGTTTATTGCTTAAAAAAAGAAAAAAGACTAGGGGACATGCAATGAAGGTACAATATAGCCCATTTAAGACTAATAGAAGAAAATATTTTTTCACTCAACACATGATCAAACTCTGGAATTCATTACCGGAGGATGTAGTAAAAGCTGTTAGTTTAGCTGGGTTTAAAAAAGGTATGGACAAGTTCCTAGAGAAAAATTCCATAAACCATAATGAAAGAAGACCCGGGAAATCCAGCGCTTACCCTTGGGATAAGCAGCAAGGAATCTGTATACCTTTTTGGGAATTCGAGAGGTGCTTGTGACCTGGACTGGCCGCTGCTGGAAACAGAATACTGGGTTTGATGGACCCTTGGTATGGCCTAGTAAGGCATCTCTTATGTTCTTTTGTGTTCTTATTGCCTAAAACTAGCTGGTTTCTTATAAAATCACCCCCCAAGCGTTACACACAGCAATTAAGAAGAGTTAACAGTTAATGCAATGCTCTTGCAGCTGGTGCACAAAAATGTCTTCATTAAAGCTAACACAGAACAAGTGGGGAATGGGTAGAGAATCGGTGCAGTATGCACCTTACAGTTAACATGGGCAAAGTGGCCATGAATTAAACTGTTATTGTGGCAAATAATGAGCAGTTAATGCTACCTTATTAGGCATGATCTCCCATTCAATTAATGCATTTTAAAGAACTTTCCTCTGCCTGATATGAAGGGCAAAACACTAAGAGCACCCCAAGAGTTAACGTGAAAGCTTTGCAGTTACCATGCATTAATGTGGTCTATTATCCTGCGGTAAATATAAAATTGTATCACACTTTAAATGATAAATCTTGTGATTACAGAGAACAATTTTCAAAAGGTTTTTAATCAGGTGAAAGGGCTGCCTGAAGACTGACTATCCTTAAACTAGCTAGTAGTGCACTTCGGTTTCCACAGCAGACACACTGTTAGCAGCATTAGAAATATGTGTTCCTGAGACGTGTTTGGATCAGGGAAAAAAATAGCATACATAAATAAACATGGGCATAGTTTGGGAAGATATAAGGGGCAATAACCACTCAAATGCTTCCTCTGGCCATGATGAGAGAGAAAATAATCTCTACATATTATGTGCCAGAGGGCTGGAAATGGTGTCTTTTGGTAGAATATGGGGTACATGAGCACTCCACAGGCCACAGACACATGTTGGTTTGGGCCATCGGAGGCCTATGTGCATCACGACTGAAGGAGGTACGCCACAGCCATGGTATGAAGTGTGCAGCTGGCACCATGGGAGTTCAAGAGCTGCAGCATTCTTGAAAGAGGAGTCCTGGGGAGCCACTGAAGCTGAGAAGGTGAGGGGGAGGGAGAGGGGAGAGAGTTCTTGGGGGCAGGGAAGGAAACAGATAAAAAGTGCACCTGGGGGGAAGGGAAGGAAGGAGAAAGGGAGAGGCAAGCACCTGGAGAAGAAGGAGAGAAGGATAAGGAGGGAGGGAGAGAGGTAGTGTATTATGAGAGAGACAGACACTGGAATGGAAGTATAGGTAGAGGGAGCATATGGGGGAAAAGGATGGGGGGAATGGGAGAGAAGTAATGCATTGTGAGGGGGGAAAGAGAGAAAGTTCTAGAAGAGAGAGGGAGAAAGAGTGAGTGGAGATGGGAAAAGAGAAGAGACAGTTGGGACGAAGAGAAGGGAGCAAGTGCCTAGGTGGAGTTGAGGTTCATAGAGAAAGAGACTTCCAGGAAGGGAAGGGAGAAGACAGAAGAGAAAGTACAAAAAGGGAAGAAAGGGAGGGGGAAGAGGAGAGAGAGAAAGAGAAAGAGAGGGGCAGAATTTCTGGGTGGTGATTCCTTGCATCGTGTAACCATAGTTTGAGCTGTTATTTCCTAGGTGCATAACTTTGCACTTGTCCACATTAAAAATTTCATCTGCCATTTGAACGTTCAGTGTTCCAATTTATCAAGGTCTCTTGCAATTTTCCACAATCCTTTTGGGTTTTAACAACTTTGAATAATTTTGTCTCATCTGCAAATTTGATCACCTCACTCATTATTTTCATTTACAAGTCATTTACGGATATTTTAAAAAGCAGCGGACCCAGCACAGATCCCTGGGGTACTCCACTATTCACCTTACCCTCTGCTTTCTATCTTTTAACCAGTTCCTGATCCACAATAGTACACTGCCTCCTATCATATGACATTTTAATGCCGCCAAGAGTCTCTCATGAGGGACCTTGCCAAAGGCTTTTTGAAAATCCAGATGCACTATATTGACCGGCTCACCTTTGTCTACCTCTTTATTCACACCTTCAAAAAAATATAACGGATTAGTAAGACAAGACCTTCCTTGGCTAAACCCATGTTGGCTTTCTCCCATTAAATCATGACTATCTACATGTTCAGTAATTTTGTTCTTTATAATAGTTTCTACCAATTTGCCTGGTACTGATGTCAGGTTTACCGATCTGTAGTTTCATGCATCACTCCTGGAACCCTTTTTAAAAAATGGCATTACATTGGTCATTTGCCAATCTTCAGGTATTACAGATGATTTTAAAGTGACAAGTGATTTTAAAGTGATAGTTCACAGATTACTAATAGTATGTCTGCAAGCTGATATTTCAGTTTTTTCAACATCCTCGTATATATACCATCTGCTCCAGGTGATTTGCCGCTCTTTAGTTTATCAAATAGTTGTAATACATCTTCCCGGTCGGTATTTTGTAGATGATATGAAAATTTGCAACAGAGTGCACTCCCCTGAGGGTGTGGGTAACATGAGGAATGATCTACAAAAGCTGGAAGAATGGTCTAATGCTTGGCAGTTAAGATTTAATGTAAAGAAGTGCAGTGTCATGCCCTTGGGATGCAGAAATCCAATGGAAATCTAAGGGACAGGGCGGTGGCCAAAGCCAGAAAAATGCTGGGTTACATACAGAAAGGAATTACCAGCAGAAAGGAAGAGGTACTAATGCCCTTGTACAAGTCGCTGGTGAGGCCTTGCTTGGAATATTGTGTTAGGTTTTGGAGACCATAACTCGTAAGGGATATAAAAAGGCTGGAAACTGTTCAGAGGAAGGCGACTAAAATAATTTGGAACCTCCGCCAGAAGATGTATGAGATGTATGAGAAGGGACCAAAAAAAGTAGATATTTGATGAGAGGAGGGACAGGGGAGATATGATACAGACCTTAACACTTTCATGGCTGTTAACCCTTTCATGGCTGTTGTTGCCATATGGCAACCTTCAAAATTTCCCCCAAAATTTTCACTGGATTCTATATTTCCAAAAACTCTGTACACTGTGTGCGAAATGTGATGTGTATCTGTGCTTGACATCTGAAAAAAACCCTGTTATTTAAACTATCACACCCAGCAGCAAATGAAACTGATGCCAAGACTGTTTTTAATTTTCAGCCATTCAGGACCGTAGTTGCCATATGGCAACAATAAATATTGTTTCTTAGAAATACAATTTTTTCAAAAACACTTTATATTCTGCATCATTTAGCTCTAATCTTAATAAAAAAAAACAGAAAAGAAATTTCAGTTACAAAACAATTATGTGGACGCGAAAGGGCTAAATACAGAGTATTAATGAACAAACAAATATTTTTCAAAGATGGGAAAGCTGTAAAACTACAGGGCATAACATGAAGCTGCAAGGGGATAAACTGAAAAGCAATGTCAGGAAATACCTTTACACTGAAAGGGTGGTAGATGCTTGAAATGCTCTGCCAATGGAAGTGGTGGGGACAAATATAGTGACAGAATTCAAAATGGCATTGGACATACATAATGGATCCCTTTATAGCAACAGGATAAAATCAAAATAAACTTAACTATCTCTTATATCTCAACAAATAGGGGTGACCTGCAAGGAGTGGTGGGTACACCCCTAAACAAAGGCATGGAGGGGTGACCTGCATGGAGCGGCAAGTGCACCTACTCTTGTCACTTTGCTGGGCAGACTTGATGGACCGTGCTGGTCTTTATCTGCCATCATATACTATATTACTATGTTACTATGAATGAGTTTCAGAGCTTCACCAAGGAAAAGGCTTCCACATTGAACTTTAAATTTTCTCTCCAGCTTTCATTCCAGCTTCTCACATACTCCTCCTGTAAATAATTCTCAATTACTTACAGTTCTGATATCAAGAATAACATCATGCATAGGTGAGATGTCAGAATAGCTTCAAGGACACAACCTACAAATAAATTACAATAAAACGGAAGAAATTTTCATATAAGAAACAATTCCTATGCTCCACCGAAGTCTCTGCAATTACTACACAACTCCATAACCGTAAAAACAGAAGTAAGATACTTGGGTATACACCTCGACGAAAACTTAAATTTCCAAGCTCATATAAGGAAATTAACAAAGACAGCCTACCATAAAATTAGAACACCACAGAAACTCAAGCCTCTGCTGGATCCCAACAACTTTTGCACAGTTTGTCAAGCCTTGATAATGCCTATTCTAGACTACTGTAACGTCATCTATCAAGGCCTACCAACCCAATCCATCTATCCTCTGCAACTACTACAGAACGCAACTGCCCGCATCATAACGGGTACTACAAGAACCAGCTCCCCATAATTGCCAGAACTAAATATAAAGCCATCCTCAAGATCCTACACCAACTATCCCCGCCAATACTCCAAACGCTTATCCACAAAGATCCTGAAACCAGAATAAAAAGGAAAAACAATAAAAACCTACTAATAATACCTAAGAACAAAACCAAGGCAAAACAGTCAACCTGTCACCAAGCCTTCTCAATATATGCACCATCCCTCTGGAATGCACTCCCAGAAAGAATAAGAACCACCAACAACTTATGGGATTTTCGTAAAGCTCTAAAGACACACCTCTTTTCAGAGTATTATGGACCAGAAACAGAACCAATACATGAAACATAACGACTACAATAAATCTGACCCCACTAACAAAGCTAAGAGTTACAACCCAGCTCATACCCTACCACTTAAAAACACCTCACAACCTGTAACAAGCAATCATGTAAATAAGATGTTAACCCCTTCTCCCCAAGTTTAACAACCTGTTCTATGTACCTAGTTACTGTTTAAAGTTCCCTCTCCAAGTTTAATGACCTGTTCTATGTAATGTTCAATGTTACTGTTCCATGTAAACTGCTTTGAATACAAGAAAAGCAGTATAGAAAAATTGTTAAATAAATGAATTAAATCCTTTTCCAGCTTTTCCCCTACACGTCTTACCCCCTCAGTCTTCTTTCCCAACCAGTAACTGAACTTCCTGAACAAGGATTCTAAACTCTCTGCAAAAGTGTTCTTACACCCAGCTCTATCTGAAAACGGTCCCTTACTACCTTCATTTCAACTCACACAGCACATTTTTAGTGCTCTAAAGCCCCTAGCAGACCTTTGTACATAAAATTAATTTTACAGGACATTATCTTTAAAGCTTGCTTAGTATCGGTTTTATTTACTTAACGGAGTCATGCTTTTTATCTCCTTATTTCCTATGATCTCTCCCTCTGCTTGCCCAAGGCTCAGCGGCTTCCTGCACTAGCCCTGCTTTGTGCATTAACTCCTTCAACACTGTACTGAAACTGCAGTCTGATTCCCTATAGATTCATACACACACATGCCCACACATATTCCTTCAGAATCAGTAAAGATTTATTTATTGGGCATGTTTCCTTATTTGACACTTCTTTTGAACTAACCTGCCTTTCATTTTAAATTTTTATTTCCTTATTTGAGACCTTACTGACCCTTTTCATTTTTTTAAATGTGGCTATCAGAAAGTACTTTTAACTTTTTTCTCTGCCATGACACTAAGCTCCTCATTAGGAGTCACCACCCAGGAAAAAGATTACACTGAACTCTTCTGATCAGTGTATGCCTTTGTATCGCTCCATGATGTGACCATACCTTGAGTATTGTGTGCAATTCTGTTCTCCATGTCAAAAAAGATATAGCGGCATTAGAAAAGGTACTGAAAAGTGCAGCCAAGATACTAAGTGGAGTATAGGAGTAGCCCAATGGTTACAGCACTGGCTTGGGAACTTAGAGACCAGGGTTCAATTCTCACTATTTATTTATTTTATTTTATTTATTTAGACAGTTTTTGTATACTGCCTTATCCTTCAATCAAAGCGGTCACAACACAATTGGGGGATACATTTAACATGCAGGGATATGAGACACATACACTAATACTTACAGGGAACATGGGCTATGGAGGGTTAAGTGGCTTGCCCAAGACCACAAGGAGCATCTGTGGGACTAGAAACCCCAGTCCTTCTGGCCCAAGGTTGCTGTCCTCTAGTGGGATTTGAACCCCTGACCTTCTGGCCTGATGTACCTTGCCCCAACCACTAGGCTACTACTCCCTCCTCCCCCCTAGCACTCCTTGTGGTCTTGGGCAAGTCACTTAACCCTCCATTGCCTCAGAAAATCCAAGTTATCAATATCCCTTTTTAATGTACATTGTGAAGTTTAAGTTACAATGTAAACCACTTTGATTGAAATGATAAAGCAGTGTATAAAACCTAATAAATAAATAAAGGGGACTGTCCTATGAGAAAAGACTAGAGAGGTTAGGGTTCTTCAGCTTGCAGAAGAGACAGCTAAGGGGAAATATGATAGAGGTCTATAAAATGTGGAGTGGAATGGATAACATGAAGACATTGTTTACTCTTTCAAAACGTACAAGGACTAGGAGCTTACCATGAAGCTACAAAGAAGTATATTTGAGAGAGGAGAAAATATTTTTTCTTTCAATGTGTAATTAAGCTTTGCAATCATTGCTGGTATATGTGGTATAAAAACTGGTAGTAAAGATCAATTTAAAAATATGTTTGGACAAATTCCTGAAAGAAAAATCCATAAACTGTTACTAAGATAGTCTAAGAAAAATCACTGCTTATCCTTGGGTATAAGTAGTATAGATCTGGTTATCTTTTGGATATGTCAGGTACTTGTGATCTGTATTGGCCACTGTTGGAAACAGGATAATGGGCTTGATGGACCTTTGGTCTGACACAGTATGCTTATGATGCTGTTATTTAGCTTATTCATTTATTCAGTGGCATTATCCATATAGGTAGTAGCAGTGAATAAATTGATAGTACGGTGACCGCACCTGCACTATTTAGCAGGCCTAAACTAAGGGAGTTATTTTAGATGCCCTATTTATGGTTTGAATGTGTGAATATGACCTCTCACACCTTGACATCACATCCGTGTCCAAACAGCTATTTTAGAAAGGTCAGAATTTATTCCTGTCTGTCCTGATCATATCTGTCACATGGGGGCGTGGTTTGAATGGATTGACAAGTTACATGTGTATCTTCAATTTCATAAGGGGCAAAGGAACTTATCCATGTACGTATTTACACTTATTCCCAAGCACATTTTAAGTTTTCACAAAAATACTCATTTCAATCAGCCCTTTACAGGAGGTATTAAGGGGCACATCCCCTTTAATCCCCCAATGTTTGTTCCCCCTTCTGCATGCTACATTGGTAAATATCGTCTTGTCTAGAATTTCAGAAGAGTGCCAGGATGTCCGGGTTTGCAGAATGGCCAGGATACATATGTGCTTATCAATATTTACACGTGTTTCTGAAATATCGGCACATGCAAGACACCAGGGGTCTTTTAGCAACTTGTCACATTTGCATGATCATAAAATAATGTCTCTCCCTGCACAAAGGTGCCCATCCATGTGGCCCTGCACTTCCTAGTTTGATTTAACATACATGTCTAGCATGAGGGGCGGAGATATATTGATTTTAGCCCTAATAATCAAGCCCTAATAATGCCTCATTTTGATTACGCCAACTCTATACTACTGGGCCTCCCAAAGAGCTCGATAAACCCCCTGCAGCTCGCGATGAATGCTGCAGCAAGAACACTCTATGGAGCATCAAGAAAAGACCATATCACCCCCATCCTCAAATATCTACACTGGCTCCCTGTACAGTACAGAATCACATTCAAGACCTTAACAATGACATTTAAGGCAATTAACAGAAGCACTTCCACCTCCCTCTCAGACCTTATACACCCCACCCCCCTCAACAGATCAAAGAGATCTACCGCCTGCAATACCATACTTCTCCCAAAAGCCATCACCAAATGCTCCAAGACTACGAGAAAACGTGCCTTTGCACTATATGCACCCTCTTGCTGGAACGCCCTCCCACCAGACCTCCGCGCCATAAGCAACTTCTCTCAGTTCAGGAAGGCACTCAAACATCATCTCTTCCTGCAACACTTCTCCATTTCAGACAACATCACCTAGACGTCCTCACCCCGACCCATAGCAGCTTACACAAAGTAACCCCTCCGCTCTACAATTAGTACACTTAATCCATTCACTACAACCTTCCCTAACAAACCCCGGAGTAACAAAAGAAATATGTAGGTTTATATAGCCACCATTGAGCTTTTTGTAAATACTGCCGAATATTATGGGCAACCATAATACTAATTTGTACATAGTGTATATAGTTATCCTGTTCACCATGTTTTATCTTCCCTGTTCATTGTAAGTCCAGTGTTAGACTGTTCTGCATTGCACAACTTATGTTACTTGTGAACCGCGCTGATGATAAATAGTGCGGTATAGAAAAGCATTAAAATAAATAAAAATAAATAAAATAAATTTAGATCAGATTTACATGCTCCCACCCTCTCCTTGAAAGCTGATATAGAACTGCAGACATTTTCTCTTGAACGTTACAGCAGTCACTTAAATGGCATTTCTAAAATGTGCCTTAATATGTATAACTTAATTGAACAAGGGCTGAATATTGCTGCTTTCTGGGGAATCTTCTAGGCTGCCCTTGTTCTTCTCCAAACATGGTCCATGAATATATGGATAATATCTGACCATTTAGCAATTTAAATGACTCAATATTATTCATATTTTTTTTTTGTAAATACACAGATAGGCTAATTCTGCTTTTGCTCACAAATGCATAAATGTATAACCAGTAAAACTATCGCAACAATGGGTGCAGAGCAGAAATAGGGTGTTTCACTTAACTCAATATACAAAATGCAGCCTCTCCAGCGTAGCATGCCCAGAACTACCCCCCATTCCATATGCAGGATGCAAGAGACAGGCAATGTTCTAGTGTCTCAATAGAGGAGTGACAATATGGTGCAGGGAAGACAGTTTTAGATTAATTAGGAAATGGGCAACATCTTTGTGAAGAGGAAGCCTATTCTGAAAGCATTGGCTCCATCTCATCTAGGGTGGGTTCCAGTGGTGTGCAATGACATTTACAATAGGTGGTTTAATAAGTGTGTTAAATATTAGCATAATGTGTTTGTTTTTACGTGCCAAGTCAGTGCTGACTCTTGGTGATCCAGTTGCCCCTGGACTTTCTTGGCAAAGTATGACCAGAAGTAGATTGCTGGGCCTTTTCTTCAGAGGCAGTGGAGGATAAAGTGATTTGCCCAAGATCACAAAGAGAGCTAGTGGGAATCAAACCCTGATCTCTCAGTTACTAGGCTGTTGCTCTAAGCTCGTGCAATGTGTAACCTTAGCAAAAGTTAATGTACTCCTCTGTTTTAGGCTGAACTGATGATACAGCTACCAGAAAGAACTATGAAAATGTCCATACTACCTGACACAAAACTAGTTAACAACATCACTTTTAGGTGATGATGTCTGAGAGTCACTTGCAACATCTGCTGAAATTATGTAGTCTGTGCCACAACAAGAGGACTTGGGGGCCACCACATAGCAGCTCCCATCTCTAACAAAAATCCCACCCATATCTCTTTCAACTACTACTACTTATTTGAATAGCGCTACAAGGCGTACGCAATGCTGTATACATACAAGTATGTGCCGCATAATGTCTGATCGGGCAACATCCGACCACATACACATCCGTGGTCCCATAAAGTTATAATAGAGTTCAGAAATCCTGATCGGAGAAGGGGACATAGCAGAAGCCATAGCTTCCCACACGGAACACATTACATTAGCTGAAATACAGTATTGTATGTGTACAGTATTGCTATGTAGTCAATACAGGTGCACTACAGTATCCCATATAACTTTGCTAAATACAATATATAGTATGGGGTTCGCACAACATCCAAATCACATAGGACCCTATTCTGTAAGGTGACTAGTGGGGTTGTAGATCCCAGTGGGACGTGCAGCCCTACAAGTCATCCGGCCCTCATTCCCAAAAGTGATCTCCCCGTGTGCACACAGCCTCGGTGCAGGGAGATCTGGATGGGATGGCATGGGGGTGGGGAGTGGTGGAGCAGGGGTGGGACAGACTCCGGACATACAGGGCCGATTCAAGTCAATACAGGGCCGATTCAAGTCACAGCCCTGTATGTCCAGGGAAGACCAGGAGGGCGCCCAGCTTATTCCACCTCCTAGGTGGAATAAGCACGGCGCGTCCTTTTGCACCGGCCTGGCAGCTCCCCAGGAGCAACAGCAGCACAGGAAGTGAGTCTCTGCTGCCTAATCTATGCTCTGACTGCCCCATCCAAGGGTCAGGCGGCAGGGAAATGGGGGTCAGCACCACAACAGGCTGGCTGTAGAGTGGGGAGGATGTCTCCCACGGTGCAGCAGGGGCATGCTGGGCTGTCTGAGGGCCCGATCTTGCATCCGTGGGAACGTCTGGCTCCCGCAGTACAGAATCAGGACCTAACAGGCCTGTCCTGTTCGGGGGCATCCAGCCGTCTTGAATGTGCCCCTTCTGGGATTGGGCTCCTAATGTCCTATTTCACAGAATGTATCATGGACGTTAAGCGATGCATAGCTGTACATGTAAGAGAGAGTCCCTGCTCTAAAGAGCTTACAATCTTTTCAAAAGTCAGAAAATAGGGGACTAGGGTAGAAATAAAGAGAAATGGTTATAACACACTTAAGATGCTAAACAGAACATAAGATATGCCATACTGGGTCAGATCAAGGTCCATCAAGCCCAGTATCCTGTTTCCAACAGTGGCCAATTGAGGTCATACGTACCTAGCAGTTTCCCCAAAAGACACAGTTTCCATAATGCTTGTATTGGATCAAGCAGGAGAATAAGGTAATCAGGATCTAACAACAACCTCAAAGAGGTGTTCTTTTAGCCTGGAGTTGAATAAGACCAGAGATGGAGCCCGATGTACTGACTCAGATAGCATGTTCCAAGCATATGATGCAGCAAAGTGGAATGAATGAAGTCTGGATTTGGCAATGGAAGAGAATGCACAGATATGAGTGATTTGCCCGATGAGTGGAATTCCCGAGGGAGAGATATGTGAGAAGAGGTAATGAATGAATACACTTCTAAGTCAGTAGGAGACGTTTGAACTGGATGTGGAAATGGATAGGGAGTCAATGCAGCAACTTGAGAAGGGGGGGGGGGTTACATGAGCATAGTGACACTGGCTGAAGATTAGTTGTACAGCTGATTTTTGAATGGATTAAAGGGAAGAGAGATGATTCTGGGGAAGACCAGCGAGGACCAAGTTGCAGTAGTCTAAATAGGAGATCCATGTCCCTTTTTCTGCAAATGGTTTCTTGCATGGATGCATTACTATATTTTCCATACACTGCACTTGCGTTTGGCAGTTCTGCACCCTATGTCCAACTTCCCAGATTTTTGCATTGCAATTTCAGATGGAGCTTGCACGTTCACTGGCCCGGTTCTGAAATTGGCTCCATTAGCAGCATGCCCCTATTTGCATATTCCTCTGCTCACAGTACCTCTTTTCGAAAATCTCACTTCACATCTTTATGGTTCAATCCTCTCCCACATTAACAGAGGTTTTCTGTTGATGCAACCGTGAGAAGTAACATTAACAGCAAGTTCCTTCTACCATCCACCTACAGAATCTATAAAGGAAGTCACTAAACTCACAAAACAGTAGCCTTTAAGTGAATATTTTCTCTTAGCAGTCTAGATAAATTGCTCTCAGTATTCTGTGGATCTTCAGTCTTCCATTTGCTCCAGCTATTAAGTTTTTAATTAAGATACCAGTGCATCAATAATATGGCTGCAATCCTAGCTCCTGGGCAGCCTTCAAGGAAACTTTCCTTTCAAACAGGTAGCCTAAATGAATGCAGTTCCAGAAACAGCAATCTCTTTTCTACCTGCTTTCCCTTGAGATTGTCTTATTTGGTCATTGCACAGACTCCCATGCTTTCCTCCTCCATCTCAGTCTTCACTGTGTTGTCCCAAGCAGCTCCACATCCATAGACTCACAATCCAAACACCATTCTTCTGGCTGCCATTCATCTACCTTCATCTGTGAAGCCTTTTCTAAAAACCCCACCTGTAGTTCTCTAAAGGGCTTTCTGTTAGAAGCCCACTCATCCCCCTCTCAGGACTTCTTCCCACAGGGCCCCTGTAATCCCAGCACTCCCTCTGGTGATACTTCCTGCCATAGAAAAGGAAAGAAATGTAGTTCTATCCAACTTCCTCTCATGTTGCTATACCTTGCTCTAAAGGATGTTGGGAAATGTAGTCTGCCCCAGCATTCCCTCTAGAGAGATTCACCCAGTTCCAAGGGATGGAGCGAAATATAGTTCCTGTTTAGTCTTCTCAAGTCCTCCCCTGTGGTTGTAGCTTTCATGTTTCTTGAGACAGAGAAGCTTTCTCTGAGCTTTACAGTAGTTTTATCCTGTATCTTGAAATAGTGAAAGTCTGTCCTTAAATTGTAGCATTTAGATCTACTCTTAAATTCTTGACTGTAAATGAGCCGTTCTATGTTTTATATATTTTTAATTTTGATATTATTTTTGGTAATAGTAGCAGTTTTTGGAAGAATTCAATGCTGTTTCATAATAAGCAATATTACTTGTTGGTACTTATTTTAAATTGCCATAAAATAAAATTAAGAACTGATCACAGTTGATAAAGGGATTATAAAGACAGTGTGAGTAAAATAAGTCTTGTTCTAATATATGGGTCTGTTTTAAGCAAGGATCTATGTGAGAGAATGTAATTTTATTGAACAGATAATTATCTGATCCCAGTGCCTGTACATGGTTGCGATATAGGTATTCAGTAGCTGGCTAAAATTTGGCCAGTTATGTGAAGCTCATTTACAGCTGGATAGATGTTTTTGGCTGAAAATCTGAAACGTATACCTGGAGGACAACAGTTGTATTATCTAGTATAGGAGAAATGTTGAACTTCGTGACCTTAACAGATCTCTCGACAAAGTACAGCTAAAGAGGATGATGAAGTAATTATTGAAGAAAGTAAAAATGAAGAGAAGGGCTAACTGCTCAGTGTTCTAAAGCTGACTTAGGAGCCTATTGACTAAGCATCATTGCAGTAATGCACATTATGCGGTGATGACACAGTTTCATTGCAAAAAAACAAACAAAAAAACAAAAGCAGGATCAACTTGAATTGAATCAAATGCATGCAAAGTGGCTCATTAATATATCAACTGAATAATGTGGCTTCTACTATCATTGGCAAGTTGTATTATTTGAAAAATGTTAACTACTCATCTAGAGGTATGCTTACATTTTTCACTAGGAGCATTGGTTTATTAATCTTTGATCTGAAAGGGTCCAGATTGCCTCTTAAAATAAAATAATGAACCCTCCTCCCTGTGTCAATCCCAAATCTGTGATGGTCTCGTGCAAACATCCATTTGCTTTTAGTGATGTTATTGACTATTATTATTTGGATTTGTCTCAGGCCTTTTCAAGAGTATAATCTATGTTTGTTGCCTGTTTTTATTCAATTTCCTATGTATTATTGTTTCTTAGAAGGGCTCATTTCAAGCTAAGGAAATTTTCTGTCTTTACAGCGAGTTCTCTGCCAGAGATTCTTTTAAAACGGGATAGTTTTGTTCTATTTGTTATACTGCTGGTTAAGTTGCAATGATATTTTTGTAACTTTATTTTACAGAAAGGATTTTTTTTGGCTGCTGTTTTATTTTGTTTCCTTAGCTTTTGATCTAAAAGTTTAAGGTATGTGTATGTGGGGAGGGAGAGATGATAGGCAATTATGATGTTTGAAGTGTTAATTCCTTTACTTTCTAAGCCAGCTTCCACCCACTCACTGTTCATTCTTGTTACAGTATATAGAATGACTCACCAATTAGAGAGCTGGATTAAATACAATTGCTTGGTAGGGAAAAATAAGGAAGTAAATGGGTCAATTTTTGCTTATCTATGTAAAGAGAACCCTTAAGTAAATTTTAGAGGATCGTGATTAGGAATATCTTGTTACAATTTTTAGGGTAATTCTACAAAGGGAAAGAGATTTGAATTAAGCTCATGTCTTTTTGGATGAGTCATGATCAGGTATTTCCCTGGTCCCAGAGGTAATGGAGGGTTGAACGACTTGCCCAGGATTACAAGGCGTATTAGCGGGATTTAAACACTGGCTTCTTTTTTTTTCAACCCACTGATCTATCCATTAGGCTACTCCTCCACAAGCATACACATGAATGCTTACTGTTGTGTGAATCTGGTTAAGTGACAGGCAAAACAGACTAATGATAAACAGAAAGAGCGATGATCAGTGTAGGGCTTCAAGGATCAGTCCTTGGGCCACTTCTGTTCAATGGTTTTGAGAGTGATATTGCTGAGCGGTTAATATAAATCTATGGTTCTTTTGTAGATGACATTAAAATCTGCAAAATAGCGGAATGAACATTCCTGAGGGAGTAGATAATGGGATAGATTCCGACCTGTGTTCAGCAGATATGGACATCTGTTCCGGACGTCCAGACCTGCTAAATACCGGGATGGCTACCCTGCTGACAGAGCTCCCCGCACATATATGCAGCTTGTGTAGGGAGCTCTGCTCGTGGGTGAGAGGGGCTGATCCAGAGGTGGAACGAGGGCAGGCTGTGGGCGGGGACATGATCCTGGACATGCAAGGCCGATTCAGAGATCGGTCCTGTGCGTCCAGGGTCAGCCATTTGTATGGACGAGGACGATGGATGGCTCAGGCACAGAAACAAAGGTGAGGGGGTGCAGGGAGATCCCTGCGGCCTGACCCTGACCACAGTAGGCTTGATTGGGGGTCGAACTGTGGGGAAAGAAGAATTTGACATCCTGCCAGTGATCATGGCTCCTGCATTGAACCGCGGTGGCAGGGGCGGCTCAAGGCAGTCTGCTACCTGAGGCGAAGAATGAGATGGCACCCCCCATCACCTTAGAGGGGGCGGGGCTTTTTCAGAAATCCAATCAGAGACTGAACCAAATCAAAAAGCCGATTAGATTATATGGAGGAAATGCAAGATGTTTGCACACAGGGCCGTATCGAACTGCAATCGTGCCTTATGCGACTTGCAACTCGGGCGCATGCCCCCTCTCCCCCATACCTCCATCCAGCGCTGCCTGCTCTTTCCCTGCTGCTGCCGTCCTCTGTTTTTTCCACGGCGGCACCGGCAGCAGGGAAAGAGCAGGCAGCACTGGACGGAGGTATGGGGAGGAGGAGGGGGGCATACACCCAATCTGAAAGGCGCCGGCACTCTAAGCAGATCTGTCCCTCCCTGCTCTGACATCGTGTCGGAGGAGGGAGGGACCAGACCTGCTTAAAGTGCTGCGAAAAGGCTTTGGGCGCATTTCAGCTCTCTGCTATTGTCCTGCCAGCGGCAGCAGGGCAACAGCAGAGAGCCAAAATGCGCCCCCAAGCCTTTGCGCCCTGTGCGGCTGCACTGCTTGCACAGGGCTAGGTACGGTCCTCTTTGCACACCAAGGAACTAAAAGACAGCAAGAATCAATAGCACAGTTTATAAAACTAAATTATAACCCATTTTTATTTTGTTATAAACTGTGTTATAGTTCTCCCTTTTTCTTTTTCAACTTATATTTTGCCTCCAAAGTAGGTGCAGAGCAGAACCAGGTTATTCACCCACAGAACTCAATATAAAAAAAAAAAAATCTGATTCTGATCATCTCACTAACAACAACAAAAACAACTGCTATTCTCCAGTACCAGGCATATTGTGAACTAATAAAAAACCTTACAACAAAAAGCAAACCTACCATACCATACCATATTAGCACAAACTTCCAAAAGTCACATCCAAAAAAAGCGTCACTGTAAATACTACATTGGGCCCTGGAACATCCATACACCTATTTGAAAAGCTGAACAAGTCAAATTACTACAATATAGTATAGATCTTTATATACAAACTGCATGTTAACAGAACACCTGATCTCAGTCACGCACGCACAACATCGACCTTCACCAAGTACAGAATAAGTAACCACAATCTAAAGTATAAATAAAAATATGTAGACAAAATTTAAACTGAAACCCCAAGAAGCCAGAGTCCACATGCAGTGCAACATCAGATAAATAAGAGATGCAGTTCCCCAGTACTGTGTAAAATATAAAAATAGCACAAAGTCCAATCACCAAAATTAAATAAAATTATTTTTTCTACCTTTGTTGTCTGACCATTTTATTCTCTGATCATGCTTGTCCCGATCTGAGGCTTCTGCTTTCCTGTCTTCTCTTAGCGCTCTTTCTGTGGTCTATGGTCCGTGGTCCATCTGCCATTTCTTATCTCTTCTTTTGTTTTCTTCACTTCCTTTCATCAGCCCATTTCCAGTTTCAGTAACCCTCCCCAGTATCAGTCCTCTTTCCAGTCCTCCCCTCCCAGTACCTTCCAATGTCAACCACCTTGCATTCTCATGACTGCCACTTGTGTCCATTCCCTTCCAGTCCCCCTCCTTTCCCACTGTCCAGCCCCTTCTAGTCCAACTACCATCCCAGGTATCAGCTCAGGTTCACTCTCAATGCCACCCCCCAGTCAGCTCCCTGCCAGCCACCCTACCCTCTGTCCATCTCTCTTCCAATGCCATTCACATGTCAGCTCCCTTCCAGCCTCCTCCCTATTACCCAGCTACCTACCACTCCCATCCCCAAGTGTCAGCTCCCTTCCAGTCCCCCTTCGGTACATTCCAGGTGTTAGCTCCTTTCCAGCCCCATCCTTCCCCTAGCAGACCCTCTCAGTATGCACTCCCTTCCAGTCCTATTCTACCATCCCCCCCCCCCGCATCAGCCCATTTGTAGCCCTAGCCCCTAGTTTTCTTCCAGGGGTAGCAGCACTCTCCTCCCCTGCCCTATTAGCCCATTTCCTGTCCCAGCCTATTTCTAGTCCTATCCCCTTCATCAGCCCAACCCAGTCCTAGCCCCCCAATCAGCCCATTTCCTGTCCTAGTCTCCCTCCATAGCCCATTACTGCCCTCCGATTGGAAGAATCTTACCCCAAATTTCGCTCTCTTCTCAAAACCCATCTCTTTTCCTATGCCTTTAACATTTCTCTGTGAATCCTCTGACCTCGTTCGCCCTTCTTGCTTAAGCTATTCTTACTCTCCAACTTTTTCTTTCCTTTAAATTATTGCAATTCCTTTTCCTTTTCTGACTTAGTTATTATTTATATTGTGAACCGCCCCGATGTAATGGGGGGCGGTATATCAAGTGTGCAATAAACAATAAACATCAGTCCATTTCCAGTCCTAGCCCTCCCCCGACAGCCCATTTCCAGTCCTAGCCTTCCCCCGACAGCCCATTACCAGTCCTAGCCCCCTCCGATCAGCCCATTTCCAGTCCTAAGCCCCCAACAGCCCATTTTCAGTTCTAACCCCCCTGATAGCCCATTATCAGTCCTAACCCTCTCCTGATCAGTCCATTTCCAGTTCTAAACCCCCATCAGTCGATTTCCAGTCTTAACCCCCCCATCAGCCCATTTCCAGTTCTAACCCCCCATAGCCCATTAACAGTCCTAGCCCCCTCCCGATCAGCCCATTTCCAGTACTAACCCCCCATCAGCCCATTTCCAGTTCTAACCCCCCCCATAACCCATTACCAGTCCTAACCCCCCCATCAGCCCATTTCCAGTTCTAATCCCCCCGATAGCCCATTATCAGTCCTAACCCTCTCCTGATCAGTCCATTTCCAGTTCTAAACCCCCATCAGTCGATTTCCAGTCCTAACCCCCCATCAGTCCATTTCCATTTCTAACCCCCCCATAGACCATTACCAGTCCTAGCCCCCTCCCGATCAGCCCATTTCCAGTACTAACCCCCATCATCCCATTTCCAGTTCTAACCCCCCCGATAGCCCATTACCAGTCCTAGCCCCCCTCCTGATCAGTCCATTTCCCGTTCTAAACCCCCATCAGTCGATTTCCAGTCCTAACCTCCCATCAGCCCATTTCCAATTCTAACCCCCCCATAGACCATTACCAGTCCTAGCCCCCTCCCGATTAGCCCATTTCCAGTACTAACCCCCATCAGCCCATTTCCAGTTCTAACCACCCCCCATAGCCCATTACCATTCCTAACCCCCCCATCAGCCCATTTCCAGTTCTAAACCACCCAATCAGTCCAGTTCCTGTCCTACTCCCCCATCAGCCCAGTTCCAGTCCTAGACCCCTCCCCCCGCCAACCCAGGGAAATTGAAAAAAAAACCCTCTGGCGTTAGAAGCAGCTGTTTCCCATCAGCACCTCGGGCTCAGCTTTAACAGAGCCACGGTTAAGGGAAACACTGTCTCTTCGCCGCGGCTCTGCAAAGCGGAGCCGGGGAAACCAGCAGGCTCTCTGGGGGGGCAGGCGGGCGGCCGCGGGGCTCCTCATTCTGCCGCTGCCACCGCTGGAGCAGCAGCAGCAGCTGCTTCTTGCGCCAGAGTTTTGTTTTTTTGTTTTATTTTAAAGGCTGAGTGAGGCAGTGACGGCGGTCTTTTGGGGCAATTTTGCCGCCCCCAAAAAGCTGCCACCTGAGGCCACCGCCTCACTTGGCCTCATTATAGAGCCGCCTATGCGTGGTGGTATGACAACAGGATACCATGCCACCCATGCACCATGCAGGAGCGTGGCTGGGCTAGTCGGGGAGTTGCTGGATGTCCGGGTGGCCAGAATCGGGGCACAGCCTGCATGACCAGGCCAGTAGACCTGATCTCGCAGGCACATTTAGCCTTCATGGGATCAGAATCGGATGCACCGGAGCATGTCTCGAGTCTGACTGGCTGAACAGGTGGGGGCACGCACACAATGGAATTGACCTTCACATGAGCAGTGATCTAAGAAAACCCAAGGCATATTCAGTTACTTGGAAGATAAGATACAATGCAAAGAAATACAGTCATATATTTAGGATGCAAAAGTCCAATGGAGAAGCATGTAAAGGGGGTGAAATACTGATGTGCATCAATCAGGAGAGAGACCTTGGAGTGATCATATCCAATGATTTCAAAGTTACGTAATAATGTATTTATTTAGCTAGGCTTATATACTGCTTTTGTACCAGTTAAAGTGGTGTACATTCAGGTACTGTATATATATTTTTCCCTTGTCCCCAAAGGGCTCACAATCTATGGTTTTGTACCTGAGGCAGTGGAGGATTAGATGGTTTGCCCAAGGCCACAAGGAGCACATGTGGGATTAGAAACACCAGTTCTTCTGGCCCAAGGTTGCTGCCCTCTAGTGGGATTTGAGCCCCTGCCCTCAGGCCCGAGGTAACTTTCCCCAACCACTAAGCCACTTCTCCCCAGTATTAAGGTGGTGGCCAAAGCCAGAAGAATGATGATTTACATTAGACGATCCAATCTAAAAAAGGAGACAATAATAAAATATTGATTGATGCATATCAGTATTTCATCCCCTTTATATCCTGCTCCATTGGACTTCTGCACCCTAAATGTATGACTGTATTTCTTTGTGTTAAATCTTATCTTTCAAGCAACTGACTATGCCTCAGCTCTTTTAGATCACTGCTCATATTGTCTGCTCCCTCGGGAATGTTCATTCCTCTGTTTTGCAGATTTTAGAGTCATCTGCAAAAGAATACTAGATTCATATTAACTGCTCAACAATAACACTCAAAACCGTTGAGGACTGATCGTTGAAGCCCTTCACTGATCACCCCTATTTCCATTTATCAATAGTCTGTTTTGCCTGTCAGTCAACCAGCTTCACACACAAGTAAGGGATTTGCCCATTGGCATCTTAGTTTATTTGTGAGCTTCCAATGTTTAAAGCTTTGCCAAAATTCAAGCACACCATATCCAGAGAGTTCTGCAAAGTAATTCTCTATCTTTTTGAAACTGCTCATGCGGCCTTGTCCTGCCAGCCATCAAATCAATATATTCTGCATGGCTCATCTGAATATATCACATGTTTGGAGTGGAGGAGTGGCCTAGTGGTTGGGGGCAAGGTACTTTAGGCTGGAAAGTCAGGGGTTCAAATTAGGGTTGCCAACTGGCTCCAGATGCGCCCGACAGGCTTGATCCAGTCCTGCATTTACTCCATTGCATGCAGGGACATGTAGTTCTGATTTCCCCATTGCACTACATAAGAAAAGCAAGACTACAAGTCCCTGCATGCAATGGGGTAAACACAGGACTGGATCAAGCCTGTCGGGCGCATCTGGAGCCAGTTGGCAACCCTAGTTCAAATCCCCCTAGAAAACAGCAACCTTGGGCCAGAAGGACTGGGGTTTCTAGTCCCACAGGTGCTCCTTGTGGTCTTGGGCAAGCCACTTAACCCTCCATAGCCCATGTTCCCTGTAAAAATAGTTATCTCCAAGGTTATAATGCCCTGTTCAATGTAAACCGCACTGATGCAGAATAGCACAGTATATAAGAGAATATACATAAATGTTTTATATTGAGAAGTAGACGTAGACATTGGTCCTTAGATTGTTCAGGTAATGAGCTTATGAAAATCCTTTTTGTTCACTATACGTTCTTAACTTATTTAAGCTATTGAGTATATTTGATTTGCTACTATTAATGTATGAGCCATTTGAAGGACTTTTAATTTAAAAACAGATTGCTAGTGTGTAGTATGTATTTGCTAAGATGCAGCATATACAATACACATTACGCAGTCTGGGTTGCTGCTTCTCTCTTTTATTGATTTATGCTACATAAAATGACTGATGAGAAGTGGAATGACATAAGCAATTTTTAAGGATCATTTTTTTATCAGCTCTATGCAGGTAAACTTGGGTTGAATCCCCTAAAGACACACATTATGAAGAACTGGTTTATATGCAAACTATTTAGGGCTTTTTTGGGATACAAGAACATTTTAAAATAGAGATTTAAAAGATATATAATATAAAAAATGTTAGTGTTATATTTACTTTATACGCGTCCTTTAAAATAATGGTTATCTAGTTTAGAATCACATTTTTCATTTCTGCTCACTGAAATGAGCTCTAGGAGAGTACTGTAAATCATTTGTGTAAAACTGTCGCCACCAAGTGGTACAATGTCCTGAGAGCAGCAAAAAAAAAATTGTTTCACTTATTTATACAAATATTTATATTTTTAGGACTTTTTATATGAATTCCATTGAATAATGAACAAATCTGTTTACGGCAAAGGAAAACACATGTGTGACTGCAATACAGAATTAGTCTTTTTTTAAAATCTTACCAGCAGGTGTTTGTGCAAGATATTTGTGACTGCTGAAGAACTTTATATCTAAATTAAAAACATTTAATCTTTTTCAATAATTTATCAAAATAATAAACTATGAAACATGTGATAGCAGATCTGTTGACTGATGAAATCTGTACCAATGGTTGTAATGTTGGTGTTGGTGTACAGTTCTTCCAAAAGCAAATACAAAGCCCATAGCCTCCTCCTTCACACAGGGATGATTATAATCCACTGCACCCCTTGGATGGGTGTGCACTCTGTATGGAGCAATAGGAAGTGAAAGTGCCATTCAGAGGAGAGTTAGTTACAGGTAGGGCCGGCCCAAGGGTTTCTGCTGATCTAGGAAGAAGGCCCAGTGTGCCGCCCCCCCTCCCCCTTCCCTGTGCTGAGCTGCACTGGTGGCAGGGTGGGAAGCGGCTCAGCGGCAGTGGCAGGCCATGTGCTTTGACACACATGGCCGCTGCTTCTGACCCCTCAGACACAACTTCGGGAGTGGGGGGGTCAGAAGAGACAGGCCATGTGTGCTGAAGCACATGGCCTGTTGCTGCCACTGAGTTGACCTTGCTGCTGGAACCGGTAGCAGTGGGGGTGGTGGCACGGGATGGCTAGGCTCAGCATGAGGGGTGGCAAGCCATGCATGCTGTGCCCCTCACAGAACTCTGCCACCCTAGGCAATCACTTAGGTTTGCTTAGTGGACGGGCCGGCCCCGGCTACAGGATGCAGTTGAGCGAGATCTATTTTTTCCACTACTACCACCACTACTACTAATCTCTTCTGTAGTGCCACTCCACATACACAGCACTGTATGAACATAAAAGATTTAAAAGCAGCCTCTAAAATCTGGGTTAGTAAATGAGTGGAGGAGTAGAGGAGAAGGACATAAATAAAAGAGATTTGCCTGATAAGCACAACTCACGAGAAAGGAAGGAAGGAGAGATGAGAGAAGAAAGCTACAGAGGAGTTGCAAAAGGAGTGCACTTGTATCTGGGTAAGGGAAGCTTCAATAGTATGTGGAAAGAGATAGGGGGCCAATGTCGTGACTTGAGAAGTGAGACTACATGGGTGCAGTAACTTTTAGTTGTGCTTTCAGTGTGCAAAGAAAAGGAGAAAAATCAAAGATGCCCCAATGTTATACGTTGAGTGACCTGGGAGGATGACATTGTTCTCCATAGACATGGAGAAGAGGGAAAGTAGATTTTGGGGAAGGGAGATAAGGAGTTCTGTCTTGATCATACTGAATTTGAGGTGGCAGTGGGGCAATCAGGTGACAATATCAAATAAGTAGGCTTAAATTTGGGACTTTATTCCTGATGAAGTATCAGGTGTCGAGAGAAAGATTTAGAAGTCATCTACGTAAAGATGGTACTGAAAGGCAGGGCATTATACCAGAGCACTAAAGGAATGAGTAGAAAAATAAGAGGGCCCAGGACAGAACTCAGAGGCACACTAACTGCTTTTGCTAGGTAAGTAAGTAAGTAGAAGAACACACCCTGGATTGTGCATCTGCATTTGACAACTTGGCTATAACGATACTACTAAGGGCCCTTTATGCAATAAAGAAATCCCTGCTCAGTTGCAAACAGTAAAGTTAGCATTAAAATGATGTAACAGCATCATTCAATTAATTAGGGATGGAAAAATTCTAGGTTCTTGGTTGCTAAGTTTTCAAGCCTTGCACTTGCTAGACTGCATCCAGAGCAATGGACCAGTGTAGTCCTGCACAGGAATTTACAAAGCAAAACATGTGACCTGAAGAAGTACCACAGGAGCAGAAGAAGGCAAGATGGGGTGGGGGGGGGGGCAGAAAGGGACAGCATCAGGAGCAGCAGAGGTAGAGGTGGAAGGAGGAGAAGGGGCAAGAGGTTGGGGGGGGGGGGGGCAGGGACAGCATCAGGAGCAGCAGAGGTAGAGATGGGAGGAGGAGAAGGGGCAAGATGGGGGGGGCAGAAAGGAACAGCATCAGGAGCAGCAGAGGTAGAGGTGGAAGGAGGAGAAGGGGCAAGAGGGGGGAGCAGAAAGGGACAGCTTCAGGAGCAGCAGAGGTAGAGATGGGAGGAGGAGAAGGGGAAAGAGGGGGGGGGGCAGAAAGGGACAGCTTCAGGAGCAGCAGAGGTAGAGATGGGAGGAGGAGAAGGGGCAAGATGGGGGGGGGCAGAAAGGAACAGCATCAAGAACAGCAGAGGTAGAGGTGGGAGGAGGAGAAGGGGCAAGATTGGGGGGGGGGGCAGAGAGAGACAGCTTCAGGAGCAGCAGAGGTAGAAATGGGAGGAGGAGAAGGGGCAAGATGGGGGGGGGGCAGAAAGAGACAGCATCAGGAGCAGCAGAGGTAGAGATGGGAGGAGGAGAAGGGGCAACATGGGGGGGGGCAGAAAGAGACAGCTTCAGGAGCAGCAGAGGTAGAAATGGGAGGAGGAGAAGGGGCCAGAGGGGGGGGCAGAAAGAGACAGCTTCAGGAGCAGCAGAGGTAAAGATGGGAGGAGGAGAAGGGGCAAGATGGGGGGGGCAGAAAGAGACAGCTTCAGGAGCAGCAGAGGTAGAGATGGGAGGAGGAGAAGGGGCAAGATGGGGGGGGGGGAGAACGGGACAGCATCAGGAGCAGCAGAGGTAGAAATGGGAGGAGGAGAAGGGGCAAGAGGGGGGGCAGAAAGAGACAGCTTCAGGAGCAGCAGAGGTAGAGATGGAAGGAGGAGAAGGGGCAAGAGGGGGGGGGCAGACAGGGACAGCTTCAGGAGCAACAGAGGTAGAGATGGGAGGAGGAGAAGGGGCAAGAGGGGGGCAGAAAGGGACAGCTTCAGGAGCAACAGAGGTAGAGATGGGAGGAGGTGAAGGGGCAAGAGGGGGGGGGCAGAAAGGGACAGCATCAGGAGCAACCGAGGTAGAGTTGGGAGGAGGAGAAGGGGCAAGGGGGGGCAGAAAGGGACAGCATCAGGAGCAGCAGAGGTAGAGGTGGGATGAAGAGAAGGGGCAAGATGGGGGGGGGCAGAAATGAACAGCATCAAGAGCAGCAGAGGTAGAGGTGTGAGGAGGAGAAGGGGCAAGATTGGGGGGGGGCAGAAAGAGACAGCTTCAGGAGCAACAGAGGTAGAAATGGGAGGAGGACAAGGGGCAAGATGGGGGGGCAGAAAGAGACAGCTTCAGGAGCAGCAGAGGTAGAGATGGGAGGAGGAGAAGGAGCAAGATGGGGGGGGCCGACGGGGACAGCATCAAGAGCAGCAGAGGTAGAGATGGGAGGAGGAGAAGGGGAAAGATGGGGGGGGGAGAACGGGACAGCATCAGGAGCAGCAGAGGTAGAGATGGGAGGAGGAGAAGGGGCAAAATGGGGGGGGCAGAAAGGCACACCAACAGAAGCAACACACGTAGAGATGGGAGGAGGAGAAGGGGCAAGATGGGGGGGCAGAAGGGGTCAGCATCAGGAGCAGCAGAGGTTGAGCTGGGAGGAGGGGAAGGGGCAAGATGGGGGGCAGAAAGGGACAGCATCAGGAGCAGCAGAGGTAGAGATGGGAGGGGGAGAAGGGGCAAGATGGGGGGGGGGCAGAAAGGGACAGCATCAGAAGCAGCAGAGGTAGAGATGGGAGGAGGAGAAGGGGCAAGATGAGGGGTCAGAATGGGACCCGATCAGGAGCAGCAGAGGTAGAGATGGGAGGAGGAGAAGAAATGGAAGGAAAATAGAGTCTAAAGAGGAGAGTAAGAGGATAAGGCTAGGTGAGGGAACTATACAACATGAAAATAAAACAATAAACTAAAAAAATGTCCTCTCTCCCCAAATAAATAAGAAAAAAAGGCAAGCAAAATAAGCAAGAAAAAACCCTAAGGAGGGTGTAATCCGTCTGCTCAGCCAGCAGGAGAGCACTTTCTTGGCGTGATCCTGATCCTGGCATACCTGGTGATGTCAGGATTTCTCCTCCCCATTCGGCATTCGAGGATTAACAGCTAGGAAGCAGTCACGAGACGCAGCCAGGGGCATGTGTCCTTGGGCGTGCCTGAAGGGGCGTGACCAAGGGGCATGTCTGGCCCTTTGGGGGAGCCCCTTTGGAGCAACTGAGGAGCACATAGCTGCAGATAACCCATATGGAGATGTGGAAACAGAAAGACAAGAGCAAGATGCAGGGTATGCGGTCAACTGTTAAGAGTCCTATGGACCAGCACATATCTCTGCTCAACAACATCAGTCTGTTCCGCTGGTGGTGGTGGTGGGGGGGGGGGGGGGGTTGCCTGAGGCCGAGGCTTCTCTTAGCTCTGGGGTTAGAACCCCTCCCCCTCAGCCTGCATGTATTAATGGAATTTCACCCTGGGATACTGAATATAGTTTCCATGGGGGAGCTCCTAAAGTTTCTACCCACCTTGAGATGTCTGGTACTGCTTCTTTACTTGGTTCCCAGTCAGTCTTATGGTATCCCCAAGCCATCCCTCCACCTTTGACTGTCTTCTGATACTTTGGGCTCTCAATTGGGTGAAATGCCCTTGAAAGTTGTTTTGTTAGCAGTTACTAGAATGGAAAATGTTCTCAAGGGGACTTTAATTCAATTATGCATTTTTCAGTTGACTCTGTGAAGAAATTTCAGCAGCAGGGTGATATGTTTTCTGCTATGAATGAGAAACTTTCTAAGGCTGATGTTTTCTTTAATGTCCAGTTGTTAGGAATTGCTGCTGTTAAGGATAGTTTATATATTCACAGTAAATTTGAAATAATGGCAAATATAATTAAAAGATAAAAATTTGCGTTTTTTTTAATTTTCAAGTAAGAAACAGGAAATGCTTATTATTGCCTTTAGAAATGCTGCAATCTAGCAGTTTATAAAATAAAGCAGAGAAGAGTTCCCGTGGCTCTCTCAAGTGGCGAATCAGTGAGAGGGAGGGGAAGCTGATGGCAGCAGATACAGGAGGGAAGGAAGAGGCTGGAAGAGAACTGACATGGGGGGGCTGGAAGGGAGCTGACACTTGGGGATGAGACTGAAATGTGGCTGGGTAATGGGGTGGGTTGGAAGGGAGGGTGCACTGGGACTGGAAGGGGGCTGACACCTGGGGATGGCACTGGAAGGGAGATGGACAGAGGGGCAAGATGGGGGGGGCAGGAAGGGAGCTGACACAGGGAGGGGAAGCACTCGGACTGAACGTGAGCTGATAACTGGGATGGTATTTGGACTATAAGGGGCTGGACAGTGGGGAAGGAAGAGGACTGGAAGGGAATGGACACCAGTGGCACTGCTGGGAATACAAGTGGGTTGACACTGGAAGGTACTTGGAGGGAATGACAAGAAAGGGAGCTGACACTGAGGAGGGTTACTGGGACTGGAAATAGGCTGATACTGAGAGAAGTACTGGGACTAGAAGGGGGTTGATGCTGAGGCTGGACAGGAAATGGGTTTATGCTGGGGAGAACTGGAAAGGAGCTAGAACTGGAAGGGAAATGATGCTGGTATATGTTGGGTCAGGTTGGGAAAAGAGGCAGAAACAGGGGGAGTGAAAAGGAAGAGAGGGCAGATATTGTATGTATTGAGGGGAGGGAAAGAAACACCGCTGCTGTTGACTGACTCAATGGAGCAGAGGCAGAGAGGCCATGCTGCCACAGGCCTGGGACTGTGAACCAGACAGGCCCAGACAGTTTGCCTCTCCCTCAGCTACTGGATGGAGGGAAAGAGACAGACACTAGATGGGGAGTGAGAGATGATAGATGGAGAGGAGTGAGCAAAGGGCTGGGGAATAATGGACCAAGGAAGAAGAGCTCAGGAATGGGAGGACTGGGGTGAAGATTGAAAAGCAGTAGGTAGATGGCTAAAAAAGAACTGGATAGTAAGGAGTTATGAATTCTAAGTGGACAGAGAGAGAAATGAATGGAAAAAAGCTGAAAGGAAAAAAATCAATATCCACGCTGGAAGGAAGAAAACAAAAGGAGAGACAAGAAATGGCAAATGGATTAAAGACCATAGAAAGAGAACTAAGAGAAGACATGAAAACAGAAACCTCAGATCGGGACCAGCATGATCAGAAAATAAAATGGTCATACGACAAAGGTAGAAAAAATGATTTTATTTTCAATTTAGTGATTGGACTTTGCGCTATCTTTATATTTTACACAGTATTGGGAACTGTGTCGCTTATTTATCTGGTGTTACACTGCATGCGGTGTCTGGCTTCTTGGGGTTTCAGTTTAATTTTTGTTTACATATTGTTATTTTTACTTTAGGTTGTAATCACTTAGGGCCTGATTCCGTCCCGGATGTCTATCTCCTCTGTACATCTGGTCTGAACCGGACGTACAGAGGGGATCGCGATTCAGATCCCGCGGAGCACGTCTAGCACTGCAGGATCAGAATTGCGAACAGTCTACATGTGCAGGCCGGGACTGCGATTCAGTCCAGCCTGCATGTGCAGGACTGTCCCCGACTAGCTCAGTCAAGGCTCCTCAATAGAGCTGCGGTGCCATGGTGTTATGTTGTCATGGCACTGTGGCCCCATTGAAGAGTCGCGATGCCGGTCGCAGGAAATTAAAGCTAATTCCCCGCAGCCTGACCCACGATCTGACCTCCTATGGCCAGGGTCAGGCTGCGGGGAATGCCCTCTGGCCCCCTGCCCCATCTGCGCTCTGGCATGTTGCCAAAAAAGCATCTTTCAGGAAATGGAAAAAAGAGCCAAACAATGAAACCTGGAAACAGCACAAGCACTGGCAGGTCAAATGCAAGGCATTGATAAAGCAGGCAAAGGGAGAATTTGAGAAGAAGCTTGCTGCGGAAGCAAAAACGCGAAATAAAGATTTTTTCAAGTACATTCATAGCAAAAAACCTGTGAGAGAGTCAGTTGGTCCATTAGATGATAGAGGAGTTAAAGGGGCACTAAGAGGTGACAAGGCGATAGCGGAGAGACTGAATGAATTCTTTGCTTCGGTCTTTACTGAGGAAGATGTAGGGATGTTACCCATGACTGAAGTGGTATTTAAAGGTGCGGAAGAATTGAAGGAAATATCGATACATCGGGAAGATGTATTACAACTATTAGATAAACTGAAGAGTAGCAAATCACCTGGGCCGGATGGTATACATCCAAGGGTGTTGAAAGAAGTGAAATATGAGATTGCAGACCTGCTATTAGTAATCTGTGAACTATCATTAAAATCATCGCTAATACCTGAAGATTGGAGGATCGCCAATGTAACACCAATTTTTAAAAAGGATTCCAGGGGTGATCCGGGAAACTACAAGCCAGTGAGCCTCACGTCAGTACCGGGAAAAATGGTAGAAACCATCATAAAGAATAAAATTACTCAGCATGTAGATAGTCATGGCCTAATGAGAGACAGCCAACATGGCTTTAGACAAGGAAGATCTTGTCTTACTAATCTGTTATGTTTTTTTGAAAGTGTGAATAAACAGGTGGACAAAGGTGAGTCGGTTGATATAGTGTATCTAGACTTTCAGAAAGCCTTTGACAAGGTCCCTTATTGGAGACTTTTGGCAAAACTAAAGAGTCATGGGATAGGAGGCAGTGTACTACTGTGGATCAGGAACTGGTTAAAAGATAGAAAGCAGAGGGTTGGGCTAAATGGCCAATTTTCCCAATGGAGAAGGGTGAATAGTAGTGTATCCCAGGGATCTGTGCTGGGTCCGCTGCTTTTTGACATATTCATAAATGACCTGGAAAGAGGAATAACGAGTGAGGTTATCAAATTTGCAGATGACACAAAACTATTTAAAGTTGTTAAAACCCAAGAGGATTGTGGAAAATTGCAAGAGGATCTTGATAAATTGGAAGACTGGGCATCAAAATGGCAGATGAAATTTAATGTGGACAAGTGAAAAGTTATGCACCTAGGGAAGAACAACCCAAACTATGGTTACACAATGCAAGGTTCCACATTAGGAACCACCACCCAGGAAAAAGATTTAGGCGTCATTGTGGATAACATGTTAAAACCCTCGGCCCAGTGTGCAGCGGCAGCCAAGAGAGCAAATGGAATGCTAGGTATCATAAGGAAAGGAATGGAAAATAAAACAAAAGATATTATAATGCCTCTATACCGTTCCATGGTGAGACCGCACCTTGAATATTGTGTGCAATTCTGGTCGCCGTATCTTAAAAAGGATATAGCATTATTAGAAAAGGTTCAGAGAAGAGCCACCAAAATGGTAAAGGGGATGGAAGGATACTCCTATGAAGAAAGGCTAAAAAGGTTAGGGCTCTTTAACCTGGAAAAGAGATGGATGAGGGGAGATATGATAGAAGTCTATAAATTAATGAACGGAGTGGAACGGGTAAACGTAGATCGATTGTTTACGTTATCAGAATATAGAAAGACTAGGGGACATGCAATGAAGCTACAGGGTAAACTATTTAAGACTAATAAAAGTGTAACGGGTCTGCTCCTTGTTGGTCACTCCAGGCCAGGGAAGTCCCGACCCCTCATCTGCGGTGTGCTGCTTCAGCTGGCTGGAATCCAGGGGAATAAAACTCACAACCGACACAGAAGGAAAGATGTGCAAGTTTATTCCAACGTTAGAAGTGTAGTCTAACTTTTATACAGTAGCAAAAACATATATACATCATAAACCCATCCCAGCAGCATAGCCCTGCACCTGATATTGCTAATTAGCAATCGTAGAAACTGGTACCTGTCTCTGTGAAGATCACTGAATCTTGTCTTAGCACAACACATTCCTTTCTATCTAGGTATTCACAGATGGGCCTCATGGTCCCTTTGTATAATAAGAAACTGATTTCCCCTTACAAAAAGAAAATATTTTTTCACTCAACGTGTAATCAAACTCTGGAATTTGTTACCGGAGGATGTAGTAAAGGCTGTTAGTGTAGCTGGGTTTAAAAAAGGTTTGGACAAGTTCCTGGAGGAAAGGTCCATAAACCATTATTAAGAAGGGACCCAGGATATCAATGCTTGACCCAGTACAAGCATTGTGGAACCTGTGTCCTTTGGGGAAACTGCTAGGTACGTATGACCTACATTGGCCACTGTTGGAAAAAGGATACTGGGCTTGATGGACTTTGGTCTGACCCAGTATGGCATATCTTATGTTCTTATGGCATTTAAAACATGACATGTCTAGGGAAGTTATTCCACTTTGGAGGTGGACTAACTTCCCCGCACATGTCGCCGGCCCTGGATATACAGGGCCAACATTAGAATTGGTTCTGTATGTCCAGGTCCAGCGACCGCTCAGACTTTGCTCTCAAGCCACCCCTGTCTATCTTCCCCGTACAAGCAGTGGGGAAGTTAGTCGCGGCTGGGTGAAGGCACGAATAGCTGTCCATCCCTGCTATTCATGGCACAGAATAACCCTCTTATTCTATATTTGGTTAGGGTCTGTGTTCTTAGTGTGTGATAGAGGCTAGGTGTTCTGTTAATATGGGGTTTATATGTAGCGATCTCTTTTGTAGTAATTTGACTTGTTCGACTTTTCAAATAGGTGTATGGATGTTCTAGGTCTGTTGCTTTTTTCTGGGTAGGCTCCTTGTTGTATGAGTTTTGGAATTTATGCTGGTATGGTATGGTAGATTTAGCCTTATAGATATATCTTCAGTGACTTTTGTAGGGTTTTATATAGTGTTTATGATGTTAGTGAGATGACCAGAATCAGAATCAGATTTTGTTTTGTATGATACTAAGTATTTACTGCTAAGTAATTATTTTTATTCTAGCTATATATTTGCCCTTTCACTGCAATTTTCTTACAACATTAGATTTGAAGAAGAAATACTAGCATCACATGAAAAGGGTTCACAAAGAAGTTTTGGGAAAAAGGAGAGTGGGGTGTAGCAAAGATTAATAATAAGGGGAAGGGGCACCAATTTATAGGTTGCAGGGGAGCACCAGAAACCCTAGCACTGGCCCTGACTGATTGGGTTAGAAAATGGTTGACTGGGAGGTGAGAAAGGATAGTGGTAAACAGAGTTTACATTAAGGATAAGGACATTATTGAGTAGATTGCTGTAGTGATCAGTCCTTGAAAGAAAGGCTGGAGAGGAGAGATATGATAGAGATGTTTAAATACTTCCATGGCATGTATGCACAGGATGTGGTCTTCTTTCAATTGAAAGGAAGCTCTGGAATGAGGAGGCATTGGATGAGGTGAAAGGGGATAGACTCAGGAGTAATCTAAGGAAATGTTTCTTTATGGAAAGGGTATAGTATTCATGGCTTAGCCTCACAGCAGAGGTGGCAGTGACGAGAACGGCATAGATGGCCTGTATGAAGCCTGGGGACACTAAGTCTTCCCAGTCCAAACCATTTGCAACCTTGCCAACTAAAAGTCAAACTGACAGGTAGCACTTCTTATTTACCTGCCTGTCAATTTGACTTGGAGTCGAGACAAAGCAAAAAGGTGTTCTAGTCCTCCTGGGCCATCTGCTATGATACAGAACCAAACAACAGGAATACAACAATATAATAAAACGAGTCCAAGCAACAATACTACACCAACACCATTATGAAATCAGCAAACAGAACCAGAGAACTCTTCTGCATTGTCTGAAAGCTTACCAAAGACTCCTCGCAGTTGGACACCCACCCTATCAACCCCCAACAATTCACACATTTCTTTATCAGCAAGAACAACAACCCCACACAAAGCCAATCTCCCATCTTAACCAGCCCAGTTACCTTTACACATAAAGAAATATTGAAGGACTTCTCTATCCCCTCACCCTGGCAGATCGAACATATCATAGACTCACTCAACACCACAATCTCCTCTATGAACAGCATACTTCAAATCGTGAAGCTATCCTAGAGCAGGGCTATATGCCGACTGCCCTTAAACAGGCCACTATACTTCCAGTCCTCAAGAAGAGTACCCTGGACTACCCTGGATCCATCAGACCCTAAATCCTACCGCCCAATCTACAGCCTCCCTTTCATTGCCAAAGTCCTTGAAAAAGCCATGCAAAGACAACTACAGGATCACATTGACACTTAGCCCCACTGGACACACACCAACATGGATTCAGGACACAGCACAATGTTGAAACACTCCTCACATCATTGTTTGACAGTCTCATAATAGGCATTGATAACGCAAGAAAAGGATTCCTTCTATTCTTTATGGACATATCAGCAGCCTTTGACTCAATATCCCACACCATTATGCTATGACGACTTCAGGAAATCGGTTTCTCCAGGGCCATGTGCCCATGAGGGAAGGGTTAGGACAGCGGTTATAGTTGGTGATTTGATCATTAGGCATGTAGATAGCTGGGTGGCTGGTGAACGTGAGGATCGCCTGGTAACATGCCTGCCTGGTGCGAAGGTAGCAGACCTCACGCGCCACCTAGATAAGGTCTTAGATAGTGCTGGGGAGGAGTCTGCTGTCTTGGTACATGTCGATACCAATGACATAGGAAAATGTGGTAGGGAGGTTCTGGAGGCAAAATTTAGGCTTTTAGGTAGGAAGTTGAAATCCAGAACTTCCAGGGTAGCATTCTCCGAAATGCTTCCTTTTCCACCCGCAGGACCCAAAAGGCAGGCAGAGCTCCGGAGTCTCAATGCATGGATGAAACAATGGTGCAGAGATGAGGGTTTTGGATTTGTTAGGAACTGGGGAACATTCTGGGGAAAGGAGGGGCTCTTCCGAAGGGATGGGCTTCACCTTAACCGGGATGGAACCAGGCTGCTGGCATTAACCTTTAAAAAGGAGATAGAGCAGCTTTTAAACTAGATATTAGGAGAAAGCCGACAGTTTCCCAAGAGTGGATGGTTCGGAAGAATGTATCCTTGAAGGATACTACCAAAAGCAGAGAGGTTCCACAAAAGAGTAAAGTAGCCCAAATGCCCTCAAGTATGGAGCAGACAGAGCTTAAAGATCCCAATTAACCCATGTCTAACAATAGCCAAATTAACATGAATAAAATACATTCTCTAAAATGCTTGTATGCAAATGCTAGAAGTCTAAAGAATAAGATGGGAGAGTTAGAATATATAGCACTAAATGAAAGGTTAGATATGATTGGAATATCAGAGACATGGTGGAAGGAGGACAACCAGTGGGACACTGTGATACCTGGGTACAAACTATATTGTAATGATAGAGCTGATCAAATTGGTGGAGGGGTTGCGCTCTATGTTAGAGAGGGCATTGACTCAGAAAGGATTAAAGTTTTGCAGGAAACAAAATCTGCTGTAGGGTCTATATGGATTGAAATTCCATATAAAAGGGGGAAGGCAATGGTAGTGGGGGTGTACTATCGAGCACCTGGCCAGAATGACCAAATGGACGATGAAATGCTCAAAGATATCAAGGAAGCTAACAAAAGTTACAGCGCAGTAATAATAATGGGTGATTTCAATTACCCCGGTATCGACTGGGTCAGTGTCACATCAGGACATGCTAGGGAGATAAAGTTCCTAGATGAAATAAATGACTGCTTCTTGGAGCAGCTGGTTCATGAACCGACCAGAGGGGAAGCCATATTAGACCTAGTCCTTAGTGGAACACCAGATCTAGTGCAAGAGATAAGGGTGTTGGGGCCACTTGGCAATAGTGATCATAGTATGATAGCCTTTGATTTAATTAGTGGAGGAGGGATAGTAACTTTTAACTTTTGAAAGGGAGACTATGATAAAATGAGGAAAACAGTTAAGAAAAAACTAAAAGGAGCAGTTGCAAAGGTTAAAGACGTACATCAAGCTTGGGTGTTGTTGAAAAATACTATCTTGGAAGCCCAGACCAGCTGTATTCCATGCTTTAAGAAAAGTGGAAGGAAGTCCAAAAAACTACCAGCATGGTTTAAAGGTGAGGTCAGAGAGGCTGTTGTTGCCAAAAAAGCATCTTTCAGAAAATGGAAAAAAGAGCCAAACGACGAAACCTGGAAACAGCACAAGCACTGGCAAGTCAAATGCAAGGCATTGATAAGGCAGGCAAAGAGAGAATTTGAGAAGAAGCTTGCTGTGGAAGCAAAAACGCGAAATAAAGACCTTTTCAAGTACATTCGTAGCAAAAAACCTGTGAGAGAGTCAGTTGGTCCATTAGATGACAAAGGGGTTAAAGGAGCACTAAGAGGCGACAAGGCAATAGCGGAGAGACTGAATGAATTCTTTGCTTCGGTCTTTACTGAGGAAGATGTAGGGATGTTACCCATGACTGAAGTGGTATTTAAAGGTGCGGAAGAATTGAAGGAAATATCGATACAGCGGGAAGATGTCTTACAACTATTAGATAAACTGAAGAGTAGCAAATCACCTGGGCCGGATGGTATACATCCAAGGGTGTTGAAAGAACTGAAATATGAGATTGCAGACCTGCTATCAGTAATCTGTGAACTATCATTAAAATCATCTCTAATACCTGAAGATTGGAGGATCGCCAATGTAACACGAATTTTTAAAAAGGGTTCCAGGGGTGATCCGGGAAACTACAGACCAGTGAGCCTGACGTCAGTACCAGGAAAAATGGTAGAAACCATCATAAAGAATAAAATTACTCAGCATGTAGATAGTCATAACCTAATGGGAGACAGCCAAAATGGCTTTAGACAAGGAAGATCTTGTCTTACTAATCTGTTATGTTTTTTTGAAGGAGTGAATAAACAGGTGGACAAAGGTGAGTCAGTTGATATTGTGTATCTGGACTTTCAGAAAGCCTTTGACAAGGTCCCTCATCAGAGACTTTTGGCAAAACTAAAGAGTCATGGGATAGGAGGCAGTGTATTATTGTGGATCAGGAACTGGTTAAAAGATAGAAAGCAGAGGGTAGGGCTAAATGGCCAATTTTCCCAATGGAGAAAGGTGAATAGTGGTGTACCCCAGGGATCTGTGCTGGGTCCGCTGCTTTTTGACATATTCATAAATGACCTGGAAAGTGGAATAACAAGTGAGGTAATCAAATTTGCAGATGACACAAAACTATTTAAAGTTGTTAAAACCCAAGTGGATTGTGAAAAATTGCAAGAGGATCTTGATAAATTGGAAGACTGGGCATCAAAATGGCAGATGAAATTTAATGTGGACAAGTGCAAGGTTATGCACCTAGGGAAGAACAACCCAAACCATGGTTACATGATGCAAGGTTCCACATTAGGAACCACCACCCAGGAAAAAGATTTAGGCGTCATTGTGGATACCATGTTAAAATCCTCGGCCCAGTGTGCAGCGGCGGCCAAGAGAGCAAATAGAATGCTAGGTATGATAAGGAAAGGAATGGAAAATAAAACAAAAGATATTATAATGCCTCTATATCGTTCCATGGTGAGACCGCACCTTGAATATTGTGTGCAATTCTGGTCGCCATATCTTAAAAAGGATATAGCGATTTTAGAAAAGGTTCAGAGAAGAGCCACCAAAATGGTAAAGGGGATGGAAGAATACTCCTATGAAGAAAGGCTAAAAAGGTTAGGGCTCTTTAACCTGGAAAAGAGACGTCTGAGGGGAGATATGATAGAAATCTATAAATTAATGAACGGAGTGGAACGGGTAAACGTAGATCGATTGTTTACATTATCAGAATATAGAAAGACTAGGGGACATGCAATGAAGCTACAGGGTAAACTATTTAAGAGTAATAAAAGAAAATATTTTTTCACTCAACGTGTACTCAAACTCTGGAATTTGTTACCGGAGGCTGTAGTAAAGGCTGTTAGTGTAGCTGGGTTTATAAAAGGTTTGGACAAGTTCCTGGAGGAAAGGTCCATAAACCATTATTAAGAAATGACCGAAGATATCAATGCTTGACCCAGTACAAGCATTGTGGAACTTGTGTCTCTTGGGGAAACTGCTAGGTACATATGACCTAGATTGGCCACTGTTGGAAACAGAATACTGGGCTTGATGGACCTTGGTCTGACCCAGTATGGCATATCTTATGTTCTTATGTTCTTATATCTGAGCAACAACACATTAAAATAGTTCACATCTTCCCTCACCAACCGAACCCAACAGATCAAATCTGGCAAAATCAAATCTGCAAAATTCGACATTACGCAAGTCATCCCTCAAGGATCTGCGTTGTCCTCCATCCTATTCAACATATACTTACAACCAATATGTAGCATTATCAGGCAACATGAAATGCTATACCACATATATGCGGATGACATCATGGCCTATGCCCCCACTGACACACACACACCTGACTTTGAACCTATTACCAAGTGTCTGGAAAATATGATCACTTGGCTATCTAACAACTCTCTCTCTGTGAACTATGACAAATCTGAAGTGATGTTCATCTCCAGAAGCTCCACCTTCACACCACCACATAAGATCAACATCCTAGGTAAACTCATTGCAGTGAAAGATAAAGTAAAGTACCCGTCCATCACCCTAGATAACAAACTGACCTTCCAGTCATACATCACCAAGACTGATGCCAAAGTGCATCACTGACTCAAGCTCATCAGAAGAATCAAACCCATCCTAGACAATAATCACTTCCGAACAGTATGCCACACCTATACTAGACAATGCTAGCTCACTTTACCAAGGATTACCTAAACAAAACCTCCATCCTCTCCAGCTGGTACAGAACACAGCGGCCTGGATCATCATAAACACTGCAAGAAGCGAGTACATTACCCCAATCCTCCAACAGCTGCACTGGCTGCCTATTCATTCATGGGTAAGATATAAAGCAACATTATACATCTTCAAAATCTTTCATAACCTCTCAGCGACCGCACTCCAGAGCATTCTAACCAAGGACTCCAGCACAAGACCCAGACAAAGCAACATGGCAAACAAACTCATCGCTCCAGCTGGCTACCAACGTGCCCACCAATCTATTACCAAAAGAGCTCCATCCTTTGCTTCACCTGCACTCTGGAACACACTTCCTGATCCAATGTGATTGACAATGGACATTAAGAATTTCTGTAAGATGTTTAAGACCCTACTCTTCTCTGACCACTATGGTTCTACCAACCAGTGACTCCTATCCCTCTATTGTCCTATAACATCACTGATCTTATGCCTACTGCTTTATTCTTATTGCTAATCCTCTTGTGTTCCCCTCAGCATGTTCCCACCCACTATGTAAACCACTTTGATTGAAGGAAAAGGTGGTATATAAAACTTGCTAAATAAATAAACTAAATAAATTATCTTCTTTCCCCCCTCATTGCTGATACCCCCGTTCCTGCCACTTCCCAGGACCTGTGGCAGTGGTGAAAAGTATGAAAAAGCACAGGGCCATTCACGATGCAGCACTTCCATACTCCTGATGGCTCTGCCAATCCCATCTCTTAGAAACAGGAAGTTCACATCAGAAGAGGCAGGACCTACAGCCATCTCCTATGGAAGTGCTGCATACTGAATGGCCTCATGCTTTTTCACAGTTTTTCGCTGCTGCCATAGGTCCCAGGAAGCAGTGGTAGTAGGGGTGGCAGTGGGGAGGGAGGAAAAGAATATGCTGGACTGGTGGGGGGAGGGGGGAAGAAATGGGAGATGCTGGATTGAGGAGGATGAAACAAAAGAGAAATGGTGACTTCTGGCTTGGCAGTTGACACAGAAGGAGTAAGGTGAAAGAGGGGAGCTGATGGCTTGGTAATGGAGAAATAAAGGCTAGGGACATAAAGGCAGATGCTGGGGAGGGAGGATGAGGAATAGGGTGACAGGTAGATGCTTGGTAAAGGAAGTAGGCTGAACAGAGAGGAATGCAGGGAGATAAGGAGATGGGGAGGGAAAGTAGGGAACAGAGGGGCCATACTTCAGAACAGTAGTCCAAGCACTCATCACACCTCACTTGGACTACTGCAACGGCATTCTCAAAGGGTCACCCAAAAAAAAACAACGCTCAACATACTACAAATGGCACAAAATGTCACCGCTCGGATTATAATGAAATTGCGGGTCTCAGACCACATCACACCAATACTAATGGAACTACACTGGCTTCCCATTCATGCTCGCATAAGATACAAAATAATAGTAGCAACATTCAAATTGATCCACAACCTAGCACCGTCTCACCTCTCCACCCTTATCTCAACACAACCCCCCAACAGGAGCAGAAGAACACACAACCTAAATACCCTACAAGTCCCACTCACCATACGCACCGTCAAAACTCTCAACAGGCAACAAAACTTTCACATACACAGCTCCCTCACAATGGAATAATCTACCTAACGCACTAAGAGACATCAAAGACCTACAGGACTTCCGGAAAAAGCTAAAAACCTACCTATTCCAGGAATACTACAACATAACATAGATAACAACACTTAATTGCTTCACACCTAGCACAAGAAACAAAGACATGTCAACTAAAGGATACCTTTCACTCAGCCCACACGATTACACAGCACAGAAACACACTACACCAGTGCAGCCCTGCACCACAATATAAATATATATAACTGTAAATAGTTCACAATGTATAATTTTGAATCTTTGATATGCATATGTAGACTATTTGATTCTTGTTATATGTAACAAATATTTGCTGTGACAAATGTTTAATGTAAACAGCTACTGATCGCTGGAAGAAGCGGTATACAAATGTAACCAAATAAATAAATAAATACTAGACATTTGAGGTTGAGTAAGAAGAGGAGGGAGATGCTGGATATGGGGGGGGGGGGGGAGTGTACAGATATGGAAGAGATTGGACATTAAGAGGGGTTGTAGGGAGACATAGTGGAGATGCTGGGTACATGTTGGAATAAGGAGACAGACAGAGAAATGATTGATATGAGCAGAGGGGTAGGGAGACAGAGGGGAGGTTCTAGATAAAAGTGGGTGGAGAGAGAAGAGAGAGTTAGCAAAAGGCTGCCAAATAAGAGGAAGGGGAGCAGGAGGGTTAGGGTAAGGGAAAGACAGAACGCTATACAAGGTCCTTTTTGGAATATCTTGTGCAACTTCAAAATATGCCAGTGATTAAATATGCCTATGAATGACAATTGGGGGAGTTTTATTGAGCTGTATTGAGCAGTTATAAGCTGCAGAGTCACAGCCGTATAGCCCTAGCTCTGAGGCTATTTCTCCCATTCATTCTGACAAATATTTATTCCCTTAGGGCTCTATTCTAGAGTATTTGCTTGATGGAAGTTTTTGGGCCTGTCAGTTTCATATATTTTGCTGCCACCCTTGGTGACAATATTGTATTTAAGTAATGGAGACAGGTATCTCCAAATGCCATCAATTCTCTTTACTATTGTGGACTGTACTGAGAATAATAGGGTTCCATCTCTTCTACACCCTCCAACTGCTTTCCTGGGAAAATGAGCATTTTTCAGATGCTTATTCATGTCCTGGAGCAGGTATAGACTTGGACCGGGGTGGAGACGTGTCAGCCATTACTGAAATGGGGCATGTATGTCTCCCATCACATCCCTGTGCTGGATAGAGCTCCCCAGTATAGTAACATCTTTGGAGCCATTTTGTGAAATAGCTCCGGAGATCTCTCTGTGATTGGGATGTCTGCATACCCATTTTCAGGCATCCAAATCACAATTAGAGCTTCCAAAATGCCCCCAAATATAGCCTACCCAGTCTGCCCTTCTATTCCAACTATTAAGCTTTACAGTTGCCTTTTCCCTTAGAGATCCTTTGTGTTTGTTCCATGCTTTCATAGAAAGAAGGAAAAAAATGATGGCAGATAAAGACCATATGGTGCAATCTATCCAGATTAGTAGCTCACCTTCTTAATTGGCTCTTCCTGATGTCCAGTTTTGTACTGGCACTTACACACACTAAGGGGCTTGTTTACAAAGCTGTGGGAGCAGCTTCTGCCTGATATCGGAGCCGTGGCCCCATTGAATTCAATGGGGCCATGTCTCTGATATCGGGTTGAAGCTGCTCCCATGTCTTTATAAACAAACCCCTAATGATGCCACTCTTTTATGGATATGTTCTGTAAACTGCATTTGTTTTATCTATTAGCTCATACCTTTTCACTGGTAATTCAAGGCAAGTTACATTCAGAACCTAATAAGGCTAATTATTTAAATTTTAACTTGGGGGTTAAGTGACTTGTCCAAGGCTTCAAAGAGTGTCCATGAGATTTGAGCCCTGGTTTCTTGGCTGCTGCTCTAACCACTAGACTGCCCCTCCATGCTGTGCTTAGTTTGTGCTGGTAAGGTGTGCTGATTCCCAGTGGTATCCCCAACCCGTGATTCCTGTCATATGGTGTGCTGAAAGAGGTCTAGTTCTACATGACAAAGCTGGAGTAGAAGAGTAGCCTAGTGGTTAGAGCAACTGTCTAATACCTAGAAACTCAAGGGTTCAATTCCCATTGACACACTTTGGGTCCTTGGGCAGGTCACTTCACCCTCCATTACCTCAGAAAAAAAGGCCTAACAATCTCTTTCCAGTAGTGCATTGCCAAGAAAACCTAGAGGCAGCTATGTTGCCAAGAATCAGCAATGACTTGATGGCACAAAAAAAGGGCAAAATCTCTTTTTAACACTGAAAACATTTTTGCCTTAGTTGAATCTGGTAACACATTCTCAGTTATCAGCAGAGGGTAGTGACATCATTTGAATTGATATTTGGAGTTTGCCAAATGGCTTCTTCACCACTACTAGGCTAATGATCCAATCAATATTTGTTTCAACTGGTTTTATAATGTAATTTTGCTGCAGGCTAAGTTGTTAATCCTTTCCTTAGTGGTTTCATCAGAGCTATTGGGATTCTGCATTTTGATAGCTGTACTGGTTGCACCTGTGGATCTAGTTTCAAGGTCAGTCTGCCTTCAATGTGTCCAGTGCTCTGGAATCCATCTCTATAATTTGATAGAATGAGAAGCAAGGATTTTACAGGCCAGTCCCGTTCATCTGTAATCAGCAGAATTGGTTGTATTCTGATTACTTTGTGGCCTGTGCAATGCAGCTGCCCGGCAGTGGCTGAAGGTTTGCCTTGTTAATTTTTATGAACCGTGCTCACTGTATTCCAAAAAGATGTATGTATATGACCCTGCCTGTCTCCGCGATATACCCATGAACGGCCACACATCCTCTTTAAAACATGCACCTCTTAGCTGCTGTGCCCACGGAGTACCTAGGTATGCATGTGGTTGACATCTCTGGAACGTGTCTGTACAATGCTAAGTAAGGACAGGAACACAGCAGAACAGGTCCCCTATAGCGCACTGTCCAAACATTTCTCTTTCACTAATAAAGGGCCTTCGGATTGACAGCAGTCAGCAGTGCGAGCACCACACAGACATGCCCAGAAACACCATCGGCACTCCCTATAACTGCACATTTGTAGAGACCAATGCTAGTGCACCTGGGCATGTCATACTGCATTTTGCACTGTTTGCATGCTCTCCTTCTGAGGCCCCCTTATTAGTGACAGGGAAATGTTTGGATAGGTAAGCTATTGCAGACTGTTTTGCTCACTCCTGCCTGTTCTCACTGGCACATGGTGATGCTGCAGTCATCTCTACAGTCCAGATACCTGTCAGTCATTCTTGTCCCCCCCCCCCCAGATATGTGGATGAGCAATCTAGATCCCCCCATGCAGCCCTCTAACCACACACACACACACACACACACACACACACTCTCACACTCAGTTCCACAGAAACAGACGTCTGCCAAAAGGATTTCCTGCACCAAATAATGTATATGATGGAAAGGAAACCATAGAAAGCAGTATCGCCAACACAGCATCATATCTGATTTCTAAATGTATACATGCATGCATGATAACTACGATAGTGGACCTCAAACAGATACAGTAATGGAGACAGGTACAGAGCTGCACGAGGCCCAAACAGACCTTCCAGTATATCAGCCTCAAGGGCCAAACCTGGTATGCGCAGTGCACATCATAGGCCCACATATTTAACCAAGCGCAACAGTGACCTGTGCATACAATATTTGCCATATAGCCACTGGTGTAATACATCCCCAATATTGTGTTCCTATAGGTATCACATATGACCTTATGTTCATCAGGGGGATTTACACATCCACTATGTGGAGCGCAACACTCCAGCTAGCTGGGTGCTGCACATAGCACCGATTGCTGGGATTACATTTTCACAAGGAGACCTAGGACTCAATCACCAGTATCGTTTCTAGGACTTGGACATTGTTAGGGAGCCCTAGCTTTGCCTCTTTAGCACACACAGCATAGCTGGACTGCGCACCAGTGCTTTACCACATACATTTGTGGGGCTGTTTATGTTACGTTGACTTACATCCACCCTCTCCTCTGCTTTCTCTTCAGTAACACTGCATGCTGTGGTTTTCCACACTGCTGACACATCATTGCACAGCAGAGGTTTCACATTCATTCACCAATATGGGCTGCACTGAGGTGCAGAGCTGAAATATTTTCAAAGTCCCACCCTTATTTCACGTTTCTGCAGGTATAACGTGGATGTCTGTGTGGACAACTGCAGACATACACGGGCCTCTCCAGAATACGCTTTATGTGTTTAAGTGCCATGTACGTGCAGGGCCGTGAAGGAACAGCATACGATTCTAGACGTTTTCGCGAGAGAAACGTCCATCTTGCACGTCCAAGCGGCTTATTTGTGTTTCAGAATGACCCCCTATCTGAATAGTGGCTGAGTATTACTGCTATCTGAATAGGGCTGCTGCTTACCACAAAAAAGGGATATTTGGCAGCAATCATTATCTGGATACTAATGACAAATATCAGTTATAATTTGCCCACAGTGGCTGGCACTTAAAGAAACCGCTGACCACCTCAGGCTGAATATTGGTCCACTAGTCCTTAAATCTAACTGTCCTGGAGGCTTCAGGCCCCCCCCCCCCTGCTGCTCTTTCTGAGCTGCAGTCAGTGCTGGGCTTGGGGGTCTCTTCTTGTCTCCTCAAGAGCATCCTCATAAACTTTCTGCTGCCACCATGTTTCATGTAATATTCTTTAGAAATCCATGGAGTACTTCCAAGTATTGGAAAATTAAATCATTCCCACATTATAAACAGTAAAGGAGACTGATCTCCTTCTGTGTCTCTCTTCTCAAGGCTCTGTGACTCACTATGTCTCTCCACCTCCTCACTTCCTGTTTCCTTTGCTATTATTGATTCTTCTTCAGATGCTAAATATTGTTATAGGAACTGTGCAAAATACATGATGCAAATTCCCAACGTTGACATATTCCATTCACAAAACAAAAAAATGAAACACTTTTTTTTTACCTTTACTTTATGGACATTTAAAGGCCTATATTCAAAACCCTTAATCAGTCGGCCAGTGGGAGGCTATCCAGTTGAGGTTGCTGACTGCGATATTCAGCGGCACTATCTAGATTGTGTCAGTGAATATCTTCAAAGACCGCCTGGAACTATCTGGTTAGCTCAGGGACAGAACAAGGGCAATGTAGACGCAATCTAGGGAAATGCCGACTTTAACTGGCTAGTGGGATTTTCAGCCCGCACTTATCTGGGAAACTTAGGCAGCATGAGAAGCTCTCCTACGCTGCAATCCAGATATGTGCTAGCAGGATACTGCGCTGACTAGATTAGTGCCAGCACGTATCAGTTTTGTGCCACTCAGCTTGGATATTCAGCGGTGGTGCCTATCTGCATAATGTTGTGGAATATCCCAGTGATATTTAAAAGCCGCTGCTGACTGCGATGGCATTTGAATATTGGCCTTTTTGAATATTGGGTCCTTAATTTTTTCATCCACATCAGTCACGGCATTTTGGCCACTTTCCTCTTAGCCTTCTCCTTATCCCCCAATCCATGATTTTTGGAGTCCTCACCTACTCCACAAGTACCTGCTCTCCAATTCAGTCCCCAGCCCTCTCTCTTTCCTCCCACACTCCCATTCAACCACTCAGTTCCTGCTTCCCCATCCCAAAGGTCCCATGCTTCCACTCCATCCTCCAGCCCTCCCTTTTTCACCAAATCCCAGAGCTCTCACTTTCCCATTCAGTCCTCCAACTCCTTAATGCCCCTTTACTTAGCCTGGATCCCTGCTCGGCGCTTCCCACTGAGCAATCTGTGTCCCACCCACCTCCAATTTTCCTGCCCCTCCATTTGCAATTCCCACTTGTCTTCCTAGTCCCTGCTCACCCCCCCCCCCCCCTGTCTGAGTCCTGATTACTCTCTCCTCCTGCTCTATTTCCTTCTCTCCCTCTTTTCTCCCACTTCCCATTCTTCCACTCACATTTTTTTGGGGTGTAACTATGTCTGTGTATGGATATATACAGATGTATACCTGTATAACTGCTGCTGATGAAACATGCATGGTCATAGTCAACCAGGTATGTGGATATACTCAAATTATAAAAATTAGCACATTTTTTCTACTTTACCTTTAATGATAAAACTTTTTTACAGCTCTGGAAGTAAGGTAAAGCTTAAGTAAATGGAAGTGAAAAAAATCCTCAGGTACCTATAGATGTGGTTTCCCAAGATAAGGACCCCTTGATAAAGGATCCTCAAACTGTGGTCTCAGATCCAAGTTCTTAAGAGCTGTAATTCCCCCCCAACATTTTCGCACTATCAGGATTGTGCCAGTGAATATCTCCACAGACCACCCTCAAGCGTGTAATTCTAGGTCCCAGAGCTGTAATTCCAGGTCCCAGAGCTGTAATTCCAGGATTCCAACATCTGAGAATCTCAGGTCTGGGACTCTCCTGCATCTGGAAATCTATGATAGAGTCCCTCTGTCTTGGGGTCTCATGGTCAAGTCCCTCTGGTTCAGACGTCTTGGGGTAGAGTTCATCTGTTTCAAGAGTTCCAAGGAAACACATCTCCATCGGAGAAGCTCGAAGGCAGATTGTGCTTGGCTTGGGAGTCCCAGATAGCTTCTTGACTTTTTTTTTTCAGCGGATACAGTGAGAGGTAACTTAACTTCCACCTCTAAGCACTGAAGTTAAAAACAAAAGTAAACGCTTATAAACTTTGTTACTGATTTTCAATATACACTTCTGTTTAGCACATGTGGAAAGCACTCTTATAAGTGGACCCCTACTTTTACGCAATCAGAATGTGCCCATCTTAAGCCTCTTTTATAAAGGAAAGCAGGCGCCCACATTTCTTTATAAAATAGGGGTGTTAAATGGCCAAAAAGACACGTCAAATCTAGGTGCAAGCATTAACACTAGTCCTAGAGCTGGTGTAAATGCCCACACCTACATTTTTAAAGGATGCACATAATTAAGGTAATTTATAATTTATGCTCATAGATTTGCATTCTGTCCATGGGTCCTTATAAAATGACCTCTTTTTTTGTCCTTTTTTTTTTGCTACCAGCGCAGCTTGCATATAGTTAACCCATTGTGATCGGTAATAACATTAATTTGTAGTGCAGTAATAACAGAAAATGCCGCCAGTGTTAGCACATGTTTATACTATTGCTTTATTGCTTTTTCCTGTGATATTTGTTCCTTTGTCCTAAGTAATATTCATCATAAGGGAGTCAGAACAAAGCAAAGTATGCTGTGGAAATGAGACTTCACGAGTCAGAAAGCATTTCTGGCTTTATTATTTATTTATTTATTATTTATTTATTTATTTGCAGTCTCTTTTATACCGCGCTATTCGACATCAGTGTGGTTTACAATGAACATAAGAGTTGCACATCTCAATTTCGTGATTTGTGCTTACAGTGAAACAGGTATAATAACTTATGTCTCTAGTTAGAGCTAATATTATGATAGGACTATGATGATATCGTATCCTCTGCCCAAGCCAGATGCTGGTGACCTCAGGAGAGTGACATTACCTACCTGGAAAGGAATGCATAGAAAAATGAAAGGAACAATGTGTCCCAATATAGCAAATAAAAAGGCTGTGACTAATACAATCTACAATGCAAATAGAACACATCACATATCTCCACTTCTTTATGAGCAATACTAGGCATCGTATAAAATTTAAAATATTGATATTAGCCTTAAGGATTGTCTATTCTGACTTACCACACTACCTTCATTCTAAGCTCATTCTATACTGTTCTCATCCAAATTATGATCCTCCCAGGCTAATCTGTTAGTCAAATCCTCATCCGGATGCTAGGACTAGAATCCGTCCTACGGCAGCGTTCAGCTGCATGGCTCCAATTCTTTGGAAAACCTTGCCACTCAACATTCATTTAGAAACCTGTCTCTGGGAAAATGCTTGATGCCTAGGGCCTTTAATCTGTTTTAAGACCAGCAGGTGGCAATAAGCATTGCTTCATGTGGCCAAGAAAATGCAAATAATAACTGCTCTGTGTGCACTATAACCCAATCATGAGAACAGTAGAAGGTTTCCTTTAATGAAAATCTTCAATATATCTTACAAAATGACTTTTTTTTTAAAAACAGGAGCTTGGCTCTGAATGATAAGTGCTTTGAGTCTGAATCTTCTGTACTGAAACATTATAACTAGGAGGATGCATGAAAATGTAGACGTTTATACATATTTAAAACTTTTCTGTGAACTAGATGTGTGTCTAGCTGTACATACAATCTGTACAGCTTTGTACCCCTGCCCTCGCTCAGGGACATCACGGCCAAAGAAAAGTTTGTTTAGGGTTCATATTTTCCAAAATGCTCCCGATTTTTGTACGTTTTTTTCTTGTTTCTGTGCAGGAAAATTGTATATGGAATAATTTATAGGTTAATGTGCACACAAGCGTTTTGAGGAAAAATACCTAGGCAAAAAGAGTAGGAAAAATAATCATTTTAGTTTCAGTTTCATTGGAATATGCCAGCTTTAAGAATGCGCATCTCCTCTAGCTTTACATATTGCTTAAGGCAGAAGGCAATGCATTACTGTGTTTCTTTCTTTGGTGTTGCACAGTAAGGTTTCTTTGGATTCCAGTTCTGGTTTTTCTCTTCCCTTCTATTATAGGGGGCCTGTTAATGAAGTTAGTATGGGTTTAAGAACGTGGTAACCGCATGTTTCGGCTCATGGTAACTGTTAGCATGAGGGCAGGACAGTTACCACAAGCTGATTCATGCGGTAACTGTAACTTGCACACCAGGGTGGTGAATGGACAGGTTAGGGATGGAAAGTGGGTGTGACGTGCATATTGCAGGTAGGGCGGGTTCATAATTTATGTTGCGCACTACCTGTCCATGTTGCAAATAGCACAGGTGCAATTACTTCCATCACAATAGGTGGAATTAAGTGCACTCACAGTATTTGCACCCCACATTAGGGTATGGCGCCATGCATTAACTGCTGGGAATATGCTGTCCACACCCCTGACAGTTAACGTAGAGGCTTTGTACCTAATGCATGTAGATTTTCATATTTTCGCACAAAACATCCTAGACATGCCTACGGATTTCAGAAAAATTAACAAATCTACTAGAAGCAGAGCATTCAGATACTACTCTCCAACTCTCTGGAGCTCTCTCCCAGACAGATTAAGAAATATACCTGACCTGTCAACATTCCGAAAGCAACTCAAGACATTTATTTAGAGTATATTCTGGATCTACACTAGACCTCCGGAATACTGACCCAACATAAGCTGCAACACAGTTTGCTTTACAATATCTTCTAAGAATCAGTCCACCATACTTTATAGGGATGGTTTGTGAAGGGATATTTTTGGGAGGTGGATTAGTTTGCAAGCTGGTGGGGCAGTTGTAGGAGGCTGTTTATTGGGGTGGGTCAGTTTGTGGGATGGCAGGGCAGTCGTGAGGTGTGATTTGCAAGGTGCGGTATTTTTTGTGGTGGCAGTATTTGGTGGGTTGGTAGGGCATTTGCAAGGGAATATTTTTTGGATGTATGGGATGATGATGCAATTATTTGTATGTGTGTGGAGGGAGAAATTAGAGAACAGGAAGATGGAGTTCAAAGGAACAAGTCCTTAAATGCTGTGTTTCAGTGTATGTATGTTACTATGCTACAGAAACTGGAACTCCTTCTTCTATAGAAATATATTGGGCTAGTTTTTGTGGAGCTTATTTCTATGGAACCCTCTTCCCTATTTCTCTCTCAGTCTGATTTGGCCCAGTTTCAAACTCAATGTGTCTTTTTACTAGTTTTTCCAATACGCCAAGTTTCATCCTGTTCCACTACATTTTCAGAGACTTAATTTGCCCCAGACAGACAGACAGACAGATTTTCTTGATTCTTTTTATATAATTCTTTCCAACTACCATTGGGTTGGAAAGAATAAAAAGGAATTTTTCACTATTAACTTCACTTGTGCTGTCACTGACTATTTGGAAGTCCCTGTTGGAAGCCATATCTGCCCTTTTGCTTGAGTAGCGGAGCTTTGGAATTGAGAATGTGTAATCAATGTGTAATCAAAATCTGAAATTTGTTACTGGAGGATGTAGTAAAAGCTGTTAGTGTAACCGGGTTTTTAAAAGGTTTGGACAAGTTCCTGGAGGAAAGGTCCATAAACCATTATTAAAGGGGACCCAGAATATCCACTTCTTGACCCAATTCAAGCATTGTGGAACCTGTATTCTTTGGGGAAACTGCTAGGTACTTGTGACCTAGATTGGCCACTGTTGGAAACAGGATACTGGGCTTGATGGACCTTGGTCTGACCCCATATGGCATATCTTATGTTCTTAATATGGTGTTGGGCAAGTTGATGGAGGAAGTTCAGAGAGGGCCTTCGTGTGCTGGATTGATTAAAGGGCCTGAGGGCAGACCAGAGGATTGGATAGAGGAAGTAGCTATGCATTAATGCATTTTAATGAGGGTAAAACATATTTTAAAATGAATATATGAAATGAACTAAAAAATCATCTGAAAATTGAGAAAAAGCTCAATTCAACCAACAAATGTCCTTTAAACATCTCCAATCTATGAAATGGAAGATTTGACTTGTTGAACCCAGGCCCTTTCACAATGCAGTATACCATATTGTCACTGAGCCACCAGGCTATCCTAGCAGCTGGGAGGTTATGCTATTTAGGTATCTCAGATGCTTTTATCTCTTGAGTCACAATCTAGATGCAAACATGCTTTCTGAACACAGGACTTTTTTTTGCCACTCAGAATATAACCTTTCTTTAGCTGGACCTTTGGGATTTCATCCTTAGTGCCTTTTGACAGCTTTGCATTTTTTTTCATTGATTTATATATGTGTAATCTCTTGCCTCTCTATAGCCCTTTCAGTGGTCCCCTCTGCCGTATGGCAGACAGTAGTCACAACCATCCAAAAGCAATGCAGTCTCTCAATCTCTACTCTTGGAAAAATTAGAGAGTTCTTTAAATGGGATCAATATACACTGGAAGGCCTATGGTACTTGCAGTTCCACTCGCTCCTCTTTCTTTCTCAAAATAACTGAGTCCAGGCCAGAATGTGTATTTTGAAACAAAAGGGTTTACTTTAAGAACGTTAGGGTCACTGATAACAATAGCAAAAATGCCACTGACAGAAACAAGAATGGAACTATATAACAAGCAATTAACTCCTTTTCCTTTCTATCAAAAATGTTACAAACAGTTTAATTCTTCTCTCCTCTCATTCTGTTATATCAGAACAATTTACTCTTTGTACTCCTTCCCCAGTAATGGACGTTTACTCCAAGCTTCTCCACTCCTTCACTTTTGTTACTCCTTATAGTAATCCTAAGTGGCAACCTGCATCCTGCTCTAGTAATCTTTTTCAGTGTACCTCGAGCTGTTAGCTGTACAGGTGCAGGAGCCCAGTACTGCAGGCTGTTCACTCCTGGCTCTGGTGTCACTGGTTGCTGATAGACTTCAATGATTCCTGTCCTCCTTATATAAGAACAAGTATCTAGCAAGATCCCAAAAAGGCACACAGGTTCCACAATGCTTGTCCCAGGGCAAGCAATGGATTTTCCGAGTCCTCTTTCCACTGCTTACCTCGGGGCAAGCATGGTGGAACCTGTGTGCCTTTTTGGAAACCTGCCAGATACGTATGACCTGCTTGTGATCGGCTACCATTGGAAACAGGATACTGGGTTTGATTGACCTTGATCTGACCCAGTATGGCATTTCGTATGTTCTTATGCTCCGTCCTTTGAGGCGTACTGTACCTCAGCCTTGGTTGACTTCTAAAATTTGCTACCTACATTCCTCTGCCTTTGACTCAAATCCTGTACCCATACTAATTTCCTACATTTCAGAGTCATGCTAACCTATTTCCAAAAGTTCTATGTCCATCCGACAAACTCTCTTGCATCCTGTCATTACTGTCTCTTTGCAATGCTCAAAGTTCCTTCACCCCTAATCCCTCTTTCACTTTCTGCACAGATCTTGACTAACTACTTTCATGATAAGGTTCACATGATCAGTCTTGAGTTCTCCACAAGACTCTTCCTTCCCCTTCTTCAGCGCACCTCCAATCTACCCGTTCCTCGGCCTTCTTTTTCACAGCTCCTGCCCTCTGGAATTCCCTTCCCCCCTCCCTCCGGCTTGAACCTCACCATCCTACCTTTAAATGTAATCTAAAAACCCACCTCTTCTCCCTTGCCTTCGACCTTCCCTCCCCTTTTGTATGAGCTATCTCTTACATTGTCTATGTTGTGCTCTTTAACCCCCCTCTCTCCTATTAAGATTGTATTTCTCTTCCTCTTTTCTGGCTATGGTTTTTATGATTGTTTTTATTTGTTTTCTTTGATTGTTTTTATGTGATATTTATATTGTAAACCGCTCTGATCTTCTTGAATGGGCGGTATATCAAATTTTAATAAACATAAACATAAACAAGACCCATTTCATCTTTCTTTCCTCCTCCTCCCCCTCAAAATCTTCCTTCAAGCTCTCATGCTCTTCCTTTTCTAAAATCACTAAGGAAGGAATTGCACATCTTCTTTGTTGCTCCCTCCCACCCGTGTACTAAGCGCTCATGCTCACGCTCTCGCTTATTCACTCCGACTGTCATCCCTTCCCTCATATCCTCAGGCTATCACTTTCCACTGAAACGTTTCCTGCAGACTTCATACATGCTATAGTTATACCTCTCGTCAAAAAACCTTTGCTAGATCCTACCTGCCCTGCCAATTATCAGCCCATCTCCCTCCTCCCTTTTGCATCTAAACTACTCAAACATTTGGATTTTCACTGCTGTCTCAAATTGCTTTCCTCTCAAGCCAATTTGGACTCTGCAAGCTGGCTTTTGTTCTTTACTTTCTACAGAAACAGCACTTGCCAAAGCCTCCAGCAACTTTTTCCTGGCCAGATCAAAGGGCCTTTACTTGATTCTTCTTGCCCTATCTGTTAATTTTGACACTGATCACCACCTTATCCTTGCTTGAATTTAGCAGCTCTGTTCCATCTTGTTTTATTTCTTATCTCTTACACCACACCTTTAGTGCATGTTCTGGTGGATCTTCCTCCACTGCTATCCCACTTCCAGTCGGTGTATTTCAGGTCTCTATCTTGGGACCTTCTTTCTCTCTTTGTACTCATTCCCTTGGTGCCGTGATCTCTTCACAGGGTTTTCTGTGCCATATTTATGCTGATGATTCTTGAATTTACTTCTCTGCACCTGAACTCTTTCTAGTTATCCAGGCGTATATCTCAGTCTACTTGTTTGATGTTGCTGCCTGGATGTCCTGCCACCATTTGAAACTGAAGATGGCCAAGATGGAGCTTCTTATCTTTCTCCATAAACCTACTTCCCTCCTTTCTTTCTTTCTGTGGATAACACTACCATTTTCCCATGTCATCATCTCACAGCCTTGGGGTCAGCTTTGACTCTTCCCTCTTTCTCTACACACATACAACAGATAGCTAAAACCTGTCGTTTTTTCTAACATCAACTGCTTCTTGGAGCAGCTGGTTCATGAACTGACCAGAGGGGAAGCCATATTAGACCTAGTCCTTAGTGGAACACCAGATCTAGTGCAAGAGATAAGGGTGTTGGGGCCACTTGGCAATAGTGATCATAGCATGATCGCCTTTGATTTAATTAGTGGAGGAGGGATAGTAAGGAAATCCAAGGTACTACCTTTTAACTTTCGAAAGGGAGACTATGATAAAATGAGGAAAACAGTTAAGAAAAAACTAAAAGGAGCAGTTGCAAAGGTTAAAGACGTACATCAAGCTTGGGTGTTGTTGAAAAATACTATCTTGGAAGCCCAGACCAGCTGTATTCCACGCTTTAAGAAAAGTGGAAGGAAGTCCAAAAAACTGCCAGCATGGTTTAAAGGTGAGGTCACAGAGGCTGTTGTTGCCAAAAAAGCATCTTTCAGGAAATGGAAAAAAGAGCCAAACGACGAAACCTGGAAACAGCACAAGCACTGGCAAATCAAATGCAAGGCACTGATAAGGCAGGCAAAGAGAGAATTTGAGAATAAACTTGCTGCGGAAGCAAAAACGCGAAATAAAGACATTTTCAAGTACATTCATAGCAAAAAACCTGTGAGAGAGTCAGTTGGTCCATTAGATGATAAAGGGGTTAAAGGAGCACTAAGAGGCGACAAGGCGATAGCGGAGAGACTGAATGAATTCTTTGCTTCGGTCTTTACTGAGGAAGATGTAGGGATGTTACCCATGACTGAAGTGGTATTTAAAGGTGCGGAAGAATTGAAGGAAATATCGATACATCGGGAAGATGTCTTACAACTATTAGATAAACTGAAGAGTAGCAAATCACCTGGGCCGGATGGTATACATCCAAGGGTGTTGAAAGAACTGAAATATGAAATTGCAGACCTGCTATCAGTAATCTGTGAACTATCATTAAAATCATCTCTAATACCTGAAGATTGGAGGATCGCCAATGTAACACCAATTTTTAAAAAGGGTTCCAGGGGTGATCCGGGAAACTACAGACCGGTGAGCTTGACGTCAGTACCAGGAAAAATGGTAGAAACCATCATAAAGAATAAAATTACTCAGCATGTAGATAGTCACAACCTAATGGGAGACAGCCAACATGGCTTTAGACAAGGAAGATCTTGTCTTACTAATCTGTTATGCTTTTTTGAAAGTGTGAATAAACAGGTGGACAAAGGTGAGTCGGTTGATATAGTGTATCTGGACTTTCAGAAAGCCTTTGACAAGGTCCCTCATCAGAGACTTTTGGCAAAACTAAAGAGTCATGGGATAGGAGGCAGTGTACTACTGTGGATCAAGAACTGGTTAAAAGATAGAAAGCAGAGGGTTGGGCTAAATGACCAATTTTCCCAATGGAGAAAGGTGAATTGTGGAGTACCCCAGGGATCTGTGCTGGGTCTGCTGCTTTTTAACATATTCATAAATGACCTGGAAATGGGAATAACGAATGAGGTAATCAAATTTGCAGATGACACAAAACTATTCAAAATTGTTAAAAGCCATGAGGATTGTGGAAAATTGCAAGAGGACCTTGATAAATTGGAAGACTGGCCAACCAAATGGCAGATGAAATTTAATGTAGACAAGTGCAAAGTTATGCACCTAGGGAAGAACAACCCAAACTATGGTTACACGATGCAAGGTTCCACATTAGGAACCACCACCCAGGAAAAAGATTTAGGCGTCATTGTGGATACCATGTTAAAACCCTCGGCCCAGTGTGCAGCGGCGGCCAAGAGAGCAAATAGAATGCTAGGTATGATAAGGAAAGGAATGGAAAATAAAACAAAAGATATTATAATGCCTCTATATCGTTCCATGGTGAGACCGCACCTTGAATATTGTGTGCAATTTTGGTCGCCGTATCTTAAAAAGGATATAGCGATTTTAGAAAAGGTTCAGAGAAGAGCCACCAAAATGGTAAAGGGGATGGAAGTCTATAAATTAATGAACGGAGTGGAACGGGTAAACGTAGATCGATCGTTTACCTTATCAGAATATAGAAAGACTAGGGGACATGCAATGAAGCTACAGGGTAAACTATTTAAGACTAATAAAAGAAAATATTTTTTCACTCAACGTGTAATCAAATTCTGGAATTTGTTATCGGAGGATGTAGTAAAGGCTGTTAGTGTAGCTGGGTTTAAAAAAGGTTTGGACAAGTTCCTGGAGGAAAGGTCCATAAACCATTATTAATAAGTGACCGAAGATATCAATGCTTGACCCAGTACAAGCATTGTGGAACTTGTGTCTCTTGGGGATACTGCTAGTTACATATGACCTAGATTGGCCACTGTTGGAAACAGAATACTGGGCTTGATGGACCCTGGTCTGACCCAGTATGGCATATCTTATGTTCTTATGTAAATTTGTCCCTTCTTTTCTGAGCACACTATCAAGACACTTTTCCACTTTCTAGTCCCCACCCATTTAGACAGTTGTAACCTACTTCTTTCTGGTCTTCCCCAGAACTATCACTCTCCTCTTCAATCCATTCAAAATTCAGCTACATGGCTAATCTTCCACCAGTGTCGCTCAGCTCACATAACCCCTTCTTCTCAAGTCACTTCACTGATTCCCTACCCATTTCCACATCCATTTCAAACTTCTCCTACTGACCTACACTCCTCATCGGGCAAATCCCTGTTATCTGTGCTCTTCTCTTGCACCACCAAGTCCAGACTTCATTTGTTCTACCTTGCTACACCATATACCTGAATCAGTACGTCAGGTTTCATCTCTGGTTCTCTTCAAATCAAGGCTAAAAACCCACTACTTCAAGGCTGATTTTGGATTTTGACCCCCCTTATTCTCCTGTTTATCACCCATGTATGCTATACCATTTCCCCTTACTTCTGCCCTAGTCCCCCGTTTTTGTTATATTTATCTGTCTTGGATAGATTGTGAGCTCTTAGCAGGGATATGTTTTACATGTACTTGTACAGCAAGGCATATGCCATGATTATGCCATGAGGAATTTCTTAGGGAAGATTTCTTTATTTCTTTCCCATTAAGAGATTTTTGACCGGTGATGTTTTTGAGTCCAGCCAGACATTGTCGATTTGAGTCATACTGACTGGTTCACCCTCATTTTGTTGAATAAGAGGGCAGCTGAGGTCTTTTCCTCTTAAGTGAGCACAGTGCTGTGGTTTTGTTTTTGTTTTAGATGGTCTTTTGGACCGAATATTGAAAGCTTTTCTATTTTCTGCTTAGGATAGGAGTTTTTTCTTTTTGTATTTGGCATTAGTAGTTCTGGCTCCAAGAGAGGATTTTTTTGTATTTGAATAGGGCCAAGAAATGTGGGCCATAGGTCATGTATTTTATTTATTTATTTAACAGGATTTATATACCGCTTTATCCTCTCTTCTCCATAAAATGATGCAAACCCGATTTAGAAGTCCTAATATAGCCCTCCAAAATCTGTGCCATCGAGATCTCTGTCCTTCCAGCTGATGCCTTGAGAGTGGGATGACTTCTGATAGAAAATAAATAGTATTTTTGGCCTCGGCAGCTATCATGCAGTCTTTGTTTTTATGACCGAAAAGGCTATATGGACTCCAGTGATGGTGCACAGAATAAGTGCACAGATGCCTAAACGTTACTCATTCTGTCAGGCAGATCTTGGGATATTACAGCATATGTTTTTTTCTGCCCAGTAGTTAAAGTTCTTTTGGCAGGAGTTATAGGATGAGATTTCTTCTTTCCTGGGACTGAAATATGAACTATCAGTGGCAGCTCCTTTTTTCAGGAGATATGTATTGGGTGCACAATTAATTGTGTCTACAGGAGGAAAATTCTGTGATGTTATTATTGCAATTGCTTTGAAAACGATACTGCAAAATTAGTAACAGAGGGCTTTAACTTTCATTTTTGGTGGCACATATTTTGCCTAATTGCTAAATATGAACTGGCAGCAGCTAGGCATGCCAACATGTTCAAGGCTTGCGTGATGATATGGGCACTAGTGTAGAGGTTTTGTGATTTGACCCAAGGAGGGCTTTGAGGTTTTGTCATTGCTGTACTTCTTTTGGTGTACAGGCCTTGCATCATCCCCCAGAGATGTTATACCCGATATAGCTGGGGATGGAGGGTAGTTGTTGTGGCAGAAAGGATGGGTTGGGGGTGGGGGATTGTGGTTCTCTTGTACATTTTTTTCTATTGTTGTAAAATTCATAAATAAAAGTCATTTAAAAAACTAATGTATAACCCCTACAACCTTTTTAGATTTTACAGAAATTTGCAGTGGAAAGTCATTGTGTGGAATGGCCTATAATATTTCTGCTATATCCTAAATAAGATCTCTGCTAAGGTATCAATCCCACAATAGTGACAATCACCAACTTAGCACAATATAATTTCTCATATAGAAAAAAAGTATATATGTTGGACTTTTTCATTCAAAGTTGCCATTGATAAGCTACTTCTAGCATTTAAGTTCCTTTTTCTCTTTTCTTTTTAATAAAGTGATTATGTGCCCAACAAAAACAAAAAATTATTTTTTTTTATCTTAAAAAACTCTTTTAGGCAAAAGGCAATAATGGCTATTTCCTAAAATAGTTTTTTTAAAATAAAAAAACACATTTTTGTTTTTGTTGGGGACATAATCCCTTTATAAAAACAGAGAAAAAAGGACTTAATGTTAGAAATAGCTTATTAATGGCAACTTTGAATGAAACAGTCCAACATATATGCTATTTTTCTGTATAATATTTCTGCTACAGTAGCATGATTACTATGATGCATAGTATTGATCAACCCAAATAGAGAATGATGATAATTTATTTTTATAGTCCAGGCATTAAAGTTGCTTTTCATCCCATTTCTATAAGCAACATGATTAACTTATAGGACCCCCATCATCAGAACGGCTGGGGCATAAGTTGAAACATCTTGTTTAGATGTTTCAATTTATGTTGACATTTAGGGTTGCTAAATGTTTGCTTAGCACTACTGAAAATAGGCACCTGGAGATGCACAAAATTATGGACACAGTTTAAGCATCTGGATGCTAAACATTGGTACCTATAGATTTAGATGAGCTAGTTAGACGCTCCAGGTTTTCTGGCATCTAAAGCAAATGTAGAGTCTAGACATCTAGGTGCTGAAAATCAGTGCCTAGACATTTAAACTATGCATTTTGGCAGCCCCACCCCTATTGTATAATATCCCAAAACCACCCTCTCCACAGAATGAATAGCATTATGCATCAAGCGGGATAATTAAATCTTGATGTATATATAATGCTGCCAAAAATTTGTGAAAAAAGCATCTAGACATTTAGCACAGCACTGAACGTCTATATGCTTTTTAAATATTGGCCCATTGGGCCAATATTCAAAAGGGTTTATGCAATTAGCAGGACCTACTAACTGTATAATGCCCCACTGAACCTGATAGTCAGTGCCATTGAAATCCCCACAGTCTGCTTTGGCACAATCTGGATTGTTTTGGGGTGGTTCCGGCGCCTATGTGGTCAGCGGCGATTTTCAGCCCACTAAACAAATAGATAACTGCCTAAAGTTAGGTCAAGTCAATGACTGTGCTAATGGCTGAATATCACTGCTGACTAGATAGCAATGGAGGTCGGTGTTGAAACTGGATCTTCAGTGCCAGTGGGTAGCTGGTACCTGATGCTGAATATCCGGTTTCATTTTGCCTGCAATGGCCAGGTGCTTTACAAATGCTGACTGCCATGGTCTGAATATCGGGCGCATAATGTATAGCTACTTTTGACACAGGTGCCAAGCTGAGCATATTTTCATCAATGAAGTGTGCCTCATGGGTAACTGAAAATATGAGGTCAAATAGTACTGATCAGTTGTTGGAGTTTGATATGATTTTTCTGCAGCCCTTGGCTGCTTGCCCAGAGTTCATTCAGGAACGCTAATGCATTTTTGAATGCTCAAGATAGCAGCTAAGGTCTAACAAAAGTACATTAAAAATGGCACAGTAACCAACAGAGGTTAGAGTAGCGAATATCCTTTTACCATATGAAAAAGAGAGCTTATAAATAGCTCCTTTATGTCAGCAACACCAGAAGTGAAAGGTTAACAAATTCTGTTTGGTACAAATATTTGATGCTAGGAAAGAATACCCATCATTTATTTGTAAGAATACAATTGTACATTTTTAATGAGGCTCAATCTATTATGCATTAATGCAACATCTAATGACAGAGGACAGTTCATGATCAGAAAAATGTAAGAAAAATCTAATAAAATGATGCAGTTCCTACTCTATTCAATTATGTATAACTAGGTAGGCTGTTTAGAATTCAACCATGATATTTACTGTATATGTTACACTAAAAATATTTTCTGCTAGACACATTGAATTTGCGTCTTCTTTTTCTGCTTCTCTGACTATACGTTTACATTTATGAAACTGATTTTTTCAGACTTTACAGAAATGAATAGGTGTGACCAAGGTGGTTTTACTGTAAATGTGGCATACCATGTCAGGTTTTGGAACCAAGTTATTGGCATACACTGGTATATGTAAGCCAGAATTTTATCTAACCTGCAACACTGGAGAAGTCCACAGAAAGTCGTGCAGCTTTGAGAGAAAGGCAGTCAGTAGCACAATAGAAGCGGGAATTTGGCTCAGTAATATTAGGGATGGGTAATCCAAATAGCTTCTCTGATCATAAAGCTTTGCAAATCAGAGACAAAATGGCAAAGTTCCTGCTATATTACCATAGGGTCATGGGTCCACTCTTTCAATTTTCTATTGTTTAGCATTATAACCTTCAAAGGTGTAATGATATAATCTAGAATATTTTCATTTTATTAGATACTGGGGTTTGAGGGTTGGTGTTTTAGAGAATCTAGTTGTTTAACTCAAGGAATAAGGTGGATAGTGTATTTTAATAATACGGGATGAAATTTCAGTAAACCACTTGGCAAGAACATGGCTGGGGCCAGCTACATTTTTTTAGGTCAATTTTCAGCTGCAGGCTCGTAGGTTTGGTTGTGGCTGAAAAATGGCTTCAAGATAACCTGCTATTACTAGTTGGATATCTTTGCCTCTCAATGGCTTTCTAACTATCAGCTCATGTGTTAATAAGATTGTTGCTCGAAAGCAGTAATTTTTTATTTCTGCACACAGTGCAGTTCACAAAAGAGCGTTGGGGGGAAATAAGAACAGCAGAGGGAGAGGGAAGAGGGCAGAAGGCCCATGAATCTGAGATGCAAACAGCTTGGCAGTCCACTAATGCTGTAGAAGATTCTCTTGAGTTCCTGCCGTGCTGTCCATTCACTATGAAAATATATGTAATCCCTAGCATGTCTTTTAAGAGCATTTAGCACATACTGTATATAGCCCACACTGTACATAGCTCAAACCATTCTAGCACACAATACAACACACCTTGTACATAGCTCAACCCAATCTAGCACACAATACAACACACACTCAACTAAATTTCTCCCTCACTGCATGTTTAACACACTCACTTTACCCGATTGTTTGCTGTGATACCACCTTGATTAATAAGATAAGGCGGTTTAGAAATACTGTTAAATAAATAAAATAAAATAATATAAACACATGGAGAAATATATATTTGCTATTATGCAGCCCTTAAAAGTCAAGAAACCAGCAGGGTAGCTTACAATAAAATAAGAAAGGGAAGGAAAATAACAATGTCGAAAGCAAAGGAAGGGAAGAGGAGCAGGTACCTAACAGGTAGTGAACATCAACTCTCTGCCCAGAGAGCCTAGGCAAGGAAAGCTCGAAAAAACATTCTATATTTGAGTGGCAGAATTCTTGATGCAGATATAATGGTAAAGAGCTCCAGCAGTAGGGGCCAAGATTTAAAAAAAACCCCCTCCTGACACTGTTTTCCTAAATGAAGACAGGATGGTGGAAGGAAAAGAATGAGAAGCACCTGAGAAGACTGGAGAGTGTGGGTGGGGGTGTACAGAGAAATTGGGGTGGCAAGACAGGGAGGTGAGTCCTGATAGAAGGCATGGTGAAATAAGATGAAGATCTTGATTTTGAAGTAAGCCATAACTGTGAGCCAACGATGGGTATCCAGAAGGGGAGTAATGTAGTTGAAGCAATGAAAACAGCAGAAGAGCTTGACAGCAATGGATTGAATGAGTTGAAGACATTGTAAGATGCATGGTATGGCTGCACATTTTAAACAAAGACAAAATGGAGTCTCTGCACTCTGTCCTACCATGAGACTGACAAAATCTAAAATCGATCACTTTTCAGAGCGGTTTATACTAGCAAGTATCATATAACATAGAATAGGCAACACAACAGATCGTTGATGCAATTTAAGAGCAAAAGTTCAGGATTTTATCCTAAACTTAATAATTTGCTCTCCCACAGTCTGAGATCTGGTTGCCATTAACAACAAGGAAAAATATACCTCTGTAGGTTAATAGTGGAGCGTAAAACTATGTTATATGATACTTACTACCATGAGACTGAACAAAGGCCTATACACATGTAGCAGTGTGAAATCCCAATACCCAGGACTGTGTTTCTTATCAGCATAAGATGCCTCTAGACCCAACTGACCAGGAACTGTACCAGCCACTGAAGGAGCCTAGTTGTCGTAAATTAAGGAGCCAAGTCAACTCTGGTCTGTTAATTGGGGTCTCTCTGCCTCAGTCATGACTTTGAGTTGAACAGCTAAAAAATAAGAATTAACAGAAAGAATGAATTGTATGGATGGAGGAGAAAGATTTCATAACAGCATCTGGTCAAGGGATCAACTATGAAAAGTATCTGAATATTATCTGCATATTAGTATGGGTTGCAGCCAAGCGATTGTATAAGCAGAGCGAGGGGAGCCTGAAAAATATTGAAAAGGATAGTGGCTAGGAAGGAGCCTTGGGGTACACCACAGAAAAGAGTTCATGGGGGTGGGGGTGGGGGGGGGGGTGCAGTTAAAGAAAACCTGAAAGGAATGGATGTAAAGGTAGGATATGAAATGAAATGAAACTGTGTCACCAATTCTGATTTTCCTGAAGCCGAAGGGTATGGTTGACCAAATCAAGAAGAGATCCAGACACTCAGTCAAAGTCTGCCCCCTGGTTTTCATGATCTTTCTGTTTGATGAAAAAGCTAGGTGCCAAGAAGAAAGAAAATGGTGAAAGTCTACTTTGGCTATAGATAAAGTTGCTTATCAAACTCATCTGAGAGAATATAATCTTCAAGTGAAAAAGGCCAAAAATGCCTAATGCTTCTAGAATTTTATCAGCTTAGAATTGCCTCTGTGCACTATTTAGCCTCGGATGGGATTTACAAAGAGAGGCATTTCTAAAATCTACTTCAGTCTAGCAGATACATGTCCTTAGTTGTGAGCACTATGCAAGATGTTTAGAGCAAAGATCACTTGATTGTGTCAGGAATATTCTATATGCTTTGGCCACAGCAGTTTCAAAAGATCTGCCATTTAGAAAATGTAATGATCATGAGCTTGACAAGATCAGATACAGCATGACCCCTGACTGATCTGAATCCAGGTCATCCTATAAAACTTCAGAACAAAAGAAAAGTGGAGGTCAGTTAGTATTCTATGTACCCAAGAGATTTTTTGGGCATAAGAGGGACTGCTAATTCTTCTCCATAGTAGGGAAGCTGGTATTTCAAGGCCCTCCTGGTAGATACTCATGAATACTTCAAGCTCTCCTCAAATAGAACACATCACCACTGGATGATGTTTCCAAATCTGTTTTCAACCAATGACTTGAATTGTTGCTTACAAAAGCATTTATAGGATATCTACATTCCATCCAGTGATGAACTGGCAGGATAAAATCTTCATCATCACATCTCTTCAAGTCCAAACAGTTATAAAGGGGTCTTTATTACTTAAATTCCACTTTATTCAAATTCACTTAAAGAAATCGGTGAGGGTGAGATAGCTAGGTGTTCATGAATTACAGCTAGTTTCTTGCTAAATGCACAGGCTATCCCGCCCCCCCCCCCCCCCCGAGCAGCTGGAAGTAAGAGCTTGCTGAGCATGGGAGGCATGCGTTCATGCTGCTGCTGCTGCTGACTGGATGCCAAGGGGTCAGCCATTCTCTTGCCTGCAAGTAGGAGTGTGGTCTCTGACGTGATCTGAATGCCCTGCAAAGATCAGGGCATTCAAAGCAATAGATTCTGACAGCCGGGGGAGGGGGAGATAAGGTTTAAAGTTTGCCTAAGGCTCCAACACCTTGAACCAACTCTGGGGACTGCCCTCGATATGTCCTTAGTACTGTGGATAGGACACCCGAGTAGGCTGAGTGCGAACATTTACTGTGTTAGGATCATAAGTTCCTGTTACAAAGAGCTCACAATCTACATTGGTATCTGAGGCAATAGAAGACTTGCCCAAGGTTACAAGATGCATTAGGGGGGTGTGAGGTGTGAGGTTTGAAGTGTGATTTTGCTAGTCTTCAGCCCATTGCACTAATCCAGTGTTTGCCAACACTTTCCTTTTTCAGGACTGTCATAATGAATATGTATGACATAGATTTACATATACTGTTTCTTGTCAGACGGCTGCCTGGGTGAGAATCTTCACAGTCTTGGCAAGTGCATATATCTATATGATTTGCAAGGGATTGTGGGCAATGCAGTTCATTCACACCAGACACAGCTGCTGACAATTATTTAGTTGTGCTCAAGTGTTAAAGCCAATAAGATATTTATTTATTTATGGGGTTATTTCTCCCAACACAGATATGCTTGGTAGCACATAAATCAGGTTACTTGCTTCCAGTGTTTAACTTGGAAAAACAAAGTCAAAATCAGGAAAACAACATTCAAACTTGTCAGGCATTAGCTAATGTTTTCTTAGCATATATTAAACAACAAACGAAAAGCCACAAAGAAAGAAAAAACTGTTCTTTTCAGGTTAACTTCTGATAACTTCCCACATAGATTCAGAAGTGATTCTCTCCTAGCTCACAAGCAATTAGGTAAGGCTCAATTGCTAGAAGTTATCCAGCTGAAACCCCTTAGCTGGCTTGCTTTCTACTGTGTGGGTCAAATCCTGCTTCAGGAGCTTTTCTGAGTAGATTAAAGAACAAGTTTGTATTTCTTTGTGATGGTTGCTGTACTTTATAACAGAAAATCACCAAAGGAGTTTGGACAGAGAGCAGTCCATATAAACACATTCTTCATCTGCAATCATTCCCCCTTCTTCAACAAGCATGGGTTCAATATCATGGATTGGCACAGATGAATCTCTCAATGGAGCACTTTCAGGAGAATACTTGTTTCCCTGCTGTCTTTCAAGGTTATAGCTAGGGCATAGATCAGTGTTCATACCTGAGCTTCCATTGCTGTTAGAGTTCCTCTCTATATAGCCTGGCCAGTATGTAGTCCAGTTCTTATGTCCAGCCTTCCAATCCAGATCCCTGGACACTGGATCTCTCTTCACATACCTTCTGGCACAGGTCTTAGGGTCCCTTCCACGTGCAGCCGTCTCCCTCACAGGTAGCGTCTGGAGTTTCCTAGCTCTGCAGCACCATTCCTCTGGCTTTCCCCAGTCCAATGGTGTATGCTGGCCCTTGAAATGCCTCCCAGTATACGTACTGCTATGGACTCTTCTAGACCTCTCAAAGGCTTTTCTCTTCCTTCTTCCAAAGGGTTTCTTTCCTTCTCTGTCCGTCCGGTTTGGCTTCTGCTTCTGATGATCCTTCAGATGAAACTGATGATCAAGCTCAAGCTAATTCTCAGGATAATGAGGATAATTCTCTGTAGAATAAACTCTACCTTTATTCTGCCTAGATGAGTGCTCCCCCCTAATACAGCGCAGCTGTGCTGAATCAGGCCCTGCCCTTTGAGATGAGTGCTTAGGGATTACCTCATAGCCCTCCTGATTGAACACACGTTTCCCCACTTCAGCTCCTCTAATGGCTGTTGGAAACCTGGTGCATTCTGGGACTGGTAGTCTCTTATGGGAAAATTCTGTTTTCTTATTTCTACCAGAACTGACAGGTTGCTTGTTCAGAGTCACTTCACCTTTTCTATAGCTCCTTCCTGAGCTATGATAAGCTTCCTTATCACAGTCTCCAGTATAAGCAAATCCTTCTCATGCATATTCATTATGGATCATATGACACATTGCAAGGGTTGTGCATTTGTTAGAATGCATTCAGTTTGTTGGGTGTCTAAAAATCTAATATGTGCACAGATCTCTTGTATGCACACTGTATAATGTAACACTTATACAAATAAGTTGTATGGTTATTGTGTGCATACAATGCATGCCTAAAAAACAAATATGTGAACAAACAAAAAGAAGCCCGATAATTGGGAAGGTTTTGTTTTGAATAGATTCAAACCAAATTTAATTTGGCCATTCACACCCCTACAGACTGCTTAGCTGTGCCTCCAGGACAAGGTGGGGAAACACTGCCCTAACCGCTAGGCTACTAGGAGTCTCATTTTAAGGTTCAACCATTAACTGCAACAAATTACAAACCCTAAAGTACTGCTTTTTATACTGAGTCTGGGGGTTTTTATTCTTGCTAATTTCAGATAAATAATTCTCACGTCTCTTTCGGTCAATCAGCGTCTTACTGTGAATTTCCCCCTCTGTCCTCCTAACCTATATAGGAATATTTTGGATTGCTGCACTGAAAAGCATTGCATCACCCAGTGCCCCTAACAATTCTGTGTAGAAATGGATAGAAAGTTGTAAACCCTTTTCAGAATAGGGGAGGGTTTTCCTGTCAGTAAGTTTTGGACTCGGAGGGGTTCCTCTGTTCAGAGACAGTCCATTGGACTATAAAGACCTCCACACAGTGGGTGGGACTGTCTTTGGCTCCCAAGCCATAGCACCATGCACTACAAGCGGGATAGCTGCACTTATGGTGAAGGTACTTCTGGCAGTTTAGCCAGAGCAAGATACCAGGCAGGAGAAGAGGATGGCACCAGACATCCTGACCAGAATAAAGGAGGAAGCAAAGAGGTTTAGTACCAGCAGTAGAGTTTGGTCTGAAGTGGAACTCTTGACCAGCACCTATAACAGCCCAACCAGACTCCATCACTCATGAAGCCTGAGAAAAGCAGCTGGATCATAAAGGAGAGAAGATTCTAACATCAACTTAATCCAAAGGTACTCGTGCAAAGAGGTACTCTACTACACAAGGCCAGGGAACTATGAGGCATAGGCCTGAGCTCCAAGTACTTAGAGAGGCTGACTCAGGGAAAAGGGGAACCCAGGGAAGAAATGTAGATTAACTGGCCACTTACCTGCACAAAGTAAACTAGTCCTTAAAGAATAGAAACAGAACTAATTTCCTTCAATTAGAAAGACTGGGGCAGTAAAAGCCATTTCCAACATGGTTGGGACCTAAATTCTTGTTGTGCGCTACAGTTTCTTTAGAAATGTTGCAACTTGTAATGTTTTTCAGTGACCCTAATTTTTGAGTAAATTCTTGGTCCAGAGCACAACTTCAGGCTTGGACTCTAATTTATGAGAAGGGTGAATGAGTGTGTCAAGTGCCTAAATTATAAAATTTGTCTGCCACAGACAGAAATCTCTTAACCTGTCTGAACCCTGAATATTTTTCAGTTCGAGAGCCCAGATAAAATATGGCTAAAAGTTCTTGTTATTGATTTATGCTCCTTATTCCACAAAGTAGTTGTGACGAGTGCCTGGATCACATGGAAAAGGGATTGCATAAGCCATTTTTGCTTGTAAATGGGCTCTTATAAAGCTATGTCATACCTAAAAATACAGCGAAACCTTCATTTACTTGTACAGTAGGAGTGCACAGGGGTGGAATTTGGACAGAGTAGGAGGAGTTGCAATTTACATCTGTGGGGTTAGGGCGGGTACTGGACAATTGTCAGCCCCGGGCATACAGGACCGATTCGAATGTCGGCCCTGTATGTCCAGGACTGGCGGCTTGAACGGGGAACTTATTCCACCTCAGAGGTGGAATAAGTTCCCTTAGTCCGCAGGGGACAGTGGGCTTGGGGCTCAGAAAGGGCATGAGGGGACACAGGACATTCCCTGCGGCCCAACCCTGGCCTTGGGAGGACAGATCGGGGGTTGGGCTACTTTCTGAGCCAGTGGCCAGGTATCAGGATTTTTAAATGGAGCTGCAGTACCATGGCAGCAGGACACCATGGCGCCACGGCTCCATTGAAAATCCCTGACTGAGCTAGCCAGGCAAGGCCTGTATGTGCAAGCCGACCTGAATCGGGTTTCCGGCCTGTACGTACAGGCCTGGACATGATTCATTACCCACAGCCAGATCTCCAAACCCTCCCCCATCCCAAACACAAAGTTAAAATGATTTTGGATAATATTCACAGGGTTACACAATTAAATGTTAAAATCATACACTAGACATCCTTGTGTATCATTATTCTTAAATCAACCCACGTCTCTGAATGAGGTTTGTTTTATTGTTTTTATTTGATCTTTTGATTTTGTATTTTTGTATGATTTTTGTGTAAACATTTCTATAATATATTGTTTGTCCATTTTGTTGCTTTTTTGGGGACAGCCGATTTTATTTTGCGTTTTTATATCCCTGTCATGGGACTACCTCCTTTCTGTGTGTGTGTGTGTGCGCTTTACACACGTTTTCCAATGTACACATGTAAATGCTGCTATTTTGATATGTAAATGCTGTATTTTGACAAAGAACCAGGAACAAGCAGGAAGTCAGTCCTCACATATGGGTGACATAGCGCCAATGGAGCCTGCGCGGAGCACTTCCCCAGCTTTCAAAAAAGCCTTTGGGATATGCTACCATGAATGTGTGGTCCACTTCTCGCCCAAGGGTGCCATGTTGCTCAGTCTCCTATTTTCTGTGGAGTCCCTTTTCCCTGGAAAAAAATCCTTTCTATTTCTTTAAAAGTTAGCCTTCCTGGTTTGCGTATTGCTTCCTCTTCCTGCCTCAAGTCTGTGCCCCTCCCAGCACTGTTCTCAGCTCTTTTACCCTTTTTTCAATCAAGGCTTACCTCGACCGGCGTTTGCACCTTTTTTCGCCCAAGGGTGGTCGACCCCGGCCGGGTGTTTTCCCATCATGTCCCCCGGTGGGTTGAAAAAATGTGACTGTTGCAGTCAAATCATGTCACTCACTGACACCCATGACTGTTGCCTATGCTACCTGTAACCTGTGCCAGACCATGACGCCCAAGACCATAAAAAGAGGTTGGAGTTGCAGGAGAAACTGTTCTCAAGGTCTGAGTTGGCACCGGCCTCCCCAATACCGAGCTCCAAGCCCAGCACATCCTATGAGGCCTGAGCGTCCTTGGAGTCCTAAGGCAGTGGCTCCTCCGAAAAGACCCCAGAACCCAAGAGAAGATGAAAAATCCTCAAAGTCTGTCAAAGTTCCACCAGAGAAACTTGGTAAAACCACTCAGAGGGATTCGGGCACCTCCGAGCACTGCCCTACTAAGGTCCTCAAAAAGGATTCCTTGGCCAGCGGAGACTGCGTGAGGGTCCTTGAGGCCATTGTTCTCATCAAAGATGCACTCATGAGAGTGCTGTGCCAGGCCCAAGATCCTTGGTGCCCACACTGAAAGCTGCAGAGCCTTCTGGCTTGGAAACCAGAACGGTGGCCCTGGAGCAGAACGTGTCTCCTCTCCCCCCGAAGACCTTCACCAGCCCACAGGGGGCACCTGACACTTTTTGCCCACAGGTGGGCCCAGGTAACCTCAGTCCAGTGGGTACTGCAGGTGATAAGGGAGGGATAACTCCGCCACCTACAGCAGGTACCACCCAAGTACTTCCCAGGACAGCTAGTGCGACCTCTCCTTCACCAGACCCTTCTACTCTCAGAGCTCACAGGTCTGCTCAGGGACAATACAATACATCTATGGAGAAAAGGCATCTACTCCAGGTACTTTCTTGTCCCAAAGAGAACTGGGGGCTTCAGGCCCATACTAGAACTGAGAAACTTAAACAAGTTTCTGGTGAGGGAGTAGTTCAAGATGCTTTCCCTTGGAACACTTCTGCCTTACCTCCACCAGGGAGATTCACTGTGCTCCTTGGACCTGACCACAGACTCTGTCCTCCTAGGGTGGGCGGCACATTGTGGGGACCGCTGCACACAGGGCAGCTGGTCTCGGGAGGAATCACTCTTACAGATCAATCTCCTAGATCTCAGGGCAATCTTCTTGGCCTGCGAGCATTCTCCCACTGCCTGTGGCACCGGCCTGTGCTGATCCAGACGGACAACCAGGTTGCCATGTTTTATATCAACAAGCAGGGAGGCATAGGCTCATACCCCCTCTGCCAGGGGGCGGAGGCCCTCCTCTTCTTTGCAGCATGCAACAGCATGCTCCTGTGAGCAGTGTACTTCTTGACCCAGGACAACTGCCTAGTGGACAGACTGAGCAGAGTCCTTCGTCCACATGAATGGCTATTAAACCCCAGAGTAACAATGTAACTCTTCTATCTCTGGGGCAGGCCTGTGATGGACCTATTTGTGCGAGCAGAAGCTGCCTCGCTTCTGTTCGTGCCAGTCACACCTGGGGAGAGTGGCGGCAGATGCCTTCCTGGTCTCATGGTCTGAGGGCCTACTCTATGCTTTTCCACTGACCCCCCTGGTCGCCAAGACCCTCTTCAAGTCCAGAGCGAGAAAGCACCAGTTATACTGATCACTCCCAGATGGCCCAGGCAACCCTGGTTCTCTCTGTTGCTTTCCTTGTCAGGTGGCACTCCCAGTCCCACTGGTTTGGGCCCCGGACCTCCTGTCCCAGGAGAAGGACTCCCTCTTGCACCCTAACCTAGGGTTTCTAACACTAACAGCGTGGCTGCTGAAAGGTAGCTTGGTCCCTTTCAATCTTCCAGGAGAAGTCACTGGCCTTCCAAAAACCCTCCACCAGAAGGGCTTATGCCTTTAAGTGGAGAAGGTTCTCTGCCTGGTGTGCAGAGAAGGAGGAGAATCACTTCTCCTGCCAGATGCAACTGTTACTTCAGTTCCTACTTCACCTGTCGCACACCGGGCTGAAATCTAACTCGGTGAGGGTGCATCTGAGCGCCATAGCCGTCCACCACCACCCTATTGAGGGAAAACCCCTCTCAAGTCAGCCCCTGGTCTCATGGTTCCTCTGGGGCCTCCTGTTATCCAAGCCACCCCCTATGCCCTCTGGCAGCAGAGTGAGACCTCAACGTGGTACTCTCCCAGCTCACTAAACTGCCATTCGAGCCCCTGGCCATTTGCCACCTGAGATACTTGTCTTTGTCTTGGAAAGTTGCCTTCCTGGTGGCACTCACGTCCGCTCAAAGAGTGAGAAAACTCCATGCCCTGGTGGCAGATCCACCATATACAAGGTTCTATAAGAACAGGGACGTGCTCTGCACATGCCCCAAATTCCTCCTGAAGGTGGTATCTCCTTTCCACCTCAACCAAGAGGTGGTCCTTCCCATCTTCTTTCCACGGTCTCATGCCAGCAGGGAGAAACTAATTCTGCATACACTGGATTGCAAACGGACCCTCTCCTTCTACTTAGAGTGGACTCAGTTCATCGCAAAGCCCCTCAGCTTTGCGTGTCTTATGACCCCCAGCAGTCTGGGGCTCCCCGTGACTAAGCAAACTGTCCACTTGGGTGGCGGACTGTATCACCCTCGCCTATGAGCGAGCTGACCTCTGCCTCGAACACTGGATCACAATGCATCGCTTGAGAGCAATGACCACGTCGATGGCCAATGTCCGCTCAGTGCTGGTGATGGAAATCTGTGAGGCCGCCACATGGTCTTCAATTCATACATTCACAGCTCACTACTGCCTGGAGAACAAATCCCGTGGGGAAAGTGCCTTTGACAGGCAATACTCTGTAATATTCTCGGGCTGTAGGCAACTCCTACCCTCCGACCCTTCTGTGTTCAGGCTACTGGAGTGATAGTGTCGCTGGATGCTCGGGTCTTGTAGAGTCTCTCAGTGGGGACTTATCTTCTGCAACTCACAGTTACCCAACTTGGTCGCCATTGGTGCTGTCGTGGTTCGGTCCTTGGGAGCCTGGAGCTAAAGAGTTCCATATGTGAGGACTGACTTCTTGCTCGTTCCTGGAGAAAGTGTAGTTACCTGTAACAAGTGTTCTCCGGGAACAGCAGGAATCAGTCCTCACAACCCTCCCTCCTCCCCTGGGAGTTGTCTCCCTACCTTGTTTTAGTTCTTACTACCATTCTAACTATGTCATCTGACTGAGCAAGATGGCACCCTTGGGCAGGAAGGGGACCTCACATGTGGGGTAGCATGTCCCAAAGGCTTTGAAAGCTGGGGAAATGCTCTGCGCAGTCTCCTTTAGCGCCGACGTCACCCATATGTGAGGACTGATTCCTGCTGTTCCTGGAGAACACCTGTTACAGGTGAGTAACTATGCTTTACTGAGCACACTTTATAACTAATTTTGAAAGAAAAATGGCATAAGTATTTCAATTTAAAAATGATCTTCCTTAAAGTGTGCACACTAAGGGGTCTGTTTACTAAAGTGTGGTAGGCTTTTGCAGCTAATACCAAGTGCCACAATAGGTGCAGGGGGCATTTCCAGCATTTTCTCTGCATATACCTTGAAGAAAATGCTGAGATCGCTTGGTGTTAGCTTCTTGGATGCAGTTAATCCGCCCACTGAGTTAGCGATAGCTGGATACATGATTTCAGCAAAAATGTGCAGTTGCCACATGATTACAAAGCCAGCTGTAGCTGCTCTGAACTGGAAGGCCCATCTCCAACCATATTCTGCCCATTAGGAAAGCCATCATATGAAATGCAGCTACCACCAAAAGGATCTGCTGTAGCTGCATTTCTCCCGTGATAGCTGTCTTCACAGCACAATAAACCCACGTTAGCGCCATAAAGACAGCTAACGCACTGTAGTAAACATTCCCCGAAGACTGCCCACATATTTTTGCAGGTGGTGGTGGGGGTAGCAAAATCACATGTGACTTTTTTTGAAAATGTCAGGTAAATGCTCTTTTTCTTCCCCAGACCTAAAAATGTCCTTTTCCCTGCATCCAAACATGTACTGTGAATTCCATGTGCACGTTTTGGCCACACTGCAGAGGTTATTTTTCAGGCAGACCAGTTTAACTGGGCAAATGACTTTGAAAACTGTGCTCCACATGCTTAAATAAGCAAGACTAAACTGTAATATGTCATGAGCATGATCACATTCACTAGAAATTGCCAATCATTCAACCTTAGCCTGACTACACTTTACTTTTCTGACATACTAAGCATCAAACTTTCACCCAATATATTTTGAACTCTCATTCAAATTGCTTAAAAATGAGTTTTCCTCCCATTTGACAGTTCTTGGCTTAGAATACATCACACAAATCTCTGCTTCTCAAAATAAAAACCATCAACAATGTCTGAAGGACAAAGCTGCCACCGATACCATTTATCAGCTGTCAGAGTCCAAGAACATCCCAGGAAAATGTTTCTGACTTTATATCTCAAAATTCTATCTGGAGCAGCTTCAGTTGTGTTAGCTGCGAGAAACAAAAGCTTCTGATCTAGAAAACAACTCATAAGAAAATAATGGGGGGGGGGGGGGCAGTTTAGAAAGGGGGTCTAGGAAGAATCTGGGACATCCAGAACAGAACGTCAGAAAACCAGAGGAATAGCAGCAGTGTCTGCTGAAATTGCTCAGTTTCCATCTCTAAAAATGAACGTTCCAGTAACGAATTCTGGAGATGGGGCCCATGCAGATAGCAAGGCTGGGTAGGTACATGGGATGTAGGCCATTTTACTAATGTGGACATCCCCAAAGTGCATGTCCGCAGAACTGGGTATTTGGACATCTCAGCCTGGGTGGGTCTGAAGGGAGGCATCTAGGTTATACTAGCACATTCTGCCCTGCCATTTCAGATACTGAGATGTGTGATGGTGGGCCAGTAATGTGTTTGGAGTATGTATTTATGGGCAGGATTCTTCGGCCAGGAAATATTAACTATGGTGATGTAAGCGCATGTTGTTCACGAGCACTTTTTTGAACCTTATTCATGATCAGGAGCAGGTATAGGCATGAATGCCTCAACAACTAGGGACTGACATGCTTATGCTATTATGAATTTGCATCATGATGTGCAACTCCCTTTCTCCAGAAGGGTATACCTCCACCACACCCCCATACTACACGGATGTTCTCACATTGGGTACATCTGTATATCTGGCCAGGGCCAGCCCGTCCATTGAGCAAGAATATTGTTGGCACAGTGCCCCGCGCTTCAGGGGGCACCGTGCCAACAACATTCTGCACACTGCTCACCTTCAGTTCTGAATGCATAATCCCAATTCTAAAGCAACTTCATTGGTTCTCCATAGTTAGCCGAGCAAAATACAAGGCCATTTTAATCATCTTCAAAATATCCCACAACTTATCATCAGAATACTTAAAATCACTCCTACACAGATACTACTCCGAATAACTGATCCAGAAGAACTAGCTTACAAAACACCTTCACTGTCCCTTCGCTCAGAATAAGGAGCACTCAATCTACCTCCAACCAGGCATTCTTGCTATTTTCTCCCAGCATCTGGAACAATCTCCCTGACAACATACAGGTACGTGCTATAGCAGACCTTAAGGAGTTCCGTAAGGATCTTAAAACTCATCTCTTCAAGGAATGCTTTGATAGCAAAATATGAAACTATCATCTCTCCTGCTCCTCACTGTAGCATACCTTCCCTTCCTTGTCCCTATGTTGTAAGAATTTTAAAGTTCAATGCATAGTATAATCTTATATTCTTCCAAGTTCAGGCCCCATGTTCCATGTATCTGTTTGTTAATCAGTCCATTGTAAACCGCTAGGACTCTGAGATAAAGAGGGAGAATATATAACAATAGTGAAATAAATAAATAAATATAGACTCCGAAACTGGACCAGCATAGTATTAAAGACAAATAAATATTCTGCAGAAAACAAAGATGATGCAACGTGATCACTCACCAAGGAGCAATTAAAAGTGAGAGCCACAGCACAGTTGATAATACCAAAATAAAATTGATGGGCCCGATATTTAAAGGATTTATGCCCCTAACTTTCATTTCTGCTCCTAAATTGGCCTCTTTGACATTTACTAGGGCTGAGGACCTAAATTTTTTTTCTCAATTTCACTAAACTCCTAAATTTAGGAGCATTAAAAGTGGGTGGCAATGGGGTGATTTAGGAGTTTAGCATTGCCTTTAAGCACTAGGTACCTAAAGTAGGCTCATAAATCTAGGCAAATGAATGACAGGCCTAAATTTAGGAGCATAGGCTCAATATTGAAAGGTATTTACATGGTTTGCAGACCTGAAAACCATGTAAATGCTGTTAAGCGAGATATTCAGTGGCACAAACATGGTCAGTGGTGCTGAATATCCACGGAGCTGCTGCTACATGCCCTGAAGCTAACCGGTTAGCATCGTGGCATGCCGGGGGCATTCCAGGGTGTGCAGGGCTGGTGCCTGTTCAGAAACTAATTCGTGAACCAAACAGCATGGCTTCTTGTTACAAGATGGGGCCTGCTCAGAAACTGAAGCATGAACCAAATAAGATGGAACTCTTTTCTGCTGTGCCAACAATAAACTCTGCAGATCAAGCAATTCAGCAGAATCATTGTTCATGCCTACATGCTACAGAATGCGCTCTCATCCAGAGACTGTGCCACTGGGCCTAGGATTTGCAACAATGTATGCACCTGCATACCAGCATCTTTCCTGCGCCATGGACCTTTGTTCAGAGAAGGACCGCCTAACTACTGTTACAGGATTCGCCGAAGATGACATACAATATCTGAGACCAGCCAATTACTGTGCCATGACAAGGGGGTCAGGACAAAGAATTATATGCTGGACTCAAGGATTCTTGGGACTTTTCCACACTTCTTCTGGACACAGGCTTCTGCTACACACTTCTAGACTTGCAGAACTTTTGATATATTGTTTGGGAACTGAAACTTAACTTGCTTCTGGCAGTTTGTTTTCTGTAGTTCTTTTTTTTTTTTTTTTTTAAACTCTGTTTATTAAACACATATCAATACCAAACAGAACATACGAACAGTATACAATGATAACATCTCGAGCGGGGGTTGTATTTTATCCCCCACTCCAGAGCAACTCGACAGATCAGTCATCAGAAAGATACAGCAAAGTTTTACCTTTAAACCCTCCCCCTCCCTTCCCTCCCCCCACCCCTCCCACCCTCCCCACCCCCCACCCTTCCTCATACCCCAGGGGATATACACCTAAGCTACCATATCACTTTCTACCATAATTCCCTGTCACTCCATGGCCTCCTACATACTGTCTATCCCTCAACCCAACCGGAGCACCTCATTCCGGGCAAGGGGACCTAGAGTCTGAATATAGGGTTCCCACACCAACAAGAACGAGGCCCAATGGCGGGCACTACCCCTAGCGCCCCTCCTTTCCATAAGCATTAATTGGTGGAAGCTATTACGCCACTCCCAAAATGTAGGGCTCGATTCCTCCCTCCACCGGTGAAGGATCGGGCCCTTACCCACCAGACATGCCTTCCTAACGAGCAAACGCTCCCACCTTCCCTTCGGGTGGAGTGGTCCAAGCAGGTCTAACGCCACAAGTAATGCCGTCCAGTCAATCCGCTGCTGAATGACCTTACTCATATACTCAGCAATTCTTCTCCAATACTGGCGAATCCTCTGACACCCCCACCACATTTGTCCCATGTCAGCCAGGGGACAAGAGCATTTTGGACAGCCCCCATCATCCATAATACGACACCGTAGTGCTCGTCTCGGAGAGATATTGGCTCGTATTAGGCACTTGAACTGCACTTCTCGCCAACGGGACCCCTCCACCAACCCCTTGACTCTACCCAAGGCCCGATAGAGCGTCCCCGGGGGGACCCCCAAACACAGCTCCCGAGCCCACAAGCCCTCCTCCCTGCCATACTCCGGCAGGCTCCCATAACTGTCTATACGCTTCTTCAATTTAGCAATCGTGGGGGGGAAACTCCTCTCCCAATGCAAAAAACTCCAATATCTGCGCAGCTCTTTCCGCCCACAGAGCTGTCTGTGGGAGAGGCTATATAATGGTATAGTTGGGCATAGGCAAAAAAGTGTCGTCGAGCCACCCCATACTCCTTCCCCAAATTCTCGAGAGACTTGCACTTCCCCGTGGGGTCAATCACATGTCCAATATTCCATATGCTTAATCCCCTCCATTCCCAAAACACCTTCGTTTCTGACCCCGGAGTAAACCGATGATTCCCCTGTATGGACAGCCAGCTCGACACCTCTGGGGGCTCCCTCCAGATGCCATTCAAGTACTGCCACGTCCGTCTCGCCGGGCGGATCAGCACACTACTCACCGCTCCCCCAGGAAGAGACCTACGGTCCAGGTGCAGCACCGCCAACAAGGACATTGGGGCTACCAACACCTCTTCCAACGCCCGAGGGATATACAGCTCCATATTCCCCAACCAGTCACCTATATGCCACGAAGCCTAACCTCAGGATGGAGTGAAGCTCTCCCACAGACCTGTGGCTTGGCTCTACTGCCTGTAGCCGATGTTGGACCTCTGCCATACTTTGGACTTCGTGCCATTCCTGAGACAATTTCTCAGACCCAGCCACAAGCATTCTGGCAAGAGCTAAGATACTGGTCTTTAATTCCCCCCTACCCCCAAAGTTGGGGCTAGCTTAGACATACAGATAATGTTCTGTATGTGAGTGCAGAGCGAATCAGTGACAATTGCTGAAACAGTGATTAAGTATCTTGGTAACTGTAAGCATAGGGCTCCATAAATTACTACCAAAGAAAACTAATTTATTCTAATTTTGCACTATTTTTCTATAAGTAATAAAGTCTAATTTATGTATAAATACAGGGTTGGTTTGTTTTATCACGTGGTTTATTTGCCAGAAGGACCTATAGAACCTTGAAAAAAGTGGGGAAAGTAGCGAATGCCCCTGGACATACCGAGTATTTATATATATTTATTTGCTACTGAATAACTTCTCCTACATGTGACACCCATCGCTAACCGGGCAGTGGTGAAAGTAAGGCACAGGAAAGACTAGCCTAATTTTTGCCATAGAAGTTAACCGGGCAACCAGATCCCTGGCATTGAATACCTGCATTTAAAGTTGTGTGGCAATGGCTAGTCACATTAGATGTGCTAGCCACCACCACTGAATATCATGCCTATAAATTTTAAGCCTTCATTAATATTTGTCGGCATGTGTCTTCATCCCCCTGCCAATAATGGATTGCAGTCCCACAGCACTGCGCTAACTGGCACACAGGTGCACTTAACACCACCCATTGAATTTGTGTTACGTGTATCCGCACTAATGACTACAGTTGTGGTTAGCAGATGCCCATAAGGACTGCGTTAAACATGATGCACTGTCAACACCCATGTTGCACTCCTAACCCCCTGTCTTGCTCTCACCCACTTGTGCAATACCCGGTTAGCATGGGATTTTTAGCATGGCACCGGGACATCTCCCTTGAGCCCTAGTACAACTCAGGAAGGATGGAAAAAAAGGAGAAAAAACTATACCCAACACACAAATTTTGTTGAACATGCTTCTCTCCAATACCTCCCCTGGGAAAATGTTATTCTTTTTCTCCCACGCCAACATCTCGACTCTCAGAGCCTGTGGAAATTCTGAAGCCCTGTCATCAAGAGGAAACTGGCTGGTTCTCTTAAATCTGTATATTATATCTTATATAGATTTAAGGCCTGATAATTAAAATCTGCAGTCAGTGTTCCTTTAAAAGCCTGCTCCAAAAGGAGAGAAGAGGGATCGAAGAAGGAGACACTCTCCCCCAAAAGAAAAATGCAAAGCAGTAATCTCCTTTTATCTGTTTCTTTGAGCTGGAATCTGGTTATAGTTTTTCCCTTGCAAGTATAAAGAGCAAAAGCGTTCTAATTCATTGCCTTTGTACTACTGCTAATAGGCATGCAATAAATTCAGGCCTCAGTAGCAATAACGTTCAATAGGTACCTAATGCTTTTTCACAGGTTATTGTTTATTGAGGGAATGAGAGAAGGAAATAATGTCTCCACAGCAGTTTAAGTGCAAGTAGATCAACAAAGCAATTTTTACATAATACTGTGCCAAAGTTGGTTGTGTTTCATTTTCAACCATATGAAATGATGATTCTTGGGAGTGAATATTCACTTTTTGCTCATGTGAATGGCTTTTCAAATAAGATGCTGATGTACTAAGTTATGAACAATTTGCAAAAGACATTGTGCATGCAGAAATACAATCTGCATGCACAATCACATCTGCAAAATTTAGTGCAAGCTATTTTTCTCACTGAAGTCATTCGTGGAAAATATGCAAAATTTCTGAGGTAAAAAGTATCTCTTCCTTTCTGCTGATAATTCCTCTCTGTATGCAACCCAGCATCCTTCTGGCTTTTGCCACCCCCTTGTCACACTGTTTCGCCACCTTGAGATCCTCAGAAACAATCACTCCGAGGTCCTTCTTTTGGTCTGTGCACACCAACCTCTCACCCCCTATCGCATACAATTCCCTTGGATTTCTGCTTCCCAAGTGCATGACACTGCACTTCTTCACATTATATCTTAACTGCCAAGCATTAGACCATTCTTCCAGCTTTTGTAGAATGCTCTAATGCTTGGCAGTTAAGATTTATTGTGAAGAAGTGCAGTGTCACAACCCTCCCAACTCCAGCCCACAATACGAGCAGGATCCAAGTAAATCAGGAGAATAATATACACAATGATTATATGAAGGAAAAAGAATCAGGCCCTAACAGTGAGCCCTACAAAAATCACGAAGAACCAGAGGGAGGAAGGTCTGGGTCTAAAGACCTTTGAGCACTAATGAAGGCCAGCAACTGGGAAGGCTCATAAAAATATCGGATAGTAATTGATATTTCACCATGCATTTGCATGGATGTTTAAGGAAAAGAAAGAACTCCCAGCTGCTGGACCCCAGGGCGGAGAAGAAAATCTCTTCTCCGCTGTTTTTTCCTGGACAAATCTGGGAACATACAGACTTGCAAACCCTTAGACAATAGATGTCTTTTCTTAAAAAACATCTTCAATAATCATTCCCTAACTGAAATCAATGACAGAAAGCTAACAGCATAGAAGTTATAACTGATTCTTCCCGAAAACTTTGTAATAAAGCAGACACATCAAAAACATCTGCCTGCAGTAACTCGCTGCAAGTCCTACTGTAGTCCATAAGCCTTTCTTCCTGAAGCTGAACGTGCAACAAGGGAGATGGATAACTTTAATTTTGCAGCTCTCATCATGAAAATGTTGTTATGTTCCCTTCTTGAACCTTTCTCTGAACTTAGGTTATTTCATATTTGATTTAACTCATGCCCTTTGAGTCGTAGCTCAAAATGAGTTACATTTAGGGAAGTCCCTGTCCCCAGAAAGCTTCCAAGTTAAGTGACTCACTGAAAATCATAAGGAACAGCAGTGGGGTTTGAACACTGGCTTCACTGCTTCTTAGCTTACTGCCTTAGCCACTGGGATACATTGTCCACTCTACTGAAGCTGTCTCCCACTTCACTTCAGCCTTTACCATTAATGTGTTTTACATTTCAGTATATCGTTCGTTTCTTCCTTCCCAAAATATTATTTTAACAGTAGTTTGCATATTATGCACTTTAAACATGCTTCTTACATGGAACAACACAGGATAATAATAACATAGAAATTAAAGGTTTGAAAACTAAGGGGCATGTTTACTAAAGAGCGGTAAGGAAACAAAGGACCTTCAATTAGGTCCCTCAAGGTCCCTCATGAGAGACTCTGGGTGAAATTAAAAAGTCACAGGATAGGAGGCAGTGTACTATAGTGGATCAAGAACTGGTTAAAAGATAGAAAGCAGAGGGTAGAGCTAAATGGCCAATTTTCCCAATGGAGAAAGGTGAATAGTGGAGTACCCAAGGGATCTGTGCTGGGTTCACTGCTTTTTAAGATATTTGTAAATGACCTGGAAATGGGAATAATGAGTGAGGTAATCAAATTTGCAGATGACACAAAATTATTAAAAGTTGTTAAAACCCAAGAGGATTGTGAAAAATTGCAAGAGGACCTTGATAAATTGGAAACTGGATGATCAAATGGCAGATGAAATTTAATGTGGACAAGTGCAAAGTTCTGCACCTAGGAACCAGCACCCAGGAAAAAGATTTAGGTGTCATTGTGGATAACATGTTGAAACGCTCCACCCAGTGTGCAGTGACGACCAAGAAAGCCAATAAAATGCTAGGAATCATAAGGAAAGGAATGGAGAATAAAACAAAGGATATTATAATGTCTCTGTATCATTTCATGATGCGACTGCACCTTGAATATTGTGTGTAATTCTGGTCGTCGTATCTTAAAAAGGATATAACGTTATTAGAAAAGGTACAGAGAAGAGCCACCAAAATGGTAAAGGGGATGGAATGATACCCGTATGAGGAGAGGCTAAAAAGGTTAGGGCTCTTCAACCTGGAAAAGAAACGACTGAGGGGAGATATGATAGAGGTCTATAAGTTAATGAATAGCGTGGAATGGGTAAACGTAGATTGATTGTTTATGCCATAAAAATATAGAAAGACTAGGGGACATGCAATGAAGTTACAGTGCAACCTATTTAAGGCTAATAAGAGAAAATATTTTTTCACTGAATGCGTAATCAAACTCTGGAATTCGTTACCGGAAGATGTTGTAAAAGCTGTTAGTGTAGCTGGGTTTAAAAAAGGTTTGGACAAGTTCCTGGAGGAAAAATCCATAAACCATTATTAAAGAAGACCCAGGAAATCCACTGCTTGCCACAATACAAGCATTGTGGAACCTGTGTCCTTTGGGGAAACTGCCAGGTAATTCTGATCTAGATTGACCACTGTTGGAAACAGGATACAGGGCTTGATGGACCTTGGTCTAACCCACTATAACTTATCTTATGTTCTTAAGGTGTCGTTAATAGGAGTTATTGGCACCCATGAGCGGTTAATGCCACAGAACGTGCCAATAATGTTGGATCAATATGCGGAAGCTGGGCCTGTAGCATTAAGGTAAAAGGAGGCGGAGAGTGGGTATTAATGGGGTGGAGATTGAGTGGGGATAGCGTTTACTCCTTTAACGCTGGTTTGTGTTACTGTGTGTCAGAGTTCCCAGCCTTGGGAACCCTAATGCCATCTGAAAGCTCATGGTAAGGGCTATTTCCAAGGAGAGAGAGCCTATTTCAATGTATACAATATGCTCCACCTACTGTCATTCTCAAATTAGTGATAGTAGTGCTCCATTGGCAGCAACAGCATGGTGTCCTATTAATAAAGGGCACTATGTTGTTGGTGCCAAATTGGCAAAGAAGATATCACGTGAGTGATGCAGTGGGGCTGGCTGGTCCATTAGGCTGACAAGACTGCTGCCTAGGGTGTACATCTGTGATATCTGGTATGACTTCACTGTGACAATAGCAACACACATACATGCTACCGCAGTCAAAAAGAAGTGGCACCATCCCCACTGCCACCATGCTACCATGTCAGCATTGTGTGAGGGTGGGGGTGACGGTTGCAGTGGCTGCAGCCTGCTGCAGATGAAATCCGTGTCCTGGTCTGGTGTGTTAGGTGCAACATTGCAGTTACCACTGTCAGTGGGATGGCAAGCATGTCAGCAGCAGGTACAAGGGAGCACATGGTAATTCCTCCCTTCCGAGGTCTAAGGCAGCAGCACATGTGCCCATGTCCTCGGTGGAGAGGGGGGGCTGGAGCAGCATGGTGTGACTAGCTGCATATGTGCAACTTCAATAAGGCTGCCTGCAGTACTGAAGCGGTGACTGTGCCATGATGGCAGGGGCGGAGGAATTGGCCGGCATGCTGCCAACCATGATCAGTGGACCCTGGTACCCGGCTAGTTTGCAGAGTTGATGGGCTGGCCCTGAGCTCAGGATGCCCCCCACTTGCGCATATTGAGTGGATATGTACATGTGGGGGGAAAAATATTCCTCTGAGGCAGGAATACTATGCAATATGATAACAGCCCATATCAGAGGAAAAATGATTACCTTGCCCCCTCCACCTGCCAAGTAAGGATAATAATTTGTGTGTGAACTGGTGACCCCTCCAAAAGTAAGAACTCAGTTAGTTACAACCATCTGAGCCACATGTGAATCTAAATTAGCTATGGTGGTCTGCAAAATATGAGATTATTCCATGACTGCCCCAGAAGCACACACCAGGAAATGGGTACATTGGTCACTCTGCTAGGATACCCATAGTCTGGAATTTGTGTGTTCATGTATCATGACCTGCCACTTTGACTGGACAGATCCCATATGTAAGACATGAATGTCAGTTGAACCAGCAGCATAGCAAGGCAGTGCAACATATAGACTTAACAAGATATCCCTCTCCCACACCTGCCAAACATACCTTGTCAGACAAATATGGCACAGAGCCTGCAGAGATCTAAGCTGACATAGGCATACCCCAACTCATGCCCTCTTGCACCCTGACAATGACCACATATATATCCATGGATAGATGAATCCACTCAGCTGCTCTATGGCTCCAAACACATGGCCAGTGTGTGTATGAGAAAAGGGTCACAGGTTCAAAATCAGTTTGTGGAATAGAAATGCTATGTCTAGATGTGTTAACTTTAACCTATGTTTCCAGAACTATAATCATCATCTGCAACCTCCAACATTTTGTCCACATACTCAGCTGCCACACTGAGAAGCTGCACCAACCATGGCTGGATGTCAGAGCATGATAATAGCACTGGCACACTGAGTGGAAATTGACAGCACCCGACCATTGCAGAGTGCGCTAATAGTGCCTACACACTGAGCAGGCATTAACAATGGTGGAGCATCAAAGGAGGCCTAAGGGGCAGGTAAGAATGCCAACCTGCACCACTTTTGTACAGTAGGGTAATGTATGGTGTGTGTTTCCAGAGGAGTGTGAACTGCAGCAATGCACTGAGCATATGCCCAGGCTTTATGGCTGTGCATGCAACATGCTGTAGGTCAGCTATACAGCAACCCCACATACTGTGTGAGACACCATTTACAAGCAGAAGGTTAGTTTTCAGTAAGTAGTTGCAACCTGTGGCTGTGATGCTGTAATGCATTCCCAGTTACACTATCTTCAAGGACCATCCCCACAGCATTCCCCTACACTTAACTCATAACATGACACTGCTGTGCAGCTCCCAAATTGCTTGCTGGTTTTACTGGAGCGAGCAGGGAGTGACATGTGTGTGTTGCAACCCTCACCTCTGACTGTGCCTCCAGGTCTCAGGACACACCAATTTGCAAAAGTGAGAGGCCTGATTAATGCCAATTGCCATAACAGCTATATCTGTTTCAACACTGTCAGTCCACTTGGTGCAGCTGCAGCCTATAAGGAGCTAGACTCAAGTGGAGCACTGGCCTCTGTGAATGTCCAATTTATTCACTTAGTTGGTGACACTGGAAAGATTCTGCAATTTACCAGCATGCACGTTGCTCTTGTCTTATGCTGTAGTCGCAGAGTGCAACCCGGGGGACTCTTTGCTCCATGGAGTATATGCATGTACAGGCAGGTCCGTATCAGGCAAATTTGTACACAATAACCACCATCTCAACATTGTCTACTGATCATTGGCTAAAGCATTCAGCAGTACATTACCCCAAATGAGAGTCTAAATGCACCAGTGTGCCTGATTGTGACTGTAGGATACTGACCTCTGAGTGGTGTATGCACAAATCCAGCTGTCAAAATGTGGCACAGGATGTCATGTTAGTCTCTGCATCGCCTGTCACCATATGGGAAGGTAGTGCCTGGAGGTAAATATTGGGATGGGGGGAACAGTACCATACATGTTTAGAATGTGCCCTTTGTAGGTGGCATTGCTGGCCAAAGCCTATGTTCACATGGCCAGAAGCTATGCGGGCCTACTCAGTGTCTGCATGTGTTACATCAGAGGGCCTACATGACAGCCTCACTGGCTCCCCATGGACACTATGTGTGACAATCACAATGATGTTGTTATAGTACATAGAGGCAGGAAATGGTGACGTGTGTGTCACCAGCAGCTGTTCCAACATCCAATCCCATGTCCAACCTGCCATGCTTCCTCATGCTCTTGGGGGGGGGGGGGGGAAGTAGGGCACTGCTTCTGCAGCATGGGAGAATTCATGGTGCTGCACTGGCCAGTTTTGCAGTGTCCATGGCGAGGGACATGACATTATATGTGAATATAAGCATGGCACTATGTTAATTGCTCACTGCCAAAAGCTGTGTAGGGGGACACCAAATTTGGATATGTGACAGACATAGGCCACTGTGGGCCAGCATGCATTCACAGCTTATCTCTGGCCCACTTTCCACTGTGCCTCACATTGCATAAGCTGTCCCCAAGTTCAAAACAACAGGGTACATAATGAGGAGCAGAGAATTCTGGGTATTGCCTCAAACAGAGCAGTTTACACAGGCTGTATATGAGTCGGAGGTAAGGTAAATGGCTGAGTCATCTTAGCAAGGGTCTGACATGGGCATGGCCAGGGTGCACACATCTCTTCATGCTGAGAGGCCATTCTCACTCTGACTGACTGTGACCATGTTACGGCTATGTATCCACATGGTGCTATATAGGGTCAAGCTGCAGTGATATGGGTGCTGTTTCTTTTTTGTCAGTCCAGACACTAGACAGGCTGCTTGATGTCCATGCTGTTTGTACAAAGTCAATGTGTTCATGGTGGTGACTAGCAGACTGGGCACAGATGGCATGTGAGTGATTGACACAGCCCAGTGTTGCCCAACATATACAGGCTGCCTGTGATTGATTTAGCTGATTGGAATTTCCAGAAGTGAGTCTAGCAACTGTTCTTGGGCTGTTGGTAACCTGCTTATAACTATGGTCTTGGCAGGCCCTTCTGCTTGATGTCAACCCCCCCCCCCCTTCCTGCCTAGATAACACTTGCTTCATTCAAGTTTCTTGAAAACAGGTGTCACAACCTTAGGGACTGACATGAGATATTATAGGAGAGTCCCTGGTCAACAGGAGCAGCACACAAGGCCCAGATAAGACAGGAAATGGGAAACTATTTGGCAGCTTATTTCAGAACTAATGGTATCTCACCCTGATCTGGTAGTGATGGGGGACCTGAATATACATTATAATCTTACCACTCGAGCATGTGACATAGTTTTTTGTTCTTTTCTCTCAGATAATGGTCTGCAACAACATGTACTTTGTATTACGCATGCAGCAGGTCATACATTAGAACTCATTATTACCTCTCCGAATACGGTGTCATTTCCATTTTATATTCAAGTGCTTTCTTGGACTGGTCACACACTCCTTCTCTTTGAACTTTCCTTACCAGCTCCTATGGGTAGTTCCTACCCTAGGTATGTGCAGGCCTATATGGGGCCTCTTCAGCTTTCCCTTCATATCACATGGGAGATCATGTTAGCTTTTCCATCTGCTGAGACTCTTTTCCCTTTGAATTTTGCTACACTTTCCCTGGAGGACCAGGCTGCTGTTTGGTATGTTTTTGTGGAAGCCCTTGAATGAGTCGCCCCTAGGAGGATTCAAACATGTCCTTTGAGTCAGACACATAAATGGTTCCATGAGGGCTTGCACATTCTTAAAAGACATACCAATGTGCTTTAATGTAAATAGTCCACTCATGTTCTTCTATCACCACTTAAATTGTACATAGTTCCCCCAGTTCTTTTCCATGTTACCTCCCTGTTATATGTAAACACTGGACAATTATGCTGCCCTTATGTCAAACTGTTAACTGTAAACTGCACTGATAATAAAGAGCACGATATAGAAAAGCCTTTAAATAAATAAATAAATAAAATATGAGATTGGCAAAAATATTCTGGTGTAAAAGCAGGTCCTCAGCAGACCTGTCTCACTTAACTGCCACTTGTATTATCGCATCCAGATCCTTATTGTGAAAAAAGATGATTTTTCATCTAGAATTAGGACATCTTCGAATCCCAATTAAGCAATTTTCTCAGTTGTAAATCAGCTTTCTCCTTTAAGTTAGTGGACATTAGCCAGAACTGGTCAGGTCCTCCTGCAGAAGAACTAGCCACTTATTTTACTGAAAACATCTCTCAGATCTGTGATACACTTCCAACACATCCTCCTTTTTCTCCTTCAGTAGATTTGGTTCCTACTAATCCCATACACATCTGGTCTAATTTCATACCCATTACATTGACCCGTCTCTCTCATACTGTGCACTCTATCTATAAGACACAAACAAAAGCAGACAACGAGGTCCCTTAGAAGAAAACATCTTTATTTGGTCCACCCTACACATGTTTCGGCCAATCTGGCCTTCCTCAGGGGACTGTGACCACTCAAAACATAAAAATACATAAATAAATAATCATAATAATAAACAAAGCAATACTTATGGGGTGGGACAAGGATAAACTGATGATAAATATAAACTTACAAAGTTAAATAATTATAAGGATTAACATACAAATGATAGTAGTAGTCAAAATTGATCATGTACAAATTAAAATTAACCATAAAACATTAAAAGTTAAAAACAGAGATTATTACATGTATATAAAACAAATAAATACTGTCGATAGCCCAAATAAATAAGGTGACATATATATAAGATGTAAAACATGTAAACAGTAACATAGAATAAAAACTCACCAAAAGCCGAGAATTGGTAATTATGTACCAGCAAAGGGTAACCAAACAAATTGCAGAGAACTAAAAACAGAAGAACATGTGTATTGGATTATATACAAAACATAAAGTCCATCAGGAATAATGTAAATTGGAATAATATAAAAGAATAGGCTGTTGGAGAGGAGAAGGGTGCCCAAAATACAGAACAGAGTATAAATAGCAATTGGCAGGTTGTAAATCATCTAAAATTGTGAGGAATGACCAATCTTAGATAGCTACTAAATAGAAATCCAATGTGCACATCTGTGGATATTCAAAACATTTTAAAGAAACTGATAAAGATAAACAAGAGTGTGTAAAAATGTGAGAAAAGTATGTGTATTGGTCATCTATAACATAAAATCTTCTGAGCGCTGGTTTTATCCTTAAAGATTGCATAGAAGCCAACTTTTAAACATGGGTAATGAAATAACACAAACACAAACAAGTTTTAGCGGTTAAACTTGAAACCATAATAAAATCAAGGACATATCTGATGACAATAAACAGCCTTTAGTGAGTGACAAAATGTATAGTGAGCAGTGCCGAACCGAGAATATTTAGGACCACATCAGTTACAAAGTCACAAAGGGGACGGCACATAAAAAATTAAATAAGGAGCGCATAAAATATTGTCAATATTTAGATAACCTACCAGTGTATAATTCATTATGAACACAGAAAAAAAGCAAAATCCATTGATAGAAGGGAAATGGAAGCACAACAATGTCGCTGTTTGAGAATAGATTGGTGTGTTCTGTAGTACATAAATTGCATATATGGAAAGAAATGGTGCTAAAGCAATTGTGTACAAAAGGCACAAGTGAAAGCTGATGTAACAGGAGGATGATGGCCTGAAAGTAATAGCATAAGAACAAAACATACTTACAATGACACACACAGCAGCAATCGACAGACAGCAACCAAAGGAAAAAGCCCACCCAGGGGCCATTTAAATATAGTGGAGTGACATGATGTCAGATTGATTTTGAATGCATTAGTCACATTGAGGCAAATCAAATAATGTGATCACATTAAAGAGTCCAATAATGGAGTAGACCGCGGGGCCACGTACCCAGCGGTCGTTGTTAACCGGGGGAGCGGCGCAGTGCGTGGTTCTGGCGCGGCGAGGGCCTTAGAGGAGGGGGGGTGGCAGAGAGGATGAGGACAGCATCCTTTAAATTCATTGGTTCCCGCGGATTGATGGAGTCCGCGGGAGCCAATGAAGAGCCGTGATGTGGAAGGAGGTGCTGAGTGAGCGTGGGGGTCGTCGGGAAAGCAGTCTTCTCGGGCGAGCGGACGGGGAGGACTGTGGCTGACTTTGGGAGCGTGTTGGGACAACCTGATTTTAGTGATCCCGGCTTGAGTTGGAGAGCAGAGAAGCGGAAAAGGGGGGACAGCAGGCGGCGAACGCGAGAGTGGAAAGCCAGCGGAGAGCAGTGCTCAGACGGAGCGAGGCACGTGCGGGCCGAAGTGTGTTGGAGGCAGCAGGCAGACAGGCACATCGGGTGTCTGATCAGGCAAGTGGCGGAAGAGCTGTATTAAAAAAAAACAAACAAGAAAAAGCAAAAGGGACAAATATAATTAATTTATTCAGTTAAGAATGCCTCCTCACAGGGGTCGGGAAAATAGGGCAAGGGGGGCAGAAAAGCGGGTAGGTGGTAGGGGAAGGCAGGCCTCGGTTTCGTGGGAAGTGGAGACGGTGAGACCAGCTAGGAGAGGTGGGAATAGGGGAGTAGTACCAGCAGAAAAGCGGGCAAAAGGGCGTTGGGGCAATGGGGAGACGGGCAGGGGTACTAGTGGAACGGGACTACTTGGGAGGGGGTGTGGGGGGACAACTCGTGGGGATACAGGTGGCAGAGGCAGGGTTAGGTTTTGGGGAATGAGGGCAATTAGAGGGGGGATTCCCCATGGGGGGATCAAGACCTTGGTAGGGAGTGTGGGGCTAATCTGGAGGTGGAGGAGAATGTATCCATGCTGGGCCAAGTACCTGGAGAGGGGGGTGGGTATGGAGCAGGGGTGGCTTGTAGCGAAGGTGGGAGAGGTCAGAGAAAGGGTGGGCTGGGCCTTCCGGGATGGGAGGGTGGAGCAGGGGGGGGGGGAGTTAAGCGGCCCACCTTTCACTGGCCATTATGGATGGCTGGTGATGCAAGCTGGATATTACCCTTGGGGTCATTGGCGGGCTGGAGGTCAAGGTTCCTCTAGAGCAGGGTGGCTGGGGGCATGGCAGTCTCCTTGGCCTACGGTAGTTCCCCCCCCCTGTGTTTTCTGGTTTCCCTCCACAGATATCTGCGGCGGTGCAGCAGACAAGTGGGCAAGGAGGGGGAGATCTCATTTGAGGTGCAGACATGGCGGCGAGAACAGCAGCAAGCAGCGATCGGGCAGAAGAGGTGGCTGTGGATCCTGAAAGAGTGCCTCTGAGTCTGGGGGACTGGCAAGAGCTTAGAAGTTCTCCAATGGTGGGGGGCGGAGCCTGATGTCCAGCGGGTAGGACGCTTTGCGTTGAAGTTCCCGAGAGGCCTACTTAGAATCCTGACTTAATACCTATACAAATTTACTATTTCGCTCCGAGCTGACCGGGGCACCTCGGGGGGGATGGCAGCCCATAAACCAGCGCGCTTGGACTTCGGGTCTCCTTCTTCTTCTCACGGAAAACGCTCCAAAACAGAGGTGTCCTCCCCACAGAAGATGGTCCCATTTCGTGAAAACCCCGAAATGCACCTGGAGATTTTGGAGGAAATACGCGGCGTGAAGGAATTGGTGCAGTCCAATGGAGAAGCGCTTCGAGCCATGCGAGAAGACTTTGGAGTGCTCCAGGACCGACTTGAAAGTCTTTCATTACGGCAGGACAACATGGCGGGGGTCCTCGACTCGCACGAGGTGCGCTTGGGCAAACTGGACAAGGCTGAGCGCCAGATACAGAATCTTCAAAAGGAGTTAGAAGATAGCAATAATCGAGCCCGTCGCAACAATGTGAGGCTCCTCGGAATGCCGGAGGGGGTGGAAGCAGGAGATATAAGAGAATTCTTGCTCAAAACTCTTCCCTCCTTGCTGAAGATCACTTTTCACAGAGAACTGGAAATCGATCGCGCACACCGTGTTCCTGCCCACATGGCGCTCAACCGCACGACCCCCCGGCCTATTATCTTTAGCTTGCTACGATATCAACAAGTGGAACAAATTTTACATGCTGCCCGAGCGAATCATCATTTGGAATTTGAAGGTCGTAAGGTCTCCTTCTTTCCTGATTTGGCAAAGCCTACCGTTGACCGTCGGAAGAAACTCCTTGCTTTTCGCCCTCGACTTCAACAGCTACAGGCTCGCTTTGGCCTGTTGTATCCAGCGAAGCTCCGAGTGACTCTCCACAACCAAACCAGGACGTTCGAAGATCCTGATCTACTATCAACATTTTTAGACTCCAAAGAAGCAGAGCAGATGCGCTAATCCCAAGTCTTGGACTCTTATCTGCCGGCTCTATCCGCCATTTTGAAGGGCCCGAAGCGGCGGTCATAGCCAAGCACAGAAATAGCCTGGACTTTCTTTCTTTCTCTATATGACTTTTGTTTTTTTTTGGTCTCCTATCCCTTCAGGATGTGTGCCTCGGTCGGATTCGGAGCATGCACAGTCCTACAGTTATGTGTTTTTTCAATTTAGGCCTTCTCTGGGGTTTCTCCCCGCAGACACATGGTCGCCAGTAATTTTGGGGTTTTGCTTCTCCTCTACCGTACTGAGGTTTTCTTTGTTAATGTGGAGCGCTTCATTGTATTATATTAGCTTATTTTTCCTATGTCATGTGTACAGCCAGATACAGTCAGTTTGTGGGATATAGTGAAATTATGTGTGCTATCATGCTCAGAATTTTTAACTTTTCTGAATGGCCTTATGTAAAATCTTATCATTCACCGTCAAAGGCATTAATGGTCCACTCAAAGGCAAGAAAATCCTTAGCTATCTTAGCCATGTGCATGTTGATTTAGTGTTTCTTCAGGAAACGCATTTAAACTCTGCTGAAACACTGAAACTCAATGCTAAGCCTCACAGGGTAGCTGCCTATTCTCCCACCGTTTCCAAATGGTACGGGATACCCATTCTGGTTAAGAAGTCTTTGCATGCTACTGTACCTGATATTAGCGCTGACAAGGAGGGTAGGTGGGCCCGTGTATACCTTGAGGTTGGAGATAGTGAATTCACGTGTATTTGCATTATGCCCCGAATGTGGACAACCCTGCTTACTATGCAAGTATTGCGCAGTTGGCCTTGGCCTCTGCCAATGCTCCATTAATACTTAGTGGCGATTTTACTCAAGTGTTCCCTTAATCTTTTCTTCTCAAACAAGGTGCTCGTTGGTTGGAAGATCCAGTACCGAGTAGACCTGTGTGGCTAGATATAGAAGCGGGCCTTTGCAAACCGATTCCTCTTACCTTTTTCCCTGGTATGACTCTCCCATCAGACTCCTACTATCTACCAATGCTTTTAGACACTTTAGGTGCCTTTAATACTCTTATGCAATCTTTAGACTCCCGACTCTGGTCAGTGCAACTTCAGCATCGCCTTCGGAGTGCTAGAGTACTCCCGCCATCGGCATTCCCTACATAAGGTTGATTGGAGACTTTCCGATCTCTCGGTAGTCTACCGGGTATAGCATCCAATTTTACTAAACCTTATGTAATGCTATAACTAGAGATACCCCTATAGTGCAGAAAGTATGGGAGAGAGAATTGCATGTGACTTTGACCTCGGAGCAATGGAGCCTTATCTGGAGTAGAGGGACACGGGTTCCCGATCCGCCTCACTCACTCAGGCCCTCTTCTTTCTAGCCCACCGGTGTTTTTACACTTCTCACAGATTGGACTAATGGAACACTACTCAGGGCAATGGTTGCTGGACATGTCCTGCGGCCATTGGTTCATTGCCTCATGTTATGCATGAATATCCCGCACTACAGTATTACTGGCGTCGGGTCTGGGGTCGTATTTAGTCTATCTCGCACTCTCAGGAGCCCCTTTCTTGGAGGATAGTGGGACTTCGCCCAATTGCGGGGATCCCCTCTCTCCCAAAAATGGCTTATCTCCTTTCGAACTTCATGCTTGGCATTGCTATTTCCCTAATTAAGTAATACTGGAAAATTAGCTCCCATCTGAGCCCCAATGAATGGTGGAATCATGCCTGTATTTACAGTAACTATGAACAAATACCTCGTCTGTTCGCTTCCTCCGTTCAGACTCCTTCTCATTGGTCTCAATGGAAGCTGCTCAATGACTATGTACATTTTGCTAAATGCTCTCATCTGACTGTCTAACTTTGTATATATCTCTGTCCCATGATCATGCTGTATTGTAGATACTCTTTTGATCGTTTGATGTATAATCACTGTTAATTGGAAGCGCTCACATGCTGATATAATCGGGTAGAGAAGAAGCATCGGGGTGGGGGGTAATGGGTTTCCTTTTCCTTATTGTATACCTGTTTTGTCTCTTTTGGTGTGTTGTTTCTTTTGTTTGTTGCAAAATGAAAATAAAAGTTTAAAAAAAAAAAGAAGTTCTCCAATGGCAGCGGACTACAGGACGGTGGAGGCAGGTGAGCCATCAGTAGGCCATGGGGATGAGGCGCAGAATGAGGGGATACATGCGAAGGGATGGGGAAAAGGGAGCGTAAAAAGAGGAGACATTCTTGTAGGAGACGTTGCAGGTCAGAGTCCTCTGCATCACCAGCGAACTCCTCTTCATTGTCCTCCGGAGTGGAGGGAGTGGCAAGGGAGGGGAGCAATAGCGTTTCAGCGGTGGGTGGTTTGGGGGGGGACACCCACGCTAGCAACATTTTCTGAGTTATGGGAAGGGGTGCTGCGAAAAATGCGTCGAAAGATTCGGAAGCGGTGCTATATCGACATTTTTCGTCTTCTGGAAGGTAGGAAGAGGTCGGGTGAGAGTAGGAAGAAGAGGAAGGAAGACAAAAAAGCGGGGAGGGTCAAAAAGGTTTTGCGTAATGTCTTGAACTGGACGAGAGCATTTTTGTGGTTACCTAGTGTATGGGGGCATCATTATCCAGAACAATACGGGATGTTGCTGGCTTATGCGGATTTCATCTTGGAGGCAGCGCAGACGCATGAAGGTTGGGCATGGCTCAATTATGACGAGAAGTTTAGAGATAAGATGGAAGAGAACAAGTTATTGTCATGGGGGACGCAAGATATTAATCTATGGTTGACACAAATGTTGGCCAAGTCGGGAATTGGGGGGGTTGGAGGAGCAAAAGGTGGGGTAGCGATCGTGACAGGGATGGAGCGGTCCTTTCATACAGGTGGGGCCCCCACTATTCAGCGAGCAGTGGCACTGGAGACATTTGCTGGTGATTCAACAAGTCATCGTGCCCATTCCCAGATTGCAAGTTCTGCCATTCTTGTTCCATCTGTAATGGACCACATTCAGCTATCAAATGTGTTAAAAAAGGGGCGCCCCCTACCCCACTGCCAGCTCCTAAGTAGTGTAGATGTGATGGGATTAGCCTTGATGCCAATACGGATCGAGGCTTTAAGGCCGTGGCTTGAGCGATACCCAAGGAGGAAGGATAGGGAGATGCCTGAAAAGGGGTTTAAGAGTGGTTTTGTTATACCGGTGAAAGGACGAGTCGTAGCCGGAAAAGCAAAGAACTCCTCCTCGGGGCATCGTTTTTCCCACATTGTCAAAGATAAGTTGAAGATGGAACTGGAATTGAGCAGAATTGCGGGTCCGTTTGCAGAGGAGTCGTTTGCGAATTTTGTGATTTCCCCGTTGGGAATTATACCAAAAAAAGAGCCTGGGAAGTTCCGTTTAATTCATAACCTGTCCTTCCCGGAGGGTTCATCGGTGAATAATCATATACCAAAAGAGCTGTGCGCGGTTCGCTATGCTTCCTTCGACGTGGGAGTGGAGTTAGTAAGACAATGTGGCCCGGGTTGTCTAATGGCAAAAGTGGACATCGAATCAGCCTTTTGCTTACTGCCGGTGCATCTGTCGGCGTTTCATTTCTTAGGGTTTTCCTTTGAAGGTAATAGTTATTTCAATAAGTGCATGCCCATGGGTTGCTCAGTTTCATGTGCCTATTTTGAAAAGTTTAGTACAGTTATGCATTGGGCCTTGGTTGAGCGGGTAGGATGCTCGAACGTCGTGCATTATCTCGATGACTTTGTGTTCGTGGGAGAGGCGCAGTCAGTCCGGTGCCAGGAGCTATTGGAAGGATTCGGGGAATTGTCCCGCTCCTGGGGTGTCCTGTTGGCGGTCAGAAAAACTGAGGGTCCCGCAACAAAGATCACGTTCCTGGGGTGCAGCTTGATACAGTGGAAATGGTTGCTTGATTGCCGATGGAAAAGGTAGGGTGACTGCGGGTTTTGGTGGCTAATGTTTTGGGGTCGCGTAAGATAATGTTGAGAGAGATGCAGGCCTTGACAGGCTCGCTGAATTTTGCGTGCAGGGTTATTCCGATGGGGCGTGTGTTTTTATGTTGGTTGTCAGCGGCTACATCAGGAGTGCTAAAGCCGTATCATCGTATTAGGGTTTCAAGGAGGATGTGGGAGGATTTGGGAGTCTGGGATGTGTTCTTGAAAGAATTTAATGGGATGTCAGTGTTCATGGAGACAGAGATTTCCAGTTTCGACTTACAGCTATTTACCGATGCGGCAGGAGGCCTGGGTTTGGGGATCTATTTCGGTGGGGCGTGGTGTGCGGGGAGTTGGCCACAGGAATGGCGGGAGACGGGATTAACCAACAAGGTAGCATTCTTGGAGCTGTTCCCAATGTTGGTAGTATTGGAATTGTGGCCCGACAAGCTGCGCAATCGCAAGGTAGTTTGGTGGTGCGACAATGCGGCGGTGGTTAGTGTGATTAACCATTATGCGCCTTGCTGCATTCAAGTAGCAACATTAATGAGGGAGGTAGTGTTAGCCTGTTTATGTTTAAATGTGTCAGTGAGGGCTAGTCATATCCCGGGTTGCACCAATAGGATTGCTGATGCTCTTTCTTGTTTTAAGTGGCAGCTGTTCCAGACTCTGGCGCCAGAAGTGGACGCCGAAGGAGCGAGGGTCCCCAGGCATTTATGGAAAATTGGCCTCCAGAAATGATGGAGCTGCTGCAGAGTTCGGTGACGACGGCAACTTGGGTGGCTTATCAATGTGGATTCGGAAGAATAGTGAAGTTCTTGAAGGCTCAAGGATGGCAGCCAGGGCGGATTTCGGATCAGCTCATGGGGCAATATATGATTCATGCTAAGGCTTTAGGGGCATCACGGGCAACATTGCGAACACAATTTGCAGGGTTCGCATTCTTTGCCAGAGCTTTCGGTTGGAGCATCCCGGTCGGGGGGTTCCTGACTCGCAGGCTTCTACAAGGTTGGGATCGGGCCCACCCCACTCCGGGTGATAGCCACAGGCCGATTACGCATGGTTTTCTCTTGAGGCTGTGCGCAGCCTTACCCCTGGTGGCAGCATCACCGTATGAAGCCGCTCTTTTTCAGGCAGTTTTTTGGGTAGCGTTTTTCGGCGTCTTTTGAGTGGGCGAGTTGATAGAGGAGTCTAACCGGGCAGGGAGGGGTGGGGGGATGCGGATACAGCATGTGAAGGTGTTGGTCAGGGAAATCTGGCTGTGGCTGAAAAAATCCAAGATGGATCAATGGGGAAAAGGAGCGTGGGTGGTTTTAAGGGCGATTGGCAGCCATTCGACATGTCCGGTGGCATCCCTGAAGGCATATTTGCGGGTGCACCCGACTGGGGTGGGTGGTGGTCTCTTTATGCATGAAGATCCCAGATTGCTGATGCGGTTTCAGTTTTCAGCGGTGTTGCAACTGGCTCTGTGAAGGATAGGTGCAGATCCTAGCTCCTTTGCCCCTCACTCTTTGCATTGGAGCAGCGACCAGTGCAGCTGAGGCGGGATTGCGGGAGCAGGAGATATACAGCGGATAGGCAGATGGTGGTCACAGGCCTTTCAGGGGTATGTGCCTTTATAAATGGTAAGGGCCCTGCAGGTACTAACTGTTCTTTTTCTTTCAGAGATGGGACAGAGTCCATGTGTGTGCTGGCTAATCGGCCACTCGTTTGTTTATCGGGCTGCTCAGCGAGCAGCACGGCGGCCGGTGGGGCCTAATATTGGACTGGATCATAAAGAGGTGGCCGTCTTATGGCTGGGCGAGTGGGGTCTTCGATGGACACAGCTGTTGCCTTTGCTTTGGCACCACGAACGCATTAAGGGACTGCCTTCAATGATATTGCTGCATTTGGGAGGCAATGACCTTAGTGCATGGACATGTAAGCAGTTGATTAGAGCAGCAAGAAGAGAATTGTCAGAAGTTTTGCTAATGTTTCCAGAGGTATGTTTATTGTGGTCGGACATTATTCCAAGGCCTGCTTGCTGGAACCAAAGATGGTGGTCTTGAGGATTGGCGAAGATCAATCGCCAGATAGGACGCTGGGTGTGTGAGAATGGGGGTTACCAAATTCTACATCCATGGGTGGAGATTGAATGTGCTGGATTGTTTCGGCAGGATGGCATACATTTATCACCGGTAGGAGTGGACTTGCTCCTGAATGACTGGCAAGAGGCTTTGGAATATGTGTGGCGTCAGGGGTGCACTGGTCGCAGCTTGGTCCGTGGAGGGGTGGGGGCAGCTCAGGGACGAGGGTCACCTAAGCTGATGGTGGGATCCCGGAAGTTTCCGGGGTTCAGAGCCTTAGGCAATACCTAGGGTGGGGGTGGGGTAATAATTCACTTTGCTAATCATATGGCTGGTGAGGCAGGATTCCGCTGTTTGGATGACTCTGATGAGGAATGTTCAAAATGTTGTTGGAAAAAGTTAAAAGTTGAATGTTAATGGTTAATAAAGCTGCGACCAGTTGAATTCCCAGTGTTGTGGCAGTGTGGTTATTGAAGGGTACGAGGGAAGGGGGGGGAAGGGAAGCACCGCGTCCGATGTACCTCGGTTATGGAGTAGACCATGGGGCCACGTACCCGGCGGTCGTTGTTAACTGGGGGAGTGGCACGGTGCATGGTCCCAGCCTTAGAGGAGAGGGGGGGGGGGCAGAGAGGATGAGGACGGCGTCCTTTAAATTCATTGGTACCCGCAGATTGATGAAGTCCGCGGGAGCCAGTGAAGAGCCGTGATGTGGAAGGAGGTGCTGAGTGAGCGCGGAGATCAGTGGGAAAGCAGTCTTCTCGGGTGAATGGACAGGGAGGACTGTGGTTGACTTCCCACCCTCCCGCCCTTAGGGAGGGGGGGGAGTGGGACAGGTGATAGGGGTGTTGCAGCTGGGGGGGGGGGGCAGGATCCCGGAGGTTTCCGGGGTCCAGAGTCTTAGGCAATATCTAGGGTGGGGGTGGGGTATCGCCAACCTGGACAACCCCTCGGGGGGCCTTTACTAATAATATGGCGAAGCCGGAAGAGGGGGTGGGTATTGAAGATAGCCGTGGGCCTGTCTGCGGTGGAAGTGGAAAATAATTCACTTTGCTAATCATATGTCTGGTGAGGCAGTATTCTGCTGATTGGATGACTCTGATGAGGAATGTTCAAAATGTTGGAAAAAGTTAAAAAGTTGAATGTTAATGGTTAATAAAGCTGCGACCAGTTGAATTCCCATTGTTGTGGTGGTGTGGTTATTGAAGGGTACGAGGGAAGGGGGGGAAGGGAAGCACCGCGTCTGATGTACCTCGGTTAAGGCAGAAAAATGTCATTGTTAAAAAAACTCTTAACTGAATAAAATCTACAAAAGATTAATCAGTACAACGAATGTGTGAAGTGAAAACTATTCACCCCAAATTAATGTGGTATGACAAATGAGCCATATAAAAACTACCAAAGTGAACTAAGAAAGCAAAAATCAAAGGCATGATTAATATAAGAACAGCCTACAGGCATCAAAACAAAAACAACAGAATCCAACATGATACAACATAATAACACAAAGTGGATCCAACCACAAAAAGCAGGACCATAAAACAAAAGACCACAATTTGTGGAGAGGGCCTTTTGGAGACTAAAACCTCAAACATAAAACACATCCTCCAATCATTAACAACAATCACGGACACCACTGAAGAATGGGACACCTTCCACACCATTGACTGAAGACAGCTATTATGCACAATCACAAATCTAAACACTACAACCTCTCCCTTAGGCCCCTGTCCAGTAGAATGGATTAAGGCAGGGGTCTCAAACTCAAATTGCTTTGAGGGCCAAATGAGGACTTGTAGAGTAACCCGGGGGCCGCACAAGACGCAGGCCTCATTTGCATAATGGCATCATTTGCATAAATATTTGCATATACACTAACTTTTAGTAAACATGCAGAACATACACCATCACCAAACAAGGAATCACAATTTAGAAACAGGAAGACAATTAAACTGGGAACCCCAAAAGCCAAACTTAGAATGTACAACACTGTAGAAATAAAACTATAAATTGATTTCCTCTTGTATGTAAGGGAACAATCATGGAGAATGGGCCCCTGGGCCTGTGTCCACTCCCATATCTTTTCTGGTCACATGGAGGGGGATGCTCTCACCTTTGTGGCTCGAATCTCTGGCCCTGTGTTCATTCTCTGCTTGAAAACCCTAAGGAGGGGATTTCCTAGCTCTCTGTTCTCTCTGTTCCTGATGTCTGGAGAGAGAAATCTTTTGGTTCTGTGCAGTTTCTCTCCTTCAAGGTCCTGGGGGGAGGATTCTTCTGCCCCATGTTCCTTCTCTGCTTATGTTGATCCTATACTCACGATCTTCCTTTTATGCTGTTCAAAGGGTGGCATCCAGCTTTATGCTCGCTTTATTCTTCTGTGAGGAGAGGATCTCTGGTTCCTTCATTCATCCTGTCTCTTTTTGGGTCCCAGGGAAGGGATCCCTGGCCCTGTGTTACTACATTCTCTGTTTCTGGGATTTGGGAATGACATCTCTGGCTAGTTGCTTGCTTTTTCTCTACTTCAGGAGCAATGGGAGAGGATCCCCAAGTCTTGCACTGATGATATGACCAAAGAGCTCATGTGCACTCTGGCCATTTTTACACCAGCTGTTGCACAAGCCTTTTATTTTGATGTTTATAGACTCTCCTACCTTTTTTCTTAAAACTGTGTTTTTCTTTTATTTTCCAAAATGATGAGCTCACTATTAGTTGCATGAACAGACAGATGGGTCTATGAACCAATGGCAAACTCACACAGACAACATAGTCAGCCACAGAGAAATTTGAGTAGTGTCAGTTTTTTCACCCGGGACTATTATTTTTTTAAAACATAGCCACTATTGGCAGCAGTCAGTCCCTGATCCCAATGCCAACAGTATTAAGCGTCCCGCGGCCCCTCTGCCTGCTCTGAGTCCTCTCCTCCCTGCAGCATCAGCTCAAAAAGTGGCGGCTTTCAGAGCCGCGAAGAGAGAGAGTTTCTCTCGCGCGGTTCTGAAGAGCAGCGAGTCTTCAGAACCGCGCGAGAGAAACTCTCTCTCTTCGCGGCTCTGAAAGCCGCCACTTTTTGAGCTGATGCTGCAGGGAGGAGAGGACTCAGAGCAGGCAGAGGGGCCGCGGGACGCCTAATACTGCGGCGGCAAGTTTGGATTTATTTATTTTTTTTAGACACCGGTAAGTGCTTCGCGGGCCGCACAAGATGCTCTCGCGGGCCGCATGCGGCCCGCGGGCCGCGTGTTTGAGACCCCTGGATTAAGGTAACAAAAACTGAAACTGCCCCTTCATATTGAATATAATAAATCAATCGCTGCGACAAGGAATTATGCCAACAGAGCTCAAAAGACCCATCATACGACCTATCCTCAAAAACAAAACTCTCAAGAAAGAAGACCCATCTTCATACAGACCTATATCAAGAATTCCGTTCATAGCCAAAACCATAGAAAAAACAGTCCAGCACCAATTACAAGATCACATCGATGCCACGAATGCACTTGATGACCAACAATATAGCTTCCGACAATTCCACGGAGTAGAAACACTCCTACTTGTACTATTCGACAAATTACACAAAGGCATCGAAAATTGCAAGAAAATGTTCGTCCTAATATTCATAGACATAATTGCGGCCTTCGACACAGTACATCATGGGACATGTGGAGGAGTGGCCTAGTGGTTGGGGCAAGGTACTTCGGGCCGGAAGGTCAGGGGTTCAAATCCCACTAGAGGACAGCAACCTTGGGCCGGAAGGACTGGGGTTTCTAGTCCCACAGGTGCTCCTTGTGGTCTTGGGCAAGCCACTTAACCCTCCATAGCCCATGTTCTCTGTGTGCTGTGCTTTCCTGTCTAATCAATGTGTTTATACCTCAAAAATTTCCTGTCAAGATTTGACAATTTCCAATCTGTAATCAAACTGCTGCTGATCGCTGGAAGTAGCGGTATACAAATGTATACTAAATAAAATAAATAAATAAATACTGACTCTCATCTCCAGACTGGAAACCATAGGAATAAAAGGAACCTCCCCTAAAATGGTTCAGATCTGACATAACCAACAGACCACAACAGGTCCAACTTAACCAAGGCACATCAAAGCCATTCCCTCAAACACAAGGAATACCCCAAGGCTCAGCATTATCCTCCCTACTGTTCAACCTATACATAAGGCCGATCTGCACAATATTTCAGAAGCACAGAATTGATTAAGTATGCAGACGATATAATGCTATATACGCAACTGGACACAATCAACCCAATCTATTACCACATAGAAGCATGCCTCAAGGAAACTCAAACGTGGCTTCAACAAAACAACATGAGCATCAATCATAAGAAAACTGAAGTAATGCTTATCTCCAAAAACCAGAATTTAACCCCCCTCAACAATTCTCCTAAACAATAATTTATATAACATCAAACAAGAAATAAAATACCTAGGAGTAACCCTTGACAAGAATCTCAAAATGGAAACTCATCTAAGATCACTTAACCGAACAATATTCCACAAACTACGCATCATACAACCATTACACAACATCATTGAGCACTCTGACTTCAGAACAGTAGCCAAGGCACTCATTCCAACACAACTAGACTACTGCAACAGCATCCTCCAAGAATTACCCAAGAAAACGCTCAACAAACTACAATTGGCCCAGAACGTCACAGCACAAATATTGATGGGAGTGCAGATCTCCGACCACATCATACCAAATCTCCGTGGCATAAATGTTCAGGGAGAGAGCTTCTTTCAATTGAAAGCAAGTTCTGCTATGAGGGGACATGGGATGAGGGTGAAGGGAGATAGATTCAGGAGTGATATGCGGAAATATTTCTTTAAGGAAAGAGTAGTGGATCCGTGGAATAGTCTCCCAGTGGAGGTGGTAGAGATGAGGACAGTAATTCAAAAAAGCATGGGACAAACACAGAGGATCTCTAAAAGTAAAAAGGGGACTGTTGTAGTTGTTGATATGGAAGGACAGACTAGATAGGCCATGTGGTCTTTTTCTGTCATCATATTTCTATGTTACTATGGGGCATGTTTACTAAACATTCCTAACGTGCGGGGCCGCGGTAGTGTGCCTGTGCCATATAAGGAGTGGGCGGTTCAGGCCGAAAAAGGATAAAAAACGACCGTATGTGTGCGCGTCCCGTTAATGTGCGGGGCCCACATTAGCGCGTGGGAAGGCTAAGTGGGGCGCAGCTGGGCACATATAAGAGCAGAGCTGTAGCACAACAGTGAAGACAATAACCAATGATGCAGGAGCCACGGGTTCAATCCCCCAGTGTATGCAACCCCAAAAGGCTGGCTGAGGCACCACCTTGAATGTGGAAAAGTGTGCCAGGAGGCAAAGTAATTTTGTAAGGCATAAGGCAGCACACTGTTCATTTTGGGCGGCATAAGGCAGCACACTGTTCATTTTGGGCGGCATAAGGCGGCGCACTATTCATTTTGGGCGGCATAAGGCGGCGCACTGTTAATTGTGGGCAGCAGGATGCAGCGCGCTGATGGGCACAAGGTGGCGCGCTGATGCCAAAGCAAAAGAACACAGCCACAGCACAATGGTTAAGACACTGACCAATGGTGCAGGGACCAGCAGTTCAATCCCTCACAATGCCCAGTGAAAAAGGCTAGCTGAGACAGTATGTTTTATGTTGTGGAGTGCTGTAGGAGGCTTTTTAATTTTATTTTGTGATAACTACTAGCAAACGCACTCTCACAGCATGTTAACATAAGGTGGCCCATAAGGCACATGTTACAGTGCACCGTCCGCCAAGGCACTCTAGAATGTCCCCTATAGGGCAGCATGTATGTTGCGACACAGGATAATGTATAGTGCACCCTATATGGATGCCAACCATAAAGTGCCCTATAGGGCGCCCCATAAAGCCCCCTCAGAGGCACCTTATGGGTACAGTATGCTGAGGGTGTTATTGCAGGCATCAACATATGTACAGTAAATTAAAAAAGTGCTTGGGACAACCCTATCACAGAACCCCACTGTGGGTTTGAACCAATGACCTCTGGCTGCACAGGCAGTGATGTAACCATTGGGCTACAGCTCTAAGCAAGCCCCTGCCTGGCTGCAGATATCCTGCACGTCACATCACAGACAGTCTGCTGGTGTAAACAGGATAGGGTTAGGCCACCCGTACCCATGATGCACTGCACATGCAAATCAGCTGTCCACAGATGCACACAGGATGGGAAATGCACCCCTAACGCTCCCCGGCCTGGTAGGGGGACGTGTCCGTGTGCACCCACACAGCACCTTGCCTGGTAGGGTGTCCTGAGTGGGTGGACAAACGGCAAAGAGTAGCTAAATACCATCACATTGTGCGGTTACTGTGCTCACCCTGAGTTTGTGATGTTGCGCCCAGGACCAGGTCCACAACACCTTCCATGGCTGAATGTGGCCATGCCAGAACTCCAAAGCAGCAATAACCTGTGAAATAGGTAGGTGCTGCATAAACATCTTGGCGATATCTGTCTGCCTCAGTTAGTGGGGACCCCCCCCCCCCCCCCGACAAACCCAGCCTCCCACCAACAGGTCCCCCATTTCCTTTTCTCCCCCCTTCTCCCCCCCCCCGATGGCAGCAGAGTGGACCATCAACCCATGTTCTGCTGGGGGAACAGACACCCCACAGGGCAGTCCAAGCAGCTCCACACACATCCATAACACAATAACAGACAGACATTAGGCCTGGATATTCACAGATGCACCCCACCACTATCTGATATTCTCTTGCAACAAGCCATCAGCCACTGCACAGCACTCCATCAAGACACATACCATCTGTGCACAGTCTGCTGGTTGGTCCTGATGGAAATGCATGCACCCACAACTGAGGTGGCAGCACACACAAGCAGATAAGTCAGTAAAGAGGCCCCAACAGGAAACCCATATATATCACATGAGAGAAACACAATACAGCACTATGGGTGTGCCTAGCCATGCTGCCGTCACTGCACACTCAGGGTGAGAGTGATCCCCCAGCAGCACATACAGAGGTCACCCTGTCTGTGTAGGTGGTGGCCGGGCACTACCATGTCCCTGTCAGTGCCCTATGCCCTGTGCAGCTGCATCCTGGTCAGCCCACCCTGTCTGAGATGTACCCATGGTCCCTTGCTACTCATTATGCACATTGGCAGGCCAATACTGGCAACAGTGCTGGCAGTGTGGGCTGTGGAAGGGGCTTGCAGCCAACACCCACTGTATAGACAGACACACACTTCCACACCTATGCCATCATGGTGCTACTATTGAGGCGGTAATTAGCCTTGCCCACCAAACTGGTCCTGGGCACGGCAAGGCATGGATATGGTACGCAGTACTGCTGGGGGTCACTCCCCAGGGTGGTAAACACCGTCAGAGGCCAGGCCTGGAGCATGCACCGCAAACACCTAACAGATTGTTCTGATGGGGTCAACTAGCAGTATGTGCGTAACGTATGGATATCTATCTGCCAGTACTCCTAGCAAACGTCTCAGAGCTGTGTACCGTATACCTCAGGTGTAGTGTGACATTGCTAAGGTATGCAGGTGCTTGTATTGGGAGATGCACGCAGGGTCCAATGTTCTGCCTCTCCAGGAGACATTGACCAATGGGGCCTGTGGGTGTGGGTGTGGGTGTGTCTGGCCCTGTTGGCTGCTGCTTTACGGCAGAGATTCCCAACTCCAGTCCAGGTTTGCATCACACTGTTCGGGTTTTCCTGCTGTCCCTCATGAATATGCATGAGCTACATCTACATGCCATGGGGGTGGTGCATAGATATACAGCACAGGCATTTGTATGAGTGACAGCATGGAACCTGACTGGTGTGTGGCCCACCAGGACTGCATTTGGGAGCTTCTGCTCTAGGTACTGCCCCTGTTCATGGTGTCTGTGCTCAGTGGGGTAAAAGATAGACGTAGTACCATTGCATATGTCCTTGCCATGAAAGGTGTGTCCTTACTATCACTGTTTAGTTGTGGGAAAAATATGTGGGCAGGATTGGTAGTAGCCCCAGCTGGGCTTTGAACCTGTGACCTTCTGTTCTTGCATGCACTGTTTGTGTGCACTGCACCACTGTGTAGCCACAGATTGGCTGGATTCCCTGGAACATCCATGACTGTGGATCCGGCAGGGCCTGTCTGTTGCAGTGGACTGTGCCAGCCTGCATATGGCTAGGCCTCTGTCTTCTGTGGCTAGCAGCCACTGCCCCTTGCACCACATGTACTCGTCCGCCAACATGCTGGCATGAGCTTCTCTCAGAAAAAGCAGATGACCTGAGCAATGTGGCAGTACGGGACTGCATTTGGGGGACGTGGCTGTAGGTAATGCCCATTGTTGTGGTGTGTGTGCGGTGTTGAGTAAAATATGGGTGTTTTCCCCATGCTTATGTTCCCTGCAATACAAGGGATTCTGTGCTATCTTTGTTTAGTGGTGGGTAAAATATAGGGACTGGGCTGGCAAGTGCCCCAGCTGGGATTTGAACCTCTGACCCTAGAGGTACTGGCTCTGTCTGCTGCACCACACTATGCCCACAGAGACAATGCAGCCCCTGGAGGTAGTAAACCTGGCAGGATGGAGTCGCAAACCCTGCTCTATGCATTTTTACTGTGGGCACATGCACCCTGTCTGGTGACAAACGTGCACATAAACCCCGGAAATGACCACGGAAAATGGGGGACACAATATCAATATCACCACGCTGGGCAACAGTGATATTAATGGGCAACCATAGAAAACACTCCCAGGAAAGCTCCAACAAAAAGGAAATGTTTTTTGGAAGAGTCTCCGCTCCGTAAACCCTTCCAAAAATCATTTCTTTTTGCTGGAGCTTTCCTGGGTGTGTTTTTTAGTTTTTCCCATTACTATAACTGTTCCCCAGCTGACTTACTATTTTTACAATTTTTGTTGTGGTCCTTTTCTATTTTTAATTCCACTTTTGGGCTGTGCAGATGTATCACACTGCTCACGTTTTGCAGGTTTCCCCGGTTTTGCTGTACATTGCTGACGGAAATGTTTCTCTTCCCTTTAAATGCCCTCTACCGCGAGTGTTTCACTTGCGCTATTTTTTCCTTGTAAATTCGGCAACGCAACTGTGCGAGGGGCCTCTCCCCTCCCCTTCCCCGCCCATTAACCCCTTCTCTCCGCCCCTCCGGGGTCTTCCTCCGCCCTCCATTAGCCTTTCCACGCCTCTATCGGACATTTGCGGGCGCGTACCTCTGCGGCACCCGTTACTGTGACGCGCAAGGGTGCGGGGCTTCATCGCACGTTTGTGGGGCATTTAAGCACTCTTAAATACGCTTTTAGTGCGCTATTGTGCGGCTGCGCACATTGGCGGTTTTTAGTAAACATGCCCCTATGTTTCTAATGGAACTTCACTGGCTTCCCATTCACACTCGCATAAGATACAAAATAATAATAACAACATTTAAACTGATTCACAACATAGCCCCATAAGAACATAAGAACATAAGAACATAAGAAATGCCATACTGGGTCAGACCGAGGTCCATCAAGCCCAGTATCCTGTTTCCAACAGTGGCCAATCTAGGTCATACGTACCTAGCAGTTTCCCCAAAAGACACAGGTTCTGCAGTGCTTGTACTAGGCCAAGCATTGATATCCTGGGTCCCTTTTTAATAGTGGTTTATGGACCTTTCCTCCAGGAACTTGTCCAAACCTTTTTTAAACCCAGCTATACTAACAGCCCTTACTACATCCTCCGGTAACAGATTCCAGAGTTTGATTACACGTTGAGAGAAGAAATATTTTCTCCTATTTGTCTTAAATAGTTTACCCTGTAGCTTCATTACATGCCCCCTAGTCCTTCTATATTCTGATAGCGTAAACAATTTATCCACGTTTATCCGTTCCACTCCATTCATTAATTTATACACCTCTATCATATCTCCCCTCAGCCGCCTCTTTTCTAGGTTAAAGAGCCCTAACCTTTTTAGCCTCTCTTCATAGGAGTAGCCTTCCATCCCCTTCACCAATTTGGTGGCTCTTCTCTGTACTTTTTCTAATAACTCTATGTCCTTTTTAAGATACGGTGACCAGAATTGCACACAATATTCAAGGTGCGGTCGTACCATGGAGCGATACAGAGGCATTATAATATCCTTTGTTTTATTCTCCATCCCTTTCCTTAGGATACCTAGCATTCTATTTGCTTTCTTGGCCGCCGCTGCACACTGGGCGGAGGGTTTTAACATGTTATCCACGATGACTCCTAAATCTTTTTCCTGGGTGGTGGTTTCTAATGTGGAGCCTTGCATCTTGTAACTATAGTGTGGGTTGTTCTTTCCTAGGTGCATAACTTTGCACTTGTCCACATTAAATTTCATCTGCCATTTGGATGCCCAGTCTTCCAATTTATCCAGATCCTCCTGCAGTTTTCCACAATCCTCTTGGGTTTTAACAACTTTAAACAGTTTTGTGTCATCTGCAAATTTGATTACCTCACTAGTTATTCCCTTTTCCAGGTCATTTATGAATATGTCAAAAAGTAGCGGACCCAGTACAGATCCCTGGGGTACTCCACTATTCACCTTTTTCCATTGGGAATATTGGCCATTTAGCCCTACCCTCTGCTTTCTATCTTTTAACCAGTTCCCGATCCACAATAGTACACTGCCTCCTATCCCATGACTTTTTAGCTTCGCCAAAAGTCTCTGATGGGGGACCTTGTCAAAAGCTTTCTGAAAGTCCAGATACACTATATCAACCGACTCACCTTTGTCTACCTGTTTATGCACACCTTCAAAAAAACAGATCAGATTAGTAAGACAAGATCTGCCTTGTCTAAAGCCATGTTGGCTGTCTCCCATTAGGCCATGACTATCTACATGCTGTGTAATTTTGTTCTTTATGATGGCTTCTACCATTTTCCCTGGTACTGACGTCAGGCTCACCGGTCTGTAATTTCCCGGGTCACCCCTGGAACCCTTTTTAAAAATTGGTGTTACGTTGGCGACCCTCCAATCTTCAGGTATTACAGATGATTTTAATGAAAGTTCACAGATTACCAATAACAGGTCTGCAATCTCATATTTCAGTTCTTTCAACACTCTGGGATGTATACCATCCGGTCCAGGTGATTTGCTACTATTCAGTTTATCAAATAGTTGTAATATATCTTCCCGGTGTAGCGATATTTCTCTCAATTCCTCTGCAGTATCACCTTTAAATACCACTTCAGTCTTGGGTAACACCCCTACATCTTCCTCAGTAAAGACCGAAGCAAAGAATTCATTCAGTCTCTCTGCTATAGCCTTGTCTCCTCTTACTGCCCCTTTTACCCCTCTATCATCTAATGGTCCAATTGACTCTCTCACAGGCCTTTTGCTACGAATGTACTTGAAAAAGTCTTTATTTCGTGTTTTTGCTTCCGTAGCAAGTTTCTTCTCAAATTCCCGCTTTGCCTGCCTTATCAATGCTTTGCATTTAACTTGCCAGTGCTTGTGCTGTTTCCAGTTTTCATCATTTGGCTCTTTTTTCCATTTTCTGAAGGTTGCTCTTTTGGCAGCAACAGCCTCTCTGACCTCACCTTTAAACCATGCTGGCAGTTTTTTGGACTTTCTTCCACTTTTCTTAATGCGTGGAATACAGCTGGTCTGGGCTTCGAGGATAGTATTTTTAAATAACACCCAAGCTTGCTGTAAGTCTTTAACCTTTGGAACCGCTCCTTTTAGTTTTTTTCCGAACTATATTCCTCATTCTATCATAGTCACCCTTTTGAAAGTTAAAAGGTAGTACTGTGGATTCCTTTACTATCTGTCCTCCACTGATTAAATCAAACATGATCATACTATGATCACTATTGCCAAGTGGTCCCAACACCCTTATTTCTTGCACCAGATCTGGCGTTCCACTAAGGACTAGGTCCAGTATGGCTTCCCCTCTGGTCGGTTCATGAACCAGCTGCTCCAAGAAGCAGTCATTTATTTCATCTAGAAACTTTATCTCTTTAGCTTGTCCTGCTGTGACACTGTCCCAGTCGATACCGGGGTAATTGAAATCACCCATTATTACTACTCTGTTGTGGCTTTTGTTAGCTTCCTTGATTTCTTTGAGCATTTCATCATCCATTTGTTCATTCTGGCCAGGTGGTCGATAGTATACTCCCACTGCCATCACCTTCCCCTTCATAAATGGAATTTCAATCCATAGAGATTCTACAGCATATTTTGTTCCCTGCAAAACTTTAATCCTTTCTGACTCAATGCCCTCTCTAACATAGAGCGCAACCCCTCCACCAATTTGTTCAGCTCTATCATTACGATATAGTTTGTATCCAGGTATCACAGTGTCCCACTGGTTATCCTCCTTCCACCATGTCTCTGAGAGTGCAATCATATCTAACCTCTCATTTAATGCTATATATTCTAATTCTCCCATCTTATTGTTTAGACTTCTAGCATTGGCATACAAGCATTTTAGAGACTGCATTTTATTAATATTAATCTGGCTATTGGTAGGCATGGGTAATTGGGAATCTTTATGCTCTGTCTGCTCCTTACTCAAGGGCATTTGGGCTACTATACTCCCTTTTGGAACCTCACTGCTTTTGGTAGTATCCTTCAAGGATACCTTTGTCCGAACCGTGCGCTCCTGGGTGACTGTCGGCTTTCCCCTATTTTCTAGTTTAAAAGCTTCTCTATCTCTTTTTTAAAGGTTAATGCCAGCAGTCTGGTCCCATCCTGATTAAGGTGAAGCCCATCCCTTCGGAAGAGCCCCCCCTTTCCCCAGAATGTTCCCCAGTTCCTAACAAATCCAAAACCCTCATCCTTGCACCATTGTCTCATCCACGCATTGAGACTCCGGAGCTCTGCCTGTCTTTTGGGTCCTGCACGTGGAACAGGAAGCATTTCGGAGAACGCTATCCTGGAAGTTCTGGATTTCAACTTCCTACCTAAAAGCTTAAATTTAGCCTCCAGAACTTCCCTACCACATTTTCCTATGTCATTGGTACCAACATGTACCAAGACAGCAGACTCCCCCCCAGCACTATCTATGATCCTATCTAGGCGGTGCGTGAGATCTGCTACCTTCGCACCAGGCAGGCATGTTACCAGGCGATTACCATCACACCTCTCCACACTTATTTCAACACAACCCCCCAACAGGACCAGAAGAACTCACAACCTCAACACACTACAAGTTTCACACAACATATGCAATGTCAAAACAATGACAAGCAACAGAACATTCACATACACAGCTCCCACACAATGGAATAGACTACCTGACACTCTAAGAGCAAACAAGAACCTACAATCCTTCCGTAAAAATCTAAAATCCTACTTATTCCAGGAATACTACAATACAACTTAATCAATCAGCCCCCCACTCATCCCATAACTAGCCCATTAAAAGCAATGACCTGTCACCCAAATGACATCCTTCAAACACCTATACAAATACACAACACTCATCAGACCAAAACTAACCTCGCATGACACTGTAAATAGACCAAGTTTGCTCCTACGGCAACCAATGCTATGTATATAGTTTTAAAACAGTTATAAACATGCATATAATTATTCATCCTGTTAAATGTATATAATTCTAAACCTGTTATATGTATATAATTTTAAACCTGTTACATGTAACTGTTGCTTTGCTGTGCTCAAGTTATAATGTAAACTGCTACTGATCGCTGGAAGAAGCGGTATAAAAATGTAACCAAATAAATAAATAAATAAAATATCTAAATAGAGCCATCATAACCAAATAATCATATAAAATTTCATAACTATAAAAGACCAAACAATAACTAAATAAATAGATATATAATGTATAAAAAGATAGATAGATAGTTAAATAAATAAATAACACAGGTACACTAAAAATTTTTTTTTTTAAACTGCCTCTAATGTTTCGATTGATTTTTACATTTTTTGGTGCGCTGAATCCAAATCTGGTAACCAATTTGCTCCATCACGTACAGATTTTTTGCTACATTGGGTTAGCAGTTTGAGGTGAACGTTTCAGACTGAGTGCGATCGAGATAAAGGTTTCTTGGATGAATTCTTTATACTAATTGTTTAGTAGTTATTCAAATAAGAATAAAGAAAATTGTAACAAGGCAGCACATAAGAATAGAGTAATGTCAACAAAACACACTGTGATGGTAGCAAAATTGTCTGCACTTAAAACAGCCACATACATGTGCACAAACATTGAGCATATAAGAGCGAGGTTAGACACAAAGCAAAGCAAAGAAATGTGCAAAAAATGTTGTACAGGTATGTATGTAAGAATAGAAAACGCAAACCGCACCATTGCAATACATGAAGACAAACACCCGATGGTGTGAAAATAAAATTCTAATAAATGAGATCCGACACTGTGGTAATACCTAGCAAATTTTTATTTCAAAGTTTAGTAAAAACACGATATTTGTCAACACAGTTTAGATTTTAAAGTCATTCTTGGGTCAATCAATCTCCTGGTGGGCCCGTTTCTTCTTCCCCCGAATGCTTCTCTTGGTGCGCTGCTTGGCGTATTTTTCATCTGGGGTTTCCCGCAGCAGCAACCAGCAGAAATCAGCCATCATAGTGGTGTTCCAACTTCCTTGGTACCTTCTCTCTGCGTCCTTGATGTCCTGGTGAAACCTTTCACCTTGTTCTTCACTGTACGCCCCCAAGTTTTCGGGAAAGTAGTTCACATGGGAGTGCAAGAAATGGACTTTCAGGCTCATGTTACAGCCTTGTTCTTTGAAGGCATTGAGCATCCTGGCAACAATATCCTTATAGTTCTCATCCCGCCTGTTCCCCAAGAATTTGAGAACAACATCCTTGAAGGAATCCCAGGCTTCTTTTTCCTTCTCAGACATCGTTTCAGCGAATGCTCCATCTGAAATGAGTTTCCTTATATCAGGGCCAACAAACACTCCTTCCTTTAGCTTTGCTTCAGAAAGTCGGGGGAACTTTGAGCAAAGGTACCGAAAGCACTCACCATCTTTTGGAAGGGACTTGATGAATTGCTTAATGAGACCCAACTTAATGTGGAGAGGTGGTAATAGAATTTTATCACGAGGTACCAAGCTCTCATGAAGAACATTTTTCTCACCGGGTCTCAAATACTCCCGAATTGGCCAGTCTTTTTTCCCCCAGTGTAGGTCGCGGGCCCGGCTATCTCACAAGTAAAGGAAGCAGGGATATTTGTTGAAACCGGATTGCTGCCCTAATAGCATGGATAGAATTTTAAAGTCTCCACAAATCATCCACTTATGCTCATCATAACGAATCTTCTGAAGAATCAGGGCCAAATTCTCGTATTTTTCTTGGAGAATAACAGAGTGAGCAATAGGAACTGAAGCGAATGTGTTGCCATTATGAAGAAGAACACCTTTTATGCTGTCTTTTGACGAATCAATGAACAGCCGCCATTCAGCAGGATCATACTTGAGTTTAAACTTTTCCATCACTCCGTATATATCGTTGTAAAATACCAAATCTTCCTCTTTGCTGAAATACTTCAAAAATTGTGCTCGCGGTTGCAGTACCAATAAAAAGTTGTTCCTGGTGACAATAGATTTTTCTGTTTAAGCCGAGAACCTAGCAGTTGGGCAGCATCTTTTGGGAGTCCTAAATCCCGGACTAAATCATTCAATTGGAATATCAGAGACATGGTGGAAGGACGACAACCAGTGGGACACTGTGATACCTGGGTACAAACTATATCATAATGATAGAGCTGATCAAATTGGTGGAGGGGTTGCTCTCTATGTTAGAGAGGGCATTGAGTCAGAAAGGATTAAAGTTTTGCGGGAAACAAAATCTGCTGTAGAATCTATATGGATTGAAATTCCATGTAAAAGGGGGAAGGCAATGGCAGTGGGGGTGTACTATCGAGCGCCTGGCCAGAATGACCAAATGGATGATGAAATGCTCAAAGAAATCAAGGAAGCTAACAAAAGTTACAGCACAGTAATAATAATGGGTGATTTCAACTACCCCGGTATCGACTGGGTCAGTGTCACGTCAGGACATGCTAGGGAGATAAAGTTCCTAGATGAAATAAATGACTGCTTCTTGGAGCAGCTGGTTCATGAACCGACCAGAGGGGAAGCCATATTAGACCTAATCCTTAGTGGAACACCAGATCTAGTGCAAGAGATAAGGTTGTTGGGGCCACTTGGCAATAGAGATCATAGCATGATCGCCTTTGATTTAATTAGTGGAGGAGGGATAGTAAGGAAATCCACAGTACTACCTTTTAACTTTGGAAAGGGAGACTATGATAAAATGAGGAAAACAGTCAAGAAAAAACTAAAAGGAGCAGTTGCAAAGGTTAAAGACGTACATCAGGCTTGGCTGTTGTTGAAAAATACTATCTTGGAAGCCCAGACCAGCTGTATTCCATGCTTTAAGAAAAGTGGAAAGAAGTCCAAAAAACTGCCAGCATGGTTTAAAGTTGAGGTCAGAGAGGCTGTTGTTGCCAAAAAAGCATCTTTCAGGAAATGCAAAAAGAGCCAAACGATGAAACCTGGAAACAGCACAAGCACTGGCAAGTCAAATGCAAGGCATTGATAAGGCAGGCAAAGGGAGAATTTCAGAAGAAGCTTGCTGCAGAAGCAAAAATGCGAAGTAAAGACCTTTTCAAGTACATTCGTAGCAAAAAACCTGTGAGAGAGTCAGTTGGTCCATTAGATGATAAAGGGGTTAAAGGAGCACTAAGAGGCGACAAGGCGATAGCGGAGAGACTGAACGAATTCTTTGCTTCAGTCTTTATTGAGGAAGATGTAGGGATGTTACCCATGACTGAAGTGGTATTTAAAGGTGCAGAAGAATTGAAGGAAATATCGATACATCGAGAAGATGTATTACAACTATTAGATAAGCTGAAGAGTAGCAAATCACCTGAGCCAGATGGTATACATCCAAGGGTATTGAAAGAACTGAAATATGAGATTGCAGACCTGCTATTAGTAATCTGTGAACTATCATTAAAATCATCTCTAATACCTGAAGACTGGAGGATCGCCAATGTAACACCAATTTTTAAAAAGGGTTCCAGGGGTGATCCTGGAAACTACAGACCGGTGAGCCTGACGTCAATACCGGGAAAAATGATAGAAACCATCATAAAGAATAAAATTACTCAGCATGTAGATAGTCATGAACTAATGAGAGACAGCCAACATGGCTTTAGACAAGGAAGATCTTGTCTTACTAATCTGTTATGTTTTTTTGAAGGAGTGAATAATCAGGTGGACAAAGGTGAGTCGGTTGATATTGTGTATCTGGACTTTCAGAAAGCCTTTGACAAGGTCCCTCATGAGAGACTTTTGGCAAAACTAAAGAGTCATGGGATAGGAGGCAGTGTACTATTGTGGATCAGGAACTGGTTAAAAGATAAAAAGCAGAGGGTAGGGCTAAATGGCCAATTTTCCCAATGGAGAAAGGTGAATAGTGGTGTACCCCAGGGATCTGTGCTGGGTCCGCTGCTTTTTGACATATTCATAAATGACCTGGAAAGTGGAATAACGAGTGAGGTTATCAAATTTGCAGATGACACAAAACTATTTAAAGTTGTTAAAACCCAAGAGGATTGTGGAAAATTTCAAGAGGATCTTGATAAATTGGAATACTGGGCATCAAAATGGCAGATGAAATTTAATGTGGACAAGTGCAAGGTTATGCACCTAGGGAAGAACAACCCAAACTATGGTTACACGATGCAAGGTTCCACATTAGGAACCACCACCCAGGAAAAAGATTTAGGCATCATTGTGGATACCATGTTAAAACCCTCGGCCCAGTGTGCAGCGGCGGCCAAGAGAGCAAATAGAATGCTAGGTATGATAAGGAAAGGAATGGAAAATAAAACAAAGGATATTATAATGCCTCTATATCGTTCCATGGTGAGACCACACCTTGAATATTGTGTGCAATTCTGGTCGCCTTATCTTAAAAAGGATATAGAGTTATTAGAAAAGGTTCAGAGAAGAGCCACCAAAATGGTAAAGGGGATGGGAGGATACTCCTATGAAGAAAGGCTAAAAAGGTTAGGGCTCTTTAACCTGGAAAAGAGACGGCTGAGGGGAGATATGATAGAAGTCTATAAATTAATGAGCGGAGTGGAACGGGTAAACGTAGATCGATTGTTTACCTTATCAGAATATAGAAAGACTAGGGGACATGCAATAAAGCTACAGGGTAAACTATATAAGACTAATAAAAGAAAATATTTTTTCACTCAACGTGTAATCAAACTCTGGAATTTGTTACCGGAGGATGTAGTAAAGGCTGTTAGTGTAGCTGGGTTTAAAAAAGGTTTGGACAAGTTCCTGGAGGAAAGGTCCATAAGCCATTATTAAGATGGGACCCAGGATATCAATGCTTGAAGCAATACAAGCATTGTGGAACCTGTGTCCCTTGGGGAAACTGCTAGGTACATATGACCTAGATTGGCCACTGTTGGAAACAGAATACTGGGCTTGATGGACCTTGGTCTGACCCAGTATGGCATATCTTATGTTCTTATGTTCTTAATTCAGCTTGAGAGAAAAGTTCAGGTTTCGGATCTGGTTCAGTTTCAAACTCGGAAGTACTGGACTCATCGGGAAAAGCCATCTGATGAGTCTCATCATGATCAGAACCGTCCACACAAATATGATCCAAAGATTTTGGTGGTTCAGGCACAGGTACTTCGTTGCTATGAGGCATAGGCCTTATTGCTGAGGGAAGATTGGGGTAACTTATTACGTTCTTATTTTTTAAGTTGTATCCCTTCACAATGCAAGAGCAAAAATAGCAGTCACTGCTGTGGTCTCTTTGTTCACGCCACATCATAGGTATTCCGAAACGAAATGCTTGTTTTTTACCTTTCATCCATAAGCGTAGATCTTCCTCACATGTCTTGCACACTTTGTGAGGAGCCCACGGTTTGTCTTGATCGCCTAAGTTCAAACCGAAATAGGCGAAATATACTTTTTTAATAAATGCAGAAATGTTCCTCTGCCGCTTTTTTCACGGTATATTCCCCACAAATAAAACAAAAACTGTCCGGAGAGTTGACGCAACCTCTGGGTCTGTGAGCCATCACAAATACACAGCACTGCAAACTACAACTGTAGTGAACCACTTCGGAATAAAGCTGGATTACGACTGAGCAAACAAAAGGTAATAATGAACTTGCAAGAAACTGAAATTTGACAGGAACGTTCATGTCGCAACCACCGTGTTTGAGCGAGCGAACGAGGCGAGGCGAACAGGAAAGAACATGCGCCAGCGCGAGTACTGGATTTAGCCCCCCGCCTCCCAATTGTCCTGTTAATGTATAAAATGAATACAAAACACTCTAAAATATCATGAGGGAGTGTTTCTAGTTAGTTAATCATTACAACCTCTATTTTGGGCCAAGAAAATAAACTGCAGTCGGCTAAAAAGAAATTATGTGAACATTCCTTATATGGGTAAGAAATCTAATTTTGCAAGAAAACGTGGCATGATGGAACATTTTGGCTATTTTTCCTGGATTCAGCACCCCAAAATCTATAGGAATCAGTTGCAAAACTGGAGGCAGTTTTTTGGTAGTGTACCTGTGTAATGAATTTAAATTCTAAAAACTGACATTTTCAAATCACTAAATTGAAAATAGTTTTTTTTTTCTACAACCCTCTGTTCCCTTTGCTGGAATCAGGTATAGGAGGCTGCCAAACAGATGGGAATTGGAGACACCAATCTATAATCAGGGGCAATCCCCGAAAATCAGGGACATCGGGTAACCTTAATATAAGGGCTTTTGAATATAGATCTCATGTCAAATGACATATTTTTTACAGGATTGTTCTGGGAGTATTGGTAGTAGTATCATGATTTTGTTCAAAATCTGTTGGCGGGGGGGGGGGGGGGGGCATGTGCCAAAAAGTTAATTGGAGGAGTACAAGGCTTAAGGTTCATCTTGCATTGTCCTTGCCCATGACACAAAGCTTTTAACACCATGCTCACACCAGCCCACACAGACCGGAATGAAGAAAACACCTTGTGCACACCTACATTAGCTTGCATGGGTCGGAAGGAGGAAGACACAACCTGCACACCTGCATCAGCCTACACGGGTCATTGAGAAGGTCAAGGGGTACTTGCATCAGCCTTCATGGGGCCAGAAAGAGGACAGAGAAGGCAGCTGTCCTCTCACCTGGCAATGAGGAGGAAAGCTGCAATAGATCAGAGGTTCCCAACTCCAGTCCTGGAGGGCCAAACACCATTCAGGTTTTCAGGCTGTCCCTAATAAATATGCATGAGATGCATTTGAATGCACTGCCCCCATTGTATTAAAATGTATCTCATGCATTTTCATTAGGGATAGCCTGAAAACCTGAATGGTGTTTGGCCCTCCAGGACTGGAGTTGGGAACCTCTGTAATAGATGATCCAGGCATTGGGGAATTTTATTTTATTTTTATTTACATTCTCTTATATACCGCGCTATTCTGCATCAGTGTGGTTTACATTGAACAAACCTGAAATTACATTGAACAGGGCATTATAACTTGGAGATAACTATTTTACAGGGAACATGGGCTATGGAGGGTTAAGTGGCTTGCCCAAGACCACAAGAAGCACCTGTGAGACTAGAAACCCCAGTCCTTCCGGCCCAAGGTTGCTGTCCTACTAGTGGGATATGAACCCCCGACCTTCCGGCCTGAAGTACCTTGCCCCAACCACTAGGCCACTCCACTCCACTCCATTGGAATGCCCCCAATGCCATCAAAATAGTTTTGGGGTGCCAGTGCCCCCAACAGAAAGCAAATACCTGGTGTCAAGGCAGCTGCAATTCTCCCACGTGCCCAACCAAAAATAAACCTGGTGGCCCAGTGGCCCTGAATCCCCCACCCGGTACCTTTACAAATGAGCGGGAGTACTGCCCACATGCTGCTACTCTTGCTCCACCATCTTGAAAAATGGTGGCACCTGGTCCTATGCGGTGCATCCTGGGATAAAATGCCTTATCTGGCAGCCTGATTTCACCCAGTGCATCCCAGGATTCATCACGCAGGGCCAGGTGCTGCCATTTTTCAAGATAGAGGTGCAAGGGCGGGAGTATGTGGGCAGTGCTCCCGCTTGTCTGTAAAGATACCGGGTGGGAGATTGCTGGCCACCAGGGTAATTTTAGGTTGGGCAGGTGGGGGGATGATGGCTGCTAGGACACCAGGGATTATTTTAATTTGGTGGGTGGAAGGTTCGTGGCTGTTGGGCCACCAGGGATTATTTTTACTTGAACGGGTGGTTGATTCAGGGCCACTGGGCCATCAGGGATTTGCTTTCTGTCGAGCGTAGCAACCCGGGAGTTTCCCTGATGCTTGGATCATCTTTGACATTTCTCCTCTGATGATCCAGACATCGGGGAAAGCACCCAATGCCATCAAAATGCTGTTGGAGGCATATGCTAGATGTTTAAGCCACCTGAAGACCAGGCATAAAGATAGTGGCACCAAGGCTGGTTGTGAAATCCTCAATGCATTTCTGTGCATTGGGCGCAGGCAATATTTGCATGCTTTTTCATTATGTGCAGCTCATTTGCTTCTAATTTAAACACATTTAAATACTCTTGGCATTAGTTGTGCGCTATTTTTTTCTTTGCTGTTTACACTTGCGTCCGTCTCTTTTCTGCATTTGGCGGTAGCAGTAAGGGGTATGTTTACTAAAACCCCGTTAGGTGCGCGCCGCGTTAGTGTGCGGGATCCATAAAAGGAGTGGGCGTTTCAGTCTGAAAAAGCAAACTGGGATTAATCATGCGCTAATGTGCGCTGTGCGCTCATGTGCGCCGCGCACATTAATGCATGAGATACGGACGCGGAGAGCATAAGCAGGCGTGCTGATGTGCAAGCACAGGAACAGAGCCACAGTACAATGGTTAAGACACTGACCAATGGTGCAGGGATTGTGGGTTCAATCCCCCACTATGCCCAGTGAATAAGGCTGGGTGAGACACTACCTGTTATGTGTAACATTGCATTCTGAGGCATATTAATTTTATTTTAATTACTGCTGCTAGCAAACACACTCTCAAAGCACTGTAACATAAGGTACTGCATAAGGCACCCCATAAGGTACCCCAGAGGGCACATATTAAAGTGCACTGTCTGCCACGGCACCCTACAATGTTGCTGAAAGGGTGGCATATGAGGCACAGCAAGGTCATAGCACTGTTTTTGATGGCAGCACTGTGCATTTAAACGCATGGAAATCTTAAGTAGGTGCACTGAAATGCAAGAAGAAACAGCAGTGTAGCACAATGGTTAAGGCACTGACTGATGATGCAGGGGTCATGAGTTTGATGCCCAATGCGCAAGGCTGGCTGAGGCATCAGCTTTGACATGTAAGTATTGTTTCCTGAGGCATTTTATTTGTATTTTAATTATTGCTGCCAGAAAACACACCCTCACGTGCCGTAACCTAAGGTGCCGCATAAGGCACCCTATAAGGCACTCCATAGGGCACATTATAAAGTGCACTATCTGCCACGGCACCCTATAATGTTCCCTATAGGGCACCCTATAAGGCGCTCCATAGGATACCTTATAAGGCACCTTATACGGACTGGCACCCTATCAGTCGCTCCATAGCATACTGTATAGTGCACCTTATATGGACGGTAACCATAAGGTGCCCTATAGGGCGCCCTATAAAACACCCTCTGAGGCACCTTAGGGGTACAGTACGCTGAGGGTGTTATTGTTGGCAGCACTAATGTACTTTAAAAATAGATAATGCTTTGGACAGCCCTATCAAATGACCCCACTGTGGGTTTGAACCCATGACTACTGGCTCCATTGGTAGTGAAATAACCAGTGGGCTACAGCTCTATAGCTGCTTGCAACCCCCTGGCTGGCTGAAGAAGGACTGCAAATCACCACACAAACAGTCTGCTGTGGTCACCAGGATAGGGTTAACCCACCCATACCCATGATGCACTGCACATGCAAATCAGCAGTCTACAGATGATCACAAGATGGGGTATGCACCCCCACAGCACCTCGGCCTGGTAGGGGGAACTGACCGTGTGTGGTACTGGCACAGAGTAGCTACACACCGTCACATTGTGCAGGTACTGCACTCACCCTGAGGGTGAGGTGGGGCGCCCAGCACCAGGTCCCCAGCAGTGCTAATGTGTGAGATAGGTTGTTTCTGCAGACACACCTTGGATATATCTGTATGTCTCAGTCAGGTGAAGTCCCTATGGACCTCTCAGAGGATTATGTACCACCACCCTCCTCCTCCTCCGAGGGTGGTAAACAGGGTCTCCCACCAACAGATCCACATTCTACCTCTCTGCAATGGTGGCAGTGAGGGGACCATCAACCCCAGTCCTGCTGGGGAACAAACACTCTACAGGGCAGTCAATGCAGCTCTGTACACATCCATAACACAACAACAGACAGACATTAGGCCTGGATATGCTAAGCTGCACCCCACCACTATCTGATATTCTCCTGCAGCAAGCCTTCAGCCTCTGCACCCTGCAAGGCACTCCATCAGGACGCATACCAGCTGCAGACAGTCTGCTAGCTAGTCCATAGTGCATGTTCCTGGTGGAAATGCATGCACTCTGAACTGGGATGTCAGCATACACACCAAGCAAATAAGTCAGTGACTGGGCCCCAAAAGAAAACCCATAAATATCACATGAGAGAAATAGTATATAGCACTATGGGGGTGCCTAGCCATGCTGTGGTCACTTCACAGTCAGGGTGAGAGTGATCTCCCAGCAGGACATGCTGTGGCCACCCTGTCTGTTCAGGTGGTGGCCGGGCACTACAATGTCCCAGCCAGTGCCCTATGCCCTGTGCTGATGCATCCTGGCCAGGCCACCCTGTCCGGGCTATACCCATGGTACCTTGCTCCTCATTATGCACATTGGCAGGCCAATACTGGCAACAGTGCTGGCAGTGTGGGCTGTGGAGGGTGTTTGCAGCCACCACACACTGGATAGACAGACACACACTCCCACACCTATGCCAGCATTGTGCTACTCTAGAGGAGTTTAGCAGCCCTGGCCACCACACCAGTCCTGGGCACAGTGCAGGCATGGATATGGTATGCAATACTGTTGGGGGTCACTCCCCAGGGTGGTAAACACTGTCAGAGACCAGACATGAAGCACACTCCACAGACAGCAGAAAGGTTGCTATGATGGAGCTCAATCAGCAAACTGTGCTTAACGTAGGAATTGGTATCTGCCAGTAATCATAGCAAACGTTTGCTAGCTGTGTACCATATTCCCAGGTGTAGGGTATGCAAGGCTAGTATTGGGAGATGCACGCAGGGCCCAATGTCCTGCCTCTCCAGGAGGCATTGGCTAATGGAGCCTGTGGGTGTGGGTGTGGGTGTGTCTGCCCCTGTTGGCTGCTGCTTTACGGCAGAGGTTCCCAACTCCAGTCCTGGTGTGCCAAACACTGTTCGGGTTTTCATGCTGTCCCTCATGAATATGCATGAGATACATCTGCATACCATGGGGTGGTGCATAGATATGCAGCACAGGCATCTTTATTAGAGGCAGCATGGAACCTGAATGGTGTTTGGCCCTCCAGGACTGCATTGGGGAGACTCTGCTCTAGGTAATGCGCCTGTTTATGGTGTCTTTGCTCTGTAGGGTAAAATGTAGGTGTTTACATCATCTGCAATAAAGTTTCTGTCTGTATTAGCACGTTGTAGTAGTGGGTAAATTATGGGGACTGGGTTGGCAGGCACCATAGCTGGGACTTGAATCTGTGACCTTCTGCCTCCAAACACACTGGTTGTGTGCACTGCACCACCGTGTTGCTATAGAGACAGTGCATTCCCTGGTGATACCATGACTGTTTGTCCGGCAGGGCCTGTCTGTTGCAGTGCATGGCACCCACCTACACAGGGCTAGGCCATGGTCTGCTCTGGGCAGCTGCCACTGCCCCCTCCACCAACAGTACCCTCCGCCACTATGCTGACATGGCCTTATATTGGAGACAGCATAAAACCTGAATGATTTGTGGGCCTCCAGGACTGTATTTGGGGGACTCTGCTCTAGATAATGTGCATGTTTCTGGTGTCTGTGCTCAGTGGGGTAAAATATAGGCGTTTGAACCATGAGTATGTTCTCTGCAATAAAGGTTTGTCCTTACTATCACGGTTTGGTAGCGGGTAAAATATGGGGACTGGATTGGCAGTAGCCCCAGCTGGGACTTGAACTTGTGACCTTCTGCTCTTGAACACACTGGCTGTGCTCACTGCACCACACTGTGCTCACAAAGGCAGTGCTGTCCCTGGAGATACCATGGTTGTTTGTCAGACACAGCCTGTCTGTTGCAGTGCATGGCACCCACCTGCACAGGGCTAGGCCATGGTCGGCTCTGGGCAGCTGCCATTGCCCCCCTCCACCACCAGTACCCCTCTGCCATCATGCTGACATGCCCTTCTGCTGGTGGTGCTGGTGGTGTGCAGTCTCATGCCATCCAGTGTGCAGGTAGGCGGGTGCCTATGGTGCGTGTTCTGGGGTAGGGGTGCCTGCATAGGCGTCTACGCTTCCCCCCAACACCGCCTGCCAATGTTCTGTGCCCTTGGGGGTACCTGCTGGGTACTATCCCCTGTGACACTGTGATAAACACTCTCGTGCCCATGTTGGGCCCTCATCAGTTGCTGTCTGGCTGCTGTTCAGTTTCAGCATTCCTATGTGTCACCTAGGCATCTGCCTGGTCTGCACTGTGCCCCGGCTGCACCACAGCATGTGCCGCCTGCAGCCCTCTGTGGCCCCTTTTCAGGCATCTGACCAGTTGCCCATTCTCACATGCCCGCCCTGCTGTTGCGGGACATGTGCATGCCATAGGACACCTGTCCGATGCAGAGGGAAACCCTGATCAGTGCTATTTCTGTGGGATCATTCACCTTGTATGGGGACGGAGTGTAGACCTTTCCATAATTCATATCTTTTTTTGGGTGCTTTCTCGGGAGTGTTTTTTGATGTTTCCCATTAAAACCACTGTTGCCCAGCTTGGTTATGTTTTTTCTATATTTTGTTGGGGTCATTTTCAGTGTTTATTTGCCCTTTTGTTCTGTGCACATGTATCACACTTATCACTTTTTGTAGGTTTCCCTGGGTTTGCTGTACATTGCTGACAGAAATGGTTTCTCTTCCCTTTAAATCGGCTCTAACTCGAGGTTTTCACTCGTGGTATTTTTTGCCTCGGATTTCAGCCTCGCTAATGTGTGGGGAGCCTCTCCCCTCCCACTCTCCACCCATTGACCCCTTCTCTCCGCCCCTGGGGAGCCTTCCTCCGCCCTCCGGGAGCCTTTCCCTGCCTTCATCGCACATTAGCACGCCGCGCACATGAGCGCCACGCACATGAGTGCCGCGCACATGAGCATGCATATTTGTGCCCCGTACGCGACATTAGCATGTGATAAGGTACCTTAGCGCACGCTAATGTCGCGCAGTGCACATTAGCGCACAGTAGCGCACATTAGCGCAGTTTAGTAAACATACCCCTAAGTGTGCTTAAAAATGGTGTTATCTGTGCTTAAAAGCTGTGCTAGTTTTCTGCATCTGCCCAACTGTTTTTGAAAATCTGGCTAGTGAACACAGTGCTTGCATACGTCTGTTTGAGTGGCTTTTGCTTGCACAGAAGCAGGTGCAAAGTACTTACATGCAACTACATCTGGGGATTTGACAATGAAACCTTCACATGCACTTTTACTCCACTACCAAACTCTTCCCTTTCCCATGCAGATAAAAGTACTGATATGTGGTGGGTGGGCACAATTTTCAAGACATGTTTTAAAGCAGTTAAATGCTTGCTTATCCATGCAAAATCTTTTGATATTTGCTCTTTAACTGGGAAATGGAAGTAGAGATGATGGTGTCTTCCTTCCACAGTAAACGGTCCTCAGCACATAATGCTTGTAATACTTGTGCTATTTTTAGTCCTTTTCATTCAGGACCAAAAGTGAAATTTGGTGATTCCATTCTACTTGCCTGCCTGTGCATCGGATGATAACTTCTGTGAAAATTCACTGCTAAGACCAAGCTTAACACTGACCCTATTAAAAATGACCTTGATTTGCAAAGTGGAGTTATTTTCAATAAGATAAAAATTAGAAAACACTCAGGTTTGGGCAGGGAGTCAACTTGCTCAGTTATTTTGAGGTTTCCAAACATATTTGTGTAAGGTTTACAAGTCATGCAAAAAAAAAAAAAAAAATATATATATAAATATATCTGCACAACTAATGGGGACATATTGGTCTGTTTACTTTTTATGACTCAGTTTACAAGGCGAAATTGTTCTCTTTGAAAACCGACATGGTATTCACAAACCCTAGAAATATGCGAACCGTTTGAAGGTCTCCCCCTTTAACCTTTGTTTTGAATATGACTGGAAATGGATGAAGGGAGCTAAATGATTCTGTCAGAAAAGAATGTAATGCAATGGAGAATAAGGGTATTTGAAAGACAGAGAAGGTGAAAGGGAGATTGATTTTACAGGGAGAAAGTAGAAAGGAGGAGGCAAGACAATGATGCGATTAAAAAATAATGGTAAGCATTTAGAATGTTGACACTGAGATTAATTGGAAACCAATGAAGTGGCTGCAACAACGAGGAAGTGTGAATGAAGGTTAGGGTGCAGAAAATTAAATAGCCAGAAGCATTATAAATTGATGCGAGGGAGTGGGTGACAGTGAGTTAAATTAGCATATATACATCTGTAATAACTGGAGTATGAAAGGATTTAATAATTGAATTAGAATTTTGTTAATAATAAAAATGAATTAATTTTGTAAATGCTAAAGAAGTGAAAATGTCCATTAGAAAGGATAAAATTAAAAACTAAGGTTTGCAATAACAAGGGAAAAAAGCCACAGTTCACAGCTTTGGATATATGTTGTCACTGAATTTTTATCCAAATGTTGGAAAACTGCAAAAAGTCAGTAAGTTAACTGAAGGAATAGTAGGGCTATATACATTGAAATCTAAACAAAGTCTGGGTGATTTTAGTTTGATAAAAGAAGATAAAGGATCTTGCAGGGAATAGTTTATTCCAGAAGTAGAGAAAAATACATTATCCCTTCAAACAAAGAACCTTCAAAGGCAAGAGATTTTTCTGAGTCAGTACTCTCAGTTTCTCTGGAACTCGGAGGAATGCCCTCAACTTCCAGACCCTTCCCAAGCTTCTTTTTGTTGCTTTGACCTCTCCAGTATCCATGTTTTTTTTTCTCTGAACCTTCCTGCAGATGTTCTGATTTTTTCGCTTATCTTTAGCATCATTGAAAGTCTCTCCTCAACCTTCTTTCCTAGAAATGCCCTCTTGTCTCTGTCACCACACTCAAGGACACCCACCCCTCCCACTTTCGATATGAGGCATGATGGTGAAGGGAGAGAGGGATAAGATGATAAGAAGAGAGGGTGGAAGAAAGGCAATAATCAGGGAAAAGTGCTACCGTGGGAAGAACGAGCCGAGGACACACAACGTATAGTCCGAGAGAAGGAAGAGAAAAAAAGGACATGATGGGGGGAAAGATGGCAAACAAGTTGTGGGAGAAGAAACATGATGCAAGGAATGTAAGAACTGCCATACTGATTAAGGCCAAAGGTCCATCAAGTCTAGTATCCTGTCACTGAGCAATTCAGTTCACAGCTACCTATTGCAGCAAGATCCCAAAATACTGCTTCATTCTGTGCTTCTTTTTTCCAGGAACAGTCTTTGGCTTTCAGCTACCTTAACGGTTTATGGACTTTTTCTTCCAGGAACTTGTTCAAACTTTTTTAAAACATAGTTAGGCTAATTGCATTACAACATCCTCTAAAAATGAATTCCAGAGCTTAATTACTTATTGGGTGAAAAAATATTTGCTCCATTTTTAAAAATGTACACCATCATGGCACGTCCTTTAGTCTTTGAACTTTTTGAAAGAGTAAACAACCAATTCACCTCTACCCCTTCCATTCCACTCAGTATTTTATAGACCTTTATCAATTCTCTCCTCTGCCATCTCTTTTCCAAGCTGGAGTCCTATCCTTTTTAGCTTTTCTTCACCGAGGAGTTTTTCTAACCTCTTTATCATTTTGGTCACCCTTCCCTTTACCTTTTCTAATTCTGTTATATCTCTCTTGAGATGCAGAGACCAGAATTGCACACAATAATGAAAGTGCGGTCGCACCATGGAGTGATGCTGAGGTATTATCTCTGCTTTATTCTCTGTTCCTTTCCTAATAACTCCTAACATTCTCTTTGCTTTTTGGCCATTAGCACAGCCCAAGGAGATGATTTCCAAATCCTAGATGACTAGATCTTTTACCTCAGTTGTGGTTCCTCTTTGGGTTATACCTATGTGTATCCTTTGCACTTGTCTATGTTAAGGTCCAGCTTGCTCTTAAGGGCAAAACCAAAGCAACAACAAGCGATAGGGCCTTCTCCTTTGCTGCCCCTACCCTCTGGAATGAAATTCCATTAACCCTCCGCATGATAAAGGACCTCCACCAATTCAAAAAGGAATTAAAAACATACCTTTTTACAAAACACTTTGAGATCCCCTACCAACAAAAAACCTCTCCAAGACAATCACAAAAAAATATCCACAGTCCTCAAGACAGAACAAATGACTAACACAAGAAAGATACTTACCTTACTATACACAACATCCAAAAGATGTACCCAAACTGACGGCTATATCACTAATGTAAATAACTACCGTTAATTAACTATGTTATGCTCCATGTTTCATAACCTGTACATAGGTTTTAAAAAAAAGTGTTATTGTTAACGTTAAAAATATGTTCCATGTATAAAACGTGTATATAGTTAAAACATGTTCCATGTAAAATATACGGAAGTATGTTAATTTTTGTTCAATGTAAACCGCCCCTGATCTCTGGAAGGGGCGGTATAGAAGAAACTGTTAAATAAATAAAATAAATAAAACGTAAAGTGCAGTAAGTGCAAAGCCTGTGCAGGAAATGCAATGGGAATGCCAAGCCTCTGTCCTCCATTTACTGCACAGGGCAGACACTTATCTCATGGTCCATGGTTATAGTTTTGTTTATTTGATATACTGCAAACATGACAAAACAATCTATGCAGTTTGCAAAGTTAAAAATAACAATCAATAATAGAAAATAAGTGCCATGGCTTGGCAGATACTGTGGGAGTACCTGTGGTTACCTGCAGAGGCATGGAATGGTGGCCCGATGCTAACAAAAAATGCAGCTGCCATGATGGTGCCCTCCCCAAATCTGATCCTCTTGATCTAATTTGCCCTGGAGAACCCCCTCAATCAGTACCCATCTCACTGGACAGCACCCCCTCACCCAAACAGTAACTTGCCCTCTGAACAAACCATCCCCAACTCATCTCCCCCACATAAGCCAGACTCCCCTCAGGCTAATTCCCACCCAGAAAACCCCAAAACAGGATCCCCCACTGACCCAACTCCAACCATCATCCCACCCCATGATTTCCCCCCTCCTTGGACTTTCCAAGGGTCTCCCTGGTAGTCTAAATGGTCTGAAGAATGTGCACCCCCCTCCACTCCTGCCTCAATACTCAACAGGTTCCAAATATTTCCTGTGCTTCCTTGTTTGATATAATATATACATCCATGGTGAGGGGCAGAGCTATGTTGATTTTATATTGGACCTCCGTATGCCTACCCTCTCCTTTATCCACATGTTCATTCATGCCTTCAAAATAAGTAGCAGAATGGAGGTGTCTGACTTCTTTTGGCTATATTCATGTTGGCTTTGTCTCATTAAATGATGACTGTTTATATGTTTGGTAATTTTGTTCTTTATAATAGTTTCGAACATTCTGACCAGCAATGACATCAAGCTCACTGATCTGTAATTTCCTAGATCACCCTTGGAACTCTTTTTAAAAATGATAAAATGAAGAAAATGGTTAAGAAACCAAAAGCAGCAGCTGCAAAGGTTAAATGTTTACATCAAGCATGAACAAGCATTGGAAGCACAGACCAGATGTATTTCATGTTTTTAAAAAGGTGGAAGGAAGGCCAAACGACTGCCAGCATGGTTTAAAGATGAGGTCAGAGAGGATGTTTATAGCCAAAAAGGCATCCTTCAGAAAATGGAAAACAGGAAACAACATAAGCACTTGCAAATTATATGCAAAGCGCTGATAAGTCATGCAAAGAGATAATTTGAAAAGAAGCTTTCCATGGATGTTAAAACTCATAATAGAACTTTTTCAAGTACATTTGTAACAAAAAAACCTGTGAGAGAGTCAGTTGTATCATTAGATGACAGAGAGGTAAAAGGGGCACTAAGGGAGGACAAAGGTATAGCAGAGAGACTGAATAAATTATTTGCTTTGGTCTTTACCGAAGACAATGTAGAGAAGTTATCCATGCCAGAAATTATATTCAAAGGTAATGCATTGGAGGGACTGAAACAAATCTTAATAAACTGGGAAGATATACTATAGCAATTTATAAACTAAAGAGTAGCAAATCACCTGGACTGTATGGCAAACATCCCAGGCTACTAAAAGAACTCAAATGAGATAGCTCACAGATTACCAATAGTAGGTCTGCAATCATTAAAAATGATCTGTAGTACCTGAAGATTGGAGAGTGGCTAATATAATGCCAATTTTTAAAAAGGGTTCCAGGGGTGATCCGGGAAACTACAGACTGGTGTGCCTGACATCAGTGCTGGGCAAAATGGTAGGAACCATTACAAAAAAACAAATTACTGAACATATAGATAATCATTGTGTAATAGGAGAAAGCCAACATGGATTTAGCCAAGGAAAGTCTTGTCTTATTAATCTCTTATGTGTTTTTGAAAGTGTGAGTAAACAGGTAGATAAAAGTGAGCCATTTGATATAGTGTATCTGGTATTTCTGAAAGACTTTGACAAGGTCCCACATGAAAGACTCTTGAGGAAATTAAAAAGTCATGGGATAGGAGCAATGTTCCCTCTAATTTTCTGTAGGCTGTGTGTGAGGAGTAGCCTAATGGTTAGAGCACTGGCTTGGTAACCAAGCAACCAGGGTTCAATTCCCACTAGCACTCCTTGTGGCCTTGGGCAAGTCACTTAACCCTCCATTGCCTCGGAAGAAAGGCCTGGCAATCTACTTCCGGTGACACTGCCAAGAAAACCCAGGAGCTTCTGGGTCGCCAGGAGTCAGGACTGACTCAAAGGCACACGTTGTTTTTTTGTGTGCGCATAAAATATCAACTGTGCGGCTTTTGAAGGAAGGTTAAAGTTTTGTGCGCCACATAACGACACTCTGAGTTATATACTTTAAAATTTGACTATACATCAGAATACAGTATGCACACCACATTGATTGCACTAGAAAATATTGTAGAACTTGTGAAAACCGTAAATACACAACAACTTTTAAATTTTAAGACATCTGTGTTGTTTTCTATCAGAATCAGAACCGTAATTTTTGTGCGCTCTGTTGTAAGGTATGTGCGCTCGCTCGGCGAGGTGTGTGCGCGCGCACACGCGCACAGCTTAGAGGGAACAGTGGATAGGAGGCAGTAACTTACTGTGGTTTGGGAAATGGTTAAAAGATAGAAAATAGAGAGTAGGGATAAATAGCCAAGTTCTACAATGGAGAAAGGTGAATAGTGGAGTGCCCCAGGGATTTGTGCTGCTTTTTAACATTCATAAATGACCTGGCAAATGGAATGAGTGAGGGGATCATATTTGAAGATGACACAATATGTGATACTGCTTTTGGATTCTGATGCTCCTCACTCTCTTGTTCATTATTTGGGTATCTTGCCATACTCTAATCCCCAGTTTTATGATGCTTTTTCACCTTGATTAGATTGTAAGCTATGATGAGCAGGGACTATATTTTACATCTAAATACACAGTGCTGTGTATACCTAGTAGAGCTGTGCAAATGATTAGTAGTAGTATTCAAAGTTGTTAAAACACAAGAGGATTGTGAAAAAGTTGCAAGAGGACCTTGAAAAATTGTGACTGGGCATCCAAATGGCAGATGAAATTTAATGTGGACAACAACCTAAACTATGGTTACATGATGCAAGGTTCTTCATTAGGAATCACCACCCAAGAAAAAGATGTGGGTGTCATAATGGATAATATAACGCCTCTGTGGGTATCATAGCAGATATTATAATGCCTCTGTATTGCTTTATGGTGTGTGTCCCACTGCTCCGTGCAGGTCACCCCTATTTGTGAGTTATAAGAGATAGTTAAATTTATTTTGATTGGATCCCTTTATAGCAACAGGATAAAATCAAAATAAACTTAACTATCTCTTATATCTCACAAATAGGGATGACCTTCATGGAGCATTGGGACACGCCTAAACCAAGGCATGGGGAGGGATGACCTGCACGGAGCGACAGGTACACCTGCTCTTTTCTTGAATGGGTAGGTTTGTAAATGTGATGCTCTGGCTGGGTATGCTGTCAAATACATGTACACTCCTGCATATTCTTATACATATTTTGTGAAATACAGATGGATTATGAATGTTCCAACCTGGATGTTCCAATTTTTACCTCAGCTTTCCTACTCATTGAATAAATTAATGGAAGCAATACTAAAACAGAGAATAGTGAGGTTTCTGGAGTCCAATGGATTGCAGGATCCGAGGCAGCATGGATTCACCAGAGGCAGGTCTTGTCAGACAAATTAAATTAATTTCTTTGACTGGGCGACCAGAGAATTGGATCCAGGGAGAGCCATAGATGTGGTGTATTTATTTTTCAGTAAAGCCTTTGACACCATTCAGCGTATGCAACTTATAAATATGATTGAGCACACTAGGGATGGACCCTAAAGTGACTGACTGGGTTGGAAATTAGTTGGATGGGAGGTGAGAAAGAGTACAGGTAAATGGAGCTCCCTTGAGGAGAAGGAGGTTATCAGTGGTATGCTACAGGGATCTCTCCTTGGTCCAATTATTTTTAAAATTTTTGTTAGTGATATTCTGGAAGGGCTGTTGAGTAAGGTTTGCCTCTTTGCAGATGGTACCAAAATCTGCAATAGAGTAGAACCCAGGAAGGAGTAGATAACATGAGGAGGGACCTAGCTAAGCTTTAAGAATGGTTGAGAGTTTGGCAGTTGAGATTTGATGCTTAAAAATGCAGGGCCATGCATTTGGGCTGGAAACAGTGTAGGGGGGTAGAGTACATCTTTCCACAAAAGAAGAGTGGGACCTGGGCATGATAGTTTCTGATGATCTTAATATGGCTAAAAAGGTAGAAAAGGCAACATCGAAAGCCAGAATGATGCTTGGGTGCATAGGGAGAGAAATGGCCAGCAGAAAAAAAGAAGTGATAGTGCCTCTGTATAAGTCTTTGATGAAACCTCATTTGCGTTGTGTTTAATTCTGAAGACCACATCTTCAAAAGGATATAAACAAGATGGTGCAGAGGGTGGCTATGAAAATGGTCAGCGTGCTTCGTCATAAGATATGGGGACAGACTTGAAGATCTCAATATGTATACTTCGGATGAAAAGCGGGAGAGAGGAGATATTATAGAGACACTGAAATATATCCATGGCATAAATGCATAGGAGGAGAGTCTCTTTCAACTGAAAGAAAGCTCTGCAATGAGGGGGATAGGATGAAGGTGAAAGGGGATAGACTCATGAGTAATGCAGACATATTTCTGTATGGAAAGAGTGGTAGATGTGTGGAATGGTCTCCCAGTGGAGGTAGTAGAGATAGGACAGTATCTGAATTCAAGAAAGCATGGGACAAACACAGAAGATCTCTAAAGGAAAGAAAGGGACTATAGTAGTTGGTATAAAAGGGCAAACTGGATAGGCGGCATGGTCTTTCTCTGCTGTCATTTTTCTATATTCTGCAAAGTGGAACTTCATGAGCTTAACTTTCTAGAATAAAGTTTTGCTATTCCCATATTCCCCTTGAAGTGAAACAAATGTGTCTGGCTTTTTAAATTCAGTTATGAGATAATTAATGTTTCACTTCTAGGAAGATTGTGATTAACAAAATGTGGCTTAAAAAACTATGTGATTGCGATGGTAATTCTCTTTTTTAGGGTTCCTTTCTAATTTCATTTACTCCTCATCACTGAAATGATTGATATGTTTATTTTTCCTCTACTTTATGTTTAAATTATTTTCCATTTAACTAGTAGGAAATCTATAAGCATTCATTTTAAAATCTGGAAATCAGCTCTGATAACTTGAATGGTTGGCTTTATAAAATTATTCAATGAAGCATTTTAAAGTTCAAATTCAACTGGCATCTTTCTTTATGAGAGCAATAAATGTACCCAAAAGTGATTCATTACTATCCAGAGAAACAGAATTAAACCTAGTCATATAATTAAAGTAATCTCTTTTCGACTTATGTTTTCATGCATCCATTAAAACATTTTAATATGAAAACAAGATAGAAAAAGTCTGATATTACGTGATTGATAATCCAGTTTGCCAGACTGATGCACCCATGTAACCCTTTCATTCTGGTAAACAACATCCATTATCTTCATATCCTTCCTATATTAGTCTGCATCCAAACATCTGTGTGATATGATGCCAAAACTTGAACTTCTGAAACAATTTATGGCAATAGTCACTTTTTAATGCGTGACCACGAATTTAACTTTTAACTTTTATGCATGTTGACTCCTGCCAATTATATTTTGAATCCAATTGGACACCTTCAACTGTCGTAAACTTTGTAAACTGAGTATGCAAAAGGAATGATACATTCTGGGGCATGTTTATTAAGGGGGTCATTTTAAAAGCCTTAGTCAAGATTTGTGCATCTGAAGATATATATGTGGACATCCAAATCATGGACACGTCCCCAAAATCAATTTACAAATGGATTTTAAAGGTGTCTCCGGTGTGGCAGAGGTGCAATGTATTTAGATGTCCCCATTAAATTTCAGAAATGTCTCCGGCCCTGTCCAAGTTTAGTCCTGCTCCAGGCATTAATAGAGATCTGGAAAGTGCTTGTTTTGACTGTAAAACATCTAGAGGGTGTAGGGAAGCTGGAGGGTTAAGTGACTTGCCCAAGATCACAGGCAGCAGCAGTGGGATTTGAATGCTGGCCCTAGCCCACTACGCTAACCATTAGGCTGTTAGACATCTCTGTTTGTGAGATACTATTCCCCATATGTGTCCATATCAGGCACATCCACATTTGTGAAATGGTGCTTGAACTTGGACGTGCCTACTTTTTTTTTCAGATGTTCTGGTTTGGATGACGCAGATTGCACTTGGATATCTTTTGTAAAATGTGCCTTTAAGTTTGCTAATTGTTAATGAGCACTTTAGCATGTGTAAGTGGTGCCTCCCCAGGATAAAGTCTAGATTGCCCCGAATAGGTAGTAGGGGTATGACTTGAAAATTACACTAACATCTGACGAACCCACTGCTATGTCTTCTGTACTGGTAACGAATCATAGGAATTGAAACAAATCTCTGTGAACCTGGATGATGTAATAGAGCAATTTGACAAAGAGTAACAGATAAACTGGACCTGATAGCATAAATCCCAAGATGCTGAAAGAATTCAAGAATGAAATTGCAGACCTGTTATTATTAATTTGTAAACTATCATTAAAATCCTCTAGATTACCTGATGAATTTCACTTTATCGTATGACTGTATCTTGAGTATTACATGATGCTCTGGTCATGGCATCTAAAAAAACCATAGCAGAATAGCAAAATGTACAGAGAAGGGTGACCAAAACAATGAAGGGAATGGAGGATACCTCTAAGAGAAAAAGCTTAAAAGGTTAGTGCTCTTTGGATTGGCGAACAGAAAGCTGAGAGGAAATATGATAGAGGTCTATAAAATAATGAGCAGAATATAAAGACTAGGGTACCTGTAATGAAGCTATGAAGTAGTACATTTAAGATTAATCAGAGAAACTCTTTTTTTTTCTCAACACATAATTAAGAACATAAGAACATAAGATATGCCATACTGGGTCAGACCAAGGTCCATCAAGCCCAGTATCCTGTTTCCAACAGTGACCAATCTAGGTCATAAGTACATAGCAGTTTCCCCAAAAGACACAGATACTACAGTGCTTGTATTGGGGTAAGCAGTGTATTTTACAGGTCCCCTTTAATAATGGTTTATGGACCTTTCCTCCAGGAACTTGTCCAAACCTTTTTTAAACCCAGCTACACTAACAGCTTTACTACATCCTCCGGTAACGAATTCCAGAGTTTGATTACATATTGAGTGAAAAAAATATTTTCTATTATTACTCTTTAATAGGTTACACTATAGCTTCATTGCATATCCTCTAGTCTTTCTATATTTTGATGGCGGGACCACACACGCGGCCATCAGCAGCCCTGTGGCAGCTCTCCCAGTCTGGGATCAAGCAGCCTGGGCCACCTCTGACCAGCGCTTCCCGCCGCCACCGCCAGCAACCCAATTGGGGAATAGCAGCCTCCATTTAAAAGGCGCCATCAGGACATCGAGCCATCGTGATCATACACGCGGCCATCAGCAGACCTGCGGCAACTCTCCCAGTCCGGGATCAAGCAGCCTGGGCCACCTCTGACCAGTGCTTCCCACTGCCACCGCCAGCAACCCAATCGGGGAACAGCAGCCTCCATTTAAAAGGCGCCATCAGGCACACCTGCGCCTGGCGGACCGGCGCCTGAGGGCCTCACCAGAGGGCCCTTTGGTGTGGCCCTTAGGTGGGGCAAGGAAGGCCAAGGACAATAATAAATTATTCAAGCTCTATACCCTACAGGATCCACCGCTCTCAAAGACCCACAAGCTACTGGAAAACGTGAACGAGTCCAGAGCCACACTAAGAACGCCATCGGGAACACAGATCGCAGTATCACCTTTAAATACCATTTCAGTCATGGGTAACATCCCTACATCTTCCTCAGTAAAGACCGAAGCAAAGAATTCATTCAGTCTTTCCGCTATGGCCTTGTTCCCTCTTAGTGCCCCTTTTACCCCTCTATCATCTAATGGTCCTACTGACTCTCTCACAGTTTTTTTTTGCTATGAATGTACTTGAAAAAGTCTTTATTATGTGTTTCCATAGCAAGTTTCTCAAATTCTCTCTCTGCCTGCCTTATCAATGCCTTGCATCTAACTTGCCAGTGCTTATGTTGTTTCCAGTTTTCATCATTTAGCTCCTTTTTCCTTTCCCTGAAAGATGATGTTTTGGCAACAACAGCCTCTCTGATCTCACCTTTAATCCATGCTGGCAGTTTTTTGGACTTTCTTCACTTTTCTTAAAGTGTGGAATACAGCTGGTCTGGGCTTCCAAGGTAATTTTTTTAAACAACACCCATGCTTGATGTAAATCTTTAATGCTTGCAACTGCTCCTTTTAGTTTTTTCTTAACTATTGTCCTCATTTTATCATAGTCTCCCTTTTGAAGGTTAAAAGGTAGTACTGTGGATTTCTTTGCCGTCCTTCCTCCATTTATGAAATCAAACGCGATCATGCAATTCTCACTATTGACAAGTGGCCCCAACACACTTATCTCTTGCACCACATCTTGTGTTCCACTAAGGACTAGGTCCAAAATGGCTTCCCTTCTGGTCTGATGAACCAGCTGCTCCAAGAAACAGTCATTTATTTCGGCAATTAAGCTTTGGTATTTGTTGCTTGAGGTTGTAGTAAAAGTTGTTAGTGTAGTTGGGTTTAAAAAAGTTTCGGACAAGTCTGGAAGCTATTATTAAAGTGGATGGGGAATCTGTTTTTTTTTTAATCTTGCTGAGTGCTTGTGACTTGAATTGAGCACTAGACTTGATGGACTATTGGGTTGACCCAGTAGGGCAAATCTTATGTTCTTATGAAAAATGACAATGTAATTAAGAACATTCCAGCAAACTTCATTTAATAAATATCATTTTAGTTTGTAATGCAGACTATCTGGCACATCTTGCGTCCATAATATAAAATGATTACAGACAATTCAGAATACTGCTATATGCATTTTGACTCGACCACACAAACATGATCACAGAGCACCCCTCCTCTTACAACATCACTGGCTCCCAATCCTTTACAGAATTCACCATAAGCTCTAGCTTCTTGCCTATAAAGCTTTAAACCAAGGGCTTAGCGCCTATCTTTCCTTCCTAATTACCCTATATGCCCTGGCATGGACACTGTTCACTTCAATATTCCCCCAGTGAGTTGTGCACTTCTTCAGTTGACCCATCAGGTGGGTTTTCTTCTTCAAGGCCCTCTCACTGGAATTTCCTTCAATCTAAAACTTCCTTTAAGGAATTCAAGATAGGTCTCTAAGCTCACTTGTTCTCATTAACCTTTAACAGTTCCTAGGTGGACTCATGAAGTGCTGGGGTGGCAGCTGGCAGGCTAGCAGGTAATTCTCTTCTACTTCAGATCTTCACTATCCATCGTAGTCTTGTCTTCTCTCACTGTATTAGGCTGTCCTATCTGATATTACTGAAATTCCTTTCCCCTGTTTTATGTTATTTTATTATAAAACCACTTTAATTTCAATTTGAAGAGGTAGTATGTCAAATCACCGTGAGGGTGCCTAAGCTTGGAAGCGAAGCAGGAGCAGGTCTTGTTATTACTTATTACTTGGATGACAGACTGCCTTTGAATATGTTTAATGCATAGAAGAAAGGCCTGGTAATCTGCTTCCTATTACATCTTACAAAAAAAAACAAGGGATAATCACAATACAGACAATTAGCCACAGCCTCACTAGAAGTCAACATAGCAAGCCCTCTGGTACAAACTAGTTTGTAAGCCCTCCTGGGACATGGAAATACTGTACCTGACTTAACTCACTTTGAACTACTACTGAAAAGTTGTCAGCTACATGCTAAATAAACTAGGATTAATATTAAGAGTGCCAACTTAAAAAATATGCTTTCAAGTTACTGGACACAGCTAAAGATTATTGCTGATGTAAATTATTTAGTAAGGCTCGAATTCCCTAAATTGATACCTATGACAATCACAAGCCACTTTTCACCCTTGAGGCAGTTCTTGTCACACACAGTTTGTGTTCTTCCCTTAGAGTGGTAGGTTTTTGGCGGTATTAGTTATCTATCAAGACAGAGCCTCTCCCTAACACAGAGGAGCCAAGCTGAGCAATAAGTGTCAGGCAGGATTAGAGCTGAAAAGTGTGACAAGTTCCAGGAAGGAGCAGAGCTTAAGACTTTGATTACTCTTTATGTGCCATCACACAAACGTTACGGAAATGCGATTACCCGCTGAAGGCTCATTTATCCAAATTATTTAAAACTACAAAAGAAGCATGACGTGAATAATTTAGTAAAGCATTTTAACAATGCAGCAGCACCAAGCTTCTGATGCAAGAGTATTCCTGAGCAGTATCCTCCTTGAAATAGGTCAGCAAAAGAATTAACATTGTGTGTGTGTGTGTGTGTGTGTGTGTGTGTATGTGTGTGGTCAAGTCAATGCGGCCCCCTGGCAGCCCAGCAGCCCTTGGATTTTCTTGGTAAAGTGTGACCAGTAGTAGATTGCCAGGCCTTTCTTCCGAGGCAATAGAAGGTAAAGTGACTTACCCAAAGCCACAAGGAGTGCCAATGGGAATCAAACCCTGGTCGCTGCTCTAACCATTAGGCTACTCCTCCACTCACTGGCATGCTATACATGGACAGCAATAGTTCCAGCATGGCATTAAAAAAGGAAGCTATTTCCTTTTTCTCAATTTACACAGCAGTCATGATCTGAAAAGAAATGGACAGAGCAGGGCTGATTAGCTTTTACCAGTTCCAAGGTTTTGAATTACTTCAGTAAAATATTTAGAGTCACAACTATCTCCCGAACTGCAAGGTTTATGATAATGATAGAAAACAAAAGCCTATAATATGCAGGGCCAGCCCCAGAGTTTATTTATTTGGCAGGTTTTATATATCACATTTCCAAGGGTCAATGCGGTTTACATAGAACAACTCAATATTACATAGAACTTAATGGAACAATTGGATGCTGGTGTTGGCGCCCTCCTGACTGCCAGACTCTATTGTTAATCTCTGACTGCCCTAATTGTTGCCTGCCCCTCCCCTCCCCAGAAGCTGCTGACTTAGGTCACTGCCTAGTTTGCCTGATGGCTGGACCAACCCTGGCAAAATTCATTGTATATAGAGTAGTTACAAAACTGCTGGTAGAGGTCCTGCCTATGAATCATCCTAAGAATCATCCTAAGAATCATCCTAAGAATCTTTTCAACCTATCCCGTATTCAGACTCATTCTATCAAAATAACTGGCTTCTTTTTAAGTTCTGTTCCTAAACATCTTCATATGTTCATCTTTCCAAGTATAGTCTTTTTCTGTTTTCTCTATTTTACATTCCACCTTAAAATGTGTTGTTATTTTTTTTTTACTGTCTTTCTCTCTTGCAGGCACAAACGTACACTGCCAGTCCTTGGCTTGTTTCATATACAGCCTCCTTTTCTGATCCTGTCGTATGCCTTGAACATAGGTAGCTCAGCCAAAGTCGCAGCCCCAGATAGGATATGTGTCTTCTAACTTTGCACAGTAGGATGGTGCAGGTTTTGCCCTTCCTCCTGGCAGAATATCTCATTATCTCAAGCTGGCAGGGGATTATTTGGGGATTGCAGTCTTTCAAGTCTTGCCACAGATTTTCTACTGAATTCAGCTCTGGATTCTGACTGGGCCTCTCCATTGTTGCTTTTGTTTTGTGTTTAGGATCATTGTCCTGATGAAAAATGAATCTTCTTCTCAATCTCAGGTCTTAGATTACTCCTGAGTCTGCCTTTTTTCACTTTCATCCTACGCCCCCTTGTTCCAGAGCTTTCTTTCAATTAAAAGAGGCCCACCTCTTGTGCAGTTACGCCATGGACGTATTTAAATGTCTCTATCATATCTCTTCTTTCCTGCCTTAAGTCTATCCTCATATGTTTTATGAGAAAGACCACTGACCATTTTAGTAGCTGCCCTCTTGGCTGACTGCATCCTGTGTGTATCTTTTCAAAGGTGCAGTCTCCAAAATTACACCCAGTACTCCAGATAAGATCTCATCAGAAACTTATACAAAGGCACTATCACCTCCTCTTTCCTAATGTCTATTCCTCTCCCTATGCACCCAAGCATCCTTCTGAATTTTGCTTTCCTCTTTTCTTCTTGTGATGAACTTCAAAAGGAGGAGATTTCCATCCTACTGGTCTCTGTTGATATTGGGCCCAATATTCAGCGCCAGCGGCTAGCGCTGCAAAAACAGCTAGGTGCTGAAACGTAACCCAGATATTCAAAGTCGGGGTCATATCTGGCCCCAGCACTGAATATTCATGTTGGCCTCCAAACACAGAAGCAATGATATTGAGCCACTGCCCGGTTAATTTCTGCAGCTAAGGTCAGGCCAGCATTTGCTGCCTTATTTTAGAAGTGTATTGCTAACCGGGTAGCTGTTCAATATTGTTGCTGCCTGGTTAGCGTCGGGTGCCACCCTGGAACATTCCCGACATGCCCCAATGCTAATCGTGTAGCAACAGCACCCACGGATATTCTATGACACTAACTTTGCAAATGCTTTGGAATATCCTCCCCGCTATTTTTTTGCAGAAAATAATGTCCAGTAGCACATTCACAGATGATAACTGAGCTGTGTCCAGCCTCAGCTGTTCATGTGGATAGCTCTCCTGGAGCGATGAAATCCTTTTGCTAAACTCCGTGCAGACACGCCAAGTCTTCTGCATTTGGTAGGAAACTCCTGATCTTGTATATCATCTCCTGCACGCCTGCCAGGGTAGTCTAAACTCCCACCCAGCATCTGCACACATTATTTCTCCAAATTATGAAGGCATCACATGCCAGCCCAATCCACTGTCTGGCTAAGACGATATTGCTATCAAGAGGATAAAATACCCTGCAGCCATTGAAATGCAGCATGATGCAGCAACTCTTTGCTGCCAGCAGACTGCCTCAATGCACCCTCAGCCTCAGAAAGCTTCTTGCTTGCTTGATGACAGCGATCACACTGGTCCAGGGCAGCATGCAATGCACATAGTGAATTCAGCTAGGCGATGAGACATTCTGCTGATTGCTCCCTGTTACTACCAAAGATACAATTACCGTGACCTTTTTACAGCACAAGCTCAAAGTCCCAGAAAGGAAGGAAGGTGAGAGTGGAATTCAGGTCAGGATGCTAGGAGGGAAGAGGAATGGTGGTGGGGGGCAGACAGAAATTAATGCTGGACAGGGGAAGGCTAAGTTGGATTTTGGATTATTAGGTTTATTGTTCAGCTTTACCAAATCTGAGCTGAAGGCAAGTTATCTTCAGGTACATAGGTTATTTCCCTTTCCAAATGGGCTCACAGTCAAAACTGAAGATCCTAATTTTGGCTCATCAGGCCTTACACATGGGCTTCCCTTTAGACCAAACTTCTTTAGTCATCGCTTATTGTGTGCTGTGATCATCTCAGCTTAGCCTACTGGTCATTCTACCCCTTCACTATTTCGTCTTCAGTTTTTGCATCTCTCTGCATTTAATTTTCTGGCACCCCTTTATGGCATGCCTTGCCAGTTGATGTTTGTTTGGAAAGTTCCACCTTGAAATATAAAAGAGGTGTTAATGCTTAACTCCTCAGTAATGCATTTCCCAATGCTTAGATCTATTAGGTCTCTATCAGTATTTATGTGTATGCTGATGTCTGGCATTTTCTGGTCAGATTTGTCTTAGGGGGTGGAGTCAGTGCAGAATGGAACATAACCGGGAGGCATGCTGCACATCATCCAGGCTCCTGACCCCCCCCCCTGCCTTTCTCCCTCCACCCCCCACCCGCCAACTCTATATACCATGACAAACCACCACAAGCCAGTCTTCTCAGTATAACCAATTTTTATTTGTGGGAATAAACAGGCCACAGTTTCCAAAACAGTCACATAATAACATCATGCGTTTAGGCAATGCTAACACTAATACAGTAATTGCTTTCATAACTACCACAATGGTTACAATAATAACCTCAATACAATCATAATCTATTAACATAGAAACATAATGACATGTAGTACCTGAAGAGTGGAGAATAGCTGATGTAATGCCAATATTTAAAAAGGGTTCCAGGGGTGATCTGGGAAAAAATAGACCTGTGAGTCTTACATCAGTAATGGGCAAAATGGTAAAACCATTATAAAGAATAAAATTACTGATCATGTATATAGACATGGTTTAATGGGAGCAAGCCAATATGGATTTAGCCAAGGAAGGTCTTGTCTTACTAGTCTGTTATATTTTTTGAAGGTGTGAATAAACAGATAGACAAAGGTGAGCCAGTTGATATAGGGTATCTGGATTTTCAGAAAGCCTTTGACAAGGTCCCTCACAAGAGACTCTTGGCAAAATTAAAAAGTCATGGAATTGGAGGCAGTGCAGTATTTGTGGATCATAACCTGGCTAAAAGAAGGCAGAGAGTAGGGCTAAATGGACAATTTTCTCAGTGGAGAAAAGTATATGATGGAGTACCCCAGGGATCTGTGCTGGGCTCACTGCTTTTTAACATATTCATAAATGACCCAGAAAGGGGAATAACGAGTGAGGTAATCAAATTTGCAGACGATACAAAATTATTCAAGGTTGTTAAAACCCAAGAGGATTGTGAAACATTGCAAGAGAACCTTGATAAATTGGAAAACTGGGCATCCAAATGGCAGATGAAATTTATTGTGGACAAGTGCAAAGTTATGCACCTAGAAAAGAACAACCCAAACTATGATTATATGATGCAAGGTACCGCCTTAGAAACCACCACCCCAGAAAAAGATTTAGGCATCATTGTGGATAATATGTTAAAACCTCCACCTAGTGTGCAGCGGCAACCAAGAGAGCAAATGGAATGCTAGGAATCATAAGGAAAGGAATGGAGAATAAAACCAAGGATATTACAATGCCTCTGTATCGTTCCATGGTGTGACCGCACCTTGAATATTGTGTGCAATTCTGGCCACCGTATCTTAAAAAGAATATAGTGGAATTAGAAAAGGTACAGAGAAGAGCGACAAAAATGGTAAAGGGGATGGAAGGATACCCCTATGAGGAAAGGCTTAAAAGGTTAGGGCTCTTCAACTTGGAAAAGAGAAGGCTGAGGGGAGATATGATAGAAGTCTAAAAATTAATGAATCAAGTGGAACGGGTTAACGTAGATTGATTGTTTACACCATCAAAAAGTAGAAAGACTAGAGGAAATGAAATGAAGCTACAATGTAACCCATTTTAGACTAATAAGAGAAAATATTTTTTCACTCAATACACAATCAAACTCTGGAATTTGTTACCGGAGGATCTAATAAAACCTGTTAGTGTAGCTGGATTTAAAAACGGTTTGGACAAGTTCCTGGAGGAAAGGTCCATAAACCATTATTAAAAAGGAAATCCACTGCTTACTCCAGGATGAGCATTGTAGAAGCTGTGGACTTTGGTTTCCAGCCAGATACTTGTGATCTAGATTGGCCACTGTTGGATACTGGATTTGATGGACCTTGGTCTGACCCAGTACGGCATTTCTTATGTTCCGCATTAGTCTGCAATTATCAACTAGATGGGAGTACTCACCCCCTTGGTCCCATCCCAGGGTGTCGCTGCTGGGTCAACTCCTGAATACCTCAGCACTGGGTTGTCTGCTGGCCTCGCCTGCTCCACTGACGGGCCCTGCGCTCCCTCTAGCAAACTCAGGATGGTCTGCACTCAACCTACAGCAGCCAAGGCCCTCACTGTGTCCACGAGATCGCACACCCTCGGTTCGTCTTGCCTCCCGCCGATGAGTGTTGCCGCTGTGTTGAGCATGCCCAAGATTGGTGGAAGCCTGCCCATTTTGCTTGACATTTCCATTGTGTGACCATCTGAGGCCCGATTCTGCTTGCTTGTGCCAGCCTGCATCTGCTTCGTTCAGGCCGTGCTTGCCTCGCCATCATGCTTCCCTCTGTATACCACCCTCTGTTTCTTCAGAGCAGGTCATTTGCCTTTCTCCACACTGGTCATCCTTTTGTCTCGTGGAGCCCACTGCTGGCTTGCATTCTCCTTGCCTGAATGACCCACAGCCATGCCTTTAGCTGCTGACTGCCTCAGCTACTGTACCAGCACTACCATGAACCACCGGGCCCACGCTGTATATCCTGGAGGCTTGCACCTTTCATGGCTGGAAAAACCCATCTGCATGTTTAACTTGGAAAAGTGCTGTCTCTTCAACCTCTGAAGTAGGTGCTTATTTACTTAATTTAATAAACAGTTGAAGATTACGAGACTGGACTGTCTCCTTGGATATTAACTCATTTAACTAAGTTTTTGATGAGTTGGTCACTAGCCAGTTAAGAAACCCTCTCAACAACTATTAAGTTTACATATTGTTCCATGAGTTTTTAGATGGAAAAAATTGTCAAGAAGATAAGAAATTATTGCATTTTATTTAAAACAGGGTTATTTCCACACTATTTTAACCATTTGGGTATCCAGATAGGTCACATATTAACATGATGGCAGATAAAGACCAGCAAAGTCCATCTAGTCTGCCCAGCATGGTGGCAAGAGTAGTTGCACCTGCTCTGTGCAAGTCACCCCTCTCAATGCCTTTGTTTAGAGGTATACTCACTGCTCGGTGCAGGTCACCCCTATTTGTTGAGATAGTTAAGTTTATTTTGATTTTATCCTGTTGCTATAAAGGGGTCCACTGTGTCTGTCCCATGCCATTTTGAATTCTGTGATTGTATTTGCCCCTACCACTTCCACCAGGAGGGCATTCCAAGCATCCACCACCCTTCAGTGAAAAAGTATTTCCTGACATTGCCTTTCAGTTTACCCTCTTGCAGTTTAATGTTATGCCCTCTAGTTTTACAGCTCCCCTGTCTTTTAAAAAGGTTTGTTCATTACTGTCCTTTAAGTATTTAAAGGTCTGTTCCATATCTCCCTGTCCCTCCTCTCTTCTAGCATATACATATTTAAGTCTTCAGGTCTCTTTTCATATGTCTTCTGGCGCAGGCTTGAAATCATTTTGGTCGCCTTCCTCTGAACCATTTCCAGTCTTTTTATATCCTTTGTGAGATACAGTATGGTCTCCAAAACTGACACAATATTTCAAGTGAGGCCTCACCAGCAACTTGTACAGTGGCATTAGTACCTCCTTCTTTCTGCTGGTAATTCCTCTCTGTATGCAACCCAGCATCCTTCTGGCTTTTGCCACGGTCTTGTCACACTGTTTCGCCACCTTGAGATCCTCAGAAACAATCACTTTGAGGTCCTTCGTCTGGTCTGTGCACACAAACCTCTCCCCCGCTATCGAATATTTATTTAAAAGGATTTATAGCCTGCACAAACACCAAGGCATACAATTCCCTTGGATTTCTGCATCCCAAGTGTATGACACTGCACTTCTTCACATTAAATCTTAACTGCCAAGCATTAGACCATTCTTCTGGCTTTTGTAGTTATTTCCTCATGTTATCCACTCCTTCAGGGGAGTCCACTCTGTTGCAAATTTTCATGTCATCTGCAAAAAGACAGGCTTTTCCATTCAGCCCTTCAGCAATATCACTCACAATTACATTGAACAGTACTGGTCCCAGGACCGAAAACTGGGGCACACCACTTATCACCTTCCTTTCATCCGTTTACCATCACCTTTTGTCATCTGTCAGTCAACCAATTTCTGATCCAGTTCACCACCTTGGAACCCTTCCCCGGGCTGTTCAGTTTATTGATAAGCCTCCTATGAGGAACTGTATCAAAGGCTTTGATGAAGTCCAGGTAGATGATATCCATTGCATGCCCTTGATCTCGTTCTCTGGTCACCCAGTCAAAGAAGTCAATCAGATTTGTTTGTCATGATCGTCCTTTGGTAAAACCATGTTGCCTTGGATCATGCAACCAGGGGCGGCTCAAGGCAATCTGCTGCCTGAAGAGAGGGATAAGATGGCACCCCCCTTCCCCCTCCGTAATGTTGGGGGAGTGCTTTCTCAAAACTCTAGTCAGGGACTTAACCAAACCAAAAATCAGATTAGATAATATGGAGGAAATGCAAGATGTTTGTACACCAAGGAACTAGAAGAATGAGCGAGAACCACAGTGCACTTTATAAAACTAAACTATAACTCATTTTTATTTTGTTATAAACTGCGTATGGTTCTTGCTTTTCTTTTTGAACATAAATTTTGCATCCACAGAACCCCTTCCCTCAACAATGGTTGCAAAGCAGAACTAGAACATTCACCCAGAGAACTTAATATCTTAAAAAAAAAAAATCTGATTCTGGTCATCTCACTAACAAACATTTTCCAGTACCAGGCATATTGGGAACTAGAACTAATATGAAACCCTATAAAAGTCACCAAATATCTACAAGGCCAAATCTACCGTACCATTACCAGCATAAACTTCCAAAATTTATACATGGTGCCTACCCAGAAAAAGCAGCATTATAAATACTGCAGCAGGCCCTAGAACATCTAACAACTATTTGAAAAGCTGAGCAAGGCAAATTATTACAGTACAGATCCCTGCGTACAAATTTCATATTAACAGAACACACGGCCTTGGTCACACACTAAAAACACAGACTCTCACCAAGTACAAAATAAGTAATCACAACCTAAACAAAAATAAAATATTTAGACACAAATTAAACCGAAACCCCAAGAAGCCAGACTCTGCATGCAGTGCAACACCAGATGAGAGATGCAGTTCCCCAAACTGTGTAAACGATAAAGATAGCAAAAAGTCCAATTACTAAATTGAAAACAAAATTATTTTTTCTACCTTTGTTGTCTGACCATTTTATTCTCTGTTCATGTCAGTTCTGATCTGAGACTTCTGCTTTCCTGTCTTCTCTTAGCACTCTATCTGCTATTTCTTGTCTCTTCTTTTTTTTCTTGAATTCTTTTCATCAGCCTATTTCCAGTCCCAGTAACCCTCCCCATGTGTCAGCTCCCTTCCAGTCCCTGCCAGCCTCCTCCCCATTATCCAGCCATCTACCAGTCCCATCCCCAAGTGTCAGCTCCCTCCAGTCCCACCCCCAGTGTTAGTTCCCTTCCAGTCCCCCTCCAGTACCATCTCCAGGTGTCAGCTACCTTCCATCCCTCTCTTTCCCCCATGTCAGTTCCCTTCCAGCCCCCACCTTCCCCTATGTCATTTCCCTTCCATTCATCTCCTTCCCCTCTCAGTTACCTTCCAGTCCTTTCTTTCCCCCTGTCAGCTCTCTTCCAGCCATCTCTTCCCCTTCTGTCAGCTCTCTTCCAGCCCTCTCTTTTCCCCTCTGTCAGTTCCCTTCCAGCCCTCTCTTTCCCCCTTTGTCAGCTCCCTTCCAGCCATCTCTTTCCCCCTCTGTCAGCTCCCTTCCAGCATCTCTTTCTCCCTCTGTCAGCCCTGTTCTGCTCCCTCTCCTTCCCCCCATGTGGCTCTGTTCACTCCCTCTCCTTCCCCCCCTGTGTAGCTGCATTACGTTCCCTCTCCTTCCCCCCTACGTAGTTCCATTCCAGTCCCTCTCCTTCCCCTCATGTAGCTTGTTCCGCTCCCTCTCCTTCCCCCTGTGTAGCTTGTTCCACCCCCTCTCCTTCCCCCATGAAGCTCATTCTTCTCCCTCTCCTTCCCCCGTGTAGCTCATTCTTCTCACTCTCCTTCCCCCCTGTGTAGCTCATTCTGTTCTCCCTCCTGCCGTCCATGTCAGCTCCGTTCCCTCTCCTTCCCCTGTGTGCCTCGTTCTGCTCCCTCTCCTGCCGCCCGTGTCGTCTCCGTTCTGCTCTTTCCCCTTCTTCTGTGGCTGCGATAGCGGTAATTTAAAATGAAAAGAACACTGGTGTAGAGCCTCCCGGCCCTATGGAACCCCTGCAGCTGCGTCCCACCCCCAAAAGGAAGTGACACTAGAGAGGGAAGCAGCAGCAGGGGTTCCATAGATAGGGCTGGGAGGCTCCACACTGGTTTCCTTTCATTTTAAATTACCACTATCGCAGCCGCAGCAGCTTCTCCACATTTTTTGTCTTTTTTAAAACTGAAGGTGGAGTGAGGTGGCTGTTTTGAGGACATTTTTGCTGCTCCCAAAAGTTTGCTGCCTGAGTCCACTGCCTCACTCCGTGTCATTATAGAGCCACCCCTGAATGCAACCTATTGGTTTCAAGAAAGTTCACTATTCTGTTTTTCAGGAGCACCTCCATTACTTTTCCCGCCACTGAAGAAAGGCTTCCTGGCCTTAAGTTTGTCACTTCTTCCCTATTACCACTTTTGTGAAGAGGTAGCACATCAGCCCTTCTCCAGTCCCGTGGAACTTCTCCCATCTCCAACAGGGCCAGCCTGTCCATTGAGCGAGAATGTATTTTGCACAAGGCCCCATGTTTCAGGGGGCCCTGCGCAAACAACATTCTGATTTAAAAGTAAATAATAAAAAAAAAAGGCTGAGTGCTGCCGCTGCCGCTGCTGCCGTGGCAGCAGCAGAATCGAGTGCCCCGTGCCCCCCCCCGTGCCTGGCAGAGCCCTCCCTGCAGCATCAGCTCCCTCTCCGTGCCGGCTTTCAGAGCCGCAAAGGGAGACTTTCTCCCTTGCGACTCTGTTAAGCCCGCCAGGGCTGATGGGAAACAGGCATTTCCTGTTTCCCATCAGCCCTGGTGGGCTTAACAGAGCCGCGAGGGAAAAACATTCCCTTCACGGCTCTGAAAGCCGGCACAGAGAAGGAGCTGATGCAAGGAGGGAGGGCTCTGCCGGGCAGGGGGGGGGGGGTCGCGGGGCACTCAATTCTGCCGCTGCCATGGCGGCAGTGGCAGCAGCAGCAGTCAGCTTTTTTTTTAATTTAAATTTTCCCTGGGCTGATGGGGGAAGGGGGTTAGGACTGGTAATGGGCTATGGGCTGATGGGGGGGGGGTTAGGACTGGTAATGGGCTATGGGGGGGCTAAGCCTGAAAATGGGGTGATGGGGGGTTAGGAATGGAAGTGGGCGGACGGGGGTTAGGCCTGGTAATGGGCTATGGGGGGTGAAAATGGGGTGATGGGGGTTAGGACTGGAAGTGGGCTGAAGGGTGTTAGGACTGGTAATGGGCTATGGGGGGCTAGGAATGGCAATGGGTTGATGGGGGGTTAGGACTTGAGGTGGGCTGATGGGGTTAGGACTGGTAAAGGGCTATGGGCTGATGGGGGGGTTAGGACTGGAAATGGGCTGATGGGGTTAGGATTGGAAGTGGGCTGATGTGGGGTTAGGACTGGTAATGGGCTATGGGGGGGCTAAGACTGAAAATGGGGTGATGGGGGGTTAGGACTGGAAGTAGGCTGATGGGGGGCATAGGACTGGTAATAGGCTATGGGGGAGGCTAGGACTAGTAATGTGTTTGGGGGGGTTGTTAGGACTGGAAATGGGCTGAGTGGAAGGGGAGGCTTGAAGGGCAAATAGCTGATGGGGGCTTGGAATGGAAATGGGCTGAGTGGAAGGGGGGCTTGAACTGCAAATAGCTGATAGGGAGGGGGGCTTGGAATGGAAATGGGTTGAGTGGAAGGGGGGCTTGAACTGCAAATAGTTGATGGGGAGGGGGGCTTGTAAAGGAAATGGGCTGTGAGGGGAGGTAGCAAGGACTGGAAATGGGCTGAGTGGGGGGGAGCTAGGACAGGAAATGGGCTGATGGAGGGGCTAGGATAGGACTGGAAATGGGCTGTTGGGGGGGGGGGAGCTAAGATTAGAAATGGGCTGTGGTGGGGGCTTGGATTGAAATGGACTCATGGAGGGGCTAGAACTGGAAGTAGGCTCATAGGGGGGCTTGGATTGGAAATGGGCTGAGTGGAGGGGAGCTAGGATTTGACATGGGCTGATGGTGGGGCTAGGAAAGGACTAGAAATGGGCTGATGGGGGGCTGGGATTGGAAATGATCTGATGGAGGGACTCAGATAGGACTGGAAATGGATGGGGGACCTAGGACTGGAAATGGGCTGATGCGGGGACTAGAAGGAAGCGGATGCTGGGTGGGGCTGGAACTAGAAGGGAACTGATGTTGGGGGAGGATTAGAATGGGATGGGGCTGGGAGAGTGAAATGGAGAGGGGAAAATATTTTGTGTGGGAGGGAAGAAAAATCTACAATTGGCCGGGTATTGGGAGAGTAAGTGGGGATTGAAGATGGAGGGGTAAAATTTGAGTGGATGAAATAGGAATGAGAAAAAGCAAAAGGAGAAAGATCAGTATGTTAAAGCAGATGTAGAGAGAGAATGGAAAAAAAACTAGAAGAGAGATGAAAGGACAAATGGACAGCAGACAATGGAGATTTAGCAGAAGACACGAAGAAACCAGAAGAAAGTAGCTGGAGCAATTGCAACTGAAAAAAATGCACAAAAGGTAGAAAGATATCTCTTTATTTTGAATTTATTAACTGGAATATCAGCTCTGGGAAATGTGCATCATTAATGTCTGCGCTTTGTTTAGTACAAGAGAAAATTAATTTATAGTTTTATTTCTACAGTGTTGTTGTACATTCCAAGTTTGGCTTTTGGGGTTCCCAGTTTAATTATTGTCTTCCTGTTTCTAAATTGTGATTCCTTGTTTGGTGATGGTCTATGTTCTGCATGTGTATCTGAGCTGAGGTATTCTGTTTATGTAATTTCTATTTGACATTGCCACTTGTTCTCTTTCCCCAGTAGGTCATGTATTGTTATTCTCTGAAATGTATTGGTTTAATATTTGCAGTGTTGCCTTTTGATAGGTAGAGGATGGTGCTTTGTGAGTCCTGGTAGTGCTGTTAGGATACGGCGGGTTTGCTATGGGTTTTAAATGGGCAGTGTTTGTAGTAGTTCCTAATGTGCCTGGCGGTTGGCACTGGATTATAGTAATGTAGAAATCTTTTAGTCTTTCTTTATCCATACACTCATTAAGAGGCATGTTTACTAAAAGTTAGTGTATGGTAACATTATGCAAATATTTATGCAAATGAGGCCCCTTATGCAAGTGAGGCCCACACCGAGTCTCCGCACATGGCCCCGCACCCCCTCTTGGGCCGCCCCTGATCTCAAAGGATCTATTAAAAACATTCTTTAAAGGCCCTGCAAGAACCTCTCTGAGCTCTTTCAGTATACTTGCATGTATCCCATCTGGTCCCACGGCCTAGTCCACTTTCAAGTTTTGCAAACTGTTCAAACATATCATCTTCTGTGAATGGGGTGGTATCTACATCCATTTCCATTTGTATATTTGTCACTCTCAGGTGGTCCTTCCAGGATTTTCTTTAGTAAAAACAGAGCAGAAGTATTTAGCATTTTCGTTTTTGAAATGTCACTTTCCATGAATCCGTTCTCGGCACTTTTGAGTCTTCCAGTTCCACCTCTGATTTTCCTCTTCTCTTGAAATACCTGAAAAACGTTTTGTCACCATGCTTCAGATCTTTAGCCATCTTTCCTTCTGCCTTTGCTTTTTCTATCCTTATTTCTCTTATTGGTCTCTTTTAGCTTTATCCTGTATTCTTTTCTGTGTTTCTCTGTTTGCAACTTCTGAATTTTGTGAAATCTGTGTTTTTTGCCTTTATTTGTGCAGGCGCATCTGTGGAGAACCATACAGTCTCCTTTTCCTCATGTTTTTATTTACTTTCCTTATTTATGTATCTGTTGCTCCTTTTATTGCCTTCTTTAGTTTAGCCCATTGCAATTCCACTTCCCTTACCTCCTCCCTTCCTGCCAACTCCTCCTTCAGGCACTTGACCATTTTACTGAAGTCAGCGTTTTTGAAGTCTAGGACTTTGAGCTTGCTGTGATTGAACTTTGCCATGGCTTTTATCTCAAACCACACCATGTGATGATCACTGCTGCACACGTGGGCACCCACAAAATTATCGAAATGCTATCTCCATTGGTGAGTGCTAAATCCAGCATCAAACTTTACCTGGTTGATTCATCCCTCTCCATTTGTCTAAGAAATGCTTCTTGGAAGGCATCCACAACTTTTTTACTTCTTTCCAGATTTGCAGAATGAATACTCCAATCCACACTGGGTAGATTAAAGTCACCTAATATGATCACTTCCCCCTTCTTGGCTACCTTTGCAGTATCAATAATCAAGTCTCTATCCATTTATTTGGTATGAGTTCGAGGCCTGTAGACCACACCGATATGGATGATAGTGCCATCTCCTCTTTCCAACACAATCCACAGTGCTACTTCTTTTCCCCTTGCCCCTGCATTTCAGCAGCTTTAATATTGCTTTTGACATATAAGGCTACTTCACCTTCTTTTTTGCTTTCTCTATCTCTTCTAAATAAATTATAGCCAGCTATTGCTATATCCCATTTATGTGACTTGTTAAACCATGTTTCTGTAATGGCCACAATGTCAATGTCCATTTCCACCCTTAGGGCTTCGAGGCCAGGAACTTTGTTGGCTAGGCTTCGAGCATTTGTGCTCATTGCTTTCCAGCATTAGTTGACTGGCTTGCCTGTATTTTGCATGGATTTTGTTCTACATGCCTCTTCCCACTTGCCATTGATGTGTGGGTTAATAGTGGGCTGTTTCCAATTTTATTATGTTTTTGCTGGAAGTGACATACTGAATTTGTTCTTTTCCATCCATCACCCTCTTTCCCTAGTTGCCTCAGAAATATCCAAGTTATCAATGTCCCTGATTAATGAAGTTATAAAGTAAACCACTTTGACTGAAATGATAAAGCGGTATAACCCCCCCAACAGTTAAATAAATAAATAAAACAAATGTTTGTCTACATATTGCCTAAATTTTTCACTAAGCATCCTTTTCCCTGTGATAGAGAGATGTAGTCCATCAACACAATATAGCCTCTTGTTGTTCTAGTCGCTTATATATCTAAAGTCTTCTTGTTTATACCAGGTCTGGAGCCATGTATTAAAGTTGTTTATGCTATGCAGCCTTTCCACCCTCTTACCAAGAACAGGTAGAATTTCTAAGAATGCTATAGTGTTAACAATGGGTTTGAGTTTCTCTCCCAGATTCTGGAAGTCCCTTTGACCTGTAGAGGCACTGTTTCTAGCCAGGTCACTTGTACCCAAGTGGATGATAACATCAATTTTGGAGTGCTCACTTTCTGCACTAACTATGCCAACAATTTGGTTCATATCCCTGCCGGCTGAAGAGTCTGGGAAGCATTTGACAATCTTCTGTCCTGTGGACTGTGTTCCCAAGTTGGTGCCTCTGATGATGGAATCTCCAAGTAGTAATAATTTTCTGTTTTGCAATTTTTTCTTCCTATTTGTGGCATTTTCAGTAGATTGGATATTAATCTTTTCATTTAAGGGCATTTCAGTTTCATTTTCCAAGGCAGAGATTCTTTGTGGGAGCGGTGATAGATTTCTTTCAGTTTGTACCCTAGAGGAAGTGTGTTTAATTGCAGCTAATTCCTCCCTTAATATAAGCAATTCTTTATACACAGCAGATAACTTGTCACATATAGGGCAAGCTCTAAGGCTTCAAATGATTCTTCTTAGAATGAAGGCTCCACAGCTATTGCATTGAATACATGACATGCTGATTAAGATGGTTATAAAACAATTCTAGGACCAGGAGAAAAGGTGGGTGTTATACTGTACCTAATTGGGGGCAGATGTCAATCTATATGATGATTATATAACCCTGGGGTGGGGCGGGGGGGGGGGGGGATTTAAGTGTCCCTGGCCAGTAGACCTTATATGAACTGAGGGCACACTCAGATTTCTGATTTAAAAAAGCTATGCAAGGAATGTAGGCAAGCTAAATTTTCCTAAACTTATAACCAAAATTTAGGTTGTTTGCCACTAGACTGTAGATCAAGGTGCAAGGAATCAAATCAAAGCTGTTTTTCAAATGAAAATGTAAAAAATAAGTGGTACATCTATAGTATATTAAACTGCAGTTTATAAGGTGGCACATAATTTTAAACTCTTCATCTAACTCTTGAAACTTGAGCCTTACATTGAAAGTGCACAATATAGAGCCAAGTTCTATAAAATAGTAAAATAGTTATCTCCAAGTTATAATGCCCTGTTCAATGTAATTTCAGTTTGTTCAATGTAAACTGCACTGATGCAGAATAGCGCGGTATATAAGAGAATATAAATAAATAAATAAAAATAAAGTTGCTGCTCCCTGGGGATAGAGGATTAGAGTTGTGCCTTACTTCTGAGAATGCCGTTCTAACTGCACAAGTCAGTCAGACTCCAGAAACAATGAGCAGATTTCCTCTGGTAGAGATTAAGGAGGCAATTTTAGAAAGTCATTCCCATGCATATATTACCACAAATGTAGGTAAATGACTTCTTATAAAATGCCAATTGGTGTAAAAGTACATGCTTTGGCATGAAGGTGCATACTTTGCTGATAAGCCTAGTTGGGGGTGAGGTCTGAGCAGAGCATGGGTGGAGTTTGCAGATATGCACGTAAATTCCAAAATACCTTAATCTATGTGCATATGGGCGTAAAGTAGGCATGTTCAATTTACACCTGCACCTCCATTTGTTGCCATGTTCACTAGTATTTTATAAAGACAAGTAGACACCTATCTGACTTTATTCAATGGCACCTACTCTTGATGACCTTTTATAAAAATTATCCTCCACGGTGGTAATTTTATAACAGGATGCCTGGATTAACTGAGCAGAAAGGAAACTATTTTGGTGTTCTTTTCTACTTTAAAAAGTAGAAGCACAAATCCAGCAGCAATGCTGCCTATATTGAAAGTGTGAATATTATGCTTGCTCGAGGGCAGATGTGAATGTTAGTGCATATTTTATGTGTATATGGATGTATTTTAGAAAACAAGCTCATAAATCTTGATCACACCCATGCTCCATCCAAGCCCCATCCCTGTGCATGTCTATTGCACAAGTGCATATTGGCTTGCACAGTGCATACAATTAGTCATGACCTTGTTTTATTCATTTATGTGTGCAAAATACTGTTTTAGGCGTTATGATGATTTGCAAATATAGCCTCCATGGAGTTCACATTGTAAAGCATTTTTGCACCTAAATGCAGTTTTTGGCACGTAAGAGAGCTTTGCACAGCCCCTTTCAGCTTGTATATAGTTAAATTACACCTACAAAGCGTTCTCAATGTATTTACAGTTTCATTATATCTGATTAATTTAAATTGTTTCTGTTCAATGTAACTTAAACTTAAATTGTTTAATTTAATTTATCCTGTTCAATGTAACTTAACATGTTTTGTTCAATGTATTAAGTTGTTCTTATGTAAACCGCGCTGATCTTAAACAGTGTGGTATATAAAACCAAATAAACAAATAAATAAATAAAATTATGTTATGCCTAAAAGTATGCACAGTGTAAGCCGGTGCGTAGTTTTAGAGTAGGCATTCCTATGGATGGAGTAATGAATTACACACACATTTTATAAAATGTGCATTTAACATGTAGCAGCTGTAGGAGGTGCTTTCAGAAGCATCTCCACATGTAAATAGTGACATTTGCATGTGTAGATGGGCTGCATACAGGGCCAGCCTAACTAACCATTAGGCAAGACTAAGCGGTCGCCTAAGTCAAAGGCTTCTGAAGGGCAGCAAAGAGCAACAGCAGTCAAAGCAAAACAGTAGATCCTGACAGCCGCACAAACTAAAAGAACCATCAGCACATTCTTTTACCTGCAGGGAGGGTGGGCACACACATACTTTTAAATATTAATCTTTGCTTTGTATGTAAAGTTCAATTATTGATCTTTAAAGGATTGTTCTAGGAGGGGTAGTGTTGCAATGATCTTGGGGAGGGGGAGTGGACATAAAAGGGGTATGCGGTGAAGGTTATTCTAGGGTACTCAGTACTCTACTGGTACTGGCTACATATACAAATGGCAGAGATTTGAAGGGGATATGCTTTGCACATGAATAGGAGGGTCAAAAGTATAGATGTGTATTCCCCATCTTACAAGGGATGTTCGTGTTGGCTTTTACACTTATATGGAGACATGCATAAGTGCCGGCTTGAAGGACAAATGCACCCCTAAGACCTCCCCCCCCCCACTAACATCAATAAAGGCAAAAAACTCTTACTGCAAGAATATCACTAGGGGTTTATAGGTGTTTTTTTGAACCCAGCGTCCCACAGAGCAGGAGCAGCTTGGGATTGCTGCTGTCTCCTCTAGTCACTAGAGAGACTTCTGGTAAGGCCTGGGGCGGAATCAAGGGTGGGGATGTTTGATGGGAGGGTCTGCCTTTGTTGGGGGAGATACAGGATGTGACAAATGATATCAGGAGATGTGGGGGAGTTTGAGGGGTACTATCGATGCCAGGGTGTGCAAGGGAAGTGCAAGGAGTAGTAATGCTGTCGGAATGGGCTATTGGAGGTACTATTGATGTTGGAGGGGATATGGGTATGGGGAATATTGTTGCCATTTGATAGGCATGTGCATTCTGCTTTTGTTTGGGTACTGAAAAATTAATAACGTCCACAAATTGCTTGTGCATATGTATACCTAAGATTAACATGTGCACAACCAATTTGCATGCACAAAAAAAGCTGCAGCTCCGGGACACGAAATTATGATGAACATAAAAACACTGGTTAGTTTTCCATTAAACCAAAGTTTTACTGGACCTCGCACATGCCTACTCTTGGGAGCAGAAATGTAAAAAGCTGCAAATGTGGAAATCTGGGGAGATCAGGATGCTCTTTCTTCCCTAGAATAACTTTAAAATTGCTGATCCCTCTGGACATGCTGGCAAGTACACAAGCCTTCCCACATGTCTTTGTAGGTGTTTTACAAAAGCTTCCACATTTGGGGGAGCCTTTCGGAAACTACTGAGGAACTGTGCATGGATCAATTCCCATCTAAGCATGCTTTGTGAAATTGGGCCTTGTAATGTCTGCACCTTCAATCTAAATGATATTTCTGCAGGATTTGTGCTACAATTTCATAAAAGAAACAGGAAGACCCATTTTAGATAGGATGTGGAGAGGAGAACTGAAATTCCCAAGTCAGGACATGCACAACTTCTCCTGCCTTTTACAAAGGTTATACCAATTGCAGAGCCTCTTGTAAAAGACATAAAAATGTTTAGGACAGTACGTTTATTTGCCAGCACATCCAGCAAGAAAGTGATTTTAAAAGCTGCTGATAGGGAAAAAAAGAGCATCCTGCTCTATTTTAAAATCTCTGCTCCTGACAGCATCGATCTCCTCATCTTCCTATAGATCTCTTAACATCATCAGATGTCCCCCCTACCACCAGACACCCCTGACATCCCCTTACCCCACCCAAAATAATGATCCTCCTGATCAGCACTTCTAAGCAGACAACCCCCCACCTCTGACGCTTACCAGAGGACCCTAGTGATCTAGGGGAGTGGGAGTCAGTCCTGCTTATTATAGCTCTGGGATCAAAATGGCACCTTTTGTCCCTAGCGGTAACCTTGTTGTACTGCAGCTAGGGGTCAAGCTGCCAAATAATGATAAAACGCCACTATTTGGCAGCTTGAGCTTTAGTAGTGGTACCACGAGATTACCGATAGAATAGTAGAGTGGCAGCTTGAGCACAGAACTGCAATGAGCAGGAGCGACTGCAAATCACTCCTTTTGCCCCTAGACCATCAGAGATTGCTGGTGAGAGTGTGGGGTGGGGCAACTATCTGATAATGTGGGGAGATGTCAGGGGGAGCGAAGAGAGCAGATGATGGTGTCTTGGGGTGTTGGGAGAGTTATGGCATCAACCTTTGCACCTGCTCCTTTAAGCTGGCCCTTGTGTGTGCCTTGGGGAAGGGGTAAAGGCCAGCATCCAAGGTTGTTGGCCACCATATGTATTCTCCTTTTAAAATGGGCGATACAAGCCCGATATTCAGCGGCGGTAGCTAGCGTGATTACAGAGGCTAGCCGTCGCTGCTGAATGCTAAACCCAGATAGTCAATGCCAGGGCTATATCTGGCTACCGGCATATATCTGTGTCAGCCATACAGTGCAGTTAGCTCCCGCAGGTAAAGATAGGCCAGCTTTTACCATGCCTATCTTTATGCGCAGGTTAATAACTGGGCAGCAGCTCAATATTGCTGCTGATCAGTTAGCGATGGGTACCACCCCCAGAATGCCCCTATGCCAAGTGATTAGCATTGGGACATATAGTGGCAGTACCCAGGGCTATTTAGTGGCACTAGCCATGTTAATTCCGCTGAATATCCCGCTTATAGGCATGTACATGGGTTACAGGCCTGTAAACCGTGTAAAATCCTTTGAATATTGGGCCTAGATTTTTGTCCCGTTCAAACCATGGTTCCTTGAAATCTGGTGTGGTATAGATCTCCACCTGTAAATAGCGACTTTTGAAAATCAGTGTTTACATGTGTCTACATATGCTTCTAAAATAAGGGCCTTAGGTGCCTTTTGTTGTTGTTATGTGCCGTCGAGTCCATGTCAACTCATGGCGACCCTCTAGATAGTTGACCTAAACTGTGTTCAGTCATCAGTCAGGCGGCTCATTGTCAGATGTCTTTATAAAAGAGGTTAAAAAGCGATGCCTTTCTGCCCTATGAATTCTGGAGCCTTCTTACAAACCTACCCTCTATCCATCAGTAGCCGAACTCAGATGTCACTATAACACTAACAAAATTCCTGCTTCTCATAGTCCCTTAAGGTTTTTACAATATATGTAACATGCGGATAGCATTCAGTAATTAATAATATTTTGAAGCATGGACTAAAGCGCCCAGATGTTATAATTTCCTAAGGAGAACATAACTTCCAGTTAATGCATGTTAAAGTGATGCATTGCAGTGTATCATGAAGTTACTTATATTAAAAATTCAGACATTGGCATTATGCAAATATTAAACATTTCTCAGTATTTCTAATATATGGAAAAAGAGGAGGAAGAGGAAAGATGATTTCAGAGAGCGAGCTTGCCTCCTGATTTTATGAAATCCTTCCTTTCCCAATTCTGGGATGAAGTAGCGTGATTGCTGGGTTCATCCACAGTTAGATAAACAGAGAAACAAAAAAAGGAAAACAAGGTGATATCGTTTTGCTGGACTACCTTAATGCATTCTGAAATCTTCTTTCATCAACATCTCTCTTTGGTAGCCTCACGTTGTTTTAGGATTATTATCTTTGGGAGACCGATTCTGACCCAGGGAAACATTTATTTATCCAAGTGAAAAGGCTGCCTGAAAATAACCCTTGTAAAGGGAGCCACAGATTTCCATAGTGAGTAGATTTTTAACTGAGTTGAGGAAAGGTGTTTCAGGGGTGTGTTTTGGAAGAATTGAGAAATGGCACATTTATATTACATTTTCAAATGTACGCAAGCTGTTTCTCAGCCTGTTTTAACTCCCACAAAAAAACAGGCCTCTTGCACCTGTGGGCAGCTCTCAAAAGGAAAATCTGCAATGACTTTTATAGCTTGATAGGCCATTTTGGAAATTTCTCCCTGCAAGTGCTAAGCTGAAAAAATGATCAAAGTTCTTTTTCATTAAAGTTCACCTACATTCATTCTATCTCTGCTGTCTGGGACAAGGAAGGGGATCTCTGGGCTTCGTGCTCACTGACTCTTCTCTCCTGGACCATGTTTTTTCTATGCTGCTGGGAGGGGGGCTAAACCCCATGTTCATTCTTCTCAGGTCCCAGAGAAACAGAATCCTCGACTCACGTTCACATTCTCTTTGATTCTGGAGCCAAAGCTCTGTGCTCATGTTTGTTCTGTTCTTGGAAACCAGGGAGGAGATCTTCCACCCCATCCCACTGCTCCTATTCCTTGTTCTGCTCCTTTAATTTTTAAATATTGCAAACCACTCTTTACTTTTAGTTTAATTTTGTAAACTGCTTTGACACTGATGTAAAAGGCTATACATCAAACTGTAAATAGTTTATCGTGATCACAGAACAGAGGAAACTTCAAACCTATCTGTCATTTCTTTTTACGATGCCTGCAGTAACGATTTGGGTCTTTCTAACTTCTGTTTTTGAGTATGTCATTTCTTTTCTAAAAACACTTTTTGGCAAAACCATGTTTTTAATTCTTTCCAAAGATACCTCAACCATGGATGCTGGGTAATGTAAAGCGCCCTTTGAAGGTAATTTTATAAAGTCTTGCCTACGCTTGTTTTCATGTGCCTACCTCGAGCCTATTTTATAGAGAAAAATAGGTGCTTCTGTTTCTTTATAGACTATTAGCATGTGACCAGTTATGTACATCCATCTTAGCTGGTGTAAATGCCCACACTTAAATTTGTAATTCATGCATGCAAACTATAGTATTTTATTGTTTATGAGTATATCTAGGTGCTCTGTCCATATTCCGTGAAAGTTCTGCCCATGTGCATGCCCGCAGTGAAAGTTGGTGCATTAGGTTGACACGTATGCTTTCAGAATAGCAAATGCATCAGTTACACGCAGAAATGTCAGTCACTAAAATGCCGTGATTTACATGTGTCGATGGCATTTAAATTTAGGTGGCTTTTTATAAAATTACTCTCCATGTTTTTACACAAACCAAGTAAGGATGGATGTTAATGGACTGATATTTGGAATTTTCTAATATTTCTTGTTTATGTTGGATACAGCTTGGATACTGTGGGTACATAGCCAATAATTTGTTGAGCTGTTTTGCTATGGAAGATGCTTCCAAGAGAAATTATACAGTGGGCCAACTGGCATTTTATTGTTCAAGCTGTAATGATATTTGTTCAGCTTGACTTATGTCTCACCTAAGCTCTTTGCATTTTTCTTGATTAAGTGTTGTGATAGTGATGCATGAAGGACATTGTACACATGTAGGGTATACTGTATTTTATAGTAGAAAATCATCTGATTTTACTGAGTACAAAATTCTTTTAATAGTTAACACAAAAGAAGTTCCTGCTACATTTGTGCATTTGTTTGTGAAATGTAATAGGCTATCCAGAAAATGTGAAAACATTCAAGCTAAATTTACTTTTCCACTAACCTATCTTTGCTAGCTGTGACATGCAGCAATTTAAAGCAATGTACTGTACTGTCTTATGCACTATAATATACAATGCCATTATTGTACCTGTTTATAACTCAGGCGATGGCGTCAACAAGTGAATTGTCAGCAATGAATAGCATCTTTTGAAGCCAGCCTCCTGGCATCCCAATATTTTATGCCTTTTATCCTTCCTAGAGTAATTAATTAAGAAAATAAACCCTGGAGAGGTGCTATTGCTTAGTGATTTTAATCTATGGCTGTTGGTCAGGATATGCCAGCTGTGAGATTTCTAGAAGCAGGGCGATGCTAGATTTTCTTCAGGGAGAACTCTTCTGCCATTTTCTAGAGGAACCTTTACAGGATCATGTGACCTGCTGCTTACAAATAGTAAGAGTGTTTTGATGTCACAGTGGGTGATCATCTAGAATCTAGTGATCACGTAGGAGGTCTTCTGCTAAAGGGTGTTAAATTATACTGGATGTTCCAGCATGTGCTGAATGCATATTGGGACATATGTTGCCAACTAGGGAAGGGCCATGACAGCAGGGACAATTCTCCTGCTGTCTAACTTGCATTAGGGTCATGTGTGGGTGAAATAGGGGTGGAGAGTGTATGTGGCGTGCTCTATGCAGTTAGTGCCGGAGTTACACCACGTACTAGTTGCATTAGCGTGACATCAGGGGCAGCTCAAGGCAATCTGCTGCCTGAGGCGAGAGATGGGATGGTGCCCCTCTTTCCCCCCATGTAGTGTAAGGGGGGGCCTTCTCAAAACTCCATTCAGCGACTAAACCAAACCAAAAAGCTGATTAGATAATATGGAGGAAATGCAAAATGTTTGCATGCCAAGGACCATACAAAGGGCTGGAAGGGAACTGACCATACAAAGAATGAGCGAGAACCACAGCACACGTTATAAAACTAAATTATAACTCATTTTTATTTTGTTATAAACTGTGTCATGGTTCTTGCTTTTTCTTTTTGAACATATAGTTTGCATCCACAGTACCCCCTCCCTCAACAGTGGGTGCAGACCGTAACTAGGACATTCACCCACAGAACTCTTTACCCCTCTGTCAGCTCCATTCCAGCCATCTCCTTCCGCCACCCCCCCCGGTCAGTTCCCTTCCAGACCTCTCTTTCCCCTTCTGTCAGCTCCTTTCCAGCCTTCTTTTTTCCCCTGTCAGTTCCCTTCCAGCCCTTTCTTTCCCCCTCTGTCAGTGCCTTTCCAGCCTTCTCTTTCCTCCTATCAGCTCCATTCCGGCCCTCTCTTTCCCCTGGGTGAGCTCTCTTCCAATCCCCTCTTTGCCCCTCTGTCAGTTCCCTTCCAGCCCTCTCTTTGCCCCTCTGTCAGCTCCCATCCAGCCCTCTCTTTGTCCCTCTGTCAGCTCCATTCAGTTCCCTCTCCTTCCCTCCTCCATGTAGCTCTTTCTGCTTCCTCTCCTTCCCCATCCCGTGTAGCTCGTTCTGCTTCTCTCCTTCCTCCCCATGTAACTCGTTCTGCTCCTCTCCTTCCCCCCTGTGTAGCCCGTTATGCTTCTCTCCTACCCCCCTCCCCCCATGTAGCTTGTTCTGCTCTGCTGGCCGTGTGTCCGTACTTCTGCTCCTTCCCCTTTGGCTGCTTGCAATAGCTTTTAAAATGAAAGGAAACCGGTGCGGAGCATCCCGGCACTATGGAACCCCTGCTGCTGCTGCATCCTGCTCTGGCATCACTTCCCTTTGGGGGTGGGATGCAGCAGCAGCAGGGGTTCCATAGTGCTGGGAGGCTCCGCACCGGTTTCCTTTCATTTTAAAAGCTATTGTGGCCGCAGCAGCTTGTCCGCGTTATTTTTCTTTTTATATACTGAAGGCGGAGTGAGGCAGCTGTTTTGGGGTCATTTTTGCTGCCCCTAAAGTTTGCTGCCTGAGTTCACTGCCTCACTCTGCCTCATTATAGAGCCGACTCTGCGTGTCATCACCTAATACCATCTCAATAGGTAGAGTTAAGTGCACTCGTGCTAATGTGCCCTGGGCTAAGGGACAGGGCTCCACACTGAAATCTAGCTGCACTGTGGTGGCCCTCCACAAATTGCACATCCAAAGGGAGCCTATGAAGAAACCAAGCTCAAAAATTCAAGTTCCTGGATTTTTGAGGTGGTGTTAAATGCTATAGAGTTAATTACAATTGTAGCTTCAATTACTCCTCCCAATGCTAGGTCCAAGTGAGCAGTTAGCTGTCAAATGTGCATGAGAGCAGGTATAAATAGTGAGGGGAAAATATTTTTGTGGTATATGTATATTCCATTGCAAAACAGGAAATACACATATACTTTTCAGGCTCATGCAACCCACATCTAGATTGTGCCCCCTTTTTACATATGAAATTGGTACTTACATGTGCCTTAAGTGGCTATGGCTTTGCTGCTGTGAATGAGACTGACCTTGGCAGATTTCAGAAGCTAAGCACGGTCAGGCTGGGTTTGTACTTGGATAGGAGACCATCTTGGAATACCAGGTGCTGTACACTTATTACACAGAAAAAAGACCTGGCAATCTACTTTCAGTTGCATCTTGCCAAGATAACCCAGGGGCTGCGTTGCAAGGAGTCAGCATTGACTCAAGGGTCACACTTTCACTTATCAAGTACATATGTAAATATGTGTGTGTGTAAATCAGAATGTATAAATGTATAAAAAGCACCTAACCAATATTCCGGCAAGCTACACGGGAGTCTTCCACTTCCGCTACTGCTAGTAAGGTGAGGTGCTGCGATATTACACTATTAGATCTGAGGACGAAGCATGATATAGCAGCATCTTTCTCCTACTAATGGCAGCATAGACAGAAGACTCCCGTGCAGCTTGGTGGAAACTTTATATCTAACCCTTCAAAAATGATCTCCTTATTATGCATCCCTTAAGTCTGGGCAGAATGTCAATATGCGGTTTCTCAATTTGGTTTTCACTTCAACTTCATCTCATGTGTTTTTGTGGATGGTACGCCATTGTTGGACACTTGAAGATCTGTAGTGACATCTTCATTGACTTTGACCAGGAAATCAACTTGGCTCGTGAAGGAACAACTTATTCTTACTTTAAAAAAAATAAAATTAAAATCCCTCTTTGGTCTATAGCTTGACTAAAAGATGTGTGCAGACTTTCTTAGACTGTTTCACAGGCTAACAATAAAATAAAATGAGCCAATTATACAAAACTAGAAAATAGACATTATATTGAAAATGAGGCCCTTCCAACCATATAATATACATGATCTTTTGCCAGCAATGTCCCTCTGGTCTATAAAGGACAAATAGGCCAATCAATAAGAAAAAGAATAAAGAAACATAAATCTGACACTGGAAATGCAACAGTCCAAAAGCAGTGTGAGAATATTTAAACCTACTATTCATCACTTGTAAAACGCCACACACGCAGCACTGCACAGCTGACCTAACAAGAGGTAGCCAACATGATATCAGCCCCACAGCATCACCCACATGATGCCTCATTTGCCATATTTGCAACATCAACATTGTGCCTTGTCATAATGGGGCACTTCTAGGACAATTTTTTTTATGCCACTATAGAAATAGCTATGCAGATAACTTTGGGACAGAAAGCTATCCTAAATAGTTGTCCATATAGTGGCACTGAAAATCACAGCCATATAGATAGTGCCCCCTCAGGTAGTTGCAATGAAAACTCATGGTGCTGCAGACCAGTAGAGGATGATCCAATTGAACTAGAACCTCGAAAGCTGCAGGAGGAAACTGCTGGACCTACCTACGATCCCGCTAGCCCCAAAACAGCCCTATATTTTTTCCATATATTGATTGTTGTCTACCAGTATCTGTTCCACTCCTTATAATTATTTAGATGCTTCTGTACCTTACATGAGTGAAATGACTTAATTCAAATGGTTAATATTGCTTCCCTCTCCTCTTCCCTTTCTTCCCTCCTTTCTACCTTTCTCTTCCTCCCCCTGATCATCTCGTTTTTTCTCTTACCCTCCCAGTCCACTTCCCTCCCTTATCATTGTTTTATTCTGTCAGTCCTTATCTCATCCTAACTGTACCCCTCCACCTCTTTTGCCCCTCCTCTCCTTAGCCAGCCCCTCCACTTCCCAGTTTCTGTGACTCTTAACCCTCCTCCTCACATTCTTCTTTTCTCATATACGATGTTGGCAGTATTGTAGTAGGAAAGGCATGTTCACTGTCTCTATGGCAGAACTTCCTCTTTTTTCTTCTTCCAGCAGTGTATATGCTTTCCTTCTAATAGAAGCCCGTGCCTCAGGCACTGGAAGAGGTCAAGCTGCCATAGGGACAGTGAATGCAGAGATTTGACTGTCGTTGTGATACCTCTATCTATTTTTGGATTCTGTGGTGATGCTGCTCTTGGCTTTGGCTGCTCTTATGACTACCATGATGAGTTATCATGAGAGGCAGGCGGGTCCAGGTTTGGCACACTCTTCTGTAGTAGAGTGTCCCTTACCTATTGACTAGGATCCCTAGAGATGTGAAATTGTGTCAAGATATGTTACAATTTCATAAGCTCCTGAAGGCATAGCTCAGGTTCAGGGGATGGAGACACTGATTAGTCTTAGCTCCTTTTTTGAGGCTGTTACAGGAGGAGTTTTTGCTTGTTTGTTTTTTTTGTTTGTTTTTTATATTTATGATAGCATTTTAATCTGTTGTATTAAAGATTATATTATTTGTTTTGCATGTTGCCTGGAGTTGTTGAACAAGACAGCTTAGAAATGTGAATAAATAAATAAAAATGGCATACTATTAAAATGCATACTATTAAAATACATGCATGCCACAAGTTGCTTCATCTTCTTATTTATTGATGGCATACTGTATGTTCCCCATCTTTTAAAGGTGTTATTTCTTCATCATAGTCTATAAATGTTACAGTTAAGATACCTATACTATATATTAAGGGTCATGTTTACTAAAGGGCATTAAGGGAGCAAGTGTGCTGTTAACGCGGCTTATCAGTGCCAGTGAGCTGTTAATGCCATAGAAGGCACCGATATCACAGTGTCAATGAGTGTTAGAGGGGCTGGCAGCATTAAGGGAAAAGGAGGTGGAGAATGGGCGTTAATAGGGCGGAGAGTGGGCATTAACAGCAGGTGCTCCCTTACCGTAGGTTGCACAATTGCACGTCAGAGGCTCCAGTTCTGGGAACCCTAACTCCAAGTAAATCCTCACAGAAAGGGGTCTGTCCGATGGAAGAGAGCCTATTTAAATGTGTGCAGTGTTATCCATACCCAGGTAACCCCAAGTATTGATAGTAGTGCTTCACTAGCAGCAACAGCTTAGTGCCCCATTATGACAGGGCACAATGTTGATGTTGCAAATGTGGCAAATGAGGCATCATGTGGGTGATGCTGTGGTGATGATAGGACAACTAGGCTGACAAGGTGGCCACCTAGGGAGAACAACCTTGATGGCTGGTATGACTCTGCTGTGCAGTGGGACCATACATACGAGTACATGCTGCTGCAGTCAGAATGGTGTGCTGCTACTCTCCACGTAACCATGCTGCCATGGTAATGTTGTGTGTGGGTGGGGGTGGCAGTCTGCAGCTGGAGAAATAAGTTCCTTGGCCTGGTGTGTCAGGTGCAATGCTGAAGTTGTCACTGACAGTCGGATGACAGGCAGGGCAGCAGCAGCTACAGCAGAGCACATCCTGCTCCCTCACTCCCATGGTCTGAGGCAGTAGCACCTGTGCCCACATCCCCCTGTGGATGAGGCAGGAGCAGCACGGTGTGCCTAGCTGCATGTCTGCTACCTAAATCGGACCACTGGTAGCTCTAAGGTGGTTGCCGGGGCATATTTGAAGGGAGGGAGTGATTGGCCAGCATGCCACCTACCAGCAGCTGTGGACCCTGGGGCATGGCTATTTTGGCTACTGGATGGTCTGGACCTGGGATCTGGATGTCCTCCACTTGTGCAGAGCATGTGGCTTTGTGCATGTGCCATGTAATGGGTTCATGGAGTCAGGACTACAATGCAATATGAGAACAGCCCATGTCAGAGGTAAACAGGAGCACCCTGCCCCTCTCCTGCCCCATGATGACCACAATCCGTGCATGCTCCGCTGACCTGCCCATAACTCAGTACACAATTGGACAGATCCATCTGAGCTACATGTGAATCAAGATGACCTCTTTTGGTCAGCAACATATGACCGTAGTCCATGATGTGCCCACAAGCACACACCATGCAATGTGTATATTGGTCATTTTGCTAGGACACCATGTCCCTGACAGTGTGTGGTCAGGGATCATAGTCTGTCCCTTTGACTGGACATATACCATATGTATAACATGCATCGCAGTTGCATCAGCAGCATCACAAGGCTGTATAGCATACAGACTACCCAGGAGGTCACTCTCACACACCAGCATAACAGACCCCATCAGACTAGTATGGCACAGAGCTTGCAGACAGCAAGGCAGACATAGACCACCCCAAGTCATGCACTCATGCACCCTGAGGAGGGCCATCTATATACCATGGACTGCAGAAGCCAGACATAAGAACATAAGATATACCATACTGGGTCAGACCAAGGTCCATCAAGCCCAGTATCCTGTTTCCAACAGTGACCAATCTAGGTCACAAGTACCTAGCAGTTTCCCCAAAAGACACAGGTTCCACAATGCTTATGTTGGGTCAAGCAGTGATATCCTGCGTCCCTTTTAATAATTGTTTATGGACCTTTCCTCCAGGAACTTGTCTAAACCTTTTTTAAACCCAGCTAAACTAACAGCTTTTACTACATCCTCTGGTAACAAAGTCCAGAGTTTGATTACACATTGAGTGAAAAAATAGTTTCTCTTAGTCTTAAATAGGTTACCCTGTACCTTCATAGCATGTCCCCTAGTTTTTTTATATTCTGATGACATAAACAATCGATCTACGTTTACCTGTTCCACTCCATTCTTTAATTTATAGACCTCTATCATATCTCCCCTCAGGCGTCTCTTTTCCAAGTTGAAGACCCTTAACCTTTTTAGCCTCTCTTCATAGGGGTATCCTTCCACCCCCTTTACCATTTTGGTGGCTCTTCTCTGTACCTTTTCTAATAATGCTATATCCTTTTTAAGATAAGGCGACCAGAATTGCACACAATATTCAAAGTGTGGTCGCACCATGGAATGATACAGAGGTATTATAATATCCTTGGTTTCATTTTCCATTCCTTTCCTTATGATACCTAGCATTCTATTTGCTCTCTTGGCCGCTGCTGCACACTGGGCGGAGGGTTTGAACATGTTATCCACGATGATGCCTAAATCTTTTTCCTGGGTGGTGGTTCCTAATGTGGATCCTTGCATTGTGTAACCATTGTTTGAGCTGTTGTTTCCTAGGTGCATAACTTTGCACTTGTCCCCATTAAATTTCATCTACCATTTGGATGCCCAGTCTTCCAATTTTCCATAATCCTCATGGGTTTTAACAACTTTAAATAGTTTTGTATCATCTGCAAATCTGATAACCTCACTCGTTAGTCCCTTTTCCAGGTCATTTGAATATATCAAAAAGCAGCGGACCCAGCACAGATCCCTGGGGTACTCCACTATTCACCTTTCTCCATTGGGAAAATTGGCCATTTAGCCTTACCCTCTACTTTCTATCTTTTAACCAGTTCATGATCCACAATAGTACACTGCCTCCTCTCCCATGGCTTTTTAGTTTTGCCAAATGTCTCTCATGAGGGACCTTGTCAAATGCTTTCTGAAAGTCCAGATACACTATATCAACCAACTCACCTTTGTCTACCTGTTTATTCACACATTCAAAAAAACATAACAGATTAGTAAGACAAGATCTTCCTTGTCTAAAGCCATGTTGGCTGTCTCCCATTAAGCCATGACTATCTACATGTTCAGTAATTTTGTTCTTTATGATGGTTTTTACCATTTTTCCTGGTACTGATGTCAGGTTCACTGGTCTGTAGTTTCCAGGATCACCCCAGGAACCTTTTTTAAAAATTGGCATTACATTGGCCATCCTCCAATCTTCAGGTATTAAAGATGATTTTAATGATAGTTCACAGATTACTAATAGTAGGTCTGCAATCTCTTATTTCAGTTCTTTCAGCATCCTTGGATGTATAACATCTGGTCCAGGTGATTTGGTATTCTTCAGTTTATCAAATAGTTGTAATACATCTTCGCGGTGTATCAATATTTCTTTCAATTCTTCCGCAGTATCACCTTTAAATACCACTTCAGTCATGGGTAACATCCCTACATCTTCCTCAGTAAAGACGGAAGCAAAGAATTTATTCAGTCTCTCCACTATGGTCTTGTCCCCTCTTAGTGCCCCTTTTACCCCTCTATCATCTAATGGTCCAACTGACTCTCTCAAAGGTTTTTGCTATGAATTCACTTGAATAAGTCTTTATTACGCATTTCTGCTTCCACAGCAAACTTCTTCTCAAATTCTTTCTTTGCCTGCCTTATCAATACCTTGCATTTAACTTGCCAGGGCTTGTGCTGTTTCCAGTTTTTGTCATTTGGCTCTTTTTTCCATTTCCTGAAAGATGCTTTTTTGGAAAACCTCACCTTTAAATCATGCTGGCAGTTTTTTGGACTTCCTTCCACTTTTCTTAAAGCGCGGAATACAGCTGGTTTGGGCTTCCAAGATAGTATTTTTAAACAACACCCAAGCTTGATGTAAGTCTTTAACCTTTGCAACTGATCCTTTTAGTTTTTTCTTAACTATTTTCCTCATTTTATCATAGTCTCCCTTTCGAAAGTTAAAAGGTAGTACTGTGGATTTCCTTACAATCCCTCCTCCACTAATTAAATCAAAGGCGATCATGCTATGATCACTATTGCCAAGTGGCCTCAACATCCTTATCTCTTCCACCAGATATGGTATTCCACTAAGGACTAGGTCCAAAATGGCTTCCCCTCTGGTCAGTTCATGAACTAGCTGCTCCAAGAAGCAGTCATTTATTTCATCTAGAAACTTTATCTCCCTAGCATGTCCTGCCGTGACACTGACCCAGTCAATACCGGGGTAATTGAAATCACCCATTATTATTACTGTGCTGTAACTGTTGTTAGCTTCCTTGATTTTTTTGAGCACTTCATCATCCATTTGTTCATTCTGGCCAGGCGGTCGATAGTACACCCCCACTGCCAACGCCTTCCCCTTTTTATTTTTATTATTCTTTTTTTAAATTCTTTATTTAGCAGTTTCCAAACATAACAATCATAACGTAACAATCGATAATGTACATACAAACAGAATTGGCTGACACAATCAGGTTGACAACAATTCTCATTTACCCGAAGCATCTAAGGGAAAAAGGGGGGGGAGGTCCGCGAATGCCATATCTCTTAAAATCAGGTTCCACTATGCAAAATAGAGCCTATTCCATTCTGAGGGAGTCCCACTTTTTCAGAAGGTTACCGAAGGCAGGGTTCTGCTTCACATATGCTATTTCACACGAACGGTGATAACAAACCAAGTTCCACCAGTATTCCACGTTTAAAGTACTGAAAGACTTCCAGTGGCTCAAGATGGCCTTCAATGCCAGACTCAGCATTAAATTGAAAAGAGTATGGTGCTGCTTTGCTAGGTCTGGAACGCCCGCCAGGGATTTATAAATGACAATCTTGAATGTTAATGACGAGCTCATCCGAAACAACCGCAGTAGTCGCTGCCATACCCCTTGCCAGTAAATCGTCAGCTGTGGGCAGTAGTACAGCATGTGCGCCAATGTCCCCACGTCAGAACCGCATGACCAGCATTGATCATCCTCCTGCGCTTGCCACTTGGCGATCTTCACCGGGGTCAAATACGCACGATGCGCAAGGAAATACAACATCTGTGTGAGAGAGGCAGCTCTCGATATCTGTATCTGGGGCCCCCAAAAGAGAGTCCACATTTCCGAGGTCGTAAGGGACCCTACCTCAGTTTCCCATACCAGTTGAGCTCCTTTGGGACTGCGGCCATCAGCTTTCCGGAGGAGATCCACAAACTTTGATATTAGCTTTGTTCCCAGCCTGTGTTCCTGTACCCAAAGGTAGAGTGGCTGTCCACTATCGAGAAGCAGGGGTGTCACTCCAGCTTTACTCAAACAATGGCGCAGCTGACCCCACTGAAAGAAGCATCTGTGTGGAAGTTGGAACTCCTGTTGCAGTTCCGGGAAAGATTTATATCTCTGCCCACAAATCAGCTGGCCCAAGTGGAAAATACCATGCCGTATCCAAGTGGTCCATGCAATACAGTTCCCTCCTATTTTGAAGCGCAAATTGAGCCAGATTGGAGTAGCATCTTTTAAGGTCTACTCATCCTCCAGTAGCGGTGCAACAAGATTAAAAGCTTGCTGGGTGGCTTTTAGGATCTCATTTTCTATCTGGACATGTGTCACTGCGGCCCCTATGCGCTGCCGCAGTGGGAGCGGTTCACTCGCTGCATCCTCAACTAGCAGCTAACTGGGGGCTCCGTGTATCTTCGACTCCTCCGCCCACCAGGAACCCTGCTTTGACAGGGCCGCTACGTGGTACCAGTAGAAATCTGGAAAGTGCACCCCACCCTGCTTTTTAGGAAGCTTCAGTTTTCATGCCGCAATACGTGGTGTTTTCTTCTCCCATAGGAAGGTCAGCAACTTTCTCTCTAAATCGACGTAGAATTTCCTGTCAAAAAGCACCGGGATCATACTTAAGATATAAGTTATCTTGGGGACAATAACCATTTTAATAGTCTCTAATCTACCCCACCAGGTTAAGTTCAATGGCGTCCATTTGTGCACATATTCTTGAAGTACCTCATTGCAGCGGTCTACGTTAAGGGAGACCGTGTCAGGCAAGGTGACGCCATAGGTGACCCCCAAGTATTTGAAGGATGTTTTTTCAACCTGGAACGGGTGTCGCTGAAGGTCATCTTCCGAGACTGCGGACGTGAGCGGTATACTTATAGTCTTATCCAAATTCAGCTTATAGCCCGAGATGCTAGAGTACTCCTCTATAGTCTTCAAGGTAGCATCCACTGAATTGATGTCTAGGAACAGCATCAGATCGTCAGCGTAAGCCGATACCTTACAGTGGTACCCTTCCAACTGTATTCCAGAAATATTTGGCAGCTGCCGAATTTTAAGAATCAAAGGCTCCAAGGCTAAGTTAAACAGCAGGGGGGAAAGGGGACATCCCTGCCTGGTTCCCCTTGTAAGTTGGAACTCTTGTGAAATAGCACTATTCGCCGCCACCCGGGCTACCGGCTTGGTGTACAACAGCTGGACACTCTTCAGGAAGCTGCCAGGCACCCCCATCCAGCGCATAGCTTGAAACAAGTAGGAAAGTTCGACCCTATCAAATGCTTTTTTTGCGTCTAGCGCAAGGCCCACTATTGGTCGATCCTCCTGCTGCGCCTTCCGAAGAACATGGGCCAGCAGACGCCCGTTATCTACAGTGGATCTCCCGGGCATGAATCCACATTGGTCTGGATGGATTAGTGTCCCCATAACATGGGACAGCCGATTGGCCAGGATCTTAGCATAGATTTTATAGTCGGCATTCAACAGCGATATAGGTCTATAGTTCTCCACCTTCTGAGGGTCTCTCCCCGGTTTAGGGTGTATGACTATCGTCTCAGCCGCCAGAGCCCCAACTGCTGGGCATTCATCCTTTACCCCGCTATAGTAGAGCATTAACTCTGGCATCAGCTGCTCTGAAAAGGCCTCATAAAATTCCACTGGCAGCCCATCAGGGCCGCTAGCTTTGCCTTTGGCCAGTTGTTTGAGAGCGGTGCGAATCTCCTTGCCCGTGATGGTTGCTGCGAGGAAATGTTGCTGCTGGCCCATGAGCTTGGGACCGTCTATGGAGGAGACAAAGTTTAGAAAAGCTGACTCGTCACATTTAACTTCAGATTGGTAGAGCTTGGAGTAGAATGCTTCACAAAGCGCTAGGATCTCATCATCCGCCATCTTTAGCGCACTGGCAGCATCTTTCAGCCCTGCTATCCGGGTCGCCGCACGCCTAGATTTTAATGTGTTCGCAACAAAGAGCTCGCCCGGTTGCTGTCATGATAGTATCGCCCCTGCTGAGCTTTAAGGGACTCGCTGACTTCATTATGCAAGAGAGTGTTATATTGGAACCTTAGCTTCTGCAGTCGAAGGAGGACTGTCGGGTCAGCCCACTTGGCCAGGAGTCGTTCGCCTGCCCGAATTTCCACATCGAGCTCCGTCCTTCTCTAAACGTCAGCCTTGTGCCTGCGGATCTTGTATGCAGTCATGTGCCCACGGATATTAGCTTTAAAGGCCTCCCACCAGGCCCACGTTGAGGTATCCCCATAATGATTGACAGCAAAGTATTCTGTGATAGCTTTCTTTATGGAATTGCGAAAATCCTCCTCTGCCAACCAGTGTTTCTCAAAAAACCAGCGCACCTGGGATTTCTTAGCAGAGCCCACAATAAGGTCCAGGAGAACCGCTGAGTGGTCCGATACTGTTCTGGGTAGCATACTAGTGCCCGCTATCTTAGGCAACAACGTCTTAGAAGTGAGAAAGTAGTCAATTCGGGTTTGCGAATTATGAGGCAGGGAGTAGAAGGAAAATTCTTTGCCACTGGGAAAGAAGAGTCTCCAGGGATCTAGCAGTCCCAGCAATTCCATCATATTCAACAATTTATTAGAAGATTGAGGCTTGTGCTGTGTCTTATAGGGAGTTCTGTCAAGTAGCGGGTCTTGTATGAGGTTGAAATCTCCCCCTAGAATAATATGCGAGGACCCGGCGTCTAATAGTTCCTGAGTAACCTGGATGAAGAATTGCGGATCGTCAGTATTGGGACCGTATATTGTCATGAAAGTAAGGACTTCACCTCTAAGTCGTGCTATTATCTTGGCCCACCGGCCAGCAGGGTCAATTTTGGTCTCTTGAACTTCAACAGGGAGGGTTTTCTTAAACAGTACAATGACCCCTCCCTTCTTTTTGAGGGCGGGTGCTGATAAAATATTCTGATAGATCCCATCCGCCACTTTGTAAGACTCGGCAAGGGAGAGGTGGGTCTCCTGCAAATTTATTTTATTTCCAGTCTCTTCTATACCGCGCTATTCAATACCAGTGCGGTTCACATTAAACATAGAACTACACATTTCCTTGGGTACTTTGTGTTTACAATGAACAGGGTGTTTAAACTTGGATGACGTCCGCTTTTTGATGTTTACAGTAGGTTAGGATTTTCTTCCTCTTGACAGGATTGGAAATACCTTGAACATTTAGGGACAGTACCCTCAGTTGGCAATCAGCCATATTTTGCACTAGAAAGACACAGGAGAATGGCATTCGCGGTCAACTGCCCCAGGAATAGAAAAACAAAGCTTCTGAAATCTAAAAATATACAACCCGACTATACTGTGCCATTAACTACTATAACTTGCATAGCGAAGCCCCAACCGCCCACCTTGGCCCAACCATCCCCCTCCCCATAAATCAAACCTACATTCTGTGAGCATTACCAAGGTAATAGGGCCCCAACCCACACATGGAAAAGAAGCCCGCTTTACATGCATAACAACTAAGGCTAAGCAGTGGCATATTATTTTAAGTCAAAGAATGATATCCACTCAAGTCTACGTTTATGTGCTGAGAGGGAGCAGGACATTTACAGTCTTGCCCTCTCTCCTTGCCCACATCCTACCGTGAGAGTAGGGAACATGACTGTGCAGTCGGCAATCCCAAAGTCTATTTATCTTTCAAGACCCCACCTCCATCTGAACCCACTCTTGCAGATATGCACGGAGCGCAGGGCCATCCGAGAAGGTCTTGGTACTGTTATCAAGGGTTACCCACATGATCGCGGGGTAGAAGAGTCCAAAACGTGCTTGCAATTGCTGCAGCATAGGCCTGCAGGCCAAAAGTTCCTTCCGACGCTGAGCCGTTTGTTTGCTGAGGTCCGGGAAGAAGGCGATCCTCTGTCCCTCGATTTTGTAAGTTTTGCCGACGCTTCGCCGCCTGCATAATCTGAAGTACGTGCTGGTAACGGAGTACTTTTACCACGAACGGACGTGGCCGCTGGGTATGGGAAGACGGATGCGACGGGACTCGGTGGGCTCTTTCCAGTTCCAGGGGTCATTCAAAGGTAGTTTTCAAGAGCTCCGATATTAATTTCTCAAGGTAACTGATAGGGTCCGACCCTTCCCGGCCTTCTGGGATTCCCGTAATGCGCACATTGCTTCTCCTGGCCCGATTAGACTGATCTTCGATTTGCGTTTCAAGAGCCGTTACCCTTTTCGCCAGCGGGCCTATCTGTACTATAACAGTAGATTGCCTGTCCACCTCGGCCTCAACATCATCTAGGCACTTAGCCATGTCCCCTAAGCGTTCTTTGACCTCTTGCAGGTCTTCTTGCACTTGCGCTAGTGTCCCAGAGTTAGTAGTGATAATATCTTTAACTGTGCGTAGTTCTTGTAATATTTCCCTTACCCCTTCAATTGGTACCTTTTCAGACGCCATTTTTTGAGGGGAAGGAAGATCCTGCTTAGCCCGCTTATTTGCTTGACCTGACGTCTGCGGGAAGTCTAATCTAGCCGGTTTCAGGGCGGACATCTCTCAGCAAGCCCCGACAGAGAAAGGCAGCAGTTGTAAGGATCCCCCGTCACCTTAATAAGCTCCGGATTCTGCAATGTCGAAGGGAGCCTCAAGCTAAGTGGCCATCTTCCACCGCGGCAGACTCCGCCCCCGCCTTCCCCTTTTTACATGGAATTTCAATCCATAGAGATTCTACAGCAAATTTTGTTTCCTGCAAAACTTTAATCCTTTGTGATTCAATGCCCTCTCTAACATAGAGCGCAACCCCTCCACCAATTTGATCAGCTCTGTCATTACAATATAGTTTGTACCCAGATATCACAGTGCCCACTGGTTGTCTTCCTTCCACCATGTCTCTGAGATACGATTTGCATACAAGCATTTTAGAGACTGTATTTATTCATATTAATCTGGCTATCGGTAGGCAGTGGTAATTTGGAACCTTTAAGCTCTGTCGTCTCCGTACTCAAGGGCATTTGGGCTACTTTTGTCTTTATTGGAACCTCTCTGCTGATATGCCCTAACTTCATTCTTTTGGTAGTATCCTTCAAGGATATATTGTTCTGAACCATGCGCTCTTGGGCGACTGTCGGCTCTCCCCTATTATCTAGTTTAAAAGCTGCTCTATCTCCTTTTTGAAGGTTAATGCCAGCTTCCTGGTTCCATTCCGGTTAAGGTGAAGCCCATCCCTTCGGAAGAGCCCCTTCTTTCCCCAGAATGTTGCCCATTTCCTAACAAATCCAAAACCCTCATCCTTGCATCATCGTCTCATCCACGCATTGAGACTCTGGAGCTTTGCCTGCCTTTTGGGTCCTGTGCATGGAACAGGAAGCATTTCGGAGAACGCTACCTTGGAAGTTCTGGATTTCAACTTCCTACCTAAAAGCCTAAATTTAGCCTCCAGAACCTCCCTACCACATTTTCCTATGTCATTTGTACCAACATGTATGAAGACAGCAGACTCCTCCCCAGCACTATCTAAGACCTTGTCTAGGTGGCGCGTGAGGTCCGCTACCTTCGCACCAGACAAGCATGTTACCAGGCAATCCTCATGTCCACCAGCCACCCAGCTATCTAAATGCCTAATGATCGAATCACCAAGTATTACGGCTGTCCTAACCCTTCCCTCATGGGTACATGGCCCTGGAGAAACTTCCTTGGTGCGAGAGGGTTTTACATCACCTGGAGGACAGGTCCAAGCTGCAGGATCACTTCCTGCCACACTAGTGTGATGCTCTCCTGTCACGTGACTTCTCTCCTCCAGACTGGAGGTGGGACTTTAGGACTATAGGTCTCGTCTATGTACTACTCTGTCTTCCTTATGTCCTCCAAGTCTGCTACTCTAGCCTCCAGAGATCGGACTCATTCCCTGAGAGCAAAGAGCTCCTTGCACACATAAGACCCCTCAGCAACTGGGAGAAAATCATACATGTGACACTTACATAGAAACATAGAAACATGATGACAGAAAAAGACCACAAGGCCCATCTAGTCTGTCCTTCCATAACAACTACAACAGTCCACTTTTTACCTTTAGAGATCCTCTGTGTTGGTCCCATGCTTTTTTGAATTCAGTTACTGTCCTCATCTCTACCACCTCCACTGGGAGACTATTCCACGGATCCACTACTCTTTCCGTAAAGAAATATTTCCGCATATCACTCCTGAATCTATCTCCCTTCACCCTCATCCCATGTCCCCTCATAGCAGAACTTGCTTTCAATTGAAAGAGGCTCTCTCCCTGAACATTTATGCCACAGAGGTATTTAAACATCTCAATCATATCACCTCTATCCCGCCTTTCCTCTAAGGTGTACATATTAAGATCCTTAAGTCTGTCCTCATATGCTTTATAATGAAGCCCATTAATCATTTTAGTAGCAACCCTCTGCACCGACTCCATCCTGTTCACATCCTTTTGAAGGTGCGGTCTCCAGAATTGCACACCATACTCCAAATGAGGTCGCACCAAAGACTTATACAGAGGCATTATCACCTCCTTTTTTCTGCTAGCCATTCCTCTCCGTATGCACCCAAGAATCCTTCTAGCTTTTGCCGTTGCCTTTTCTACCTGTTTAGCTACTTTAAGATCATCAGACACAACCACGCCTAGGTCCCGCTCTTCTTTAGTGGACAAAAGTACTTCACCTCCTATACTGTATTGCTCCCTTGGATTGCTGCAGCCCAAATGCATGACCTTACATTTTTTAACATTAAATCCCAGCTGCCAAATTCTAGACCATTCTTCAAGCTTAGCTAGATCCCTCCTCATGTTATCTACACCTTCCTGGGTGTCTACTCTATTGCAGATTTTGGTATCATCCACAAAGAGGCAAACCTTACCCAACAGCCCTTCCGCTATATCACTAACAAAGATGTTAAAAAGAAATGGACCAAGGACAGATCCCTGGGGCACACCACTGGTAACATCCTTCTCCTCAGAGTGAGCTCCATTTACTTGTACTCTTTGTCGCCTCCCACCCAACCAATTTCTAACCCAAGCAGTAACTTTAGGGTCCATCCCTAGGGTGCTCAGTTTGTTTATAAGTTGCCTGTGAGGAACAGTGTCAAAGGCTTTACTGAAATCTAAATACACCACATCTAGAGCTCTCCCTCGGTCCAACGTCCTGGTCACCCAGTCAAAGAAATCAATCAGATTTGTCTGACAAGACCTGCCTCTGGTGAATCCATGCTGCCTCGGATCCTGTAATCCGCCGGACTCCAGAAACCTCACTATTTTCTCTTTCAGCAGCGTTTCCAATAATTTACTCGCCACTTAATGCAAAAGACTGGAAAGCCCCCATCTCGCTGCTGGACTGCTGTCTGCATCTTAGTTTTAAGGTTGTATTTAGATATTTAAGTTCTTTACTTACTAAGGGTTGCTGGGGATACTAATAAAACTATTCTTAATACATTTAATGTACTTTGTTCATCTGAAGCTTAATTAATCTCAGGTCCTTAATGTATGCCTGATGAGGATAAACAGCTGCATCTGAGATTGAATATGGCACGTCCTTTCCTTTAATAGGTTATAGCACCTGTAAAGCTACGATTATCCCAGGGATGGGTGGGTATCAGGGAGGGAGGGAGGGAAAGAACACTTATTAAAAGCTGGCTGCTACACAGTACCCTGTCCTGTGCTTCTAAGGTAATCTGTGACCAATTTCCAGGGGGTGTCCCATAGCCCTTGTTTGGATAGAGGGAGTCTTGGGGTCTAAATTTAACCAGAAAGCTCTCTTCTATGTTTTAAATTTAAATTGAAAGCTCTTTGCTGCTACTAGGCCTTGATTGATTTAGCAGATATGCTGGGTTCACAGATTAATCAGCTTTAGTCTAAAGAATTCCTTTTTCTCCAATATTTAGAAAAATTCCCAGAAGTAAATACTTACAATTGCAGATATCTCTCCAGAAGTAGCAGTCCCTTTTTGTAGTCCTTCAGACTGCTGCTCTGTGGCTCCAACAACATGGCCATTGTGTGTATGAGCAAGGGATCATGGGTTCAAGGCCAGCCTGTGGCTTGTGAGTGATATCCCCAGGTGTGTTAATTTTATCCTACATTCCCAGTACAGAAGTATCATGTGCAACCAACCCACATCTAGTCAAGCTTGACTTCTCACACTCAGCTGCCAAAGTGCACAATGTAAGGCTGGATGGCAGAGCACGCTAACATCACCGGCAAACTGAACGGGCATTAATAGTGCTGTACTTTTCAGAGCATTCTAATAACACCTACACAATAAGCAGTCATTGATGATGGATGAGCATTACAGGAGCCCTAAGGGAAGGACTTTGAGCTGCAGCAATGCAGTAGGCATGTATGTGATGGCCAGGCTTTGTGTCTGTACATATAACATGCTGCAGGTCAGTTCTTTAGCAACTCTACAGACAGTATAAGAGCACATGTACAAGTTGCCTTGCTTAGATGAGCTCTTGGGGGGGGGGGGAGTGTAGGGTGAGGGCATGTGCTGCATTGGCCAGTTCGATAGGGTACTTGTCAAGGGATACAACATAATATGGTTATGCTCAGTTGCACAAACTTGTAGGGGGACACAGTGGTCAGGGGTGTTGCAGACGTAGACCACTGTGATCCAACATGCACTCACAACCTGTCTGTGACCCATTTTGCAGTACACCTAGCATTGCATTCGCTTTATACAGGTTCATTGTCCAAAGGTACCCAAATGAAGGAAAGAGGATTCTGGGTATTGCCTGAAACAGAGCCGTTCGCATATGATGTATCTGTGTCACAGGTTATGTAAGTGGCAGAGTTATCTTAACATGTGTCAGCAACAAGCATGGCCAAGGTGCCCACATCAGTTCACGCTGAGAGGCTGCACTCACTCTGACCGAGCTGTTACCGTGGCATGGCTCTGTATCCACATTATGCACTGCTCTGGTTGCTGTCTGTCCATGCTGTTTGTACCAAGGCAGGGTGTACATGGTCATCTGTGCATATGCATTGTGTGCTGACCAGCAGACTAGGCGCAGTTTGGATGTGAATGGCTGACACAGCTCTGTGGTGGCAGCATATGCATACCGATAGTGCCTGCTATAGTACATTGGAAGTTCCTGAAGGTACAGCTTGCAGATATTCTTGGGCAGAAAACTGCAATCTAGTCAGACCCAACTGTTTAGGTGCCAGCACCCTCCCTTCCTGCATACACAGACATCACTGCATTCTGTTTCCTGAGCATCTGTTGCTACAACCATCTGGACTGTAATTAGATATTATAGGAGAGTCCCTGGGCAAAGGGAGAAGGACACAAGGTCCAGATTTGACATGATGCACAGCATGCCTCAACAATGCAGACAACCAAGTGATTAGCAGTACTCACTGCAAGCAGTAACTGCAGCATACTTATTATGAAATAGATCAGCTTCAGAACCTGGAGGGTCCAGGTATTGCAGTGCAGACTCTGGGGACCAGGTGATGTGTGCCTCCCCTCACATTTGGGGTGACCCAGGAAACCGATGAGTAGCACAATTTGCAACTGGTATGTTCCTAACACACACAATGTCCCTGTATGATTCTGGCCTGATGTGATGGATCACAGCAGTCTCCCATTGGTGCTCAGTTGCACAAGAAAGTGCAGAATGTGCAATGCCTCATGGTTAATGGAGGGGCTAACCTATTCTGGCAGCCATAATGGTGACTGTAATCACTGGAGCATTGCCCGTACCTGATTGTCATCTCAGATGGTGGGAGACATGTATATTGCCCCCCAGGGCAGCCAGGATGGTCTGCAATGGACCGCATAGGTCATGATTGTGATTTGTGTGTGTGTGTATGTGCAGGTATACCTATCTTGGCATGTGTAGCAGCTTACAGAGGACTGCACACCCTGCATATGGGTTAGGTGCCACACTGTGGCACAGTGGACGCATGCATATTAGTGTTGTTTGCTGTAGGGGGAACAGTAGAGGGACCGACATCTTGTCCTCACATGTGCCTTGTCCTTTGGACAAGAGACGTATCCTGCTGCAGTGTGTCTGTTGAGCAGCTACAGTACTGTGTTACATGTGCATAACATACTGCATGTGTGCCGCTGTGGTGTACCATGTTCTCACAATAGTCCTGCCATATTGTTTCATGTCCTGACTGTCACCCATTGCAGGCAGGGACCTTCAGTCTCTTTGATACAAGGCATTGCTGTACAGGACAGTATGGAGGTGTAGCCTAATGGTTGGAACTTCGGATCCCTCACATCCTGCCATTACATGCATTCACATCCTAGCCATGGGATGGCCACCTGCAAGGATCATCATACTCCCTTATTAGCTCCATATGACCAGTCTCTGTGTCTCTTGTCCACTTGCTGTCTCCATAATTGTCAGGGGGTTGTATGGTCCTTGGGAGGCTGGATTTGCTGTGTGACCCACTTAGCTGGTACTGGGGCTTCCACATGGCACAGCCACACTTTTTTCCCACAACTACAACTGCATTTTAGGGGTCACATTGGGTACATCATTGTTGCAAGCCGATACCACACTCTCATCTACCGCCATCCTTCCTTCTGTCCATCCATCAGCATCTGCCGGTTTTGTGCAGTCATGTATTCTTCTGCCAGCTGCTGCACTATCACCCACATAGGAACATTATTCTCATTGTGCTGTATTGCTCCTGCCTCTCTTGTGACTGATCTGCACATCACCACTCCTGCTCCCTCATCCTTTTGATGCACACATCATGGCAATTCAGGCTCCACAGAGGGGCACGTCTTTCTCATCTTATGCCACACACTGATATTATAATGGTTTTACGTGGACAGCCCTCACTGTATCACTGCTGTTGCCTTCCACATGCTCATCCCACTTACAGACTACTATGTAGGATGCCCATGGATTTGTCAGGTCCATCAGCTCCTGCCTGTCCATTCATCCATCATCTTTACCTCAACTTTCAATGGGGATCCTTGTTCCTGCATTACGGTGCTGCCATTTTTGGTTGTTAAGACGCACACTTGGCACCTTATTGCCCAGTGTCCTCTTAGTGCACGCTAAATGGGCCCTTGTGTCCTTAATGCTGAAACACCTACTGCCCGCCCCAAGCCTTTATTGCCTGTAAACACGCTTACCGCTGCCATTATCGCCCAATCTCCGATGCCCCCTTACTGCCCTTTAGTAAACGTACCCCTAAGAGGGTCAAAATCTAAGCACTGGAGTCCATAATTTATGTACAATTTCTGTAAAGAAGAGTGCCCCTTAAGAACATTTGGCATTTATTGACTTTTTATTAGTTTTATCCCAACGGGAGTTTTAACCTATGGTTGCATGTTTTTACCTTTAAAGTGCTCTTAACTCTTATTCTATCTGTGATTTAGGTGAAATCTAAAACCTTTTTAAATAGACTGACTTGTCATGTGACACCTCCTTCAATTAACTTATTTTAAGAGAACACTCTCAAGGCAAAAGTTTCAGTGCTTTCTAACCCTCATTAAATATGTATTCTCCTTGACCCAGAAGAGCACTGTGCATTACATGCTACATGCTTTAGATCTCAAAGCCCTAAATGCAGTACAGTGATAGTGTGACAGAGGAGAAAACCATCATATTTTCTCTTACCTTCTCTCTTAATCCCTCTCGCTGTCTTCCTCTGTTCAGCTGACGACAGTCCTTTAACAAAATGCTTTATTCTTATTGATGCAATAAAGGGGACTGCTTTCTATAACTGCCAAATGTAAAAGCTACAAATGATTTAGTAAAAATCCTATCATAAGTGTACAATTTTTAAAGGCACTTCCATACATAAAGCACTCCTTGTGACTTTAGGCAAGTCACTTTACACTCCATTGCCTCAGAAGAAAAGGCATGGCAATCTATTTCCAGTTATACCTTGCCAAGAAAACCCAGGGACTGCTGGGTTGGCAGGAGTCAGCATTGACTTGATAGCACTTAAAAACCCCATATGAATACACAATTATGCAAGCATGGGCATTGCACACATAAATGTATTCATGTATCAGAGAGGTGTTCCTGAGAATGGGGTTGGAGTGGAGAATGCAGCAACACACCAACTTTTGGAATTGTATGTAAGTTTTCACTGACAAATTAGCCACACAAATAGCAAGTGCAGATTGGCACATGTACTTTTCCAGAGTCAATTATCAAAGGTACATTTTTCCCGTTGAAAACTGATGTGGTCTGCTGCTAGAAAGTTAGTTAACTGTTGGCTTTACATTTAAGTGCACTTTAAAAAGTCGCCTCTAATACGAACATACTTTGGTTTATATACTGCTTAATGTTATGCATTTTAGAATAATATCTATATCTGTATACTGTATATATTTGTTTCTTCTGCTTTTTTCAGCTTCTAGCTCCATCATAGTTGGCCTCTTTCCAACTATAGTGCCATAATCTTTTCTTCATAACTAATTGGAATTTTTTACCTCTATATCCCTCTCCCAATTTAGTTGAGCAATCACAGTAGCCTCCCTCTGCAAGGGGCTGCAGATTTCAGATCCTTAACAAACTTGGCTAACATGGATGGGAAATTCTGAAAGCGATTTACATGAACATAAGAAATGCCATACTGGGTCAGATCAAGGTCCATCAAGCCCAGCATCCTGTTTCCAACAGTGGCCAATACAGGCCACAAGTACCAGTCAGGTTGCCAGAAAGGTACAGTACACAGATTCCACAATGCTCATCCCGAGACAAGCAGTGGATTTCCCTGGTCATCTTTAATAATGGTTTATGGACGTTTCCTTCAGGAACTTGTCCAAACCCTTTTTAAACCCATCTACAGTAAAATCTTATACTACATCCTCCGGTAACAAATTGCAGAGTTTGATTGGACATTAATAGGAGAAAATATTTTTTTCACTCAATCTTAAATGGGATATATTGTAACTTCATGGCATGTGCCCTAGTTTTTCCACTCCTTAATGGAGTAAACAACCGATCTATGTTTACCCGTTCCACTCCATTCATTATTTTATAGACCTCTATCATATCTCGTCTCAGTCATCTTTATTCCAAGTTGAAGAGCCCTAACCTTTTAAACCTTTCCTCATAGGGATATCCTTCCATCCCCTTTACCATTTTGGTGGCTCTTCTCTGTACCTTTTCTAGTTCTCCTCTATCCTTTTTAAGACCATGGCAACCAGAATTGCACAAATATTCAAGGTGCGGTCACACCATGGAGCGATACGTAGGCATTATAATTTATTTATTTATTTTATTTTTATTTATTATTTTATTTAACAGGTTTTATATACTGCTTTATCATTTCAATCAAAGCGGTTTACATTGAAACTTAAACTTGGTAATATACATTAAACAGGGACATTGATAACTTGGATTTGTTCTCCATTTCTTGGTCGTATTCTCCATTCCTTCCTTTATGGTTCCTAGCATTCTATTTGTTTTCTTGGCTGCCACGGCACACTGGGCAGAGGGTTTCAATATATTATTCACTATGACATCTAAATCCTTTTCCTGAGTGGTGATTCCTAATATGGAACTTTGCATTGTATAGTGGGAGGAGTGGCTCAGTGGTTGGGACAGGTTACCTCAGGCCAGAAGGCTGGGGGTTCAATTCCCACATGGGGACAAGTAACCTCAGGCCGGAGGGACCAGGGTCTCTAGTCCTATAGCCACTCCTTGTGGCCTTGGGCAAGACACTTAACCCTCCATTGCCTCAGGTACATTTAGATTGTGAGCCCTTCAGGGACAAGGGAATGAAAATGTACCTGTTAGTATACATGTAAACCACACTGATTCTAAAGAGCACAGTATAAAAAATAAATAAAATAAATAACTATAGTTTGGGTTGTTCTTCCCTAAGGGCTGGATTCTGTCCCACGAATAGCAGGGATGAATGTCCATTCCCACAAATAGCAGGGATGGATGTCCATCCCCACTATTCATGCCCTCCCCGCTGGCTTCCTACCTCCCCGTCGGTTGTACAGGGAGGTTAGATGGGGGTAGGGAAGGGGCAGATCTGGAGTGGAGTTAGGGTGGGCGGTAGGCAGTCACCGACCCTTGACATTCAAGGCTGATTCTAATGTCGGCCCTGTACGTCCTGGGCCAGCGACTTGTGCAGGGAAGTTATTCCACCTCCGAGGTGGAATAACTTCCCTGGATGTCATTTTTCTGTTGGCACGGGCGTGAATGGGGCAGGTGGGGCCCAAGGACATTTCCCGTAGCCTGGCCTTAGAAGGCTGGATCGGGGATTGGGCTGCGAGGGAAGACTTTGGGATTGCGGCTTTACAATGGAGCTGCGGTGCCATGGCAACCGGATGCCATGGTGCCACGGCTCCATTATAAGGTCCTGATTGAGTTAGTCGGGCTTTCTCTGTATGTGCAAGCCAGGCTGAATCGCATTCCTGGCCTGCACGTACAGGGCTGTTCACGATTCTGTTCCCACGGGGCTAGACGTGCCCCATGGAATCAGAATCACGACTCCCTCTATACGTCCAGTTCAAACCAGACATACAGAGGGGCTGTGCATCCGGGATGGAATGAGGCTGTAAGTGCATTACTTTGCACTTGCCTACATTAAATTTCATCTGCTATTTTGACATCCAGTCTTCCAATTTATCAAGTTGCTCGGGTGATTTTTCACAATCTTCTTGTGTTTTAATAACTGAATAATCTTGTGTCATCTGCAAATTTGATCACTTCACTCTTTATTCCCATTTTCAGGTCATATTAACATAGTAAATGATGGCAGATAAAGACCAGTATGGTCTATCTAGTCTGCCCAGTAAGATGGAAAGAGTATGTGCACCTGCTGCTCCGTGCAGGCCACCCCTCCCCATGTCTTTGTTTTAGGGGTGAACCCACGCTCCGTGTAGGACACCCCTGTTTGTTGAGAAATTAGATAGTTAAGTTTATTTTGATTTTATCCTGTTGCTGTAAAGGGATCCACTGTGTCTGTCCCATGCCATTTTAAATTCTGTCACTGTATTTGCCCCCACCACTTCCATCGGGAGGGCATTCCAAGCATCCACCACCCTTTCAGTGAAAAAGTATTTCATGACATTGCCTTTCAATTTACCCCCTTGCAGCTTCACATTATGCCCTCTAGTTTTATAGCTTCCCCGTCTTTGGAAATGGGTTGTTTGTTCATTATTTCTCTTTAAGTATTTAAAGGTCTGAATCATATCTCCCCTATCCCTCCTGTCCTCCAGAGTATACATATTTAGGTCTTCAAGTCTCTTCTCATAAGGCTTCTGACGCAGGCTCCAAATCATTTTGGTTGCCTTCCTCTGAACAGTTTCCAGTCTTTTTATATCCTTTGCAAGATATGGTCTCCAAATCTGAACACAGTATTCCAAGTGAGTCCTTACCAGTGCCTTATACAGTGGAATTGGTACCTCTTCCTTTCTGCTGGTAATTCCTCTTTGTATGCAACCCAACATCCTCCTGGCTTTTGCCACTGCCTTGTCGCACTGTTTTGCCACCATGAGATCCTCAGAAATAATCACACCAAGGTCCTTCTGGTCCGAAAGAATCCCAGTCTAGAAACGTGGATTACCAAGGAAAGGAACTAATTTATTATATCACCATATAGAGGATCAAATGCCAAGGACCCGACACAGACCGTGTTTCATAAAAACTTTCTCAGGGGTATATTGGCATGCTCTATGATTAAATTAGCTCATGTGTGATATCCTTTGTGAGCGATTTTATGAGAGCTTCAAGCCAAAGTCTAAAGCATGCAGTTAATTCGCTGGGCAACCGTCAGCTCTCATCACTCACAAATACATTGAACAGTGCCTGGCCAAGGACTGAACCCTAGGGCACCCCGCTAATCACCCTCCTTTCATCCGAGTGAGCTCCATTTACCATCACCTTCTGTCGTCTGTCAGTCAACCAATTTCTGATCCAGTTCACCACCTTGGGACCCATCCCCAAACTACTGAGTTTTATTGATAAGCCTCCTATGAGGAACAGTATCAAAGGCTTTGCTGAAATCCAGGTAGATGACATCCATTGCATGCCCCTGAACTAGTTCTTTGGTCCCCCAGTCAAAGAACTCAATCAGATTTGTTTGGGAAGATCGTCCCTTGGTAAAACCATGTTTCCTCGGATCATGCAACCAGTTGGTTTTGAGAAAGTCCACTATTCGCTCTTTCAGAAGCGCCTCCATTATTTTTCCCGCCACCGCGGTAAGGGACTCACGGGCCTGTAGTTTGTCACTTCTTCCCTGTCACCACTTTTTTGAAGAGGTACCACATCCGCACTTCTCCAGTCCTGTGGAACTTCTCCTGTTTCCAAGGATCTGTTGAAAACATCCTTTAATGGCCCTGCAAGAACCTCTCTGAGCTCTTTCAGTATCCTGGGATGTATCCCATCTGGTCCCATGGCCTTGTCCACTTTCAGTTTTGCAAGTTGTTCTAACAGATAATCTTCTGTGAATGGTGTGGTATCTACTTCATTCCCATTTTTATATTTGGGAGTCACAGATGTTCCTTCTCCAGGATTTTCTTTAGTAAAAACAGAGCAGAAGTAATTGTTTAGCAATTTCACTTTTTCAATGTCACTTTCCACTAATCCGTTCCCAGTACTTCTGAGTCCTGCAATTCCATCTCTGATTTTCCTCCTCTCCCGAATATACCTGAAGAAAGTTTTGTCGCCACACTGCACATCTTTAGCCATCTTTTCCTCTGCCTTTGATTTTGCTTTCCTTATTTCTCTTTTTGTCTCTTTTAGTTTGATCCTGTATTTCTTTCTGTGTTCCTCTGTTTGCAAGCTTTTGAATTTTGTGAAAGCTGTGTTTTTTGTCTTTATTTGAGCAGCCACTTCTTTGGAGAACCAAATAGGTTTCCTTTTCCTCTTGTTTTTATTTACTTTCCTTACATATTTATCTGTTGCCCCTTTTATTGCCACCTTTAGTTAAGCCCATTGCAATTCCACTTCCCTTATCCCCTCCCACCCTGCCAACTCCTCCTTCAGGTACTTGGCCATTTTAATGAAGTCAGTGTTTTTGAAGTTTTGGACTTTGAGCTTGCTATGATTGGACTGCACCTTGGCTTTTATCTCAAACCACACCGTGTGATGATTGCTGCTGCTCACAGGGGCACTCACCCGGACATTCGACATGCTATCACTGTTGGTGAGCACTAAATCCAGCAATGAGCTTTCCCTTTTTGGTTCCATCACCATTTCTCTAAGTGACACATCTTGGAAAGAATCCACAATTTTTTTGCTTCTTGCCAGATTCACACCGGGTAGATTAAAGTTACCCAATATGATCACTTCCCCCTTTGTGGCTATCTTGACAAGATCTATAATAAATTCGTTATCTATTTCTTCGATTTGAGTCGGAGGTCTGTAGACTACAGCAGTATGGATGACAGTGCCATCTCCTCTTTCCAACACAATCCAGAGCGCTTCTTCTTTTCCCCATGCCCCCTGCATTTCAGTAGCTTTAATATTGCTTTTGACATACAAAGCTCCTCCTCCTCCTTCTCCACTTTCTCTGTCTCTTCTGAATAGATTATAGCCAGCTATGGCTATATCCCATTTATGTGATTCATTAAACCATGTTTCTGTAATGGCCACAATGTCCAAGTCCATTTCCACCATTAGGGCTTCCAGGTCCGGAACTTTGTTGGCTAAGCTTCGAGCGTTTGTGCTCATTGCTTTCCAGCATTTAACTGGCTTACATGTATTTTGCATTGATTTTGTTCTGCCTACTTCTTCCCACTTGTCGTTGATGTGTGGTTTAAAAGTGTGGCTGTTTCTGATCTTGTTCTGCTTTTGCCGGGAGTGATGTCCTGAACTTGTCCTTCCCCATCCCTCACCCCCTTTTTCTAATTTAAATGCATATCTACATACTGCCTGAATTTTTCACTTAGGATTCTTTTCCCTGAGACAGAGAGATGTAGTCCATCAGCACAGTATAGTCTCTTGTTGGTCCATCTGTTTCCCCAGTCACCAATAAATCTGAATCCTTCTCTTTTGCACCAGGTCTGGAGCCATTTATTTAAGCTGTTTATGCGATGCAGCCTTTCTGCCCCCTTACCAAGAATAGGTAGAACTTCTGTGAATGCTACAGTATTAACAATGGGCTTGAATTTCTCTCCCAGTATTTGGAAGTCCCTTTGAGCTGCAGAGGCACTGTTTCTAGCCAGGTCATTTGTACCCAGGTGGATGACAACATCAGTTTTGGAGTGCTCACTTTCTGCGCTAAGTACATCAACAATTTGGTTTGTATTCCAGCTAGCTGAAGAGCCTGGGAGGCATTTGACTATCTTCTCTCCTTTGAACTGTGTTCCCAAGTTGGTGCCTCTAATGATGGAATCTCCAAGTAGTAGTAGTTTTCTGTTTGGTGAGTCTTTCTTCGTATTTGGTGCTTTAGCAGGGGATTGGGCATTGACTGTCTCATTTAAGGGCCCTTCAGTTTCCATGGATTTGGCATCCTCCTTAACCAAAGCAGAGAAGGCATTATGCAGGGATATCTCTTGATATATAGGGAGTTTCTGCATTACAGGTCGCAGTCTACCTGAGCCCACTGTGATCCATTTGTTCCTGGGATGTTTGATTCTTTGTGGGAGCGGTGGTAGACTTTGTTCGGTTTGTATCCTAGAAGAGGTGTGTTTCATTGCATCTAGTTCTTCCCTTAGTAGAGTCAATTCTTTATGCATGGCAGCTAGTTCCTCCCTTGTAGAGTCAATTCTTTATGCATGGCAGCTGACTTGAGGCATATAGGACAAGCTCTTAGGTTCCAAATGATTTGTCTCAGAATGAAAGCACCACAGTTATGGCACTGAATACACGACATGCTGATTAAGCAGTCCTAGAAGGAGAAGAAGAAATGGTGGGCTTAACACCGAATTAAAAAGGATAGATGTCAACGTATGTGACCACTATATAGGCAATGCAGCCCTGGGGTGGGTGGGGTGAGGGGTAGGGTGGGCGGGAACCTAAGTGTCCCTGGCCAGTAGGCCTTACATGAACTGTGGGCACACTCAGATATCTGATTTAAGGGCTACACAAGGAATGTAGGCAGTCAGAATATTCCCAAAAATTAATGTATAACCAACAGTTAAATTCTCTATTAGCAACAAAACAGGCAAAAAAAGATAGAAAGCTGAAAGCTTAGCTGTGTGGAGGCTCTGGTCATTTATGAATATGTTAAAAAGCAGTGGGCCCAGCACAGATCCCTGAGGTACTCCATTATTCACCTTTCTCTATTGAGAAAATTGGCCATTTAGCCCTACCCTCTGCTTTCTATCTTTTAACCAGTTCCTGATCCATAATACCGTGTTTCCCCGAAAATAAGACCGGGTCTTATATTTATTTTTGCTCCAAAAGATGCACTAGGGCTAATTTTCGGGGTAGGGCTTATTTTTCTTTTCATATACAGCATGACAGCACAGAATGAGTGGCGCTGCAGCTTTCGTCTGCACAGATGATGGAAGTGGCCCGCAGCACAGCACTGGCACTCAATTGGCGTCGGCGAGTGGAGCAGGAGGAAAACTCCTCCCTGGTGACCCCCCCCGGTACTGAATCTGTCAGACGTGATCTGCACTAGGTCTTATTTTCGGGGTAGGGCTTATATTATGGGAATCTCAGAAAAACGTGCTAGGTCTTATTTTCAGGATAGGTCTTATTTTCGGGGAAACACGGTAGTACACTGCCTCCTATCGCATGACTTTTTAGTTTCTCCAAGGAGTCTCTCATGAGGGACCTTGTCAAAGGCTTTCTGAAAATACAGATACACTGTATCGACCAGCTCACTTTTGTCTACCTGATTATTCACATTTTCAAAAAAATATAACAGATTAGTAAAACAAGACTTTCCTTAGCTAAATTCATGTTGGGTTTCTCTCATTAAACTGTGACTATCTACATATTCAGTAATTGTCTTCTTTATAATGGTTTCTAACACTCTGCCCAATACTGATATCAGGCTCACCAGTCTGTAGTTTCCCGGATTATCCCTGGAACCCTTTTTTAAAACTGGTGTTACATTGGCCATTCTCCAATCTTCAGGTATTACAGATGATTTTAATGATTGTTCACATATTACTAATAGTGGGTCTGTAATCTCATATTTCAGTTCTTTCAACACCCTTGGATGTATACTATTCGGTCCAGGTGATTTACTACTCTTCAGTTTATGAAACAGTTGCAATACATCTTCCTGGTTTATCTATATTTCTTTCAGATACATCACCTTTAAATACTATTTCAGGCATGAGTAATATCCCTACATCTTCTTCAGTAAAGACTGAAGCAAAGAATTCATTTACTCTCTACATTTTGACCTTGTTCTCTCTTAGTACCCCTTTTAACCCTCTATCATCTAATGGTCCAACTGACTCTTTCACAGGTTTTTTACTTCAAATGTTCATGAAAAAGTTTTTATTATGCGGTTTTGCTTCCACGGAAAGCTTTCTTTCAAATTCTCTCTTTGCCTGCCTTATCATTATTTATTTTAACATTTTGTGACGCTCGCGCCCCTACCAGGCGGTTGCCTAGTAGGGACGGCTGGCCATCTGTATCCCTTCGAGGGTTGTAGTTGTGTCAATAAGAAAAGCCAAGTGGTTATTTAAAGCGCACAGGAAATTTTTATTCGGTTTCCAAAGTTGGCAAGTGATGAACATAAAAATTCTTTAAGCACTTTTTTCCAGACAAAAGAAATACAGGATAATTTCTCCAAATGAAAATGTCCAAACAAAACTCACAGCAGTTTCTATTCTTCACTGCAATTGTTTGCCATTTCTAAACACAAAAGCATTTGTAAAACTCTTCACAGCTTCCAACCTCGCTGTTGCCACGCCCCATACAAACAGTTCTCACTGTTTGGGCCTTTACTGAAGTTTTGCAGTTTTTGCTTCCTAAGAGAGAGATTCCTAACCTCTTGTCTTCAGGGTTACTCTTCTCTTTCAACTCTTGAAACTGCTTTAACTTGCAACAGCTTCCTTTTGTATTTCAGTGTTTTCTAACACACATTACTATTATATTTTAGTGCACAGCTCACATTCCATCTCAGAAGTTTCTGACTCAACAACACTTTCTTCAGGGCCTACTTCCATGCTCTCCAGTGAGCTACAGCTAGGTGCTCTTTGAAAGTGCTCTGGTAACTTTTCCTTAAGAGTCTTTGCAATGTTAAACAGTCTCCCACACTGCCTGGCCTTGGCTCCTCCAAGCCGGTCTCCTGTGTGTCTCTCCTGCTTAACCTCCCTCCTGAGATACTTCTTGCTGTGCTGAGGCTTCAGATGTATGAAAGTCTCCCCTGAGTCAGAGCAAGAACTATTCTGGTGGCACTGCTCATTCCCTGCATACCTTTCTTGGCTGCCTTTGTAATGGTTCCTCCATTTGCTGCTCTCCTTGGCTGCAAGGGTTTTCCACAGCTTGGCCCCAGATCTCTCCTGTCTGTGCCTCCTGGGAATTGGACTTGAACCTGGGCTAGGCCTTGAACTGCAGCTGCCACTGGTGCTTGCTCCTGCACTCCTCCTGGACCTTCTGCTCACAGCTCCTTCCTCTTCCTGCCTCAAACTCAAACTGTGCCACTCTCTTTTGTTTGTTCTTCCCCTGTTAACTGTTGAGCTGGGCAACTCCCTTCCTAGCTCCTCCCACTTGGACCTCCTACTCCTCTGCAGGGTTGTCCTGTGGTCTGTGATTGGCTTACGCTTAGCTCTGCCCTCTAGGTTTCTTTCAGTGCTTCTAGTATGGAGCCTAGGATTTTGTGCTCCCATCCCCCTCAATGGAAAAAAATCCTTCTTTTTTTTAGTTTTCCCTAGCTGGGCTGCACTCACCTCATCACAATTTCTTATATTCAATGCTTGCATCTAATGAGATGGATCGATACAATAACAGCAGCTACGGGTACCAGTCTGTCAACAATGAGCCGCCTGACTGAAGACCGAACACAATTTAGGATAGCTATCCAGAGGGTCGCCATGATTCGACTCCGACTCAACGGCACTTAACAACAACAACAACAACTTGCCAGTGCTTATGTTTTTCCAGTTTTTGTTATTTGACTCCTTTTTCCATTTCCTGAAAGATGCTTTTTTTGCTAAAACAGCCTCTCTGACCTCACTTTTAAACCATGATGGCAGTTTTTTGGCCTTCTTTCTGCTTTTCTTAAAGTATGGAATCCATCTGGTCTGGGTTTCCAAGATAGTATTTTTAAATGACGCTCATGCTTGATGGAAAATTTTAATCTTTGCAGCTGCTCCTCTTAGTTTTTTCTTAACTATTTTTCTCATTTTATCATGGTCTCCATTTTGAAAGTTGAAAAGTAGTACTGTGGATTTCCTTGCTGTCCTCCCTCCATTTATTAAATCAAATGCGATCATGCTATGATCACTATTGACAAGTGGCCACAACACCCTTATCTCTTATACCAGATCCTGTGTTCCACTAAGGATTAGGTCCAAAATAGCTTCCCCTCTTGTCAGTTTATGAACCAGCTGCTCCAAGAAGCAATCATTTATTTTATCTAGAAACTTTATCTCCCTAGCATGTCCTACTGTGACATTGACCCAGTCGATACCAGGGTAATTAAAATTACCCATTATTACTGAGTTGTAACTTTTGTCAGCTTCCCTGATTTCTTTTAGCATTTCATCATCCATTCTCATCAGGCGGTCGGTAGTAGACTCCCACTGCCATCGCCTTTCCCCCTTTTTATATTGAATTTCTATCCATAGAGATTCTACTGTGTATTTGTTTCCTACCTGCAAAACTTTAATCTTGTGTAACTCAATTCCCTTTCTAAAAACCCCTCCACCAATTTGATCTACCCTATCTTTGCAATATAGTTTGTACCCAGGTATCACAGTGTCCCATTGGTTGTCCTCTTTCCATCAGGTCTCTGAGATGCCAATTATATCTAACCTTTCATTTAGTGCTATATATTCTAACTCTCCCATCTTAATTTTTAGACATATCATTTGCATATAGCCATTTTAGCGGTTGTATTTTATTCATATTAATCTGGTTAACAGTTGATGGGGTAATTTGGAATCTTTCAGCTCTGTCTGCTCTGTATGTAAGGGCATCTGAGTTACTTTTATCTTTATTGGAATCTTTCTATCGGGATTCCCTAACTTCCATCTTTTTCTAGTATCCTTCAAGGATACAGCCTTGCAAACCATGCGCTCTTGGGCGACTGTCAGCTGTGCCCTATTATCTAGTTTAAAAACTGCTCTGTCTCCTTTTTTAAGGTTTATGCCAGCAGCTGGTTACATCCTAGTTAAGGTGAAGCCCATCCTGCCCAGTTCCCAACAAATCCAAAACTCTCTTCCTTGCACCATCATCTCATCCACACATTGAGGTGCCAGAGTTCTGCCTGCCTTTTGGGTCTTGTGCATGGAATTGGAAGCATTTCAGAGAATGCTACCTTGGAAGTTCTGGATTTCAGCTTCCTAAATAAAAACTTAAATTTGGCCTTAAGAATCTCCTTCCCACACTTTTCTATGTCATTGGTACCAACATGCACCAAGACAACAAGTTCCTCCTCAATACTATCTAAAACCTTGCCTAGGTGGTGAATGAGAACTGCTACCTTCGCACCAGGCAGGCATGTTACCAGGTGATGCTCACGTCCACATGCCACCCAGCTATCTACATGCCTAATGGTCAAATTGCCAACTATAATGGTTATCCTAACCTTTCCCTCATGGACACATGTCCATGACGAAACTTCATCGGTGCGAGAGAGTTTTGCATTACCTGGAGGACAGGTCCTAGCTACAGGATCACTTCCTGCCACACCAAGTTGATGCTCTTCTTTCATGTGACTTCTCTCCTCTGTGGCAACTGAGAAGCTGCTAGACTGGAGGTGGGACTTCAGTACTATATCCCTGTAGGTTTCGTCTATATGCTTCTCTTTCTTCCTTAGCTCCTCCAAGTCTGCTATTCTAGCCTCCAGAGATCGGACTTGTTCCCTGAGAGCAAAGAACTCCTTGCACCTAGTGCATACTTAAGACCCCTCACCAAATGGGAGTAAAGACTGGATAGTCCCATCTCACTTCTGGACTGCTCTCTGCATTTTAGTTTTAAGGTTTTGATAAGATAGTTAAGTTGTTCATTTACTTAAAGTTGCTAGGGATAGCTGTATAGACACAAGTATACTTAATAGGTTTAAAGGACTTTGTTCACATCAGGATTAATTTCAGGGCCTTAATTAATTAACCAAACCTGATAAGGATAACCAGCTACACCTGAAAGTAAATGTAACTACCTCTGTCCCTGTAAGAACCTATAAATCTAAGATTATATCTGTAGTGGGTAGGAGTCAGGGTGGGTGGGAGAGAAAGAAACACTTTATAGAAGCTGGCTTGCTAAAACAGTGCCCTGTGTGACTTAAAAAACACAGATCTTTAAAATAGACAGATTTTATTTATTTATTTATTTATTTATTTAGCAAGCATTTGTAGCCCGCTCCTTCCAGCGATCAGAAGCGGGTAGGATTACTATTGTGAAACTGCCGAATCAAGGCAGGTACAAATTTTGTTTACATACAGATTGTCAGAAAAGCACATCATACAGAGTTAACACTTCTTAGCTATGGGGGAGTTCATTTACATATATACATAAATACATATATACAGGATAATCTTCTTGGACACAGTGGTCAGGGGCTGCTCCATCTGTGGGTTTAGTTCAGGTTGAAATGTGATTGGAAAATGTGCATTTTGAGTTTCTTTCTGAAGTCTAGAAGGTCATTGCTAGCTCGTAGTTCTGGTGGGAGTTGGTTCCACAGTGTTGGCGCCGCATATGAGAAAGCCCTGTGGCTGGTGTTAGCTTTGGCAGATCTTATATCTGTTGGAGTGTGAAGGATGTTGGAATTGTGGGTTCTTCTGTTTCGGGTAGGAGGTTGCAATATTACTAGGTTGTTGAGGAAGGAAGGTGCTAAGTTGTGGATGAGTTTGAAGGTGGTTGTTAGTATTTTGTATTTTGTGCGAGCTGTTATGGGTAGCCAGTGTAATTGAATTAGTACTGGTGTGATGTGGTCACTTAGATTTTTCTTCATTATGACCCTGGCAGCTACATTTTGTGCCATTTGTAATATGTTTAGGGTTTTTTTAGGTAAACCTTGTAGGATGGCGTTGCAGTAGTCAAAATGTGGCATGATGAGTGCTTGGGCCACTGTTCTGAAGTCTTGGGGATCAATAATATTCCGAATGGGTTGGAGCACTCTAAGCTTGTGGAAAACTGCTCTGTTGGTCTTTCGGAGGTGTTTTTCCATCTTTAGGTCACAGTCAAATGTGACTCCTAGATACTTTATTTCTTTTTTTGTTTGGTAAGTGTTGTTACATAGTGTTATTGATGTGGGAGGGTCAAAATTCGGTTCTTTGGAGATATACATTACTTCGGTTTTTTTGTGATTAATTGACATACTACTTTGTTGTAACCAGTCTTGCATCTCTCCGATACATGTCTCCAGTGGGTTGTAGTCTGGGTTTTTAGTGTCTAGTTGTGTGTATAGCATGATATCATCGGCATAGATGTGGTAATTAATTTCGTGCCGTGAGAAAATTTTGCATAGTGGCTGCATATATATGTTAAACAGAAGTGCTGAGAGAGCAGAGCCTTGGGGGATTCCCTGTGTTTGTGAGAAAGATTCTGCTTTTTCTCTGTTGAACTGAACCTGTTGTGTTCGATTTGAGATGTAGGATGAGAACCATTTTAGTGGGGTTCCTGTTATTCCTATTGATTTTATCCTATTTATGAGGGTCCCATGATTAACTGTATCAAAGGCAGCTGAGATGTCAATGAATACAAGGATGTACATTTTCTTTTTGTTTTCAAGGCCCTTTAGGAGGTTGTTAAGTAGAACTAGTAACAGGGTTTCAACTCCATGATGTTGCCTGAAGCCATATTGCTGGTCATCAAGAGGAGCACTGTCAGTCAGATGGTCTTGGAGTTGTAGAAGGACCGTTTTTTCTATGATCTTTGCCAGGAATGAGATACTTGATATGGGACGGTAGGAGGCTGGGTCTTCTCCGTTGAGTGTAGTGTTTTTTAGGATCGGTCTAATGACTGATTTCTTTAGTTCTGAGGGCATGATTCCTTGTTGTAGGGATAGGTTAACTATGTGTGCTATGTGAGGTGCTATGTCTTGTTTCACTGCCTTGATCCAGGATGCAGGACAGGGATCTAGTGGGGAGGTGGTGCTTTTCAGGCTTGTGACAATGGTTGTGATTTGCTTGGTTCCTATTTTGTGGAAGTGCTCCCATAACTGGTTTTGCGTTGTGTTGTTCTCACTTCTGATTTGTGGTGTTGGTGGGGGGGGTGGAGGACCAGGGGCAGTCAGTTTGGTCGCGTAGTGGTTTGCCAGTGTTTGGACCTTGATGGATTTGTTAAGGTTGGCATTTTGGTCGGTTTTGGTTAGTGATTTGACAAGTTCAAATAACTCTCGTGGGCGATTGATTGCCTTGTTTAGGATGTTGGTGTGATGTAATTTTTTTGCATTGTTCACGTCGTCTTTGTATTTTGCGAGATGGGCCATGTATTTAGTTTTGAGATCGGAGGATTTGGTTTGTCTCCATTTTCTCTCTATTTTACGGAGCTCCCTTTTTTGTCAGTTTAAACCCAAGGAGCTCCCTTTAACCCGAGACTGAGAAATTACCAGCAGATAAATACAATTGCAGAATCCTTCCAAGCAAGAACAGCTTTTCTCAGTAGTCCTGCAGACTCATACATAAAAGACAGATTTATGTGCAGAAATGGCTTATTTTAAAATCTCTTGGAGTGTATGTCGGCAAATATCTGTGCATATGGTTTGTATGCACATAGATTTTCCTGAGCTGAGTGGAGATTTTTGTAGGGCAAGGTTTGACATATTTTATAAGATATGCACATAAAATAAGCTGGGAAATATGTGCATACCAAATGGAAGATGTAAATGTGTGTGTTCTACTTCCTGTGAGGTAATTTTCAATGTAACACTGTCCAATATAACACTGAAGTTTTATGTAAATCACTTTGACCCGGCAAAAGGTGGTATAAAAATCCAGCTAAATAAATAAAACTAAATAAATTTTCAAATTGAAAATATGCAAGTACTTATCCCATCTTCTAGGTGTCTCCACTGGCTAGGAAACAAGTTTGGCTCGAGAATCAAAATCAGCTCTTCCATCTAGCATTGCATAACACCTGTCACCAAACAACTGGGCTGGTCCAAGAATATTTAAGAAATTCAGCATATTATTAAGGCCTTAAATTTGTTTTGATATGAGTACAGTAGCTATCAGAATTCTCTTAGCAAGCCATCAATCACTGAACATAGCTCTCTTGAACACTGCTTTTGTGTTATCAATTTTAATTCATTGGTCAGAGATAGGCTATGGTATCACTGCATTTCTATTCCAAAGCACTATGGGCCCCATCCTGAGATGCGAATAGCGGGGCTGAATGTCCCAGTAGGACGTGCAGCCCCGCTATTCTTTGGGACCATATGCTGTCTCACTCTCGCTGTGCAGGGAGAGCTGGATGGAAGCGGGAGGGAGCAGGGAGTGGACGGAGTGGGTGTGGGCCAAGACACCTGGATGTACAGGGCCGATTCAGGTCATGGCCCTGTACCTCCGGTGGGTGAGGGAGCAATGTGCTGCTTATTCCACCTTGGAGGTGGAATAAGCAGTGGTGATGGCGACGATCAGGCCTGGCAGGCCACGCACAGCAGGGAGGGGAATAATGTCAGGTGAGGCCCCTCCGCCCGATCCCGGCCTTGGCAGACCATGTCGAGGATCGTGTAGTGGGGAATTGACACTGCATCTCACTCCGGTCAGACTGCGCTCCTGCAGGGCATCCCGATGCCATGACGACAGGACGCCATGGCACCAGAACACCAGCAGGCACACGATGCGAGCTGGCCGTGCTGCAGTGTGGACGTCTCCCGTGGGGATTCTGTGGCATGCCGGGCTGTCCCAGTTCCCAATCCTGCAACCATGGGAACATTTAGCTCCTGCGGTGCAGAATCGGGTATAATCCCAGCCCATCCTATTTTCGGACATCCGGACGGTTCGGATGTGCCCCTTAATTCTTCAGGCTCCATATGACTTTAAAATTCCCCATAAAACATTAGAGGGTACTTTCCTGAATTTGTTAAAAGGAAGACTTTCAGGCTGGTAAAAAGAGAAACTGAAAACTGTTGACAGCTGTTTACAGTGACAACTTTAAGGAGGGATTTTACAAAACTTTCTGTGTGTAGTCTTTCTTACATATAGAAAAGGGCTTTTATAAACTTGCATGGCTGGATGGCAGGTTGTGCTGCTGGGGCCTATGAACCATTGTGTGACTGTTCAAAGGGAGGAAGAGAAACTTATAAATATAGTCACTGGAGGGGTGGGGAAATGATTGGTATTGGAGGTGTCTCTGAACCAGACATCATCAGAGCCACTATCTCTATGGGGTCAAGAGTCTGCCACGGTGGTGATAATCCCAAGCTCCATTGTTGGCAGAAGTGCACCAGAGAATGCAGGATGCTCTCTTCCCCTCCCCCCAGGAGGAGTGTATCCGATGGAGGCCTGGAGTGCAAGAGGCAACACTAGCAGGGTTGGTGCTGATATGGATGAGCAGAATGCCAATAATCATGGATGAGAAAAAGCATATCTGCCTGGGGGAGAAAGGAAAGAGCCACGGGAGAGTAAGTAAGAGAAGATTGTTTGAGGTCAGTAGGGCATTTGGAAACTATTCCCTTTCCTGGTGCCACAGTGACATCTCCTCCATTAATCTCTCTCCCACCCTAGGAGATAACTAATGCTCGGTTTGGCCAGCTCTACAGGTGGGATTAAGGGGGTTATCATCTTTAATCCCCCCTCAAACATGAGAATAAATAGAGATAGCAACATCTTGATGTTCATTGGTGGCATGTATATGTGTTGGTTTGCATACATGTGCAAGTGCTGGAATTTTGAAATCAAGTACTTACACATGTATGTTGGCTATGGTTCCCCATTGCCTTTTCTCATGTGTACAATTGCAAAATGGCTCCTGTTTTTTTACACTCTGGTTTTCTTTTAATGGGTTTGGTGGTTTATTTTATAGTTCCACATCCGGAGCCATTTTTGTCTATAGCTGATACAAAATTTATTTCAAGTCTATCACTCCAGTGATCAGCTGTGTGCCAGTATGGACTGTATTTAAGACATTGATCTTTAAACGGGGGCACCCTCAGCAAGCTGGTTTTGGCACACAAAAAAAGGTGATCAAGTTTGTAAGATGTACACTTTTTAATTAGCATTAATCATTAAAGTTGACTCCGATAGTGAAAGAGCATGCTATGGTTTTGTAGGTATATAATAGCATGGTGCAGAGAGAAGGATCGGCCGAGACTGATTGCAACATTTGTTCTGTCAAAAATACATTAGCTATATTTTATTATTTTGTGGTGTTTTATAATTTATAGAACTTTTCTGCACCAGCAATGCCAATCATTAGCGTCATGTTACCATAACAATTCCTCGCTTTCATTTCGTGCCCCTTTTTCCTTAAAAATGAAGCTGCAGCTGGCTGGTGTTTATTTACACCGCTGCAGTTTAAAAAGTTTCTCTTGGCTGAAACATCAAGCTAAGATCACTTTTTTGGGCAGATAACTTTGACTAATGATTCTTCGTTTTTCCTAAATGACGATAAGAACATAATGGTATTGTTTTTCATAAATAATGAAGCATAATTGAGTGATCATAGATCAGATTCACAAAGTAGTCTTGATGTCGTTCATATTCTGTAACTGACATTACTTACAGCATGCAATACTAACCTTTGAAAAAACAGTTTGTAATTAATATTACTGCTTACTTTAGACTATAGCGTTCAGAGTATGCAAGATTGTTACCTGTAAAAAAAAAGATTTATTAATTAACATCATTGATTGTTTTACAATTACAGTAGGGCAAGAGCTCAATTAGAATAAGGAACATGATCCTGATGGTTTGGAAGGTTTAATTGTTGGTAACTGACTCGCATAGATGGATTATGCATATTTGTTCTTATTGTTTATCTTTTAGACAAATATGGTTTGATCTCTATAGGCTCCAGATGCAGCAAAGTAGGTTGATTAAAGTTTTCCATAACTTAATTGTGCATAATGATATTACTATTTTTCCTTCTCATCTCTACATATACACTGATTTACTTAGGTTTTATCTTCAAGATGGAATAATGTTTTTACCATTAAGCTCTGTTATGAAATAACAATGGGCTTACAAATTCATATTCCCTTATCATTTTCATCTCTTATTTATTGTTTTTATTTTACATTCTTGAAGTCATAATAGTTTAACTCTTTTATGAATAATTTAATTATTTACTATATGGTTTATTAATTGTTTTTTTTTATTTATATCTATGGTTTTAATATATGTTTTTGATATATTTTTCTGTTGGAGGTATTACTATCCCCTGAAGAAGGCATACTTGCCGAAACACTGCAAGTGTAGGGGTTTCAATAAAAGCTGCTTTGGATCTTAGAGGTGTTCCAGTTCTGCCTTGCTTTCTTTGGAACCTGGTTGGTTTGCGGGCAGGTGTGCCTCCTTTGTGACTCCCACATTTAGCAGAGCCTTTTCTAAAATATTGCCATAATTGTGTGTGTCATGACTGCGACATCTCAAATCATAGAAACATAGAAACATGACGGCAGAAAAAGACCACATGTCCTATCTAGTCTGCCCTTCCATTTCAACTACAATAGTCACCTTTTTAGCTTTAGAGATCCTCTGTGTTTGTCCCATGCTTTTATGAATTCCACCACTGCCACTGGAAGACTATTGCACGCATCTACCACTCTTTCCTTAAAGAAATATTTAAACATATTACTCCTGAGTCTATCCCCTTTCACTCTCATGCTATGTCCCTTCATAGCAGAGCTTGCCTTCAATTGAAAGAGACCCTCCTGTGCATTTATGCCATGGGGGTATTTAAAGGTCTCTATCATATCGCCCCTATCCCGCCTTTTCTCTAACGTATACATATTAAGATATTTAAGTCTGTCCTCATATACTTCATAACAAAGAACTCTAACCATTTTAGTAACCACCCTCTGCACCAACTGCAACCTGCTTATATCCTTTTGAAGATGTGGTCTCCAGAATTGCACAAAATACTCCAAATGAGGTCGCACCAGAGACTTATACAGAGGCATTATTGCCTCCTTTTTTCTGCTGGCCATACCTTTCCCTATACACCCAAGCATCCTTTTGTTTTTCGCAGTCACCTTTTAAACCTGTTTAGCTACATTAAAATAGTCAGACACAAAGGTCCTGCTCTTCTTTGGTGGACAGAAGTACCTCGCCCCCTACACTGTACAGCTCCTTTGGATTTTTGCAGCCTAAATGCATGACCCTGCATTTTTTAGCATTAAATTTCAGTTGCCAAATTTTAGACTATTCTTCAAACTTATCCAGATCCCTCCTTATTTTATAGACTCCTTCCTGTGTGTCTATTTTATTGCAGATTTTGGTATCATCCTCAAACAAGCAAACCTTACCCAACAGTCCTTCTGCAATATCATTAACAAAGATGTTAAACAGGATTGGACCAAGGACAGATCTCTGCGGCACACCACTGATAACCTCCTTCTCCTCAGAGTGAGCTCCATTTACCTCTACCCTTTTTCGCCTCCCACTCAACCAATTTCTAACTCAATCAGTAACTTTAGAGTCCATCCCTAGGGTGCTCAGTTTGTTTATAAGTCACCTGTGCAGAACGATGTCAAAGGCTTTACTGAAATCTAAATACACTGCATAATGTCCGGGCTGTCTGGATGTCCAGAAACCTGGACGGTCCGGAAGTACACCTGATTCTACTCCCGTGGGGGCTAGACGTGCCTGCGGGAGCACAATCATGGCATAGGGATTGATGTTCAGGACGTGACCTGGTTCAGGCGCCCCAGATGACCAATCCATTGCTCGGCTAGCCCAGCCTGGCTATTATATGGAGCCAAGGTGCCATGCCATGCCACCCCAACAGACTACAAGAACACATTGATGAACATAAACCACTTGACCCACACCAATTTGGGTTTCGCCCATTCCACGGAGTAGAAACTCTATTAATCACCCTAATGGATTTCCTCATCAGAGGTACAGATGACAACAACCAAGGCTTCCTACTTCTATTTATAGATATTTCTGCCGCTTTTGACAATATTAACCACTCCATACTGATCAACAGACTACAAAGCTTAGGTATAGGCGGGACTGTCCTTGATTGGTTTAAGTCCTACATATCAAACAGACTAATACGCGTACAAATCGACCAAGAAGCATCTGAACCATTCCCTCAAGGCCAAGGAATACCCCAAGGATCAGCCCTCTCCGCCCTCCTATTTAACCTGTATCTACAACCAATAACAGACATATTTTAAAAACACAGGATTAACCACTTTATATACGCCGACGACATCATGCTCGCTATCCCTATAACCGCTAAAAACCCCTCATATGACACACTATCTGAATGTATGTCTGAAACCTCCTCCTGGTTAGAATCTAACTACCTCAGCATCAACCTCAAAAAAACGGAAGCAATGTTCGTAACAAGGTCATCAATCACAGAGAACACCTTCCCAGAAACAATCACAATTAACAGAACGTCCATACCTGTTAGAAAAGAAGTAAAATATTTAGGTGTGATAATAGATCACACACTCACCATGCTACCCCACATAAAACAAACCGTAAAAACCATCTACTACAAACTAAAAACTATACAGCACCTAAGGCCACTCCTAGAAACTCAAGATTTTAGATCTGTAGTAAATACACTAATCACCCCCCACTTCGACTACTGCAATAGTCTATTAATAGGCCTCCCTCAAAAATACACATACCTTCTTCAAAGAGCTCAGAACATCTGTGCAAAAGTAACAGCCAAAGCACGTATAACAGACCACGTAACCCCAATACTGCTAGAACTACACTGGCTCCCAATCAACAGCCGAATCAGATACAAAACTATCCTAACAACCTTTAAACTCATAAAAGACATAGCCCCTCACACCTTTCCACACTTCTACAATCACCAAACAAAACTAGATCACACAGACAAAACGAAGCCCACTCTCTTATCACACCAAAAGCCTTCAGGAAGACAAAGAAAACTACCAGCTCCAGAGCATTCACATTCACTGCCCCTACGCTCTGGAACGACCTCCCAATAGACCTTCGTGTCATAAATGACCTCCATCAGTTCAGGAAAGAGCTAAAAACTTACCTCTTTACTGAACACTTTGAAATCCCATATTCCCCAAAACACCTCCATAACCATGATAATACACACATGAACCCCCTTACTCAAAACTAAATAACTCCCCCCCTGTCTGAAACCCCAAACACACCCCCGATTTACGTCAAAAAAAGGAAATAAATTCCAAAACATACACAACCACTGTAAATATCCAATGTAAATAAGTTAATGGATGTTTGTATTATTAATACACCTTGAAGTTGAAGTTTTGTTTAATTGTAAATAGTTATACTCAACCGTTCATTGTAAATAGTTAAATCTAATTGTTCAATGTAAATGTATACATCTGTGTACAGTTGTTAAAATGTTCCTTGTAAACCGCCCTTGATCGCTGGAAGGGGCGGTATAGAAATATATACATAAATAAATAAATAAATAAAAATAAATAAAAAAAGTTTACCAAGCCACTGATTGATGCTAAGATGTAATATTTCCATGTTTTGGAATCCTATCTGCTAATAACATTTGCAAAATTCATATTTTTGTAATAATAGCGAGCAACCTACTCCTTCTCATAAACTTAATTACATTTTATTCTGGAATGGGGTCAACTGTGAGCCCCACTATGGCCCTTATTTACGAAGCTGTTTCCATTAGACACAGAATGGAAGAAAAGAATTAATAAAACAGGCCTTATGTGAGATAGTTTGGAAAATATTTCCCACCAAAAATGCTGATTCTTTGTACATGTCCACAACATATGACTACAAAACCCACATATCCTCCGTAATGTGGAACCAGGCTTAGAATTAAATTTATAGAAAAGTAGAGGCTTTACAGATATAATGAAGCAATCTAATCTTGAATTTCAGATGCCTAAAGTAGAATAAGATCTTATGGACACTGTCCCAAATTCATCTTCACTTGTAGACATTCAGTCAGACCGAAAATTCTTCATTCCATTTCAGAATAAGGTCTCTGATATGGTTTATGGTTCATTGTATTTAGTATACCGATTTTATCAAGCATTCAAAGCAGTTTACAAAAATATTAAAATAAAATCAAAGAAAGAAAAGGAATAGGGAAGTAAAAGAAATAAGAGGACAAAGGAAGTGCCATTCAGATGGGTTATCACAGCCTGCAGGGAGATTACGTGGAGATTCCAAATGTTGCTGAAAGAGGAATATTTTTAACTCATCTTTGTTATTGTTTATAAGTAGATGCAAGGTGGAGAGGGACCCGGAGGGGCATTTCATTCTGTGGAAACAAAAAAATAGCAGGGAGGCCCATTGTAGTAGGGAGTGTATATGCACCAAATACACAGCAAGGGGGGTTCTAGAGGAAAATATGGGGTATGTTTACTAAACCGGGCTAACGGTTAACCCGGGCTATCTGCAACTAGGTCCCATTGAATAATATGAAGTGATGGAAGTGCATTCTGTCACCCAGCGTGTGACCCTACAGTTAACAGCAGGGTATTACGCTGAGGCCTTGTGTTTAACCAGCCTGAAAAAGGTGTAGAGAGCCTTGCTTGGCACTCTGGGAATTGTAGTTTTCACCAGCCAGTCAAAAGAATGAGTTGTAGACGTGTGGTAAGGCTTAAAGACAGGTTTTATTCCCCTTCCGGGAGGATTCTTTTAGTGGTGGAAAATAAGGTAGACAGACCCACTTTGGGCACAAAATAAAGAAACAAACGTGAACAAAAATTGCTTATCTTCAGCTTCTTAACACGCAATACAAAGGTACTTTAAACAGTCCTTTTCCCAGCAAACAAAACCTTTTCTTTGCTGCTTCAAATGGTTAGCTACTTTTCCAAGCAATCAAAACCTTTTCTTTGCTGCTTCAATGGTTAGCAAGTTTTCACAGCTTGTTCAACACAGAGAGGAGATATCATCTGCGATTGTGAGCGTACAGTCCATGCATTCAATAAAAGGTTGGTCCCCTTGTACTTCACATTGCATATCTTCACTTTCTGCCTCTAACAATTCTTCCTTTGAACAGCTAGGAATATTATTAAACAGTCTCTCCCTATCATACAGAGACTCTCTTTCTCCCTCCGTGAAAGTGTGTGAAAGACAATTATCACATTCACTGGAGTAGCTTGCCAGGGAGCCTTTCCACTGCTGACCACCATATGAGAAGTTATTGTATTCACTTCTCCCTCTATTAGAAGTAATCAGCTTACCTTCTGGCTCTCTCTGACTAAGGCTTCTCGGTACAGCTGCAGACACCGGAGTAGAGCAAGACGGAAGCTTTCTACGGGCTTTGCCTTTTAACTTTCCCCCAGATATAAAAATATCTTCAGGCCAAAAGACTTTACCTTTCCTGTGCCTGTTGTTTGGGTAAGTAGCTTTCTCAGCCTTTCTTAATCTTGCTTCCAGACTGAATTCTCTGTTACCTTCTGGATAACCTTTGCTGAGCTCTGACGTCTCTGTGCACTGCTTTCTATAACAGTCACCTGGGCTCTCTCTCTCTCAGCCTTGGAGTAAAACCTTCCAGCTTTCCCAGCTCTCTCAATGGCTCCACTCCAACCCGGGCTTTCCCCAGAACGCCTTGGGCTCCTTGAATTCTCTGTAAAAGCAAAGCTTCTTAACTTTCCAGAAGCTCCTGTAGCTGCTGCATTCTCCGGTCTCTCTGTTCTACCAAAGCTGCTTGTTCCCGTGTTCCTTCCTGTTTCCGTTCTGCTTGTTCTTGCTCTGCCTTCTCTGCCTTCTCTTCTACTAACTGCACGTGAGTTAGGTTTATCTGTGTGTGTCCCAACTCCACCCACTCCCAGCTGGCTTTCATCACTTAATGATCCCTCAGCCTTCCTGCTGCTTGGGTGTGTTTCTAAAGCTCGTGACCTGATTTGTTTGTGTTGCCTATAGCAACTTCCTGACATGTGCTTCCCTGAAGTGTCAGTGTCAGATTCACTGCCTGCATTTCTGCCTATTTCCATGGGCTCTGCTAGATCCACTTCGTGACAATATGCAAATCTAGTGATACTAGGGGGGATTTCAATGCAACTTTAAATCCCAGAATAGACACCACGGGGGGTAATCAACAAGGCACTAAGGGTGTAAGTAATAAGTTAGGGAAATTGCTACACAAATTGGGTGCAATGGATGCTTGGCGATACATGCATGTGAATAAAAGAGAATATACGCATTGCTCACACCCACATAAAACCTACACTAGATTGGATATGATATGTGTGGATGGAAGGATAGTAGAACAGGTAAAACGAGTGGATATAGGACCCATAAGTTGGAGAGATCATGCACCAGTGGAGGCCTCATTGAGTTTCCAAAGAGAAGGAGGAGGTCTGCGTTTCTGGAGGTTGAATGAATCCCTTATAGACGAGGAAGAGGGGCTAAGGCATATTCAGAGCACTATAAGGGAGTATATGCAGCATAATAATGGGGGAGAGGTGGGACCAGCTGCGGTGTGGGATGGCTTGAAAGCGGTTGTAAGGGGGCACTGTATAGCATTGGCAGTGAGGCAGAAGCGGGAAAAAGAACAAAAGGAGCGTGAGTTATTAATGAAGTTGAGACTAGAAGAGACAATGCACAAACAGAAAGGTGGAAAGAGGAGGCTGCAACGTATTAGAAACTTATGGGAAAAATTAGGAAGACTAAATAAGGAGGAAGAAGTATTTAAGTTGAACCAACTCAGACATGACTTTTATGTACAGGGAAATAAGCCAGGCATATATCTTGCATGAAAACTTAGGGAAAGAAGGATGCAACAAAAGATCCTGCGAATAAAAGATGAACAGGGTAGATGGGTTAATGATACTGAACAAATACAAAAACTATTTCGGGAATATTACTGTAAACGTTATGAATCGGAACAGGAAGAGGGAGTGGATATAGAACAGTATCTGGCAGAGATCACATTGAAGCAATTGGATTTAGAGCAACAGCAGTGGATGAACAGAGAGATTGACAGAAAAGAAGTAGTAGAGACTTTAATGAGCCTAAAGGACGGTGAGGCGCCAGGACTAGATGGCTTTACAGACAGGGTTTATAAAAAATTCTGTGAGGAAGTTAGCCCGATAATGAGAGATGTTTTCAATGAAGTATTAAAAGGGGAAAAGCTATCAAGATCAATGGAGGTGGTGGGAGTAGTAGTAATACCCAAACCCAGAAAGGACCATGGGAAGTATTATTCATATAGGCCCATTTATCTTATCAATTTGGATGCTAAGATACTAGCTACAGCAAATGGGTTGTATATATCTATACAGATGACATTATCCTTCTGTTTCATACTTCACCAGTATTGTCAGATATTTCTCAGCTCAATCAATGTCTTACCCACGTTGCCCTCTGGCTTTCCTCGAATTTTCTTCACCTGAATCCCTCCAAATCAACAGCAATGTGGGTCTCCCCAAGCGGGCCTTGTCCAACAGTGGCTCCCCAGATTAATCATATTTCAATTCTGCTTGCTACTTCTTTCCGATATTTGGGAGTAATTTTAGATTCATCCCTCTCCTTTCATAATCATATTTCTGCCCTCACTCGTCGCTCTTTTGCAGCATTGCGCCAAATTAGAGCCGTCCGTTCCCTCCTTCCCACTAGCTCCCTAATCAGCTTAGTACTAGCACTAGTCATCAGCAGACTCGATTGTAACGTCTTTTTGGCTAACCTACCAGCCTACCAACTACAGCGTCTCCAGCTCATACAAAACACTGCAGCTTGCCTTATTGCATTGGCCCGCTGTTACGATCATGTCACTCCCATCCTTTATCATCTTCATTGGCTGCCTCTCTGTTTCCGATTTCAGTATAAATTCCTTATTTTGATGCATAAAGCCATCTATACATCCCCCCTCTGTATTTATCTAACCTCATCGCTCTCCATACGCCTTACCGCCAGCTTCGTGCTTTGCATGCCAATCGTTTGTTCTTACCCTCTCCATCCCAAGCACATTTAGAACAAACCCGTCACTCGGCTTTCTTTTTTCTCAGCCCCGCACTTTGGAACGCTCTACCACCCTCCCTCCATCTGGAACCCTCCTATCCAAAGTTTAAGGAGTTACTGAAGACTCATCTATTTCAACAAGCCTTTGACCTCCCTCCTAATATCCCTCCCTGAGTACTGTCAGTTGTGTCCGGTATACCTATTGTAAGTCTTACACTGTCCTTTCCCCTCTTTCCTATCTTACCATGGCGTTCCTTTTCTCTAGTCAGGTAGCGTAGACTTTTTATTTATTGTAAACCGCTTTTATGTCTCGGCCAAAGCGATATATAAAATTTTGAAATAAAGATAAAGATAACTAAAATATTAGCGACCAGGTTGCAGAAATACATACCACAATTGATACAGGAGGATCAAGCAGGATTTATCCCGGGTAGACAAGCGAGTGATAATGTACGTAAGTTGCTGATTTTAATATGGCAAGTACATAAGGATCAGACATCATCCATAATGATGGCGGTGGATGCGGAGAAAGCTTTTGATAGAGTAGAACGGGCTTGTATGTTTGCAGTTATGCGGAAGATGGGGCTGGGGGATAATTTCCAGAAATGGATATAAGCTCTTTATAGAGAGCCTAAAGCGCGTATATGGATAAATGGGGCATATTCAGAGTTATTTAAATTGGGCAGAGGTACAAGGCAGAGGTGCCCGATTTCCCCATTGTTGTTTGCAATGGTGATAGAACCACTAGCCGAAAGTGTTAGATGGAATAAGGAAATACATGGTATAAAGGTAGGTGAAGAGGAATACAAAATTTCATTATTTGCGGATGATGTTATGTATACATTAGGACAACCTATGGAATCTATACCAGCCTTAGTACAAGAAATCAAGAAATATAGTAAAGTATTTTGATACAAAATGAATATGGGGAAAACAGAAGTTCTAAAAATTCAGTTGGACCCACAGGAAGAAGGCAAGGTGTGAACCACATTCCAATTTAAGTGGGCTTATAAAAGTGTGAGATATCTGGGGATCCAGATTGGTGTGGAGGGGTCTGAGTTATATAAGATGAACTATGACCCAACAATAAAAAAGTGCTAACGGATTTAATACAATGGGACAAGCCTATTTTCTCATGGATGGGAAGAATTGCCATAGTGAAGATGAATATACTACCTTGATTATTGTTTCTATTTATGGTTTTGTCCATAGAGATACCACCACAATGCTAAACTTGGTGCAGAGAAGAATCCTCTCCTTTATCTGGAGACGCAGACCTCCAAGGGTGCAAAGGAAGATAATGTATAGAGAGAAAAAGGAAGAGGGTTTGGCAGTGCCTGAGATAGGAAGGCACTATGAGGCGGTTCAGTTGAGAGCGTTAATGGGATGGAGGGGGGCCCCAATGGAGTACACTAGAACAGGAGATGGTAAGACCAAATTGCCTTACTGACTTGATGTGGCAGAGAAGAGGGGGGGGGGGGGAGAGGAAGAAGCCAGGATAGGAACCTCTATGTGGCATGCACACTCCGAATATGGGACAGGAAACATAAGATATTGACACAGATGGGAGGAGACATAAGAGCACAGCGGATTACACAGTGTGAGGGATTTAAGGTGGGAAGAGTCTGGTATATTTCAAAAGTGGCATGAGAAAGGGTTACAGTAATTTACAGCTGCGGGCCAATTAAAATCATTTGGGGAGCTTCAGCAAGAATTTCAAATAGAGAAAAGTGATTGGTATGGCTACTTCCAATTAGCACATTTCCTGGGGGGGGGAACAAATAAAGGAATGCTTAGGTAATAAGGAGAAACAATTTGAAAAGATGTTTAGGATGGGAGATTTATCTAGGGGTGTAATCTCGAGATTGTATAAAGGATTGAGTGGGCTCATGGACCAAGGAACACATATGCAGGCATGGGAGGAGGACTTGGAAGGTCACTGGGATTATCAGAGATTGTAAAAAATATATGAAGGGGTAGAAATACCAGTGGTCTTGACAGCAATTCAAGAACACTGTTATAAGATGTTGTATCAAATGTATTTAACCCCAGTGTGTCTGTATATTATGGGGAAATATAAGGATTCAATGTGTTGGAGGGGTTGTGGAGAGAGAGGGGACTATATGCATAAGTGGTGGATGTGTCCAGTGTTACAGAAAACATGGCAAAGGTTGTCTGATTTGGCACGAGATATGGTGGGTTGGGTTGGCCCTATTACACCAGTAGGAGTGTTATTGAATGAATGGGGGGTAGATAGGAAATGTGAACTGGTGTATATGTTAAAGATGCTACCGATTGGAGTGCAGATGGAAATAGCGAAGGGGTGGAGGTCAGAGAGAGAACCAGCCTCTGAGAGAATATTAAGCAGACTGGCCTACATCTATAGGATGAGCGTAATTAATGCATATAAAACACAAAAAGAAGATGGGAAAGGTATAGGGAATGGTTGCAAAAGGAGGGCAACAAATTAATGGGATGAGTTCAAACAAGTTTAGGGAATGTGATAGTAAAATAAGGGGGTGTGCGTTACAGGGTCCAGTGTGTGTGTGTGTGTGTGGGGGGGGATAGGAATATCAAAAAATGTAAAAGTACATGGAGAGGAATACAGAATGTGATGTAAGAGGAAAAATGGTATTTGGGTAATAATTGGAAGATAAGAATCAGAAGATAGTTTTGAGATGGAGGGGTATGCCAATTATATGGATGGAAGCTTTTCTGTTGCGCTGATAAAGATATATGATATATATATTATATATATAATATATATAATCAACGATATATTATTGATTGTAAATGATGAGAAAAAAAATGATGTAACAAGTTGTGCAGTATCGAATAAAAATCTAAATTAAAAAAATTTAAAAAAGTAATGAAAGAAGATGAAGAATCAGGGACTTCATTGTAAAGTGCCTTAGAAGTGAGGGTCAGGATCTTGTAGTGAATGCAAGCTGAGATGGGGAACCAGGGTTAGTGAATCAAGAGTGGAATGACGTGATTATACTTCAAGGCATGGGATAAGATATGGCAATGTTTTGAACTGATTGAAGACATTTTAGCTCATATTCAGGGAGACCAGAGTAATTAGTATTGCAGTAATCGAGACATGATATGGCTAGGCTCAGAAGAACTGTGGTTTGAACAGAGGAGTCAAGACAGAGACGAATTGCTCAGAAACGCTGCAGAATATTGCATGATGCCTTAACTACAGCACTGATTTGGAAAAGGTAAGTTCAGAGATATTTAAAGGAAGATGTAAGGGTTATAGGAGATTAACCTCTACTCCTGAACCCCAACCCGGAGAACATTACATCACTCAAAAATAATCTCTGAATTAACTATCACTAACTTTCAAAAAATTATCTTAACCTTGGGGCATCAGGCTGTTACTGATGCTGCAAGTCTTTTAGTAATTTGAAATGTAATAACTCCCTGAAGCAGGCAGCACAAAACGCTGTCGGCACTGGAGTGAGTGTGAGAGAAGAAGGTGAATAACAAGTCAAAAAATTAAAGCTAAGAAATTAGCAAAATTATTTTTCAGGGCACTGTTAGGTGGAGCCAGCACTGAAGTTTTATCTTTCATGAACAAGACCTTGGAACCAATTGAGATGAAGAGGAATGTTCCCCATGGTTAAGATAATTTTTGAAAGTTAGTGATAGTTAATTCAGGGATTATTTTTAAGTGAGAATTATAGGAAAACCATTAAGAACCATTAAGTATTGTGGTAGGAAGAGGTTCCAGTGGGCCAAATAGCAGTGGTCTTCTGAAGGCTAAGTTTCAAATAATTATCATGCAACCATTTGGCGAGGCAGGAATTAGTAGAAGATAGATCTGGGCTGGTAAAATTGGCTTAGATAATGAGGCACATATCATCAGCATAACAATAGGGAGTGATTCCGGCATCCTGAATAAGTTATCAGGGGACTCGTGAAGATACAGTATTAAATAGTAAAGGAGCCAAGATAGAGCCTTAAGGGACTCTGCATGAAAGAGGGAGAAAAAAAGAAGACCTAGTACCTGTGACAACTTGAAATGAACAATCAGACAAGAAAGACTGGAACCAGGGAAGTACATTGTCACGAAGACCACTGTGGAACAGACAGGAGAGAAGGATGTCCTGGTTAACCAAATCAAAAGCACAGAAAAGATCAAGAGACTACTAATGCAATTTTCCTGCACTCCAGTCATCTAGGAGCATCATTTACTAAAGTTTCTTTTTTCCCCATTCTGCCTTTGTGGGTAAAAAGCTTAGTGAATCTAGATTTAATTCAGAGGATCCCCTGATAAATAGATGTTGCTATGTGTGACGTACAAGATTTAATAAGTGGCTGATAGTGTATATAATAGTTACCTCTGTCTGTAGGTTTATGGTAAAAATAATTTAAAAAAAAACAAAGATGGATTAGTGCTTCATGAATATGTGTGACTGAGCAAGAGACTTTTCTTTATGACCATTTTTAGTGATAAGTAGGATTTATTATGGTATAGTTTTACATATGTAAGGGCTGACTTTGATAGATAATCTTCCTGGCAAAGAAAGAGATGAATAAATAAATTAAACAATCTGCTCTGCTGGTATTAAATTATCAGAGACAACCAGCATTTAAAAACATTCTTCAAATGGATGAACCACATCACATTTTTATCCCTGTATATAGAGGGAATTGCATACATTAGCAGATGATATTTCAAAGAACATACTGCTTTAATCATTGATCTCTGGAATTCCAACCCATATATATTCTTCAATTTTATTTCTTTTAATATTGCAAGTGAAAAATCAAAAACATTACTTCCTGCATTAGCTTTCCAATGTTCCTCCATGCCGATCTTGACACGGTTCTGAGTTCTTTCTCAACTGGCTCAGGAATGGACAAAATGATGCTGAGCTCTGGTGCTTCTGGAAGCACTAGTCATTGTGTAAAGTAAGAAATGAAACACAAATGCCCCTAGTCTGTGTCCAAATGGGTGCACTCCTTTGTGAATACAGTCAATGAACATAGGAAAATAAGAGATGCCATACTGGGCAGTTCAAAGGTCCATCAAGCCCAATATGCTGTTTCCAACAGTGGGTAATCTAGATCACAAGTACTGGTCAGGTTCCCAACAGGTAGACAGATTGCAAGCTGCTCATTCCAGGGGCAAGCAGTGGATTTACTCAGTCTGATTTAATAATGGTTTATGGACATTTCCTACAGGAACTTGTCCAAACCCCTTTTAAACCCAGCTACATTAACAACTTTTATTACATCCTCTGGCAATGAATTCCAGAGTTTGATTACATGTTGAGTGAAACAATATTTTCTTCAATTAGTCTTCACTGTGCGGCATTGTAGCTTCATTGCATGTCTTCTAGTCTTTCTACTTCATAAAGGAGTAAACAACTGATCTACATTTAGTCATTCCACTCAACTCATTAATTTTACAGACCTCTATAATATCTCCCCTCAGCCGTAACTTTTTTAAGCTGAAGAGCCTCAACCTTTTAACCCTTTCCTCGTAGGATATCCTTTCATCCTCTTTATCATTTTGGTTGCTCTTTTCGCTACCATTTCTAATTCTGTTATTTCTATTTTTATATATGGCGTCATTGTGGATAACATGTTAAAACCCTCGGCCCAGTGTGCAGCGGCGGCCAAGAGAGCAAATAGAATGCTAGGTATGATAAGGAAAGGAATGGAAAATAAAACAAAAGATATTATAATGCCTCTATATCGTTCCATGGTGAGACTGCACCTTGAATATTGTGTGCAATTCTGGTCACCGTATCTTAAAAAGGATATAGCGTTATTAGAAAAGGTTCAGAGAAGAGCCACCAAAATGGTAAAGGGGATGGAAGGATACTCCTATGAAGAAAGGCTAAAAAGGTTAGGGCTCTTTAACCTGGAAAAGAGACGGCTGAGGGGAGATATGTTAGAAGTCTATAAATTAATGGAGTGGAACGGGTAAACGTAGATCGATTGTTTACATTATCAGAATATAGAAAGACTAGGGGACATGCAATGAAGCTACAGGGTAAACTATTTAAGACTAATAAAAGAAAATATTTTTTCACTCAACGTGTAATCAAACTCTGGAATTTATTACCGGAGGATATAGTAAAGGCTGTTAGTGTAGCTGGGTTTAAAAAAGGTTTGGACAAGTTCCTGGAGGAAAGGTCCATAAACCATCATTATTAAGAAGGGACCCAGGATATCAATGCTTGACCCAATACAAGCATTGTGGAACCTGTGTCTTTTGTGGAGACTGCTAGGTACTTGTGACCTAGATTGGCCACTGTTGGAAACAGGATACTGGGCTTGATGGACCTTGGTCTGACCCAGTATGGCATATCTTATGTTCTTATGTTCTTATGTTCTTATGACCAGAACTGCACACAATATTCAAGGTGTGGTCGCACCATGGAGTTGATACAGAAGCAATGTAATATCCTTGGTTTTATTCTCCATTCCTTTCATTATGATTCCTTGCATTCCATTTACTTTTTTTGGATGCAGCTGCACACCGAGCTGAGGATTTTTAATGCATTATCCACAAGAGCGGCTAGATCCTTTTCCTGGGTGATGATTCCTAATGTGGAACTTTGCATCAGATAACTGTAGTATGGTTTGTGCACCTATTACATTAAATTTTATCTGCCATTTGAATGCCCACTTTCACAATTTCTCAAGGTACTTTTATAATTTTTCACAACCCTCTTGTTTTTTTAACAGCTTTGAAGATTTTTGAATCATCTGCAAATTTGGTTACCTCACTCGTTATCTCTATTTCCAGGTCATTTATAAGTATGTTAAAAAGCAGTGGGCTCAGCAGAGATCTCTTGGGTACTCCACTATTCACCTTTCTCCAGTGAGCAAACTGACCATTTAGCCCTACTCTCTGTTGTCTATATTTTAACCAGTTCCCAATCTACACTAGTACACAGCCTCCTATCCCGTGACTTTTTAATTTCTTCAAGTGTCTCATGAGGGACCACTTCTGGCGCAGTGGGCAGTATCCATTCAGTTAAGAAATCTATTGGTATTAGAAGAGATTAAATATAAGCTTTCCTTAGAAGTTGAATGACAAGACTTTGTCTTTCATACTTTGGAGATATCATGAGGGGAGAAAGATCATTAGAGAAGGTCAGGGCAAAAGAGGACGACCAGCAATGCAATGGATTGTTATAATATGAAGTATGGATGCCATACTATCAACAGTTAGCTGCCTGACTAAAGACCAAACACAGTTTAAGACAACTATCCACTGGGTCACTGAGTCGATATCGACTTAATGGTACTTAACAACAACAACAACATGCAGTACAGGTTTATTCTTCAATTAGATGCAAGAATGAGAATGACACACACCCTTCCCCCATTCCCTTATCCCCCACAGATTTTGCGTGATGTATAGATATAGGTCCATGGCATCCTAGAAGGAGGTATAGCATAGAAGAACATTTCAGAATAGCAGAAATCAGATGTGTGTTTTGAGGAACTGGTCCTCTTTGATGTGCATTGCTGTATGCAATATTCTCTTTGGCAGCAGCATGGACAGAGGACTCCTGCGCAGCTTCGTGGGAGGAGATGCTGCAACACCACATTTTTAGTCAAAAGGAAGACATAATATCACCGCAAACACACACACACACACAGCCCCACCAGCCACAGCATGGGCCGAGGACTTCCCCGCAGTGTCACAGGAATGTAATAAGGGCATGGCAGAGTGCGTAAAGCAAAAGTGTCACTTTATTTCAGTCGTCTAGATTTTTACATGCATGTGAGTTTTCCCTAGCTCATGCATTACATTGCCTTTCCTTTTTATTATTAGTTTTTCCTATCAATACCGTTGGTTTTTCTTTCAGATGTTCCTCTCTCCATTAATTCCTTAGGAGCAAGACAGAAAGTGTTTTTGAGTATCTTTCAACAAGGTGATAGAACAAGTGAAGTGAGATGTGCAGGGCCTCTGAGTCATTTTTGCAGACCACAAGATTTCAATGGTTTTACTCACTGAGGTTGTCAAATATCTTTTTGCTGAATAGGCCAAGTCTCAAATATGGATGCAGCAAGCCCTCTGTGGTTTACTGTCACAGCTATGCAGAGCCATTGTAACTGATTTTGCAGCCTTGATGTGTTCTGTGGAAGGTCAAGGCCTGAGGTTGTGCTTGCTTTGAGGTCACAGTGCTCCTAGGTTTTGAATATTTAATTAAGCTAGGTGAAGACTGGCACAGCAAGTTCTAATTGACTGTTTGCAATGTAATCTCCTTTAGGCTATCTTGTGAAAATGAATCCTCTGAGCAGGCTCACACATATACAATAGACAGAAGGCGTCAAAGGGTAATGCTTATTCTCCTCAGCAGAAGAATTAAGAACTAAGTAGAATAAGGAGATCAAGTAATCTCAGAATCAAAGATTTGCTTTCACATAATTAAAACAAAACATGATGTAGGGTTTTTTAATCCTATAGTACAGTGAATGTGCTCCTGTGTATTAATTTTAAACTCCAAAAGTATATTTTAAGAAAATATCCTGATGTTAATTCTCCTAAGTGACTGTTGTATAACTGGAATGAGATATACCGTGGGGTATTTTTTCACTCAACGTGTAATCAAACTCTGGAATTTGTTACCGAAGGATGTAGTAAAAGCTGTTAGTATAGCTGGGTTTTAAAAAGGTTTGGACAAGTTCCTAGAGGAAAAGTCCATAAACCATTTTTAAAAGGGACCCCGGACATCACTACTTGACCCAATACAAGCATTGTGGAACCTGTGTCTTTTGGGGAAACTGCTAGGTATTTATGATTTAGACTGGCCACTGTTGGAACAGGATACTGGGCTTGATGGACCTTGGTCTGACTCAGTATGGCATATCATATGTATGTTTATTAAGGACCGTTAAGCATGCAAAGGGTGCAAAGGTGCCATTAGCAGACGTTATTGGAGCCTGTGAGTGGTTAACGGAGCAGAAAGTGCCAATAACGTTGGCATATTACCAGGTGAAAGGCATTAACTGGGTGGATCGTGGCCAGAGACAGCGGGTGTTACCTTAATGCCGGTTACTATTAGCGGGTGTTAGAAGCACAGTCACTGGGAACCTTAATGCCAGCTCAAAGCAAGCGTTAAGGGCTCTCTTTCAGAAAGGGAGAGAGGTGTCTACATAGGTTAAACACCACACAGACCTATATGCAGTGTGCACCTACCAGACAGGAGCCCTGAAATTAGTGATAGTAGTAGCCCATCGGCAGTCACAGCATGGTGACTTTTCAACAAAGGGAACAATGTTAGGGCCAAAGTGGCAAATGTGGTTGCATGTGAGTGATTCAGTGGGGCCAGCTGCTCCACTAGGCAGACTAGGCAACCCCCTAGGGTCCACATCTAGGGCGTTGACAATGTCCATGCATAAGAAGATGTCCAGTGTGACTCTGCTGTGACAGTGATGACACAGATACATGCTGCCACTGTAACAAGGGTCTTGTGCCACGGCCGCTGTCACCATGCAGCCATGTTAGCATTGTGTGGGGTAGGGTGGCTGTGGCAGCAGCTTCCGCATGGTGCAGAGGAAATCTTAGTCCCAGCTCTGCATGTCAGGTGCAATGTTGCTGTCTACTGTCAGGGACATGCCAAGCCATGGTGATTCCTGTCATCCATGTGGTGGCAAGGCTTAAGCTAGCCAAATGCATGTTTATGGCATGCCATGACTAGCTGCATGGTATCCACTGCTTTAAGGCCACCGACAGCACTGAAGTGGTGGCTGTGCCGTGCTTGCAGGGAAGGAGGGATCGGGCAGCATGCCATCCACCATGATTGGTGGACCTAGGCACCCACCTAGTTTACCTAATGGATGGGCCAGCCCTGGGTACTGTGAGCGCTGAGCAGCTGAGTTAGGACTGACCATGAATTTCCTAAGGAGAGACATCAGTGTGTGACCCTTAAACTGCAGTGTGAGAGAATGAGCAGGTAAGCACAATTAATGGTGCCTATACACAGCACAAATGTGGCCCCTATAACAGCTAGAGACTGGGAAGTGGTGACTGCTAACCGCTATCACCCTCATTCCATGAATGTGCATGTGGTGTGTCCTGGTTACATCATTGGTCCCATGGTGGTGGACAGGTTGGTTGTGTCCACCCATGATCCCTACATCCTGCAATAGTCAGCAGTGTCACAGCACTCTGACAGGAGAGAGTTGGATCATGATGCCTCCCACATGCATATATGGAGTGGATATGTGCATGTGGGGGGAAAAATATGCCAGTGAGGCAGGAAAACTATACAAACCAAAAAATACCCACACTGCTTTCTCAGTTGCCAAATGATGACCAGGGCCTGTGTATGAACCAGTGACTCTTTCATGAGTAAGGACTCATTGATCTGCCACATCCATCTGAGCTACATGGGAGTGCAAACTGCTCAGTATGGTCTGCCAAATATGAGACTATTCCAGGACTGGGCCACAAACACACCATGAAATGGTTAGGTTGGTCACTCTGCTAGATCAACCAGGGTGTGCATGTGTGTGTTCATGTATCATGCCCTGGCGCTCGCCTTCTGGCAGGACAGATCCCATATGTAAGACATGAATGTGAGTTGTACAAGCAGCATACCAATGCAATTTGGCATATACACTTAACAAGATATCCCTCTCCCACACCAGTCTAACATACCTTGTCAGGCAAGTATGGCAAAGAGCTACTCAGACATAGGCATTCCTAAGCTCATGTCCTCATGTATTCTGACAATGACCACATATTTACACACAGATTGATGTATTCATGCTCCCCTATGACTGTTCTATAGATCCAAACACATGACCTCTATATGTCAGAGAAAAAGTCATGGGTTCAAGACCAACCTATGAATCAGGAATGATATGTCCAGATGTGCTAACTTTATCATACATTTGCAGAGCTGTATCAACATGTGCAACCTTCCCCATCTCCTCCAGCCTGAGTCCTTACACTGAGAAGCAGCACCAACACCAGCTGGATGGTGGAGCATGCTAATAGCACCCATTCAGTGTGTGGGGGTTGACAATGTCCATTCATAAGAAGAAGCTTTGGATGTCCTCCTGCCCTCAATAGCACATGCTTCCACTAAGTCCTTACACTCACCTGTCCAAGGGACAGTGAGAAACTTCAGCAACATCGGCAGTATGCCTTCATGCACTACTAGTGCCCACACAGACAGAGTGGGCATTGACAATGTCCAAGCATTTAAAGAGGCCTAAAGGGGCAAGTAAGAATGGCTACTTACATCTCTTTTAGACAGCGGGGTCATGTGTGTGTGTGTGAGCTGCAGCAATGCACTGTGCATGCATGTGATGTACAAGCCTTATAGCTGTGTATACAGCATGCTGCATGCTCATCTATTCTGCAACTCCACATACTGTGTGAGACACCTTTTACAGGCAAAAGGTTAGTTTTCAGTAAGTAGTTGTAACCTGTGAGAGTCACTGGTTTATTTATTTAAGGGTATTTCTATCCCGCCTTATCCTTCAATCAAGGCGGTTGACTAGCTATGACTGTACACATGTTGTCCCCAAAGCTATGAGCCTCAAATGCATTCCCAGACATCATCCTTAAGTCCCAACTACACAGTCTGCCCCTCCACTTACCTCCCCACATGACACTGCTGTACAGTTCCCATATCGTCCGCTCATTTGACTTCAGTGAGATGGGGGGGGGGGGGGGACCCAGTCTCACCAGGGAGAGCTTCATCACATTTGTGTGTGCAGCAACCCTCACTTCTGACTGAGCATCCAGGCCTCAGGACACACTTGTCTGCACAGGTGAGAGGCATGATTAATGCCAACTGCTATAATAGCTGTATCTGTGGCAACACTGTCAGCCCCCTTGGTGCAGTTGCAGCCTATTGGGAGCTAGGTTCAAGTGCAGGTCTGGCCTCTGTGAATGTCCAATTCAGTCACTTAGTTGGTTAGACAGGAAAGATTCTGTGGTGTAGCTGCATGAACTTTGCTCTTGTCCCAAGATGCAGTCACAAAGCAATCTGAGGGGGCTCTTTGTACCATGCGCAGTATGCACATACAGGCCATGTCAGTCTTATGAACAGCTGCGCACAATATATACACTATCTCAACACTATTTAAAGTTGTTAAAACCCATGAGGATTGTGGAAAATTGCAAGAGGATCTTGATAAATTGGAAGACTGGACATCAAAATGGCAGATGAAATTTAATGTGGACAAGTGCAAAGTTATGCACCTAGGGAAGAACAACCCAAACTATGGTTACACACGATGGAAGGTTCCACCCAGGAAAAAGATTTAGGCATCATTGTGGATAACATGTTAAACCCCTCTGCCCAGTGTGCAGCGGCGGCTAAGCAAGCAAATAGAATGCTAGATATCATAAGGAAAGGAATGGAAATTAAAACAAAGGATATTATAATTTTTATTTATTTTATTTATTTATTTAATGGTATTTCTATCCCGCCTTATCCTTCAATCAAGGCGGTTACACAGCAAACAATCAGTGGAAGTGGTACTTGGGTTTAGTGTGTGCATCATGTACAGTGAAAGTGTGTGTGTGTGGGTGGGTTCATTAGTGTGCGCTATTTACAGCATGAGCTTTATACAGGGAAGGTGTAAAGAGCTTGCAGGTAAGTTGTTAGTCCAGGGTTGAAGCACTAATTGTGTGTTCGGTCCGTAGTGCTCCATGAATAGCAGAGTCTTTAGTTGTTTCCTAAAGTTCTTAGTGTCTTCCGTGGCTCGCAGTTCGTCCGGGAGTGAGTTCCACATGCCAGGTGCTGCCAGTGACAGCGTTCTTTGTGCGGTGGATTTGCATGCTTTTGTGTAGTCTTTTGGCGTGTTGATTATGTCTGATGTGGCTTTTCTTCTGGGTCTTGTACTGGCGTCGGGTTGTATGAGGGGTTGAAGGCTGTGGGCAGAGTTCCTGTGTTTGATCCTGAATATGTTTAGGATTGTCTTGTATTTTATGCGTGAGTTGATTGGGAGCCAGTGTAGGTCTTTTAGTATGGGGGTGATGTGGTCTTGTATGGATGCACCGGCTATTATTCATGCTGCCGTGTTTTGGACCAATTGTAGTGGTCTGAGTGCCTGTTTTGACATGCCTGTATAGATCGGGTTGCAGAAATCAAGTATGGGCGTTATTAGAGGTTGACAGACTGTGCGAAAGTGCTCGTATGTGAGGAGTGGTTTGAGGCGTCTGATTATTCTCATTTTGAAGTATGCGTTTTTGGTGGTTTTGCTGATGTGTGATTGAAAGTCTAGCCTCTTATTGAGTGTTACTCCGAGATATTTCACCTCGTTTTTTAGTGGTATGGATGCGTTGTTGACCTTGATGGAGGGTGGCGGGCTGAAGCTGTTGTTTTGTGTGATGAGCAGTGCTTCTGTCTTGTTGTAATTTATGGTCAGGTTGTTGTCGTGTAGTCAGTTGGACATGTTGTTGAGGCAGTCTGTTATTCTGGTGTAGTCTGGGTTGTCAAGGTTAACTGGGGTGTATATCATGATGTCATCTGCGTATATGGTGTAGTGAATCTTGTGCTCTTTTATGATGTTGCAGATTGGTTGTATGTAGAGGTTGAATAGTAATGCGGATAGGACGGAGCCTTGTGGTACTCCTTGCTTGATTTTTGCTTGTTGAGATGTGTTGGGACCGAGCTTGACCTGGAACTTTCGGTCAGTTAGGTAAGAGTTGAACCATCTTAGGGTGGTGCCATTTATTCCGATGCTCTGTAGTCTGGTTAGGAGGATTTTGTGGTTCACTGTGTCGAATGCAGCTGATATGTCTAGGAAGATCATTAGTGTTCCTTTTTTTGTGGTTGTCTATGGTTTGGAATATGTCGTTGAGTAGGTATAGCAGTAGAGTTTTGACTCCATGGTTTGGACGGAAGCCGTGCTGTGTAAGTCCAGCGGGGCATGAGTGTCAATATGGTCCTGGATTTGGTGTTGTACAGCTTTTTCTATGATTTTTGCCATTAGTGGTATGCTGGAGATTGGCCTGTACGCTGCTGGGTTGCTCTTGTCTAATGTGGATTTCTTCGGGATTGGTCGTATGGTAGCTAGTTTTAATTGGTCTGGCATGATACCTTGTGTCAGAGAGTTGCGTACTATGTTGTGTATGGTGTTTATGTAACTGTCCTTTGAAGCCTTGATCCAGGTTACCGGGCATGGGTCCGTTGGCGCGGTGCTTGTGTTGAGCGCTGTGATGATGTCTGCCAGCTGTTTTGTGGATGGGGTGTTGAATTTCTCCCAAGTTGTGGTGATTCTGGTTAGGCTGGTAGTTCCGTTTGTAGGAGCCTGTGGTCTAGCGTCCAGTTTCTCTTGTAGGTGATCTGCATAGGTTTGTGGGTCAATCTTCACGTCTTTTTCGGGATTGGGTTCATTTGTTAGGTTTTTTACTATCTCGAATAGTTCCCTTGGTTTGTTGTAGGCTTTTAGTATGATGTTTGTGTGGTGCTCCCTTTTTGTCTCGTTAATTAGTTCATTGTATTTCTTTTGTTTTGCCATGTATAAGGCCTGTGTGGAGGGAGATTTGGAGCGCCTCCAGTGGCGTTCTAGCTTTCTTAGGTGTCTCTTTGCGTTGCGTATGTCTTTTGAATACCATGGGGTGTGCTGCCTTCTGGGGTTGGGGGTTTTCTTTGTTTTGTGTTCGCTGGTTCTTGCTGCAGTGTAGATGACAGTGTTCCATTTTTGAATTTGTTCGTCCAGGTCTTCGGTTCCGAGGTCCAGGTGGGGTAGTGTGTCCTGAAGGAATTGGTCCTTATCAAAGCTTTTGAATCTTCTTTGCATTGTTGGTGTGTTAACTGTCTTGTTGTCTCTCTCGCCTTGTGAAGTGATTTTTATTTTAATTCTGTAGTGGTCCGACCATGGGACTGGGGTGACTGTGGGTGTTGAGATGCCTCCTCGGTTGAATAGGTATTTGGGGGCAAATATGAGGTCTTGAGTTGATCCGTGTATGTGTGTTGGAGTGTTGATCAATTGAGTGTTTTGTAGGGAGTCCATAGCTGGTAGGAATGTCTTTGTCTTTGTTGGTCGCTGAGCTGAGGTTGAAGTCTCCCAGTAGAATTAGAGGCTTGTGATTTGTGTTGACTGTGCAGACTGTCTCTAAGATGGAGGCTAGGTCTTCCATTGGAGCATGGGGAGCTCTGTAGATGAGACATATGGCTATCTGCTTGTTTTCTACCGTGATTGTGTTGCATATGTCTGAGTTAGTGGAGTTTTGGGTTTTGAGCTTTACTGTGTTCTTTGCTATGATCAGGACTCCGCCCCCTCTCCTTTGTGTGCGTGGGCTGTTGAATGCTGTGTATCTGGTGGGTACTAATTGATTGAGGAGTACATTGTCGGTGGGGGTGAGCCATGTTTCGGTGATACATAGGATGTCGGGTTGTAGCTTGTCTATGTGGTCTTTGATTGTGTTTATTTTGTTCCTTATGGACCTGGTGTTGATTAGTTATATGGAGGTGGTGCTGGGGGTGTTTGTTCCCTTGGGGCTGTGTGTTGGGTTTGTGTGTTGGGCTGTGCTTGTGGTTTGAGTGCTTGTCGTGTTTGGGCTTCTAGGTTGTGTGTTGTGGTGGGGTGTATGTTTGTATGGGTGTTGGTATCCAGATGGTCTTTGGGGGTGGGTAGTGAATGTTTGTGTGCTGAGGGATGAGGTGGGTTAGAAGGAGGTATACCGGTAGGTATAAGGTTGTAGCCATGCTGTGTTTGTGTGGGCTTACTTGGCTGATGTCTCTCTGGTGTTTCACTGCCGATTGGGCCTTCTCTTGTTGCTTTCTGCTGGCGAGCTCCTGCTTGTCCTCTTTGTGGGTGTGTGGTGTTGTGAGTGCGCCTGTAGCCGCTCCTAAGGGCCACGCCAAAGGGCCCTCTGGCGAGGCCTTCAGGTGCGGGCCTTCCAGGCATGGGCGCGCCTAGCTGGGGCGCCGCTTTTATGTCCTGCTGGATGGCTGCTGGGCTGTTGCTCCCACTGCCCCGATTGGGCAGGAGCTTCCAAGCGGGAGGATTTCCCACTTGGGCACTCTACTCCGATCGGGGGAGCTGCGGAGGTCAGCGGGGGGTGGTGTTGGCTGCGGCGGCCCCTATTGTGCTGGGGCGCCGCTTTTATGTACTGCTGGCTGGCTGCTGGGCTGTTGCTCCCACTGCCCCAATTGGGCAGGAGCTTCCAAGCGGGAGGATTTCCTGCTCGGGTGCTCTACCTCGATCGGGGGAGCTGCGGAGGTCAGCGGGGGGTGGTGTTGGCTGCAGCGGCCCCTATTGTGCTGGGGCGCCGCTTTTATGTCCTGCTGGCTGGCTGCTGGGCTGTTGCTCCCACTGCCCCGATTGGGCAGGAGCTTCCAAGCGGGAGGGTTTCCCGCTTGGGCACTCTACCTTGATCGGGGGAGCTGCAGAGGTCAGCGGGGGATGGTGTTGGCTGCGGCCTCTGTATCGTTCCATGGTGTGACCGCACCTTGAATATTGTGTGCAATTCTGGTCGCCGTATCTTAAAAAGGATATAGCGTTATTAGAAAAGGTTCAGAGAAGAGCCACCAAAATGGTAAAGGGGATGGAAGGATACTCCTATGAAGAAAGGCTAAAAAGGTTAGGGCTCTTTAACATGGAAAAGAGACGGCTGAGGGGAGATATGATAGAAGTCTATAAATTGATGAATGGAGTGGAACGGGTAAACATAGATCGATTGTTTACATTATCAGAATATAGAAAGACTAGGGGACATGCAATGAAGCTACAGGGTAACCTATTTAAGACTAATAAGAGAAATTATTTTTTCACTCAACGTATAATCTAACTCTGGAATTTGTTACCGGAGGATGTAGTAAAGGCTGTTAGTGTAGCTGGGTTTAAAAAAAGTTTGGACAAGTTCCTGGAGGAAAGGTCCATAAACCATTATTAAAAAGGGACCCAGGATATCAATGCTTGACCCAATACAAGCATTGTGGAACCTGTGTCTGTTGGGGAAACTGCTAGGTACGTATGACCTAGATTGGCCACAGTAGGAAACAGGATATTGGGCTTGATGGACCTTGGTCTAACCCAGTATGGCATATCTTATGTTCTTATCTACTGATCATTGAGCACAACATTCAGCAGTATATTACATATGATTCCAAAAGCACAACCTGCGTTATATTTACATAGATAATAGCCCGAGCTCCAGCCGACCTGTCAGCATACACATCCCACCTAAAAGTACACCAAGAAGCAATCGCAGAGGAAATGAAATAACATCACTCTGAACTCCTGCAACGCTCACTAAACAAACCTCGAGACCTCTTTGACATAGTGAAGTTCTTGAAAAAAGAACCTTCGCCCCCCCAACCAAGCCTACTACACCCTCAGGAATATGTAGAGACTACCTACAAGCCAAAACCATCAAAGCCGACACAGCCACGAAACCCACACCTAGTCACAGCCCATACCATGCCGCTACTACTACTGCCCCAAATGAACCTTGCCCAGCATTCTGGATAAGATCGCTGCGCACGGAATTCAGCCCAATCCTAGCCAGGATCATGGATCTATCCTTCTCAATGGGAACCTTCCCTTCAACCCTCAAACAGACGTCCATACGGCCCCTTCTAAAGAACAACAAACTAAACCCCCAGAAGGCCGAATCCTACCGTCCAATCTCAAGCATCCCCCTGCTAGCTAAGATAATCGAGAAGGTCTTCCAACATCAAATCCAGCATCACATCGATACCACTGCCCCTCTAGACACATGTCAGAACGGTTTCAGAGAATCGCATGGCGTTGAGACGCTACTCACCACACTAGTCAATACCTTAAGCAGAGGGATAGATAACATCAGAAGAGGGCATGCGCTTATCTTCCTGGACATCGCCTCAGTGTTTGACTCCATCAACTATGAGCAGCTCCTGACACGTCTCCATGAGACGTCATACCTAACAGACAGATGGCAGCACGTACGAATGGGAACTATGACCTCTGAGCCTTTTCAACAAAGACAGGTGGTCTCACAGGGCTCCTCAGTCTCTGCCCTCCTGTTCAATATATACATGCAGCCCATATGTGAGATCATCTGCTCCTTCAATATTTCTTGCCTGATTTATGCGGACGATGTACTGCTGTTCACCCCATTCGCTATCGACCGTCCCGACTTCTCGACATTAGTTAAATGCTTCGATGCTATCACTGACTGGCTCCACTCACAGAATCTCCGGATCAACTTTAACAAAACAGATGTACTATTCATCACAAGGAATAAAGACTTTTCCCCCCCGCTACAATAAAAGTGAGAGACGCGGAGCTCCCAAGTAGACCCACCATACGGTACCTGGGTGTCACGCTAGACCAGCACCTCAACATGAAAGCGCACATAAACAACACCATCAGGGCCATCTACCACAAGATGCGAACACTTCAGCATCTCCGACCCATGCTGCAGCCAGCTGACTTCCGAACAATTTTCCAAGCGCTTGTAACTTCCCATTTCGACTACGCCAATGTCATTCTGCACGGACTCCCCAAAGGCACACTAAACTCACTACAGCTGGCAATGAACGCTGCTGCCCGCTTCCTTCACTGGACATCCAGAAGAGACCACATAACCCCAATCTTGAAGGACCTACACTGGCTGCCGATCAACTGCCGGCTCACCTACAAAGTATTACTGCTGACCTTCAAAGCCATCAACAAGATATCCTCTTACTCCCTAACAGACCTCCTCCACACCACTCTTCCCACCAGATCCAGAAGGACCTTTCCTACCAACACACTTGTAATCCCCAAGGAAATAACAAAATGCTCTCAGGCAACAAAGAACAGAACCTTTATGTTCTATGCACCTACTTGTTGGAATAGCCTCCCAACAACCATCAGAGCGATCACTAACCTCACTCAATTCAGGAAGGCATTAAAGCACCATCTTTTTCTTCTACATTACTCACAGCCCAACAATACAACCCCAACCACTACACCCCAACCCACCCTGACAGCTATGACCTCCAGCCCAGCGGCATCCCCAGCACACCCTAAGAAGACCAAGGCAACTACAGTCATTAACCCAACTATCTGAGATGGTAAAGAATTGTGAACAAATGTAAATGTAAATAAGCAGATTGTAATGGTAAATAAAGGACAATTTCTGTATATAGCTATGAAAGCCCACCAAGTCGTTAAACAGCTTAGTGATAGAGGGCTCAGTCTGTATATAGTTACCCCCGTTATAAATCCAAGTTACATTATCTGTTCAATGTAAGTGCAATTCAAGTCCTGCATTGTACAAAGAAATGTTAATTGTAAACTGTACTGATTTCAAAAAGCGCGGTATAGAAAAGCTTTTAAATAAAATAAAATAAATAAATAAATAAATTGTATCAGTTTGCCTGATTGTGATAGTGGGACACAGATCTCTGAATGATGTGTGCACAATTCCAACAGGATGAATGTGCCACAGGATGTCCTGTTGGTCTTTGCATTGCCTGCCATAATATGGAAAGGCAGTATCTGGAGGTGAATGTTGTCATGTGGGTGGGGGGAACAGTCCCATACATCTTTTGAAAGTGCCCATGATAGGTGGCATTGCCAGCCAGAGGCTATGTTCAGATGCACAGAAGCTATGAGGGCCTACTCAGTCTCAGCATGTTTCACATCAGAGACCCTGCATGATAGCCCCGCCCACTCTCCATGAGCACCAAGTGTGATAGCCACAAGGACATTGTTAGACTATAAAGAGGCTGGGAATGGCAGCATATGTGTAGCCAGCAACTATACCAACATCTAACCCCAGTTCCAACCTGCCATGCTTCCACGTGCTCTTTGTGGAGAGAACTGCATCCAAAGCATGGGAGAGCGCATGTGCTGCACTCACCATTTTTGCGGTGGCCATGCCCAGGGACATGACATAATATGGCAGTATGCGCTTGCCACTATCTTCAATGCTCACTGCCAAAAGCTTCTGGTATGTGACAGACGTTGGCTACTGTGGGCCAACAAGCACTCGTAACATTAGCTGTCCCCAATTTCAAACTAAAAAGATACACAACTGAAGAGCAGAGGATTCTGGGTATTGCCTAAAATAGAAAATCTGTTATAATTTTTTAAGGTATGAATAAATAGGTAGACTAAGGTGAGTCAGTTGATATAATGTATCTGGATTTTCAGAAAGCCTTTGACAAGGTCCCTCAGGAGAGACTCTTGGCCAAATTAAAAAGTCATGGGATAGGAGGCAGTGTACTATTGTGTATCAGGAACTGGTTAAAAGACAGAAGGCAGACAGTAGGGCTAAATGGACAATTTTCTCAACGGAGAAAGATGAATAGTGAAGTACCCCAGGGATCTGTGCTGGGCCCGCTGCTTTTTAACATATTCATAAATAACCTGAAAATAGGAATAATGAGCGAGGTGATCAAATTTGCAGATGACACAAAATTATTCAAAGTTGTTAAAACACAACTTGTGTTTTGTGAAAAAGTGTAAGAGGACCTTGATAAATTGGAAGACTGGACGTCCAAATGAAAGATGAAATTTAATGCGCACAAGTGCAAAGTTATGTACCTAGGGAAGAACAACCTAAACTATGGCTGGAGACCACACTTTAAAAGGATATAAACAGGTCGGTCAGAGGGTGGCTACTGACATGGTTAGTGGTCTTTGTTATAAAGCATATGAGGACAGACTTAAAGATCTTAATATGTATACTTTAGAGGAAAGGTGGGATAGAGGAGATATGATATAGATGTTTAAATACCTCCATTACATAAATGCACAGCATGAGAGGCTCTTTCATTTGAAAGCAAGCTCTGCTACAAAGAGACATAGGGTGAAAGTGAAAGGGGATAGACTCAGGAGTAATATGCAGAAATATTTCTTTATGGAAAGAGTGGTACATGTGTGGAATAGTCTCCCAGTGGAGGTGGTGACAGTATCTGAATCAAAAAATCATGGGACAAACACAAAGGATTTCTAAAGGTAAAAAGGGGACTATTGTAGTTGATATGAAAAGGCAGACTAGATAGGCTTTGTGATCTTTTTCTGCGTCATGTTTCTGTGGTTCTTCAGTTACACAATGTAAGGTTTCACATTAGAAACCACCACCCATGAAAAAGATTTAGGTGTCATCGTGGGTAATATGCTGAAACTCTCTGCCCAGTGTACAGCGGCAGCCAAGAAAGCAAATAGAATGCTAGGAATCATAAGGAAAGGAATGGAGAATAAAACCAAGGATATTATAATGTCTCTGTATCATTCCATGGTACGACTGCACCTTGATTATTGTGTGCAGTTCTGTTCACCATATCTTAAAAAGGATATGGCAAAATTAGAAAAGGTACAGAGAAGAGCCACCAAAATGGTAAAGGAGATGGAAGGATATTCCTATGAGGAAAGGCTTAAAAGGCTTATATTTTTTTAATCTTCCGCCTCGCGTGTTTTTCTCTGGGTAGAGGTCTATTAAAGTGTTTGGTTATATGGCAGCGAGTGTTTGGGAGACACATGTCCACTCATTTCAGACACATCTCCAGCTAGTTGTCAACATGCCTCTCAGTAGCTGGCTGGATTGTACCAGTTACAGCAGGCTCTGTTATCCTACTTCAGGAATGGTGACATGCTGCAGTGGGAGTAACTGCCCCCTATCACACCAACCCTGTCAATATTGTGCCTCTATGAACTCATGTCCCCAGCCTTTAAAGACCATGGGGAATACCATTACCTATCCACTAGCCAGGCCACCTTTCCCATGAGAGTGCATCATGGTCCAGACTACTGTTTGTGACAGAGGCGTGTGGACACATGGGCAGCACATAACCTTTCTACAAAAGACAGCTGTCAGATGGCCACAGTTGCCCCAAAATGTGTGGCTTCAGCTGGCCATTCTCTGCACACAGTTCCAGGAGGATGAGCCTTGCTGAGACAGCACCACTTTGAACAATGTATGATGACAGAACAGCTGGACACAAAGCCGGATGGGATATAGGGAAGAGAAATGATGCTGTATGCTGAACTGCTACCTTACACTCCAGCACATGCCCTCCTATTGACTGTAGTGGCAGCATTCATAGTGCATGTGGAGATCAGCCCTGGCAAATGAAATCTGTTGCACCCTGATATATGACAACATTTTGCCCCAACCCATTGGGATGCAGCTTCCATCACTGCAAACAGCAAAACAAACTGAGTGTATGTAGGAAGTTGTGATTTTTTTTCACCCATCAGCAATGCTGTGGGCTTATACACATTAGGGATGGGCTCTGCTTGTGGCATTAACCAGGTGTTTGTGCGGGTATGCGTTCTGATGAAAAATTGCATGGGATGATGTGTTGTTTGCTACAGAGTTCAGCAAGGGTATCATGGGCATCACCAATATCGGTGCAGAGTGCTTTCTCTACATCGAGGTGCGGCTGGTGGTGGAGTTACCTATAGGGCTCATTGGGAGGTGGGAATATGTGTTGTCAGTGAGGTGCATGGTTTCACAACAGTTTTCATACGTTTCAACAGGCATATCCCTATTAAGATAGTTGGTATTTTATAGTACTGTTCTATACAGATATGTGTTCGACCACATCTCTTACACCATGTCAAGTCATTCCACGACACAGTACTCCACTTGATGATCTCTTTAATAAGACATGCCACTAGCAATCATGTGGCTGACAATTTGTGGTTGTGAAAAGGGGCAAACACTTATCTGCCTAACCCTTTCACAGTTCAAAGTTAGATTCTCTAATGCAGCAGTGGGTTCATGACCAGCTTCTGCTGCAATGAGACAACTGTGGTTCCAGCATTGACATAGTCGTTGTCACAACATCTCATAATGTGAATTTCAGTGTAAGAACAATGATCACCACCCTGAGACAGAACCCGGTTATGACCCTATGTATGTAACCCAGCAGGGAGTTGGAGCCAGTTTAACTTGGAACTGTGATGTGGGGAGAGCAAAACTTGTCACTGTGATGTTCTTAGCAATGGATTTATTTAGGTTGTGTAAGAGTACAATTATTGAGCAATATGATTGCGAGTGCTATGCCTCCTTAAATGGAGCATCAAGTGGTTTACTGTGTCATGGACTGACTTGACATGGTGTGAGAATTTATTGTACATATCCAATATGTATATTGGATAGTGCAAGTATCTCAGGTGTATGAACGTAGGGGTTTCCAGGTAGAGACATTTGGCCCTTGGCTTGTATCCCCCTGTACCCTTTATGATCTTATTGGACAGCTTCCATGTGCCAGTGACTGAATAGATGTTAATGCTGTTTATTAATAATGCCTATCCATGTAGCACAGTGATGTGTAACCATCAGCTACTGTCCTTTGTGGCTTCATATGAGCTGGTTAGAGTGCACGCTTGTAGATGCCATCCCACAATACAGAGATTGTACAGATATTGTATTCCCCTGTTTGCTATGTGGTGACATATTTGGTGACAGTGGGGTGCTGATCAGACCTATGAGACCTAGCAGACTTCTGCTAGCTGATTGGTTCATGGAAGAGGCTGCTACTGAGGATACAGTTAGAAGACATCCCCCCCAGCAGTAAATCTGAACATACCATGTTGACAGTTCTCCTCACCTCCACTTCATGGATGGCAGCTCTGGCCCATGCAACTGAGAGCACCACAGCCGTGTTGAAAGTTCACATGACATGTCCTTTGCCTAACCTCAATGAGGAGCTCTGTACACAATTACCAGTGGTGAAGGTCATTAACCTTAACCCAAAGATACTTGCAACAATTGTTGCAGAGGTGCAGATCCCGGTTTCTGGTGTAATTGCTTACAGGAAAAAAGAGCAAGTGAATTGCCCATGCACATCAGGGTCTCCTGGCTCTGACTCAAAAGAGGGGAAGGGTGGTGCTGGTGACTCGGTGGTGGGCTCCATAATAGAGTGCTGGAGGGAGTGTAGCTCACTCACTTTTGATGCCCCCCTGGGTTGCTAAAGGTACAGAATTTGGCTGCTGTCTTCAGACCTTTTTCCCATTTTAGGGGTGGTAAGGATGTGCATTGTGGGCTCATTTGGGCATTCGTTTGGGTGCCTAAATTAAAAGTGCACACATATTGCTTGTGTATGGGCATACCAATGAATTAATGCACATACAACTCATTTGCATGTGCAAAAAATCTGTAGCAAGCATAGAAGGCAGGAAATAAAGACCAATATGCACAAAAACATAAACACACACCCAAAAAACTGCTAAAACTCAGAGAAAAAGAGGAAGACTAACAACTTTTTTTTTGGTTCTGCATATCCCTAAGGGGTGGTTATTGCAGCCATTCATCTTTTGGGACCCTGGTGGGGATTATGCAGGATGGGACTGGGGGCAAGCACCAGATACTTGTGGGGACAGCTTGATTTTAAAATGCCCAAGACTGGTTGCTTACAGCTGGTAAAAATAATGAGAGAGCAAAGGGGTCAGAAAGGAGGAATAAATGGAATGGTTTGGGTGAGCAGACACATCAGTGATGGAGGTGAGTGAGGTACTGTCTTTCTAAGCCTGAGATTGTTGGTTTGAGTCCCACCTGGGGTGGTGGTACCTCTTGATGATGGGGCTCAGTGCCATTTTCTCCCACAGGAGGCTCTCCAGCTCATAGTGAGCAATGTTAGGATGAATTCAGTCATAGAAACACTAAGGGGTATGTTTACTAAACTGCGTTAGTGTGATTCGCATTAGGATCCGCGGTACAGGCATAAATCCCAAATAAGGACATGGGCGGTACATCGTTACAGATAATGCGCGTTACCAGGCGCCATAGCCTAACGAGCGTTAAAAAACATCGTGCAGAGCGCCATGCAACGCGCGCCCATAAGGCGTCTGACAAGGCATCTAGCAAGGCATCTAGAACTGTAGCACAATGGTTAATACACTGACTAATGGTGCAGGGGATGTGAGCAACCCCCTGTGGGTCTAATGAGTAAAGCTGGCTGAGACATCACCTTTTACTCAAAATCAGTGCTGTTTGAAGCATTTTGTTTGTTAATTTTAATTAGTGCTGCCAGCAAACACACCCTAACGGGGCCGTAACCTAAGGTGCCGCATAAGGCACCCTATAAGGCACCCCAGAGGGCACATTATAAAGTGCACTGTCCGCCAAGGCACCCTAGAATGTCCCCTATGGGCCACCCCATAGGGCGCATCAAAGGGTACGTGAAAGGGTGCCTGATGAGGCACCGTAGGGAGACAGCACTGTGAGGGTGATGTAGCTGCCAGCACCACTTCAAATAACAAAAAGAATATGCCTCACACAGCCCCACCAAATAACCCCACTGTGGGCTCAAAACCATGACATCGGGCTTCACAGGCAGTGAAGTAACTAGTGGGCTATATCGCTAGTGTGACTAACAAATCCCTAATAACGATGTGGTCAACCTATGGAGTATAATTATCAAATGTTCAAAAGTCGCACTCCAGATCAACAATAGTTGCTCTACGTACAAACACAGAATGCTTGCCAATCAAACAAACCAAGGTCTCAGCAAACAAGGACATATGGCAAACATGATCAAGACCAAGGTCAAGATCATTACCAAAAACAAAAAGCCCAATAACATCACCGACCTTGTCAAACACTGAAAGCTACTGGCAAAATCCAAGGAAACACTCAATTTACTATGAATACGTGGATAAAGACTAGCCAGATGCCTGTTCCCCCAGCACTAACAAATCCCTGGCTGGCAGCTGAAGGACGTCAGGTCACCACACAAACTGTCTGCTGTGGTGGCCAGGATGTGGATTAACCCACTCATACACATGGTGCACTGCACATGCAGATCTGCAGTCTATAGATGAACACAAGATGGGGTATGCACCCCCACAGCACCTTGGTCTGGTAGTTTTGAACTGACCGTGTGTCTCACTGGCACAGAGTAGCTACTGACAGTAGCCCAACAGGGTGCCCGATAAGGCGCATGAAAAGGTGCTTAATAAGGCATCCAGAGCTACAGCACAATGGTTAATACACTGACTGATGGTGCAGGGTTCATGAGTTCAATCCCCCTGTGGGTCTAATGAGTAAAGCTGGCAGAGACATCACCTATGACTTAAATTCAGTGCTGTCAGAAGCATTTGGTTTGTTAATTTTAATTAGTGCTTCCAGCAAACACACCCTCACAGGACCGTAACCTAAGGTGCCGCATAAGGCATTTCAGAGGGCACATTATAAAGTGCATTGTCTGCCAAGGCACCCCATAAGGTCCCCTATGGGGGACCCCATAGGGCGCTTGGTAGGGTGCCTCATAGGGCACGTTATAGGGCGCCTGAGGAGGCACCGTAAGGAGACAGCACCGTCGCCCACACACATCCAAGACATGTTGCGAGGCCACCTACCTGGTGCTGCCCGTGGACCCCAACCACCCTGCCTCCCACACCACCGTTGTCTCCCCAACCCCTGGCCCCCATTCCGTCACCTGTCAAAACCAGACTGTAAGATGCAATGAGGAGGGTGCCAGCACGACACGTCCCCACAGCGCCCACCCCCACTGTATGCACATCAGTCACCATCCCCAATACCCCACAGACCCAGGTTGAAGCATGCAAAGTCAACAGAGACCATGCAAAGTCACCAGTGATGTGTCAATGTTCCACAACAATGCAAAGGTGATCCCCCCCAGCTGCAATCAACGAAACACCCAGACACTTCATGGCAGCGACGGTGTGTCAGTTCTCCCAGTGACAGTCAACATAGCAGGCCAACAATGAGGTCCAAAAAAGACCTGTGTCCAACTCGCAGAGGTCCATCTCCCAGTGGCAACAACACCCAGGGACAGTTTCACAGAGGTTCTGTGTCCAAACAAATGTGGCTGATGGGGTCTCCAGATGCAGTGTGGTAGATGTGCCATGTTTGTTGGCTGTATCCTGTGTGAAAAGGGGTAGAAATAAGGTAAGGGAATGGCACACCCACACCCAACATCAGGTCACAAAGGACACAGTGACATCACAATATGTGTATCATGAATGCTTAAACATTGCAACATGACACGACCACAACACAGAGCATAGTGCACATGGACCACAGCAGGAGATGGCCCTGCAGACCAGGACACCATCCCAACATGGTCATGTAAATGCCCATGTCACACAGGCATCCCAGAGGTCCACAGCATGTCCAGCAGTGGTGGTGCACAGAGATACCACAGAAAGGCACGTTGTTACTAACAGGCCAAATGCAGCATCTGCAAGTGGCGTATGTCCCAGAGGAGGGAAGGTAAAACCTACCTGAAACGTATAGCATTGGACTGATGGGGAAAGCCAGAGTCAGGCAAGGGCACAAGGGGACCCAGTAGAGGCTGCAGACGTCAATGAACTGCATCCATCACCACGTCCTCATGATCAGCTGTTAGTGGAGCATGTCCGAGGAATGCTTTGGTGCGTGGAAACAAAATGGTGACGTGCAGTGTCCTGCCAGCAAACATGAGACACGTCAGGGAACAATATATGACACATGCACACAATGTACAGAAGGGCATAAGCAGAAGGGCATAGAGAGACGGGTGAACATCACTGGACAGGTGGCCAGACACATCCCTGAGACAGACAAAGGCAGAGGGGAGCAGAAGGTACCATCAGGTAGACACGTCCCAAAGACACAGAGACACACACCGTGAGACAAGGTAAGCATGCCGCAAGCTGCAGTTGGCTGGACTGTCGACAATCAGGGACAAGTGGAGACATGGGTGCACCGAGGTTGTCTAATGCCACAATGGCAGTGAGGTCTTTACGTGCGCCCAAACAGTGCAATGCCCTGTGTCCGGAGACACACACAGCCTGGTAACACGTGCACAGGTACAGTATGTAGACCCCCAAGATGTGCACAGGAAATGGTCACATGTGTGTCAAACAGAGCATATGGTGGATGGAGTGGTAGGCCAAAGACATGTGCAACACCAGAGGAGCAGTGGAGAGGGAAACACATATATGTGTCATGTGGTGCTGCCACCACAGCACACCTACCTGTATGTCCACCCACCCCAGTCACCTGCATGTTGCTGTACACACAGTCCCTACATGCACCACAGCATTGGGCAGTATCGGCAACCTATCCCTGGGAGGCAAGAACACAGCAGCCTATCCTGGGGAGCCAAAAACACAAGAGACATATAGACACATGTCATGACAGTGCCGTGAAACACACAGACCATCTCACACATGGTGACCCAGAAGCACATCCCCACACATGCAGAACTTACAGGAGAAGAGCTCCTCGATCAGATGTTGCCTGGCCGCCATTCCCTCATGTGTGTCACCACGGCCATGTGCAGGAGGGCACACAGGATCCTCCCCAAGATCCTCATTAATATTGACTGGGACATTGTGCCTGAGAGCAATGTTGTGGAGGATACAACAGGCCAGAATGATCTTTGCCACAGTCAGGGATCCTTACTGTAAGGCACCGCCAGTCCTATCCAGACACCTGAAGTGACTCTTTAGAACGCCAAAGGTGCGCTCAATGACTGAGCAGCTGGAGGCATGGGCCTCATTGTACCGCATCTCTGCACCTGGCCAAGGGAGACGCACAGGGGTCAGCAACCAGGCACGACACCCATATCCTGCATCACCTGCAAACAGAAACATCGTAAAGTCACACGTGAGATGATGGACCCATGGAATCACTGATGTAGCAACGTCCAACTGGACAGCAGAGAAGCATGGACACACACATATGACGTCACATCATTGCACATGATGGCAGTGCACCAGAGTCTGATGCTGGGAGACCCAGAGCCCCAGGGAAGGCCAATGGGGGCAATGCACACCTATGGTACCATGCCCAAAGACACATCGCAAACCTGTGCCCAGACAGCAGCAGTGGCTGCTGTGAGTGCAGCTGTTTGCCAGTGGTACAGCATACTCAGAGGGGCAGAGATGCGCAGTTGTGCAAGTATGTGACCGTCATGATACAGTGCACACAGAGCATAGGTCAACGGAACACATCCCCGGGGGGGCCAGGTGGGAGTGGCAGTGGAGACAGGATAAAGTGGACAGACATGCAGCATACATGTGTGATAGCAGGTGCGCCTACAGCTCAAGACACGTGTCACCCCCTGCATGGCGAAAGAGAGGAGGCCCCATACACACTGTACACCATGTGGATGGTTCTGTGCCCCCAATCCTCCCCCCCCCCGGATGGCACATGCACAAACCTGTGGCACATGGGGTGGGAGAGGGACACACCCCACAGGCAGACATATGTATAACTGCCCGTGCAGTATGGCTGAGGCCAGGTGCAGGAGCCATGGGCAAGCCAGAGGTGTCGCACGCAGCCATGGAGGGGACACACCATAGGCGGCCAGAGTGCCCCTGGACATGGGAGCTGGGTAAATGAACAGCATAGGCAGGGAACAGCCCACACCACATGTGTGCCGGGACACCTAGATGAGCACTAACACACACATGGTAGGCAGAGAGACATGTGGCAGCGCACAGAGGTATGTGACCCCATCCCAGGTGACAGGGTGTGATGTAGTGTGAGGCCCACAATAGGCTGCACCCGGAAATACCACCATAATGTCAGGCATGCAGAGAACACAGGTGACAATGGTGCCTCGTCAACCATATACGGTAGGCGCACGTTAGATATAGTGAATACCCACCCAGTAGGATGTAGTCCTCATATTGTCTGGCCTCAAACTGGCCGAACAGTGCTGAGTGCTGCAGGATATAGGAGTCATGGGCTGACCCTGGGAACTGTGGAACCACATTCAGAATACGCATACTTGCATCACAAACAACCTGCACATTCAGGGAATGGAAGTGTTTGCGGTTGCGGTACACAACCTCCCTGTCGCGTGGCGGGACCAGGGCAACATGTATGCAATCTATAGCTCCCATCACGTGTGGTATCCCTGCAATCCATTGGAATGCCTGTCCCAGGGCCACCCAATGTTGCCTACCATTGGGAATTGCAATGTAATTCCCAACCCGGCTGACCATGGCCCGCAGTACCTGGTGGAGACAGCGAGAGAATGTTGGCCTACTCATCCCACCCACTGCGGCCACTGAGGATTGGAAACAGCCAGAGGCAAAGAAATGTAGGGCAGTCAGGAGCTTGTCCAATCCCGGTATAGCACGTGACCGGGCAGTCTGGGGCTCGAGGTCAGGTCTGAGATCCTCGTAGAGTTCCCTAATAGCCCCTATGTCCAGCCGGTAGAGGGACATTACCTGGTCCTCTCTCATGTCCTGGAGCATGGGCCTGGGCCTGTAGAGGCGTTGCAGGCGGGGCCATGCCTCAACATGCCTATGGCGCCGTTGTTCTCCCACACCCACCTGTGGACCCCCCACAGCTGCAGGCCTGAGTTGCAGCGGGATAGCACCCATGCCCAGTGCCGCAGCCCCAGGTACATCATCTCCCTCCTCCAGAAAGCGCAGCCCAGCCAGCTCGAGCAATGCAACCACCGCACCACCTGCATTCACAGTCTGAGCCATGATAGACACAGGATGGAGGACAGGTGGCTGGGAAATAGGGTGCGGGGCAGGGATGTAAATCACAGTAACGATACACACCTGGTGAGCCAGGAAGGTCCATCAGAAATCAGAGGAGCCAACACCCTGTATGCATTGACGCAGCGCGCGCAGGAGCGCGCATTCCCACAATGCATCCAACGAAAGGCATCTACGTGACTGGGTACATGGGATGAGAGTCGGGGGAGGAGGTGTTGTGTCCCTGTGACGCAGCAGGGTGTAAAGATACTGCGTAGTATACCCCATACCACACCCAGACGGCAAGGTGCGACAGGCATGCAAGACGCGTTCCCACGCGCGTACATGTAGCATGCAAAGTATGTCTCACGTAATGTGCGTGACACAAATTGCATGATCCCCAAACGTGTGTGGTAATGCACCGACAAACAAAATAACATTGGGATCCTGTAGAGTATGTGAGTAAGCAGCAGAAGCCACGATGGCGGTAAGAGGGCGCGTGTATGGTGCGGTGCTCACCACTAGTGCCAATACTGATGAATACTAGAACGCTGCCATCCGTCCATAGTAATGCACGCAGGATACGTCACCATGGCACGTACCTGCATGTGCAAGAGGAACGCGCGTCGCACGGCGCGTACGCAATGCACGTAGAGCCACACCCAAGGTACACCTATAAGTATCATAAGCTCAAAATGGCAAACACCTCAGCATACATAACTGGAAAAGTATGGAGTGCAGCAACAGAGGGACACAGGAGGCTGGAGCGGAGCAAACACAACACCCACCAGTGCCCAACCCTAATGGCGACGGAGATGACGAGAGGCCAGGCCCATCTGGGGCCCAGCAAAACCCCAGTGAACAGGCCATGGGTGCACCAGGGCAGAGGCACCGCAGGACCCCGGTGCCAGAGGAGGCCCGGAGGAGGGCGATGTGCTTCAGCCAGGAGGAGAACGATCTCCTCCTGGCCAGCGTCCTCGAACACTTTGACCTGCTCTTTGGACGCCTCAGCTCAACCACGACAATTGCCACGCGCACCAGGGCATGGGCTGAGGTGCAGGCAGTGGTGGCATCTGCAGAGGGACCCCATCGGGATGTGGAGAGTTTAAGGAAGCGCTATTGCGACATAAAGCGCAACATCCATACTGAGCTCGCCAGAGAGAGGCGTGGGGCACAGGGCACTGGAGGGGGCCCAGCACAGGTGGCCAACTTAACTGATCTTGAGCGGCACATGGCGGAATGACTGGGGCCGATGTATATCCATGGCCTGCCCCCTGCGTTGGACACAGCGCACCCACATGCCGGTATGTGTGAGTGAGCTGCACCAGTGGGAGACATCACATGCACATGTGCAGGGGCGGACCAGGGGTGCGGTGGGGGGGGCATTACGTGGCTGATCGGGAACCAGGGGGCGACACAGGCATAGAGGCAGCTGCTGGTTCACAACCCATGGGGGGGACGTGTCGATGGTGGGCTTGGGGTGGCACAGCGCAGTGGATGGGTGCGGGGGCAAGGGGGACAGGCCCACAGTAGCAGCAGAGGCTGACAATGTGTTGCAGGGCTGGCGGGGGCAGCAGGACCACACGGGTAGTGACGTGGGCAACCAGGAGGCACACTGCACCTGTGCCTACCATGGTCAGTGGTTGCAGGGATGAAGGCGGTGATGGGGTTGCATGGGGTGTGTGGCAGCATGCAAGGGGGGGAGGGGGCCCTGGTAGTGCAGGGCACAGGGGCCACTGGCATGGATAAAGCACAAACTTTGAGGGGGGGCACAGGGGCCCTGGCCCAGACCCATGCGGCTCACCCACACGCATGCGCCTGTAGGGGGGTGCGACGGGGGTAGACAGGCACTCACACCCATCTGACCTATGTAACATCGTGCCCTACAGGTGACATTTGCGCCATTGACGCGCCAGAGGAGGCACCAGAGGACACGGACCCCGGGCCGTGCTGCCAGATGGACATAAGAACATAAGATATGCCATACTGGGTCAGACCAAGGTCCATCAAGCCCAGTATTCTGTTTCCAACAGTGGCCAATCTAGGTCATATGTACCTAACAGTTTCCCCAAGAGACACAGGTTCCACAATGCTTGTACTGGATCAAGCATTGATATCCTGGGTCCCTTCTTAATAATGGTTTATGGACCTTTCCTCCAGGAACTTGTCCAAACCTCTTTTAAACCCAGCTACACTAACAGCCTTTACTACATCCTCCGGTAACAAATTCCAGAGTTTGATTACACGTTGAGTGAAAAAATATTTACTTTTATTAGTCTTAAATAGTTTACCCTGTAGCTTCATTGCATGTCCCCTATCAGCCCACTTCCAATCCTAACCCCATCAGCCCATGTCCAGTCTTAGCCCCCCCATAGCCCATTACCAGTCCTAACCCCCCCCCCATCAGCCCACAGCTCATTACCAGTCCTAACCCCCCTCCCCCTCATCAGCCCAGGAAAATTTTAAACTTAAAAAAAAAGCTGGCTGCTGCCGCTGCCGCCGTGGCAGCAGCAGAATCAAGTGTCCCGCGGGCCCCCCCCCCCTGCCCGGCAGAGCTCTCCCTCCCTGCATCACTCCACTCCGTGCTGGCTTTCAGAGCCGCGAAGAGAGTTTCTCCCTCGTGGCTCTGTTAAGCTCGCCGGCGCTGATGGGAAACAGGCATTTTCTGTTTCCCATCAGCCCGGGTGGCCTTAATAAAACTGCGAAAGGGAAACTCTCCCTTCGCGGCTCTGAAACCGGCGCCGCAGGGACTAATGCAGGGAGAGAGGACTCTGCTGGGCAGGGGGCGACCCCGTGGGACACTCGATTCTGCCGCTGCCACAGCGGCAGCGGCAGCAGCCAACGTTTTTTTTTTTAAAAAATTTACTTGTAATGCAGAATGTTGTTTGAGCGGGGCCCCTTGAAACGCGGGGCCCTGTGCAAAAAACATTCTCGCTCAATGGACAGGCCGGCCCTGCTTCCATCAGCCCTGATGTACTTATATAATCCTTCTTTTAAAATCACTTCACTGGCTCCCCTTCCATTTCATATCCAATTCACATGCACCCACTAAAACTACCCATGACACACATGTGTGCGAGCGCACACACACACACACACACACATACGTGCATGTACTCCCAAACACTCTTTATGATAAATACACACATATACATGCACACCTGCAGCGCTAGGACATGACATACCAACACATATGCATACAAACTCCAAATGACACACATGCACACAGTTGCCTGTACCCACAGACATTCCACATGACACACATATGCATGGCACATAGCCCACAGTACTCCTTATAACATACACACATGTACCCTCCACATGCCTGATTCAGTGGATGAGGGAAATGCGCCATTGTGCTACACTGCAAGTATACACTTTTCAACTTGTTCAATTATGATGAGAGCTCCCAATAATAATTAGAATACCGGATTAATAATAACTGGGGAAGTGCAGATCAAAAAGTTTCATTTTGTTTTATTTCCTGTGTGATTTAAAGAATTTTTCTTTTTATTCAAGTTTTTTAAATATGTTTTATTTATTTTGGGGGCAATGTCATCCATAGTGCACACTGTTACATAATAGTGCATCCTATTGCTCTTTTAGGGGCATTCTTACTAAAGTGCACTAACCGTTAGCACAGGATTTAGCATGCGGTAAGTGCTCCATGCTTTAGGTTAGTGTGGGACTCCATGCTAACTGGTTAATGCATGATTGGGCAATGAATAGGTGGGTTGGGGATGGAATGTGGGCATAGCTGGTGCATTGTGGCTAGCGTGAGCATCTTAGGTATGCGTTAATCATGGCTGCTGCTGTTAGTGTGGGGGCACTTAACACCACCTCAAGTGGGTAGTGTTAAGTGCATCTGCATGCTGGTTAGTGTAATGCTGCATGGTTGCAATGCATTAATAGCAGGGGGATGGATGCACCCCCCCCCCCGATGTTAGTGTGAAACTCCACCTTGAATTGCAACCCAATCATCACTAACTTAATGCTCCATAGTGAATTCACCTGCTCAAATAGTGCACCTATTGCTAAATAATACTCTTTATAGAGCAATAAATTACACTACTAACCAATAAGGCACCAACATGCCCTATGTCATTTCAAATAAATGCACATCCCTAATAATAACTGGACCTGTTGATCACATTTATTGCTGATGTAGAACGCTTAGACCTCTGTGATGTTTATTTATAAGGCGTCAGATGTTATAATATTTCTATTTTATGGCTTTGACTTTCAAAAAATTGGAAAGATCTTGTTTATAACTTTATGTCAATAAAATGCACACAGCATGAAAGCCTCTTTTTCAGCACATCCCTCAATTCATTATTTCCGTAATATGCTTTTTAATTCAAGTTCGATCCAGTTACATTTCATACTTAAGCTTCATTCTGATATAGCATGACTTCAGTTTTGTGCTCATCAGAACCAGTGCTACCATCAAGTAAACTAGGCAGCCGCCTAGAGTTTCAATGGTCCACCCCTCTCAAGGACCCGCAGCAGTGGCAATGACTTTAAACAGCACCGCAGTGCTTACCAAAACCTTCAGCACTGTGTGCTGTCCATTCTTCCATCCTTCTAATGCAGACTTCCTGTTTGCATGAGGGCAGAAGCAGCTGAGCCAGCGGCTTCTATTCCCATGCAAAAGGAAGTCTGCATTGCTGCATCAGAAGAGGGCGGAAGCTCAAACAACATGCAGTGCCAGAGGTTTTGGTAGGCGCTACAGTGCTGTTAAAAGTCCTTGCCTCTGCTGTGGGTCCCAGAAAGGGGCATCAGTAGCAACGGGGGTGGGGGCACCAGGAATTGGTTTTGTCTAGGGTGTCTCATATCCTTGCATCATCCCTGGTTCTCATTAATTTTGTTCAACTGACAGTACTGCTTATTTACTCACTAGCTATCTGTACAACTCTGTGGGGGTGGGGAGTGGGTAATTTTAGTAGCTGTATTTGTGATTTGGACGTCTGAAAACAGCATTCAGATGTGCAAATCAACGAGACATCCCCAGACCCACAGTTAGTGCCGTTGAATATCCCTTGGTGCCATCACTGCCTGCCCCATTGTTAATTGGCTAGCATCGAGGTGTTCTGGGGGCAGCACCTGTCCATAACTGGGCAGCAGTGATATTGAGTTTATGGCAAGGAGGCCAAGTAAGGCACAGCAAAGGCTGGCCTAACGTTCACCATGGAAACTAACCAAGCAGCAGCTGACTATGACCTCTGGCAGGTTAGTTTCCTGCCAATCTGGGCAACCCAGATGATCAATGCCGGGGCTGGATATGACCCCAGCATTGAATATCTGGGTTTAAGAGTCAGTGGCAGTGGCTAGATGCATTAGAATAGCTAGCTCCCACCGTAGAATACCATCCCGGGTGTGTAGATGTTCCTGGCATGAGCATGTCCATGCGTCATGGAGATGGGGAAAATGCCTGGCTGGAGCAAAGCAACGGAGAAGCACATCACAGGGCAAGTTCAGTGCAATGGCACAAGCATGTCTGGCCCTGGTTGTTGAGGCATTCATGCCTGTTCCAGCTTTGGATGATGAATAAGATTCAAAGAAGTGCTCATTTAATGGCTGTAACACTTTCAAGGAGCAGAGTAAAATGCGCTTTCATCACCACAGTTCATATCTCCTAACCAATGAAACTTTCATATAAATATATGCTTCAAACATATTACTGGTGTGCTGCTGCACATCTGAATATCTGAAATGGCAGGCCAGAACATGCAAGTCTCATAACATAGTTGTCCTCCTTCTGAAATATCCCTGTCAGTATATCCAAATATCTAGTTCTCCTGGGACGTCCACATTTATGAAATGGCCTACACCTGTGCACATATCCAGGCTTATTATTTCTACAGAGGCCGTCTCCAGAACCAGTTATTGGGACATTCATTTTTTGGGGTTAAGATGGCGTGATTTCAGAAGCCTCTTATATGTGCTTTCCTTCACCGCTACCACTCCCTCAGATTTTTGGAGGTTCTGCTCTGAACATCCCAGGTTCTTTCTGGACGCCCCTTCTAAAATCCCACTTCATGTGTCACATGCATGTTGTGAAAAATGAATGGAAATATTAGATTTTCCTTTATAAGCTTATAAAGCTTGTATTGAACAACTTTCTATATGTACAGAGCTGCATACACCTTGTAGCACTATACAAATGATTAATAGTAGTAGTATACAATCTGTCTCTCTCTCTCTCTCCTTATTAGCTGCATTTTGCCCAAATACTAGGATCTATTTTGGAGAGACAGTCTGTCTGTATGCAGAGATTTGTTTGCACTTACACAAACAAACCTGGAACTCCCACAGACTGTGGTCGAAAATGGTGGTGAGTGGTGAATGGTGGCAGGGACCTCATCCCCATGATTTTGGGACATTTTTGGTGCATTTCACATATTTTTAGGTTTTTGGATTTTGATATGAGATTTAATTATTTGCCTTTCCACGTGCAATTTATTTTTTTTATTATTATTGTTTATTTATGCAAATCAAAAATTTGCAAGCAACACACCTGCAATAAAGAAAGCACTCCAAAAAATAAACATACATAGAAAGAAAAGAAGAACGGAAAAAAACCAGGCGCAAATCAGACAACAATGTGGGGGAAGCACATAATCCAGGAGGAATAAATCAGGAAAACATCTCAGGAAAAGGGAGATACAGGCACACAGTATTTTACAATCTGATGGCACTGGAGTTGATGTTTGAGTAAGCAGCGGTCTAGAATCTAGAAAACATATGAGTTGTGAGGGTTCAAAAAATAAATATTTAACATTATTCAATCTAAGTACACATTTACATGGGTAGCATAGGCTAAAGGAGGCACCTAAATCCAAAAACTCTTTGCTCTTAGCAATAAACTTCCTCTTTCTTTCCTGGGTAGACCTGGATAAATCAAGAAATATCCAAACTTTAGTCTCCCCCCCCCCATTAAAAGCTCAGATCTACTGTATATCTAAAAAATAAATGTAGGACATATTCTCTATCCTAAGGAAAAACAAAGGTTGTCAATAAAGTTCCAGGCTGCACCACCTCTCAGAACTCTCAAAAAAATCAGATGCCTCAGATTTAGCAGGCAAATAAAACACCTTAGCAATAGGGGGAAGTGCATTCTCAGGCATTTGAAGAATTTTCTTCAAATATTTCTGTAATATAGACTGCGGCGATAATTATGGTGTTTTGGAGAAATTAGTAAATCTCAAATGAAGTGCACAAACAGCATTATCCACATTTTTCAGTTTCCTGGAAGTCAACATCTTATCCTGAATTAGCTTGGGTGCATTTTAGAGTGCATGCCCATTATCAAAGTAGCCCTTGCATAAATCATCCAATCCAGAGACGCTACCGCTTGCTAGACACTTTCTAAGGTCACAATGGGGGGCTTCTCAAGTGGAGCTTTGTTCTTAATATCACCGACAACGGTTTGCACCTCTACCATTCTCGCCATTTCCTCGGCAGTCATGGTGGAAAGACTCGAGGGAACAGCTGTGCCAGTCACATGATCAGCTTTCACTGGCCACTGCACAGACATTCCCTGCAAAGTACTTCCGGGTCATCCTCCTCTCACCCCGGTTATCTCTGCATCAGTCAGACAGGGCTTCACACCACTTCAGGATATCCAACACCCACTGCAGAGAAGTGAAGGGCCTGCTGCTGGGGCTTAATGAGATGCCAGGGCCAAAGAGGGAGCAGTCTCCTGCCTGCTCTGACATAGCAGCCGTATCACCCGGTGCTCCCGATGCCTGAAGAGCAAGTAGCTCCGGAATCTTCGCTTGCCTGGGTAGGTTTTTGGGACAAAGGTGGAGTCTTCATCCCTACTTTGCCCTTCCATTTGCCCATGAATCAAAAACAAAAGGTAATTTTTTTTTGGAAGTGCAGAGAGAGCTGCCAACACATCCACCCTCTAAGATGCCATCTTACTCCATTTCCCCCAGATGCAAGTTCAAAGCGACTTACAAGATCAGGTACATGTTTGGATTTATAACATAAATGCTGGATAATTCATAGATTTATGTTCATTAAATTAATTTAAGTCATTACATTTTTCAAGCAGCAGTAACAAACGAACTGCACGTTTACAAATACACATGCTAAGGGCCATGGACTATTGATCCCTCCAGAATAGATTATCTTGAGCTCAGCCTTTAAGTGTCACCAACGAGTGATGGCTAAGACATATGTATTTCCAGGGGTTGTGAATTTTATTTCTGCAGCCCCTATTAGCCAGATCAAAGAGCCATCTCTCGGGAATCCATATTGTGTCCACTGGCAGGGAACCATCGGTGTAGTTTGCCTTCTTACGTTGGGGGGGGGAGGGGTCAAAGGGTAAAGAAGTCATACTGGCAGGGGGGCCAGTTCACCATTAGTGCCTACAATATTTGGGGGGGGGGGGGGTATTGCCTCCCCATTTGCCCCCCAAACTACACCTGAAATAACCACCAAACCAGTCCTAGGTATATTTTGAACTTTCATTTGGCAGTGTATGGAGAATAAGACGGTCTTCTAAATCCATCAGCAGAAAGTCATCAATTTAACAAATGACTGCAGCATGGGTCGAGGTTTAATTAGATCATTAACTTGTAATGTTAGTCATATGACTGCTCATAGTTGTAAAGCACTGACCACAGCTACTAGTGATCATTTTAGTGCAGATGTTATAATTACTTGTGCGAATCTATAATACAACCCTCAAGCATACAGCCTGCATCAATCTCATTGTTTGCTCTGTAAGCATATTGCCTAAACAAAGATTTATTTAGTCTGGTGCTATAAAGGCAGAATATAAATACAAGAATTACCTAAAAGGTGCTATATACTAAAGTGTGATGTACATGCGCAAAAGTGCACTTCACGCCAAAAATTGTGCAGGACACCTAGAAATATGCAAAAGCAAAGTTCAGGCATTTGAGTTCTTTTGCAGAAAGTGCACTTTTACAGAATCACTTATTTGCAGTCTGACTCTCGTGGTGGTAGTGTGACACTACTGCTAGGGTTTAACTGGTGCCATTTTGAAGCAGCAGCCTATGGGGAAGGAGCAGGTGGGGATCACCCTTGCCCTTCCCTCTCGCACAGACTCCTCGGGGTAAGGCATGGTGCTGGGAGGAGGGTGGGAAGGACAGGGGGGACTGGGAAAGGAAGAGCTAGCTAATTATTTCCAGTATATTGTTAAACGCTGATAGTTTGGGGAGGGTGAATTGCAATGTTTTAGCTGTGTGTCGGTGCTGGGGAACAAGTGCATCGGGCCCACTGGGCCGCCATGGGGATCCCTCCAGGGAAAAGGGTCCAGGAAACCTCCAATTCAAGGAAGTGAGCCCTTTAATTTTCACTAGCCACTGAGGAAAGGAATATTTTAAAAAAAATTTCCATGCTTTGCCAAAGTCCAGAACTCATGAAATTCCTGGCTGTGGCAACACATGCAGAGTTTAGCTAAGGATGTAAATGAGTCAAAAACACCAAAGTATATAATTGTTATTCATCTGATATTTCTCACCTAATTTTGATGTTGAAACTCATCAAAAATGGAAAATTTTAGATCTTTTTCAAATCCAACATATTGTCCTAACTTGATCAGTTTAATGTGTTACTTATGAATATGCTGCTTTTAGATGTTTTTATTTAATTCTCGTAATCCATGCTGAGTCTGTTTTGAATGGGAATGTATATGTCAAATGAATAAATAAGCAAACAAATAAATAAACAAAATAAATTATATATCTAAGAACATAAGAACATAAGAACATAAGATATGCCATACTGGGGTCAGACCAAGGTCCATCAAGCCCAGTATCCTGTTTCCAACAGTGGCCAATCTAGGTCATACGTACCTAGCAGTTTCCCCAAATGACACAGGTTCCGCAATGCTTGTACTGGGTCAAGCATTGATATCCTGGGTCCCTTCTTAATAATGCTTTATGGACCTTTCCTCCAGGAACTTGTCCAAACCTTTTTTAAACCCAGCTACACTAACAGCCTTTACTACATCCTCCGGTAACAAATTCCAGAGTTTGATTACACGTTGAGTGAAAAAATATTTTCTCTTATTAGTCTTAAATAGTTTACCCTGTAGCTTCATTGCATGTCCCCTAGTCTTTCTATATTCTGATAATGTAAACAATCGATCTACGTTTACCCGTTCCAATCCGTTCATTAATTTATAGACTTCTATCATATCTCCCCTCAGCCGTCTCTTTTCCAGGTTGAAGAGCCCTATTTATTTATTTAACTGTATTTATATCCCGCTTTTCACCGGGTCAAAGCGGTGGAACATATAACAGGGGGGGGATCAATAGTGGGGGGGGGGGGGGCATCACCGGGGGCTCAACATTAATGATTTTGGGCAGAACTCATGTCTTTGGGCAGAACTAACCTTTGTAGCCTCTCTTCATAAGAGTAGCCTTCCATCCCCTTTACCCTTTTGGTGGCTGTACCTTTTCTAATAACGCTATATCTGTTTTAAGATACGGAGACCAGAATTGCACACATTATTCAAGGTGTGGTCGTACCATGGAACGATATAGAGGCATTATAAAGCACAGTTACTTACCTGTAACAGGTGATCTCTGGGAACAGCAGGAATAAGTCTTCACATATGTGCATCGTCGGAGCCTGCGCCTACTACTTAAGTGCTTTCAAATGAGCCTTGGCACATTGGGCCCGATTTTCATTTAGGCAGGCTATGTGCCGTATTGGCGCATAACCTGTCCACCAACCCCCCTAACCCAGATTTTCAACTCCGCAGTGACGGAAGTGAAAATCTAGGTTTGGCTGGTTTGGCGCAGAGGGATAAGCGGCTAGCACTGAAAATGCTGCTACATGCTTAGCCCTTTCCTCCGCCCCCATTCCGCCCAGGAACGCCCCCAACATGCCCTGATGCTAACCACATAGCATCTGGGTGCATTAGAGACTTATCTGGGATTTTCTAAAGGTATTACCCATGTAGGTGCCTTTGGAAAATCCCGGCTTAGGCATTTACATGGGTAACATGGGCAGTTACCCGTGTAAATGCCTTCGAAAATGCCGCCCATTGAACTTGAATAAAGAAATATTGGAGTTCAATGGGAAGACATAAAGAACAACAAACAGAGAATGAATAGTATAATTCTTTGGGTAGAATTCCCTGTAGGGTTTATTCACCCAAACAGTGGAAAATAAATGAGATCTGCTGAAAAGCTACTATCATAATGAGAGCAATTTTTAACAGGTTTCCTAGGTTGGGAAGGCACATAGGTGCATATATTTTACTTACTTAATAAAGGCACATATCTGCCTATTCCCCTTTTACAAACTTGCCTATATGAAAGCTTCTACACAAAGTTACACATTTTCAGAGACTGAAGTAACCATGTATGTATATGCCAGTACAAATCAGTGAACATCTGTATTTTATAAAATGCATACAGAAGAGCTGATCTTGTCCATGATCCACCCATTCCACAGTGCAGGTAAAGCTTACTTACTCACTTGTAACAGGAGATCTCCAAGAACAGCAGGAATTGATTCTTCACATATGGGTGACGTTGGTACTGACAAAGCCCATGCGGGAATGTTTCCCAGCATCCAATAGGAAAGCTTTGGGAGCATCCCACTGTGCCCACGTAGCTGCCTTCCCACCTTTCCAGCTCTCCCTCCTCAGTTGAGTTTGTAGATGAGATAAAAGAAGAGAAGGAGAAGAAGAGGAAAAGTACAACTCCTGGGGGAGGAGAGTTGGTTGTGAAGACTCAATTCCTGCTGTTCCCAGAGATCACCTGTTACAAGTGAGTAACTGTGCTATCTCCAGGAACAAGCAGGAATGTAGTCTTCACATATGGGACTCCCTAGCTTGGAGATGCCAGAGAGATGACCTCAGAGCGAGCTGTGGAACACAGGGCTAAGTAGTAGGTCATACATCCTCCAAGGATGTTTGGTATCGAAACCCGAGGGGGGGGGGAGGAGTTGATCTAAGTCTGAAAGAGATGCTGGAGAATAGCTTGGCCAAACGAGGCATCCCAGTGGGAGTCCTTGTCCAGGCAATAGTGAGCAGCAAAAGTATGGACAGAGGACCAGGTTGCTGCTTTGCATATCTCATCAATTGCAACAGAGCGCAGATTCACCATGGAGGTCACCATTGCTCGAACATTATATGCAGTGACGTGACCCTCAAAAGAGAGTCCTGCACTGTCATAAGCAAAGGAGATACAATCTACTATCCATCTGGAGAGTGTTTGCTTGGATATTGGTAGTCCCAGGTGACTGGAGTCAAAAGCGATGAAAAGTTGGGAAACTTTTCTGTGTTCCTGAGTTCTCTGGAGATAAAAGTCAAAGCACATTTGCAATCCAGAGTATGAAGGGTTACTTCTGCCCTAGAAAAATGAGGTCTAGGGAAAAAAACAGGGAGGTACACCGACTGGTTTAAGTGAAAAGGGGAGACCACCTTTGGCATAAAGTGAGGATGAGTCCTAAGGACTATCTTATCATGGTGTAATCGTGTATAAGGAGGATCAGCCTCCAAAGCCTGAAGCTCACTGATGTGCCTTGCTGAAGTGATGGCAAATTCAGAAAAGTAGTGGCTAGGGGTTCAAAAGGTAGTTTCATAAGCTGTCCTAAAACAACATTAAGGTCCCATGCCACTGGGGGTGGCTTAATGGGAGGTTTAGTTAATAGAAGACCTCTCATGAAGCGTGCTACAAGCGGTTGAGAGGAGATGGGCTGACCATCTAAGGGCATGTGAGAAGCCGCTATGACACTTAGGTGGACTCTTACCAAATTGGTTTTGAGTCCAGAAGAAGAGAGGTGGAGAAGATATTCAAGTAATGACTCCACCAGAGCTGAAAAGGGGTTAAGATACCTTTTCAAACACCAGAGAGAGAATCTATGCCACTTGAAGGCATAGGAGCACCTTGTGGAAGGTTTCCTAGAAGCCAAAAGAATAGCTTTCACCTGTTGAGAGAGGTTAATGTCCTGGAAGGCTATGCCTTCAGCAGTCATGCTATAATATGTAGGGACTGTGGATTGGGAAGTAACAATGTCCCGTTCTCCTGTAAGAGGATATCTGTCGCAGACCCCAAATCTACTGGTTGAACTTGAGAGAGATGTAGAAGCAGAGGATACCACAGTTGTTGTGGCCAATGTGGGGCTATAAGAATCATGTTGCCCTTGTCTCTCTGGAGTTTGAAAAAATTTTGGAGATTAGTAGAATGGGAGGGAAGACGTATAGGAAGCCTTGACTCCAGTGAAGGTGAAAGGCATCTACCACTTGGTTGTTCTTAGCAGGTGTTCTGGAGCAGAAGCGTGGAAGTTTGGCATTCTGAGGACTTGCAAACAGGTCTATATCTGGGGTTCCCCAGATCTGAAAAATGTGAGCAACCTTGTCTGCATGGAGAGACCACTCATGGGGTAGTAGTACCAGACTGAGTTTGTCCGCCAAGAGATTCTGTTTGCTTGGGAGATATACTGCAAGTAGGTGAATCTGATGCTTTATGGCAAAGGATCACAGGTGTAGGGCTTTGTTGCAAATGTCCAAGAGCCTGTTGCTCCCTGCTTGTTCAAGTAGAATATGGCTACCTGATTGTCCGTCTGGACTAGAACTGTGCGGAAGCGAAGGTGGTCATGGAACGCCTTGAGAGCATTGTGGATCGTAGAGAGATTTATGTGGAGTTGTGATTCCTGATGAGACCAAAGACCCTGAGTGGAGAGGTTGTCCATATGAGCTCCCCAGCCCTATTTGGACACATCCGTCATCAGGGTACATTGATATGGAGGCTTCTGAAAAGGTGATCCTACGATAAGGTGTTCTGGGGATTGCCACCACTGGAGAGATGAGATGAGACATGTAGAGAGTATTATCCTGTCTCCCAAATGACCAGATGCTTGAGACCACTGTGAAGCCAGGGTTCATTGAGCTGCATGCATATGTAGATGAGCGTATGGAACCACATGTACAGTAGATGCCATATGGCCCAAGAGTTGCAGCATTTCTCGAGCAGTGAGAAAGGTTTTGAGGCATGCTTGGGATGCAAGCTGGATGAGTCGAGCACAGCGGGCTTGGGGCAGAAAAGCCCTTGACTGTTGAGTGTTTAGGAGAGCTCCTATAAATTCTAGAGTTTGAGAGGGAATGAGATGGGACTTTGGAAGATTTATTACAATTCCCAAGTGTTGCAGCACTTGCATGGTGCACGTGAAAGAAAGATTGGCCTCTAGATATGTGCGTGCTCGAATGAGCCAGTCATCTAAGTAGGGAAAGACAAATATCCCTAGAGTTCTTAGAAATGCAGCTACAACTGCCATGCACTTTGTAAAGACTCTTGGGGCAGAGGCGAGGCCAAAAGGTAGGACTCTGTACTGATAATGTTTCCTCTGGAACAGCAAATGAACATTTTGTGTTCTGCGTGGATAAGAATGTGAGTATATGTGTCCTTTAGATCTAGAGAACAGAGCCAATCCTGACTCTGGAGATAGGGGAGAAGAGTACCTAGGGAGATCATCTTGAATTTCTCCCGAAGAAGATACTTGTTCAGTTTTCTGAGGTCCAGGATGGGCCTGTATCCCCCTGTCTTCTTTGGAATGAGGAAGTAAGGAGAATAGAAGCCCAGACCTTGCTGGGAGAGTAGCACTTCTGCTCTTCCTGGCTGTGAGAGAAGGGAGGTGACCTCCTGCAATAACAGAGTGGTGAGAGGGGGTTGAGAACTGAACTCTCTTGGAGGAAACTGGGGGGGGGAGGGGGGGGTAGACTTCAGAAGTGAAGTTTGTACCCTTCCCTTACAATGGAGAGAGTCCAGTGTTCTGATGTTACAAGATGCCACCTGTGGGCAAAGTGACAAAGTCTGCCGGGAATGTGGATGGAATCTGGAATCTCCAGAGGCAGGACATCTATGTTCTCCAGAAAGGAGTCAAAGACCCTGAGGAGGTTGGGTCTGCTGGGTTGGCTGAGACCTGGGAGTCTGAGCCTTTCTTTGCTGTTTTGGTTGTTGCTGCCATTTTTGAGGAGCATGGATGGGACAGTGCACCACAGGGGTGTAAGAAGGGTAGTACTTCTTTTTCTTATTGAAAAAGGGTTTCTTCAATGTCTTTTTCTTAGCTGGGTTGGCGGTAGATCTAGAAAGTCCATTAAGAGTGGTATTCTTAGATTCTAAATGAGAAGCCTTATCCAGCCAGTCTTTGCCAAAAAGGTTTTCACCTGGGCAAGGTATATTACCCAGCTTATCTTGAACCCACTGTTCAAGATCAGAGCCTTGGAGCCAAGCAATCCTGCGTGCACCAATGCATATAGCTGAAGTTCTGCTGATGCATTCAAAACAGTCGAAAATTGCTCTGTTAACAAATTTGGAAACATTTTGGGCATGCTTCACCAGGGTGAGATAATCAGCTTTCTTGTCATCAGGTAGAAAGGAGCTATCAACACCAAATCCCTAGCCACCTCCCTAAGTAATATACCCATGTACAGTATGTACAGTAGGAACTGATTCTGGCTGATAACATGGAAGCCTGAAAATTTTGATGACCAAAAGCATCGAGGGTTCTCGATTCCCTGCCCAGAGGGTTCAAGGAATGCATTTTAGCACTTTTAATTTGACGTATTGTCGACTTTACCACCATGGAATGGTGTGGTAATTGCGTCTTTTGGAAGCTGGGGCACTCTGGTACCCGGTACATTGTTTCAAGCCTTTGAGTATGTGGAGAGATGGTTAAGGGTGTCTCCCACATTCGAAACATAAGGTCATGAAGTATTTGATGAATAGGGAGAGTAGCAGCTTCCTTTGGGGCTGCAGGGTAATGACGAATTTCGAGCTCCTCAGCCCTAGGTTCCTTCTCCGAAGTCACTGTTATGGGGAGGCCCCGAGTAACATTGCAGATAAAATCTTGGAAAAACATGTCCTCCAGAGGGGACATGCGATGTTCTGGGGACAGCGATGGATCCTCCGGGAGCGTTCTCATTTCTCATGTACCGGCCGATTCGTTATCCGGCGAATCGGAGTCAGTAGATGCGAAGTATCGACAGACAGGGTGCTCGTGCTCTGCCCGTACTTGATACTGCTCGAAGCCAGTATCTGAAAGTTTTGGTGCTGGAACCTCAGTACTGGAGATGGACTCCAGGGCCAGCATGGGTGGTATCATGGTAAGCGGCAAAAAAGTTGATGCAGGCACTTTCGGTACCGTCGTCGGTACTGATGGCTGAGGAATCGACTGTAGAGGCTTTACCGGTACAGAAGTTGCTAGTAAGGCCGCTAAGCTATGCTCAATAGCCAAGATATGTTGATCCATGGAGCTTGCCAATGCTTGGGTATCGGTACCGGAGTTGCGGGACACGATCCCTGAGCATGGCACCAAGAGCTCTCTGGAGGTAGAGGCCTCAGGAGCATCCTGGGACCCCACTAAGGCTTTGGAGGCAAGGACCTCCTGCCGGAGTTGTTTGGCCGGCATGTCCCCCTCCAGGGAAATGCCTAGGTCATCTCGATGCTTAGAAGGAGATCTACCCTTGGAGGGCCGGCTAGTCTTCAATGGAGACCTGAGTTTCAATACCTGAGATCCCTGGGAAGAAGTTGAAGTTCTCGATGATGTCGATGCTACCGACATTGCATCGGTGGCAAAGAAGGTGCCGGGTTTCGCAGCTCTGTCTGCAGGCCTCTCTTTGTCATCTTCCTACAGAGAGGACATTCATACGGTTGAAGATCCAGTCCCAAACATTTTAGACACCAGTCATGGGTGTCCATGGTGTCCATGGCTGAAATCGTACTGCCACATTTGGAACAGTTTTTTAAACCACTGGCTGGTTTGTCCATCTTGAGAAAAAAAAAGACCTAAGCCTAAGATGGCGTCGATGCGCCCTGAGGGAAGAGTTTCTTCCCTCAGAAAAGGGGGTTTTTTTTTAGAAGAAAGAAAGAAAGCGAGCACTGTCAGGGTCGGTACCAGCATCGATGGGAAGGCAGACGCGACCACAAAAAAAGAAAAAAAGAAACATTTTCTGCGGTGACAGGAATTGCTTCTTGTCGGCTCTGTGGAAAATGAAGAACTGAGGAGGCAGAGCTGGAAAGGCGGGAAGGCAGCTACGCAGGCACAGTGGGATGCTTCCAAAAGTACTACTACTATTACTATTTAGCACTTATAAAGCGCCACGCATGCAGTGCTGCACCTACAAGAGGTAGCCAACATACAAGAGACAGTCCCTGCCAATCAGAGTCATGCTCATCGGAGCTTACAATCTAGTTAGACAGTACATTAGTTAGAACAGTGCAGAGCAATAGTTAGTTCTGTGCAAGGTACGGTGTGGTACAGTTTGGTCTATAGTTTGGTCATAAACGTTTGGTCTATAGTTTGGTCATAAACGTTGATGGGGGCTAGGGTAAGATGAGGAAGGAGTCAGGATCTGAATGCAATGGTGAAGAGGTGGGTCTTCAACCTGGATTTGAAGAGGGCCAGGGAGGATGCCTGGAGCACAGACGCAGGTAGGCTGTTCCAGGCGTATGGTGCAGCAAGGTGAAAGGAGCGCAGTCGGGAGTTCGCGGTGCAGGTGAAAGGCATCGATAGAAGTAATTTGTTAGCGGAGCGAAGATTTCAAGAGGGGACGTAAGGAGAGATAAGAGATACGAGGTATTGAGGGGCCATCGAGTGAATGCATTTATAGGTCAGTAGAAGAAGTTTGAATTGGATGCGGAATTGGACAGGGAGCCAGTGAAGCGACTTGAGAAGAGGAGTAATGTGGCCATGGTGAAGCTGGCAGAAGATTAGTCGAGCGGCGTGATTTTGTATAGATTGAAGGGGAAGGAGGTGGCTCACGGGAAGACCAGTGAGGTGTAGGTTGCAGTAATTGAGGCAAGAGGAGATTAAGAAAACTTATGCAGAAGGTTTTGGACAGAAAGCAAGCACATATTTTTCCTTTGAATAGTCCCAGCTGCAAAGGACTTGTGGACTTAGTACATGCTTTTTTAGAGGATGAAATTTCAATAGAAAACACACATAGATTTGAAGATACAACCGCCATATGTTATCTACCTCTCCTAACTAAGGGCAGTCTCTGGGAACATCTCCTCATTGTTTGGCTAAAACTATGGGGCATGTTTACTATAAAGGGCTACTCGGTAGCTTTCCTATTGGACGCTGGGGAGCATTCCCACGCGGGCTCCGTCGGTACCATATGTGAAGACTACATTCCTGCTTGTTCCTGGAGATTTACCTATACATATATTTGCTAGAAGTACCTACTTGAGTGCATGGAATGCTGTTCTATGTATTTAAGTTGCTTATGATCCTGTTCCCAAAATGGTTCTTTGGAAAATAATTGTGATGGGTTATACGTCTTATCACGGTGGGACCATCGGAACCCCATTCAGAGCAGGACCAGGGGTTCAAACAACTGCTGGCTCAAAACCTGTGTTTAAGGGTTGTCCACTTCCCCCTCTAATCAGAGAAAGCCATTACAGACTTGCCAGTGGGAGGTTGTAGTCTAGCAGGGAAGACTACATCAGTGGTGGGGGGAGGGGGGAGGGAAGTTAAGGCAAAAGCATTTGTTAAATAAAGACTCAAATTGTACAGGGAGCTCAGATTAAGGACTTCTCAGCCAGGGAACCAACTGAGGCTGCAGTGCACCAGAGGATGAAAAGGCGGAATCTAGAGACTTGAAAACTCAACATTTGGTGATAAAAGTGGAATGCTGACAACACTTGTGGGTCCTCTCAGATGGCTTCAGAGGTGGCTTTAAAGTGATTGACAGAGTAGTTACAGGCACAGTAGGAAGCCCTGGAACTCCAATTCTGCCAAGCTATGAAGAACAGTGGAAGCAGCAGCAATCAATGCTTCAAATCATGGAGGACCAGATGAAGGAGATCAAGCATTTGGCTGATGGAGTGCAAAGAGCAGTATCTCATCAGGACTCAGAGGTGAGTTGCACCCAAATGACTATGGGGCAAAACCTGGGTTATTGGACTAAGGGGGTGACCTTACTAAATTGGAACCGGGGAACGACCCAGAAGCCTTTCTGAATACTTTTGAGCAGATAGCCATGGTAGCCAAGTGGCCAGTGGACAATAAGCCATTAGATTGGCCCCTTGACTGGAGAAGCACAGGAAGCTTACCAAGCATTGGATGCCATTAAGGCCCTGGACAATATGCAGGTGAAGGCTGCAGTACAGGACAGATTGGGACTTTCCGCTGAGCAATATAGGAGGAAGTTCCGAACAAGGGAGTTTCAAATGGGAGAATGGCCTAGGGTCATATCACAATACCTTTTAGACTTGGCTACCCCTGACTGGAACCAGACCAGTGGACTGCAGTGAAGATAGTGAGACTAATCATGATGGAACAGTTTTTGCCATTCTACCTTCCCTGTTAATGCCTGGGTAATGCGACAGAGTCCAAAATCTATGGAAGAAGCTACGACCCTGACCGAGCAATACCTGAAGATTGAGGGAAGCTGGCAGGAGAAGTGGGAAGAAATCCCCTCCAGTGAAAGTCTGCTTGCAGGGCAACAAAAAGGCCCATTGAAAATGTCCCGGACAAAAAGGGAAATCCTAGGGGGTAGCATGGGAAAAGGTCATTGAGATCCTGTGGGTATTGGGCCCAGCATAGAAAGTAGAACTCTTCTTAGATGTTTTGCTTGTGAAGAGGAGGGACATTTCATAATGGATTGCCCACTAATGGATTGTTCCTTTTCGGGGATGGCAATGGGTCTCCCCACCAACTGGATCAGGCCCTTAACCCTAGGAGTACCAGTGGGGTCAAAAGTGACTCCATTGCAAGTTTCACAATGCGTATCTCGGAAACTAGTTGTTGAAGAATGCAATCTTTTTATGACTTTTCACATGTCAATATTCTCTTTATATTGCGCCATGAGAGGAATAATTTTCATCCACTAGGTGACGCTAGTGATGAATTGCAGCAGAGTACCAGTGGGGTCATTTTTGACCGCAGTTGCTTACGTCCGGTTTGGATCGTGATACAATTTGCAGTTTTGTGAATTTTTTGATCTGACAAAGGTATTTATCATTAATTATGTATCATTTATTTTTTGTACTCTTATTTTATGAAAATTACACATTTTCTGTAATTGATATCATACATTCTCTCATTATTTCCGATGAAATCTAAAGGCTTTCAGCTCGTTCATCACGATTATTGTACACCTATAGTAAAACTGCTTTGCGTTTTATTCAACTTTATCTTTGTTTATTTATTTTAGGTTATTGTTTATGATGTCAAAACGAAAGTATTCAGCTGCCCAATTAAGAGAAATATTGCAACGAGATGCTGACAGTGACGGCTCTGAGTCATCTGATGATGCAACATATTCAGCAAGCGACGAAGCATATCAGCCAAGTTCGGGCGATAAATCTGATGATGACAGTCATGATTCAGATGGCGACAGCAGTTGGTCGCCAAGTGAATGTGAGACTGATGTTGAGCCGGTAACATCGCCTGCAGCAAAGAGTCAAGTTACAGGTTGAGGCAAAGGTCGAGGCTGTGCTGGACGGGGAAGAAGGCAGGAATCCTCGGTGTCAGTATCATCTGTGAGGAATCTTAGTTGTGGTCGTAGAGGAGCTAAGAGGTCATCAACTATAAGCACAAATGTTGCCATTGAAGCCTATGTATCTAAGGATGCCACATCATGAAACAGGAAACCTATAAAGCAAGCTGCTGGAAGATACACCAGAGCTAATGTCATGCCCGTACAACAAGGTCCTACAAGGTATGCTGTACGAAATGTTGATGGCCCTCTCGCAGCATTCCACTTGTTCATGAGGAAGAACTAATTGAATGAAATCATGATGTGGATGAGCAAACAAGGATGACACATTTATGACGACACCTGGAAAGATTTGACAGACGGAGAATTTCAACGTTTTCTTGGACTTCTGATCCTCTCAGGTGTGTACAAGTCACGAAATGAATCCATAGTTCAGTTGTGGAACCTTGAAGATGGTCGTTCTGTTATTGGCAAAAATATGGCCCGTAACCGTTTTCAGCAAATTTCTTGTGCTCTCAGATTTGATGATGCAACCAACAGACGTGAACAACGAGGCGTGGATAAGCTTGCTCCAATCAGACACGTTTTTGATACCTGGGAAGCAACTCTAAGTGACGCCTTTGTTCCTGGTGAAAATGTTACCGTGGATGAGCAACTGCTTACATTTCGTGGCCGTGTTCCGTTCAGACAATATATTCCCAGCAAACCTGAGAAATATGGCATAAAGCTATGGATGTTGTGTGACAGTGCAACGTCATATGTTCTGCATCTTCAAATATATACAGGAAGGGGACTCGGACAAAACAGGGAACAGAATCAGGGTGAAAGGGTTGTGCTGCAACTCACTGAAGGATTGATGCGATCTGGCAGAAATGTTACTGTTGACAATTTCTTCTGAAGTTTATCCCTGTCATGGAAATTGCTAGAAAAACAAATGACACTTTTGGGGACAATTCGAAAGAACAGAAAAGAATTACCTCCAGAATTTGTAATAGCAAAGGGCCCAGAGGTATTCACTTCACTGTTTGCCTTTCGCGATGACGCCACTCTGGTTTCCTATTGCCTGAAGAAAGGAAAAGTGGTTGTTCTTCTGAGAAGTTTGCATGATCAAGAAGAAGTAGATAACACACGTCCAGACAAAAAAACCACGCATGATCTTGGACTATAATTCTAGTAAAGGTGGAGTAGATACGGCAGATCAAATGTTGCGCACGTATACCACAAAACGAATGACAAGACGCTGGCCAGTGACAATCTTCTACAACATGTTGGATATCAGTGCTTTGAACACCTTCATTGTTTGGATGTCACTAAATCCAGAATGGCAGTCCAAGTCAAAGCACAGATGTCGTCTATTCCTCTTGGAATTAGGAAAGCAGCTGCTTCAGAGTAATTGCAGCGAGACTTCTTCCAGCATTGAAGAAGCCACTGATGCTGTTTGCAATGTCGGGAACCCAAACAAAAGGGCAAGGTGTCACTGCTATTCCAGAGAAAAAGACAAGAAAAGTAACATAGTTTGCACCTCCTGCAAGCGCAATGTTTGCAAAGAACATTCAGAAATTGTCTGTGTCTCATGCAAATTACTGTAGTACTTTACTGTGTTCCTCAAGTGCATGCAAAAACTGCTTTCATGGCAACTCTTCTTCATGTAATTTTATGATAAAGCATTAAATTTCAAAATATTTAACCTTCATATAGTAAATAATTAATTCAGAATAATATTTTGTCTATTTAGTTTAAAATGTTCATGGTTAACAATTAAAATTTGTCATGGGGTCATTTATGACCCCAACGGTATTCAGTGGGTGCAAAAAATCTCGGTAATTCCAGGGTTAAAAGAGGGGTGAGGGTGATTGGAGTGTATTTAGTAGCTATGATAGAAATAGATAGAACCAGTCATTAATATCCAGGCCCCTAGCTATTACGCTAGAAATTGGGAGTAAGGAAGGGATCTTAAGTGGAGTGGTAGATGTTTGTTGTATTCATGGTGACATAGAGACGGAATCTACTTATGAGATTGGGGTGACTTGGAAGGGAAAGACTCATCCCCTAAAGTGGCAGATGTTGAGAGGCTGCCCTTCCCATTGATATTAGGGCAAGATTGGAAAGGGATGGAAGAGGTATTGATTCCCAAAGAGGGGTGGGTGTCCACTAGAAAAAAAGACTATTCCATGGCGGAAGTGGAAAAATTTCAATTGGGGGATGAATTTCCATTTGCAGACCAAGAAGTGATTGGAGACCCTGGGAAAAGTAGAAAGATTAAAGGGTACTTTTACTAAAGACTGATAAGGGTGCAAAGGTGCCATTAGCAGGCATTATCGGCACCCAGTAGCGGTTACCACTGAGGGAAGGGCCGATAATACAGACTTACTGACTGGTAACATGTTACCGGGTGGTAAATTGCATAGGGAAGGAGAAGGGGTGTTAACTTGGTGGAGGTAGGCAGAACAGCATGTGTACTCCTAATGGCCATTCCAGTATTGTGCATTACAGCCCAGCCGCTGGGAACCTTAATGCCAGCTGAAAGCTGGTGTTAAAGGCTGCTTTGTAAAAGAGAGAGATGTTTGCACTCATTAAACAGTATTCACATGTAGGCAATGTGAATTTCCCAGACAGATCCCTGAAATAAATGATAGTAGTGGTGCAGTGGCATTTACAGCATGGTACAGTTTTAATAAAGGGCACAAAGTTGTTGGTGCCAAAGTGGCGAAGGTAGGGCCATATGAGTGAGTCTGTGAGGATGATTATTCTGCTAGGCGGACTAGGTGGCTGACCAGGGTGTACATCCGCTAGGTCTGATGTGACTCTGCTGTAACAGTGTCAACACACACACATGGTGCTTCTGTCATAATGAAGTTGTGTCACTGGCACTGCCACCCCGCAGCCATGTCAGCAGGGTGGCAGTGTGGGGGTGGGGGAGGTATCGGCAGCGATGTCTGCATGCTGCAGAAGATACTATTGGCCCTGCCCTGGGTGTTAGCTGCAATGCTGCTGTGTGTACTGTTAGAGGCATGTGAAGCATGTCACTGGCAGGTAAAATGGAGCTCACTCTGTGTGAGGTATTAGCATGGGTGCATATTATACAACTTACTGAACTGTGGGTAGGTGATCCTGTGCTAAAGTATTTTGTGCGTGACAAGAACTGTGTCAACTGTGCAGATCCCACCATGCTCACACTGTGCTCCACCCTGAACACTTGACCACCAGGGTCTGCGTACCTACCTGCCCGCCTAGCCCGCATAGTGCATGACCCAGCCCTGGGTACTGTGAGCCATGAGCAGCTGTGTTATGACTGTACATTTCCCAAAGAAATATAACATTGTGTGACCCTCATCCTCCTGTGTGAGAGAATGTGTGGGCAAGCAGATTTGATGGTGTAGATACACAGCAGACATGCAGTGAGTGTTAAATGTGTATTGCAAACCACTATTGCTGTCATGCCCTGAATGTGCAGGTGGTGTGTCCTGCTGTTATCAGCAGTGTGAAAGTGGTAGCCAGGTTGACTGCATCCACCCATGACCCATAAGCAGCATTGTTCCAGCACTTAGATAGGGGAGATTTGCGTCAGGATGCCCTCCACATGCACATATTGACAGAATATATGCATGTGGGGGGAAAAACATACTAGTGAGGCAGTAAGATTAGGCAACATGATAATACTCCATGTCACAGAAAAAATACACACACTGCTCTCTCAGTTGGCAAATGATGACCATGACCTCTGTGTGGACCACTGACCCTTTCATGGCACATGCATCTGAGCCAAAGTACTCTGTGTGGTCTGCAAACTATATTTTAGTAAATGATGGAGTAGAAATGGCAGGCAGAGCATATGAAAAGCTAATATCAGAATTGCTGCTGTCATGGAAACACGGCCACATAGGAAGTTTACTTGGCCAATGCTGACCTGGTACTGGACTTGAACTGCTGACCCTTAGAATATTTCAGTATGTAACCCCCAAACCCCTGCTAGTTGAGCCATCAGCGATTAAGAGGAGCTGTGTGTTTATTAGAACCTCACCCTATTTTGAAAATAGCTGCCTCACTGCAGGTTGCCCTCCCCCTGTCACTGAAATGCCAGAGTAACTATGTCCACAACAGAGCTGCAAAGTTCACATGTCAATCTGTTGCAAGGTCAAGCCTTAGACAATATGGAATCATAGTGCATCCTAGGATCTGCAGTAAGGATCTCAATGTGTACAATCAACTCACAGAAATAGCACACCTCACTGCCCAACTACTAGTACTACTACTATTAATCATTTATATAGTGCTACAAGGCATATGCAGCGCTGTACAAACACATGTAGAAGAAAGTCCCTGCTTGTAAATCTTACAATCTAGTTAAGACAGAAAGAACAATACAAGAGAAATAAGGGATTCAATAGGAAGAGGGGAAACAAGGGGAAAAAGAGATTAGGATCCAAGGCGGCCTCAAAGAGGTAAGCCATGGATTTGAAGAGGGATAGAGATGACACAATATAAAGATACAGGGGATGGTAAAGGGGATTGGAGGATACCCCTATGAAGAAAGACTAAAAAGTTTAGGCTCTTCAATCTGGAAAAGAGACGGCTGAGGGGAGATATGATAGAGGTCTATAAATTAATGAATGGAGTGGAACGGGTAAAATAGATCAATTGTTTACATCATCAGAATATAGAAAGACTAGGGGACATGCAATGAAGCTACAGGGTAAACTATTTAAGACTAATAAGAGACAATATTTTTTCACTCAACGTGTAATCAAACTCTGGAATTTGTTAACAGAGGATGTAGTAAAAGCTGTTAGTGTAGCTGGGTATAAAAAAGGTTTGGACAAGTTCCTGGAGGAAAGGTCCATAAATCATTATTAAAAGGGATCCAGGATATCACTGCTTGACCACTGCTTGATCAAATACATGCATTGTGGAACCTGTGTCTTTTGGGGAAACTGCTAGGTATGACCTAGATTGGCCACTGTTGTAAACAGGATACTGGGCTTGATGGACCTTGGTCTGACACAGTATGGCATATCTTATGTTCTTAGAAAGTTTGTTCCAGGTATAAGGATCAGCAAGGTGGAAAAATCAAAGTCTGGAGTTGGCAGTAGAAGTAAAGGGCATAGAGAGAAGAAAGCCAGAGGAGGAGCGGAGTTCATGAGGAGGGGTGTAAGGAGAGAGGAAAGGAGAGGGGCAGTAGAGTGAATGCATTTATAGGTTAGAAGGAGAAGTTTGAAATTGATTCAGAAATGAAAAGGGAGCCAGTGAAGTGATTTCAGAAGAGGGGTTATATGAGTATCAGGGCTGGCGGAAAATTAGCCGTGCAGCAGAGTTCTGAATAGAATGAAAAGAAGAGAGATGACTCTGAAGGAGAGCAGCAAGGAGGAGGTTGCAATAGTCTGGAATGAGTCATATTCTTACAAATGGAAATTAGTAAAATCTGCATTTGCTCCAGGACATAGTTACTGTGGAAAGTGAGTGCAAGGGGGTGGGTCAGCAACTACTGTCACTGGTGACCTGCCAGTATCTGGGTAAACTCTGTAGCCATAAGGCTATCGAAAGGCAAATGCAGATGAATCTAATGCATGCTGTGGTCAGATACATAGTGAGTAGGCAGAATGACTTGCAAATACATGCACTGCTGCCTTTCCTTAAAGGTGGCTGCAGTGGCTGCAGTAGAGAATCAAATGTTTATAGCATGCAAGATCTCAATAGCGGTCCCAGCTGTGAACTACCAAACTGAACTGTCTTTGTTTCATATGTTGTGCTCTTTTATTAGAAATTCTGCACTTCTCTCTGGTTAAGATATTTCCTGATGTGACCGCTCTGCCAATCAGGGCTGCATCTTCCCGATTGCATCAGAAGGAGAATGTGTGGAAGGCATGACTGTTTGGAAATGTCACTCTAGGAACTAGGTACGCCAAGTGGATCCAGATGCACCTCACAAGCCAAATCCAGACCTTTGTTTATCTCATTGAATGCAGGAAGATGTACTGATATCCCTATTGCAGTCCTTCAGAAAAGAAAGCCTACAACTCCCTGCATGCAATGGGTTCCAACCCAGGACAGGATAAAGCCTGTTGTGTGCATCTGGAGCCTGTTGGAAATCCTACTTCGAATGTCAACTGTTCAAAACCCATGTCATCTTTGCTTTGATACATCCTAGGTGTGTGGCATTGAAATAGCAGCCCAGTTACCTGCTGCTTTGAATCACTCATTGTACACATTGAGAGACTCACTGCAAATCCTATGATGCCTTAGGATTCGATAGTCACAAAAGTTGCACTGCCTGACCAACTCACTCCTGGAAACTGTAAATTCCCCAACTCTGATCAATCTATACAATCCACACCTCAGCAGCACCCAGGTTTCACTGGGAAGTGGCCTAGTACCTGGACTGAGAATACTGGGCACATCAGTCAACCAACTTATCTCTTTGTGCAGTAGGCTATGTACACACTGTAATCCTACCCATTGCCTACTCTATGGCTCCCTCTGGTCATTGCAAGGTTCACACACGCAAGAGTCTCAAAGGCAGTATGGCTGCAGCTGCCCACATATGCATTGTATGTAACACTCACATTCTCTCCCCTCAGATGATGCAGCAAATGGGTGCACAGCTTGGTTGCTCAACCCTGTGTTGATCCCAATGTCATGTGCCTGTAAGTGTGCCCTATGTAAATTGATACCTAAGCCAAGTCTGATCATGCAAACCATTGTGCCAAGACATGAGATTTTAGGAAGCTCACCTGTAGTATGTATTATGTTACAGAGGCCACAGATGCTTGGATGTCATCTGGAGCAACTGCTGTACCCTGTATCCATTTGAAGACTGAGGTAAGTACCAAGGCATCAGCTGTATCTGCATGTTGAAATAATTTCAATGTCAATTCAAAGGATGCAACACATTTATGGACAAGTTATATCAGAAACCTTACTTGCATTATGTTTTCTGTTGTACAGGAGTCTGTTGACAAATGCAGAATGAACTTTGTGAACTCAATGGTGTCTCTGGTCAGAATATGTCCATATGTGTGGACATGAGAGCAGAAATCACCCTTGCAGACTGGATTTTGTAGCTCATTGCTTGCTGTGACTGCAATGCCCTCATATGAGCTTGTTGGTATGCATGCAGGGAGAGGAGGTTTTACCAGCACAAGTCAAGGCAAGAACAAGCATCAGAAGCTCACACTAAGAGTGGGGTTGCATGAACCCAAGAGAGGGATGAGCACATATGAAGCCCTTTGCCTGACACTCAAGGGGAAGATCCCTCAGCATTTGCTGAACTGCCTGTACCTTAATGTCTGCAAACATGTCTGGCAAAGGTTCTCTCACACTCAGCTGCAGATACAAGCAAGGTGTTGGTTCCTCAGGTAAACCATTCTGCACATTCAATTAAGAAGCTGGAGGCTAAGATGTGCGATATATCAATAACATTTGCTCAGTGTAAACAGGGATCAAAATTGTGGCTACAGTGCAGGCCACACCAGCTGTTGAGAGGAAGGACTGTGTAAGCTGACAACTAAGCTCAAAGCATTGAAGAACTGTGTAAGAAACTTGACAGTCTGTTATGAAAAATCAACTTTCTCCTTCTCCAACTGTAACTCATGATGTACCATCTGTCCATGGTTAAGAAGCATGGACAATGGATATCACAGGAGGGACCATCTGGAAATGGATCTGCTACTGTAGATGTATCTGTCTTATAGGAATGCTCTTCTTTGGAAACTGGGACATTTGCTACCATGATGGTAACGTTGCCCGTAATCTCAAAGAAGGATGGTCCACTAAGGATTTATTGGCAGAAATGTGATAAATGTTTCTTCACTTCCCTAGTTAGGCATATCACAGACATATGTAAATAGATGCAGAAAGGCATTGACATCGCTTGCTAAGACCTGTATTAAGACAAGTGGGTGCACTGTTGTATCTAACATCTCCATGCAAGTACAGAAATTAGTATGGGAGTCATTCCGAGCTGCGAATAGCGGGGATGAATGCCCTGTTGGGACATCCATCCCGACTATTCGGCCCCTCTGCTGGGAGGTGCAGGGAGGTTAGACAGGGCGGGAATGGGGTGGTGTGGGGACAGAGTTAGGGCGGGCAGTAGGCGGTCCGCAGCCCGAGATGTACAGGGCCGATTCCAATGTCGGCCCTGTACGTCCAGGGCTGGCAGACTGAACGGGGGACTTATTCCACCTCTGAGGTGAAATAAGTTCCCCTAGTCGGCGGGGGATGGCAGGCTCAGGCTGTGAGGGAGGTAGGAAGGGGTGGAGGAGATTCTCCACAGCCTGACCCTGGCCTTGGGAGGCCAGATCAGGGGTCTGGCTGCAGGGAATGAAAAACCTGGTCAGCGGCCAGGGATCGTGGCTCCTGAATGGAGCCACAGTGGCATGGCAGCTGGACGCCATGGCACCACGACTCCATTCAGGGGCCTTGACTGAGTTAGCCAGGCTAAGCCTGTACATGCAGGCTGACCAGGATCGGCGTCCCGGCCTGCATGTACAGGCCTGGATGCAATTCTGATCCCGCGGGTCTAAACGTGCTCCGCGGGATCAGAATCCTATCTAACTCTGTGCGTCTGGTTCTGACCGGGCGCACAGAGGGCCGGGACATCCAGATGGAATTGGGTCCTATGCATCTAGTAAATATGGTTGTTTCCCTAACCTTTACACTTCTCTTCTGTTTTTGGGTCATAAAAAAAGTTGGTCGAACCATTTATGGCATCTGTATGAAATAATTGTCTGTCATCGATTAGGGTGTATGACTAGTGCAAACTGTGCAGCTATGTTGGTCTGGACTATGTTATAGCTCTCTTCAGCTTCTTCTGGAACTCTATCCATCTATAGAGTACCTGGCTAGTTTGTGGGAATGTGAAGGGGAGATCTTCATATTGATTGTTTATGTCCTGGATGTTTTGTGATTCCAGCTCTACATTTCTGTACAAGTGATTACCTTCATTGTCTTATTTTAAATTGTGCATAAATAAACACTGTAAGCACCCACTTGTGCCTTTGAATACTCCATCCCTGTAGTAATCTATAGAGACCTCAACAATCTAAATGATTTAGATGTTAATGAGAACCATATAATAATTTAAATCCTGATGAGCTCTATATGTTGCTGTACTATCCAGATACTGTCATTCAGCATTTCCCCCACTGCTATAACACTATGGGGATAGTGCTGGAGTGATCAGTGGGTGGAAGTGTGAACTATCTGCAATACTAGGCATGTGGCTACAGAGGGGGATCGTCATAGGGGTTTCCAGACATGGCTGCAATTGTCAAACAGCCACTGCTGTAGCCCTGTGTAAGCCTTGCATATGCACAGGGCACCAAGCAGGAGGGGTCCCTTTATTTATTTATCTAATTTATATACCGCTTTATCTAGATAATCAAGGCGGTTTACAGAGAACATCTTTCAAACACTGCACAGAGCAGTTTACAATGAACATTTTACAAGTTTACAGTGAACAGTTAACAATTACATGAATTATTTTACCCAACTATATACAGATTAAAGCATTGTATTAGAACTATGTACATTTCGGGTGGCACTATGGCACTGATGTATCATATGCAAGTAAGGTGCTGTGAATTATGAGTGTTGAGTACTTTGATTCCTGAATTTTATTTATTTATTTAGCTGCATTTATATCCCGCTTTTCACCGGGTCAAAGCGGATGGGGTTGGATGAATCAGATGGGGTTGGCTCAGTTGAGGAATTACTGGTTGTGGGGAGGGAAGGGAAGGTTTCATGGTTCATGGTGGGTTGTTCATGTAGGTAGAAGTCCGTAAAAAGGAATGTCTTAAGGTGTTTTTTGAACAGTGTTAAGTCTGATTTCTCTCAGTTGTTGAGTAGGTTGTTCCATAATGTTGGAGCAAAAAGTGAGAATGCTCTGTTGGCTGTTGATTGGGTTGCATTATGGAACATTCTCAGTGTTGTTGGTGTATTCTTCTGGTTGTATCTTCTTTTTTTGTGTCTTGTTGCTACTTTATGAGTATGCTAAGGTGTGTAGGAGCAATGTTGTTCATTGTTTTGAAGGTAGTCATCAATGCCTTGAACTTGATTCTTTGTATTACTGGGAGCCAATGGAGGTGTTATGTGATCCGACCTGGCAGATTTCATTATTGTGCAAGCAACTGTGTTCTGTGCTAGTTGGATGGGTTGCAGTGTTCATTTGGGCAGTCCTTGTAGGAGGATGTTACTGTAATCAAAGTGGGGGCATATCAATGCTTGTGCTGTAGTGCGGAAGTCTTCTGGAGAGAGGAGAGGTCTTAGGTACTGTATCATTCTGGTTTTGTGGTATATTGTTCATGTTGTCATGTTAATGTGCTTGGTTATATTGAGGTTTTGTTCCAAGAAGATAGGTATTTTATTTCTTTTTTAACCTTGAGCAGGGCATTATTTACTTGTAGATGTTGAGGAAGATTGAATGTTTTGTTCCTAGTGATGATTAGAGCTTCAGTCTTTTTTAGGTTGATTGAGAGGTTAGCTGAGTCGAGCCAAAGTGAGACTTCATTGAAGCTATTGATGTTTTTCTGATAGCTGGGATTTGTTGTTTCGATTGATGTGAATAACATGATGTTATCTGCATATATCCTGTAATCCACACTGTGTGCTCTGATAATGTCACAGATGGGTTGGAGATATATAATTGAAGAGTAGTGCAGATAACACTGAGCCCTGTGGGATGCCTTGTGTCTGGTTGAATTGCTTGGGGAAGGTGGTGTTGAAGGTCACTTGTTGCCCTCAGTTGGAGAGGTAGTTCTCAAACCAGTGTAGTATGGTTCCTCCTATTCTGAGGTGCTTCAAGCAGTTGATTAGGATATTGTGATTTATGGTATTGAATGCTGAGGATATGTCTAGAAATATGAGGACGAAGACTTGTTTCATATTGTTAATTCCTTGTATGATTGTGTCGAGGAGGGATGTTAGGAGTGTTTTGACTCCATGGTATGCTCTGAATCCATATTGATGAGGATTTAGCTGGGCATATGAGTCAATGAAGGAGTTGGATCTGAACTGATTTTTCAATGACTTTGGATAGGAATGGGAGGCTCGATATTGGTCTATAGGAACTGGGGGAAGACTTGTTTAGTGAGCTGCATTTTAAGATTAGGCAGATGGAAGCTTTTTTTAAGGTGGCTTGTATTTGTCCTTGTGATAGCAAGAGGTTGACTATTATTTGGATGTAGCGGGTTAATTCTGCTTTGACTAATTTAATCCAGCTGACTAGACATGGGTCAAGTAGAGAGGTGGTTGTATTCAGCGATTTGATGCATTAGTCAATCTGTTCCTTGCTTCTTGAAGAGAATGAGTCCCATATTGCATTGTTGGTAGGTACATCATGATGGGTTTCAGTTAGGTAGGTTGTTTTGAGTTTGTATTTTTCCAAATAGTGGTTGGCTAGTTGCTGAACATTTAAGTTGCTGGAATAGGTGTTGTCAGTGTTCGTTTTTTTATTAGGTTTTGGACAATGAGAAATAGTTCTCTTGGATGTTTAATGAATTTGTTAGTATTTTTGAGAAGTATTCTTTTTTGGAGTTAATGATTTTCTGACGGTATAGTTTTAGTGTTTCCATATATTTCAGTCTGTTCGCTTTTTGTGGTTCACCATTTTCTTTCAACCATCCTTAGAGTTCTTTTTGTCTCTCTCAGGCTTGGGAAGTACTATGGTTGGGAGCTGCAGGGTTTCTTTGAGGGGTTTCTTTGTTGGTTAGTTGATGCAGCATTGAGGGTGTTGTTCCAAGTTGTAATGAGGGTGTCTAAATTGTCACAGTTAGGGGCAACTGCTGATTTAGCCTCACCCAAATGATGCCTGCCCTCCATTGGATGGTGCATTACCACTTCCCCTGATGGTGGTATCAGTAGAATGCAGCTTTAAGCACCTATAAACAACAGTTTGCTATGGACCCTACACTAGCAGGGCTGCTCTGATCACTTCCCCCTGTGATGTGAGCATACGTCAGTGGATAGAGGTATGAGATGAGTACAGCCTTTGAAAGATCTACATAGGTCCTTGCATATTTGGAGGTCCACTCTACTGATGCCAGTGCTGCTGCCGCAAAGGGAACAGGAAAAACAGTGCAGTGGCAAGGATTGTATGGATAGGAAGTGTGGGACTGAACTGGATAGAGAAGAAGGGGTGGGGGGGGGGGTAAGATGGACCCATGCTGGCATGCTGCCATCAAGCCATGCTGTCACTAGTTGTATGTTAATGGAGAGATCATACCACTGTGCACAGACACCACCGTGTAAGAGCTCTGTGAGGCAGGATTTAGCAATGGGAAGGTGGGAAATGCTGGAAGGTAAGGAAGGGTTGCACACAAATGACCTAGATAGAATTGTCACATCTCATACACACACATCCTGCGGCCCCCAATGTTTCATCCTTGAGGACACAGGCCATTGGCTGCATCTAATGCTAGAAGAATCTGACACAATGTGTTTGGGTATGCAGCATTTATTCCATGTTGATACACCCTGCCTGCTGTTGCAGCCATTACACTTGTAGTAAACATGATGTCTACCTGAAACTAAGAGGTATCCTGTGTACAATGTGTTGTGAAAGACATGGAAATATACCAACTGTATGTCCACATCATATGGCAATTGCATATGACAAGGTCCACCACACCAACAAGATCCTCAACATACATGTATTCATGCAGGAAAAATAAACATTACATGAATGGCACAGGATGACTGGCAGCTTTCACCAATGTAGCTGTGATCAGCATCATTGGCAGCCTTGCAGATCTAGTTATGTGGTGGACAATATCCTGAAAAGCAAGTCTGAAGATTCCACGCTTATCTCTTCAGTATATGTGAGGGATTTGTTCCAAGGTAAACAACAAAAAGACACTCTTGGTGTAACTGTGACATTGGAAAGCTACCAGAAATAATGCCTAAAGTTATCAACATCATCAATGGCAACCCTCATGACTATCTGGTTGCACAACCCTTGACAATGATGTCAGCCTCCAAACATGTCATGTTGTCATGTATATGTTTCACACAGCTGTCTGCTGGTTGTGTCTCAGACTCTGCCACAATGATGTCTTGCAACTCATTCATGTTTTCATGATTGCTTATAACATTGGCAGTGTTCAGCTCTGTCCAAACCTTCTCCATTGGATGAAGATCTGTACTTATCGATGGGCAGTTCTAAACAGTACATTTTCTACTACAACTTTCCAAAATATATGTACCTTTGGATAAATGTTTTTGGGTCATTGTCCTCCTGGGGGACCTCCAGGAATCCCAAGGTCTATGCAGATATCCTTGGACCCATGTCAGCTTTGATATGTAGGTAGAATGGCTGTCATGATGGCCTCTCGGTTGGTCTCTTTTCCTCACCAAGGTGAAAGGGGAAGAGGAGGTGAATGTGTTCATCTTAAACATGAGAGTCATCAATCGTTGCTTGATCCAAGTCATGAACTTACTGACAGTAGATGACTGTGGCATCACATGTTACAGCAAGTGGAATGTGGTTATTCTGTACAAATGTACATGGTTTATCTCTCAGGGTGGCAATAAGCATGTCATGTTAAGATGCTATGGGACTTTGAGACTATGGGTATGTTTACTAAACCGTCTTAATGTTACCGGTGCTAGTTTCAGCATTAATGTGCAGAATGCCATATAAGGTAGTGGGCGGTCCGGAGGTAAGGTTGCAAGGAAACAGTATTGTGCGATAGTGCGCGCCGTGGCACGTTAACACGCGTTAACCCTAAGTTTATGCCAGTGCAGTGTTAGAAGCTATAAAGATGTAGCCCACTGGTTACTGCAATGAATGTGGAGGCAGAGGACATGAGCTCGATCCCACAGTGGTGCTATATAAGAAGGCTGTCTGAGGCAGTTGCTTTTTTAAATTTAAATCAGTGCTGTCTGAGGCATTTCCTTTTTTAATTTGAATCAGTGCTGCCAGCAAAAACACACTCACAGTGCTGTAACCTAAGGTGCAGGCATAAGGCGCCCTATAAGGCACTCCATAGGGCACATTATAAAGTGCACCGTCTGCCAAGGCACCTTATAATGTGCCCTATAGGGTGCTTTATAGGGCGCCTTATAGGGCGCTCTATAGGGTGCCTTATAGGGTGCCCTATAGGGCGCCTTATGAGGCACCTTAGGCTACGGCACTGTGAGGGTGTTTTTGCTGGCAGCACTGATTTAAAATAAAAGGGAAAGCCTCAGACAGCCTTATTAAATAATAGCACTGTGGGATCAAACCCATGACCTCTGCCTTTGCAGTCATTGACGTAACCAGTGGGCTACATCTCTATAGCATCTAACACACCCCTGGCTGGCTACAGAAAGACTGCAGGTCACCACACAAACTATCTGCTGTGGTTACCAGGATAGGGTAAACCCATCCGTACCCATGATGCACTGCACATGCAGATCAGCAGCCTACATCTGCTCACAAGATGGGGTATGTGCCTCTATAGCACCCCGGCCTGGTAGGGGGAACTGACCGTGTGTGTTACAGGCACAGAGTAGCTACAGACCGTGACATTGTGCGGTTCCTGTGCGCACCCTGAGGGTGAGGTGGGGTGCCCAGCACCAGGTCCGCAGCACCTGAGTTGGCTGAGATAGGCTGTGCTGCAGGTCCCCATCAGTGCTCGGGTGTGATAGGTAGTCCTTGCAGACACACCTAGAATACACCTGTGTCCATCTGTATTGCCCAGTCATGTCTAGCCCTTGTGGACTATAATGCACCCAGAATAGGTCATATCCTGTGTGGTTGCCATGGTCACATGTTATAAGAGAAGGGTGGTGGTTAGACCCAAAAGCGACTACCACTCAAAAAAAAGAGACTACCACTCAAAAGTAATAAACTCATCCGTCAACCGCCCTAGGGAGTTATTCGCGATAGTAAAAACATTAACCAAAACCAGTAACACCGAACCTAAACAACAAGCAATAAACATACAAACTCTAGCAAAACATTTTGCAGAAAAACTAAAAAACAAGACCACTACCCCAACCCCGCTATTATCAAACACGAAAACCACACATGAATGGACAAGCTTCCAGTTGGTAGAACAAAAGCAACTTCTCAAAATCATAACAATGATAAACACCACCACCTCCCCACTCGACCCATGCCCCGTTTCATGGATTAAGTGTGTGAAAGATGAACTAGCGGTAAATCTACAACACATAGTTAACCAATCCCTTTCACAGGGCATCATGCCTGATGCCCTAAAACTCACAACACTCCGACCAATAATAAAGAATAATAAGCTTGACTCAAAAGACCCAAACTCATACAGACCCATAGCCAGCATTCCATTCATAGCTAAAATAATAGAGAAAACAATTCAAATTCAGTTACAGGAACACATTGATGAACACAAACCACTTGACTCACACCAATTTGGCTTCCGCCCTTTCCACGGAGTAGAAACCCTCCTAATCACCCTTATGGACTTCCTCATCAAGGGCACAGATGACAAACACCAAGGCTTCTTACTCCTATTTATAGATATCTCTGCTGCCTTTGATAACATTAATCACCAGACACTGATCAACAGATTAGAAAAACCTAGGAATAGGCGGGATTGTCCTTAACTGGTTCAAATCCTACATCTCACATAGATTAATACGCGTCCAAATTGATCAACAAACATCAGAAACATTCCCCCAAGGACAAGGAATACCCCAAGGATCAGCCCTTTCAGCCCTCCTATTTAACTTGTATCTGCAACCGATAACAAACATATTTAAAAAACACAGGATTAACCATTTTATATATGCTGATGACATCATGCTAGCTATCCCCATAACCACTAAAAACCATACATATGACTCTCTATCCAAATGCATGGCCGAGACCTCCTCCTGGATGGAAACGAACTACCTCAGCATAAATCTAAAAAAAACTGAGGCAATGTTTGTAACAAGATCTTCTATGACTGAGAACACTTACCCGGAAACAATCACAATCAACAAAACTTCAATACCTGTCAGAAAACAGGTAAAATACTTAGGGGTAATAATAGACCACACCCTATCCATGCTGCCACACATAAAACAAACAGTAAAAACCATTTTCTACAAACTCAAAACTATTCAGCACCTAAGGCCACTCCTTGAAACACAAGACTTTAGATCCGTAGTAAGTACACTGATCACCCCTCACTTCGACTATTGCAATAGTCTCCTAATAGGCCTCCCTCAAAAAAGCACATACCTTCTACAAAGAGCACAAAACATCTGTGCAAAAGTAATTTCTAAAGCCCGCCTAACAGACCACGTAACCCCAATACTGCTGGAACTCCACTGGCTTCCTATAAACAGCCGAATCAAATACAAAATTATCCTAACAACCTATAAACTCATAAACGACATAGCCCCCTCACACTTAACCACATTACTGCAATCTCCAACATCGACAAGGACCCTCAGACAAAACGCAGCCCACTCCCTCATCATACCTAAAGCCATCTGTAAAACCAAGAATACCACTAGCTCTAGAGCATTCTCATTCACTGCTCCTACACTCTGGAACGACCTCCCTATTGAACTTCGCACCATAAGAGACCTCATCCAATTCAGAAAAGAATTAAAGACCTACCTGTTCACTGAACACTTCGAAATCCCCTACTCCCCCAAAGCCAGCTCTACCACAAATGTGGGCACCCATGCACAAACTCCCTTAACCCCAACAATGTAACCACAAGCCTGTCCCCCCACACACGCCCCAAAGATGACAAAAATAAAAGGAACTAAATTCCAGCACCTACGCCAATCTCTACCCCATACACCACACACACTACACGATGTAAATATACTTTTGTACAAAGTTTGATATGTTTGCTTTAATACCTACAAAGATTTTGCTTTAATACCTTCAAGTTGTTTTTTGTTACAATACCTACAAAGTTTATATTTACTGTTCAATGTAAATAGTTGATTTCTACTGTTCTATGTAAAATGTATACAAATTGTGTACAAGACTGCTAATCTGTTATATGTAAACCGCCCTTGATCTCTGGAAGGGGCGGTATAAAAGAAATAGTTAAATAAATAAAATAAATTAATTAAATAAATTATGTAGCACCACCCAACCCACCCTCTGTGGGTCAGGATGGGAGACAGGATCTCCCACCAACAGATCCAAGTTCTACATCTCTGCAGTGATGTCAGTAGAGGGGACCATCAACCCCAGTTCTGCTGAGGAATAGGTACCCCTACAGGGCAGTCAATGCAGATATGTACGCATCACATAGGGCACTGGCAGACAGGCAATAAGCCTGGAAAAGCTCAGCTGCCCCCCACCACTATCTACCAATAAAATGTAATTGTTCATTATTAACCAAGAGAGAAGCAAAAGGCTCAAAACTTATCCAAAAATGTTTTTCTTCAAAGAAGCAACTATTTACTAAGAAGGTCTCAGTAACCCTTCGGCATTATTGTGCAGACTCTTGCCAATGCACAAAAAACATGCCTAGTAACATCAATGACCTTCTGTTGGAAGCTAGTGCAACTGAACTAAGTGGGCAATTTCTATTTTGAATTTATTGTTATTGTTGTTATTGTTATTTCTCAAACACATCTCCCATAAACATAAGAAGAGTGTTACTTAGCTCCACCGTTCTCAGCTCACAGCTATATTATACTTCGAATCCCGACGCCATTCCCCGGTACCGATCTTGCGTTTCACTATACTGGTTTCTTCAGGGGATCGGGCATTACAAAATGCGTAGTGCTGAAGATAAACAAAACATAAAAATCATATCATCTGAATACGCTTCCTTATTTAGATGTGCAGGTTATAAGAGGGCATGATGAATGGATAACTAAGGTGCATCAGAAAGCCACAGACAGGAACACTTTTCTTCATTTTCATAGTTTACACCCTAGGGGGTGTAATGTAGTGGATCTTCCAGAAGCTATGGATCTGGGTGAAGCTGAAGAAAGTGTGTCTGAAACTGACAGCATAGAAAAGCACATGGCCCAAGGTTGCCATGAGCAACGTAAACAAAGAGTGTCACGAGGGGAGAGAACACGCCCAAACTGCAAACAAGTCCCGAGCTCAGTGTGTAATGAGAGGCAGCTGGATGAGGGTGGGGTGCAGTTAAGCCCTAGGACACACACACATAAAAATTACTCACCTGAAGATAGTAGGAGAACAGGAGGAGCAGGAAGAAGGAGAGGATTTAGGAGTCTCAGCAGGAAAGTTGATGAGAGACTCAGCTGCAGGACTGAAGGAAGCCTTGATCATAGGACTGGTTGGGGAACCAGTTGGAGAAAGGGACCAGAGGAAAGTGTCAAGTTGAAAGCTGCAGGTCCAGAGAAGCAGAGACGTCCTGGTCCGAGGACATTTATATGTCAGAGAGAAAGTAAAGGGTAAAAGGCAGGAGAACGCAGTCGTGCTGTGAAAGCCTTATTGACCCAGCTGTGCTGAGAGGTTCCTGTGTGAGAAAGCTGGAAGGCAGGCTGTATAAACCTGATAGAAGAGAAACTGAATGTAAAAGTTTTCCCTGTGACTGCCAGAGTTTGTGGGGCTCTCCTATAGCAAACTCCAGTATATGTGGTAATCTTCCACCCTGCTCTGTAGCAACGGGGGAAGGGAAGTCTCGAGGCAGTGAAGAGAAACTGCTCTTTGGAGGGACGTATAATAATCCACAAGAATACTTAGCTGGGGGTGAGTGTGAAGAAATGCAAACAGAATTTCTTATGGAACAAACCCCAGAAGAACAAATGGATTGTACGCTGTCTGTAGCAGACCATGTCACGTCTCTATGCTAGAATAGCTGTTAAGAGTTTTGGTAAAACAGCACTGAAAGCAAGAGAGTTTGCCTTTGTTAAAAGGGACTGCTGCAATTACGTTTTGTTCTACTAATTGTTTATAAGAGCTGAAGATATAGAAGCTGTTTCTGTTCCTGTTTCGTTTCATTTTTGTACCAGAAGTATGGTCATTTTTGTTCTTGTTTTTCTTGCAAATGAATCCACCCGGAAGGGGAAATAAAATCCTGTCTTTTGCCTAACTCCACTCGACTACAACTCATTCCTTGCTTAGTAAGAGGGACTACAACACCCAGAAGGCAGTGCAGGGCCAACTGCACTTCCTACTTGCTAGGTTTGGACACGCCCAGGCTGACCTACCCCCATGCTTTTGCCTCTGGGGAGGATTACTGGTGACAGGGGTTAAAAGAAAGTCTTCTGTTTTCCCAGTTTTTACGTTTTAGACGGAATTGTTCTGATGTGGCGGATTACAAGAGTCAGTCTAAACGTCTGTACGATAGTTTTCTAGAGAGGGGTTATCCTAGGACTGTATTGAAAAAAGCCTACTCGAGGGCACTTTACAATCATAGGGAGTTGCTGTTATTGCCCCGAGATAGAGGAACTATTGATTCCACTATGGTTAATTTGATTACACAATACTCTCCCCTGAGCATGGGTATACAGCGTATTATAAGAAAATATAGTGCTGTGGTGAAAACTGTTCCTGGTCTAGCAGATAAGAAGATTCGGTGTGTCTGGCAGAGGGGGCAAAATTTGAAGGAGATACTGAGTCCCGCGGTTTTGAAATCGGTAGTAGATGAGGGACATGATTCGCAAGGCACAGGGCACAAGAGTTGTGGGATATGTGACATCTGTGACATAACGATAACAACCCGGTCGTTTAGTTATACCGGAGTTACGGTTACGTTGAGACAAGCCACTGATTGTTATTCTGATAATGTGGTGTATGCTATTGTGTGCCCTTGTGGGCTGTGCTACATCGGAAAGACAGTGCACCCCTTTAGAACTCGTATGAGGGAGCATCGGAGTCGGCTGCATTGTAAGGTGAAAGAGGCTCCCATGGTGCGGCATTGTTTATTGAAGGGTCATATTTTTAAACATCTCTGATGTTTATGTATTGATAGAGTAAGTAGGGGATGTGATGAAAAATCTGTAGATGAGACATTGATTTTTGTTGAACAGAGGTGGATTTTTCGTCTTAATACTCTTGAACCAAGGGGTTTAAATGCAGCTATTGATTGGGCGGCGTGTTTATGATGCTCTATTTGTCGATATACCCTGTGAGGGTTTATTGGGTAGTTATTAGTAATTGTTCTGTTGTGGAAAGGGTTAGCTAGGATTTATTTTTGTTAGTAGGCTCGTGTATGGGGAAACTGGTGGGATGTTAACTGCCTAAGGGCAGTTAGTCGTCAGACAAGTGGCTTCTGATGGAATGAATAAAAAAGTGGGGTGGTTCAGTAGTTGTTGTTTTAGAGCTGATTGGTTCCCTCTTTAGATTCGAGACCTTTTAAAGATGGAGTCAGAGGTAGTTAAACGCATGCGCGGCGTTTTCTGGCTCGAATGACGAGAGTGTGGTATTTGGAAACACAGGTTTTGAATTTAGAGCCTTAATAAGCGTGGGCAGCTGTTCTGGTAAGATTGAATTTTTAAATTTTTGCACATATTTATTAATGAATAGTTTCATTTGTAGAGAGGCTGGTAATGGATAGCACAGAGGGAGTGATGATTTTTATGTTTTGTTTATCTTCAGCACTACGCATTTTGTAATGCCCGATCCCCTGAAGAAACCAGTATAGTGAAACGCAAGATCAGTACCGGGGAATGGCGTCAGGATTCGAAGTATAATATAACTGTGAGCTGAGAACGGTGGAGCTAAGTAACACTCTTCTTATGTTTATGGGAGATGTGTTTGAGAAATAACAATAACAACAATAACAATAAATTCAAAATAGAAATTGCCCACTTAGTTCAGTTGCACTAGCTTCCAACAGAAGGTCATTGACGTTACTAGGCATGTTTTTTGTGCATTGGCGAGAGTCTGCACAATAATGCCGAAGGGTTACTGAGACCTTCTTAGTAAATAGTTGCTCCTTTGAAGAAAAACATTTTTGGATAAATTTTGAGCCTTTTGCTTCTCTCTTGGTTAATAACACAGGTACACTACCAAAAAACTGCCTCCAGTTTTGCAACTGATTCCTATAGATTTTGGGGTGCTGAATCCAGGAAAAATAGCCAAAATGTTCCATTACGTCACGTTTTCTTGCAAAATTAGATTTCTTACCCATATAAGGAATGTTCACATAATTTCTTTTTAGCCGACTGCAGTTTATTTTCTTGGCCCAAAATAGAGGTTGTAATGGTTAACTAACTAGAAACACTCCCTCATGATATTTTAGAGTGTTTTGTATTCATTTTATACATTAACAGGACAATTGGGAGGCGGGGGGCTAAATCCAGTACTCGCGCTGGCACATGTTCTTTCCTGTTCGCCTCGCCTCGTTCGCTCGCTCGCTCAAACACGGTGGTTGCGACATGAACGTTCCTGTCAAATTTCAGTTTCTTGCAAGTTCATTATTACCTTTTGTTTGCTCAGTCGTAATCCAGCTTTATTCCGAAGTGGTTCACTACAGTTGTAGTTTGCAGTGCTGTGTATTTGTGATGGCTCACAGAGCCAGAGGTTGCGTCAACTCTCCGGACAGTTTTTGTTTTATTTGTGGGGAATATACCGTGAAAAAAGCAGCAGAGGAACATTTCTGCATTTATTAAAAAAGTATATTTTGCCTATTTCGGTTTGAAGTTAGGCGATCAAGACAAACCGTGGGCTCCTCACAAAGTGTGCAAGACATGTGAGGAAGATCTACGCTTATGGATGAAAGGTAAAAAACAAGCATTTCGTTTCGGAATACCTATGATGTGGCGTGAACAAAGAGACCACAGCAGTGACTGCTATTTTTGCTCTTGCATTGTGAAGGGATACAACTTAAAAAATAAGAACGTAATAAGTTACCCCAACCTTCCCTCAGCAATTAGGCCTATGCCTCATAGCAACGAAGTACCTGTGCCTGAACCACCAAAATCTTTGGATCATATTTGTGTGGACGGTTCTGATCATGATGAGACTCATCAGATGGCTTTTCCCGATGAGTCCAGTACTTCCGAGTTTGAAACTGAACCAGATCCGAAACCTGAACTTTTCTCTCAAGCTGAATTGAATGATTTAGTCCGGGATTTAGGACTCCCAAAAGATGCTGCCCAATTGCTAGGTTCTCGGCTTAAACAGAAAAATCTATTGTCACCAGGAACAACTTTTTATTGGTACCGCAACCGCGAGACACAATTTTTGAAGTATTTCAGCAAAGAGGAAGATTTGGTATTTTGCAACGATATATACGGAGTGATGGAAAAGTTTAAACTCAAGTATGATCCTGCTGAATGGCGGCTGTTCATTGATTCGTCAAAAGACAGCATAAAAGGTGTTCTTCTTCATAATGGCAACACATTCGCTTCAGTTCCTATTGCTCACTCTGTTATTCTCCAAGAAAAATACGAGAATTTGGCCCTGATTCTTCAGAAGATTCGTTATGATGAGCATAAGTGGATGATTTGTGGAGACTTTAAAATTCTATCCATGCTATTAGGGCAGCAATCCGGTTTCACCAAATATCCCTGCTTCCTTTGCTTGTGGGATAGCCGGGCCCGCGACCTACACTGGGGGAAAAAAGATTGGCCAATTCGTGAGTATTTGAGACCCGGTGAGAAAAATGTTCTTCATGAGAGCTTGGTACCTCGTGATAAAATTCTATTACCACCTCTCCACATTAAGTTGGGTCTCATTAAGCAATTCATCAAGTCCCTTCCAAAAGATGGTGAGTGCTTTCGGTACCTTTGCTCAAAGTTCCCCCGACTTTCTGAAGCAAAGCTAAAGGAAGGAGTGTTTGTTGGCCCTGATATAAGGAAACTCATTTCAGATGGAGCATTCGCTGAAACGATGTCTGAGAAGGAAAAAGAAGCCTGGGATTCCTTCAAGGATGTTGTTCTCAAATTCTTGGGGAACAGGCGGGATGAGAACTATAAGGATATTGTTGCCAGGATGCTCAATGCCTTCAAAGAACAAGGCTGTAACATGAGCCTGAAAGTCCATTTCTTGCACTCCCATGTGAACTACTTTCCCGAAAACCTGGGGGCGTACAGTGAAGAACAAGGTGAAAGGTTTCACCAGGACATCAAGGACGCAGAGAGAAGGTACCAAGGAAGATGGAACACCACTATGATGGCTGATTTCTGCTGGTTGCTGCTGCGGGAAACCCCAGATGAAAAATACGCCAAGCAGCGCACCAAGAGAAGCATTCGGGGGAAGAAGAAACGGGCCCACCAGGAGATTGATTGACCCAAGAATGACTTTAAAATCTAAACTGTGTTGACAAATATCGTGTTTTTACTAAACTTTGAAATAAAAATTTGCTAGTTATTACCACAGTGTCGGATCTTATTTATTAGAATTTTATTTTCACACCATCGGGTGTTTGTCGTCATGTATTGCAATGGTGCGGTTTGCGTTTTCTATTCTTACATACATACCTGTACAACATTTTTTGCACATTTCTTTGCTTTGCTTTGTGTCTAACCTCGCTCTTATATGCTCAATGTTTGTGCACATGTATGTGGCTGTTTTAAGTGCAGACAATTTTGCTACCATCACAGTGTGTTTTGTTGACATTACTCTATTCTTATGTGCTGCCTTGTTACAATTTTCTTTATTCTTATTTGAATAACTACTAAACAATTAGTATAAAGAATTCATCCAAGAAACTTTTATCTTGATCGCACTCAATCTGAAACGTTCACCTCAAACTGCTAACCCAATGTAGCAAAAAATCTGTACGTGATGGAGCAAATTGGTTACCAGATTTGGATTCAGTGCACCAAAAAACGTAAAAATCAATCGAAACATTAGAGGCAGTTTAAAAAAAAACTTTTTTAGTGTACCTGTGTAATGAACGATTACATTTTATTGGTAGTTTAAGCGTTCTGAATCAGACCAGTGATTTTGTGGATTCCCCACCACTATCTGGCATTCACCAGCAGAGGGCACATTCAGTCTCCACTCTGCAAGGTGTTCCAGCCATACACATGCTAACTACAGACAGTCTGCTAGCTAGTATATAGCGCATGTTCCTAGAAGAACTGTGTGCACCCAAAAATAGGATGTGAGCACACACACCAAGCAGTATGTCAGTGATTGGGCCCCAGAAAAGAGAACTCATGGATATCACTTGAGAGAAATACTGTATAGTGCTATGGGGAACCTAGCCATGCCATGGTCATTGCTCAGTCAGGGTGAGAGTGACCCCCCAGCATGACATGCTGTGGCCACCCTGTCCGTGCAGATGGTGGTCGGGCACTACAATGTCCCAGCCATTGCCCTATGCCCTGTGCAGATGCATCCTGCCCAGGCCGCCCTGTCCAGGCCATACCCACAGTACCTTGCTCCTCATTATGCACATTGGCAGGCTAACACTGGAAGCAGTGCAAGCAGTGTGGGCTCAGTACGGTGTAGGCAGCCACAAAACACTGGATAGACATACACACACTCCCACACCTATGCCAGCATTGTGCAAATATAGAGGTTTTTGGCAGCCCTGGCTACCACACCAGTCCTGGGCACAGTGCGGGCATTGCTATGGTATGCAATACTGTTGGGATCACTCCCCGGGGTGGTAAACATTGTCAGAATCAAAAACCGAAACACACTCCACAGATATCAGAAAGGTTGCTATGATGAATCTCTGTCAACAAATTGTGTTTAACTTAGGATTTGTTATCTGAAATTAATCAGAGCAACCTTTTGATATATGTGTAACGTGTTTAGGACGGCATTGCTAAGGTATGCAGGTGCTAGTATTGGGAGATGCTGCTCCGCACAGGGCCCAACAGCCTGACTCTCCATGAGGCTCTGGATAGTGGAGCCTGTGGGTGTAGGTATTTGTGCCCCCTGTTGGCTGCTGCTCTAGGGCAGAGGTTCCCAACTCCGGTCCTGGTGGGCCAAACACGGTTCAGGTTTTCATGCTGTCCCTAATGAATATTCATGAGATACATTTGCATACAATGGGAGCGATGCATACAAATGCAGCACAGGCATATTTATTAGGGACAGCATGATTCCTGAATGGTGTTTGGCCCTCCAGGACTGCAGTTGGGAAACTCTGCTCTAGGGCTTGCACATGTTTATGGTGTTTGTGCTCTGTAGGGTAAAATATAGGCGTTTATGGCATGTTTATTTTATCTGCAATAAAGGTTTCATCTTTATTACCACGGTTTAGTACTGGGTAAAATATGGGGACATGGCTTGCAGGAGCCACAGCTGGGACTTGAACCTGTGACTTTCTGCCCCTGAACACACTGGCTGTGTGTACTGCCCCAAACTGTTGCCACAGAGGCAGATCACTCCCTGGGGATACCATGACTGTTCGTCAGACAGACCTTGTCTGTTGCAGTGCACGGCACCCACCTAAACGGGTCTTGGCCGTGGTCTGCAGTGGGCAGATGCCACTGCCCCCTCCACCACCAGCACCCCTCCACCACCATGCTGACATGCCCTTGTGCCGGTGGTGCTGATGGTGCGCAGTTCCAGGCCATCCAGTGTGCCGGTAGGCGGCTGCCTATGGTGCATGATATGGGGTAGGGGTGCCTGCATAGACATTCACGCTTCCTCCCGACACCGCCTGCCAATGTTATGTGCCCTTTGTGGTACTTGCTGGATACTGTCCCCTGGGACACTGTGGGACACACACTCTTGGACATGTTTGCCCTTGGTCAGTTGCTGTCTTGCTGGTTTTCTGCTTCTACATTCCTATGTGTCGCCTAGGCATCTGCCTAGCCCACCCTGTGCCCCAGATGCCCCACTTCATGTCCTGCCTGTAGCCCCCAGTACCCCATTTGCAGCCTCACCGTAGTGCCCTCTCGTACTTGTGCACTATAATGTTGCTGCACATGTATCACTACTATCACTTTTCTTGGTTTCCCTGTCTTTGCTGCACATTGCTGACTGAAATGGTCTCTCTCCCCTGAAAATGTGCCTCTAGCGCGAGATTTTCACTGGTGTTAATTTTCAGACCTTCATTTCATGGCATTAGTGTGCCTGGAGCCTCTCCCCACCCACTCTCTGCCCATTGACCCCTTATCTCCGCCCTCTGGGGAGCCTCTGCGCACCTTAACGCCGCCGGAGACGTTATCGCATGGTAATGCGCCATTATCGCGTGATAATGTCACTTATCGCGAGATAACATCGCCGCTGCGACGTTAGCGCAGTTTAGTAAACTTACCCCCATATCTGAGGATATATGATGTACATAGGTTGGGTTATATGGGAATCATATACTGCATAGTGATATGCATAGAAACAAAGAACTGTGAAACCAAGTAACGTCTGGCTGTGGGTATATGGCCAACTCAGGATGTCTTCTAATGTGACAGTACTTGGGAGGGTGCGTCATGCTGCACTGCTCAAACACCCAGTCTACTAATGGGGCAAACTGCCCTTTCCTGGTCTTACATCAATTGCATCGTAGAAATGTTGTGGTTAACATTCATGGTACACTTGCATTTCTACCCCTCACTGTACAAGAGCTCAGATAATTACTTATCCCAGGACATGGCTTCCAAGTATATATGCACATATATCTGATACCTGTAATCATCAGCTCACACACAACTACCCAGAAAAATAAATAGTAGGACATAGTCCACAAATCGAGACATAGCCAGCACATGATTATTGCCAGCATTCAGAAAAAGGCCATACCAGTTTGACCAAAAGAAGCACAAACATATTGCAGTACAATATTGCACCCAAGTTAGCTCCCATGGAATCACAAAGTTGTGCTATTATGTAATTAATGTTCTTTATAATTTGTAATTAATGTTACCTGTAATTTCATACAAATTCACATTCTTGTTTAATGTAAACTGTTCAGTTCTAATGTTTCCTGTAAACCGCTCTGCCTACAAATAAAATGTTATATAAACTCAGTTAAATAAATACAGAAAAGAATATATTGTGCACAGGTCACATGCCTTCACTCACAAAAGGCATGCTATGTACAATGGCAATAATGTCCACATTCACTCTCTGTGCCTGGTTGACAAGGAAGAACAGATAATAGCTACAAGAGGCAATCTGAGAAGCCATTATCACATCAGAGCAAATTGCAACAGGGTATAATGGCATCTGCAAAGACCTGTGGATTCCTGTGTGCATAATCTGCTATGTTATGCAGGATAGCTAGAATCATTGGAAATGTGCAGTAACTTCCAGAATGTAGTTGGAATGATACCTAATTCCATAAGCCTGCAAAGATTAGTGACAATTATCTGCCAAACTGCATGTAGAACATCAAAGAGCTTCAGGGTGAACTGGATCTCTCTGCAGTGATGGTCAAAGTGCAAAACCATATACCATGCATTATGCAAAGATGGATCTCCTGAGACCAAGGAGGACACCAATGTTTAACGAGGGACCTAAAAAAGGCATGTTCAAGCATTTCCCAGGCACAACATGCCAAACCCCAATCTTGTTTGGCCAGGTTAGTGGAGACAGATGCAACCAAATTGCAGCTAAGTCCCAATGCAGACCACCGATACACTTCCAGGTGAGGAAATGAAACATGTTCGGGAAAAAAACATCTCACTGTGAAATATATTGGACTCTTCTTTAGGGTGTGGTGCTGTTTTGCAACCTCTGATACAGAAGGGCATGGCATGTCTTCACAGAAGACAACTGAGGTTTTTGGGAGCAAGATGGGCTATGTAGTGTCACAAAGCTAGGTCTGCCTCAGTGGTCATGGGGGTCATGGCTCTGACAGCAGGACACTAATCCAAAGCATACATCAAAATGTAACCCAGAATGTTTCTACAGGCTCCAATAGCCTCTTCATAAGAGGCCAGATATGAGTGCTGATCTCATTCCAAACATGAACCATTGTGAACAGCTGAGATCTGCCCTTGCTAAAAGGTATCCTGGAAACAATGGAGCAGCAAGAAACTACAATGGACAAGAGGGAGAAACAAAAATCAGACAGATGTCAGAGACATGTAGCTGGCCACAATATATGTTTGGATGCTGTCATCACTGCCAAGGGTTATGAGACCATATCTGCCAGAAGGGTATCATCTTTTGTGGGCCATGTCATAGTTGCACTTTGGAAACAAAAATTACATCTACTCTGATACACTTCCAGTAATGTGTAATTACACATCAGTAATGTGTTGCTTCCCTGTGAACATATTATAAGAAGACTAACATGGCTGAGAGTTGTCATACCTCATAAGCATTTTGAAGAGATGTTTGACAAAACATGACAAGAAATTTAGGGTGCCAAGAATGTGTACCACAACTGCCCAACATGGAACTGTGTGAGACATGCACGTATATGACACCACAGGTCTTCCTGAAAGATGACTGAGGTATAACTCCTAGGTCTGCAGTGCCAACACAACCCCTGGGAATTGCAAATACTAGGTTACTAGAAACTGCCTTGGTGGCATAAGCCTGTCCGTGGAAACCACCAGTTACCTGTATGTGTATACGTTTGTTTGGTCACCCTCAACTGAGCTCATGGACAAAACTGACATTGCCTGTCACTAATGCATTGTGTAACATCCATAAACATGTTAACACAGGAACATACACATATGCAAGTGCCCCCCAAGAACTCTATGGGCCAGGCCTGTGCAGAACTCGAAGCTGCTGTTCCTGCACCTGCCCATGGTGCATTTCAGTGAGTTCCATTCCAGCCAAAGGCACTTGCTGACAGATTAGCCTTAAGCTATATATGGAGGTAATTATTTGATTCAGGCTCTGCCATGCTGAGACAACACCTAGGCCACCCATCTGTAACATCAGCTCAGAGACAGACTGTACCCTGAGGTTCCCTTAGGCTTCTCACTTGTGGTCTGTCCCTACTCTTCATGACCAACTGCAGTGATGGAAGCACCATTCTCTTTCCCCTTCCCCGAAGATGTGGTATTCATGGGCAACATGATAGGGTCATTGGGCTGATTCTGTGGTGCACTGAAGGACAACATGGAATTGGCAAGGACATGGGTCTCACTGAGGCAGGGCAGATATTGAACTGTGAATTGAGCCCAGTATTCATGACCTGCTCACAAGTGATAGACAGTGGGTAAAACCCACTGAGCAACACACAGGGAAGGAGGGAAGGGATGGACCAGTGCAGCAACATGGTGATATAGGGTGGGGTAGGCTCATGGATGACTGACAGTGAGGGATGGGGTGCCCAATAGTATGCGGGTGAAAGGTGCTTTTGGGGTTCCAAAAGGGGAAGAGAGAGGGGGAGGGTGCAGATTGGGCAGAAACTTGGATGGAGGGGTTTTACAATGTGAGAACATGAGAGGGGAGAATGAGGTAAGAAAGCATGTAGACAGAAATGATGGAACATGTGACTGTGCAGACAGCTGTGCTATGGGAGACCTTTAGCCGCTCCCCTAGGCCATACTTGTCCAGGCTTCTCACCCACACCACTTTAGGTAGGAAGCTGTTATAATTTATTTATTTAACTGGTTTTCTATACTGCCTTATCCTTCAATCAAAATGGTTTACATTATGTAATCACTACAAACAGGTACTGGATGCATTCCCTTGTCCCCAAAGGGCTCACAATCTATGTGTACCTGAGGCAATGGAGGGTTAAGTGGCTTGCCCAAGGCCACAAGGAGTGCCTATAGGACTAGAAACCCCAGTCCCTCTAGGCCTGAGATTGCTGTCCCCAGGTGGGACTTGAACCCCCAGCACTCCAGCCTGAGGTACTGTATCCTAACTACTAGGCCACTCCTCCCTGTCACCTACTAAACCTGGATCCCTTCAGTTGTTGACAGCCCACATACATATAGCTTAGCTCATTGACTCAAACTACACAGCTTGGCTTTCAGACAAACACCTCAATAGACATCTCAGACCTGTATTGTAGACACTCTGCTATGGATCTGTTTCCTCTACATGACTCCACCAATGTGGTTTTGCACATATGTGACATGAACAGTTTCATACAAACAGGAGTGGCAACACTCCAATTGTGGGGTGCTTAGCACAAGCAATGTCCTTAGACTTAGGCCCCGCTGAGACTGCACTCAAGAGGTGTCAATAGTCCATAGTAATAGGGCTTGCTCCCAAACTCTGGGGAGGATCTAGGAAAATGTGTGGACAGCTGCCAGCCCTGGAAGGAAAGGGAACAAAGAGTGTAGTGAGGAGCACTAGAGGGGATGGGAGGAGATGACACAGAGTTAAGGTATGGGTGGGTAGGTGTTAGGGAGAGGAGAGCATCTGTGAAATGGAGGGCAGCAGCTGGCTATTAGGGATTGTCTCATACAAGAGAGGGCCAGTGACAGGTTAGCTGTAGACATCATCTGGGAGTATGTGATCATAGGGGGACCAGTGTGTGCACAAGCAGAAAGGGTGGCACAGATGGGTGAAGCTGTGGGGCACCTTCCTCAGGTGGAAGGAGGTTGATGATTAGGCAAACGTGGGGATGGGGGGGGGGGAAGTAGTCCTGATATTGGAGCAAATCCTCATTTGCAATGGTCTAGGCTGCATGACTCCGCCAATGATGCAGGTGACACTCAGAGGGTGGCACATACATGTTGTGGATGCTCATATATGTGTCAATTGGCAAGGACATCTGCATGGCTCTTTGTGGCATCTCCAAACTCTCTAAAACCCTAGTATAAGCAGGACAGGAACCCTGGTGGATGCTGATATGAGTGCTCACATCAGCCACATTACATTGTTTCCCTACTATAAATGTCAGTCCATGAACATGTTCATCCTAGACTAAGGCAGTACATGTTCTTAGCACTGGAGGATATGGCCACCATCCCTCACAGCTGTCCAAACCCCCATACAGACATATGTGCACGTTCTTTCTCTTGTACTGTGCTGAGACCCACCATGTTGCTGCTCCCACAGATGGAGAACACACAGGAGCAGTAAACCAACTCACACATTGCGTTGATATAGGTAAGATATGACCAACCATACAATTTATTTGACAGGTTTTATATACCACTTTATCATTTCAATTACATTGAAACTTAAACTTGGTAATATACATTAAACAGGGACATTGATAGTTTGGATTTTTCTGAGGTAATGGAGGGTTACGTGACTTGCCCAATGCCACAAGGAGTGCTAGTGGGAATCAAACCCTGGTCGCTGGGTTTCTAAGCCAGTGTTCTTAACTATTAGGCTACTCCTCCACTCCACTGTAATCAGTATTTCAACATATCTTGCTTTTTGGGCGCTGTTCAGGAATTCAGGTAGGCCCAGCATTTATACCCCTTCAAGGCGCTGTACTAGGTGTTCCTCCATGGGAGTCAGTAGGAGTTGCTGTGCCTCCCTTCTCCTGCCTATGCCATGTACATGGGCCCTATGCACACTGACTTTTGACTGCAGGGCCTGTTTGATATCGCTGAATCTTTTTTTTTAAAGCTCTCAGCATCACGCACAGAGCCCCCAGGCCAGTCACAGCCTGTGCAATATTGTGACAGATGGCCTGACGTGCAGAAGCTGGAGTTGGGGGTGCTTTCTTGCCCAAAAGCTGTTCATAATGGTCTATGACCATATCCAGGATCAACTCATGGCCTCAGAGGCATAGCGCTGGGCCCTCTGCTGTTCTTCCTCATGCAGAGGCTGCTTCTTCCTCTCTCTCTTAGGGGCTGGAACAGCAGTACTCAGACCCTTGGATGGCCTCACCGACCCTGCAGGTGGGTGAGATGAGGGACATGGATCCCCTCCTGAAGCCTTGAACAAGCACCCCATCCCTCCGAGCAACAACTTCAGATGGTCCTAGTGCCTCTGCTGCAACACTACTCCTCCTTCTTCTCTCCTCCATGCCACCATGCCTCTCCTACATACCACCACCACCACCAACATCAATCTGCCACTTCTACTCCTCCACCACCACCAACACCTCCTCCACCATCAACACTCCTCCAAAGGTCCAAAACCTCTCTATTTCTCCAGGCAGTCCTCTCACTCTGCAGTCCCTTGAACACTGAAAGACGGTTACTGGGCACCCTTTATATGATTGGCCGATGATGTTGCACGCTACTTGTGTGCATACACAGAGTGGGTGTTGCACTAATTGCAGGAATAAGAGAGTCCATTTGAGCCACCTGGCCCCCTCCTTTCGGCTGATGACTCCCTGGAGACATGAGATACCGTATGTATCATGTCCTACAGTGTGGCTAAGGTAAGTGCCCTTCCATTGTGGGTCTGTCTGATTTTCCTTATTTACTTACTTCAATTAACAGGTTCTTTAGAGTGCTTTATCTTTTCAGTCAAAGTGGTTTACATTGTAATATAAACTTGGTAATGTCCATTTAACAGGGACATTGATAATTTGAATTTCTCTGAGGCAATGAAGGGTTGTGATTTGCCCAAGGCCACAAGGAGTACTAGGTGGCATCAAACCCCTCATCGCTTGATTCTTAGACCAGTGCTCTCACCATTAGGCTACTCCTCTGTTTGTCTGTGAAGCCAGGGTATGGGTGTTGGCCATCATATGCTCTGTTGTGGCAGATGTGATCCCACACCTCAGGAATTGTGGGATACTTCCTGGGGCAAGAGGTTTGCCCTCTGCAAGTAGTGGTTTCCTGTAGGCACCATTTTGTGGGGAGATGAGGCACTGGATATGTATTTGAAGAGAGTGGTAGCGTGCACAGACTTCTCACAGAAACCAAGGGGATGGTGTGGTAAGCATTGCCCCCCTCCCCCATTTCCATCATATGGGGGAAATGCTTATGACACTGTCCCCTTGCTCTTTGTGAGAGGACTGTGTACACTGGCCCTTGGCTCCTAAAGCGACCGATTGGCAAGCCTCCTCATCCCCTGATCCCCACAGGAAGCCTGTGCTTGCAGAAGGCAAGGCAGTTGCACCTCCACCTGGCGGCTAGCTATGTTTGGTTGACAGGGATGGAGAAGGCTGAGAAGGTAGGAGCAGGAAATGCCAGATAGTGCTTTGTGGGTTGTCATCAGTGTTTTGTTAGTTGGAGATATTCAGCGGTTAGTGTCGCTGAATATCCCCAATAAACACTGCTATATGCCTCCATGCTAACCGCTTGGCATCGGGGCATGCTGTGGGCGTTTCAAGGCATGTCGTGGGCGGCAACAGTTGTTAACTGCATAACAGCGGCATTGCACCACTATCTGGTTAGCGACCTGTGGGTAAATCTAGGCGAAAGAAAAGCTGGCCTAGTTTTACCCGCAGGAGCTAACCGGATAGTGGTGCAATAGCACTGCTACTCGGTTAGCTTCTGTGGCGTTGGAGGCTGTGCAGTGACCCCAGATATTCAATGCCAGGGCCGTATATGACCCTGGCATTGAATATCTGGGGTTAGAGTTTGGGGGCAATGGCTATATGTCGTAGGGGCGCATATCCATCCCCAATTCATTGTCAAGCAGGGATGTTGAACTCCAGTGCTGGAGGGCCACAAAGCACTCATGTGTTCAGGATATCCCTAATGAGTATGTATTTTGGAATTTGGATACCACGGGGGCAGGGCATGCAAATGGTACTCATGCACATTCATTAGGGACATCCAGAGATCCTGTCTTCTTTGAGGACCTGTAAGCCTGCAGTCAGAGATTCCTGTTCTAGAGCAAGGGTTCCCATCCCTGTCCATGGGAATCTCCAGCCAGTCACCTTTTCCAGATATGCACAATGAAGATGCATGAGAGACATAGGAATAAGGTGGGACCAGTGTCACCAAAGGATGCAGCTTTGGCAGTCCAGTTAGAGAGGCTGGCAGAATATGGTAGCAGCCTCCGGATTGAGACGACTCCCTAGAAACAAATCTCATCCAACTGTATGTTTATTATGTCAGGTTATGCATTGGTTTTGCAGTTTGCTTCCTTTCCTAACCTGAATGTTGCCTTCCTGGATATAGTAAATGATAACTTTGAGTGGACACAGGATTCTTTGGATCCTTCCACAGTACACATCACTGACAGGCTAGGCGTCTCTTACCTGACCCCTGAAGATCATCACTGATTATACCTAAAATGTATATATCCTGTAGTGGGATTCAACTCTCAGCCTTTAATGTATGGGGGTGTTTACATGTCACTGTGATAAACACGAATAGCTAGGAGTAGTTTTGTTGGTTGAGCCATTGCACATGACTGACATATTTCCTGTCCTACTTTAAATTTTAATGGCATTCCTTTTCCTTTCCCTGCAGCTTTTAAATTTTGTTTGTGAACTGTTATGGGTGGTATATTAAGTTTTAATAAACAACCCCCCCCCCCCCTGCTGCAACAGCTGTGTATACATGGCAACATTTTACCTATCATGTCTAGGGTCTTGTATATCTAGAGCTACATTTTGGTGGCTTTGCTGACAATTTTTTTGGGGTTTCTGCATTTGGGGTCCCACATGTGGCCCGATTATGAGCTCAATATGTGCATTGCCCACTAAGTGAGTCCTTCACAAAGTGGGCATGTGCCATGTTATTCATTGTGCATATTTTAGGTATGGCTGGCATACATTACATAATTTCATGATATTCCATACAAAAAGTCCCTGTACTTCCTCCCTTACTGGTATCATATGGTCATGTTTGCATGTAACATTGGTTCACACAGAATATGTTGCTTCTATAGTCCCCCTCAGCCTACCTTTGACCTGCCTATCTTGCAGACCTACTAAAGCCATCAAAATGTGTAAACAGAAATACATCAGGATATACAGTACTGTACCAGATGTGTGAGAGTACACTGAGTTTTAGTAGGAGATGAACAGTCATCCCTTAGATAAACCTACATCTTCCCAGAGCATGAGGCGGGCATGAATGTCTCCTGCTACCCGACACGTTGTCCATGAGTTATATGGTAGACTGATTTGCTCTCATAGACATGGGAGCCAGTGTGATCACTGAGTCATTCTCAGAGAAGCCTCTTCTAGACACATAACACTGCAGTTTGTCTGCGGGCCTGCTGCATCTGTCAAGACAGAATTTCTGACCATCGTTTGTGAGATCATGACAAGAGGATTATCTTGACAACCTCCATTTCTGCTGCCTGCTGGTGGTCTGAGCACATGCTTCAGACCTGACTATCATACACCTGAGTGATGCATACTTGTTTAGTCACACTGATAGTACCTCTGTTTTGGGTGTGATGCTTAATGAAGCATACAAGACTGATATTGCCTGATCCAGTGATATGTCAGTGTGCACAATATTAGGTTCAAGTGTCTAAATGGAGTGCATTTGGTAGGCCAGCCCCTACAACACTTTTTACTACCTCCATGCATTGTTCTCCACATCCATCTCCACATAGGCTTCATGATCATGCAGATATTCACGGGATAGCTAGAACACCCTGGACCACACAAAAGCACTTTGTTCCCTAGCACATATCACAGATACATGACCTGCAGAGGATGTGTAGGTCAATATTCATGTGCAGTCACTGTAGCTCCTCAATGGCCCATAGATCCCCACATCTATGCCCCTCAATCAAATCATACCATATGACCACAGCACCCCTCAATGATACCATTCAACTGCCTCACACATGATCCTGCCACTTACTCTCTGACACATAGGGGACATATACATCTGACAAGTCCATCGGCTCATACCTTTCCTTACATCTAGCACCTAATATGTCATTTGAGGTAAAACTCCCTCATCATGCATTAAGCTAACCTGCATGATGAGGCGTTAATGTGCATGCCTGCCACCCTTATCTCCTGATATCCTGCTACTGCCCGATAACTGGCTGCTATCACCCTTACCACCATGCCTATTCCCTGCCCTGGCCTTTAATGCATGTTGGAATACTTAATGCTGCCGTTTAGTTCTCGCACATGATATGCCCTTACCGATCCTTAGTAAAAGTACTCCTAAGAGTGCTAAAAGGTCAGAGACGTGGAAGAGACTGATTCCCTCAGGAAAGGTAGAGGCAGTGGGAGAGAAAGTTATGAATAAGTTCTATCACTTTTTCAGGGAACAGAAAGAAGACCTCTCCCTCAAAACCTACTGGGTTAAAACAGAGGGTACTCGAGCTGAGGGAGACACCCAGTACCCAGTATAAAGAAAGATTAATGTCTTATTTCAGGTTGTTAAGACAAACCACCAGGGGGGTGCATAGACAGGTGATGGTCCCAGAAATCTTTAGAAAATCCTTACTAATGCTGGAACTTGCCCACTCCTTAGTGGGATATTTAGGGGAAGAAGGAACCATGGACAGCCTTATTGCCTAGTTCCTTTGGCCAGGCCTCTACCAGGATATGAGGATCTACTGTCAATCCTGTCCTGAATGTCAGAAAGTTCCTCAGAAAGTACTTGGAAAATCCTCTCTCATGCTTTTGCTCATTACAGAGCAACCCGTTTATAGAGTAGCCATAGATATTGTCGGGGCCTTGGATAAGAGCATCTGTGGATATCAGTTCATCTTAGTTATGGCAGATTATGCCATCAGATATCCCTAGGCATTTCCCATGAAAAGAACAACTGCCTGAGGAATAGCCCAAGAGATATTTGCAATTTTTTGTCAAGTGGGGTTCTCACAAAAGTTCCTAACTGACTGGGGGACTAATTTCTTGTTCTGCACTCTAGGGGAGGTATTTAAGATGTTCAGAATCAACTGCTGCCTACCATCCACAGACAGATGGTCTGGTGAAAAGGTTCAACCAAAGTTTGATCCAGATGGTAAAAAAAAATATTTGGGGAAGGATAGCAAGAAATGGAACATGATCATTCCCTATGCTTGTTTGCCTACAGGAAGGTACCCAAAACTTCCCTGGGGTTTTCCCTATTTGAATTAATTTATTTAACGATGTTTATATATAGCTTTTCTACCAGTCAAAGCGTTGTGCATTCAGGTACTGTATATTTATTTTTCTCTTGTCCCTGAAGGGCTCACAATCTATGTTTTTGTTTGGCCGCCAACCCTGGGGTTTGTTGAAAGTGGCAAAGGAAGCCTGAGTGGGCAAGAAAAGAGAGGCCACCTCTGTGCCTGAATATGTACAAGAGCTAAGGAAGTAATTAGTGGAAATAGCGGAAGCCACAAGAGAAACTTTAAAAGTAGCCCAGACCCGCCAGAAACTATACTATGATCAGGGAGTTAGAGAAAGACAGTTCCAGCCCCCCAACAGATGTTGCATCTAAATCAAGTGATATATCAATTTCAAGATGTGTTCTCTCCCTTTCCGGGTCACACTCAGGTGGACAACCACCAGATAGAAACCATCCCTGGGAAGGTGGTTAGACAAAAGCCCTATTGACTTCCCGAAGTGAAGAAAAAGGAAGTAAAATGGGAAGTAGCAGATATGCTGTGATAGCGGATAGTCGAGGAGTTCGGTAGTGAGTGGGCCAGCCCCATAGTACTTGTCCCAAAACCTGATGGGTCTATCAGGTTTTGTGTGAATTTTAAGGGAGTGAATGCCATTTCCCAATTTGATGCATACCCCATGCCTAGGGTGGATGAGTTGGTACAACAGTTGGCGGGGGGGGGGGGGGCAACCCAGTTCCTTTCCACCTTAGATTTAACCGAGGCTTACTGGCAAACCCCATTGAAAGAAAAATCAAAGACAGCCTTTATTATACATCTGGGCCTGTACCATTTTAAAATGCTTCGCTTTGGTCTCCATGGGGCCCCTGATACATTTCAAAGAATTATCAATCAAGTATTGAGGCTACACTTAGCATATGCACAGACTTATCTGGATGATGTGATCATCTTTCCCAATACTTGGGATACACATCTAAGACACTGAACCGTGGTCTGTCAGTCCCTTCGACAGGCAGGACTTACAGCCAATCCAAAGAAGTGTGCCCTGGGCAAAAGAAGGTCCAGTATCTAGGCCATTGTGTAGGGAGAGGTTGGGTAAGGCCAATGCCCTCCAAAATCATGGCAATACGAGAGGTGAAATCCTCTCAAACTAAGGGGCATGTTTACTAAACTGCGGCAACGTAGCAGCGGCTACGTTAAGGCGCGTTATGTAACATTAAGGCGCCTTAATGTAATATAATGTAACGTTAATGTGCCTCAACGTTACATAACGCGCCTTAACGTTCCCGGCCACGGTAAGTCCCGCAGAGGGTGGAGAGAGGGCGGAGAGAAGGGGGTCAATGGGTGGGGAGTAGGCAGGGAGAGGCCCCTTCCACCCTAACGCGGAGAAATTAAGTGCTGAATCCTAACGCAACTGAAAACCTGGCGTTAGCACACATTTGCAATAGAGAAAAACCATTTCAGTGTCAGCAATGTACAGCATAGGCAGGGAGCCCAAGAAAGGTGATAGTAGTGCTGCATTTGCAGCAACAGCATAGTGCCCTGGTATGAAAGGCCACTATGGTGATGGCGCAAATGGGGCATTGGGGCTGCAGGCGGAACATGCAGTGGGGGCCACTGGGGCACAGGGTGGACAAGGCGGTTGCCGAGGTGGCACATAGGAATGCAGAAAATGGAAACCAAAAAGACAGCAACTGACCAGGGTCAGACATGCCCATGAGTCTGTGGCCCACAGTGTCCCATCCAGGTGACATTACCCAGCAGGCACCCCAAGGGGCGCATACCATTGACAGGTGGTGCCTGGGGAAGCATGGACATCTATGTAGGCACCCCTACCCCAGAACCCAAACCTTAGGCAGCCGCCTACCTATCCCCTGGATGGTCTGGGATGGTGCACCATTGGCACTGACAGCATATGGTCATGGCGGCATGGCAGAGGGGGTGGGTGATTGTGCTGGAGGGAGCAGTGCTACCCACCTGCAGTGGACCTAGGCCATGCCCTGTACCAGTACGTGGTGTGCAGTGCAACAGAAGAGGTTTGGCCGAGGAACGTAAGGGTAGCCCCAGGGACCACTATGCTGCTGTGGCAACAGTGTGGTGCAGTACAATCAGCCAGCATGTTCAAGAGCAGAGGTTCACGTCCCATCTGTGGATCCTGCAGAGCATCTCCCCATAGTTTTAGCCCACAATGCAGCCACAACAACAACATGGGCAAACACCAATGCAGCGGTGCACAGGGGTATGGACACCCACTCACAAGGGCTCCACTATCCACAGCTTCATGGAGTGTCAGACTGTTGGCCCCAGCACAGAGCTGCAGTTATCACCAGAGCACTACTACTACCCCCTGCACAGATTAGCAATGTCGGCACTGTGATCAGGACCAATGCAGCGGATAGGGTTGTCAACCACCTCCATATCTGCACAATGCTGAGATAGGTGTGGGAGTGTGCATATGTCTCTCCATTGTTTTGCGTCTGCCAACACCTCACTGAGCCCACATTGCTCACACTGCTTCCAGCGTTAGCCTGCAAATGTGCATAATGAGGAGCAAGGTATTGTGAGTATGGCCCAGACAGGGCGGATTGGCCAGGATGCATCTGCACAGGGTGGAGGGCAATGGGCTGGGACACTGTAGTGCTCGACCACCACCTGCTTGGACAGGGTGGCCACAGCATGTCACGCTGGGGGGTGTCACTCTCACTCTGACCGAGCAGTGACCATGGCATCTCTATGTTCACACATAGTGCCACACATTATTTGTTTCCAGTGATACCTGTGTGTTCCCGGTTCTGGGGTCCAATCACAAAGATACCTGCTTGGTGTCTGTGCTGTACATCCCACCTCTGGGTACACAGGGTTCCCCTGTGAGCATGCACTATGGACTGGTTAGTGGGCTGTCTGAAGTTCGCCTGTGCATGGTGAGAACACCTTGTAGGCTGTCGCAAGTGCAGTCTGACTGTGCTGTCTGTTGATGAATGGCAGACCTTGGTGTGGGGCAGTTGAGCCTTCCTCTATCTACCCCAAGCATCATTGCTGGTCTGCAATGGTCACAGGTATGGCACTAGCCCAGCAGCCCTGGAGGGCTGTCATCTGCCAGCAGGACTGTGGTTGCTGGTACTACAGCCATTCTGCAGGATGCAGGCACCTGTCCCACCACACCCTCATCTACAAAAGGGGTGATTGAGGGCCCCTTGGGGTATATAGTGCATACCACTTAGACCCATGTGGCAGTGCTACCTAACCCTCATGCGAGTCTAGTCACCCCACTGCCTTGATAACAGGTACTCATGGCAGCCAGACCTTAGTACCGGGTATGCACTAATCTGGGTGGTGTCCAATCCCATAGGGCCACATGTGCTACTGTAGGCCACTGTTCTGCATGTGCAATGCATTATGGGTGCTGGTGGGGATACACTATCCTGGCACACAGAGCAGACGGGTTGTGCGGTGACCTGCAGTCCTTCTGTACCCAGCCATTGCTATGCAACAAGCCTTAGAGGTGTAGCCTACTGGTTAGTACACTGATGTTCTAGGCAGAGGGCATGGGTTCAATTCCTCATTGTTCTCTCCTGTCCAAGGCAGATATTTTGCTTGCCTGTGACAGTCATATCTTTGCAGATCTGTGCTGCCAGCCCATATTACCCTCACCACAGTTGCCAACAATCCTTATAAGGCGTTATAAGGCTCCTAATTAGGCACAGTACAAGGCACGTTATAAGGCACGTTACATGGCACCTTATTAGGCACAGTACAAGGCACGTTACAGGGTACCTTATTAGGCACAGTACAAGGCACATTATAAGGCATATTACAAGGCACCTTATTAGGCACATTGCAGGGCACCTTATTAGGCACAGTACAAGGCACGTTATAAGACACATTACAAGGCACCTTATTAGGCCCAGTACAAGGCATGTTAAGGCACGTGCCTTGTACTGTGCCTAATAAGGTGTCTTGTAACGTGCCTTATAACGTGCCTTATAATGCGCCTTATAACGCGCATTACCTGACACGGCTTGCCATAATGATGCCCCGCCCATGCCTTTATATGGTCATCTGTACCTTTACCGTGGAACCTAAGGCGAATGACATTACTGCAGTTTAGTAAACATGCCCCTAAGAAACAGTTATGAGCCTTTTTAGGAATGGTAGGGTATTATTGTAAATGTGTATCCCATTTTGAAAATTATCCACTGACCTCACAGCTCTACTAAAGAAACTCTCAACCCAATAGATTAATCTGGGATAGAGTGGCAGATTGTGCATTTAACCATCTCAGAGAGGCCCTATGTAAAGAATGTAGATTTTCAGCAAGAATTTATTTTGCAAAAGGACGCTTCAGGAGCAGGAGCTGGGGTCATGCTGAGCCAGGTAATTGTGGGGGGAGAGGAACACCCTATTTTCTACCTTTGCAGAAAGCTGTTTGATCTGGAACAGCAATACTCCACAACTGAGAACATCTAGCAGTTAAATGGGTTATCCAATCACTGATCTATTACCTTCTGGATAAGCACTTCAAGCTGATGACCAATCATGCCCCCTTACAATGGCTAGGCCAGATGAAGAACTCCAACACATGCAGTGGTACCTGTTTCTGCAAGCTTATGATTTTCAAGTTAAGCTCAAAATCTGGATTTAAGGGTTGCCAACCTCCCTCTCCCGTCAGAAAAAGCTATTATGAACCTGCCAGCAGGAGATTGTAGTCTAGCAGGGAAGACTACATGAATGGTGGTGGTGGTGATGGAGGGGGTCAGGCCAAAGCCTGGTCTGATGCATGAGTGGTTGTTGAGACAAATCCAAGAGCATTTGTATGTGCAAAGAGATCATGGAGGCTGAGAGTGTTGGACTTTGGGATAGGAGACATTTGCATCTAATTTGCATGGACTGCAAGAACTGCAACCTTCTACTGGGAATATCTCCCAGATAGAGGGAAATATTTCCCTGGTAGCCCCTTAGGGGAGAGGAACTGTTATGCCTGCAATAACTTTGGAAGACTAAAAAGAGGAATTTATTTGTTAAATAAAAACTCACCTTATCTGTACAGGGGAGCTTAGGCTAAGGACTTCCAGGGAGCCTAGATAATGTGTGACTAATTTTCCTAATCTGGAGTTAAGTTTCTTGTTATTATAGTTTGAGTGCATTATAGAAGGACCAGGATTAGAAAAGAGGCTCTAGGCCAGAGAGATAGAAAAGCACAAAAAATGGTATTTGGAGTGTTTAGGAGGAGGAGAAGAAGCTTCCATTGATGTTCTGTGAACAGCCCTCACTGTATTTACAGACCAATCTATTTACCTACATACATACGCATTTTAATTCTTTTCTCCCCCCCACACAAATTTTTACATGCATTTCTGTTTACTGTTGCTCTGGCACCTGAGTAAGCATGAGCCACGTGTTGACACTTTAAAATGCAGTTCATCCAGATAGATATAAAAGCTAGATACACCAAGTTCAGTTCTTCCAATAAGTGTTATGATATTTTAATTGATACCTGGGAGATTTCACTGTAATTCAAAAATTGTACACAGCAAAATCCTTTCCTTATAATAGAACATATCAGAGTCCCTAAACGTAGTTTTCAGCTTAGTGTTTAAAAGGAAATTCTCCTATTCTGTGTCTAGGTCAAAGTTTTTTTCTGGGCATAGGGCTCAACATGTTTTTTTACTGCATTTTGCCCTTTCCTCCTAGAGCCAGAATTTGCACATCTTAATTATGTGATGAGTATGAACATAAGAGCATAAGATAAGTTATGCTGAGACAGACCAAGGTCCATTGAGCTCAGGATGCTATCTGTGACCATGGCCAGTCTTGGTCACAAGCAATTGTCAGATCCTAAGGAATACAGACTATGGCATCTTTTAAGCTGAATATGGTGCCTGAACTGAACTAGTGAGACCTGAACGATACTGTGAAAGAAACATTGGGGAGGATATTCAGTGGCAATGGCTATACAGGCCTCGGCATTGAATATCTGGGTTCGTTGGATTGCCGGGAAGCTAACCAAGCAGCGGTGATATTCAGCCACTGCTTGGTTAGCTTCTGTGGTGAAAGTTAGGCCAGCCTTTACTGCATCTCACTTTCACTGCATGTCAATGAATGGAGCAGAATAGGTGAACGTACATCGGTTGTTTGCGCCATCAAAAAGGAGAAACTCTAGGGGACACACAATGAAGCTACAATGTAACCCATTTAAGACTAATAAGATAAAATATTTTTTCACTCAACATGTAATCAAACTCTAGAATTCGTTACTGGAGGATGTAGTGAAGACTGTTAGTGTAGCTGGATTTAAAAAAGGTTTGGACAAGTTCCTGGAGGAAAGGTCCATAAACCATTATTAAAGAGGATCCAGGAAATCCACTGCTTGACCCAGATCAAGCATTGTGGAACCTGTGTGTCTTTTGAGGAGTCTGCTAGGTATTCGTGACCTGGATTGGCCTCTTTTGGAAACAGGATACTGGGCTTGATAGACCTTGGTTTGACCCAGTATTGCATTTCATATGATTTTATATCATTAACTGGGAAACTGCTCCATATTGACGCTGCCTGGTTATCGCCAGGTACCACCCTGGAACACCCTGACTTTCCCCAATGATAACGATTAGAATTAGGGCGTATAGCAGTGGCTCCCATGGATATTTAGTGGCACTAACCATGTTAGTGCCGTTGAATATTCTATTATGGTATGAATGCCTTTGATTATTCCCCCCATTGTTTGTTCATACGCAAGATAATCTCACAAGCAATAAAGGAATTTCTGCCTAACTTTGGTGACTTTAAATAAAAAGCAGTGTTTCAACTGAGAAGACCCTAAGAAATAAAAACATCTTCTCACTAGCAGCCATCTTTGTTCTATTGTGCACATGGTTGGACAGTAAAAGACTTCTGATTCACCCATTTGGTACCAGTAAGCTCTGGTACAACCAATCGGAATGGTTACTTCCAGAATCCTAATATTTGCATACCGGGATGACAATGCTAGGAAAATATATTTAAAAAGACTTGAACTTTAGCTCCTTGCTTCTGCTTTACCTTGGTCACCGTCTTAAAAGTTAATTCTGGCATCTCTGTGAGTCTGCCTAGACATTGGCCAGATCACAGTTTCCCAAGGATGAGATAACTTGTAGTGATAATTTGTAAATAATCCTATCCTCTGATTTTTGGAGCCATGACTGCAAAGGCCGACATTCCTTCTCACCTCTGTGTGAGCTCTCTCTATTAATTCCCTTAAGGGTAGGGATAGACAGATATCTGTTCTATTTTATCTCACATACAAGTCTAACTGAGTGATATATTGATGGTACTTAGAACTTTATTACCTTATCTTTCTAAGAAATATATTTTGTAGCCAAGTTAGCTGTTTGATGGAACTAGACTGAAAATAACCTTCTTTATTGTTACTGCAACACTATGATTTATAGAACCATTTGTAAACCTGAGTTGGGCTGAAGGTGGCCCTTTGCTCAAATAACTCAAAGTTAATACTTGAGCTCTTACTCCTTAAAATCATCTCAAAACAGATCTATTTCTTACATAACACCAACATTGTTTTCCCTATTTCCAAAGACTAACCACATTTTCCCAATCAAAGCTAATTTTTGTGTAACAATTACTTCACTGCTTGATTCTAAGCTGGTTCCTAGCCTATAAATCAGGGGTTCTCAACCCATAAGAACATAAGAACATAAGATATGCCATACTGGTTCAGACCAAGGTCCATCAAGCCCAGTATTCTGTTTCCAACAGTGGCCAATCTAGGTCATATGTACCTAGCAGTTTCCCCAAGAGACACAAGTTCCACAATGCTTGTACTGGGTCAAGCATTGATATCTTTGGTCACTTCTTAATAATGGTTTATGGACCTTTTCTCCAGGAACTTGTCCAAACCTTTTTTAAACCCAGCTACACTAACAGCCTTTACTACATCCTCCGGTAACAAATTCCAGAGTTTGATTACACGTTGAGTGAAAAAATATTTTCTTTTATTAGTCTTAAATAGTTTACCCTGTAGCTTCATTGCATGTCTCCTAGTCTTTCTATATTCTGATAAGGTAAACAATCGATCTACGTTTATCCGTTCCACTCCGTTCATTAATTTATAGACTTCTATCATATCTCCCCTCAGCCGTCTCTTTTCCAGGTTAAAGAGCCCTAACCTTTTTAGCCTTTCTTCATAGGAGTATCCTTCCATCCCCTTTACCATTTTGGTGGCTCTTCTCTGAACCTTTTCTAAAATCGCTATATCCTTTTTAAGATACGGCGACCAGAATTGCACACAATATTCAAGGTGCAGTCTCACCATGGAACGATATAGAGGCATTATAATATCTTTTGTTTTATTTTCCATTCCTTTCCTTATCATACCTAGCATTCTATTTGCTCTCTTGGCCGCCGCTGCACACTGGGCCAAGGGTTTTAACATGGTATCCACAATGACGCCTAAATCTTTTTCCTGGGTGGTGGTCCCTAATGTGGAACCTTGCATCGTGTAACCATAGTTTGGGTTGTTCTTCCCTAGGTGCATAACCTTGCACTTGTCCACATTAAATTTCATCTGCCATTTTGAAGCCCAGTCTTCCAATTTATCAAGATCCTCTTGCAATTTTTCACAATCCTCTTGGGTTTTAACAACTTTAAATAGTTTTGTGTCATCTGCAAATTTGATCACCTCACTCGTTATTCCACTTTCCAGGTCATTTATGAATATGTCAAAAAGCAGCGGACCCAGCACAGATCCCTGGGGTACACCACTATTCACCTTTCTCCATTGGGAAAATTGGCCATTTAGCCCTACCCTCTGCTTTCTATCTTTTAACCAGTTCCTGATCCACAATAGTACACTGCCTCCTATCCCATGACTCTTTAGTTTTGCCAAAAGTCTCTGATGAGGGACCTTGTCAAAGGCTTTCTGAAAGTCCAGATACACAATATCAACCGACTCACCTTTGTCCACCTGTTTATTTACTCCTTCAAAAAAACATAGCAGATTAGTAAGACAAGATCTTCCTTGTCTAAAGCCATGTTGGCTGTCTCCCATTAGGTTGTGACTATCTACATGCTGAGTAATTTTATTCTTTATGATGGTTTCTACCATTTTTCCCGCTACTGACGTCAGGCTCACTGGTCTGTAGTTTCCCGGATCACCCCTGGAACCCTTTTTAAAAATTGGTGTTACATTGGCGATCCTCCAATCTTCAGGTATTAAAGATGATTTTAATGATAGTTCACAGATTACTGATAGCAAGTCTGCAATCTCATATTTAAGTTCTTTCAACACCCTTGGATGTATACCATCCGGCCCAGGTGATTTGCTACTTTTCAGTTTATCTAATAATTGTAAGACATCTTCCCGATGTATCGATATTTCCTTCAATTCTTCTGCACCTTTAAATACCACTTCAGTCATGGGTAACATCCCTACATCTTCCTCAGTAAAGACCGAAGCAAAGAATTCATTCAGTCTCTCCGCTATCGCCTTGTCGCCTCTTAATGCTCCTTTAACCCCTTTATCATCTAATGGACCAACTGACTCTCTCACAGGTTTTTTGCTACGAATGTACTTGAAAAGGTCTTTATTTCACGTTTTTGCTTCCGCAGCAAGCTTCTTCTCAAATTCTCTCTTTGCCTGCCTTATCAATGCCTTGCATTTGACTTGCCAGTGCTTGTGCTGTTTCCAGGTTTCGTCGTTTGGCTCTTTTTTCCATTTCCTGAAAGATGCTTTTTTGGCAACAACAGCCTCTCTGACCTCACCTTTAAACCATGCTGGCAGTTTTTTGGACTTCCTTCCACTTTTCTTAAAGTGTGGAATACAGCTGGTCTGGGCTTCCAAGATAGTATTTTTCAACAACACCCAAGCTTGATGTACGTCTTTAACCTTTGCAACTGCTCCTTTTAGTTTTTTCTTAACTGTTTTCCTCATTTTATCATAGTCTCCCTTTCGAAAGTTAAAAGGTAGTACTGTGGATTTCCTTACTATCCCTCCTCCACTAATTAAATCAAAGGCGATCATGCTATGATCACTATTGCCAAGTGGCCCCAACACCCTTATCTCTTGCACTAGATCTGGTGTTCCACTAAGGACTAGGTCTAATATGGCTTCCCCTCTGGTCGGTTCATGAACCAGCTGCTCCAAGAAGCAGTCATTTATTTCATCTAGGAACTTTATCTCCCTAGCATGTCCTGACATGACATTGACCCAGTCGATACCGGGGTAATTGAAATCACCCATTATTATTACTGCGCTGTAACTTTTGTTAGCTTCCTTGATTTCTTTGAGCATTTCATCATCCATTTGGTCATTCTGGCCAGGTGCTCGATAGTACACCCCCACTGCCATTGCCTTCCACCTTTTATATGGAATTTCAATCCATATAGATTCTACAGCAGATTTTGTTTCCTGCAAAACTTTAATCCTTTCTGAGTCAATGCCCTCTCTAACATAGAGCGCAACCCCTCCACCAATTTGATCAGCTCTATCATTACGATATAGTTTGTACCCAGGTATCACAGTGTCCCACTGGTTGTCCTCCTTCCACCATGTCTCTGATATTCCAATCATATCTAACCTTTCATTTAGTGCTATATATTCTAACTCTCCCATCTTATTCTTTAGACTTCTAGTATTTGCAGACAAGCATTTTAGAGAATGTATTTTATTCATGTTAATTTGGCTATTGTTAGACATGGGTAAATTGGGATCTTTAAGCTCTGTCTGCTCCATATTTGAGGGCATTTGGGCTACTTTACTCTTTTGTGGAACCTCTCTGCTTTTGGTAGTATCCTTCAAGGATACATTCTTCCGAACCATCCGCTCTTGGGCGACTGTCGGCTTTCCCCTAATATCTAGTTTAAAAGCTGCTCTATCTCCTTTTTAAAGGTTAATGCCAGCAGCCTGGTTCCATCCCGGTTAAGGTGAAGCCCATCCCTTCGGAAGAGCCCCTCCTTTCCCCAGAATGTTCCCCAGTTCCTAACAAATCCAAAACCCTCATCTCTGCACCATTGTCTCATCCACGCATTGAGACTCTGGAGCTCTGCTTGCCTTTTGGGTCCTGCGCGTGGAACAGGAAGCATTTCGGAGAATGCTACCATGGAAGTTCTGGATTTCAACTTCCTACCTAAAAGCCTAAATTTTGCCTCCAGAACCTCACTACCACATTTTCCTATGTCATTGGTACCGACATGTACCAAGACAGCAGACTCCTCCCCAGCACTATCTAAGACCTTATCTATGTGGCGCGTGAGGTCCGCTACCTTCGCACCAGGCAGGCATGTTACCAGGTGATCCTCACGTCCACCAGCCACCCAGCTATCTACATGCCTAATGATCGAATCACCAACTATAACGGCTGTCCTAACCCTTCCCTCATGGGCACATGGCCCTGGAGAAACTTCCTCGGTGCGAGAGGGTTTTACATCACCTGGAGGACAGGTCCTTGTTACAGGATCACTTCCTGCCACACCAGGGTGATGCTCTCCTGTCACGTGACCTCTCTCCTCCATGGCAACAGGGGTGCTGCCAGACTGGAGGTGGGACTTCAGGACTATATCCCTGTAGGTCTCGTCTATGTACCTCTCTGTCTGTCTTATGTTTTCCAAGTCTGCTACTCTAGCCTCTAGAGAATGGACTCGTTCCCTGAGAGCAAAGAGCTCCTTGCACCTAGTGCACACATAAGGCCTCTCACCAACTGGGAGAAAATCATACATGTGGCACTCAATGCAAAAGACTGGAAAGCCCCCATCTCGCTGCTGGACTGCTGTCTGCATCTTAGTTTTAAGTTTGTGTCTAGATCTTTAAGTTCTTACTTACTAGGGGTTGCTATGGGTATTTATACCAATAAAACTGTACCTAATACGTTTAATATACCTTGTTCACCTAAAGCTTAATTAATCTCAGGTCCTTAGTGTATGACTGATTTGGGTAATGAGCTTCACCTGAAAGCACCTCCTGTCTTTTAAGATGTGTAAGTACCTATAAAGCTACGATTATCCCAGGGGAGGGAGGGAAATAACACTTATTAAAAGAGGGCTGCTACACAGTACCGTGTCTTGTGCTGCTGAGGTAAGCTAAATTCTGATTTGATTTAAATTATAGCTCTTAGCTGCTGCTAGGCTCTAACTTCTTATGAAATTTAAACTACAAGCTCTCTGCTGGGTTCTAAATTTAACCAGAAAGCTCTCTTCTGTGTTTTAAAACTAAAAGTACTTTTCTAATGCTAGGCCCTGAGTGACTATTAAAGGTACACTACAAGCTCTCTGCTGGGTTCCAAATGTAACCAGAAAGCTCTCCTCTGTGTGTTAAATTTAAACTAAAAGTACTTTGCTGTTACTTGGCCCTGAGTGACTATTAAATTTAAACTACAAGCTCTCTGTTGGGTATGAAATGTAACCAGAAAGTTCTCCTCTGTGTTTTAAATTCAAACTTTAATTGCTGCTACTAGGCCCTAACTGATCCAACAAAAAACAGTGGGTTCACAGATTAAGTAGCTTTAATACAAAGAATTCTTTTTAGAAAATTACCAGAAGTATATACTCACAGTTGCAGATTTCTCTCCAGAAGTAACAGTCCCCCTTTCTAGTCCTTCAACCCAGTCCTTGAGACACACCTACCCGGTCAGGGTTTCAGTTTAGCCACAATGAATATGCATGAGAGAGATTTGCATACAGTGGAGGCAGTGCATGCAAATCTCTTTCATGCATATTAATTGTGGTTATCCTGAAAACCTAATTGGATAGATGTGTCCCACGGACTGGGCTTAGAAGCCCTGCTATGAAGGATGCTGCCTTATAAGAGATGATCAACCCTAAACTTCCTTGTCTACAGTACAACATCCTTAATATGGAACCTAATATAAATTCCATTACCTTAACCCGCAGTTCTGTCTTAGCATCCCGTTAAAGGCCCATTGGGCACTTTTTGCACATACAGAGCTCAGATAGAATTCTACTTTCAAACATATGTCTTCAACCATCATAAACCTATCCATGGATTGCAACGTAGGGCTGTATAAAAAAATGACTTGGATTTAACATATGCCTTTTCAGTAGTAGTTCAAAGTAAGTTACATTGAGATATTGTAGGTGTTTTCCCGTTCCCAGATAGCTTAGCATCTAATAGCTGGAGCTTCTAATATGCAATGCTTTGTTGGTGCACACTAACACGCATTGGGTCATATTGACTAAACATTAGCACACACTATCTGCCACCGTCCCCTTGGGAATAGCATAGGTGTTGCAGCACAGGGCATGCATTAATGTTTAGTAAACATGGCATTTTAGCACAGGTCTCATTATATGCAATGGGACTTAGGGATGTGCACAGGCAAGAATAACTTGGTTAGTGTTCATTTTTCCCAATTTTGGGGTACTTTTTGCAGTTAGTTTCATACATTCATTTTAATAGGTCATTTTTAGTACACATTGAATGCATGCGCACTAACAACAATGCTGATTAATGCATATCAGCAAAGGCAATCAACACATGCAGATCCCTAGTTTAAGCCCTATTGCTAACAGCACATGTCAATAGCATTAGTTACACAGGGGGGATATTCAAAGGTATTTGCATGGTTTGTAGATCTGCAAACCTTGTAACTGCAGCTAAACTGGATATTTAGTGGCACTAACACAGTTAAGCAGTTAGCATCAGTGCATGCTGGGGACGTTCTGGGGTGGCACCACTCTCTAACCAGCCACTCCCTGGTTAGTGATATGTGATGAAAATCAGGTGCAGGAAGCCCTGGCCTAACCTTCACTGCAGAAGCTAACTGGGCAGTGGCTGAATATTGCTGCTGCCTGCTCCGGATAGCCTGGATATTCAATGCCAGAGCTCGGATATGGTCCCACAATTGAACATCCAGAGTTAAAGTTCAGCGCTGGTGCTGAATATCAGGCCCACTAGCTTTAAGTTTGTACCTGAGGCAATGGGGGTTAAATGACTTGTCCAAGGTCACATGCAGCATCAGTAGAATTTGATCTTGGTTTTCTGTAATCTCAGCCCACTGCTTTAACCACCCGGAGTCTGATTGTTGTCCACCCCCCCCCCCCCTTTTTTAATGTTACACCGCTTTGACCCGGTGAAAAGCGGGATATAAATACAGCTAAATAAAATAAAATAAATAAATAAATACTAGGCTACTCCTCCACCATACTGCAGGGTGGGGGAATAGTCTAATGGTTAGAGCTTCAGGTTAGCACAAGGGCAGCCAGGCTGCAAATCCCACTGCTCTTCCTTGTGATCTTGGGCAAGTCACTTCACCCTTCATTGCTTCAGATAAAAACTTAGATTGTAAGCCCTCTAGGAACAGGAAAAGCCCTACTGTGCCTGAATATAACTTATCCTGAACGTTTAAGGGGGGTCTTTTACTAAGGGGTGCTAAGCTGTTGCATCTAACATGCCTGTGACACAGAAGCTATGGCGCGTTAGGTGCAACATCTCCGTGTTAAGTGTTGGGTGTGTGGGAATCATTTCCCTGGCAGTTAACACACAGCCCTATCTCATAGTGCATGCTGCATTAGCACGGGTGCACCTAGCGCCACCTATTGAGGTGGCACTGTCATCCTGCACTAATACAGTAAGTGCATATTGTGAATACAGTGCTACTGTGGCGGGCTCAACACACCCAATCTCTGCCCCTACCCTACCTACTCACACCTCTAATGCGGGCTGCACAGTTTGCGCTGGAATCATCCTGTGCCGCCATGGCCCTGCGCTAGCTGGCAATGTGTGTCCCAATGTGCCAGACATGTGCTGCCAGCAAGCGCCCATTAGTGAAAGACCTCCTGAGATAAGTTGTGAGCTAAATCCAATCCAAAAACATCTTTATTGTATAAGGCCCATAGACAGGGCAGGTGCTACTATTAGGTGAACTAGTGGTCACCTAGAATGCCGGCCCTTTTGGGGCACCCATTGCCGCCACTGTCATCCCTCTCAGGACCTGAAGTGATGGCAAAGGCTACAAACAGCCCTGTGGCGCTTACTTTTAGACTTCAGTGTTGCAGAGCTATTTATTTCTGCCCCCTTGGACCACCGGATGCCAACTTCCTGTTTGCAGACAGGAAGTCAGCATCAGGCATTAGAGGGGACGGAAACAAACAGGCCCATAGTGCTGAAGTTTAAAGGTAAATGCTGTGGGGCTGTTTGAGGCAGTGGATGCCGGAGGAGGAGGGGGCGCAAGGGATGAGGTTCATCTAGGGCGCCTCATCTCCTGGCATTCGCCCAGCTCAGAGCTTTATGTACTCACCTAAATGAATTAAAGAATAGACACATGAAATAAGACTGATTTATTTAAGTTGAGTTCTTCTTTCAGCAGTTCATTTGGAGGATAGTTGAGGGGTCTGACATGCCATTCATCACCCTGTTTCTTAGTGATAGAAAAGAAGGGGCCTATTCTCATATTTCTTCCTCTCTTCTTACCGAGAGAGTAACTCTGTAGGTGGAAAGCAACATTATCGTTTCTAGAGAAATGCAAATCACTCATAAGATAGTCTCCTACAGTACAGTGGTTACAATATGGATAATAGTCAGTGAGATACATTAAATAAGAATCATTTTGCTTGCCCTGAACATTTAGAAGTCATGATACAGTAGAGAACCACATATTCTACGGCATCCAGTGTACTCTGCCTTCTGACGGTTGGCCTCTTATTCAAAAAGTTAGAGAAGAAACAAAAGCATCAGATGATCAAGCTCTCTCTTTTTCAGATTTATCAATGTCATTGTGTTAGTATTGCATGAGAAAAGTATGAGGCAGACCAGCAATAGAATATCCCACATCAAAACTTCTTATACATAATTTAGTGCATGCAACTACAATTTGCAGTCATTGTTCTCTCTGAATTTGCTGTAGCATGGAAGCTTTATCTTATCTACTGAGAAAGGGGACATGATTACTATTGGTGTGCAAACCCAAATTCTGCAAAACTATTTCCAACTTTGTTGGGTGATTTGGGCTGACATAAACAATGGTGTTTTCATACTGAGTACTGCAACTTTTTAGATTAGTATCGAAAGATATATAGCGCTATACAGCAAACCTTTTACAAAGTCGATTTTGGCATGGGCTTGCAATAAATTTTAGTAGGCACTCTAAAAAGCTACCTGAGTAAAAGAAAAAGATTTATCATGTCCAAAGCTATAAATGGCAGAAATAGCCTGCTCACACTATTCTCATGCACAGAGACTTGAATATGCAACAGCTACATAGTATACCGTAAGCATGTTATTTCTTGGGGACATGCTAAACAGTATGAGCACACTAGATTGACTGGGCCTGATATTGAAAAAAAGCTGAATTAAATTTAGACTCCTAAATTAGGCTCCCAAATACTTTATGAACCCTATTTTCAGCCACACTTAAGAGCCTAAATTTTCACCTGAAAATTCACCTTAAAATGTATGCTCCTAAATTTAAGCCTGCCATTCATTTACCTAGATTTGAGCCTAATTTAAGTGCCTAGTGCGGAAAATCAGTGCTAATCTACCCCCATTGCCATCCACTTTTTATGCTCCTAAATTTAGGAGTTTATTGAAATTTTAGGAAAAAATGTAGATACTCAGCCCTATTAAATTTTCAAAGAGGCCAGTATAGGAGCATAACTTTCAAAGCTAGGAGCATAAATCATTTGAACATCGGGCTCAACATGTTCAGTATTTTTTTGCACTTGATTTATCTTCCTGATTTCCAATGGGGTTATGTAATTAAGCCCAGTACATGGGGGAAAGACCCCTCCTATTATAAAAGAAAAACTAAATTTTGTTCACTATTATCTTTTTTCACATACTGAGATTATACTGTAAGATATGCCATACTGGGTCAGACCGAAGATCCATTAAATTCGGTATCCTGTTTCCAACAGTGGCCAGTTCAGGTCACAAGTACAGTACATGTCAGATTTCCAAAAGTATACAGATTCCATGCTGCTTATCCAGGGATGAGCAGTGGATTTCCCCAGTCCACTTTAATAAATCATTTTATTTTGAACTAACTAAATTAGAATATGCCAGCATTGGAAAATATCGATTTCTGATGTTTTTGTTCAGTATGACAGGACATGCATTTCTTTTCTATTTCTCCAGTGCAACACTACATGCAGAGGCTGACTTACTGGGGTTTCCATTTCAACTTTTCATATTTCTATTTCTGAATTTGGTGAGGATTTCTCTGTGTTTAATGTGTGTGACTGAGGTGAATGACTCTGCTAGCATGCCATTTTTGTGTAGAAATCTGTAGCAGGCCTGCTTTTCCTGTAGAAAATGTATTGGTGTTTTAGAGCCAGAGTCAGCTTTAGGGATGAGTCAAAAAGCCACTGACTCAAGGCTGCCAAACTTAAGGGTGCAGAAAGTTTGCCTCATCTGCTCTGTCCTTTGCAGCAATGGAAGATTATAAGTTAGCTCTTGCAGCTCTGTATGTCTTTATCTAGCTGGACTGGCACAATGGGAAGATTTAAAATGTGAGAGCAGGCACTTCCTGTATTCTCATGAGAAACAGGAAATGCCTATTTTCATAATTTAAACCCTTCTACAATAACAGCAGAGGCAGATGGAGACATGCAGAATGATGGGAGAAAAAGAAGCTGCTGCTGCTGTACAGGGCATGGAATTCTTCAGACAGGTGAGGCAGGAAGGCTGGAGAAAAAGGGGGAAGGGGTGGAGCTGAAGCTGATACTGGGGCTGGGAAAATGAGAAGGGAGAGGCACATAGACACTATGAGAGAGGAGAAGATGCAAGGGTATATGTAGAGTGGTGGATACCAGAGTAAGGAGAAGGAATAGTAGAGTAAATGAATATTGGAGAAAGGCATAGGCATAGTTTGGGTGCAAGAGGGGCATTGTCTCCTCCTCCACAAATGCTACAGGACAGCCCCTCCTTTCACCTCCATGTGTTCCAGTATCCCACCCTTTCTCTCTCTTTCTCTACTTCCTCTCTCTCCAGCATCCTCCTTCCCCATGCTCCCCCCCCCCACAAATCTCTAGCTCCCAACATTATATTGCTAAAAAACAGTGTAGTGTCGAGGTTCACACTGAAGCACTATACAAGGCTCTGCTGGCCCTGCCCACTCAGCAGCAGGAAGTATGCATCAGAGGGGGCTGAACCAGCAGAACCTTGTACAGTGCTTCATTGTAAGGCTCAGTGCCACGCTGCCTTTTTCTAGCTGTGCAGGCACAGGAGCAAGAGATTTGAGGGAGCAGGTTCATCCTCCTCACATTCTTCCCATGGACTTAATCACTCTTTTGTCTCCCCAACTAAGCCCGTCTCTCTCTCACACCACAGGTTCACCCCCTCAACTTTCTCTGTTCTCCGGACTCAGTCATTCATCCATTCTTGCACCCATTCTTCACCCAGAAAGACCAACACCAGAGAGATATACAGAGAGGGAAAAGAAGAAGACAGGAAGAGTGAAGAAATAGAAAATTGAAGTGAGATCCTGGAAGAGGATTTAGGGGAAAACCAACAAGAGGAAGTGGTAAAGAGAGCAATCCAATTAGAAAAATAAAATGAACAAAGGTACATAGGAATTTTATTGTCAGAGAATGAAATAAGTCAGTTTTGAAAATGTGTGTTTCTTATATTTTGTTCAGAGTGTGGTGTCTGAGTCAATGCTGACTCCTGGCAACCCAACAGCCCCTGGGTATCCTTGGCAAGGTGTGACTGGAAGCAGATTGCCAAGCCTTTTCTCTGAGGCAATGGAGGATAAAGTGACTAGCCCAAGGCCACAAAGAATACCAGTGGGAATCAAACCCTGGTGACAAGACTGCTGCTCTAACCACTAGGCTATTCCTCCACTCTTTTTGTTGAATACAGGATAGAAGTGTGCAGTTTTCTGGATCATGCTACATCTTTGTAACTGGAACTAGCATTTCATCCACCATACTGTGGCTTTCTTCAGGGTGAAGTGGTTAAGCAGTGATTGTCTTCACTCTGAAGAAAGCCACAGTATGTATTTATTTATTTATTTAGCTGCATTTATATCCCGCTTTTCACCGGGTCAAAGCAGTTTAACAAAAAAAAGGGGGGGGGGGACAGTAATCTTATTTATTTATTTAAAATGATTTATATCCCGCCTTCTCCTTTAATCAAAGCGGTGATATCAATTCAACAGAGAAGGGGGGGCCCGACACCATAAGGGCCAACATTGATGATCTGAACAGAGAGTAATGAGTTAGACAGTTGACTTAGGTCTCTTAGTTGGTAGGAGAGGGGATAGGTTAGAAGGTCTGGATGTGCAGACAGTGAGAGATATCTGTTTCAGGTCCAAGATATTCATGAAACAGGATGGGTTTTAATTGTTTCTGGGATGTGGAGAGGTCTCTGTTGCTTCGGATCTGGCTCAAAAGGGAGTTCCAGTGGGAGGGTGCGTACAGTTCGAATGCTCTGTTGCAGGTCTGTTGATTGAACTTAGTGGGGCAGGGCTCCTGCACAAAAAGAAATAGTGATGAACAGATGTTTAGATGTCAGCAGTGATTAGTGGTCCAACTAAATCCAGCAATGATCCTGAGAATCATTTGCAATACATTAACACCGATATTGAACTATGCCTTATATATTGTAAGGTGTGAAGCAATGCTTGAAAAGCCTCTGCATGTGCCATTGTTTTTGTGAAAAGCCCCATCTGTGGTATATATGGATGTATGTAAAAAGATTTAAAAAATGTGACTGTTATGCATTGTTTTGGCAAACTGCAGTATTGTAAAATGTATTCATCAACAAGGGTCTAAGGATAGAATTGCATAGGTTCATCTCATCGCTATCATCTTCATTTTTCAGGTCCTTATCCAGTTAGCTGGACCCTTTCAAATGCTCGCTTTAGCATGTTACACTATTTTCCTTACACTTAGCAAGTAACATATTTATGTTAGCAAGTTAATACCAGTTCTAGCAGGTGTTAAATAGCAGGCAGAGCTGGAACTAGAGGGCAACACTGAGGCTCTGCCCTAGCTGCTGAACTTTAAACAGAGTCTCTGATATTTCTATGTAGGGAAGGGGGAGGGATTGCAATGGCGAGTGGAGGGCACATCTTTTGTGGTTCGCTTTTAGTGCTGAGGGAGGCTACTCCAGTGTTGATAGCAGGTAGTGAGTGAATGATCACTATATAGCATGGTACGCTCAACCTCCATGAGGTTGGCACCCCTCATTTAATGTTTCAAAGGGAGAGGAGAGTGCATAATTTGATGTGGATAGGCCATGCTGTAATTCTCTGACTCTGTTTCTGTTTCTACGTCTTTTTTGATCTCTTTAATATACATAAGACCTTCCTGCATCCTTCAGTACTTTTAGCCTTCACAGAAGAAGCTTAAAAATTCATGATAAAGTTTACTCCATAGTTATGGTATCACCTCCATTTATTATTCCTGTCAAAGACTTTAAATGCATTTTTTTGAACTTTAAAGGCAATACTGATAAAAAGGTTTTCTGTGCAATGGTTCATACTAAGGAGAAATTTTAAACTGTGTAGCTCATGAAATATAAATGTAGGCTGTTGAACTGCTGCAGTTCCACTGGGAAACGTCTAGGCAATCTGTTGCTTCCTAGAAGCGCCCACTGGAATCCTCATTTTCTTATTTGGAGCCAACCCCAGATAGCAACTGATTCTCACAGAAGTCTACAGCAATGGGTGGCAGTGAGCTAGTGTGGGCTTATTGAGCTGGTTAGGAGAAAGAAGGGGAAGGATAAGGGAGGGGTAAAAATCTGATAGACCATGGAATAGAAAATGGAGGGGAGGGAATGAGAGAGGTGGGGAGTAGGAGAAAATATTATGAAAAGAGTACAAGGAGAAAAGAATGTTTCCCACACTCTCCCCATGCAAATAAATCTCTCCAACACATGCACACTATATACAGTATACTCAGCCCATCTCACAGATACCCACACAAAATCTCCCCACAAACAATGCAATAACCACAAATGCACATTTCCACACATATACTGTCCTCAGGCAGAGGACACCCATACCCATCTGATACACACAATCATCTGACATATATCCTCCCCACACGCTGAACATAAATCCTAGACATGCACCATGCAACACCTCTACCACAGATCTAAACACCCCACATAGAGCACTCACGACTGCCATAGTATGCGCAAAACTAACCCATTTGGAGAATCTACTCCGAGTGAAACCACCCCTCACCCCTCACCACACAGACACACACATACACTGACCACATAGTGTACATTCCCTTCACTCATAGATCCACTGCCACCTTACACTCCAAGATGTTTCTGCCTACCAAGCTCGTCACAAAGACATGCCCAAGTGCCAGTGGAGTAATGGGAAATGCACCTTTATTGTGTTTTCAGCATGCACTTTCCAACTTGCCAACACAGTATTTTTATGCTAATACAGCATAATATGTGTCTTAATAGTGTGTTCAGAAAGGAATGGGAGGATTTTGTTGATGTTATAGAGAAAGAAACAGTAGGTCTTAGTTATTGGATGTGTGTGGAGAAGGAGAGAGAGCAGTCAAAGACAACCCCAAGGTTGCGAGCCAAGGAAACAGGGAGAAGTAGGAAGTGGAGGAGTAGCCTAGTGGTTAGAACACTGGCTTGGTAACCAAGCAACCAGGGTTCAATTCCCACCAGCACTCCTTGTGGCCTTGGACAAGTCACTTAACCCTCCATTGCCTCAGAAGAAAGGCCTAGCAATCTACTTCCAGTGACACTGCCAAGAAAACTCAGGAGCTTCTAGGTCACCAGGAGTCAGGACTGACTCAAAGGCACACATTACATTTTTACAGCACTTCTATGTTTGCACTCCAAGGTATAATGCATAGAAACATGGCACTACAAGCTGCCCATTTCCCTACCTATTGCAATTCCTCAGACCATGCTAGATTTCGTATTTATTTATTTATTAAAATTTATCCGTATCTCTGATCATAATATTGTTAGCAGTTTGCCATCTTGATCTTGTTTTCCCATTGCTAAGGATTCCTTGTCCTTGTTCTGTGCCATATTGAATTCTAATAGTTTTTCCTCTCATATAACTCCATTTCTTATCAACAAATATTGGTTACCTCTCACTTACAAGATCACGTTCAAGATTTTGTTACTGGTCTTCAAGACACTTTGGTGCGGTTTTCCTTACCATCACTCTATTCTTCCTGTCCCCTACACTCCAGCATATACACTCATATCCTAGGCAGACAATCTCCTAGTCCTTCTTGCACCAATTTGGGCTAGAAGAGGCCACTCATCATTCTGCCTTTTATATTTTGGCCCCAGAATTATGGAATAATTTGCCCCAATATATTCATCTTGAAACATTACTAAAAAAGTTTAAATCCTCCCTGAAAACACATTTCTTTTCCCAAGCTATTCCAAATTCTTAAACCTCTCCATGGCGTGATGGGGTGGCAGTGAGCAGTCTACACTACCAAGTATTCTATTTTTTTATCTGCTCTTCAGTTAGGTTATCAAATAGAAACATAGAAACATGATGGCAGAAAAAGACCATATAGCCTTTCCATATTAACTAATATAGTTCCTTTTTTTCTGTTAGAAATCTTCTGTGTTGGTCCCATGCTTTCTTGAATTCAGATACTGTCCTCATCTCTACTACTTCCAAAGGGAGACTGTTCCACGCAACTACCACTCTTTCAATAAAGAAATATTTCTGCATATTACTCCTGATCTTGATCTTACTCTCCCTTGTTGCAGAGCTTTCCTTAAATTGAAAGAGGCTCTCCTCCTGTGTATTTATGCCACTGAGGTATTTAAACATCTCTATCATATCATATCATATCATATCATATCATAATAGAGAAGCAACAAGCAATCAAGAAATCTGACGACACATTGCTCTTGGCAGAATGGCTATGAAAGACCTAGACAAGATTCTCAACAGCAGAGATGTCTCTCTCCATACAAAGATTCGACTTGTTCAAGCCATGGTATTTTCAATAACATCATATGGATGTGAAAGCTGGACAGTGAAAAAGATAAACAGGAAGAAAATTGATGCCTTTGAATTATGGTGCTGGTGGCGAATACTGCGTATACCATGGACTGCCCAAAGAACAAACCAGTCAGTACTAGAGGAGATTAAACCTAAGCTTTCTTTAGAAGCTCATATGACAAGACTTCGACTTTTCATACTTTGGACACATCATGCAAAAAGAGACATCATTAGAGAAAGACATCATGCTTGGCAAGATAGAAGATCAATGCAAAAGAGGAAGGCCAGCAATGAGATGGATCTATACAATAACAGCAGCTATGGGTACCAATCTGTCAACAATGAGCCGCCTGACTGAAGACCGAACACAATTTAGGACAACTATCCAGAGGGTCATCATGAGTTGACACCGACTCGACGGCACTTAACAGCAACAACAACAACAACAACATCATATCTTCTCTCCTGCCTTTCCTCCAAAGTATACATATTGAGATCTTTAAGTCTGTCCCCATATGCTTTATCACAAAGTCCACTGACCATTTTGGTAGCTACCTTCTGCACCGACTCCATCCTGTTGATATCCTTTTGAAGATGTGGCCTCCAGAATTGCATACAGTACTCCAAATGAGGTCTCACCAAAGATTTATACAGAGACACTATAACCTCCTTCTTCCTGCTGGTCATCTTCTTCCTATGCACTCAAGCATCCTGGCTTTTGCTGTCACCTTTTCTACCTGTTTAACCAGAAACAATCACCCCTAGGTCCCACTCTGCTTTTGTGGACAGAAATACTTCACCCCCAATACTGTATCACTCTCTTGGATTTTTGCAGCCCAAATACATGACCCTGTATTTTTAGCACAAAATCTCAGCTGCCAAATTCTCAACCATTCTGCAAGCTTAGCGAGATCCCTCCTCATATTATCTACTCCTTTCTGGGTGTCTATTCTATTGCAGATTTTGATATCAACTGCAAAGAGGCAAACCTTACCTGACAGTCCTTCAGCAATATCACTAACAAAAATGTTAAAAATAATTGGACCAAGAACAGATCCCTGTGGCACACCACTGGTTACACCCTTCTCCTCGAGTAAGCTCCATTTACCTGTACCTTTTGTCGTTTCCCACTCAATTAATTTCTAATCCAGGCAGTCACTAGGATGCTCAATTTATTTATAAGTCATTTGTGCAGAACAGTGTCAAAGGCTTTACTGAAATCTAACTACCCCACATCTAGGACTCTCCCTCAGTCCAACTTTGGACACTCAGTCAAAGAAATTAATTAGATTTGTCTGATAAGATCTGCCTCTAGTAAAAGCATGCTGCCTTGGATCCTGCAATCCATTGATCTCTAGAAATCTCACTATGCACTGTTTTAGCAGCATTTCCATTAATTTACACACCACAGAGGTATTAGTTGCCTCTTCTTTCTTATTCTTCTCTAGTTTCTGTATTTTCTTTTCCTCTTCAACCTGTGTCCTCCTATATATTATTTAATTTTGTTCTGTAAACCACCTTGTTGCCCCATGAAGGGCGGTATAATAAGTTTGTGAGTAAGCAATAATTTCCATTGTATGGGCATCCTAAAGATATTACTGTGCATCGTGCATCAATAAAAGTAGAAAAGATCCATAGTCTATCTTCAGAGTCTGTTTTTTGCAGTTTCCTTTTTATTGCAAAACAAAAAAATATTGTCTCAAGTGACATAAGGGGAGTTTTATATTGTATGTTTATGATAATAGATCTCAACATGTGTGGGAACCAATATATCCGAGGGTTGCCACAAGACATGGATATTGGCTGAAGCAACATGCTAGGCATGTGCAGGGCAAAAACATTTCTCTGTTGATTTTTCCTATGTCATTTAAATTTACTTCACTTCCCTACAACATGCTATTTGCTGCCTCCTCCCTACCCACAAAGGAAGGAGGAACCAGATGACATGAAATTCAATTCAAGATAGGATCAAAGGTCCATCAAGCCTATCATCTTCACCCAATATGGGTACATTTGCATCACACAGTGATACCCAGCAGATCCATATATCAAACGTAGTTAGAGCGATTTATCTCAAAATCCGGACACTCCGCCACCTTCGCTCCTTGCTTGATCCTGAAGATTTCCGGACTATATTCCAAGCGTTAACCCTACCGCACCTTGACTACGCTAACACCGTTTTTCAAGGCCTACCACACTCCACCTTAAACCCTTTGCAACTCGCCATGAACACTGTGGCCAGAGTCCTCTATGGAGCATCAAGAAGGGACCATGTAACACCTATTCTAAAACAGCTCCACTGGCTCCCCATACACGGGAGACTGTTGTTCAAAACATCATTACTCACCTTCAAGGCTATCAAAGGCATCACCTCCTACTCTCTAATGAACCTCATTCAGACCGTCCCACCAAACAGATCCAGGAGAACTATATCTACAAACTCACTCATAATCCTTAAGGCAGCAACTAAATGCTCACGAGCAACATCTAATAGGGCATTCAGTTTCTATGCCCCTAAGTGCTGGAACACTTTACCACCTGAAATTCGGGCTATCCCTGATCTAACCTCATTCAGGAAGGCAATCAAATCCCATTTATTCCCCCACTACTACCAGAACACCCAATCACCTTCCTGACCTCCAACCCCCATTGAGCACCCAACTGATCTAAGAATAATACTGTTGTATATACTTGTATATACTTTGTAAATTGTTCAGTTAAAAATTTCCCCATGTATTATCCAAGTTCTTCTTCCTGTTCAATGTAAAACCAAACAGCTTGTTGTATGGTCTTTTGTTGTACTGTAAACCGCGCTGATCCAAAATAGTGCGGTATATAAGAGCTCGTAATAAATAATAATAAATAATAAATAAAATAAATCCCAGTAGGAAAGTCCATATTGCTAATTCCCAGAACTAAGTGGTGGAAACGCTTAAGTCTATCTAGTTAATAATTATTTATTAAGGATATTGATGTGATCCCCAGAAACATGTCCACATCTTTTCTAAATTCAGCTATACTGCTTGCCTTGACCACATTTTCTGGCAACAAATTCCATGGGTTAAATATGCCAGTGTCATACCTAGTTTTGTGAGCTGTGCAGCCACAGAAAGCGCAAGAAAATAGGTGTGCATTTGGAGTTGCCAGCCTTGACTTTCCCCACTCTGTCTGTCCTTTTCGTGTTCCCTTGGTGACAGCGGCAGCAGTGGGACCTCCAATTGAAAAAAAAGCATGGGGGTCTCTCCGCACTTACATGCTGGCCTGATCCCTCCCTCCTCTGACATATGCTCGCATAATAGGAGAGAGGGACCAGACCAGCCATTCAAATGCAGGTCTTTGCAACACCGCATTTGAATGGCTGGTCTGGTCCCTCCCTCCTCTGACATAAACATACATCACAGGAAGGATGGATCAGGCCAGCAGAGTCAGAAAGACCCGCAAGTTTTTTTCAATTGGAGGTCCCACTGCTGCCGCCGCCGCCAAGGGAACATCAAAAGTGGCGGCAGTGGTATGGCAAGGCAGGCTGGGGGGGAGCTGACTGGACATGGAGGTAAGATGGGGAAATGCTGGGCATGGGGCAAATATAAAGTGACCAACCATCCTGTATTATATGGGACAGACCCGTATTTTAAGTATTTGTCCCTGGAATCGTATAACTTCAGTCGGAATGCCTAAATGTTCCCTATTTTAAACACGTGTCCCACTCCTACACTCCTCCACATTTGTAGCAGCGGACTTCTCCACGCCAGCTGAAATTTTCAAAGGGAAACTCTATATAAGACTATTTCCATCAGAGACAAAGAAACATATACACATGCATGCGCTCTGTTCTACTTCAGTACCACACACATGCACATGCTTTCATCCACCCCCCCCCCAACCCCAAATCAGGTACACACAGACACACTAGCACTTTTCACACAGACAGATTCTGTCTCTGACTGTCTACTGGTGCTGTGTTGCTTCTGCACTCCACTTTTTCCATGCATCTAGTTCTTGTTTTTGCTACCAGTTCTTTCTTCTCAGCCTGAAATAGCCTCTTCACACTTTACCCCATTCCTCTTACATTTCTACCCTTTCTTAGCAACCCCACTCACCCCTATCAAAAACCCACTTATTCCACTGACTTTCTCCTAGACCCTGTGCAGAAAATCAGCTCACCCTTCCTGTGATTAGTGCAACCTTTCCATTGGCTGGAACCTACCACTTACTCTGCACAGTGAGGGGGGAGCACTAGTGAGCTTTACAGCTACATTTTAAAAATTACCCAGACAATTTAGACAATATTCAGACTAAGACAGCTACTTTACAAAGTTGTAGAATCCTAACATAATTTAGATGGTTGGCAATCCTAAACTCTTGAGTCCTCAGCACATCTGGCAAATCTGTGTCTGGGTCCAGGCAACCATCAGTCAGACAAAGCCAGCCAATAGGCTGCAGAACACACAGCCAGCCAATAGGGAGCAGGGGGAGGTGGGAGCAATAGCTGGGATACAGAAACTTTCCTTTTCCCCTTGTCCTGCAACTCAGGAGTATGGTGGGGTTTTTTGCTATGGATATACAGACCTACAGAAGAAAATATTGGGGGTGGTCAAGCACCCACAGTGTCCACAGAGCTGGTGCCTATAATCCCGGGACCAGCATCAGTATCACAGTCTGTGATCAGCTGATTTAGTTGATTCTGTCTGTGTAGGCTCTTAGCCTAGCGTGTGTGTTTCTATTTCATCTTTAAACTTTATTTTCATTTTAAAATACTGAAATGAAAGTGTGTTTTTAATGACCAACTACAAAACACCCATTCATTAAGAAACATTCTGGTGATAGCATGGTGTTTTGTAACAAATGCTGGTCTTCCTTTTCAATCGCACATGCAGGAAAGGGCGACATTGTTCAGCTCCTAAGAACAGACAAGCACAAGACAGCAGATGTAAGTGCTTCTTCAAGTAGAACTGTGACTTCTTTTTTTAAAAGTCAAACTTTTGATGAGAAAACTCATTCACTGACTACAACTGAGGGTACATGGGCTTATGTGTTGTCTATGACCATTCTTTTCGGTCGTAATGAGGCAGCCATGAGGTAGCTGTAGGTAGCCCTTTCCCCAAGCCATGCGGCGAGCTGTAGATAGCCCTTCCCCCAAGCCATGCTGCAAGCCATGAGGCTCTGATCAGCCTGACCCTTCCCCCGCAAGCCATGAGGTAATCAGCCTGCTAAGAGAAAGACAATGAGATTCCAGTAGGCACCCTTCCCCCACTCCAGGTCTGAGCACAGTATTTCCCTAGCCCTGAAACCAACAGACCAGAGCATACCGGTTTGGACAGGTCACCCAGGTACCTCCCCAGGGGCTGCTGATTGGTGGGCAGGAAATACCTGTGGCAAATGGGATTGTAGAATGAGTTTAAAACTGTACTGTATATAAGGCATTGTAGGCCGGCCCTCGGGGTTCAGACCCTTGTGGAGGTTGCTGGTATCTCTGTCTGATCCTGTGTGCACATTAAAGATCCTGATTGCATTCCAGCCTGTCTGTGAGTCTTCCTTCTGTGGGTGAGTGATAGAATAAGAGCTTTTCACAGCGATTGCTGCCACATTTTGGTGCATTGGCCAGGAAATATTAAAAGAAAAGCCTCTCTCATCACACCCACGGTGGGAAGACTTCTGCTTTTGCAGCATCTGGGCCTCCACCAGTCAGGGACCGGCCCCTCCAGGTGATTAACGGTCCTTGGCGCCCCCGGGCCACTTTGTGCTCGGAAGGACACCTTGATTTGTCTGGACAGCTGGTCCCTGCGGTTGAATCCCCGATTGAAAAACCAGCTGGATAGACTGGCATCCAAACTTCCTGTCTGATCAGAGTTCTGGTGAGTACTGCTACCTTACTGTTTGGGGCTAGTTCTATACTCTATCTGTGAGTCCTGGTAATTTCTGGGAACCTGTAGCAGCCTGATCAACTGCACGAGCAGTCCTAGTAGGGGCCTTAGTGGCCCTGAAGCCATTGCTCGTCCTGTATTTGAATCTGAAACTGCAGTAACTGCAGTAATCTGAGAAGCAGTCCTAGTAGGGGCCTTAGTGGCCCTGAAGCCATTGCTCGTCCTGTAACTGCAGTAATCTGAAAAAAAAAGTAACTAAATATAGCACTTGATAAGCTAAAAATAGATCGCTGCTTCTCTTCTTTCCTTTCTGCTTGTGGGGAGTAATCTGAAGTGTGACTGCAAGGAGAGAGCTCTCTAATGTGCTCCGATGTAAATTTCTGTTCCCCCCCATGCTGCCGCTGTGTTAATTTCTGCTCCGATGTTAATTTCTGCTTCCCCATGTGCTCCAGTGTGGATTTACTGCCTTTCCCTGAACCCCCGATGTAATTTCTGTGCTCCGATGTAAATTTCTGTTCCCCCCCCATGCTGCCGCTGTGTTAATTTCTGCTCCGATGTTAATTTCTGCTTCCCCATGTGCTCCGGTGTGGATTTACTGCCTTTCCCTGAACCCCCGATGTAATTTCTGTGCTCCGATGTAAATTTCTGTCGTCCCCCCCCATGCTGCCGCTGTGTTAATTTCTGCTCCGATGTTAATTTCTGCTTCCCCATGTGCTCCGGTGTGGATTTACTGCCTTTCCCTGAACCCCCGATGTAATTTCTGTGCTCTGATGTAAATTTCTGTTCCCCCCATGCTGCCGCTGTGTTAATTTCTGCTCCGATGTGAATTTCTCTCTCCGTTGTGCTCCGATGTTAATTCTGCCCCCCCCATGCTGTCCGATGTGAATCCATGCTCCCCATGTGCTCCGATGTGAATTTCTGCCTTCCTTGGGCCTCCGCTGAGGTTCCTGCCTTCCCTTGGGCCTCCGCTGAGGTTTTGTGCCTCTCAGTGCTGTCCCGGTGCACCACTGACCCCCGCTGAATTTTCCTGTCTTCCCCTGAGCCCCCGCTGAGGTTCCGGTCTTCCCCTGAGCCCCCGCTGAGGTTCCGGCCTTCCCCTGAGCCCCCGCTGAGGTTTCCTGCCCTTAAACCAGAATATGAGAAGCTAACCTTTTTTTTTTGGGTCGATTGAGGGAGAAGTGATCATTTGAAGGTCCATCATTTTCTTTTTTTCCATCTGTGGAGTAGAGGGTGAGCCGGTGTGAAGGAGCACGGTGGGGTGGCAGCCATCTTGGGAACACCACGTGTGCGAATTCCCCTGCACCCAGGAGCAGCTATCGGGACGCACGTGGAGGCGGCCATCTTGAAAAGACCACGTGTAAGCTACACTGATATATTCTTAAAGTGACTCTGGAGATCCATCTATTGGACATTAGCTGTAATTACTACTATTCCCTGTGTTTTAAGTGATCCTGGAGCTCCATCTGGTGGACATTGTAAGAATAGCTAGCTTGTATATATATATATTTTGTAAATTGCCAAATATTGTAAGTTGTATTACTTGTCCTGAGTTAAGACTAGATAGGGTCTGTATTATAAATTGTATTATTTTTCCTGGATTAAGTCTAGATAGGATCTGTATTATAAATTGCATACTTCTCTCTCTTACTGTAAATTGCATTTTTTCCCAAATTGAGATTAGGTTAGAAGATCTGATCTACATTGTATACTGTGCTTAGTTATTGAACTAAATTAGAGCATGGGGTCGGGAGAGTCTAAAGAGAAAACGCCCCTACAGTGCATGCTTCACAATTTAAATCTGGGTTTAGAGAGGATTCTGTAGATTCCAGCTCTGCTTCAAGTTTTCCTACCCCACAGTGTTACACTCATACAGACTCCTGGGTCCTGTGGACTGAGTCCATCCTCTGCCTCAGGCCCCAATTGCTTTGTTAAATGCACGTCCAATCAGTTTGCATGGCTACAGAAAGATACTAGAGATCAGGGAGGAGTCATTCTTCTAGCAGATGAATGGAGACCCATTAGAGAGGACAAAAGAACAAATTCACCTAGCCTCCAATGAAGAATTTTGAGCATCTAAAACCATGAGGGGTGGCTCCCTTGAACATTCTCAGATGTCTGATCTTGATTGTGTACCATGTGTATGTCTCCTGAGGGCTGGGAACGAACGGGGAATGGGGAGGGTTACTAAAATTTATCAAGAAAACCTTTGTATTCCAATCAGATAGGCTGCCAATAGTCATGTGTTTAAATGCTATATGCTATCAAGCAAACCAAAAAAAGGTTAAAAGGGGATTTTATATATTGTGGCAAACACCTCGTAGAGCTATAAACATTTATATAGTGCTACAAGATATACAGCACTTTAGATATAATTCTTATAAAAGTATCAGTTCCATGCCTGTTTTGAACTATAAGATACAAGGTAATCACTTTGCCTTGTTAAGCTCTGTGCTGATGAATGATGAACAGGACAGTAACATCATAGGTGCTATTTAGAATAAATTCACCTGTCCTTCTGTATTTGAATTTTACATGTTGGTGTCCAGAGTTCAAGAGCACAATATATTATAGCACTGTGAGATACAAATCTTTTAGTTTATACATTTGTACTTTGTTACCAAATATACTGGTAGGAGTACATTATGTAGAGGTCCAGTATACACAGCAATAAGATGAGTAAATATTACATTTTGGAAAGGGGCTGATCTGAAATTGCTTTGTTCCCAAGTATATCAGAGCAAATTTAGTGGAAAGATGGAACTGTGTTTTTTAATTATTTACAAATATAATGATAACATTAACTTGAGTTGATTGGATAAAAACTAAATCTTACTTGTCAGCAATGATCCAGGAGAGCTTTGAGAAAATGAATGAGAGAGAGAGAGAGGGGCAGAAGGTGAGACGACAGCCTAGGAAAAAGGCAATAAACGTGCTACTCCAAGTGTGATGATCTGGGCCACCGGAATTCAGACTGCTCTAAGTACCTCGAGGACCCACAAGGCCTGAGAAAACATGAACCTTGTACATTTATGCCTCTGAAGAGACATGAATAGGCAAGGGGGAATAGGCCAAGAAGAACCCGAGGAAGTACTGCCATGAGGCCTATTCACAAATGCCTTGCCGGCCAAGAAGAACCAGAAGGAGAATCGCCATGAGGCCCAACCACCAATGCCTTGTACCCTCTTAGTCTCTCACCTCAAGAGGATCTCTTTTGACACCATAATTAATGGATAGCTTACATAAATCCTTGTGGACACTGCATTTTCAAGATCGGTCCAAGTATTTTTAAGTTTCCTACAGTACTCTCACTGGGAACCAGGTATACAATAGACTCTAGTCATACATGAGAGATATGTGGCTGTCATGTTAGGAGCCATATTTCTTTCTATTGGAATTGATGTATAGTTTTATATTGAAGATTGTTTAGACAGTCGCTATTTAGAATGAGCACCCATGCCAATCTAGAACTGCACCAATTAAGTTAGTGGAAAATGGACACTGTTTACAACAATACTATGTTTCTAACAATTGTTTTAGCAGCCTTGCCAGATAAGGATACATTAGTATGGTATAGAAAAAGAAAAATTGAAGGACCTATGTATGTAGTTGGTGGAAAGTGTTGTGAGGGATAAAGTGATATATTGAGAGGAAGGACTCTGATGGACAGTAAACTGGTGAAGGCAATTTAATGATGTGAAGTTGCTCCGAGGATCCATCACTCTCGTGTCAAGGCCGCTGCAGCAGAAATTGTTCCAGCCTGGACTTCTGTCACAGTTCCAAACCAGCCCCTGCGCTTTGACACTTCTGCCCAGTACGGGGTTCTAACAGACTGCCGACGAACTCTGGACCACCGGAGAGACTGATTTACAGACACCTTTCCTGAAACCGGGATCAGACTGAGAAAAAGGTGCTTTAGCCTTACTCCTATCCCTGATACGGACTTGCTTTCAAACAAGTGCAGAGACTACTAACACAGCAGTATTATTTGCCCAAACTGCTCTGAACATGACAGACCTTTGTATACGTAACTCTCTACCTTAACTTGTCCCATTGCTGTACCGTACATTTTAACCAGGTGCCTTTTTCCTTACAGGTTGTTTCCACCCTTGGCACCCTGGTAGAACGCAAGGCGGCTGCCATGGTCATGGCCCTGACCCAATATACTCCTCTGCGGCTTGCCTCCAGTAATACAGCCCTCAATCGCCTCTAGCGGTTGAGGTCTTACTTAAAAAGGGGGGAATGAGGCAGCCATGAGGTAGCTGTAGGTAGCCCTTTCCCCAAGCCATGCGGCGAGCTGTAGATAGCCCTTCCCCCAAGCCATGCTGCAAGCCATGAGGCTCTGATCAGCCTGACCCTTCCCCCGCAAGCCATGAGGTAATCAGCCTGCTAAGAGAAAGACAATGAGATTCCAGTAGGCACCCTTCCCCCACTCCAGGTCTGAGCACAGTATTTCCCTAGCCCTGAAACCAACAGACCAGAGCATACCGGTTTGGACAGGTCACCCAGGTACCTCCCCAGGGGCTGCTGATTGGTGGGCAGGAAATACCTGTGGCAAATGGGATTGTAGAATGAGTTTAAAACTGTACTGTATATAAGGCATTGTAGGCCGTCCCTCGGGGTTCAGACCCTTGTGGAGGTTGCTGGTATCTCTGTCTGATCCTGTGTGCACATTAAAGATCCTGATTGCATTCCAGTCTGTCTGTGAGTCTTCCTTCTGTGGGTGAGTGATAGAATAAGAGCTTTTCACAGCGATTGCTGCCACAGTCAGACTGTACTTCAAAGTTGTTGAAAAAATGTTTTGATGAAACATATGCTGGCGTGTGAACCAAAATGGAAGCAATCAACTGTAATGTTTCCAAACCTGACACTCTTGATTCCCTCAAGAGAGACTATTCTGAGACAAGTTTTTTTAACAGTTTTTTTGTGATTGCTGAAACCATGGAAGCATTAAAGTGTGTCCTATTTTAGTAAGGTTCTTTCTTCCTGAGAAAGGGGCTCAGGTAAAAGTTCTAGATATCCATGAGGTTAAAGGCAAAATCTTGATATCCCTGAAGTTAAAAGTTAAATTCTTTCCAAGTGCATTCTTGATACAGTTGAGTCCAATGGGCTTAGATCCAAAGTTTTGGCATTGTGTGCAGACAATACCAATTGCAATTTTGGTGGGGCACTAGGAGGGGAAGTAACAATATTTTTTACAAGCTGCAAAAAGATTTAGGAAGTAATTTAATTGGTGCAAACTGTGTAGCTCACATTGCTCACAATTGTGTTACACTGCTGCCAAATGTCTGCCATTTGATAATGAAGTTATTGTTGACAAGATATTCAGACATTTTCACATTTATACAGTGAGAATTTAAGAACTTAGAGATGTGGGATTGTTGAGAATGAGTATCAAATGCTGCTCAGATACAATAACACTGGGTGGCTGGCTTTACTACTAGTCATAGAGAGGTTAATTAAAATATTGCAAGCAGTGAAATCATATTTTCTGAGTCAGAAAAAATGCCCAGTTATCATAAAAAACCTTTTTGAGAATGAATCATCAGAGATTTGGCTACACTTTCTGCACAGTCAGGCAGTGATTTTCCAAAATGCGACTTTAAAAATTGAATCTCAACAAATCTCAATGATAAAGTAGCTGGAGTAATCAGTGACCTCAGAAACAAGTTAGTAACTAGGAAAAATGAAGTATTTTTGCCTCTGACAATCAGAAAGAAGATAAAAGATCTTGAAGAAGAGGGCAGCATTGATGAAGCAGATTTCAAGCAATCTGTGTCACCTTTCTACACCACTTGGACTGATTACTTGGATCAGTGAATCACTCACTTCCAGGAGATCAGGAAACAACAGTGGACTCTTCTTCAAAAACAAGCAGAGTGCTGTGAGCTAGAGTCGTCTTTAGAATATGTTTTGTCTATAAGACCCAGCCTAGAGTTAGTAATAAATTATACCGAACTGTTTGATGTGCTCTCTTGTCTTAAGTCATTTATTTCTGAAGAAAAAGTTCAAGAATGGAAAAAAAACAAACAGACACCACAGTTGATGAAAAATGGAAGGAGGTGTTTGGACACCTCAAAAGCTATGAGGTACCATACAAAAATTTCTGCGAACTGGTAGATTTGTTTTCATGTTTGCCAGGCGTTAACATGCCAACTGAAAGGTGCTTTTCCATCATGAACAACTGCATGTGGAAACTCTCAAATGTCCAAAGATTGTAAAGTACAATTCTGAGTTGAGTTGCCAAAACGTTTTAAATTATCTTAGTGGAAATGTTGTTATTTTGAAGAAAATTCACTCTGTAGAGAAGTACAACAAGTAAGCCTGATTGGCACATTTGTAAGTAAAGTTATAAATCTACCTTACGGATTACATTTTTGAGTTAAAATTAAAATTGTAAGTATAAGCATATTTTTTATTCTCCTTAACTTTGAACCCCCCGGCTTGATTGAGTGTCCTATATTTGAACTTAGAAAAGATGGTCAGGTTAGGCAAATGACAAACTAGGGGTGGGCGCCAGATGTGCAAGTCGCACAGGGCGCATTTATGGCTTGGTATGCCCTGAATTGTGCATTGCTTAAAAGCTTTCTTACCCTGACATTCACATCCATCCACCAATCGTCCCACTAATGCTCAAACAGTACTCCAAATCACCAAACATTCAAATCATTGGTGATGTCAAAACTTGGCCACAGCTGTATTGATATTTACACTGAAACAACCTTATTAATTCCATTAACCAAACATAGTTCTCACAGCTTGGCTTTGTACATGACTAGATGGTAAAGTCCTAATCTGCCAAGTACAGATTCATATATCCTCATTTCTAGCCCTAGCCCGTAGTGCCACCAGGATAAAGATCCCAGGCTTTACAAATAAAAGGGCCTTTTCAAACCTACTCCACACATGGTGGTGATGCCCATGTGTCTGGAGTCTAAGGTCCTTGCTCCATTCCTCCTCTTCCCTATTCTGCTCAGGGAGGTACTAGGTCTCTTGGAATTTCAGTTCCTACTCTACTATCGCCAATGGTGGGAAATGCTAATTTTATATCCTCACCACGGCTGTGAAAGCTTTACCATGCCCTTCAAACATATCCTATATAGAACTTAAAAAGATGTCCTGGCTGGAATGGGGATTCAAGATGGCCACATATCCTGAAGCTGCTCTAGACGTTCCCTTAGCGATGCCGAAGAGAAAGGGAAAGCCGCGGAATTTTTCTCCCCATTCTTCGGGGAATTCCCAGAGCTCTATTTCTGCGATTGGGCCAATGGATTCCTTTGTAGTGCAGTCTGAGCATCAGCAAAAAAAAAAAAAAATGTCGATTTCCCGGCTGAGTCGACGCCAGTGTCTGAGGACAAGGCATCCTCTTTGGGATGTGAACTCTCGCTGGATTTGTGTCTGCCCCCTGTGTTGCCTACCAGGTTTCTTTGCCTTGGGTCTTCCGGGTCACCTAGCTCAGTTTCTGGACTGGATGTTGCTCTGACGGGGGGAGAGGTACCAGAGCTGTCCCCGTTGCTGAAGGTGTCAGCTGGAATAGCAGCATTGGATGTTCCAGGGGAGAAGTCAGTCATTTAGAAACAGTTGGGAGAGCTGCAGTTGGCTTTTCAACAACCCGGGACGGGGGGAAGCTATGTGCCGGGTGGAGAGCCATAGCCAAAGCGGCCAGCACTTCCTGCATTTGTTTTGGAGCAACCAAGAAACTTTTCATTGGAATCAATCTGGACTGCAATTTCCAAGTTGGGTATCTAATTCTAATATTTATTTATTTAATTTATTTATTTAAAGTCTCTTTTATACCGCGCTATTCAGCATCAGCGCGGTTTACAATAAACAGTGAACATACACATTTCCAATAGTACTTTGTGTTTACATATGAACAGGATAATCAACTTGGCTAACAGGGTAACTATGTACAACCATAAAATATACAATATATACAATATGATTTTGGAGTTGGCTCATCATAATGCTCTTGCTATACAGAAGAATTTGTCTGATGTTTCTACTTTGAAGGAAGAAGTTGAGAGTTTAAAAGGATTTCAACAAAGGCAGGAAGATTTTACTTCTGCCTTGGTTAAAGATTTGATGTCAGTTAAATTTAAGGCTGAGACTCTGGAAAACCAGGTTCGCTCTGCTAATCTTTGTGTTTTGAATTTTCCTCATTCGTCACTAGTTTCGGCTAGAGACATGTTTAAAAAATACATGGTGGTTGCTCTGGGGATCCCGTTGGAGTCCCAGCCACCTTTGTCCAAGATATACTATCTGCCTATTGGTAAGAAAATATTGGGTGATACATCTCATCAGACTTCCACAGGAGTATAGCATATGGATATTTTAAATATAACTGATGTTTTGGAAACCTCGGACTTGGAAACTGTTGTTCCTGCGACATTATTAGTAACTTTTGCTTTGTCTGTTGATTATGAATGGTTGCTTAGAATGTATTTCAAAAAGCATTCTTTCCATTTTAAAGAGTTGTTGGTCCGTATGTTCCCGGACCTTGCCCAGGAAACACAGAAAAGACGTAAGGAGTTCTTCTCCTAAACCGGGGTATCTCAGCTGGGGGGAGGCAAGGGGGGGGGGGAGGTAATTTTTCACAAATTCCCATGCAAGTGCTTGGTGAAATTACAATCCAGGCCTTATGTCTTTTATGAACCTAGTCAGCTGGCGGCCTACATTAGCTCTCATCTTTCTGGTGTCTCATAGGCTTTGAGACTATAAGAACATAAGATATGCCATACTGGGTCAGACCAAGGTCCATCAAGCCCAGTATTCTGTTTCCAACAGTGGCCAATCTAGGTCATATGTACCTAGCAGTTTCCCCAAGAGACACAAGTTCCACAATGCTTGTACTGGGTCAAGCATTGATATCTTCGGTCACTTCTTAATAATGGTTTATGGACCTTTCCTCCAGGAACTTGTCCAAACCTTTTTTAAACCCAGCTACACTAACAGCCTTTACTACATCCTCCGGTAACAAATTCCAGAGTTTGATTACACGTTGAGTGAAAAAATATTTTCTTTTATTAGTCTTAAATAGTTTACCCTGTAGCTTCATTTCATGTCCCCTAGTCTTACTATATTCTGATTCTATAACACATTGTATTATTTTAGCTTGCTGATTATGCAGGATTATTGCTTCCCCTTTTTTTGTATAATTGTATCAATTGATTTTCTTTTTGTTGTCTTGGATCTACCTATTGGTTTTGGGCTAGAGAGAAATGGGCTTTACTTTGTTTCTTATGGGGTTTCTTATTGGTGTTTTTGGGTTTTTTTCTTGCCTTTTCCTATTTACCTATACGTTTGTTTGTTTTTGTAAAGCATCTTTAAAAGTGATTAAAAAAAGATGTCCTGCCAACTTCAGGCAAATGAATGCCATTCAGGTGATATAACCAGGGACAATCAACAATGATAAAGTCTTGGGACTGTACCAGTTCCCCCCATAGTACCACAAATTTGGAAACTTCAGCAGTCTCTCCACCTCTCTGAGCTTGATGGTATCATATAGTAATATAGGAAATGATGGCAGATAAAGACTAGCATTGCCCATATAGTCTGCTCATTAATGTAACTAGAGTTGCTCCAGGGAGGTTAACCCTCTCCATTTATGAAGTTATATACATTTGCTTTGATTCCATCCTCTTGCTATATACAGTAGTGATCCTCTGTGTCTATCCCATGACTTTTTGAAATGCATCACTGTTTTTGTTTCCACCACTTCCTTCGGGAGGGCATTCCAGGCATCCACCACTCTTTCCATGAACAAGTATTTCCCAATATTGCTTTTAAGTTTACCTCCACGCAGGTTCATTTCATGTCCTTTTGTTCTACAGCTTTCCCATCTTTGAATAAGGTTTATTTATTCATTAATACCCTTTAAGTATTTAAATGTTTATATGATATCCCCTCCCCGTCCTCCCTCTCTTCTAGAGTATACATATTTAGTTCTTCAAGTCTTTTCTCATATGTCTTCTAGCGCAGGCCCCATAAAATTTTGGTCAACTTCTTCTGAACCATTTCAAGTCATTTTATATCCTTTGCAAGGTACAGTCTCCAGAACTGAATACAATACTCCAAGTGAGGCCTCACCAATGACTTGTACAGAGGCATTCATACCTGCTTCTTACTGCTGGTTATTCCTCTCTGTATGTAGCCTAACATCCTTCTGGCTTTGGCCACCATCTTGTCACTTTGCTTTGCCACCTTGAGATCCTCAGACACTCTCACTCCAAGGCACCTCTCTTAGTCCATACACACCAGCGTCTCATCCTCCATCGCATACAGCTCCTTTGGGTTTTTGCATCCTAAGTGCATCACTCTGCACTTCTTTGCACTAAACCTTAATTGCCAAGCATTAGACCATTCATCTAATTTTGGTAGATCTTATATCATGTATCACCCATAAAGACATTGAACAGTAGTAGTCTCAGGATTGATCCCTGAGACATTTCGCTACTCACCCTCCCTTCTTTAGAGTGAATTCCATTCACCACTACACTCTGTAGTCTGTCAGTCAATCAGTTCTTGATCAAGTTCACCATGATGGAATCCATGAGAACATAAGAAATGCCATACAGGTTCAGACCAAGGTCCATCAAGCCCAGTATCCTGTTTCCAACAGTGGCCAATCTAGATCATAAGTACCTGGTAGGTTCCCAAAAAGGCAGACAGGTTCCACAATGCTCATCCTGGGATAAGCAATGGTTTACCTGGGTCCTCTTTAACAATGGTTTATGGACCTTTCCTCCAGGAACTTGTTCAAACCTTTTTTTAACCCAGCTACATCATCCGGCAACGAATTCCAGAGTTTGATTACGAGTTGAGTAAAAAATATTTTCTCTTATTAGTTTTAAATGGATTACATTGTAGCTTCAATCCTAGGCTGCTCAGCCTTCTATGAGGAACAGTATGAAAGACTGCTGAAATCTAAGTAGACCACATCCATTTCATGCCCTTGATCTAGTTCTCTAATCACCTGGTCAAAGAAATCAATCAGATTTGTTTGTCACAATCTTCCCTTGGAAAAGTCTTGTTGCCTCAGATTTCACAATCTATTGGTTGCCAGAAAAAACACTATCCTTTCTTTCAGCAGAATTTGTAATCGTTGAGACAAGATGAGGGTAACATAAGGAATATAGCATTCAATCAAAAGAAATCGCCCTTCATTTGTCTGATTAATTTTACCCATTTTATTGAACATATATTATTCCCACCTAAATAGATATAGATACACTGAGGAATGGATGAATATCTAGCTTTTAACAGTAGAGTTAGCTGTGGACCCCATTGCATGCCTGGCTGATCCAGCTACTTTCACTGCAATCCTCTCACCACTATCCCCAAATACAAGGACCATTTTCTGCTTTCGTCTGGGCCAAGAAAACATGGGAATGCCCACACATCCAAACCAAAAATTCAGGAACCGCTGAACCTTTAGGACAGGCTGAAACAAAAGAGAAGATCAGGGCCTGAGGACCCCCATTAAGAAATCCAGGGCCATACCAAGCAAGAAATGCGACCTGTGCGACTAACGAATCTGGTGCCCCCCCGCACCAGCCACATGCAGTAACTCACTCTTTTTGAGCTTCTTGGAAGACCAGTGATGATACTGGCACCCCTTCTGTACTTGTACCCTGTTCAGCCGCACCACTCTCACAGTCCTTGGTATGGTTCTAAACAAATGTAATGCTTGAATGCACAGAGTGCCAGTGCCCCAATCAATGCAAGCCATTAACAATGCTGTCCCAATCCTAAAAGAATGCATTCCAAAGCAGTGCAGTGGGAAACCTACCCATGTCAAGCTACACTTCAGCATAGCCTCAAATTGAAATTTTATCAAAGGTGACCCATCTCTGTGACTCAACCAAAATAACCCCCCTCAAAGATCTCACCCACAGAAAGACCTGATCACAATTAACCAGGTATGAGATCATCCTGGACACATGTAGGCTTATTCCAATCTGCATGCCTCAGGCCACTGTGCATCCGGTCTAGCCCCCATGGGATCAGAATCACGTCTAAGCCTGTATGTGCAGGCTGGGACCAGATTCCAGTCTGCCTGCCCATATAGGCTGCTGCACGGCTAACTCAGTGAGGCTCCTGAATGGAGCCACGGCGCCATGGCACCGCAGCTCCATTCAGGAGCCAAAATCCCCAGCCACTGCCGACTTTGTGCTTTCCCCCAACCTGACCCCCGATCTGGCCTCCCAAGGTCTCCTTCACCCTTTGTCACCCCCTTCGGGACTGCTGTCCTCTGATCTCTAGGAGAACTTATTCCATCTCAGAGGTGGAGTAAGTTCTCCGTCTAGTCTGCCGGCCCTGGACGTACATGGCCGACATCAGAATCGGCCCTGTACGTCTGGGGCCACAGACGGACCACTACCTACCTTAACTTGGCCTCTGCACTGTCCCTTTTCTGCCTCCATCTAGCCTCCCCATTCAAACTTCTTGTTCCTACGGGGAGGCTTCATCGGGGACGGGAAAGGGGGATGAATAGTGGGATGGACATCCAATGGGACGTCCATCCCCGCTATTCATGTTACAGAATAGACCCCATACTGTAAAGTGACCCATGCACTTTTCCTGTGCTGATCTCTTTGATTGCCTTATCCTAATGCTTATTGACTGCTCATATACCATCAAGTCACAATACAGCAGACCCATATAGCCCTTGGATGACATTGACCAGTTCACTGACTCTCAGTGCTGCGAAGAAGGTGAATGCAAATGCTGTCTGGAACAATTGCACCTTGTAGGGAGAGGAGGACCTCCCTGGGGGATCTTGAAAAGACCGAGTAATGTGTCATGCAAACAGGATCTCCACTGAGGCTGCCTCAACTTGAGCAGTTGCATCCTCCTGAATCTTTCCACCAGCTTCTGCACTAAAAAAGAAGTGGTAGGATCTGTATAGCTGTGAACGTTAGACACTTTTAGACACAAAGGCCATACTAGCCAATGACTCTCAATATGAGGAGATCAACCAAGCTCCTTGGCCCCAGCAATGAACCTCAGTGTCAGTTCATAGTCAATGTGGTCACCCAACTTAATTCTTTCCCCTGTTGTCGTGTCCACAAAATGATCCCATCCCACCTCACCTCATAGGTCTTCGAAGTACTGGTCAATGATGACCTTAATAGCCATGCAAATATTCTGCAATTGTAAGCTCTGATGAGCAGGGACTATGTCTTACATCCTATATGTACAGCACTGCTTATGCCTTGTAGTGCTATACAAATGATAAGTAATAGTAAGTAATAGAGGGGGCGATATGATAGATATGTTTAAATACCTCCATGCCATAAATGTACAGGGGGAGGGGAGCATCTTTCAATATAAAGAGAGCTCTGAAACAAGGGGGCATAGGATAAAGGTGAAAAGGGATAGACTCGGGAGTAATATACGGAAATATTTCTTTATGGAAAGAGTGGTAGATGCATGGAATAGTCTCCCAGTGGAGGTAGTAGAGAAGAGGACAGTATCTGAATTCAAGAAAGCATGGGACAAACACAAGATCTCTAAAGGAAAAAAAAGGTACTGTAATAGTTGGTATGGAAGGGCAGATTGGATAAGCTGTATGGTCTTTATCTGCCATCATGTTTCTGTGTTTCTCTGAAATAAATGCCCATAAACCCATGACATCAGCGTGGGAAATTCATTTGTTAAAGGTGCCAATGCATGATATCTGGTCCACTGCAAATGAGATAGAGAATCAGTTATCAAGTTGTCCACAGCTAGCAAAGCATGAACCAAGGAAGGTGGTCAAGAATGAAATGGAATGTGTACAACCCAATCTATCAATTTGTTGGGTGTCAATGAACTGAAATGGACTAGCATTGAATGCTGGAAATGAAAGACACAGAAGAAATGGTGTGGATTTATAATTAAGAAGAAGCTTGCAAGAACTGTAATGAAATTCAGTGCAATCACTTAACTTCTATTCGTCTATGAGGAATGCCCATCAACACAACTATTATTCAGGTATATGCACCAACAATGGCTGCAGATGAGGAAGAAGCTTATCAGTTCTATGAACAAGTACAAGCTGAAATCCACTGAACATGCAAACAAGATATACTGATAGTCATGGGCAACTAGAACACAAAAGTTTGGAATGAAGAAGAAGGTAAAGTTGTTGGAAAATACGGGCTTCTCGAGAGACATGAAACTGGAGAAAGACTGATAGAATCTTGCAAGACCAACAGTCTATTTATCTCAAACACTTCCTTCAAACAACACAAGCAGTGACTGTATGCATGGTCTTCATGAAATGGATTGTACAAAAATCAAATTGTCTACATCTGTGGAAGGCAATGATAGAAAAGCTCATTAACATCAACTAAGACAAAACCAGGAGATCACCTGTGATACAGATCACCAGCTACTAGTATGCAAACTCAAGTCAAGGCTGAAAAAGAGAAAACCACTCCTGAATACAGCAAAATATGATTTTGAAAATTTACCACTGGAATTTAAAGACTGCTGAAAAATAGATTCACCACTTTGGATGCTAATGAGAAAGCACCAGAAGAGTTATGGAATGACATCAAGAAAGCTGAGCTCAAAGAAAGTGAGAAGTCTCTGCAAAAGGTGAAAAAACTAAAATGGCCAAAACGGATGATTGAAGAAAGTGAAAATTGCTCTAAAATGCAGAGAAGCTAAAGCCAGTGGAGAAAGAGAGACAATCACAGAACCTATCAGAGATTTCCAACAAGCAGCGAGCTGAGACAATGAGAAGTACTATAATGATGCATGCAAACAAATAGAATCAGAAGCTATCAGAGAAAGAACAAGATAGGCTTTCTTAAAGCTATGAGAGATAATGAGAAAATTCCAGCCTTTGATTGGAATGCTAAAAGATGCTTAAAGATCCATACTGAGTGATGCTGAGAAGATCAAGAAAAGGTGGAAAAATACACATAGTCATTATACCATAAAGATCAAGTGGATCAACAGCTATTTCAACCTGTACCTAGTAATTAGGAACTATTGGTGATAAAACATCAAGTTGAAACAGCAAAGAACAAAGCACCCATGCATTTATGGCATTCACCTTGAAATACTTCAGCAATCAAATACAGCTGTTAAAGTACTTACCTGCCAGGAAACCTGACCAACTGACTGGAAAAGAACTGTCTTCATACCAATACTAAAGAAAGGTGATCTGACTGACTGTGGAAATTATCGAGCAATCATTCTGATCACACACGCCACAAGATTCTAGTCAAGATCATTCAGTGGAACAAGAATTGCCTGAAGTGCAAGCAGGGATCAGGAAAGGGCAATGAACAAAATACATCATTGCAGATGTGAAATGGATCCTTAAAAAGACAGAATAATACCAGAAAGATATCTATATGTGCTTGACCAAAGCAAGGCCTTTGTGTAAATCATGAAAACTCCCAGCCACATTAACAAGCATGGGTATACTAGAACATCTGATAGATCTGAAGAAGCAACAGTTTGAAGAGAACAAGAGAAACAGAATGGTTTAAAATCAGCAAATATGTATGACAAGGCTGCATACTTTCCCCCTACCTGTTTAATTTATATGCAGAACAAATCATCAGAGAAGCAGGATTGTATGAAGACAACCGAGGTTTGAAGATTGGTGGAAGACTCATCAACAACCTTCACTATGCTGATGATACCACATCACTGGCTGAAACGGAAGATGATTTGAAACATCTACTTATGAAGATCAAGGAACATCGTCTTAAAATGGGCCTGCACCTTTACATTAAGAAGACAAAGATGCTGACAATTAGCACAAACAATTTCATCCTTGACAGAGAAGAAATAGAAATAGTAGACAACTTTAGCCTGCTTGGATCTATAATCAATAAATGACAAGCAGTCAAGAAATCTGATGATGCATTATTCTTGACAGAATGGCTATGAAGAACTGAGAAGATTCTCAAATGCAGAGACATATCTCTGCATGCAAAGGTTTGACATATTTCCAGCCATGGTATTTTCATTAATATACGAATATGAAAGTTGGATTGTGAAGAAGAAAGACATGAAGAAAATCGATGTCTTCGAATTATGGTGCGGCAAAGAATATAGTGCATATAGTGGACTGCCTGAAGAATAAATCAGTCAGCACTAGAGGAGATCAAACCTAAGCTTTCTTTAGAAGCTCAAATAACAAGACTTTGTCTTTCATACTTTGGACAAATCATGCAAAGAGAAAGATCATTAGAGAAAGACATCATGCTTGGCAAGACTGAAGGTCACCACAAAAGAGAAAGGCCAGCAATGTGATGGGGTGATATGATATTCAGCAGCTATTGATGCTACTCTGTCGAGAATTAACTGTCTGACTGAAGACTGAACACAGTTTAGGACAACTATCCAGAGGGTCATCGTGAGATTATTTTATTTATTTTATTTATTACAATTTCTTATATACCGCACTATTCGATATCAGCGCGGTTTACAGTATAACAAAATGACCAGAACAACAAGCTGTTCGGTTTTACAGAGAACAGGAGTACAAACTTGGATAACATGGGTGAACATCAGCTTGACAGCACTTAACAACAACGTTGGTTAAATCCCGAAATCAGAAACCCCAACTATATAATATCATGGTGGAGGCATTGTAGTGCTGTTTTACCATATCTAACTTTGGATAGAACCATAAATTCTGCTTGATATAAAAAAACTCTAGAGCAGAATATCAGGCCATCCATCTACAAGCTGAAGGTGAGCCTAAAGTGGATCATGCAGCGAAACAATTACCCTAAGCATTCATATAAATCTATCACAGAAAAGCAGAAGAAAATTTATTTTTTGTTTTGGACTGGCCAAGTCAAAGTTCTGACCTAAACCCTACTGAGGTTTGGCAAAATATGGAAGAATGGGTCAAAGTTCCTCAAGGGCAATGCGTGAGATTGATTAGCAGTTACAGGAAATATTTACAAGCTGATACCATAAGAATATAAGAAATGCCATACTGTGTGAGACCAAGGTTCATCAAGCACAGTAACCTGTTTCTAACGGTGACCAATCCAGATCTCAAGTACCTGGCAAGTAGTTGGCATTTTGGGAAGGATATTCAGCAGTGGTGGCTAACACTGTTACAGTGGCTAGCCATTGCCGCTGTAAAGTGAACCTGGATATTCAATGCTGGGTATCTGTCCATTGCCATTGAATATATAGGTTGGCTAGACTGATTTTGGAACCTGATCACCGGAAATATTCAGTCATTGGTCAGATTGCAAAAGAGGCTAAAGTTAGGACAGCCATTTAGCTGCCATAACTTAGCTATTTTAGGAGAACTGACTAGCAGCTATATATCACCACTAGCCAGTTTTTGTCAAGTTCTGTCTCTGCTCTGTCAGTTAGCATCGGGGCATTTAGTGGCTGCAACTGTGTTAGTGCCTTGGAATATTTTAGTGAGTGGCATATCCCCCCCAAAATGTATACTTTGTGCCACTATCCTGATAGTGGTCAGAACTGGATATGTATATAATCGGTGAATGCTGCAGTTATTCGGAAAGAGACAATATGTAAGACAACTATTTGATAAATTGAAGAGTAGCAAATCATCTTGACCAGATGGTATACATCTGAGAGTGTTCAAAGAACTAAAACTTGAGATTTCATACCTACTCTTAGTCTGTAAACTATCATTGAGATCATCTGTAGTACCTGAAGATTGGAGAGTGGCCAATGTAACTCCAATTTTTAAAAAGGGTTCCAGGGATAATCCTGGAAACTACACACCGGGGAGCCTGACATCAGTACTGGGCAAAATGGTGGAAACCATCATAAAGAATAAAATTACTGATCATGTAGATAGTCATAGTTTAATGGGAGAAACATGGATTTAGCCAAGGAAAATCTTGTCTTACTAATCTATTATATTTATTTGAAGGTGTGACTAAACAGGTAGACAAAGGTGAGCCAGTTGATATAGTGTATCTGGCTTTTCAGAAAGCCTTTGACAAGGTCCCTCATGAGGGACTCCTGGCAAATTAAAAAGTCATGGGATTGGAGGCAGTGTAGTATTATGGATCAGGAACTGGTTAAAAGATAGAAAGCAGAGAGTAGGGCTAAATGGCCAATTTTCTCAATGGAGAAAGGTGAATAGTGGAGTACTGCAGGGATCTGTGCTGGGCACACTACTTTTTAACATAATCATAAATGACCTAGAAATGGGAATAATGAGTGAGGTGATTAAATTTTCAGATGACACAAAATTATTCAAAGTTGTTAAACACAAGTGGCTTGGGAAGAATTGCAAGAGGACCTTGATAAATCGAAAGACTGGGCGTCCAAATGGCAGATGAAATTTATTGTGGACAAGTGCAAATCTATGCACGTTAGAAAGAACAATCCCAACTATGGTTACACGATGCAAGCTACCACCTTAAAACCACTACCCAGGAAAAAGATTTAGGCGTCATCATGGATAATATATTGAAACCCTCCGCACAGAGTGCAGCGGCAGCCAAGAAAGCAAATAGAATGCTAGGAATCATAAGGAAAGGAATGAAGAATAAAACTAAAGATATTATAATGCCTTTGTATCATTCCATGGTGTGACCGCACCTTGAATATTGTGTGATCGCTGTATCTTAAAAAGGACATAGCAGAATTAGCAAAGGTTCAGAGAAGAGCCACCAAAATGGTAAAGGGGATGGAAGGATACTCCTAAGAGAAGAGGCTTAAAAGGCTGGGGCTCTTCAACTTGGAAAAGAGACGACTGAGGGGGAATATGATAGAGGCAGGGCCGGATTTAGCTAGAGTGAGGCCCTACGCCAAGAAAAATTGTGGGCCCCCCCTTGCAGTCCTGGCCCCCCCGTGCAGTCCTGGGCCCCCCCGTGCAGTCCTGGGCCCCCCCGTGTCCCCCCCGTGCCCCCGTGCAGTCCTGGGCCCGCCCCCGTGCAGTCCTGGCCCCCCCATACCCCCGTACAGTCCTGGCCCCCCCCGTGCCCCCGTGCAGTCCTGGGCCCCCCCCGTGCTCCCGTGCAGTCCTGGGCCCCCCATGCCCCTGTGCAGTCCGGGCCCCCCCCCCCGTGCCCCTGTGCAGTCCTGGGGCCCCCCCTGTGCCCCCGTGCAGTCCTGGGCCCCCCGTGCCCCCGTGCAGTCCGGGGCCCCCCCATGCCACGTGCAGTCCTGGGCCCGCCCCCGTGCAGTCCTGGGCCCCCCCGTGCCCCCGTGCAGTCCTGGGCCCCCCCGTGCCATCCTGGGCCCCCCCATGCCCCCGTGCCGTCCTGGGCCCCCCCCCGTGCCCCCATGCAGTCTTGGGCCCCCCCATGCCCCCGTGCAGTCCTGGGCCCCCCCCGTGCCCCCGTGCAGTCCTGGGCCCCCCGTGCCCCCGTGCAGTCCTGGCCCCCCCGGACAGCATCGCGGCTGTCTGAGGGGCTTCAGAGGGAGCTGAGGAAGCCCGCGCGAGGCCCCGGCTCCCTCTGTACCGCCGCCAGCGTGAAGAGCCTTTTCCTTCACGCTGGCGGCTGTTTCTGTGAAGCCGCGAATGCTGGGAAAGGTTAAAGGGCATCCTTTAACCTTTCCCAGCATTCGCGGCTTCACAGAAACAGCCGCCAGCGTGAAGGAAAAGGCTCTTCACGCTGGCGGCTGTACAGAGGGAGCCGGGGCCTCGCGCGGGCTTCCCCGGCTCCCTCTAAAGCCCTCCAGTGGGCCCTTGCCAGCTGTGGGCCCTACGCCAGGGCGTACCTGGCGTATAGGCAAATTCGGCCCTGGATAGAGGTCTATAAATTAATGAATGGAGTAGAATGGATAAACATAGATCAGTTGTTTACGCCATCAAAAAGTAGATAGACTAGAGGAAATGCAATGAAACTACATTGTAATGCATTTAAGACTAATAAAAATTTCTTTTTTACTCAATACGTAATCAAACTCTGGAATCCGTTACCAGAGGGTGTAGTAAAAGCCATTACTGTAGCAGGGTTTAAAAAAGGTTTGGACAAGTTCCTGGAGGAAAGGTCCATAAACCATTATTAAAAAGGACCTGGGAAATCCACTGTTTACCCCAGGACAAGCATTGTGGAACCTGTGTACCTTTTTGAGAACCTGCTAGGTACTTGTGATTTGGATTGGCCACTGTTGGAAACAGGATATTGGGCTTGATGAACCTTGGTCTGGCCCAGTATAGCTTTTCTTATGTTCTTATATGCAGTCTACTGTGTGGATAACTATCTAGATAACTTTAGTGCAGCCTTTTTGCTTTCCTAAAGTTATCCAGATTGGATATCACTGCAATATTTAGGACCATCCACACACTCTCCCAGCGTTATATGGATAGTGCTGAGACAGTCAATAATTATTTTTAGCAGCACTACGAAAAATAGGCAAATAGACCTGGCCAGTGGCACTTATCTGGATAGCATCTGCTGTTTTTTAGATAAGTGCTTTTGAATATCAGCCTACTATTTGACATTATTATGCTCCATGGAGGTGCCACCAGTTACTCTATGAAGGCTTCTCATAATTTTTCGGACAAGGATACTTAGAATGCTAGTAAAATCTTGGATTTTACTGCAGCTTAATTTACCGTGGGTTAGTGACTCCTGTGGTAAAGGAATAATGCAGCGTATGTTGAACTTCACATGCTGTGTTATTCCGAGGCTATTTTTCCACCCTGAAGCACTGGGTCACATGCTACTCAATACTCCCAGCTGAACTCTTAAGGGGCAAGTCTCTCAGCAAAGAAGGATGGTCCAGGGGTCCCCTCTCCCAGACCCCAGGAAAAAAGCAGTACCACCCCAAAAATATCTCTCTCCTCACAGAGACCTCACCCTTTCCAAGCCACATTCCAGGCCCCCACCAAAGATCCTCCTACCCACATAGGTTACCCTGAGTGTTCCTCAAATCTCCCTGGTGCTCTAGGGGGATCCAGAGAGAGTGATCACCACTTACTCCTGTCCTCACTGGCGTCAGGTTCAAAATGGTTCTTTGAAACCCTAGTGGTTGCCTTGTGGTACTACCGCTAGGGGTCAAGTTGCCATATTAGGACAAAAGTCCCTTACAATATATGGCAACATGACCCCTAGTGACAGTATGATGAGATTACTGCTTGGGCTCACCAGTGCTATTTTGAACTTGGTGCTGGCCTGGACAGGAGCAAGTAGAGATTGGGGTGGCCTATTACAGATTTAATGGTCTTTGGGAAGGAGGTTATGATTTAGGCTCTGAGTGGCTGGGGTCTTCAAGGGGAGGGACTAGGAAAGTTGCTTCCGTGGGGGCAGGAGCTTTGGGAGGTGGGAAGAGGGGACCCACAGATGACCCTTCTTTGCTGAGAGCACCAGCCCCTTTAAAAATGAGGCCATGAGGCTGCATATTAGTGGAGGAGGAGAAAAGCAGCTTGTGCTGTTCAATGCAAGTTGCATTATTCGCTCGGCATAATAATGTGTTTACATGCATTTGCATGCTTTGCAACTCATTATTAAGCAACCCATGATAGCATGCATTACAGTAAAATAACCCATGTTTTTGCTTTTAATGCATTTTAAGGGGCAAAAAAATCATTCATTATTCCCTTAATGCATGTTACTTGCTACCCCACTTTTTGCTGAATCCAAATATCCTTTTTTGTCACAGTTTTTATCCAACAAGTTTATCTTTCTCTCTTATCAGAGTTTAGATTAGGACTGAATAGCATTGTTAAGTAAAAATTGTGCTAAAATACAAATCATTGTGGGGGCTTATAGTCTTTCTTTTCAGCATTATTGATGAGTCAGACAGTCTTTATTTACCATCAGATTCTATCCTTCTGGATCCTCTGGAAACCATATAGATGTCTTTGGCAGATGATATGACCAATATTAAGATCAAATCTATATGTGATTTGTCTTTGTCTCTCTTTTTCTTGCACTTGCTTAGCCATTTGGTATCACATTTTCTCTCATTGCATCATTTAAATGCCAGATCTAGGCAATGTACTAAGTTACATATGAAATTAAATTATTGTCCTAAAGTTCTCCTTTTAGAGCAGTGGTTCTCAACTCAGTCCTCAGGGCACACCTAACCAATCAGATTTTCAGAATATCCACAATGAATATGTGTGAAATTTTATTTATTTAACAGTTTTTTTATACTGCTTTATCATTTCAATCAAAGTGGTTTACATTGTAACTTAAACTTGGTAAATGTACATTAAACAGGGACATTGATAACTTGGATTTTTCTGAGCAATAGAGGGTTAAGTGACTTGCCCAAGGCATGCTAGTGGGAATTGAACTCTGGTCTCTTGGTTCCCACACCAGAGCTCTAACTACTAGGCTACTCCTCCACTCTGATTTGGATACAAGGAAGACAGTGCATGCAGATCTGTCCAGATGTTTTCTGAAGATCTGGTTGAGAAGCATTGCTCAAGATGGCCAAAGATTTATGTATTTGCCTTGCCTATAAAATACTTGGCACAGAGTTTGATAAATCAGCTTGTCCCATGCTTCGAATGGTCATGCAAGCACCAATAAAAAAGTAGAAACATAGAAATATGACGACAGAAAAAGACTACATGACCTATCTAGTCTGTCCTTCCATATCAACAACTACAGCAGTTCATTTTTCAGTCTTGTTCAGGCAGAAGTAATTTCTAGAAGTAGCCTAACACTGTATATGTGTCTATTACCACTGTGCAGGTATCTGACCTTGAAGAATATGCTTCAGTACTTTTCTTTGGCTAATTCATGCTTCTCAGCAAAAATACTGACACTGAGTAGAATCCCCTTATCAGGGAGCCGAGAGTCAGGCACAGTAACCTGTCTTCTGGCTGCCTCAGCACGTACTCCCAGCGCATGCTGATTCTTGGATGAAGGCACAGTCCTGAGCATAGCCAGGCCCCGCCTCTGACGGAGTAGTCTGAGAGGTTGCAGTACCACATAAGTGAGCCTCTGCTGCACAGTATCCAGCTTACTACAAGCACACATCATTAAGTAGCATGTCTATCTCGTCACAGAAGAATTAAGTGGCCACACCGAGCAACGTCCCATCCACAGTAAACTCTTGTGAATCAGCTGTTCAAGGAAGCTCTTTCTCCCCCTGATACTGGAGGTAAATTGTGGCACTTTTTTTTTTTTACATCTCACTTTGGTAAAAGCAAGTTATAAGACACCCTGTGATTATACACTCTGTGGCAGCGGTTTTCTGTGAGAGGATTTCTTTCCTTTCTTTGGCAAGTACGGAATTATCTTGCTGCTTAAAATGAGCAGCTGTCGGAAACGGTGTAAACGGGAATTACTGAAGTTTGCTCACTACCTGCTCAGACTGATCACAGGCTCCCTTCAAGCAGGTAAGAACAACTTTGGTCTCTGCTATGAAAATGTGAAATGCTCAAGTTTTTCCTGTTAAACTGAAAACCCTGATTTTATAATTTACTGCTTGTTGGTTGTTTTCTTTTTTAACTGCAGTGTCAGCTTTGCTCATTCAAATTGACTTGTTTATATCATTGCAGTCCTTCGGAAGCTTTTACCCTTATCTTGTTGAGATCTTTCAGGATTTATATATTCTGACGTATAATTGCATATGAATTATTCCAGGTTGAAACAACACCAGGGGAAATGTAAGATGTGCAGCCTATTCAGAAAATCTTGTAAAGCTTGCTCTTTAAATGGCTTAGTTTGTAAAGTGGCAGGGCAGCGCAATGTCAGTTATAAATTAGGTCCTGTATTTGGTGCCAAGATGGATAGGGAGCATATTGAAAATGTATAGAATTTGCTCTCAGGTTCACTCTAACTGTGTTCCGGACTGCAAGAGGTGAGCACCCTAAAGTGATATGCATGACACCAGGAAATATTATTGCAATAATCCACTGTGATTATTCGAGTGGACTAATGTGAATAGCTTCTGCTTTTCATCACAGTTCCAGGAATCATTACATTGTTTAACCCATGGAGCATTTTCACAGCAATAAGCATTGTTCAGAACTATTCCAGTAAGACTGTTGCAGTTCATATGATGCACTAAGTATCAAGTTATTATTCTTGCACAAAATTTCAGGATAAGAAAATTATATCTTGACAATTCACTCGACACGCTAATCAAGCATAGCCATCCATACTCTTTTGTGGTCACCATTGTATTCATTTCTCGGGGAATTCAAACCCCCTACCTATTTTGTAGCTGCTCCTAGCATTATAAATCTAGGTGCACGAGGAAATGTTTGTGCTGACCCTGATCAGAATACCATGTGGATGTCACACTGAAATATGCAAACCATAAATATAGCACAATTAAATAATAGATTCAGGGAAATATTATCTTTGTTTGTTTAGTTGTATTTGTAGACCATGGACATGAGTAAACTATCCACAGCCGATAATAATAGCAAACATCAATAGGCAGCAACAAAACTACATACCATAAAGTACAGAAAATTGATTATACAATACAATGAATAAGCAGTTAAAACCAGCCTCTTCATGTTGCTACTTAAGATAAATGAAATATCGCTAAATGCTTGCTAAAAGGGGTGGTTTAACTTTTTTACAGAAGATATTTTGTTCCTGCTGAATATCTGGCGGCAATCCATTACTGAAAGTGAGACCAGCTACTGAAAGTCCCAAGTGTGTCTCCTTAAATGAAGCACCTTTAGAGGTAGAATAGTTAGAAATGACTTTCTAGATGAATGCAGACAGGGCAGGTGGTCTTTATAGCAGGCATATTTCATTTTAAATTTAAAAGGCTATAAATATACAAGATAAAATGTGTTTTGTTAAAAAGGAAAAGAGAATTAAGAATAAGATCAAAATCCAGCAGTGGAACCTAGATAACAGGCAAAATAATATTTTGGAGAATCCGACTAATGCTAGTGCCTTTCTCTGTTTCTTAGTCACTACGTGCAAGATTTTATAACTAAGAAGGAAAATGCAGTGATCAGGGATGGTCCAAGAGTTTCTGCCACCCTAGACAGAAGCCCCGACCATGCTGCTCCCCCGGGCCGTGCCACCCCTCCAAGTGCCACGCCACGCCCCTCCACGCTGAGCCATGCTACTGCTGATTCCAGTGGAGGGATTGAGGGGGGTGAGGCTCAGCTGGGAGGCAGGCCATGTACTTTGGCATACATGGCCTGCTGTTTCTGACTCCTCTCTGACATAACTTCAGGGGTTCAGAAGCAGCCGGTCATGTGTGCCGAAGCACATGGCCTGCCGCTGAGCCTAGCTGTCCCCCCCTACCACTGGAATCAGCAGCAGCAGGGAGCGGCAGTGCAGCACAGCTCAGCATGGAGGGGAAGTGTGGTGTGGCTTGACATGTGAGGGGGCAGCAGGCCTTGTGCGCCGAAGCATATAGCCTGTTGTCCACAGAGATCTGCTGCCCTAGGTGGCCGCCTAGCCTGCCTAGTGAATGGACCGGCCCTTGCAGTGATGAATAATACAACCTTAAAATCAGTGTGAGTTTTTAGAGTCACCATTTCAGCTGCATAGCACTGTTTAATATCTGTGTTGAGAGATCCATCATCGAAAGTAGAAACAGTATTAAGACTTGCTTTCACTAAGGAGCCCTTTTATTAAAGTACACTGAGCAGTTTATCCTCATTTTGGAGCACAGTACCTGCCTATTTGGGCCTACAGTAACTTTTACTGCGGGGGCATAATCGTTATCTGCACAGCAGCCATCTTTAGGACTTCTCTTTCAGCTGCATCACTGCAGGAGGCGGAGCCTCAGTGATATCAGCAAAGCAGAGCAGAGCTTTAAAGGGCCAGGGGAAGTATTTATTTAACCATTTTTTTACCACTTTATCCTTCAATCAAAGCGGTTTATATTATAACTTAACGGTATACAAAGAACGCTTAAAGAGTGTACAAAGAATGCTTAAACACGGGAGGGAGGAAGGCTAGACTAGTAACAAGTTAACTTAAGTACAATGTTGTATATATGGCATAAACTATGAACAATTGAAGTCTGTGGCGTTAAAGAGTTGCTGTTGGACCATGGCCTAAGGTGAACAGGTGGTAGTTGGGGTCTTTTCCTTGGTCAGGTGGTTAAGTAATGTGTCCCAGGTGGTTTGTGTAAAGTAGAGTTTTCAACTTCTTCCAGAAGTCTTTGATATCTGTTATCGCCCACATGTCATCTGGGAGTGAGTTCCATATCAATGGGGCATGTAGTGAAAGCACTCTTCCGGATGTGAATTGTTTGGATTTTTGGTAATCGTGGGATGTGCTGATCGTATGCTTGTTGTTGTTTGTCCTGGGTTGGACGCTCGTGTGTCTTAGTATGAGATCTTGTAGGATGTCCGCTGATGATTGGTGGATGATTTTAAAGATGTTTAAGGTTGTCTTGAATCTGATGCGGGAGTGTATTGGGAGCCAATGTAACTGGTCGAGTATAGGGGTTATGTTCTTTTGTTTGGGTGTTTCTGTGATGATTTGTGTTGCTGTGTTTTATGCTATTTGGAGAGGCATGATAGTATGGCACCAGGACAGGCTGACAAGGAAAATGGAGGACAAGTGCAAGCCAGCAAATGAAAAAGAAAGAACTGAGATAGCAAAGCCCATGATCACACAAAAAAGAAGCAGCGAAAGAGAAGCATGGCGGAGCAAGAAAGCAAGAGGGCCAAGGTCTCAGAAGCGCAGCACAAAATCCACAAGAGGAAGGGGAAGCGCAATGTTGGGAGAAGTCATATGGCGGAGGAAACTAACAACAGGAGCAGACGCCATGACAGAAGACCGGTACCTAGGCACAAAGGGTCAGGTCTGAGCTTAATAGGCAGCTATGTGAACAGCACAGGATTCAGAGCCATGGACTGGCATCAAATCTCAGAAGGAATCAGGGTTTGAGACTTGGTGAACAAGGTGAGAGCCATGGCCATGATCCATGGAGCAGGTCATGTGCAGACTCTCATTAGTTGCCTCGAAGAACTACGGAGTGCCCTGCAATAGCAGGAGAGGACAGCAGCATTCCTGATGCCCAGGGACACAAGAGGCAACCTTATAGCACCACATAATGGACAGAGGGGTGAGTACGGAATATTCAGATGTGACATGCGGGACACTGTAGGGTTGCAAGCAGAGGTGGGTGGCGCAGAAGTGTTGGCTGGTGAGACACTGATTGTGCCTAAAAAAGGGGTAAATGGTGGGGACGAGGGAAAAGAAGAAATCTCAGCTGAAAGGCAAGCTGTGGCATCTCAAAAGGAAGTGGACACAGACACAGAGAAGGAGGGAGTTACGGCAGTGATCCAAGTATGGGGTTGAAAGAACAATCAAGGAGGGATGCGGGAATGAGCAGCCAGTTTTTATGGGAATGTTGCAGAAGCTGGTGCAGATGGTTGCAAAAAGTAATGCAATGCAGGGTGGAACCAAAGAAAACAGTGGCCTGCATGGGGGCCAGAGCAACAACCCTGCAAAGAGTGATCTTAGCAGCGGTGCAGTGAGCACCCCCAGGGAGGAAGTGCCAAGAATGGAAAGGGACAGGGAAGTGGGTACTAAGGAAGGGGATGGGTTTTGGTGTCCAAAGCAAAACCAGCCAACTATATTTGCCTCATTAGTTCAAAGGGACAAAATCTTGAAGGGCGAGTATGTAGACATATTCTCCTGAATGGTGAAGCGGAATGACATTAATTGTGATTATACGAATAGCCAGGGCAAATGCAAGTTGGCTAGCAAAAAAGCGGAAAGTATATCAAAAACCATAGCAAATTGGAGCACTTCCTTTCATATTTTAGCAAGCATAGTCGGCGAGAAGCACCCTAAGCAGTGCCGGGGCCTCTTCAAATACAAGAACAGTATATTCGAGGCATACCAACTGTACGGGGGGAGGGGGGATTGCATGATTAAATTATTATAAGCAGTTCTGCAGGAACATGTCAGGGAACAAGGGACTCAGCTGGGACAGGAAGGACATTGATCTATGGAACAGGTTGATGACACAGAGCTAAAGGGAGAGAAGAACAGGCATGGCCAGTCAGACACAGCAGCCTGGCAGAAACCCAGGGCCCCATCAGCCCTTTTGGGGGCTAATAGGTCCAGTGTCTGGGACAATGGCAGGACACCACTGCTGACCCAGAACACCCGAAGGGGAATTTGCAGATTATTCAATGGTGGCTCATTCATATTTAACACCAGTTGTAAGTAGAAATATGCTTGCTCCATATGCAGCAAAGGACACCCACAAATCAGATGCAGGAAGAGAGGGGAGCCCCGGTGTTTTTAATAAGAAAGGCATTTTCAAATGGGCTGCTACACAAATAAGGATTGGAGCACTACAGTGGAGTCTTCTAAGTTATGATAAATAGAAGGTTAATTGTCCAATTTGGGGTTTTGCAGGTGGCTTCCCTATACCTTACAGTGGTCCTCCTAGAATCACGGGTGTCAGGAAACTTAAAGTCAGCAATGGAGAGGAGAGGGTTGGTGCAGAATAAAATTAACAAAGAGCGGGTACTGGGATGGGTAGCGGGGCCATTCAGGCTCATGTCCATGCTCAACCTGATAATCTCACCATTGGGCCTGGTCCCAAAGAAGGAACCTAAGGAAAATCGGCTCATCCATCACTTGTCTTACCCAGATGGAAACTCAGTTAATGACCTTCTCAACCAATCTGTACAGTATGTTCAGTGAAGTACAGCTCTGTGAACCATGCCCTAGAGTCTAGACCTAGTGAGGGCCCATGGAAAAGGGGCATGGAAGCTAAGACAGATATCAAAGCAGCCTTTCTACTACTGTCGGTACATCTAGATAGCTTTCATCTGCTTGGGTTCTGGTTTGGTGGCCACTACTATTTCAACAAGTGCCTCCTGATGGAATGCTCAGTATTGTGCACATACATAGAAACTACTACAATAGTCCCCTTTTTTCCTTTAGAGATCCTCTGTGTTTGTCCCATGCTTTTTTGAATTCAGATATTGTCTTCATCTCTACCACCGCCACTGGGAGGCTATTCCATGCATTTACCATTCTTTCCGTAAATAAATATTTCCGCATATTACTCCTGAGTCTAACCCCTTTCACCCTCATCCTATGTCCCCTCATATTAGAGCTTGCTTTCAATCAAAAGAGGCTCTCCTCCTATGAATTTAAATGTCTCTATCATATCTCCTCTATCCAGCCTTTCCTCTATAGTTTACATATTAAGATCCTTAAGTCTGTCCTCATATGCTTTATAATGAAGATCACTAACCATTTTAGTAGCCACCCTCTGCACTGACTCCAACCTGTTTATATCCTTTTGAAGGTGTGGTCTCCAGAATTGCACACATGCTTTGAGGAGTTTAGCACAGTCATACAATGGATAGTTGAAAGGGAAATCGGCAAGGAAGAAATGATCCTTTACCTGGATGATTTCTTGCCAATAGATAGCGATCAACAGGCCTGATGGAGGAACTTAGGGATCGTCCAGCGCAAGGCCGCTGAACTGGGTGTTCCACTGGCAAAGAACAAGACAGAGTGGCCCTCCCATTTCTTGGCCTTCCTGGGGATAGAAATCGACACACTTGAAATGGTGACCAGTCTCCCAGCAAAAAAGGTAGAGGCTTTGAGGGAAGCAGTGCAGGTGATAGGAGCAGCTAAGAAGGACAATCCAAGACAAAGGCAGTCCTTGATCAGTCATCTGAACTTTGCATGCAGGGTGATGCCCTATGGGTAGGCATTCATAAGATGGATAGCTGACTCCACTATAGGGGTGTGTAAGAGCTACCAATTTATCAGGGTTAGTGCTACTATCAAGGAGGACTTGGCTGTGTGGTGGAAACATATAATGGCAATGACATCTGGAGGAAGAGGCTCATTAGCAACTGGGAGATGGAATTATTCACAGACTCAGCAGGTAGCACAGATTTTGGGATCTATTTCAAAGGGCAGTGGTGTCACGAGAAATGGCCAAATGAGTGGCACAAACAGGGTATAACTAGGGATATTTATTTATTTATTTATTTATTTATTTATTTTTCTTATATACCGCGCTCTTAAATCAGTGCGGTTTACATATGAACAAATATAAACACAATGGTACAAACAGCATTGGTTTTTTTTTTACAAAGAACAAGGTACATAAACTTGGTGGAAAACAGGGTAACTATATACAATTAACTATATACATGGCAACTATATACATGGTTATTTTGGTTAATTAGATGCGAATAAGGTATCTATAATGCCGTGGATAAGAAGTTAATTAAAGTACAGAATAAATATGCCAAATATAGTGAGAATAAATATGGCATAGTATAGTGAGCAGGTAATAATCATCATAATTACCCATTCTCTACCGGGGTCAAATATGAAAGATCTGCATGAGGACTATTGTCAGATGGAGTAGCTGCGGGGTAGTATGTTAGGAACAAATAGTGCTTCAATGCCTTTCTGAACTTCATCAGACTTGAGATAGCTCTTATTTCGGGTGGAAGGGCATTCCAGGCTCTGGGAGAAGACAGAGAGAAGGCTCTAGAGGCTGTTGATTTAGAACATTTTGTGAGGAGTTTTGGGAGGTCAATGGAGTTTAATGTAACAGACCTCCTGGATCTGTTATTTGGGGTGATATGTATCATATTGCTGAGAGGTGATAGCGATGGGCACTTTGAGGCTTTAAAAGTCATGACCAGGGTCTTGTATAGAGTTCTGGCCTGTAGGGGTAGCCAATGTAAACTCATCAATATTGGGGTTATGTGTTCTGATCGTGGAGCACCTACGAGGATTCTCGCGGCAGCATTCATGACCAGACGGAGGGGATTTAGGGTGGATTGCGGGAGACCGTGTAGAATGATATTGGCGAAATCCAAGTGTGGTAATACCAGGGCTTGGAATATAGTACGGAAGTCGGAGTAGTTAAGTAAAGGTCGGAGATTACGTAGTGATCGCATCTTGTGGTAGATTGCACTCGTTGTTTTCTTAATGTGGGCTGACATATTAAGCTGTTGATCTAATATAATTCCTAAGTATCGAATTGTGGGTTGTGCTTTCAGCTCAATGTTGTTTACCTGAAGGGAGGTAGGGGGTATGAATGTTGGGTTCCGTGTAACGAATAGAACATCTGTTTTGTTGTGATTTATCCGTAAATTCTGATTGAGGAGCCAGTTGGATACAACTTCAAAGCATTGAGTTATTGGTGTAAAATCTGGTTGTTTTATGTTGAATGGAGCAAACATGAGGATGTCATCAGCATAGGCAAGGCATTGTATGTTGAAGGTGCGTATGAGATCGCAGATTGGCTGCATATAGATATTGAACATTAAGGCAGACAATGAGGAACCCTGCGGGACACCTTGTTTAAGGGGGAAAGGATTGGACATTGCTTCTCCTGTTCTGACTTGCTGCTGTCTATCAGATAAGTAGGATTTACACCAGTTCAGGGCTAGTCCTTGGATTCCCTTGTCTTGGAGGCGCTGTAGGAGAGTATTGTGGTTTACTGAGTCGAATGCTGCAGCTATGTCGAGAAAGATAAGAGTGAACCCTTGGTGGGTATTATCAATGCCTATGATTAGGTTATTGAACAGTGTTGTGAGAAGGGTGTCAACACCATGTTCTTCTCTGAAGCCATGTTGTGAGGGGTCCAGAGGAGATTCGGAGTCAACATGATGCTGTATTTGTCGCTGGACTACTTTTTCCATGATTTTTGCTAGTAGAGGGATGCTGGAGATGGGTCTGAAGGATTCAACTTTTGTTGGGTCAAGTTTACTGTTCTTCAGGAGTGGACGGATGGATGAGTACTTCAGGCTCTGAGGGAAGGATCCTGTTGAGAAGGAATAATTGACAATCTTGCTAATAGTTGGGCTAAGTTCCTGTCGTAGTTCTTTGATCCATCTGGCTGGGCAGGGGTCATTTGGTGCGGTAGTTAAATTAATAGCTGCTATGATATCTTCGATCTCTTTGTGGGATACCTGGGAAAATTTGTCAAGCGATGTTAATTGGACCACGGTCTGTGGGGTAGAAGGTGATGAAGTTGTGGGGATCGTATTAGTCTGTATCATTTTTGATTGTAGGTATATGGCATAGTCTTGGGGGTGTGGCATAGGTGGTTGGGTTGTGGTTGGGTCACCTGTTAAGGATTTAACTATATTGAAGAGGTCATGTGGCTTGTTTAAGGACCTCATTAGTGTATCTGAGTGGAATTTCTTTCTTCTCTCAATTGTCATTCTCCGGTGAGTTTGTAGGTATGAATTGTACGTGCAGAGTGCGTCGGGAGAACGAGAGGAGCGCCAGCGTCTCTCAAGTCTGCGCAGGTGAAGGAGAGATTCTTGTAGTTCAGTGGAGAACCATGGTTTATGTTTGTCCTTGGTCTTGATCCTGTCGGTAGCAGATATGCATGCAGCGGCTTTTAATGTATTGTCCCAGTTGGTTACTAAGTCGTCTTGCGAAGGTAAGTCTTTGTGGAGAGCAGGTAGGATTTTCTCCAGGATTTCGATCTTATTGAAAGGACGGAAGCGTGTTTCAAGGGCACTTGGGGGGCGACCTGGTTTGTTGCAGTCAGTAGTGGAATGTTCAGTGGGGATGTTAAAGAGGAGTAGATTGTGATCAGACCAGGGTACAGGGGTTATGGAGATCATGATCTTCTGAGATGTGTTGGTTATCAGTTGAGGTGCGAATATTAAATCCAGTGTGCTTCCTCTGGTATGGGTGGGGGCGTCAATAAGTTGTTCATAGCCTAGTTGGCGCATGGCTTCGAGGAATGCTGAGGCGTGTGATGTTTGTAACGAAGGCAAGTTAAAATCACCAACTAGCCAGTTAGGAGATTGTGGGTTTGGGACGTTACATGCCAAGTTGATTATTGGTGAAAGATCATCTGAGGAAGGTGATGGCGCTCGATAGAGTAAGTTGATTGTACAGGACCTATTTGATATTGATAGGGCATCAAGATGCGATGTGCTGGATGTATTGATCTGTTTGAATTGGAGGTCCGATCTAGCAAGGATGAGTGTGCCACCCCCTCTCTGATTGGATCTGTGGCAGGTGAAGATGGAGAATTCTGGTGGGATCATCTGGTTGATGAGGACGTTGTCGTTGTCGGTTAGCCATGTCTCAGTTATCAGCAATATATCCAGATTATGTGCTGCTATCAGATCAATAGCTACAGGCCATTTGGAGCGTATAGATCTGGCATTAATTAAGGCACACTTGAGTAGCCGGTTGGTCTTATATTACATTTCTGGAGATGTTCCTGATAGTTGTACACTGTCATTATGGAAGCCTGACTTTGCTAATAAGAGAATGATCTTCTGGTCAGACAATACCTCTGTGATGTACGCAATAAACAAACATTCAGCCAGAGTAGGAAGAGTAATGAGGAGACTGGTGTTACTGAATCTGGAGTTGAACGCATTCATCACAGCTAGCCATGTGCCAGTTGAGTCTAACGAGATCGCTGACACTGTTTGTCATTTTCAGCTGCACCATTTCAGGTGGCTCGCCCTGACAGCAGACCTGACAGTGACAAGTATGTCAATGGAGTTGTGGAGCACTGGGTGGTAAGTGCCAGCAGAATGTTGAGTAGCACCCTATCAAGGAGCACCTGGAAATTGTATAGGAAAGTGTAGGGCAGGCTACAGAACTTTGCAGAGCAATGGGGTTTCAGCCAGCAGCGTGGGGTGACTCGGGAGCAGTTGCTGGAATTTATTACGTGGCTGTGAGATGGAGGGGCAATGTTTAGACATGCTAAGCTGATGCTAGCTGGCGTGGCGTTCTTTTTGAAGTTCGAAGGACTGAATTAACCTGGATATTTTTAATGCTGATCTGCAGAAGGCAGTCGGTTTGGTGCTCAAAATGGGGTGAGTTGGGCCATAGCCCTCCTGGTGGCAGGACCTCACCAACATATTATGGGAGGCTCAGGTACCAATTTTGGAGTGCCTGGGCCTGGAAATGGGGAGGCCAGGTACCAGGGCCAGGGGTGCCTGGGCTCAGTTGAGGAAATGATCGGCCGAAAAATACAAGGCCCACTCAGAAGTCAACACGGAGAGATTGGTGGTGGGAGGAGAATTCTTCGGCCATGGTGCAGACCAAGGTTTTAGTTTAAGACCAGGCAAGAACATTACAGTACCCCTGCATGGTGGTCCCGTTCAGGCAGGAAGGGTTATGTTAACATTGTTATTGTTGTTTACATTTATGTTATGTAATGTTGGGTTAACGTTGTGGTTGTTGTGGTGCTGTTTATTTGCAAGTTGTGGTCTGTTAATCCTACTAGTAAAGCATTTCTTACTCTAAGGCCGAATGATGTTGATGTGTGTTGTAGTGGAGGGGGAAGGGAGCCGGGGGGTGGGGGGGGGGCAAGCAGGAGCCCGGAGGACCCCATGGACCCCATACAGCATGCCCACCGGTTATACCACCTCAATAGGTCAGGTAAGTACACCCATGATAATAGTGTCACACGTTAGAGTAGTCATCCACATCTTAACGGTTGGAAGCATGCTGGTCAAGCACGCAACAGTCATCATGGAGGCACTGAACTTAGTTTTTGCGTTAAATGTATGTTAGATAAAATACCAAATGCACTTTAGTAAAAGGGTCTCTAATAGTATTAAATACTAAATAGAGGCAATCCATATGGGGGAAAAAGAGATCTATTCCACATTATAGATAGAAGTGAAAATTTGATTAAGTCTACTTGTAGAGAAAAAAATTGATCATTCATTCATTCATGGATATGTAGAAACAGTGAATAGTCACATGCAGAATGAGAACATGGCATAGTAATTTTAATTAGTGCTTGTAATGGGAAAAGTTCAGATATTGATTTCCTTGAATTAACACCTTTTTATCTTTTGCTGAGTTGCATTTGGGCTCAGGAAGGATTGAACTTCGTGCTAAAACAATATTGGCATGGAAAGTTACAATTATGCAAACGGCTGGCAGAGCATACTAAATGAGATTCATTGATGGATTAGACCTTACCTCAAACATTCAGTTTATGTCTCTGAATTACAGCAACATTGCTAACACTATCTTGTAAAGCTTCCAAGTTGTTGTTGATTTTGATTTTAAATCTTTTATTTGACATTTTTTTTCTAGAATATTTTGGTCAGTTTTGACCAGAGGGACATCATTACAGCTCCTTTTTCAGGGGCTTTATGTACATGGAATGCAATAAGCATAAACAATGATAATTCAATGCAAATTAACCTTTACTTTACACTGTTTTTATAAAACACTGCAAAGAAGCAGAAGATATAACAGGAAAGGGTAATTGAAAACAACATGGATCAATTTTAAGCATCAAGTCATATATTCTTTCTTTATTGGGTCTCCTAATCTGAGTCAATAGATTGGTTCAGATAACTGGAAAAATCTGTTTTCAAAGATGAACCTTGATCAAACTTGACAAGTTTGTTTATGTTATAATGGAAATATTACATTCTTGATTCCAGTAATTTGAAATTTGTGAAATGAAGTTGCAACTTGCTAGACAACTACACAGCAGCTTTTAATCAGTTGTATGTGAATATATTCTGTATCTAAGCTTTAAAGTTAATTTATACGAATAGCATGATAGGCTGATGTACTGTAGTTCACCAAATTTGATGCCTTATTTCCAGTTTCCACATGAAACTTGTCTACCAGGATCTACATACAAATGAGTATAAAAAAGTTTAGCTGTGAAGCTTTTCAGACTGAGATGCAGTTAATATTTTTGCAAAAAAAAAAGGCTTTCTGAAGCCAACTTTGCACACATTTTCCTAAATGGTAATGAGCTGCTTTGCATGATTTTGAATAGCAGGGGATCATTAGCTAGTAATTTGAATACAATATTGCATGGAGAAATCAAAGCATATAATTTTATTCATTATAAATAAACATTTCCAAAGTCCACTCTGTGTTAAAATGCCAAATGCCATGCGATATTGTTAAAAAACTCACCCTATTTACTGTTTTAATTTACAACACAACAGATGCCGATTTTAGGGCTTGTTAATATAGTGGGCCCATTTATAAGTTTCCTCTTCCATATAAAGGTTTTTCAGATGCCTCTGTTGTCCTTTATCAAAATGTGCTAGTTTTGTATTTCTTCTTTTTCATGATGATTTACTCTCTTCATCCTATCACGTCTTGGAGGTAGATCCACTTAAGGGGTACTTTTACTAAAGCGTGCTAGCTGTGAGAGTGTGTTCTGGCATGAGCTAAAGGAACGCCGGGACACATGTTGATAGCTAGTGCAGGACAATGGCAGCATGGGTTGATGTCCGTGCTAACTGAATGGCACGTTGGAGTGCTAGAGGGGCGGGTTGGGGCAGAGAGTGGTGAGAAGTGTACAGTTAGTGAGGGCTAAACACTGCACACTAACTGTGACTCTTGCAACCTTGCGACCCCACCTAACCAACCCAATCAGTGGCATTAAGTGCACCCACGCTATTTGTATGCTGTGTTAGGGCATAGGGTTCCATGTTAACTGCCAGGGACACGCTTTCCACACCCTGGCAGTTAACACTGTGATGTTGCACCTAATGTGTCATGGTATTGGAGCTTTTGGCATGTTAGCTGCAACATCTTAATGCCCTTTAGTAAAAGACCCCCTAAGTTGTGAATGGCTTGGCAAATGCAATAATACATGGAAAAAGGGGCTACTAGTATGTTTGCCAATTGTAACTCATGCCGTTTGTCAATTTTCTGCATTTGGGAAAGCATTTGGAGAAATTATGCAAAACTGCTAATGAACTGAAGAATCATACCAATGAGATGATTGGTAAGCTTGATGTGGAGCCCGATTCCACTAGGGGAACATCCCGGCCTTCTGGATGGCCCAAGCAGGACGGGCCCATGAGGACCCGATTCTGCACCGTGGGAACCAGAAGTTCCCATGGGTGCAGGATCTGGCCCTGAGCAGGACCGCGTGGCCCTGCATGCAAGCGGGGATGTGCACCCCGTAAGCCGGTCCCCCCGCAGAATCGCCAACCCCCTGTCACCTCGCTGTCTGACGGGCCTGGATCAAGTGGCAGGGATCCATCTTGCACTGCTCCCAGCCTTCAGGGGGATTCCCAGGCCCGATCAGGGTCTCTGCAGCAGCTTATTCCATCTCTGTCTCACGCCCAGTCACAGGACGCACAGGGTGGTGACCTGAATCAGCCCTGTATGTCCTGCTGCCTTGGCCCACCCCCACTCCGCCCAAACTCCACCCTCTCCCGCTCCCACTAGCTCTCCCCGTACTGCTGCTCTGGCCATGTGGTAAGAGCCTGTGGGGGAATATGGGCAGGAAGCCTTGCTGAATAAGGGCCAGAGTTATGAGTAGAAACGTTTTATTTTTGTTTGTATTTCAAAATTATATCAAGTAGGCCGGAAGGTCGGGGGTTCAAATCCCACTAGAGGACAGCAACCTTGGGCCAGAAGGACTGGGGTTTCTAGTCCCACAGGTGCTCTTTGTGGTCTTGGGCAAGCCACTTAACCCTCCATAGCCCATGTTCCCTGTAAAATAGTTATCTCCAAGTTATAATGCCCTGTTCAATGTAATTTCAGTTTGTTCAATGTAAACCGCACTGATGCAGAATAGCGTGGTATATAAATAAATAAAATATTTCATAAATAAAATATTTCAATTTCAAGTACGAGCTTAACAATGAACAGGAAACACTTTATCTAACAAATCAAACCATAAATAGTACAAAGAAATCAACTATACATATTTCCTCAAGTTTACAATAGGAGAAGATCATGAAAAAACAAAGATCAATAAAACATAAATAAAAAAAACACTAGGGGGCCTATCTGTTAAATCATGGTGTCCACTTATGGCTATCATGGGCAATAGCTGCAAAAGGCCTGTGGTATCTGCTGGGGGCATTCCCAGCCTTACCCGACAGATACCATGGTGCATTTGCACTTATCATCGAGAATTGCTATCCCTGCATCTGCAGGTAGCATGGTAACTCCTGCAGGATTCTTGGGATTTGTGGTAAGTGCAAGAGGAGGACAAAATTAAAAATAGCTCATTTCCCCCCATCATCACCAATCCCCTCCCCCCTCCTGGGGCCACTATTGGGCCCACTGACCTTACACCATTGCTGGTACCAATGAATTATTGAACTTCCACAGAGACTCCCATTCAACACTTCACCAGACAGCTTTTGTTCCCTATTGGGAACTGTTCAGAAGGGATCAGGGCACCCACAATATTTTAAACAAATGCCAGTTAGCCGGTTGGTCCCCCCTTCCTCCACCCCACTTCAAAAACAAAAAGACCGGTCAGCCAGTCAGCCCTTACCTTTCAATCCCTGGTAATCTAGTTGGCACAGACCCTACCCCCGTCCTCTAGAGTTCAGAAGGCACATGCATAAGTGATAGTATTCTTTAACTTACGTATGTATCCTCATGTTCCGCTTCCACTCTGCCCCAGTTCTGCCCATGATCATGCCCATCTCACCATGTACACCCGGTGACACATGCAGGTATACTAACAGAATAGTAACCGACCGAGGTGTGCATGGATGTGCCCCTTCACGCATGTTAGTCACTAGAGTACCTGGCTTACATGCACAGACGGCCCATACCTTGGGGTGCCTTGTGGAATTACCTCCATTATGTAAATGGTCCAGTCTTTTCAGGTAAATGTCTCATGGTGCTGCGCCATTCCTACAATACATAGGACAACATTAACCTTTTTATTTATTTATTTAATTAATTCTTTTATATACCGCGCTCTTTAAAATCAGTGCGGTTTACAGTTAACATTTTGTACAGAGTAGGAAGAGCCTGCTCTGCACTTATATCAAACGGGTAATACAACTTGGATTCAGAACAGGGGTAACTATATACTGGCTATTTACAGTCTAGGCAGGAAGTTGTAACGACATGGCTTGCACTGGGAGCTATGTACAGGGAAGTAATTTATTTACTGGGTTGTCTGTTTTTTTATGGTTAGGTTGTGGGGTTGTGTCAGGTGAGGACGTGCTGTTGGCCTGGGCATAGTGTAGGAGACAAAGGTGGTGCTTTAGTACCTTTCTGAATTGAGCAAGTTCAGTGATCGCGCGGATGGTCACTGGGAGCTCGTTCTAGCAGGTAGGTGCATAGAACATGAATGCTCTGTTTTTTGTTGCCTGAGTGCATTTTGTTACTTCGCTGGGGGTTATTAATGTGTTGGTGGTGAAGGATCTTCTTGCTCTGGTTGCAGGTGTGGGGTGGATAAGGTTTGTCAAGGAGCTAGCGGTTGTTTTGTTGATGGCCTTGAATGTTAAAAGTACTACTTTGAAGATGAGTCGGTAGTAGATTGGTAGCCAGTGTGGGTCTTTCAGGATTGGAATAATGTGGTCCCTTCTAGAGGCCCCGTGTAGTAAGCGGGCAGCCGCGTTCATTGCTAACTGTAGTGGGTTTAGTGTGTTCTTAGGGAGTCCCTGAAGGATCACATTGGCGTAGTCGAAGTGGAGGGTTACTGGTGCCTGGAAAACTGTTTGGAAGTCATCTGGTTGCAGCAGGGGTTGAAGATGTCGAGTTGTCCTTATCTTGTGGTAGATTTTCTTGATGGTGTTGCCTATGTGCACTTCAAGTCGAGGTGCTGGTCGACCATGACTCCTAGATAGCGGATGGTGGATCGACTTGGGAGCTCGGCGTCTCTCATGTTTAATGTTGCTTGTGGGGAGAAGGTTTGATTTCTTGTGATGAACAGCACTTCTGTCTTGCTGAAGTTTATCTTGAGACTCTGTGAGTGGAGCAAGTCAGTGATGGCATCAAAGCATTTTACTAGTGATGAGAAGTCTGATTGGTCGATAGTGAATGGGATGAAGAGTAGAACGTCATCTGCATAAATCAGGCAGGAGATGTTAAAGGAGCGGATGATTGCACATATGGGCTGCATATATATATATTGAATAATAGGGCAGATAGCGAGGAACCCTGGGGAACTCCATGTTTTTGTTGAAAAGGCTCGGAAGTCATGAAGCCTGTTTGTACCTCCTGCCATCTATCTGTTAGGTACGATTTGCACCAGCTCCAGGCTAAGCCCTGAATTCCCTTTTCCTGGAGATGTATCAGGAGCTGCTCATGGTTGACGGAGTCAAAAGCCATGGAGATGTCCAAGAAGATCAGGGCATATCCTCGTCTGTTGTTGTTAATCCCCATGATTAATGTGATTCCCTGAAGCCATGTTGGCATGGATCGAGGGGGGCAGTGGAGTCGATGTGTTCTTGGATTTGTCGTTGGACGACCTTCTCAATAATCTTGGCTAGAAGTGGGATGCTTGAGATTTGTCGATAGGATTCAACCTTCTGGGGGTTCAGCTTGTTGTTCTTCAGAAGGGGCCTTATTGACGTCTGTTTGAGGCATGCTGGGAATGTTCCTGTGGAGAAGGACCGCTCCATGATCTTGGCTAGAGTTGGACTGAGTTCGTTGCACAAAGATCTTATCCAATATGCTGGACAGGGGTCGATTGGTGCAGTGGTGGAGTTGATGGTTGCAATGATGTTCTCGATGCCTCTGGCTGATGGTGTTGTAAGCGAGTTGAATGGTAGTGGTTGGTATGGGTTGTTTCTATGAGTGGATTTCGTGGTTATGCTGATGTTGCTGGCTTTGGCTAGTATGTAGTCAGTGTATTCCTGTGGGTGTAACATTGTAGTTTGGGTGGGCGAAGGTTCTTTCGTCAGGGTCTTCACTAAGTTGAAGAGGTCGTGAGGTTTGTTCAGTGAGCGGCACAGGAGGTTGGAGTGGTGTTCTTTCATTTTCACTGATATGGAGTCACGGTGTGCATTCAGGTGGGCGGTGTAGACTGCCTGGTCAGTTAAGGACTGGGAGTTCCGCCATCATCTTTCTAGTTTCCTAAGGAGAAGGAGTGAGGACCGTATCTCTGCGGAGTACCATCGTGCAGATTTCCTACCTCTTGGTGTTTTGTCTGGTGCAGGTGGCTTGTTTGAGGCAGGTAGGCATGCAATGGATTTAAGGCTGTTATTCCATGTGGCCATCATTTCATCCAGGTTAGGCAAATCTAGCCTGAGATTTGAGAGGACTTCGTTGAGGATCGCCTCTTTGTCGAATGGTCTGAAATGTTCTGTGGGTGCTGATGAGTTTTCGGCTCCTTTCCTAGGCAGTTTGCTGTTCTGATGCATGGGCATCTGGAACTTGATTAGGTTGTGGTCAGACCATGAGACTGGTGTGATATATAGGTCAAAGTTGTAGTTCAGACTTATGTCTGGTCTTGGCATGAATACGAGGTCTAGTGTATTTCCTTTCTGGTGGGTGGGTGTCTCAACTATCTGTTCATAGCCAAGTTCAATGAGTGCTTCAAGGAAGGCTTTGGAGTGGGTATTTTGAAGAGCTGGAAGGTTAAAGTTTCCCAATATCCAGTTGGTCTGTGAGTGTTCTTGGGGTTACAGGCAAGGTCAATTATGGTTGCGAGGTCCTCAGGGGAGGAGCATGGGGATCTGTAGATTAGGTTGATGTTGGTTATGGTGATTGTATCGAGGTGACTGTTGGTTATGGTGATTGTATCGAGGTGTGTTGTGCTGCTGGAGTTGATTAGTTGATATTAAAGACCAATCTTAACAAAATGGCCTGAGCTTAACGAGATTGTTGCATTTTATATTTATCTTTTATCTTATGAGTTCATGCTCTGTTTCCATGCTTGATTTTTAGATTCATGTTTATTTATTTATTTATTTAACTGTATTTATATCCCGCTTTTCACCGGGTCAAAGCGGTGTAACAAAAAAAGGGGGGGGGGGGTTAATCAGTTATAAATATTTTAGTTAATTTGAATATTACTTGTTTTTCTGTTTTGACAAATTGTCTCTACTCATTAGTAGGTCTGATCTACAATATGAAACTTTCCGCAAAGAAGAATAAAGTAATATTAATTCTATGCTGTAATATAAGGGCTATGTCCTTTCTAATATCATGGTGGACCAATTTTGTAAACGCTTTCAAGTCACTGTGCTTTCAAATGTAAAACAACTTTATTGCTTTTGAGTTATATCACTTCATTGCTTATAACACAGATTACTATGGAGCAGGGGGTTTCAATCCAGTCCTTGGGACACATCTAGCCGGTCAGGTTTTCAGGATAATCACAATGAATATGCATGAAGGAGATTTCCATGCACCACCTCCACTGTATGCAAATCTATCTAATGCATATTCATTGTGGTTATCCTGAAAACCTGACTGGCTAGCTGTGTCCCAAGGACTGAGTTGAGAACAGCAGCTATAGAGTACCGATGCTCATGGAAGAAGTAAAATACTATGTCGAAGCTGGCCAAATTTTGCAGTACAGTTCCTGAAACGCTTGTGACAATGTTTATCTTTCATTTCTACTGTTTCAATACTGACTACTGGTGACATTGAAGCCTCCTCTACATAATGTATTAGGACTTGGTGAAATCTGCCAGTTGGAAATTAATTAAATCATAGGATGAACAGTTTGAGGAAGGGGGAATCTTGCCATAATGTGAATGTTTAGGGAGTTTTGTGGATTATGATCAACCCATTGTAAGTCAATATGTTTGAGAAATAACTTCAAGTCCTTGGTGGGAATCAAAGAGAGGAAGGTAGATGAGGAAAACGATTAGATTGTATAGGCCAGGGCATGGAGTCATGGGCTGTAAATGAAACCAGGAGCTCTCCTTTTCAGCTGTAATGCAGATATAGGGGAGTTTAGTTAAGTGTCTGTTTGTTTAAAAGCTAGAACGGATCTTAGTATAAAGGTGTTTGTGTTTGATTCCCCCTCCCGACTCCCACCCTCCCAGGCACATTCTTTGAAACATAGGCTGTAACCCATTTAACAGGATAAGAGGTAAGTTCTTTATAGAAGAATGAATTAAGGATTTTTAGTAACCAGTGAGGAACCCTGACCTTATTAATAAATTCATTGCGGTTCCTTTGAAAGACATTGATAAATAAATAGAAAATGCAACAATGAAAAGAAGCAAAAAGTAGGAATAAGGGGCTTGTTTACAAAGCCGCGGTAGCGGTTTCCGATCCGATAACGATCGGAAACCGCTACCGCAGCTTTGTAAACAAGCCCCTAAGTGGTCAGTTTTCAAAAATGAAAAAGGTCATGATCTAAGGCCTGCCCTGGCACCTGTGCTATATAACACATTCATAAGGAGCAAGGTGTAACGAGTAAGGCGATCACATTTTCAGATAACACAAAATAATTCAAAGTTGTTAAAACAACAGAGGATTGTGTGGAACTGCATAATTTGCTTGTGGACTAAAAATTGAAATCTAAATGGCAGATGAAATTTAATGTGGACAAGTGCAAAGTGCATAGAGGAAATAGTCCCAAGTACAGGTAAAAATAATGGATTCTGCATAGAAGTCACCACACAAAGAAAAGATCTTCAGTTATTGTGGACACTAAGTTGAGATTTTCAGCCCTATCTGTTGCAGCAACCAAAAATGAATGGAGAACAAAACTGGGAATATCATTATGCCTCTCTATAGGTCCAGAGTGTGACCACTTCTCGAGTATTGTGTGCAGCTCTGGTCATCCCATCTTAGAAGGCTATAGTACAATTATAAAAAGATTCAGAGAAGGGAAACAAAAATGTGAAGAAGAGAGACACTTCCTTTATGAATGAAGTCTGAACAGGTTAGGACTCTTCTGATTGGAAAAGAGATGGCAGAAGGGCTATGGTAGATATTTACAGGGCTGGCACTACTCGGTAAGCAGGTTAAGTGTGCCGGAGGGGCACCAATGTACAGGAGGACAGCAACCTTGGGCTGGAAGGACTGGGGTTTCTAGTCCCACAGGTGCTCCTGGTGGTCTTGTGCAAGTCACTTAGCTCTCTGTTGCCTCAAGTACAAAAACATAGACTGTGAGCCATTCAGTGCAAGGGAAAAATATATATACAGTACCTGAATGTACACTGCTTTGACTGGTAGAAAAGCGGTATATAAGCCTAGTTAAAATAAATTCTTCCTGCTACTGCGATTCTGAAAAGGAGCACAGCTTTGGGTAAAGTGAAGAAAAATGCTGTGACTTTTACCGCCATATCTTCTGCTGCCTAAGAGAGGGCAGATAAGGAATTGGGGAGCAGGGGGTAGAAGGAAGACAGCAACTACTATTGCACTAGCTGGGTGATAAGGCAGGGGAGGGGGAAGTTGCTATACTTGGGATGGAAAGGAGAAGTCAGCTACTGCATTATTTGGATGGCAGGGGTGGGGGTGGTTGCTGTACTTAGTGTGGCAGGTTAGGGGAGAAGGCAGACTCTGTTCTATTGGAGGTGAAAAGGAGGAGGGGGGAATACTAGGATACAAGAGTGGGGTGAGGGAGAGAGAGGAGGAGTGCTGCTTGTACATGGTGAAACCATGTAGAAGAGGCCATGGGGGCATTATTAAGGAGGAAGATGAGTGCAGAGGGCAGAAATATAATGGGGAGTGTATGGAAGATAGAAGAGGAAATGAGATCGGGGAAGGAGTGAGGCAGGGAAAATAACAGACCAAGGGGAGATGGACTGGGCCGGAGGTGAAAGAAGATGGAAGGTTGATAGGTAGTTGGAAATTAAAAAGAGAGATTGAGGGGGGTGTTTGAATGGACAGAGAGGCAGAAAAGAGAAATGGAGGAGAGGACTAAAAGGGGAAGATCAATATGTCAGAGATATATGTAGGGAGGAAATAGGAAAAGATAAGAGGAGAGAGGAGAAACAACAAATCAACAACAGACATCAGACAGAACATTAGAAGTCAGAGTAGGAAAGCAGAAAAGAGAGACGGGGATGAACGTGACTGTGAAAATAAAATGCCCAGATCACAAAGGTAGAAAATATTTCATTTTGAATTTATCGACTGAGATAGGTGTGCTTTGGGAAGTATGGATCATGGATTTTTTTGTTTGTGTTTAATTCAGTGCAAGAGGAAATGCATTCATAAATTATTTCTCCAGTGTTCTTGTGTTCATATTTCTTTTTCTAATCTGTGGTTCCTTGTTTGGTATTTGGTCAGAGTCTGCATTGCGTTTGACCGAGGCGCAGAATTCTTAGTATGTAGTTTCTCTATGTAGAAACCTGCAGTAGCCCTACTTGTTCTGTTTTACCAGGAGTAGATGGATTGGTGTTCCAGGGCGCATACAATGTTGTAGTGCTGCCTATTCATAGGCAAGGTTCTTCGTGTTTGAATCATAGGAATAGTGCTACTATGGAGTGGCAGGTTTGCTACATGTGCATTCCGTGGGGATTTTTTTTCAGGTTTTGTATTATTTAACAATATGCATGGAAATGGATAACATGAGGAGGGATCTAGCAAAGTTGCCAAATTCTTGACCATTCTTTAAGCTAACATTTAATGCTGGGCTGCAAAACCCCCCATATAGTATGGGGGGGGGGGGTGGAGGGTGGGGACAAGGGCTGTTGGGGAGAGAGACTGGGTGAGGCAGGGTAGGGGGTCATGAGAAAGAGAGAGAGTGTGGGGCACATGGAAGAGAGATGTAGTATGAGGGCATAAAAGAGAGAGAAAAAGGGGGTGCAGAGGCATGAGAGAAAGGGGGATGCAGGGGCATATAAGAGAGAGAAAGAGAAGCTTTTACACATGAGTTCACATTGCCCCTTCACTGCAATTCTCTTTTTACAATATTTGATTTGAGGGAAAAATATCAACATCCTGTGAGCAGAGTTCACAAAGATGTTTTGGGAAAAGAGAGGAGTGTTGCCTACTATCCATAGTAATGAGGGTGAGGGGAGGGGCATTGATCTGTAAGTTGCAGGGAGGCATCGGAAACCCTACCATTGGCCCTAGATATATATGAGATCACGACTGGGTTGGAATGTATAAATAGGGAATTGCGAGTGGGGAAGATTTTCCTCAGCCTGTGCGCCTGCTCCTCTTTCAGGCTGGCATTTATGTGTGCACAGGAGAGGTGTAAAAATGAATGTAGAAATGGGAATACACATCTATATTTTCAGCCCACTCAAATCGTAGTCCCTTGAAATCCCTGCATTGTTTTGTTTTTTAAATTTTATCTGTTTATGTACATTTTAACAACCAATATTGCAAAAGCCAAAAGAAGCTTGTAAACAAACAAACAACAGCAAAGCACAATAATATTACAGCAACACACCTAGCCCACCCACCCAGCCCCTTTATTCTGCAAAGGAGTACTAAAAGGGAGCACTTGTTCCCTAATGACTACTAATCTACAACATTCCTAACATTAATAACCCAGATGGGAGGTCATCTGTGACAAAACAATCCCATTTCTGAGGCAGTACCAATTCCTGAGAGGGATCCTGGGAAGAGGGTGAAATAGGAGGTGGAAAGGCACAGCGAGGAAAGGCAGAGGAGGAGAAAAAATTGGGGAACAGAGGCAGCACGTTAAAAAGCTCGCTGGATATATTTGTCCAGAGCCCTCCATTTTGCTGTGTTGGGGGAGCATAGACTTCCTGAAGCTACCTGTAAACGCTCATATTTACTAAACAAGCTTAGTTGGTTCCACCAGAGACGACAATTAAGCGGCAGAGCATCTTTCCAGTATCTAAAGACTAGATTTAAAGCCACTCCCAGCATAAAATCTAGTAAAATGTGGTTCTCAGCTATTAGAGAGGGAATACCAGCTATAGAAACCTCTGCATTGTTTAATTCTCCAAAGGTAAAGAGTGGTTTTCTGAAATCACATTTGCACATGTATTCCAATCTACATGTGCAAATATCACTGTCTGCATGTGGAAATGCTTCTAAAAAAGCCTCCATAATACTTTGGTTTTTAGCCTTATCTATATTATTCTTCCTCTTTTTGGTGAAGGGTGGGGGCTTTGGTTAGGCTATTGTGTACACTAATTTTGTGTAGAACTTTGCCTCTTTGTTTCTTGGTATAAGCCTATTTGTTCCAGGTTTATAATTTTTGTATTTGAATTAGCTCTTTTTCATTTAATTCAATCATGCATAATAGCTTGATTCTACTTCTAAGATACCACTTGATCATTAAAGCATTAAATCAAGAATGTCATTGTTAACAATAAAATATCAATTGGATATTATGCTGTCCCACATAATTTGCTATAGAATTCATCGACTGAGCATTTATAAAAAAGAGGTTACAGCTTCAACTTGGGACTGTATCACCATCACAGACCACTCTGAAGCTTCGTCCACTGTTTGCTTGGATAGTCTCAGAACCCCTTGAAGAACAACTTTCAGTGCTGACAGTACTACTACTACTACTACTACTACTGCTACTACTGCTATTACTATTACTACTGCTACTACTGCTACTGCTACTACTACTACTATTACTACTACTACTGCTACTACTGCTACTGCTGCTACTACTACTACTACTACTACTACTACTACTTATCATCTGTACAGTGCTACAAGGTGTATGCAGTGCTGCATAGAGACATATAAGAGACCAGTCCCTGCTTGTAAGAGCTTAGAGGCCAATTCCAAAGTGTGCATGCCTGGGTCATCTGCACGCTAAAAACTTGGACAGGGCCAAGTTAGACCTCATTCTGCATCCTCGGGATCTGTATGCACCTGCAATTCCAGAATCAGATAAAAAAGACTGTCCGGCATGCACCAAATGCTGATGTGGGAGATATCTCTGAGGCTGCCTACCCCTAGCACACAATGCTTTGACTGGCATGCCGGTGCAGTGGCGTCCCATCACTATGGCACGACACATCCAGCCTGTAGCACAGAATTGCAGGCTTGATAGCGGCCCCTGCCCAACACTGTTGGGCCATCAGCAAGGTCCTATCAGGGCAGGCTTTGCCAGCAGGCTCCGTCCTCAGGCATTGCCAATGGGTGCGGCATGCTGAAGCCCACCAATGGTGCAGCGGCCTGCACTTATTCCACCCTCGGGGTGAAACAGGCTGGTCTTCCATGTTGTTGCCAGGGTACATACAGAGGCCAGTCCTGAATAGCTTCTGTACATCCTGGCACCTGGCCACTCCCTCGCTCTGCCCCCTCCCGCCCACCTACAGTGCTTCTTGCACAAATGCTGTGCACATGCAGGGAGCTCTGGCAGTGGAATAGGGCTGGGGAGCTGAGCGTGGGTTGGACATCTAGCCTGCATGTTCAACGCCCCTATTCGATGTTCAAAATGACCCCCTTAGTGTTTAGTCAAAACAGACACCACAACAGCTGAGAACCAGGATATATCTAGGGGGAATGGTAAGGAAACACATAGCAGGTAAATAGGAGACTAAGGGGATGAGGATCCAAAAGCAGTCTCAAAAAGTGAGTTTTTAGCCCGGATTTGAACAGGGCCACAAATGGAGCCTGATCTACTGACTCAGGTAGTTTGTTCCAGACATAAGGAGTAGTGGACTGTATAATATCCATTGCACAGCTTCTGTCCAGATCAGAAAACCAGGGAAAGGAGAAATTACTGTTTGCAGAAGGCAGCCAATCTCGAATGTGTTAAATTGTATAACAAAGCTGCCACAAAATACCTTGACAGGTTTTCAGCAAACCTACCACTTCTGCATCATAGAAATTCAATAATATGGCATTAACGAGTACTGTTATAGTGTTTACTGCCTAAATAGGAATGGATGAGGGACTGAAAACAGTGGAAAATGCTTGTCATAGGGCAGCATTTTCGAAGGCATTTACACGAATAACTGCCCTGGTTACCAATGTAAATGCCCTATCCGGGATTTTTGAAAGGCATCGACACGGGTAGAATTTTTGGAAAATCCCAGATAAGTCCCTAATGCACACAGATACTATGCAGTTAGCATCAGGACATGTTGGGGGTGTTTCAGGGAAGAACGGAGAGCAGAGGAAAGGGCTAAATGGGTAGCAGTGATTTTCGATGCTACCCGCTTAACCCTCTGTGCCTTAAAGATAGACAAGGTTTTTCCTTTCCTATCTTTAAGGCGCAGGGGCTAAGCGGGTAGCATCGAAAATCGCTGCTATCCGTTTAGCCTCGGCGACTCTGGGCGCATCCAGGAAAACACAGATTTTCACTTCCGTCTCCATGGAACTGAAAATCCGGGTTATGGGGGTTGGCGGCAGACTATATGCTGACATGTCTCATAGCCTGCCTAGATAAAAATCAGGCCCATGATTTATGGGGGAATTTCATCTAGCCTATATAGATGCTAGGTACATGGGTGTTTTTAGAGTGTGTGCTTTATGCTAATTTCCAAGGAGAAGCAATGCAAATAGTTTTGGGCTTTTGAAAATTAATATACAGTATGGACACTAGAAGCAGCTGTGCTCTTTGTTCCGACTCTTTTGTGAAGGTAGCTGAGAAGGGTACACGATAGCTTGCATACTTGCGAAAACAGTATGCATGCCCTGGCTAACAGTATGCATGCCCTGTGTGTAATTTTAGCCAGCTCGAAGAGGGTTTTCCATGGGGTCCATTTACTAACAGCACCTACTATCTGTACAAGGCTCATAGGAATAACCATTAATAAATGACCCTGCTACTGTATGTATGAGAGTATTGTTTGCTCTTTGGATCATTTACATCTAGATGTCCTTTTTATTGGGACCGAATTGTATTTTGAAAGCTGTGTTTTGTAGTGGACTGGGCCTTTAAGGATGGTAACCTGTGGGCTTCTGATGCAGATTCAAACAGAAGGGGGCCCAGTACTGCACAAAACAGTAGAAACGGGCTTCATCAGTAGTGGAGAGCGTGCTTAGGAGCTGCAGTTATACACCGAGAAGTAATGCTGGTTGCTGTTTTCATTTTCTATGGGCGACTCTTTTGACAGCACCATAAGCCATGTCCATTTTATGTCATCATGCATAGCAGCTCCTTTATGCTTTCTTGGCAGGGGAAGATCATTTAAGCTACGAAATATCAATGAAAAAAAGAGATTGCAATTTAAATTTCAGTGTTTTAGAAGAGCATTGTTTGCTCTTTGCAAAGATGTTACAATTAAATGTAAATTGGCTGAGGTGAGAAGTGTAATATTGTCATAGACCAAGTCAGGGGAAGTCTCCCTAAATTAAAATTGAACTAGAAAAGTAAGCTGTGATATATGATATGTCATTTGTGCTTTCATCAGGAGTCTGAACTCTTTCATATGAGGGTTGTGCTGTAAATTATACTTCTAAGGGATTTGATTATAAAGGTCCTGATTGAAAAATTCTCATTGCCTCAGTAGTAGATGGATTTTAAAAAGAGAAATTCTCGATTTAAAGCTTACTCGGAAGCCATTGTATGAAGCTCCATCATTTTTAGCATATCCTTTGAATCCTATAAGGAACCAATGCATTAAGCTGCAAATGACCTCAAATACCTCAATATATGCAAAAATACAGCAAATAGGACATGCAATCACATGCAGACTCAGTGCAGTTTTTGCACACATACTTTAATGTTTGTGACGGCAATCGTAAAAGTATGCAAAATTGCTAATGAGATGAAGAAAGTCCCGATCTATGCACAGGTAACAGAGGCACTTACTACTCTCCAAGCAGTAGAGTTTCAGGATATCACCAAATTGTGGAGTTTTCTGCCTGTAATTTTGTCATGCTTTTAGTTCCCATGGGCACTAACCTCTGGTGCCAATATTTAAAGGCACCAAGTCAGTGTCTCTACTACTATTTATCATTTGTATAGCACTGCAAGGCATACTCCAAGTGCAAATCTTTTTTTCTATCACCACTGTATTGCGACAAACAACTTGAATCCTTCCTTCCTGACACAAATGCACCCCCTCTCCCCGGATTTCCCCCACCATATTACCGGAGTCTTGTTTTCCAGCTTTCCCTGACTTCCTGCGATGCTGCCTGCAACTTCCACTTCCATGTTTATGGAACACCTAGACAGAGCCGGGGGAGCATGGGTGATGGGGGAGGGGGGAATGCGGTTGTGCATGCACTGTAGCCTTTACGTTTTTAAACCATATTGACGCCGTGCCACCAGGGAAAGCAAAAGTGTGCTGTGCACAGCCAATCGGTTGGCCGGGTCAGGTCATATGATTCATGGTGGATCAATCTGGGACAGGCACTGAATGAAACAGAAATATCACTGGCAAAGTGGAGAGTGGGGGAAGGACAGAAGGTGAGGAAAGAGAGTAATAGATTGTTTTGGGGCTGTGAGGGAGGGCAAAATAGAAAGAGCAGATGGGGGTGGGGGGAGGAAGGCAAGGAAAGAAGAGAGCAGTTGATTGCTTGGGGGTCAAAAGGGAGGAGCATCTCTAGAGGGGACTCCGCGGTTCCTCTCCCCCATGAACCTAAAGGTTGCTTCTTATTTTTTTGCCCATGGGAGCTAGAAGTATGACAATATTATGGGTAGAAAACTCCACAATATGGTCATTTTCTGAAATACAAGTTCTTGGAGAGTTGTCCCCAGGCTGATAAAATGTCTGTAAACTCCCTGGGATGATTTGTATTTGAGAACAATTTATGCTCAAAATATATGATTAGATTCTAATCTAAACCACAAAATATAAAAGATGAATTCTGATTATTTTTCATTGAAAAGATAAAACAATAAGGGCTCGATTCTGTGCCACGAATAACGGGGATGGATGTTCCAATGGGATGTCCATCCCCGCTATTCGTGCCTTCTCCAGCCACGTCTAACTTCCCCGCCACTTGTGTGGGGAAGATAGATGGGGGCAGGGAAGAGGCGGCTTGGTGGCAGAGTCTGGGCGGTCGCCGGCCCTGGACGTATATTTATTTTATTTATTTATTTTATTTAACACTTATTTATATACCGCATCTTCCAGCGATCAGTTGCGGTGTACAATTAACAACAATTAACAATGCAGAGCTTGTTTTACATAGAACAATTATAACTTTTTACATAGAACATCTTAACTTGTACAACAAAGGGTTTAAAAGACTAAGCAGAATAATTCAATAAATCAACTAACACAGTTTGTGTTACAAAAGATACTATGTGCAGGGAAGTTATTCCACCTCTGAGGTGGAATAACTTCCCTGGATTTTTTTTTTTTTGGTACTGCTGGGGCGGGGAGGGCCAGAGAAAATTCCCCACAGTCCGATCCTGGCCTTAGGAGGCCAGATTGGGGGTCTGGTTGCGGGAAATAAATACTTTTGAAACATCTTTTTATTAAACATTGTGGCAAACAAAGTAAGAGGAGACAGTTACAATGCATCACCCCTCCCCAACAGCCACCCCGCATCTCAACCCCCCCTGTGGTACAGGCAGTTCCGGGTTAGTCCCCCAGACATACCTTTCCCCCTGTCCCTGTACAATCCCCTGTACAAGCAAGACTACCCCCGTTGCAGATGTGAGCTCCCCAACTGAGTCTCCTCCATATCCCCCGTTAACGGTAAACATCCCTAGACACGCCACCAATTAGACACACAGCCCAGCGATAACAACCCCAACTGGGTAACAACAAAACGTATATAACATCGTGAACAATGTGTGTGAAATGTCCGCCCCCCACCTCATCCCGCTAATCCCCCAATTTCCCCTCCAAATAAATGTCCCAGATCTTATGAAACATCCATTCCTTACCCCTCAACCGGTAAGTTAGTAGGTCAAAGCGCACTGCCACATTCACTTTCTCTTCCCATTCCTCCACCGTGGGCCCATTCACACTCCTCCACCGTCCAGCAATCGCCACTCTCGCCGTTAAAGTCAGTTTCGCCTCCAATAACTCCTGCCACTTCCCCATGCCCATGACCTCAGGATATCCCAACAATAGTACCCGTGGGCAACCCAAAGATACTCCAGGCCCCCTGCTGCGGTCCTCCACCCCCCGTATTCTCCCCCACACCCTTTTCCAGAAGACCTGTATCACTGGGCAATCCCACCACATGTGGAGGAAGCTCCCCACCCCCCCACATCCCCTCCAGCAATTATCCGATGACTACCCCTCTGCCAGAAACAACTGCCGGGGAGTACAATAAGCCCCATGAATTATTTGCAGCTGAGTCTGTCGCCAGGAGGACACCCAAGTACACTTTGCGATGTTGGCATAGATCCCGCCCCAGATCTCCTCCTCCAAGTCCTCCCCCAACCACTTGTGCCACCTCAATCGGTGAGGAAATGGGCCCCTATCCATTTCCTCCTGGAGTAATACTTTATAAAGTCGAGCAATAAACCCTCTGTCCCCCCCCCCCTTTCTGAAATATCGCTGCTTCCATCGGCGTACCCTCCCTGCAGACCTGCGACATGACATCCCCAGTTGTGAGCAGATGGCGCAATTGAAAATATTGGTAAAAGGGTATCTTCTCCTGAACCAGGCTCTCCAAGTCCCTATGAGACCGGATCACCCCTCCCACCACATACCCCTGAAGCCGTTCCAACCGCCCTTCTTCCAATTGTCTCCCCTTTCGCACCCACCCCATCTTGCCAAACTGGAAAAAGTCTTCAACTGTAGACCAAGGGGAGAACACACTAGGGAACCACCCTTCTCTCTTCCCATGATGGTAAATCTGCGCCAGGGCATCTAAAAAGGGATGCCCGTGCCGATTTATCCGCTCCCCTCCCCCCTCTCCCCCTACCAGCCATTGGGCCAACGATAGGGCTCCCAACGCCGATCTCTCCAACTCCACCCAAGTCGCTGCCCCTTCACTCCTGCTATGGTCCCGCCAGGCCCGCAGGAGGCAGGCCTGGTAGAACCAATGCAGCGACGGGTACCGAACACCTCCCTGATCCTTAGAGGGATACAAACCCTGTCTACTAATCCTACCCTTCCTCCCTCCCCACACAAACCGCGCCAGTCGAGATTCCCACCGCCTTAACAAACTCCCCGGGATCCGAATAGGGAGTTGTGAAAAGAGAAATACAAACTTCGGCACCACACTCATTTTCAGGCCCTCTACCTTCCCCCGCCAACTCAGCTGTAAGGGAGCCCAGCCGTCCAACAGTGTCTCCACCTGCCCCACCAGCGGCCGATAATTCAACACTAACAACTGGGAGGGATCCTCCGCAATACGCACCCCCAGATATTTAATATGCCCCGGGGACCATTTAAATGGGAAAGCCGGGAAGCCTTCTCTCCGCAGCCCACCCAAAGCCATCGCCTCCGTCTTCGACAGATTCGCCTTAAACCCTGAGACCGCCCCAAACCTTTCCAATTCCAGCAACAAGACAGGAAGGGAGTCCTTTGGGTGAGTCATAAATACCAACTTTTCATCAGCATAAAGGAGTATCTTATGCTCTTCCGTTCCCACTTGCACTGGCCTAATCCCTGTCTGCGCTCGTACTCTAATTGCGAGAGCTTCAATCACGATGGCAAACAAGAGGGGGGAAAGAGGGCATCCCTGTCTCGTGCCTCTTTATAACAAAAACCTGGGAGGAGTGGCCTAGTGGTTAGGACAAGGTACTTCAGGCCGGAGGGCCGGGGGTTCAAGTCCCACCTGGGGACAGCAATCTCAGGCCGGAGGGACTGAGATTTCTAGTCCTATAGGCACTCCTTGTGGTCTTGGGCAAGCCGCTTAACCCTCCATTGCCCATGTTCCCTGTAAGTATTAGCGTATGTGTGTCATATCCCCTCGTGTTAAATGTATCTCCCAATTGACTGCTTTGACCCGGTGAAAAGCGGGATATAAATACAGCTAAATAAATAAATAAATAAAATAAATAAACCTGTCTGAGACCTGATCATTCACCCAAAGCCACGCTACCGGCCGCTGATATAAGGTCCTGACCCCCTGAATGAAGCCTTCCCCCAGTCCCATCCTCCCCATGACTTGGAAGAGAAATGCCCATTCCACCTGGTCGAAAGCTTTTTCGGCGTCCAGCGCCACACAAAGTGCTGGGATTTTCCGGGCCCTTATATGGTGGAGAAGCCCCACAGCTCTCCGGACATTTTCCGCGATCCGCCTGCCTTTTATAAACCCCGTCTGGTCCGGGTGAATTAAGTCCGGCAAGATCCCCTCCAACCTACTTGCCAAGATTTTTGCATATAATTTAGCATCACTGTTTATTAGCGCTATGGGCCGGTAGTTCTCACAGCGCTCCGGGGGCCTACCCTCCTTGGGGAGAACCACAATATTGGCCTGGGTCATCGACTCAGGCATCGGAGCCCCCTGCAAGAAACCCGAGAACAATCGTGCCAGAAACGGGGCCACTTCCTCCCGCAACATTTGATAATATTCCGCTTGGAACCCGTTGTCCCCAGCAGCCTTCCCTTTCGGTAACTTCTTAATCCCCCCTAACACCTCAGCCACCGTAATGGGCCTCCCCAGACAGCTCGCCTTGTCCTCATCCACCCGCGGGAGCGCCAGCCCGCTGAGATACTCCGCGATCTCATCCGAACTAACCCCCTCCTGCCGCTTATATAACTCTTCATAAAACGAGCGGAAGGCCTGACATATATCTTGACTAGCCACCGCCTTCCCTCCCCGCCATCCACGATCTCCTTCACTATCCTGCTCTCTTGTCTCTTTTGTAACTGTCGCGCGAGCAACTTCCCGGCTCGATTTCCGCCCTCCATAAAGTTCCGTTTAGTAGCTCTCATCATCCTTTCAACCTCTTCCAGGTATAAGGTGTTAATCTTCGCTCGTATACCCAAAAGTTTCTGTCACACCGAACGGGACCCCCGTTTACTATGCTCCTCCTGCAACTCCGCTAACTCGCGCATCCACTGCTGCCTCAGCGCCTCCCTTTCCTTTTTCTGTTGACTCCCCATTTGAAGCAGGATCCCCCTCATATAAGCTTTCCCACTATCCCACACCAGCGTATCCAATACCTCCCCATTATCATTCCACTCCAAGTATTCCCTCCAAGCCTTTCATATACGGACCCTCCCTTCTTCCGACTGGTATAAGGACGTGTTGCCTCTCCACCCCCCTCCCCCCTTCCCGCTCTTGCCATACCACTCCCCTACAACCATCCCATGATCAGACAAGGTAATCAGGTGGATGACCACATTCACTAGTACCCCTAATTGGTCTCGTCTCCCCAGTAATAAATCCAACCTCGAGTAGGACTCCTGCCTAGCCGAGTAACAAGTGAATTCACGCCCACCGGGATTCTCCCACCTCCAAATATCCACCAATTCAAAATCCACCATACACAGCTCCAGTTCCTGCCCTTCCCTCCCATGCCTCCTTGCACTGAAATTAGATCGATCTTTTGCCCCTACCATGCAGTTCATGTCCCCCCCCACAATCCAGTCCCCCTTGGCTTTACATTGAAACCCCCTCAAAGCCTCGTTAAAAAAAGAACCTTTCGGCCCATTCGGAGCATACAAGTTAAGAAAGGATACCTCCCGCAAATCCACCCTCCCCACCACCCACACCACCCTCCCCTCCTCATCTCCACCACTATCAAAGGGGACGAACTTAACCCGCTTATGGATAAGGATCACCACACCCCGCTGCTTGGAGTTGTAAGGCGACCCAAATAGTTGTTCAAAGCCCTGGGTTTTTAACTTCTCTTGCTCCATCCGTGTCAGATGAGTCTCCTGTATCAGAGCAACATCAATTTTCATCATATTCAGCTGAGCAAGGATACGCTTCCGTTTAATCGGGCTATTAAAACCCCGTACATTGTAAGTGGCAACTTTGAGCCCCCCCCGACCGGGACATAGTCATCAACCTCCTACCGCCCCCCAATGGTCTACCCGCATGAGCTCAGACATCCCACACACACATGAAACACATTCAACAGTGAACCACCAACCGACACCCACCTCCTGTTCCCGCCACCCACTAACGCCACAATTTTTATCCATACTGACTTCCATTAGCTCCCCCATCCATCCATCCTCCTCCCACCTGCCAACCTTTCCCCCCTCCCGCAGCCAGCCTTTCCAATATCTCTACCGCTATCCCCCCCCACCCTGTCACTCTCACCTGGCAGCCGCTAAAGGGGGGCAATACCCAAGAACACAACTCCATTAACCAAATGCATTATCCACCACCCAGAATAAGCAAAACTCTTTTCGCCCCCACTCCCCTTACTTTCATTAAAGTATGCACCTGAGACCCTCCGGGCCCTCCCCCCTCCAACCACAAGCCTCAAAAAGTCCAACAATCTAGTCCCTGGATCTGCTCAGGACGATCCCAGCACCTCCGCGTTGTCTTCCATCACTGCAGTGTCAGGTCTGGGAGAGGCCTCCAGCTGTCTTGTATCATTTCCTTTCTGAGCTCGCAGAAACTTCTCCAGAGCGTCCTTCGAATTAAAGAATCTCCGCACGCCGTTCACCACCATAGTAATTCTGGCCGGATACCAAATCGCCACTTGCACTCCTCTCCTCGCCAGGGATTCTTTCAGTTTCACCAAGTCTTTCCGTCGCTTCACCGTTTCGGCCGCAAGGTCAGGGAACACATACACCTTCCAGTCCTTAAAAGTCACAAACTTAGACCTCCTGGCCGCTCTGATCACATGCTCCCTGTCCTGAAATCGGAGGAGTTTGACTATGAGAGCACGTGGCGGCCCAGAAGCCCCGGGCCTAGGCCGCAGTTCTCTATGTGTGCGCTCTATCTCGAAGGCCGGGACAGACAGGGCCCCCGGAAAACATGTCAAAAGCATCTCAGTCACAAATCTGATCGTATCCTCCCCTTCCACTCCTTCAGGCACACCAAAGATACGCAGGTTAGATCGACAATCTCGATTTTCCATGTCCTCGACTTTACCATGAAGCCAGCTGACTTGCTGCTGGAGGGAACCTACTGAGCGCTGTATCGTTGCCTGGGAGTCCTCCGTCTGGCTTACTCGGGCCTCCACCTCCTCAAGCCGATGTCCGATATCCGCGAACTTCTCTTCCAACTTCTGAAAGACTCTCTCCACTATTTCATCTTTGGATTCGCGAATTTCTTTCAGCACAGCCGCGAGATCCGACTGGGGGATTTCCTCCCCCTCACTCCCTTCAGGGCCTTCCAAAGTGCTAGGAGAAGCCGGCGCTGCCAAAGCTCGGCGCCCGGTCACCGCCGTCTGCGCATCTCCCACTTTTGCTGCATACAGCTCCTTTCGGTGCTATGGGAGTTGTGTCTACCCGATTTTACTCCCGGCGGGTGGAGAGCTCACTCACACGCGTCTCCTCTCCTCCGTGGCTAAACCGGAAGTCCGGAAATAAACACTTTTATCCAGCAGCTGGCATCGCAGCTTTTAAATGGAGCCGTGGTGCCATGGCAACCAGACACCATGGTGCTGCAGCTCCATTTAAAAGCCCTAAGTTAGACAGGCAGGTCATGTGTGTTCAGGCCGGACTGAATCGTGTTTATTACTATTGTTCTAATTCCATTTTACGCTTTTTCTAATCTAATCGAAAAAAAATGATGCATAAGGGTAATCTAACAAAGTTTGTTTAGGCAACCAATATCTTGGCTTGTTTTAAATAGGTCAGATATAGTCATTACATGTTATTAATCAATATTTATTCACAAAAATTATGATTAATATGCAACAATAATAATAGGTTTTAATGAAAATGAAATATAAACTCATCAATATTTTTAAAGAGACAAAAGTAATATAAATCTGGCAATTTTACTTAATGCATAATATAAATGTGAATATGATAACTTTTGAGTTATGAAAAACATGAAGTAATTTTCAAGGAAACTGTTGTTAAGTGCTGTCGAGTCGATGTTGACTCATGGCGACCCTCTGGATAGTTGTCCTAAATTGTGTTCAGTCTTCAGTCAGGTGGCTCATTGTTGATAGAGTGGCATCCATAGCTGCTGTTATTGTATCGATCCATGTCATTGCTGGCCTTCCTCTTTTGCGTTGACCTTCTATCTTGCCAAGCATGATGTCTTTCTCTAATGATCTCTCTCTTCACATGAGGTGTCCAAAGTATGAAAGTCCAAGTTTTGTCATCTGAGCTTCTAAAGAAAGTTTAGGTTTGATCTTCTCTAGTACTGACTGGTTTGATCTTCGGGCAGTCCATGGTATAAACAGTATTCACCGCCAGCACCATAATTCAAAGGCATCAATTTTCTTCCTGTCTGTCTTTTTTACTGTCCAACTTTCTCATCTATTTGATGTTATTGAAAATGGCATGGCTTGAACAAGTTGAATCTTTGTATGGAGAGAGACATCTCTGCTCTTTAGAGTCTTGTCTAGGTCTTTCATAGCCATTCTGCCAAGAGCAATGCAGTAAATTCTAATCTCAATGAGAATTTTGCTGTTGCTGCAATGATGAGAGATATTTTCTATTGGCTTGTATTTGGTTACTACTACTACTACTACTACTACTGAGCATTTGTATAGCGCTAGAAGATGTATGCAGTGCTGCACAGACATTTAACACTAGAAGACCCAAAGTGTGTCAACTGACGCAAATGCATCTTCGAAGTTGTATACCAGCGCCACTGCTAGAACCATGTCAGTCATGTTCCATGACTTTGTTAGTAAGGTTAAGATGTTCAAATATGTGCATCGAAAATTAATGACAGATGCACCACCTAGCGGGAAAATGAATTTATAAATAGAAGCCCCAAAGTACGTCAATTGACGCACTCAATTGTCTTGGTTGCGTCAATTGACTTACTTTGGGGCTTCTAGGTATAAATTCATGTTCCCACTAGGTGGCGCATCTCAATCACTGCTTACAGTTTTACTCCGACATTATAAACAATAAACACACGATGATGTCATGTAATGACATCACATACTGCATATATTTAACAAATTATTTATTTATTTATTTATTACAATTTCTTATATACCGCACTATTTCGTATCAGCGCGGTTTACATAAAACAAAATGACCATAACAACTGTTTGGGTTCACATAGAACAGGAGTACCAACTTGGATAACATGTTTGGCTTTACAGAGAACAGGAGTAACAACTTGGATAACAAGGGGGATACAAACTGAACTAATTAAATATGTACAATGAGATTGAATGCTAAGAGTTTAGGATGCTACATGTGTACAGAGAGGTTGTGTGCTAATATTGAGATGTTATCTCGAGGAGGTAATAGGAGGGACAGTTAGGTAGGGGTCAGGTTGATCTGGTAGTACTGTGTAAATAAATGGAATTTGAGAGCCTTTCTGAATTGTGTTAGGTCAGTAATCGCACGGATACCTGGTGGTAATGCGTTCCAACATTTTGGGGCATAGATACTGAAATCCCTGTTTGATGTAGCGATTGTGTACTTTGTTGATGCCTTTGGGATTACTAGCGCGTTTGTAGATGGAGTTCTTCTTGTTCTGATGGGAGGGATGAGCTGAATGATGTCAGTTAGTGAAGGGGAGGTGATACAATGGATGGATTTGAAAGTGAGTAGCAAGGACTTGAACATAAGCCTTCCTTGTATGGGGAGCCAGTGAAGCTTTATTAGGATAGGCGTTACATGGTCGCATCTTGCTGCTCCCACTAAGACTCTGGCAGCGGCATTCATGGCAAGTTGTAATGGATTAAGTGTTGACTGAGGGAGACCTTGAAGAATAGCGTTGGCAAAGTCAAAGTGTGGTAAGATAAGGGATTGGTATATTGTCTGGAAGTCTTCAGGGTTTAGAAGGGATTGAAGGTGTCTGAGGGACCGGATTTTGAAATATATGGCTCTGACTATGTTGGATATATGGATTTTCATGTCCAAACGTTGATCAAGGGTAACCCCTAAGTGCCGAATTGTTGATTTGGTTTGGAGTTCAGCTTCTTTAACCTTTATATGGGGTGGAGGGGAGAAACTCTGGTCTCTGGTGATGAATAGCACCTCAGACTTTTTGTGTAGGATCCTAAGATTTTGGGACAGAAGCCATTCGGAGACTGCGTTGAAACATTCAATCAGTGGCGAGAGGTCCATTTGCTCTGTGGAGAATGGCATGAAGAGTAGGATGTCATCAGCGTATATTAAACAGTCGACCTTGAATGATCCGATAATGTTGAAAATGAGTTGCATGTAAATATTAAACAAGAGAGATGATAGGGACGACCCTTGTGGAATGCCCTGTCGTTGATGGAAGGGTTCGGAAGTTCCTGATCCTGATTTTACATGCTGCCATCTGCCATTAAGGTACGTCCTGCACCAATCAAGGGCGACGCCATTTATGCCCTTTTCCTTTAGAGGTTCTACTAGCAGACCATGGTGTACAGAATCAAAGGCTGCAGCGATGTCTATGAAGATAAGAGCGAAACCTCGGTGGATGTTGTCGATACCTGTGACGATTTTGTTGAAGAGGGAGGTAAGCAGGGTTTCGACGCCATGGTATTCCCTGAAGCCATGTTGACGATGGTCTAGTGGGGAGGCGGAATCAATGTGATCTTGAATTTGTCTTTGTGCTTCCTTTTCAATTATTTTGGCTAGAAGGGGAATACTGGCTATGGGTCTGTAGGATTCAACTTTGCTTGGGTCAAGTTTAGAGTTCTTCAGAAGGGGTCTGATGGATGTTTGCTTGAGTGCTGCAGGGAAGGATCCTGTTGTGAATGATAAGTTCATCATTCTTGTGATCAGTGGGCTGAGTTCTGTTCGTAAATTTTTAATCCAATATGCGGGGCAGGGGTCAGTTTGTGCAGTCATGGTATTGAGGGCCGCAATGGTATCTTCCACAAGTTTCTTGGATGGAGTGGAGAACTTAGATAGGGATATTAGATTGGAGGTGTCTTGTGCTATGAACGTAGTAATTTTGTCAGTTTGAAGTAGCTTGGATTGTAAATGGTTGGCAAACTCCTGTGGGTGGATCTCTTCAGGTCGACATGGAGATGGTTCCTTAGAGAATGATTTAACTAGTTTGAAAAGGTCACGTGGTTTATTTAGTGACCTTTTGAGGGTGTCGGTATGGTATTGCTTCATATTTGTTAGGATAGCTTCTCTGTAGATCGCAAGGTGAGTTCTGTAGGCTGCCTGGTCTTCTGCGGAGTGGGAACGCCTCCATCTTTTCTCAAGTTTCCATAGGTGTGAGCGGGAGACACGTAGTTCCGGTGAGAACCATGGAGAATGTTTTCTTTTCTTTGAGATATTGTTCTTGGTTGGCTTTCATGCAATATAGCTAAGACTCTTATTCCATGAGGTGATTAAGTTGTCTAGGTTGAGAGTTGCATTGTTGTATAGAGGGAGAGTCTCTGCTAGTATGAGATCTTTGTTGAAGGCTCTGAAATTTCGAGAAGTTGTGTTTGTTGAGTTGAATGGTGTTCTATTGTTGTGTGGTGAATTGTTATTGATGGGTATAATGAAATTGATTAGCTTGTGATCTGACCATGGTATAGGGGTGAGAGATGTCACAAGTTCGTCATTTGGTTCAAGTACTGACAGGGGGGCAAAAATCATGTCCAGGACATTCCCTTTAGTGTGAGTGGGTTTGTTGATAATTTGTCTGTATCCCAGTTCATTAATCGCTTCTAAAAGGGCAGTGGCGTGACTGGAGTGGAGTGATGGGAGGTTGAAATCTCCTAGTATCCAGTTTGATAGGTTGGGATGGCGAGTGTTGGCTGCTAGGTCGAGGATGTTGGAGAGATCATCAGTTGCGGGTGAGGGTGCTCTATATAGAAGGTTAATAGAGCATTGGTTATTTGCAATGGATAGTATATCCAAGTTGTTGGTACTGTTGGAGTCTGTTGTGTGAAAATGCAGATCAGTTTTGGTCAGAATGAGGGCCCCTCCTCCTCTTTTGCTTTCTCTATGACGGGAGTGGATGGCGAAGTTGGTGGGAAGTAGCTGATTGAGAATTACATTATCTACGTCGGATAACCAAGTCTCAGTTATCATAAGAATATCCAGGTTGTGGGATACAATTAAGTCTGTGACAATTGGCCATTTATTGCGAATTGATCTCGCATTTATAAGGGCGCAATTAACAGCTAGTGTGGGTTTCTCTGGTTTGGTTTGTTTGGAATGTTGGAGGGCTATGTGTAATAAATATGATTGACGTGTGTGGGTGTTCTTTAGGTGGTCAGGATAAGAAGATTTAGCCCAAGTTTTGGCATGGTGCTGAAGTATTGGAATTTGATTGGTAGCGTGGAACAGGGCCAGGGACTCTACAATCAGCCAAGAGAAGATAAGGAGGCCGCTCATTATGGCCGTGATAGGTGGGGTCATTTCAGTGTTGGCCTTAGTTGCTGTAGATCAGTGTCCGACTTGGTGTTAAGGTGATGGTGGTAAACCTATGCTGTGTCAGAGAATGTCACTGACTACTGGAATTTGTTAAAGGAAAGTTATGCAATATTTTGAATATGCGAAGCAGGCAAGGTGTATTTGAAATGTACGAGGCAGGTAAGGTGTACACAGATGGAAACTTATGCAATATTTTAGATGTGCGAAGCAGGCAAGATGCGCACAGATGGAATCAAAAATATTAACAAGCACGGATTTTGAGATAAGGCTATTCAGTAGCATACAAAGTATGTGAAAGATTTAAGATATATGGCTATCTCTGAACTAGGTTTTAGAGATAGGCTGTTCAGTAGTATACAAATTTTGTGAAAGATTTCAGAGAGATGGCTATTCAGTAGTATACAATTGCATGAGAGGCTTCAGAGATAAGGCTAATTAGCAGTATACACACTAGGATATATGATCTTACTTGAGGCAATGAGAGAGAAGCAGAAACTTTAAAGTCACTGAATAGGCGAGATTTGGAACGGGTTCATCTGTTTTAGTTGCAGAACTTGACACGGTGATTGCCTTTGCTTGCTATGTGCAGATTTGCGGCCAGATACCTGGATGCCTGTCATGCCCCGCCTAAGGGCCACACCAAAGGGCCTTCTGGCGAGGCCCTCAGGCGCGGGCCCGCCAGGTGCGGGCGCGCCCGACCAGCGTCGATTTAAATGCGGCAAGGTTGCTGCCCCGATTGGGCAGAGTGCTCACGTGGGTGGTGGTGGTGCTCCGGCCTGCTCTATCCCCGTCTGGGAGAGCTGCTTGCTGGGGCCGGAGTGCTGGTGGAGAGGCCGCGCGCCCGACCGGCGTCGATTTAAATGCGGCAAAGTTGCTACCCCGATTGGGCAGAGTGCTCACGTGGGTGGTGGTGGTGCTCCGGCCCGCTCTATCCCCATCTGGGAGAACTGCTTGCAGGGGCCAGAGTGCTGGTGGAGAGGCCACGCGCCCGACCGGCGTCGATTTTAAATGCGGCAAGGTTGCTGCCCTGATTGGGCAGAGTGCTCACGTGGGTGGTGGTGGTGCTCCGGCCCGCTCTATCCCCGTCTGGGAGAGCTGCTTGCAGGGGCCAGAGTGCTGGTGGAGAGGCCACGCCCCCGACCGGCGTCGATTTAAATGCGGCAAGGTTGCTGCCCCGATTGGGCAGAGTGCTCACGTGGGTGGTGGTGGTGCTCCGGCCCGCTCTATCCCCGTCTGGGAGAGCTGCTTGCAGGGGCCGGAGTGCTGGTGGAGAGCATAAGTAAATAAGTAACTTCACATTAATTCACATCTGCATTTCATGCTAAACGCAGTCGTCATGATAATGCGTCAATTGACGCACTTTGGGGTTTCTAGGTAAAATTCCTTTTGAGGCTTCTAGTGTTAAGAGACCATCCCTGCTCATCAGAGATTACAATCTAGTCAATCAAACAACACAGAAGGTGTAGACAGGGATACATCTAGGGGGAATCGTAAAGAAACAAAGAGATCAGGTGAGTCAAGATCCGAAAGCAACAATGAAGAGATGAGTTTTCAGCTTGGATTTGAAAAGGGTCAGAGAAGGCACCTGGCGTACAGACTCAGGTAGTTTGTTCCCGGCGTATGGTGCAGCAAGGTGAAAGGAGCGAAGTCTGGAGTTAGCAATATAAGAGAAGGGCACAGATGAAAGCAATTTGCCAGAAGAGCGGAGGTCCCGAGGGAAGTGTAGGGAGAGATAAGAGAGGAAAGGTAGTGAGGAGCTGCAGAGTGAATGCAGGAGAAGTTTGAACTGGATGCGGAAATGGATAGGGAGCCAATGAAGTGACTTGAGAAGAGGGGTAATATGAGCATAACGAGGCTGGCGGAAGATTAGCCACACAGTAGAGTGTTGAACAGATTGACGGGAAGAGAGATGATTCAAAGGGAGACCAGCAAGGAGTAGGTTGCTGTAGTCAAGACAGGAGGTAATTAAGGAGTGGATAAGTGTGTTAGCACTTGTTTCATCAGTGAAACTATTCCTATAGTCCGACTTGATAAAGTTCATCACTGAAAACAGTGACTCACATGAATATGTTGATGAAAATATTGTTAATACTGCTGCTATTGCAAGATTTTTCAGACAAAGCAATGACAATGACAATCGTAATTATTCTCCATAAATTTTACTTATGGAGAATAATTATGACAAAAATGTATTAAAAAGTCGATATAAAACATGTTCAAACCATGTTAAACTGCATACAGTATTTACTATTCTTATAAATTTATATCCAGTGTACATTTACATGCAGCAGAAGGAAATGCACAATTCAGAGCTAAGGACAACCGTTATCCTCTCTTGTCACCCAGATACTAGGATTTCACACCCATCCAGCTGGCGTCAGCCGCCATGAGAGGTCCCCCTCACCCCCATTATGCCATTTTAGTTCACTGTTTTAAAAACAGATGTTTGAGTTATCAAGCTCTTCCAGTGAAAGTTACTATAGATTCAGTCAGAGAATTATTACTATGTATTTATTATTATGGAAAAACTAAAGAGGATATGCTGCTGGTTACCACATGCCAAAAATTATTTCCTGTATGCCACCTTGGGCACACGTGCCATAGGTTTGCCATCCCTGATCTAGATCATACATGAGCTTCTCATATAAAGCCAGAGTGGAATTAGAGCTAAATTCATATGCTTTAGATCTCTTCAGAAAAGCCAAGCAAAGTTGTCCTCTGCCTGAAGCTCCTAGCTTTTCACAGCTGATATTGCCACCAACTCCTTCGCTTCATATGCATCCTATCATCTTTCTCCTCTTTAAAATCCTTCTGTTTGCATTTCTCTATCTCTTGGTTATCTGAGTCTTCTCTGTTGCAGTCAGAGTAGAATTAAAGCCTCCATTTTCTTCACAAATGTCAACTTTGACCTTCTATAATCTGTCATTTTTCCCTACCCCCTTAATATTAATATGTTATTTATTGTGCCCTAAATGCGATCTAGAAACTGGGAGGAAGGTATAAATATGTGAAAAAGGAATATTTGCATAAAATTAATAACATTTCTTTACACTTTAACTTGTCTGTTATTGTTCAATAAGGAGTATGTTTATTAAAGTAAATTAGGGATTTGTAGGTATTGCACATTTAGGGTAGAAATCAATGCGTAGCACGTGCAAAAGTTGCGTGCTACCTGTTGAGGGCATATACAGCATGGACCTAGCAAATACCACACTAATTTGGACCCTAACACGTGTCACTGGCAATGTGGATGCACTTATCGCCGCCCACTGAGGTAGTGTTACGTGCACCCAGGCTATCTGCAATATTAACAGCAAACATACATTATTAACTCCTACGCTAACTGCAATGGGCAGACATGCCTGTGCTCAGCCTCTCCCCCACCCATTTCCTTCCCCATCATCTGTTTAGCATGTGTGCTGTTATCGTGGCCCTTTTGTGTAGTCAAACACAGCTTAGTAAACATGTCCCTAAGTGTATGCATTTTATCCTAATAAAAGGCACAATAACTCGTTGGTACCTAGGGCAACAATATTACCATGTTAAACCTCTATTTTCCACCACCAAAAATTACCAACAATCCCTTCCCCAAAAACAACAGATTTGGATAGCATCAGCTTTTGTTGGATAGGGCCAAGGGAGATTAGGAAGGTCACCCTAACCACTCCAGATGGCCATATCCTTTTTATTAAGGTTCTTTAGAGGTTCTTTAAACCCTTAGTATCTAAAGACTTAACTTATTAAGACGAAAAAGTCCTTTCTTCATAGACCAGCAGAATACAGTCTTCAAAGGAAATGCACAACGCGCACGTTTCGGAACCAGATCCTGTATCAAGTGCAATGTTCGTTCTATTTTCAGCATGATAAAAACATTATCAGAGTGAAGGAGTAGCCTAGTGGTTAGAGCAACTGCCTCGTACCCAGAAGATCAAGGGTTCAATTCCCACTGGCACTCCTTGTGACCTTGGGCAAGTCACTTTACCCTCCATTGCCTCAGAAGAAAAGGCTGGCAATCTAATTCCAGTGATACATTGCCAAGAAAACCCAGAGGTAGCTGGGTTGCTATGAGTCAACACTGACTTGATGGCACTTAAAAAGAAAAGCATCATCACCCTTTAGCAGAAACAACATAAAACACAATTGTTTTCCTTCTTTTTGAACCATTCTCTTCGATCTGAAAAGACAGCATGTCAAACTAAAGGCAAATTAGCATTATTTATTTATTTAGATTTGTATACCACTTTTTCCTACAATCAAAGTGGTGAGTTACACAAAATAAATTACAAAAAATAGGAGTGACATAACATTGGATAAGAGGGACCATGGTCTAGTTTTATGTTGCTGCGCTCTATGTGAAGAGAGGAAGCATCCAAGTACATGATATAGGGCAGAAACACTCTACACTAGATGGATTTATCTAACAGTATTACCTGCTAAGCAATCAAGCTGAGACCTGAAACTTCTAGGACAAAGTAGTTATCACAAGTGTTTACGTGGTTTTGTGAACATCCATTTTTCTTAAGCCAAAATACCAATTTTCTATATCTGAAGATTTATTGTGCTCTGTTTTTGCTCTTGTTTTGCTGTCCTCTCATCCTCTGGTTTGTTATGATCAGCTATTTAATATTACTTAAATGAAGATAAACTGCAATGGTAAATTTCAGGGGGTCGGGGGGGGGGGGGGGTTGTTCACAAAAGGGAAGAAACCTGCAAGGAAAGGAGTAATATTGAAGCTGATACCTACAAATACAGAAATATCTCTAATCTCAAAGTAGGCCTCACCTGAGCCCAGTGATGGTCAGATGATATGCATATTTTTGGTCACTTACACCCCTATTTTCTAAATTCTACAGTACAGTAGGTGTCTGCTTTTCTATAAACAATAGGCCTAGACAAGCACATTCTGGGTACCTAAAACTAGGCACCAGACTATAAAATGATTCTCCACATGTATAGCGCTGCTAAAAATTCTTGCAGACTGCTTGGCACTATCTGCATAGTATTGCGATGGAAGAAGAGCAGGACTTGGGTTTTCCACTTCACTTTACGCATAGTTGGCAATTCAGTTGCTATTCATGTAGCTAAGCAGTTTGGTCTAAGTGAAAATGCTTTCATACATTAAATCACTTGGCTATATGGATAGCGGCTGGATATCTTCGACTGTCAGTATAATGGCATCAGTTGCTACTGTGTATGTATATTCCATGCCACTGCTGCTATGGATAGCAACGCTGAACTCAAATGAAATATATAGATGTCGTGGATGGAGTTTAAAAAAAACCCTATGAAGTGTAGAGTTTAATATTTACCTAAATGCTTATTTTTTATTACAAACTATATGTATGTGCAGTTAAGGCAAAAACTTAGGGGCATGTTTACTAACAGGCCGGTAAAGTGCGGGTCGCGGTAGAGTGAGTGTGCCGTATAAGGAGTGGGCGTTCCGTCCTGAAGAAGAAAAGCCGTGATTGACAGATGCGCTAAGGTGCGCGGCGCCCGTGTGCGCTCCGCACCTTTACCGCAAATGAGACCCGAACGGGAGCCCTATGTGACGCGCTGAACAAACCGAAGGACAGAGCCACAGCACACTGGTTGAAGCACTGACCACTCGTGCAGTTAGAAGGGGTTCGAACCCACACACTGCGCCCTGGCTCGCGGAGGTGTTAGTTTATGAGGCAGAGGAATACTGGTCCAAATACAGCAGCCCGCTGCGTGTTGATTTGGCACACATCATCCCTGGACGGGATAAGGAGGCGAGCTGATGTTTTTTTGCTACATTTGAATGCTGGGCGTAATAAAGCGTCGCGCTGATGTTATCTGGCGGCATATTACTACTGGGCGGCAGAGAAGGCGGTGCGCCGGTTACGGCGGCAATCGCATAATGGAAGGTATAAGTGGGGGCGCTGATGTGCAAACAGAAACACAGAGCCACAGCACAATGGTTATAGCTCCCACCAATGCTGCAGGGATCAGGGGTTCAATCCCACCAGTGACTAATGCAGACTGCTGTGTGCTGTGTAATGTTAGGAGGCTGATATATAATGGGTGGCATAAGGCGGTGGTATGCTGGGCAGAGAGCGTTGCGCTACTGTTTTCTGAGTCATGTCAATACTGAAAGGCATAAGTGACGTGCTGATGTGCAAATCAGAGAGCAAAGCTGCAGCACAATGGTTACCACACCAACCAATGCTGCAGGGATCAGGGGTACGATACCCAACAGTGCAAAATGAAGATAGCTGGCTGAGGCAGTAGCTGTTAGGGGTAATATTGTTTTAGGAGTACCGTATTGTATATATGTAGAATCATAACCGATAGCAAATACACTCGCAAAGCAGTTGTAACAGAACGTCGCCCATAGGTTAATGCAGAGGGCACATGTGAAAATGCAATGTCCGCCATGGCACCCTACAATGTTGGTGAAAGTGTAGCCAAGTGTGCTATATGAGGCAGGGTAAGGTGAGAGCACTGTCCCAGATGGCAGCAGTGTGCATTGTAACGTATGGGAAATGTAAGTCGGTGTGTTGACCAAGGTCTGCCATACCTGATTTGGCAGGGAGGGGCTGCAGACAGGGGCAGGCGACTGATATGAACAGGGGATTAGAGTGTATCTTATCTTGTAAACTGCCCTATTCCCGTTGGAGTACTACAGCTCCATTAAACTCATGCTCTGGGGACGAAAGCCAATACTCCTCTGTTGTGAATGCTGACAACTTGTGCAGATAGTGAATGATGGAGGGGTGATCATGGTTTGAATGTTCCAGTGAATAAGGTTGGCAGAGGTATGTCAACTGTCTGTGTGCAACTGTACAGCAATCTGTGATGCTGTCTCAAAAGAACTACCCCCTTGTGCCAGATATTAATGCACCTTTTATGGTGTTTCAGGAAGGCACACACGTTGCTAGGAAATGAAAACCTCATTCTCCACAAAGGCCATGTGGAAAGGCTGTCAACTCCCAAGACACTATTGTATGTAACCCATAAGCTGTGTCAATCAAAGGCATGGCAAAAGATGCCCCAAGGATGTAGAGATGAACCCAGAAACGTAACCCAGTAGCACTAACATCCCTCAGTTGGAATGGCAAAGGAGGTATGTGGCAAACCCACACGTAACACCAAGCACTGCCACAGAGCTAAAACACAAAATCAATACAAAAGTAATAGAGTGTTGAAGATCAGTTGCTGAACTTCAGAAATATTACCATACCAATGTGGCACCCATTAAAATGGACAACCAAGTTGAGGGTAGAATATGCTCACAGCACACATCATTAAATATTTGACCCTTCAAACAAATGTTAAACACCTTTTATGGAAAAAGCATACAAATATAAGACACCACACAGGAAGCACACTAATGACCACTACCACAAATCACAATGGCTAAACCGGCATGCCACACCAACAATGTGAGCTCCTTAGCAAAGACTGCAGAAAGAAAGAGTTGCAGTCCATTAAACAAACCGCCTGCTGACTGTCAGGACAAGCAAACACCAAAAAGTAAGCATGATGAAATGCACATGCAGAGCTGCTAATTACTCATACAATTGCAGTCTGTATTTGTGATGTGGTGCACATGTGCACACACAATGAAATGTTCTGCAGTGGATACAGAATGCAAAAGAGGGGAAAAATATACCACAAGGGCAACAGAGGACGTTATGTGGTATATGTTAATAATTTGGTTCAGGACATGAGAAAGTTCCACATGTAATAAGGTGTAACACACAACACCTTAATCACAGAAAACCAAAACCCCCTGATGTGTTGCAATGTAAAAACCCTAAAGTGGGACACCTATGAAACGAAATAATATTTGATGGATAATCATCACACAGGATGCACATTGAAGTACCGTGAGGAGAGAGAAGGGGGTGTATGTAGAGGTGAGGAACCTGCTGTTACCTCATGGTACAGTCAGCAGATTGAGAAAACAAAGGATATAGCACATGTGCTAATCAAAACAAAAACATACAGAGTAGAAACACATGACTGTAGCCACTCCCAGAAACAGTACACTGAGTACACAGTAACACACTGAGCACACTGAGCCAAGCATACTAAGCACACTGTGTGGCAACCGTGAATACCCAGTGAGGTTACATGTGTCTGCCAGATACACAGCTGTCACTGTACAAGGATGCGAAGCACAGGTGGCACATGTACATGTGTGGCAAAGGGCCCCAGACAAGTGTTAATGTGATCAAAGAGAGAAGGACTAACCTACTGTTAACAAAATGGCCTTGGACCCAAGCAAACACTGATCAATTCCCACTAGCACCCCATGTGGCCTAGGTCAAGTCATGTAACCCCTCATTACCGTGGAACAAAGACCAGTTAATCCTCATCCAATGATATTGACCAAAGAAACAATGCAGTCCCTGGGTCACAAAGACGCAGGACTGAGAAACAGGCATGCAATGTGTGCCTTGTATCACCCTGCTCAATCACCAAAAGAGCCACATGTATGTGGAATAAATATCTTTATTTGGTATACACATCACAAATAGTGTAGTCAGTGCCATCATAATATGAAGGTGAGTGCATCTCTGATGGAATATTGAAACCCCTCTAATAGGGCATAAATCTAACTCACACAGAAAAGTTAATTCAACCACCACAAACCTGAAGAGCATGAGATATAATGTGCAGCCACTGCATACAATGCACTGGGCAGCAGACCCCAGCCCCTACTGATTCTGCATGCTGCAAAGGTGTAATGCACATATGAGTGCATGTAGAGAGTTGGCGCTGCATATTGAGGACACAACACACATCATGTGTCCCTCAAACCATATCCATCTTGCAACACAGGAGACAACCAAACCAAAAAGCCTATGTTGAGAAAAATGTTTTATTGTGAAAATCACGCTGGGAAAGTAATGTGTGTGGTCTCACATAATGTCTGAGCTAGGAATCAAAGCTGCAACAATGTAGACACAAACTCTCCTCAAAATCACAATGGATTATATGCAACAGGTAGGACAGGCACATGAACACAAACAAAATACAAACTCAAATACCTTCCCAAACCTATAAATATACCACCATGAAGGAGTTGGCCCTGAAACCTTTTCAGAGTAGAAAGTTTTTGGACACATATAACATGTAATTCAAAATTGACGAATTGCAAAGGTGACCCACATTGCCACACTGCAAAACATCATGTCGCAATGTGAGTGTCTCTACCACAGGGCATAGCCTGGACTGTGCACATGGGAAATGCAAGGTGTTGACATACATGCAGACTGTCACGTCTGCACATCCAACAAACACAATAAGCAGCATCTGAACAAGGAAATGAGGGCAAAACATCCTATACGGAGCCACAAAGGAAGTCTGAGGTCCACATGTTTTGTCTCACAAACATAGTCCGTCATATGCAAAAGCACCATCCACAGTGCAACATGAGACAGTGATGCCACACATGCACGTAAACACCCTTGTCACATTGACCACATTAATTAAAGATGGTCGTGTGTCCAAAATCATTGTTGAGGTTACACTTGTAGCATGTGCATGGAAAGCAGGTGGAGCATACACAATAGGAGTGCTCCATCGTTGGCTGTATGGCGCAAACAGGGTGTATGCTTGATTAGGAAGAAAAAGAATGAGGGTATCCTGGGTGGCATGTCACACCCAGGGCCAAAACGTAACAATACTAAAACTGTGTTCGAATGGATCAGCTGCACTATCCATGTCATTTGCTGCTGCACACGGGGGGAACACTGCCAAAAGTAACAATACTATGTGCAATCCAACAGGTGAGGTTAATAGTGTTCCACCAAATATGGCTATGAATAGTCTAGCGTGACATGTCTACATTCCACTGTCTTTGAAAGTTCATGTGTGTTCTCAACAATGAGCAGGAATCCCTGCAGAAACATCACACAAACAGTGCAGAGAACACCTCTGTCATGGAGAATTAAGTAGCTTAATAGTAATACTGTCCATCGCAGTCATATGTCTGACTCGCAGAGGTAAAACATCCAATGGGGCACTTTCTGGTGTAAAATGTCTATGGTGTTGTTTCTTAAAAAGGTGGGTGATGGTTGACACCAGATGCACTGTAATAGATGTGTCCGGTTATGTACTCAGCCTGTGTCATGAGAGGATACGTATGTTCTTGTGAGCCACCTATGAAAAAACACCACACAATGCACACCGTTACACCTTTGCAAATGCACAAGAAAGGTATGTGAAACCACACAGTACATTACTCAACAAAACATTGGTCATGACATCATTAATCCGAAACACACACATGGGTAAACATGGGTAATGGTCATGTCCATGCTCGTGTCACACAGGTGTGTCACAGCTACACACGACATGCATCTGTTTATGTGCACATAGAGGAAACATTATATGCATATAAGACAATTATGATTCATCAACAGGTAAACATAGATACAAAATCTGCAATTAACAAATGTGCAACTTACCTTGTGTGTGCATCAGGTGTATGTCAGCAATCCCATGAACCACTACACAGCAATAAGAGGTGACAGTGAAGGCAGAGAATCTCAGCAGTCCGTGTACAAACAAAAAGGTCAAGCCGCTGCTGATGCATGTCACATTATGGTCATATCTGAAAATAAATAAAGGTGAACATCAGTGGTGGACTCAGAACACAAGACACATTTTGTCGCACACCACACAACACATGTTGATAATACGCATAAGGTAAACAGCACTACGGAACACATACCACAGTCACAACTGCCCCAGGTGCACAGTCCCCTCACAGTACATGATAATGTACTATGCCTGAAGAGTGTCTCATCACACAGGCAACCTGTAATCACCCACACACAAAGTATGCATATTTCTGCAGTCCAGCTGCAACACATGGCCTGTATGTGTCCAAGTGGACCTTTAGACATATAAAGGCCCCGTGAACCGGCAATAATACCCTGTTGTTGGCTTATGGTACAATGTTGGGGTAGGGAGCAAGTGCAGGCAAACCAAATACAAACCTTAAATACACACACATGCAGATATGCTGTAACTGTCACATATACAGTGTGGCACAGGACATGCTGAACACAAACACATGGGGATATGTGTGACAACAGCAAGGGATGGGTGATGGAGCTGAAGTGAAACACAAAACAACACACCATCTGCCCAATATGATGGAGCAATGAAGATATGTTTTCCACATGACCCCAGGCACACACAATCTCCCTGTACATCCACCTACCCCAACGCAAAGCATATTGGGTGATGTTCAGTCACATGCCAATCCAACACATCAACAGCATCTGAATAAACTATGTCCTGTGCATTGGGAAACACAACAGTAACAAACATGTCATGTTCTACAAGAGTATCACACACTGCACCTTCCTGTCCACAACTCTCATACCCCACACCATCACCTAATGTCTGACTGCTCCCTATCACAATGTATAGATCTCTCACATGTGAGAGGCAGCACAGAGTTGTAGGAGGCTATCCTCAGGTGTCCATAATCAATCCTGTCCCCATCGTACCTCTGTGTTGTTGTACAGAAAGATCAAACAGACATGTCAGAAACCACAATGTTTGCACCTCATCAACCAATAGTACAGACGAGACAAACAGATACATCTATTTGGCCACAATGCCCCCTATCTTTGTGTAGGGGATGTGTCATCAATGTTGGAATGGCAAAGTCTTGCTTACAATTCTGGGAAACAAACATCATGGAAATATGCCGAGTGTCTCATGTGTATTGCAGGGAACAAATACATAATCCTGGTGTTGGTAGATGTCCATCACCTTGAATCATAGTGACAAGCTATTTGCTGATGATCTCCACCGATAGCTGTCAATGTGATGCGTCATGTCAGTTACAACACCAATGGCATGTATATTTTTTACGCAAACCATGAATGGCTCGCATGCCATCACACTGTGTGTACATTGAGGAATGTCAACGCACATGGATAGCCAATATGTGTAGCCTCAGGAGAAGAAACAACTCTCACATATGTCTGGTTTTCCTTGCCAACATAATCCTCCCCTTCCCTGTCCGACTATCTATTGCAATCTATGTAATGTGGGACTGTACTATCCTACACTGCTCACATACCCATGCCGTGTCAGCTGAGGCATGATGGCATATGTTGAGAATTTATCAGCAAGATATGACCATGTACTCCCTGAGAATTCCTGCACAACCATAAGCCAGACCAACACATTCTGTGCTCATCCTGCCCACTGTAACGGCACCCCACGCTTGATTATGGGGTAGGGTTATACTTCTGTATCTGTGTACATCATGTACGCACTGTACCTAATGGTCCACATTCGCACTACATGTAAATGTGCAATACTACCTCTCTGGCTGGACAGGTCTGCTCAGATCCCCATCCTATAACATGATCCATGTCATGGCTTTTCCTGGTCGCGAGTATACATTCCGACACCACTGTAGGGTGACATTAACACCCTACACATAGATACCCTAATATCCGCAGAAACTACTACTAATCATCTGGTCCTGGGTTTGGATATGTATGTCCTGATACGGCCATAATAACAAAGCAAACACATAGCCAGCCTGACAGGAGTGGTAAGAACCAAATGTACACCACAAAGGTGAAACATTATAAATTCAACCCACTGGACTAATGTCCCCAAACGTGGACTGGTCTCACCACTGTTGAACATCTACACCGATATGGCTAAACACTGTTATCCACCCATATGCATTCCAAACAAAACATCATTTGTAGATAAACAACAACAACAGGTGGCTAACACAGGCCAGCCACTCAACTGTAATTTTTACCTTAAAAAACTCACACACAGGCCGTATGAGCAACCACCCCACAATTCATCTGGCAACCAAATGCTGTTTGTGTACTGGGCCAACATTGTTTGTGCTACACATCATGCCCTACATGCCTATATGTGAGTTGTGAATTAGCACTAAAATACTAATGTGTGTGTTCACATACAAATCATATCCTGACATAAACTGTAACTGCTGTAAACATAACACACATAGGATATTAAAAAGCTGTGTGGGTAGGCATACCGCCACATGAGAAAGATCTCGCCAATCAACCCTCCGTCTGACTG